>OW028756.1:11640388-14040388 GCA_932294355.1 Aporophyla lueneburgensis
TTCTTACCATAGAGAATACGGGCAGTCCCGTTCTGTCAGTTACACACATAGCGAATCTAGTCGAGTCGCCAGAGACTCGCTGGCGCTTTCAAAATCTCACGTCCACACCACATACATATTTTGACAGCCGGAATGTCACTAGCCTCATCTAAAGCTGTGTGTAGACGTGAGATTTTGAATTTGTCAGCAGCGACTTTTCATTTTAGTTTGCCCGTATTTTATGCCTATCATGGCTGTTATGGGTTACGCTGCTGCATAATCAGCCTATAATGTTCCACTGCTGGGAAACACGCTTCCTCTCTTTGAGAGGGAATGGGTCGTAATCCACAAAGCGAGCCCAGCATGAATTGGTAGATGGATAGACATGTGTTCATTTTTTGGTTCTAGGACATGCTGGTTGACTCACGATGTTTTCACCTATCGTTTCTCAGAGCAGTTTTGCGAAATGTTTCATAATTTTAGATTTCCCATCTGACAATAGACGTGTACGATCATACTCATTCTTTCAATACAAGTTAACATGTTTGGGATCGTCTTTTCAATCATTTCAATTAATCGACTAAATGTTTACAGCACCAGTGCATCACTAGAAACTTCAAATTTCATTAGTGCGTTACATACACTCAAAGTAGTAAAAATATTGTTATACAGCATTGTTTTTATTACTATCACTTTTACTCTTGCAAGAAATATAATGGCTATCTCACTCATATGTAAATGTTTATGTTGTTTGATGCGCTGCAGCGTGTTTTCATTATTGTTTATTTTATGTAGAATTAAAAATTTACCGACAATTACAATTTACACGTAAGAGAACAGTTTTAAAACGTCCAGAATGGAGCAGCTAGTTACACTAGAGAATGAAATTAAGGAATTGCGTAAAACTTTAAAGGAAAAAGAGAAAGAAAGGGATAAACTTCGCCGAGAAGTATTCGACGTAAGTAATTGTCTTTCAACGAATTAAAAATAAAATTTTACTTGTTATTATTAATAAAACGATGGATGGACTGTGTTAAGAAGCATAAGGTGAGAGTCTGACTAACTTGATGACGACTACTAGAGCAGTATTGAAGAAAAACAGTTGCGCGCCTACCTCAAATAAATTGGGATAGTGGCAAGAGAACTATGCTGATTTTATAGAAGTAATTTTTTGCCGGCTTATTGACGCTCTTCTGACAAACTATGTTAATAATTACGTCCGAAAATACGTTAATATTGGCCTCAAATTTGCCATCGGTCATATATTTGAGATCACTGGTAATGTTTCACTTTCCACTATTCAGCAGCAACTAGTAATTAGATGCTAGATGAGCATAATATCATAACTTTATTCCCTGAGGGGGTAACCTACAATAATACACGCTCAATCCACCATCATCATTCCCCTGCCCTTATCGCAGTTTATTTGGGGTTGGCGCAACATGTATTTTTCTACCACACTTTTCTATTATTTGTCATCAATCAATCAATCCACCATATAGGTAATAAATCCCATTTAATAGGGGCTGACTAAATAATATTAACAATCACACGGATTGAGGGATCAGGTTATGCTACGCTTTTTTTTTGTATGTGTAATGCGCGTGTCAGACTTTTACTGACCAAACTCCACCCATGTTCCTTCAGTTGCCCATGTGCCAGGGTCACGGTATCTCTTTCGAACAATTGCGCGACCCTGGCAGGGTTATGCTACGCTTGCTGCGGTTGGTCCGTGAATGGGTGACCATCTTCACATACTGAGAACCTCTCTGTGCTTCAGAAAGTTTGTTGGTCCCGGCTTCCATTTGTCGATTTTTGACAGTCATTATGGGCAGTCAGAACCCTGAAAGTCTGATAACTACTCTCACCAAGTGGTATTGTATTACTCAGTAACAGGGTTGTGGAAACCAGAGAGGCAATCACTTCATTTAAAATACTGGTATTCGCAGTATTTTAAATGAAGAAGACGCAGAAGCATCCGGTAAGACTGGGAGGTGACATCAACTCTATGTAGATGACGATGCTGTTTTCAGAACCAAAAACATTAAATTTAAATATTTTTACAATCATACATTGTTTAAACAGGTGATAACATGATTTGAAATGAATTAATTATTTTATGGACTCCCGTCGAAGTGAATTCTTTTATTTGAAGTAGACCAATAAAAGGCACTCTTGAATGTCAAAATTTACAAGAAAATATAATTGATTCACCAATAAGATCACTATATGTGCTCCTAACTGGCATGCGTATATGACCAGTATGCATAGCATGACCACCATAGAAAGAGTTTTGTCTTTTACAGATTGTAGAAAGATTAAAGACAGAATTAAAGATTGTAGAAAGATTTGTGCCGTTTTATGGTGGCGTAGCATGACAGTTCTATCTCTATTCTACCAAGAATAGACAAAGTTCTTTCTATGGTGGTCATGCTACGCATGCAGATGTATGAACTTAAACAAGGCAAAAGTAGTATGTAAGGATCGTAACAGGTGCCATTCTGTAGTTTCTGCCTACCCCCTTGGGAGAAAAGCATGATTTTATGTATGTATAATTGATTCTATTCGCCTCTTTCAAAAGATAGTTTTATATCAAAATGAATGGGCAAGAAACTGCAAAGTAACCCTTTTAAAGTGTTTCACAATATTTTGGATGTAACATTTATTAATGACAATAATACCGGGTGTAAGGGACAGCCCTCTACAAACTCACAGAGTTCATTCAGCTCATTATTTTGAATCATATTCCTGTGGAAATTTTCTCCGGATTTTTAAAAAAAAAATTCCCTTGTTTTTCAGCTTTTTCAGTTTTATTTCAATGTAAAATTACATTCTCTGAAAGCAGCACTCCATTTTTGTAAACAATGCGGCTAAAATCAAAAAAGCAGCAATGGGTGTTGAAATAATCTAACGAACGACGCGTAAAATCAGCTGTTCACTTCCCGTCTAACTACAGAGTTCATCGAACTCTTCGTCGGCGATTGCACAATGGCGGCTTTCCGAATTGATCAGAGACACATCGCGTGTGAGAAAATAAAACAAATCAGGTTTATTGGATTCCCATAACGGTCCTCAAATAATTTCTTTTACTGGTCATATTAGTATGATATATTGAATCCACCCCATCAGTTTGTGGAGGGCTGTCCCTTACACCCGTTATTATAAATGCGAAAGTAAATTTGCTTCTTTATTTAGCTTTGACGCTAGAACAGCTGAATGAATTTTGATGAAAGTAGTACATTGAGATAATGTTCATACCTCCACATAGTATGAAACACTTCCCGTCTGTACACTTAGATCTTTTAACTATGCAACGGTTTTAATGCATTTATCATTGATAGACAGAGTGATTCAAGAGTGACACAACTACAAGTGACAGAGTGATTTATATGTATAATACGCGGGCGAAGCCGCTGGCATAAGCTAGTATGATATATGGTTCTGAAACATTCCTTTCCAAAATGAAAATGATTTTAATTTTAGCAAGACGTAAACTTATGTACAGATTGTGTTGTTGCTTATGCAAATAATGATTAAAATTAAACTTTTGTAGATTATACCGGGCCATGGCAGCTTCAGCATTCAGTTAGATCAAAATGGCATAAAAATCATAAACATGCATATCTTTAAGCTTATTGCTCTGCCTCTAATCTATACTAATATTATAAAGCCGAAGAGTTTGTTTGTTTATTTGATTGAACGCGCTAATCTCAGGAACTCCTGGTCCGAATTGAAAAATTCTTTTTATGTTGGGTAGCCTATTTATTGAGGGAGGCTATAGGCTATATAACATCACGCTACAACTAAGAGGAGCGGAGCAGTAATGAAAAATGTTGCAAAAACGAAAATTTATTCCTTTTGAGAGTTTCCGTTGCGTGCGCTGCGTAAACGGTTAAAGTAACGCAAAAATCATGTATGACGGAATTGTTCCTTTTAAAAAGTTCTAAAAAAAAAGTCCGCGAGAGCATATGTCTATCTTTTAAGGTTGACTCACTATAACTCAAAAGGAGCCACCACCAGCAGCAGCAACGAAAAATGGACGAAAACTAGCAGGCAAATCGATGCGACGGGAAGGGTCAGGGGAGCAAAAATTTGACGCGGACGAAGTCGCGGGCAGAAGGACCAACAGCTTAACATGCTTTCTGAGGCACAGAGGGGTCTTGGTATTTAACGATGGCCACCCATTCACGGACCAACCTCGGCAAGCAGACCATTTCATTTCATTTATTTGAATATATAAACATGCAATTAACATTAAAATACAGAGAACTATGAATTATTAAATATCCTCCAACTTTACTCGAGCTTTAACTGATATATCGACCTATGAGGCTGTTATCCACAAGCCTCTCGTTATGTAATGTTTATGTGTGTAAATACAAGGGATTTTACTTCTCAGGCACCAGCAGCTGACGGTAGTGGACTGGAGCCATTGCTCAGATGTGGGCAGCTACCCAAATGGGCTATAGAGAGGTAAGACATGACATTGTGCAGTTACAAAATTCAAAGTCAAATCATTTATCTATAAATAAAAAAAGCGAAAGGTCATTGGAGAAACTCTTGTCCACATACATCGATGTATGCGGACAAGAGTTTTCTTACGGTAGAGTTTTCTATCAGTATAAGGTGTTATTTATAAGTTTAGTGTCAAATATTGTATGGTGGTACGGGACCCATTGTTTGCAAGTTCGACTCGCACTTGGCCGGTTTTTCTAACATGTCTAGTCTTCTAAACTAATATTATAAACAGGAAATATTTGATTTTTTGTATCTTTGTTTTTTAATGGATGAACTACTGAACCGATCTAAAATTCTTTCACCTATAGAAAGCTACATTACCTAGTAACATAGACTACTTTTTTTCCCGAAAAAATGCAAAATTCCTGTGAGTCACGCGGACGACGCACACTGGTCCCAAATTAAAAAAAAGTGGACATTGATAGTAGACCGCTGATATTTTTTTTTATTGTTGATACAATGATAACAGATAAGGCAAAAAAATATTATTGTCCTACTTCAAATACTTTTCTGTAAAAAAAATATTTCTTTTTTTTTTGTATGGGAGCGATTACATTTTACTCAATTTCTCAAAAACTTTAAGCGATGTCGAGATGGCAATCACATATGTTAGAAAACTAATAATTCTGAGTATTTGGCTCGAAGAAACTTATTGCTTATCTCTGCGTACTTTCGAGATAATAGTGACAGAAAATAACATTTTTTTTTAATGTTAATTTTTTGCTTTTTTTTAATCATAGCCTTACTTTAGCACATAATTATAATGTATGCGTAATGTCAAATAAGTAAAAAGAGACTTCTCTGTAAAAGAGGTTATGGGGCTCACTAATGACTGAAAAGCTATGACCTTTCTGAAGGAGTACTTTCATCAGTTCTAAAAAACAATCAAAATGAAGACATATTAAGCTGCAAACATAAAGTTGAATATGTTCACAAACGATTCTGAAAAAATATTATGGTGAAAGATTAATATTTGGGTCTATATTCTCTTGAGAAATCTCTATTTCCTCGTTTTCTAACGAAAGCAATTCATTGTTCAAGATCAAAGCACTAGCCTCTGGAAACAACTGTTTATGTAAACGAGCAAACTTTGGTTTGATATGGCTGATGTAAGGATCTGAGCTAATTAGAAAGCTGTGGATAATGTCTAAATTAGTCTGAACTCTACCGATTTTTCTTGTATGTGCCATTCTAACATTCCGGAAATCTTTATTCCTCGCTTCGGAAGCTTCTTCGGAAAGCATGCCTATCGGAATAAAGGAGAAATTTTCACAAATATCAGCACCGTGTATCAACAATTTATGGACACTTGAAGGCATGTAATACCATGGATATAAGTTTACATATAGCATTGCTGTTTCTTTACAATATTCCCTAAACAAGTTGGTATTAATAAGTTGACCAGATGAAATTGTTTGTAAAATGACTGCAAATCTCTTGATTAAATCAGGGTGGATACCCGTTATTTCAGCAGATACTTCATAATTTTCAAAAAACCTTCTTGCCGTGTTACCGTCATTGGTTGTACCAAATCCCTGTTTTACTATGTCAATTAACAAACCAGTTCTTTCCCGGAATTCTTCTTGTGTCAAATTCTTTTTAATTTCTTTTAACAATTTATCTTCTTTTCGTGCAGCCCACTTTTTGAAGTCTAAGTTGTACGAAATGTGTAAAATACATTCCATACATCTTATCCACATATGAAGCGAAGACAGACCATATTTATACATATCTTCTCTGATGAGTCTTTTGGATACAAAGTCCAAGTCATTCATTTTGCTAGGTGGGGTATTGCAAATATTACAAACAGCTGCAGAAGAAGTATTGGAAATCACAGTAGAAATTTTCCCATCAATCATAGTCATGTACAAATCATGTTTAATATCAAAATTATCTACAATTGTGGGAACAAGATTACGAATTTCTTCCTCTAAGGATGCACTTTCCTTCTTTATCAATTCATTTGTTTCTTTTGCAAATATAAAGCCAATTGGACGACAATAGTTTGTTGAAGAGGGAGCAGGATTTTGCCACAAGATAGTACCACTCTCTTCTTCCAAACGAAGCGGAACCAAACTAATCATGAAAACTGAAGAATCGTCAATTTTAGTGTCGGAGTGTGACTTTTGTTTATAATTACTTTGAGAAGATGACCCGTCAAAACTCCATTTGCTTATTAGTTTTAGCGATTTTTTGTCGGCAGAGTTGTGCTGAATTGTTTTTAATATCCTATTAGTTGTCAAATCTAGAAGCGAATGAAGTCTTATCTTAGCATCAGATTCAGTTACAGTTATGTCTGACTCTGAAGGATAACAAGTTTTTTTAGCTTCCAGGAGCTTTTGATAGGATGGAAGACCATACATTTTCTCTGAAGCAAGAATAGTTCTTAAATTTCGATATTGCCATTTTGACAAATTTGTTGAGGTGTAAAGCGCTAACGTTTTATCATCTGGTAAACACGGTTTGTCAGTCTTTTTAGCGAATAGTACATCATGTACCATCTCACATTTTTCCTTGTTTTGGCTGAGTTCGTTTAATATAGCTGCTAATTTTGTTTTTTTAGACTCTTTTAATTTGGCACATAAAGCATAAACTAATTCCTTCTCTGTGTGATCTAGAAGTGTTAGAGAACGCCTTTTCTTCTGTTTATCAGATATATCAACAAATGGTTTTTTACTTGTACCATAACTTAATTGATGAGTATCCACTTGCGTTTCGAAATTTGGAATTACTTCCTCGGCAACTTTAAAAATGCTGCTTAAATCGATATTTTGACATTTTGGCCAAACTATTTGGGATTGTAACCAGTCTGAATTTTTGTTAAGAAAGGTCTTTTGAGCTCTACTGGAAGCAGACCATCTTTTTGAGATATTACTTGAAAAATTACGACAAAATAATTTAATATTACTCAAATCTTCGGAAGACAATTCAACACCAATACGTTCAATAAGGGCATTAAATAAAAATTCGACATTTTTAAAACCACCTCCTGATTTAAGAACAACGTATAAGTCTAAGTTGGTGACAAATGCGGACATATTATAATTTTAAGGAAAATTGAAAACAAATTAGAATCAAAGATATCAAAGACAAAGTGACTTTGATTTTAACAAAAAAAATTACGAAAACAAATTCGACGAAAGAAAGACAAACAAAAATGATTTGATTTTAAAATCCAAAGATTCAAAATACAACAATAACAAAACAAACAAACAACAAGCATTTCTTCAAGCGCACAGAAAAAATAAGGACACGTCTTATCGCAACCACATTTAGTTGTACACTGAGTGAGGTGTACGCGCGCGATTCGTGACCGTATTACGTTACGTCATGAGAGGCGGCCATCTTGTTATCCCGGCAAACTCGCGTCGAAGCTCCATTTTGCTGGCCAGCGGACCTATTGCGATATGAGTAAGGCTATGATTAAAAAAAAGCGAACAATTAACATTAAAAAAAAATGTTATTTTCTGTCACTATTATCTCGAAAGTACGCAGAGATAAGCAATAAGTTTCTTCGAGCCAAATACTCAGAATTATTAGTTTTCTAACATATGTGAATGCCATCTCGACATCGCTTAAGGTTTTTGAGAAATTGAGTAAAATGTAATCACTCCCATACAAAAAAAAAAGAAATATTTTTTATAGAGAAAAGTATTTGAAGTAGGACAATAATATTTTTTTGCCTTATCTGTTATCATTATATCAACAATAAAAAAAAATATCAGCGGTCTACTATCAACTTTTCCACTTTTTTTTAATTTGGGACCAGTGTGCGACGTCGCGGGCGAAGTGCTAGTTGCTTAATATTCTATTAATTAATACAAAAAGAACTTACCTCTTCGAACAGATACAGCCGTCAGATCCTATTGCGCGACATAGGAGTAAAGGGTCAGAGCCGCATCTGTGAGGCCAAAGTCCTCATTGTAGGGGCTGGAGGCCTCGGCTGTCCAGCGGCTATGTACCTTGCTGCGGCTGGCGTTGGTAAGTTGTTACACACTACGTAAACTTTTTGACAGTGGAGGACTCAGTCTTCATAAGCGGCCTCGGCTGTCCAACGTCTATGTTACTCGCAGCAGTTGGCGTAGATAAGTTGTTACACACCAAAAAAACATTTTAGACAATGGAGGTCTCAGTCCACATAGTACATGCCGGAGGCTTCGGCTAACCAGCGGCTATGTATCTCCACGCGGCTGGTGTTGGTAATTTTTTTACATGCCATAGAACATTTTAGACGGTGGAGGCCTCAGTCTTCATAGTAGGCGCCGGAGGCCTCGGCTGCCCAGCGGCTATGTACCTTGCTGCGGCTGGCGTTGGTAAGTTGTTGTATATTATTCAACATTTTAGACAGTGGAGGCCTCAGTCTTCATAGTAGGAGCTGGAGACCTCGGCAGTCTAGTGGCTATATACCATGCTGCGGCTGACGTCGATTAGTAGTTACGTATAATAAAACATTGTAGATACTGCCTCAGCCTTATAGTAGGCGCCGGAGGCCTCTGCTGTCCAGGGGCTATGTAACTCAAAGACCTGGCGTTGATACGTTGTTACAAACTACAGAACATTTTAGAAAGTGGAAGCCTTAGTTCTCATAGTAGACTGTAGACGCCGGAGGCCTCTGCCGTATCATTTAACCCGGCAAGTTATTCTTTCTTGTATATATACAATATTTGTTGATAGGATAGATCTCATAATCTGATTGGAGTTGGTATCGGCTGAGACGTACGAGTTGTAGGTCCTGGATTCGAACCCAGGCAGGCCCTGTACTTTGTGTAAATAATTACATCACCATTGCTCTCAAAACGGTGAAGGAAAACATCGTGAGGAAACCGGCATGTCATAGAACCAAAAATTCGAAGACATGTGACATCTACCAACCCGCACTGGGGCCACTTCCTCTCTCAGATTGGAGGCCTGTGTCACAGCAAAGAGAACCTTATAGTCTGATGATAGAACTCATAATTTTCATTTTCATTTGCAGGTGAGATCGGCATCATAGACTACGATGTGGTCGAGTTAACGAACATACATCGACAGATTCTGCATTTTGAACAAGATGAGAATACAAGCAAGGCTGAGTCGGCGGCTGATACGCTCAAGAGGTATGTACGTAATTTTAGGTACGCTAGCGCCAAAAAATATCATATACTGTCAACTATGGCATCTTTACTTTCCATGACCAATTTGACCCATGGGTAAAATATTACTATAGGTACATAGTTCAATCTATGAATGCGACCACTCTTTGGCACTTGTACTGAGGTCAAAAACAAACGGACCTACTTACAGAAATAAAATCATTGAATTGAATCATTTTAAGGGGATTACCTTGCTGAAATCCGAAAAATACCGTATGTTTAAAGGCTCCTACACACAGTGCCGGCGGCAGGGCCGCCGGGCAAGCCGCCGGCCAAGCCGCCGTGCACCCGGCGGCATTCAAAGCTGCCGGGGCGGCTTTTATTGCCCGGTGGCATAGCCGCTCGGCGTAAACCCGGCGGCATTGCCGCCGGCACTGTGTGTAGTAGCCTTAACGAATTTTGTTGAAGAATACTACCGTGCGATTTTCATATGAAGAATATATGTCATACTTAAGGTCATGATAAATACTTTGTATTGTTTAGAATTTTAATACACTTTCCCAAATTTTAGAAAAATCTGTTAGTAAACAGGTCCTCCTTCAACCTAAATTGAAAATTGTCTCTGTATCTGTAACGCACAGTGTTTTATGAAGACGATTTTTCGGACATTGCTTTTTTATATTAAAAACTGGTAGGTTAAGTCATTTCAATGCAATATTTCGTATCCCCGTTTCACTAGTATGTTTAGTTTTTGAGATATAATTTTTTGAAAATCGTCTTTTTTTCAACCGGGTATTTAGAAAAAAAATCATATCTCTGAAACTAAATATGATACGCAATCGTGACCTTAGAATCATCGACGGCGTTTTTTATGCTGCATATTTCAGAGTAAAAATAAATCTCGGACCTTCGTTAGATTCAGACTTATACGAGGTTTTTCGTTTTTATTTTTTTTCTCGGTAATTCCGTCGTATTTGGAAAAGTCATTTATACTAAAATTATGCCCTTTATCTTCCCTACATACCATAAAAATAACACATCCTAATTGCGTGGAATCTAGAAACCACAACATTTTTAAGTTTGATCCGTATTCTACGTCGTTAGGGTTGTCACGCGATCATATTATATTAGTTCATATCCGGATCTGAAGTTATCTCTATATTTAAACCAAAGTTATCCACACAATCAGAAGAATCGCCAAACAGGCAGTGGGCAGGGCACATTTACAGTTTAATGTCATTTTTGATTTTCAGAACTACCTCCGATAGAACAATTTAGGGGTTTTTAAAGATTGTATGGAGGAATCTTATTTCTTAGGTTAAAAAACTTAAAACTTATTGTTAGCACAAATTCTTATCAAAATAAAGATTATCATTGGTGCCGATTCTGTTGTACACCGAACTAAACTAACTAAACTATCTCTAAAATTCCTTACTTTTGGCTATGAGAATTGTAACGCTATTCTGGAAGGAAAAAATCTCTAAATTTAAAAATTATTTTGACACAACTAAAATCAAAGTTGCATTTTACCACCCTACTGCGATCGCCAACCCGCCTGCCAAGCGTGGCGATTATGGCAAAGCCCCCTAAATTGGGGGAGGCCTAAGTCCAGCAGTGGACGTCTTACGGCTGAAATGATGATGATGAAGTTGAAAATCGAAGTTGACAATCGTGACTTAACGTGGTATTTTTTTATCTTTTGGCTTCGCAACGTGTTAGTTGTGTGCGCTACGCAATGAATTTTTTGAGAGACGAAGGCGCGCGCAAGATCGCAGCCTGGACGTGTTCTATAAGGTATTTTTCACTTGTTGTTTTAAAAATATAAAAATATATTACCCCCATGTTGAGATTTATATGTGCAGGGGTATCACATAGGGGGTCGAAAATGTCATTATTTTTGCGATAGGACACGCCATTTTCGAGACATAAGCAAAAGAAAAGGAAAACAAAAAATACAGTACTGTCTTTGCACGTGAAGGCGAGGCGTTAGTGTGAATTTTAGTTCATGATCACTAGTTTTATTGCACACCTTTTTAATCGCGATTAAAAATAGTCAGATTTAGTTAAAATAAATTATTATAGTAAAAATTTTTGGTGAAAACCAGCAAACTCAGAATAGCAAAATTGACATTTTCACTAAACTAATAATTCAGTGCAATCTTAGTGCTGTCAAACTAAAATATAGTTAAATTGTGTCACTTTAGTTTATTTCAGAATAGGAAATCGTCGGTTGACAGGGATAAACCAAATTTAAGTGATTTTTAGTTTCGTTTAGAGAATTTTGTGACAACAGAATCGGCCCGTCATTCGTTTTTCAAAACTACCGTCGAAATACAGTTTTAAAGGGTGTTAAAGTTTTTATAAAAACAAGCGCGAATGAAGTTGCTGGCAAAGTGCTAGTTTCAGTATAAATAACTTATCCCAATAATACGGAATTATCGAGAACAAAATTAATAAAAACTAAAAACCTTTTATAAGTCTGGATATAACAAAGTTCCTAGGTTTAATAGTCGAAATTTTAATAACCAATACGTCCCATTAAATAAAAATTGAGTCATCAAAATTCAGATTCGAAAGTGACAACCCTAGCAAAAACAGTTAATTTGGAATAACTTCTAGATTCCACGCAATTAGGATGTGTTATTTTTGTGGTATGTAGGGAAGATAAAGGGAATAATTTTAGTATAAATAACTTTTCCAAATACGATGGAATTACCGAGAAAAAATAAAAACGAAAAACAAAAAACCTCGTATAAGTCTGAATCTAATGAAGTTCTGAGATTTATTTTTACTATAAAATATGCAAGATAAAAAACGCCGTCGATGTTTCTAAGGTCACAATTGCGTATCATATTTAGTTTCAGAGATATGATTTTTTTTCTAAATACCCGGTTGAAAAAAAGACGATTTTCAAAAAATTCTATCTCAAAAACTAAACATGCTAGTGAAATGGGGATACAAAATATTGCATTTAAATAACTTAAACTATCAGTTTTTTATATAAAAAAGCAATGTCCGAAAAATGGTCTTCATAAAACACTGTGTAACGGCTGAATCGACATGAATTTTATATCAAAATATGCGTACTGATTTATTTAATAATTTGTATTGTTTACTTCTTCTTATTTCTTTTACATTTTTAAATAATAAATAAAAAACCCGAAACTGCGCGAGAAACCCGTTGCTTTCTTGTGACAAATACTCGCGACGCGAATGACGCCATACATTAGTGCCTTGATGGCTGCCGTGAAGGGTGGACCATACACGCGTTATTTTCACCAAAAAATATCTAAAAGTTCACGTTTTTAATGATTTCTGAATAATTATATTTGTGTGAAATATAAATATTTCGTAAAATAAGAACAGAAATTAATTATGTACATAGAAATAAAGTAGTTTGTAATTTCGTTTTGCTTTCTGAACCAGTCATAGAGTAAGCTTGCAATATTTTATAGATATACCAGTCATCATCAGACATCCAATTTTCTTACTCAATGATGGGAATGTGTTTGGGTCAATTATGTAAATTAACTGGCGAAATTCATCACATGAAAAAGTTTGGTGATCCTAAGTAACTCGGTTACTGAGAATCGATAAGCACTTACCTGGTCATCATCACACAAAATAATTTTTGAAAGCTAGGTCAGCAGGCAAAGTCCATCATTTAATTCAAAATAAATATTAATTTTTAATTGTAGAGGATAACAATACATAAGAACTCTCAGAGAGCGAATAAAAATAGGCAAAAACCTACATATCTGTGTTCATGCTTAATCGTCAGTTCGTTTGTGTTTTGTTATGGTAGATGGCACCAAACGAAAAAATACTAGTACAGAGGTCAAATCATCAAAGTCATCGGGCAATGTGATAGCCTTAATTCTTTTCTCGAAAGTTCATAGCTATTACTATTTTTTTTTTTCAGTATAAACTCCCGCATAAAGATAACGCCGTACAACGTTCAGTTAGATTCAAAGAATGCTTTGGAAATAGCTTCCAAATACGATGTTATTCTGGATTGTACTGACAACGTACCAACTAGGTACTTACTTAGCGACCTCAGCTGTCTTACTAAGGTAAGTGAATGAAATTTCAAGCTTATTTAAATTTACTTTCCCATTTTCGTGTCGTGCCGGACTTATAGAAGCACCATCGCATTTCTTCCTGTGGGTGTCGTAAGAGGCAACTTAGGTACTTACTAGAGAATGTGGAGCAGCGTTCTCTATGCATTGTACCACCGTACTGCGATCGCCAACCCGCCTATCAAGCGTGGCGATTACGGCATATGTGAAAATTAAGTTGATTTTTGCATGGCTTGGACCAACTATTGAAACTGTCTTAAAAATATTAAAGTTGCAACCGAAATTAAACTTTATTGTTTAGGGTGTTAAAGTTATTTTACATAAATTGAAGATAAAATTGTTCATCATACATGTCCTTTATTGCAGCGACCCCTAATATCGGGCAGTGCTCTCAAGATGGAGGGACAACTTACCATATATGGATATAGGAGCGACTCTCATTCCAGTCAAAAGGTATGACACTTTTCAGTTATATTAACATATAAATATTTTATTTTACATGATAAAGTTATTTATGAAGCCCATGAAAAAAAAATTTTTTTTTGTATATCTAGTGAAATCCCCTACCAGGGTCGCGAGATTGTTCAAAAGAGACTCCGTGACCCTGGCACATGGGCAACTGAAGGAACACGGGTGGGTTTAAGTCAGTAAAAGTCTGACACGCCCTCCCGCTCCGCCCAGAGCGGGAGAAGTCATTTGATGATTAAAAAAATAAATAATCAATAATTAATGTCATTCTAAAAAATCACTTACATAGAACACATACATACACATACACATATCCCACTTACACACACACATACACACAGCACGATATAATAGTGTTAGTATAATTTTATTTTAGCTTTTTCGTTTTTGTTATTGTATTTTATTTTATATAATTTTTTACGTTTTTATAATTGTATTTTGTAGCACTTAAGTTTGTGTTTTCCTATGTTGACATTAGGGTCTAAGACAAATAAAATGGAAGAGGGCGCTGACTCCTGACATACAGGTACACCTAGTTCAGGAGTCAGAGGCTTCAAAATTTTTTGTAAACAATTATGTCAATAAAGAATTACGAATTACGAAGATTTCCCATCCAAAAAAAAAAAGAAATCTAGTGGATTCCTATACAAAAACGTCCCTAAGCTAGAAAGGTCATCATCAGCCTCGACTTTTCCCAACTTTGCTGGGATCCCACTAGCGTACTAGTCTTATTATCCAACTAATCCTACCATCTTACGAATTCTACTATCATACTAAACCTACTCATCTTTCCCATCATAATTCCCCAGCCCTTATCCCAATTTATTTGTGGTCGGCGCAACATGTCTTTTTCTTCCACACTTCTCTATTAGTCGTCATCTCAGTAGTCACCCTCTTTCTGTCCATATCATAATTCACACAGTCCATCCATCGTCTCTTTGGTCTCCCTCTACTCTTATATTATACTCAAAACTTTCCTCATTCCTCCGTTCCTCCACGACCGATTTCCAAACAACTTTTCAGTTATCGGTGCCACTTTCAGACTTCTCGGTCACATCAACATATAACATATTTAATTTGACATGATAAATCTATTTTCAACCGACGAAAAAAACGGAGGAGGTTATCAATTCGACGCGTAGATTTTTTTTTTTATGTATGACCACGCATAACTTTATACAGAGTAATCCGATTTTGATAATTCTTTTTTTATTGGAAAGGGTATACTCCCAAGGTGGTCCCATATGAATTTGGAAAACAAAATCGAACCCTAAGGGTCGGAAAACAGGGGATGATTGATTGTTCACTCACTGATTGTAATGTATAACCACGCATAACTTTATACAGAGTTGTCCGATTTTGATTATTCTTTTTTTATTGGATAGGGTATGTCTTGCCAAGTATTATTAGTACATTAAAGTCACAAAAAAACTTTTTAACAAAAAATTAAACCGCCGAAAAAACTGAAAAGCATAAAATAATAAACCTTAAAATTTTGAGTCGGCGCTGAAAAATCAATAAACAAAGATCACTCAAACCGCCGACTCATAATTTTAAGGTTTATTATTTTATACTTTTCAGTTTTTTAGAAGCTCATGGAACAACAATGTTGGCACATTTTGCCCGTGTGATAATTTCCGACTTCTACGCAAACAAACCCGCTGGCTAAAACTAGTATTATAAATGTTCCATCTCCCTAGGGTGTGACCTACAGAGGCCCTTGCTACCGCTGCGTATTCCCCACACCACCTTCACCAGACGCGGTGGGATCCTGCTCCGCTCATGGGGTGGCAGGACCTGTCCCCGGAGTTATAGGTAACGTTTCTAGAAAGCAGAAAAAAATTGTGTGTCAGTTCCGACGCATAACTAGAGTTTACTACTTACGAACGATTATAAAATAAACAACATAACGCACAACGTAACGAAACGCATAACATAACGTAACGCAACTTGACGCAAAACGTAACGTAACATGTAACGTAACGCAAAACGTAATGTAACATGTAACGTAACGCATAGCGTAACGTAACGCATAACGTAACGAAGAAAGTTTGATTTTACTCCCCATACATTTTCATACCCCGGACTTATATGAAAATTCATTGTTAAGAAATAACCTCGAAAAACTTATCACTGAAACTGCACTGGGCCCGCGTGGTGGATTACGGCCCATTCCCTTTCACCGAGAGGAGGCCTGTGTCCCAGCAGTGGGAACATTATAGGCTGATTATGGTTACGCTACCAGAAAACTGCGAACTCTTTAAACCAACTAACCAACAATTTCTAAACAGGTACTCTTCAAGCAATGGAGGCTCTCAAATACATCTTGGACATGTCGCCACAGAAACTATTAGTCGAAAGGATGTTCATCTTCGATGCTGAAGACATGGTGCCTAAAACTGGTAAGTGTGAATTCACGAACACTTAAAAAAAAAATGCTTTTATTATCTAAAACTTAAACTTTTAACCTTCACTCAATTCTTAACAGTAACATCAGAAGAACTATATAACTACTAGCTTTTTCCAGCGGCTTTTCCCGTGTATTATACATATAAACATTCCTCTTGAATAATTTTGTCTATTGATAAAAATCGCTGTAAAATCCGTTGAGTACTTTAAAAGATCTAAACGTACAAACGCGGGAACCTACTTTGTTTTATACGTAAAGATTATCTAGAAATCGAAACCCACGCCATCTAGTGGATGTCTCCGCAAGCTAGATGTCAAACCATACAATGAATTAACTTACATTGCCATCTATTAGGCAATCATAGAACTAACCAATGAATACACACATCCATACTTAATATTATAAATGGGAAAGTGTATGTCTGTTTGTCCGTCTTTCACGGCAAAACGGAACGACGAATTGACGTGATTTTTTAAGTGGAGATAGTTGAAGGGATGGAGAGTGACATAGGCTACTTTTTGTTTCTTTCTAACCCCCCACTTCCCTAAAATGGGGGGTGGAACGTGCTAATCTCAGGCACTACTGGTTCGAATTGAAAAATTCTTTTTGAGTCGGGTAGCCTATTTATTGAGGAAGGCTATAGGCTAAATAACATCACGCTACGATCAAAAAGAGCGGAGCAGCAACAAAAAAATGAACGAAAACTGGCAGGTTGCGGTGCGACGGGAAGGGTCAGGGGAGCAAATATTTGACGCGGACGAAGTCGCGGGCAGAAGCTAGTTGTCCTATAAAGAAAACATTTAATTTGCAAATATCGAGGTCAATAATAAAGATAAAACTATCCTATCTTTTAAGTTGAACTAAATTACTAATAATTACGACGTTTGATAATAATCAGTTCAGTAGTTTCGGAGTTTACCCTTAACAGACTTCGTAACATGAGATTTTTAAATTGTATAAGATAAGCGGGTGAAATCGCTGGTAAAAGCTACTTATACTATAACTAGCTTCTGCCCGTGACTTCGTCCGCGTCAAAATTTAGCTCCCCTGACTCTTCCCGCCGCATCGAATTACCTGCCAGTTTTCGTTGCTGCTCCGCTCCTTTTGATTGTAGCGTAATGTTATATAGCCTGTACCCTCCCTCAATAAATTGGCTACCCACCACAAAAAAAAATCAATTCGGACCAGTAGGTCCTGAGATGAGCGCGTTCACCCAAACAAACAAACTCTTCCGGTCTCATTATAAAAAGCAGTTTAACTAAAAACCCAGGTTTAAACTTCATTAAACAATGGTTTAAGTTTAAGTTTTATTACAAAAAAAGGTTTTGCGATAAACCATAGACTAAACCCTTGTTTAACGTTAAACCTGGGCGACCCCTGGTTTATCGATGGGTCTAAGTCGCATCTGTCAAATTTCTGCTTTTAGGTTATCATTTATTTCGTTGTGTTGTGTTGTTTTTATCCAAAAATGGATATAAACATGGTAGATTTAATTGATAATCAGGATATTGAAGCTATTCAGTCATTAGAAAGGTCACGCCGATTCAACAGAAATCGGGTTCGAGTCAATCCCTTCATTGAGTTATCCGATGAAGATTTCAGGCAAAAGTATAGGTTTACTAAGCGTTTCTTCGGCTTGCGATACTTTTGTATAAATTTTGTTTTCTTAAAACGCGCGAAAATGTTACGTTTCGTGACACGAACTTAGATGTACTACTACCTAATACATTAGTAATGTGATTAAACCTAAACAAAACTGCAATCGATAAGTAATATTAATGTTCATGCAAAATAACAAAGTCTCAATATTTTGAATGTTCCTTACATAATTAAATCATTGATAATACTAACAAAACGTTTTCTTTTCTTGGGATACGGAACGTTGCAATAGAATGATATCATGACGAACGAGTGATATTTGTGTTAATCTGTGGTTGATATTAAGATAATGGTTTAAATGACGGTATTAAGAAGACCACGATTCATAAATGTTTTGTAATACGAACAAGTTTAGACCATGGTTTTACAGATGAGCTTGGACTTGATAGTTTAGGTTTAAACAAAGGTTTATTTAGTTTTTTGTAATAAGACCGTTCAGGTTTATAATATTAGTATGTAACATATGAAGGGCTAAGGGGAACAATCGGCTAAGTCACATTTTTTTCAAATTGATTTTTTATGTCTATGGTCACAAAAATACAGATTTTACCACACATGCATCTAAAACAAGGCAAGAACTCGCTGGGTCACTTAAAAAATTGGGCTGCATTTTGAATTTAATAGGGAATAACTAGCTTAGTCCATGACTAAGCCACTTCTTCCCTACCAAAGCGAATGTGAAACGAGTAATTTTTATGGAGATGACGATCCCAATATCGATAACATACCATATTTCATTTTAAAATCAATTTACGTATGATATGAATTATTTTTAAGTTAGCTATAAAATGATATCAAAACTTTAAATGTCATTACTGAAAAATTTGGTGAATGTGACTAAGCCAGTTCTTCCACTTATTATAGGCCTTCTTATGTCAATTTCTAGACTTTCATATTCATATCTTTACTTGTTTCTTTGTTCCAGTACGTCTTCGAAAACGCAACTCCATGTGTGCGGCTTGCTCAGACAACCCCACGATCACTCATCTAGTGGACTATGAGGCATACTGCAGAGCTCCCGCTAACGATAAGGTAACATTATTCACATTCTTCATGTTCTGTATGTTGCAAAGGACTCGAGTCCTCGAGTCGTAATTTTAAAGACTCGACTCAATTATGCAAGATTCAGTGTGCTCAAAAGGTTCGACGTCTAGAGTAAAGCACTCGAGTCTTAAAAAGGACTCGAGTCTTAAAAAGGAAACGCGTCTTAAAAAGTACACGAGTCTTAAAAAGGACTCGAGTCTTAAAAAGGGCACGAGTTTTAAAAAGGTCTCGAGTCTTAAAAAAGACACGCGTTTTAAAAAGGACACGAGTCTTAAAAAGGACACGAGTCTTAAAAAGGACACGAGTCTTAAAAAGGACACGAATCTTAAAAAGGACTCGAGTCTTAAAAAGGACTCGTGTCTTAAAGTGAACTCGAGTCTTGTCTTAAAGAAAAACTCGCAGCATGAAGATGAGACTTGTAGCTCATCATTCGAAAAGAATCGAAGTGTGTAACAGCGATAAGTTCAAATTAGTGGTTATGATACAAAAAAAATATTCGAGTTTTTTCGAATGATGAGCTACAAGTCTCATCTTCATGTTCCGAGTTTTTCTTTTACGATACGATCTTCTGAGATCGAGTAAGATCGATTCAATACAATACGATTAAGATCGTGAATCGATTCACGAAGTTACGATCCATCACGATCCAGAAGATCGATTCAAAGCAAAGAATCGGGCATCCCTAATAGAGAACGTTGCTGCCTGTTCCTTAGTAAGTCCCTGAGTCGCCTCTTACGACACCCACGGAAAGAAATGCGATGGTGCTATTCTTTACGTGTGGCTTAATACATATTCATTGTTGTATATACTTCAATAATATGTTTTATTTATCTTTTCGCTCACTCGATAAAAGGGGTGGTATGTAAGTGTCTTTTTAAAATCTGTAACGTTTATTTATTTTTTAGTCACGATAAGGACCTTATTTCTATGCAAGTTTTGGGTGTTTTTTGCATGTCAGATTTATGTCTTTAAGTAAACTTATGTTATACGTAATAGTATTTCGAAAATATTATACAGGAAAATTTATTAACCAGTGCGCAATTTTTTTTTGGTTGTTCAGTATCAGTAATAGAACATTTAATTTTTTTTTTAAATTTTTATTCGACCTTTAAGTCAGTAAACTGTGAACACCCTACATATTTCGTAATATGATATGGAAATAGTAATAGGTCAGTAACCGCGCGCCGGCGTAGGTACTTCGAATTTCTTAGAATTTTGACTGATCGAACTGCTGTAGGTACTAGTAGCTACGCTCGGTCGTTCACCTTCGCCGCCGCGCCGGCGTCGCGAGCAAGTTACCATAAAAACCAGTTTCAAAATAAAAATCTTTCATTAACGATAATTTAATTTTTTTGTACTAAGATATATCAAACGAAAAAAAATCATGGTTAACTCGTTTTAGTTTAATTTGCTAAAATTTGCGCACTGGTTAAAACTTATCCTGTATAAAAATATGTTCAGTATCGTTTAAGGCTATTAATGATAAATTATATTATTTTTGCAAGTATATTTGTACATTGATAGGCAGTTGCAAGCAGCTGAGATGAGAATGTTAAGAGGGATGTGTGGTGTTACACGAATGGATAGAATAAGAAATGAGTACATAAGAGTAAGTCCGAAAGTGGCACCGATAACTGAAAAGTTGTGTGGGAATCGATTGTCATGGTTTGGTCACGTGTTACGGAGGAATGAGGAAAATGTCGTGAGGAAAGTATTGAGTATGAATGTCGATGGTTATAAGAGTAGAGACTACAGAAACTATGGATGGACTGTGTGAAGAAAATGACATGTTGCGCCGACCACAAATAAATTGGGATAAAGGGCAGGAGAATTTTGAAGTAGGTTTGTACCAACACAATTACACGTCGATCATATTTTTTCAAACTAGATGAGGTCGACGTTTCCTATCTGACTACTCTGAGAGGAAAGGCCGAAATAAACTCAGAGGTCACAGTCTCTTTTAAAGTCCAGACAATCTTGGTCACATCATGTGAAGACCATATAGATTGGTGTCTGAAATGGTCTTTAGAGGAAAGAACCACACAGATTGAGTGGACTTGTCCAGTCAGTGCACACATTTGTCAGTTCTTACTACCTAGTTTTCGCGTACTGATAAGAAGATAAAGTAATAGTTTAAAAAACTTAACTAGCTAGCTTAGCTTTTTGAGGTATTTTTTCATTAATATCAAGCACCCCACGCTTTTTCTTATTATTTTCTACTTTTTGTTTGTTTTCTTTTGAAAGTGTGTTTTTTATATTATTACTAGCTTTTGCCCGCGGCTTCGCTCGCGTTAAATTCGGGGTAACACGGTTCCCCTTTCCTGATTTAGAACATAGAAGAGAACTTGGCACAGAATGTTATTTTAATACGCTACTGTGGACGATATATGTCTTTCCATTTGGGGATAGAATGTAAAGATTCTGGGTATTGGGCGCACGCGAATATGCTACATACAATTGTCCATGGGAAAAGCACGGTTTCTAAGTTCACCCCAGCCACAAAAAAAAATGTGGCCTATATTTCATTTTTTTTTAGTTTGGCTACCACGACAGTGAAATTTTCGTTTTTTTGTGCTATTCTGGTGAGCCTGGCCAGGATAAAGTACAAAAATTACCTTGACAAATGTACAAAGTTTCAAATTAATCCGACGTTTTAAAGGGGATGAAAATCACGTTCAAAGATTCCGTTACATAATACGTACCAAGTTAATAAAAAAGTGTTAAAATAATTTTAAAGATTTAAAAGTTGAATGTGTGGAGTAAATCAAAACTGCGAATGTTCAAGGTAAGTTCATATTCAAAATTGATTGGCTTTTTGATTTTTTGGTTTATTATTTTATTTTCAAAATATTATTTTTATTGTAACATTCGCGGTGTTGACATTTTGGTTTCGTAATGGGCTTCTTGTAACTTCGAACTTCTTTTTACTTTTCTTTATTTTTAACTTGCATAGTCATCCTCTACGTTTATTCGTACTTTGTATCTGTCTCCAAGTGAAATCGTTTGTTAAAATGTCGTCCTTGTGAAACCTCTCCTGATCCCTCTGTAAGGAAAAAAAGAAAGAAAAAGTGTTTATTGTGACAATAAACACTTTTTCTAATAGGAAGATTAAACTAAAATAAAAATATGAGGAACTTTTTTGCAAATAAAAATCAACGGACTTCGAAAAAAAAAACAAAAAAAAAACAGTTTAGTGTTTTTAGGGTTCCGTTGCCAAATGGCAAAAAACGGAACCCTTATAGATTCGTCATGTCTGTTTGTCTGTCTGTCCGTCTGTCTATCTGTCTGTCTGTCTGTCTGTCTGTCTGTTTGTTTGTCTGTCTGTCTGTCCATCCGTATGTCACAGCCACTTTTCTCCGAAACTATAAGAGCTACGCTGTTGAAACTTGGTAAGTAGATGTATTCTGTAAACCGCATCAAGATTTTTACACTAAAATAGAAAAAAAAATTTGGAGTTGCCCATACTTAGAACTGACACTCAATTTTTTTTTTCATCAAACCCATATGTGTAGGGTATCTAAAAATAGGTCTTCAAAAATGGTATTGAGGTTTCTAATATCATTTTTTTCTAAACTGAATAGTTTGCGCGAGAGACGCTTCCAAAGTGGTAAAATGTGTCTCCCCCCCCCCCCCCCCCCGAAAATTGGTTTAACCGAGATCCAGTACGTAGTTTTTTTTTTTTAATACGTCATAAATCGTAAACCGCAATTTACCTTTCATTCAATCAACTCAAATATAACAATAATAAAAAAACATTTCATTTCATAAGTATAAACCTTATACATAAACCGAGGATACCTACAGGTTTGTACGGAACCCTCGGTGCGCGAGTCCGACTCGCACTTGGCCGGTTTTTATTTAGTTTTTGCCGCTGACTTCGGAAATTAAAGTTATTTTTCACTATGTAGTGTTTTCTTGAAATTCGATTGTTTTTGTTTTTCAAAAAGGTTTTATTTTTCACTTCTTAGTTATGGTATCTACCTCGCACTAATTTGTATCCCGCTACTGGCCACGTTAATATCAGTGACAGGAAGTATCAGAATATTATCACGATAAAAAAAGTGGATTAAATACGTACTAGTGATCGCCCATTGGTCGAAATTCGACCATACTTCATTTGAATAGAAATACATTATTAAATGAAAAAAAAATATATAATAATGAATATAAACAAATAATAAGGTTATATTTGACATTCAGTAACACTATCGACAAATAATATTAAAGACAAACATTCTCGATATGATCATAGATTTTAAAAATAAAATAGGTGAAAATTAATTTATTACCTATGGTTATACTTGACACTTGACATTCAGTAAGACTATAGACACAAAATATTAAAGACAGATATTGTCTATGCATGTGTGTATTGAATACACGGTAATGAACAGTAGTGTGTGTAATGTGTTATTTATTGAAAATAATGTATTTTTACGCATAATTTAAAAAAATATTAGCATTCGTCACTTCTTCTCTGTATAAACTATAAGTGTGCGAAATTTCATACTCCTCCGTCCCCCCAATTTTCGTAAAAAGGGATCCAAAGTTTTCGCTTCACGTATTAATATATAGATTATCGAAACTATCGCAAAAACTACGAAATCAAAATCAACGAAATGTAATATTGGACCACCCCTGAAGCATAACTTATCCATTAAAAAAGGATTGTGTGGTTTTTATGAAACTACGGTAAAAGTGAAACGTTTTATCACATTATAGACATTTAACTAAAAAATTTCGGAGTATATGCAATACCTTAATAAAAATACTTAATTTAATATTCATACGAAATAAGTTAAATAATAAATTCAGGCACTCAAAATTGAAATAAATCCATAAACAACAACATGCACCAGCGAGCGCCTTTCACTTTATCCTTACTCCGCGGCCGGCCGTCACGCGACATGCAACACACAGACGAAAAAGTGTGAGACGATGTAATCAAAGAATTATTGAAATCGGTCCATATTTCAAGGAGAAATCGGCGATGACACATTAAAAAAATACAGACGAACATAGAAGCTCTTCCTTTTTGGAAGTTGGTTAAAAAGAAAATGATGTTATAAAAAAGTAAAAAAAGAAATATCTGTTCGAGGACTTCTATCTCGGCGTGATGCTGCAATATTTAAAAAAGTTTCGCAGCGCTGGAATTCTGATGTAACGCTGAAAGCGGTTTTCTTAATTATTTATAATAGCGGCTTTCTACCGCTTCATTATTCAATCATTAGGTATTCATCTTTCAATTTCTAAGAATATTTTTTATTATTTTTAAAAAAAGCCCATTACTGCTTTCCTCCAAAAATGGTTATTATTCACACCTCTATTTAATCTCTAATTTTCTTCCACAGAAAAAACAAGAATCCCGTCTTAAATCAGAAAGAAGAAAACAAGAGAAAGAAAAACGAATGACAGGACAGAGCTACTTCGGTTTCAGAACCACTACAGCAGGAGAAAAGAAATCCTGGGTCCAAGACGTTCTCAAATCAGAAAGAAGATTAGGACCTCCATGTAAATCAGAATTCTGCGCCAAGAGTAATACACGATACTGTAAGAAGTTGTCAGAATCTGACAGGTGTCAAATATTTCAACACTTCTGGCAGTTAGAATGGAAAGAAAAAAAGAAATTCGTTCGGTCCCTAATTGACTCTGTGCCTGCTAAGCGTAGAAGAACAAGTCACAAAGGAATGGCCTCCCGGAAAGGAGATTCAAAGCGTTACCATCTTATTTTGAATACGGATAAGGTTCAAGTTTGCAGGGTAACCTTTTTGAACACTCTGGGCATTAAAGAAGCTATGGTTCGCTGTTGGCTAGTCAAGGAAACGAAGCCCAGATCCCCAAAAGTGCCTTTAAAGTCGCAAAATGTAGTTGAGTATATAGAAAATTTACCGAAAATCGACTCTAAATGCCAATTCTGCTTGAGCACAAACTCGAACATTAAATACATTGATTTGGATGTGAAAAATCAATTTCAACTCTACAATATATACGTGAAAGAAATGACAGTTAAGGGGACAAGTCCTGCTTCTAGAAAGACATTTGCAAAAGTATTGAGTAGGAAGAACTTAAGGATTTTTAAACCAAAACATGAAAGGGATGTGTGTGATTTGGTAAAGCAACATAATAGTATTAATTTTGGTTTTGAAGGGGAGAAATGTGATGGTTTTTATTATGAGGTCAGTAATTTGAATGAACAGTGGCCTTCATAGGAAGTGGGGTCTGCTAGGGCCGATGCTTGTCAGGGTCGCGAATTTCTTCGAAAGAGTAACCGTGGCCCTGGTACAGGCAACTGAAGAAACACGGGTGGGTTTCAGTAAAAGTCGGACACGCCCTCCCGCTCCGCCCAGAGCGGGAGAAGTCATTTGATGATTTCCTACCCGAAAAAAAAGGATATTGTGCCATAATTTAGACAATAAACAGTATGTTAGGTTAAATGAACAAAACTTCTGTATGAGGGCCCTTCTCGGTCCCTCTATCGTCAATGCAAACATGATAGAAATGAAATGTTTACTTTTAAAAGTAGATTTTTTAAGACACTTTTACACGTCAGTATTTAAAAGCAAGATGACGTCGGTATTTCCTAGCTGACTGTTCCCTGAGAAGAAATGCCGAAACAAACAACTCCGATGTCATAGTCTGTTTTGAAGTCCAAATATTATTCGAATTTTATGCAAGTGAAACAATGCAGGGCTATGTCTGGAAAGAACTTCTGAAGAAAGAGCCATTGCAGCTTATCCGTTTAACGCCCAATCGGACAACTTTGATGATTCAAAGGCAAAGAACGGGTTCAAAATAAAAACTGTGAATAATTGTTATAACAACAAAATTAAATTTTTGATAAGCTTATATTTTTCGAACAATCTACGTTATTAAAAAACGTGAAAGATGATTTAAGTGTTCATTTTTTATCATTACATTATGATAAAACTCGAAAAATCGAGAAATAATGAAAGATAAGAAAAAAATTTGCTTTCGGACACTATTTTTTTAATTTGAGGGATGAAAAATTTTTTCTCATTGCATATCTTTGTAGTCGAACCATCGGGAACACGTTATACGTGCATTTCAATGCACTCAAGATCCGGTATCATCGAGAAAAACGCGATAGAAAAAAAAAATATGCATTTTTAAGGGTATTTCTACAAAAATAACGGGTAAATTGTAATTTTTTTTAATTTTATGCTGCTTATTCGAAAGAGCGACGTTCAAACAACAAAGAATGTTGCTTTTCAAATTGTATACATTTTTTTTCATCATGTTACACGACGTTGAAAGCCAAGGTAAAAATCAGAACATTTGGGCATTAAAGGGTTATAGTAGACCTGTCCCAAAAGACGGCTTGTGTGTACTACACTACACTCGCTTCATTGCGTTAATTCAACGCAGTGCACGCGAGTGAGTAGGCGATAGTATCGAACGAAAATTGGTCCGTGGTAGTTTGCAAAAACTTGTTCCACAGAATACGTGTTTGTGACAAAGCCTTATAAGTATTTACAAAAAATATTTTTTTTCATCTAGAATCTCCATTACATGTGCCAGGTTTCTACGTAGATTCTTTCTTGGGTTTTTCAATGATCTAAGAAAATTTGAATTTTGCGAGCTAGCCTGGAGCTTTCGCTTAGGTATTGAATTTATTAGAATTAGAATCTCGTATCGTAGACTGATTTTATTGTATAGTATTTTAAGTGACAAGTTGTTATTATAGTTATTAATTATATTTTGTTAATGTTATTGTTGTTTTATTTGTTACCACATAGACTTATCCTTACATACAATTTTTGCCTCGTTTACGTTCATACACGCGCCGATTGCAAGTACTATGCATAAGACCTTTCTCACAGGACCTTTCCGAAACCTTAGCAAACAAGTTTTTATTTCTTTTTACCAAAACTGCCATTTCCAAAATATATAATGACGGAAAAGTGAGAATTTTCAAAGACTTGGACAGTGATTCACAACTGGTTTAAGATGACACATAGCTCTCACACAACGTTTAGAAAGCTGTGTCTAGGCTTCGTAGAAATAGAAAGCGTGCAACGCTTGCAGGCGTAATGACCAATCCACACTATCCACACTATATAATATATAATCTAAACTAATATTATAAATGCGAAAGTAACTCTGTCTGTCTGTCTGTCTCGCTTTCCTGCTAAAACTACTGAACCGATTTAAATGAAATTTGGTACACAGATAGTTTAGAGCCTGAGAAAGGACATAGGCTACTTTTTATCCCGGTAGTATGTTCCCGCGGGATAATTTCCGACCTCCACGCGGGCGAAGCCGCTGGCAAAAGCTAGTAATATTATAAATGCAAAAGTAACTCTGTCTGTCTGTCTCGCTTTCCTGCTAAAACGACTGAACCGATTTAAATGAAAATATCTGGATGACCGAGATTTGTATCGGTATGTTTTGGTAAATTGTGTTTAAAATAATAAGTTTATGTTCAAGTTAATTATCGATAAAGTTGATCATTGAAAACACGAATAAAACGACATTTTATAAAAAGGAATCCTAGCTAGATCGATTTATCGCCCCCAAAACCCCCTGTTTACTAAATTTCATGAAAATCGTTGGAGCCGTTTCCGAGATTCAGATTATATATATACATATCTATATATATACAAGAATTGCTCGTTTAAAGATATAAGATTTGGTACACAGATAGTTTAGAGCCTGAGAAAGGACATAGGCTACTTTTTATCCCGGTAGTATGTTCCCGCGGGATAATTTCCGACCTCCACGCGGGCGCAGCCGCTGGCAAAAGCTAGTTCTATATATATTTTACTAAGAATAGACAAAGTTCTTTTTATTCAACTTGACATCTCTTCTGCCCGAGCACGGGGTGACCCGTAGACTCGCGTTTCTATGAAGACAAAGACAGTTATTCTTTCCATAGCAACGGGCAGGTAGCTAGTGATGTAACTAAGGTAGATGTGCTAAGGTATTAGGTTTTTTCTTTCAGTAGGATTAAACGGACTGAGAGGGTTTTATTGATGATTTTAATTCTGATAAAATATTTCACCATATTGGTGATGTTCTTCAGAAAGGTCAGGTGCATAGTACTTGCAACCTGCGTGTGTGTATGACCAATTGTATGAACCTAAACGAAGCAAAAAGAGTGTGTAGAGATCGTAGCAGGTGGCGTTCCGTGGTTTCTGCCTACCCCCAAGGGAAAAAGGCGTAAGTTTAGGTATGTATGTAAAAATTTTCAACCCCAATTGTCAAAAGTAGAGAAAAATTGGTCATTGCTTGACATCGTTGACTTTTGTCGACTGAACAGTAGAATCATTTCTTCTCTTCAGTTTTAACATCGCCGTGCTAAGATGGTAGATTTTTTTCTACAATCTATCATTTAGTTTATTCTTCTGTCAACAAAACCCGTGTCTATGGTGGTCATGCAACGCTGGCGAAGTATATTGCTAAGAACATCACTACGCGCCGGGCAACCACGGGTGGTAGCTTCGGTCGCGGAGGGGGTGCTCACAGCTGCGAGCGCGCACCGGCTGGCACACACGACACTGCGTCATCGTCCGCTTAACCAAGCGCACACTCATTTCCTTTACCGCTCAGATTAAGATAACGACCGTTTGCGCACTTGTTATAATTTTAATAAAGTCCACAATTTTATTGTTACTGGAGTTTCCCTTCCTTTCTATGGTCCTTCGAGCCGGATACCCATTCCTTTCTAATATTGTTATACCGTGCATAAATACATATTTATTTGTTTAAATAGCATGTCTCTTATTTAGAACTTTACAACTGTTTTTTGCGTTTCTTGATGTTGCATGAGCAATAATTTGCATCATAGCATGGTCTCCATATAACTAACAAAAATCCTTTAGGGCTTGCACTGAGTGGCGTGCATTGCATATAAGCAGTGCCTATCTCGTAAAATCACCATAAGTCTGTCAATTTCATTTTAATGTGTGCCCGGAAATTATTAAGAAACGAACTAAATTATCATACCTAAAAGAAACCGCGTTTGTCTACCTGGAGAATACCAGGCGGCCTGGTGCCTACCTATACAGAAGACCAATGCAAGCCACTGAACCTTATTGCACGAGTGCGACTAAGCATGGACGGTTAACTTTGCTGATATAGGTCACTTGTTTGCTCCAACTTAAATTCAAAAAACCACCTTTTCTTCGCAGGAACTTGACCTCCAAATCCTCCCAAAACGCAACCGCATATCAGCGCCCGACGTCTCCCAACTCCTTAAAGAGAAGCAACCAGTTTACATGGTAGACGTGCGAGCCGAGTCGGAGTTCCATATGTGTCACATATCGGGCGCGCACAGCTGGCCTGTCGATGCACTGAGTGGTGCCGCTCTGGAGCGACTGCTACGCTGTGTGGAGCAGAGTGCAGCAAATGGTGAGTAGCTGGCAGTAACCACACGTAGACACACTCAGAGTTCCATATGTGTCACAAAATCATCTTCAGCATTTCAGCCGAAAGATCTCTACTGCTGGACTTAGCCCAAATTTGGAGGGGTTTGCTATAATCGCCACGCTTGATGATCGCAGTATGGTGGTAAAATATACTATATGTCATAGAGAACGCTGCTGCCCATTCTCTAATAAATCCCTTAGTCGCCTTTTACGAAACTCAAGGGGAGAAATGGTATGGTGCTTTACGTCCGGCACCACACGTCAAAACATGTGTCAGACAAGGACCAATTAATAAAGAGCGAGAATCTTACCAGTTCCTTGGAGCTGGAAAATAACTTTCACGGTCATTTTAAAGGTAAGGAACGGCCGGAATTGCGAGGTCAGGCCTCGGAATTCCGGCCATTCCTCGTCAGATACAGATAACAGTCCCTAAACAGTCTTAAAGAGCAACTGTTTTCGTGGTATTGCAACTTCTGGCTGTCACTTCTTATCTTTCTACTGACTTGCAAATGCAGTGCAGCCAAGACTCAAGAAAGTATGTTAAACCAGCAGTAGTTAGGTGTCAGAAAGGGGTATATTTTTACAGAATACATTTTTATTTTAGCAGTAGTGGGCCAATGTAGTCGGCCATGAGTTGCTAGCTGAAGGTGGGCTCAAACCCTGACAGGTGCTTTTCTTTTTGCAAAAGGGAGGCCTTTGGCCTTGGGGGAGGCCCCAAATCTCTCCAGGCATCCTTTTTCAGGACCGCTTTGTCCAAGTCCAACCCTTGCAATACGCGTCTAGGTCGTCTCGCCAGCTCTCCCTGGGTCAGTCTGGGCGGCGCCGTCCATCCTCAGAGACCAACTGTGTAGAGAATACAGGCGCTTTACTTTGTTAAAATTATTCCATCACCACTGCTCTCAAAGCGGTGAAGGAAATGATTGTAAGGAAACCGGCATGTCCTAGAACCGAGTTTTCGAAGACATGTGACATTGACCAACCCTCACTGGGCCCGCGTGGTAAATTATGCCCACTTCCTCTCACAGAGAGACAGCCTATGTCCCAGCAGTGGGAACATAAGCTGATGATGTGTGTACTTTTTTATTAATTCAACATTAATTGAATTTTAAAATCTAATCCCAGGGTCATCCATTTTAAAGTGAAAGTGTTTAACTTTTTTAGTATAACTTTAAAGTACGTTTTTTTATTCTTTTTTAATTCGGTTTTTCTTGTTCCAGTAATTTTCCTCTGCCGTCGCGGCAACGACTCGCAGCTAGCAGCTAAGATGGTACTAGACATGCTACCAGAAGAACACAGATACAAAGTGAAGGACATGATAGGTGGACTACACGCGTGGGCCTTCGATGTTGATACTACTTTCCCTGTGTATTAGGTAGTAACGGGACTTTCCTTCAAAATACCCAGCCCACCCACACTCATCCCTACGAATACACACCCACATACGAATATTTCCACACTCCAACACTTGTCCCCAAAACACCCACATACACTTTCACTCACCTCCTACATACATACCTATACTCACCTATACGTATGTGTGTAAATTATTGGCGGTGAGTGCGTGTCACACACTCACTGACTTGGTCTCATTAACTCCCTTGAGTTATGGGAAAAATCAATAGGGACAAAACAAAAAACAAACAAAGAAAGACCCAAAAACACCACAGCTCTTTCTTGGGGACGGAACCCAAGATACAGCAGTCTCATTTGCGACGACCTTTGCGAATCAACCAATGAACGGAAATCTTTATTTCAAGTTAGATAAATGTATTTTCGCTTCGACGGCGAGTCACTTTAATTGAACTACAACTATACTGACGTGGAGCAGTGGTGGCCTAGTGGTAATGGCCGCGACAGCCGCAAAAGTTAAAATCCGTATATCCGCGAATCTTGACAGCAAATATCCGTATTCGGATCCGTATCCGCGGATATATATTTTTAAAGATCCTGGCACATGACTTATTGAATTGTGCGCTATCAGTTTGAGACTAGTGTTGCAAATGACTTGAGTCCTCGAGTCGTAATTTTAAAGACTCGACTCAATTATGCAAGACTCAGTGTGCTCAAAAGGCTCGGAGTCGAGTCTTTAAAATTACGACTCGAGGACTCGAGTCCTTTGCAACACTATTTGAGACTGTTTGGCATATTGTTGACTCGCAAATTGGCATCGTGTCCTGAGCCAATCCATACTAAATGCCCAAAAAACAGGGATTTATATATCGACCAACAAACATTATTGGAAATGTTTGTGAACCGATATTTTTTATAGTCTGTAAGTAGGTAGATGTTAGATAAATAAGCTTAACAAAATGTTTATATTTCTTGATTGTTATTTGTGTTTTTAAAACATTATTTTTGATATATTTTATAAGAAAGTTGGAGGACGAATTAATGTATAGGCGACCTCGTAATGAGTTGATAAAACGAGTGCATCTTGGGATACCCGACAGAAGTGATAACTTAAACTAATCTAAGTTGAACTATTTAATATTGGATCGGTGATAGTTTTAGGTTATAAGGTTATATGCTCACTGTCAACAGTATATGTCTATCGCACACTAAACTACACTGAGTAGAGAGAAGGGGGAAGCATCTGTCCGAAATATGGCTACCACTGTGGGTTAGAGTGAGAGAGGAGGAGCCTGCCTACCGCTGCCATATGCGTGAGTCAAAGGGAAGCCAGACAGAGTGACGCCGTAACGCGTTACGTAACGAAGTGGTTTACCCTCTCATAAGAAGTTATTACTTCAATAACAATCACACATGTCGATCGAAAGTTAAGCTGCGCTTCGTGCGGTCGGTTCATAGATGGTTGATCATCTACCACATATTGAGACTTTTCCGTGCCCTGGAAAGCACGTTAAGCCGTTGGTCCCGGCTGTCTTTCGTAGACCTTTGACAATCGTTACGGTCTGGCAACCAGTGTTACCAGGTCGTGTCCTATTACCCAGTAACTGGGTTGTGGAGGTCAGATAGGCAGTCCCTCCATGTAAAATACTGGTATTCAGCTGCATCCCGTTAAACAAGAAGCTAACCCCAACATAGTTGGGAAAAGCAGACAGATTGATATAAGGTCAAAAACGACAAGATCTATTTGTCTTTGTGACAGTTCGGTAGTTTCAACCTTAGTGAAGGTTTTGGTTATTGGGAATTGATGCCGAAACGACATTATGAGGTCGACTATACAGACAATTTGTTAGCACGAATGGAGTAAGATGAAATGTGAAATAAAAATTTGATACAAAAAATCTATTAGCGTTCGGAGGAATCGTTGGAACAAGAAAGAAGTTCGTAATCGCAAATTAATGACATTTTATTTTTTAATAACTAAAAAATCTAAACGGCTTCTTTTTTTTTTTTTTTGAAGTAAAACTTCTTTACGCACGCTTGACTTGGGGAGTAAGCTGGTGAATGCGTGACGAGAGCGTTACGAAAAGTGTGATCAGGCGAGGCGAACGGAAGTTGAGAGGGAGATATTTAAAGTTAGTGAAGATAGAAAGAGAGAGAGAGAGAGTTATATATGTACATACATATAGATGGAGCTAATGAAGTTTTACTTCAGTTGTGTGGTCTAAATCACATTCGTTTTTTTTTTTTACAAAATTTGCAATTTCTGAAAAAAATATCAAAATTAAGGTAGGTAATTAGCAAAGCTAATTCGATGAAGAAAACGACTGATGAAAGTAAATAATAATTTATTTTTAATTGTTATATTTCAACTATGTTCCTTGTTTTGGTGATTGCATTTATTGTAAGAATTATTCAAATATTTACATAGAATAATTATACACTGACATTTTAATCGTCTTACAAAGGTTGTCCACTCAATGTATCCGACATAATATACCTTTAGGCGTGATTAAAAATTGTTACAATTAATTGAGATAATCGGTACTAAGAAAAATAAATAATGCATTAGAATGATGAAACATCCTGTTAATAATGTTTACGTGTCATGCGGGAAAGAACGTACCTACCCAGCGCACGAGTCGACTAGATCATTCCATCTCCTTTTTCCATGAGACAAAATATCTATTTGAAACTACGTCCTGCGTCATCATAATGAATAATATATTTTTTTTTTTTAGTTATTCAAATGTTCTTTTTTGAAGTGAAAACTTCTTTAGAACCATTGTGATTTGAAAGTCTATGAAACGAAAAAGCGACAGTAAAAAGAGACAGACACATAACGTCATTATGTTTTGTGTCTCGCTCTAACACTTGGGGTAGTGGAAATCCTTAAGTAAGGGTGCTCCTTGAGAAAGTTTACTTTTCTGTTTGACGTTTTTCGAGCAGGCTTTTTGGACAAATAGACATTTGACTTTTTAAAGCAGGGATGCACAGACTTATTAAGACTAGGGGCCACTCGGGCAAATTATGAACTGATGGCGGGCCGCCAGAGGTATAGGTAATTAAAGACAATAAAGAATTGATAATAATGTATTAAAATTGAAAAAGAATTTATTAATTTGAAGCGTGGCACTGCATAGTGCTTACAATCTTTTTTATATTTGGCTCAAATTTACTTGTAGCAACACGTAAAACTGCTTCCAAACTTTCGTTTGCAAGGCGGTTTCGATTTTTTGTTTTATTATTATTTAGTATTGAAAAGGTTTGTTCACATATATAGGTAGAACCAAATAAGCTGGCACATTTCAGAGCGTTTATGCGCAACTCTTTATACGTATTTTTATCAATGCAGCGGTAAAAGTTCAGCAAGTCTCCTTCGTTGAATTTGTTGCGTAAATCTTGGTCGTTTTGAATGTCGATAATTTCTAACTGCATTGACTCTGGCGCATTTTCAACTGAAATCGTGAAAGGATTGCTGAATATGTCCAACAGAGGTTTCACTTTTTTAAACTCCGAAAATCTGTCTTGAAAAGATTGAATCAAAATATCTAGCTTTTCTACATAACTGAAATTAATCGCAGATTTGTTGAATTTTTCAGCCATTTTCTTATAATTCGGAAAATGATTGTAATTTCCAGAATTCAATTGCGATCTGAAAAGTGTCAGCTTGCATTGAAAGGATGATACATGAGCGTAGAGCTGGGATATCAGTTGATTTTTGCCTTGAAGCCGTGTGTTCAAGACATTCAAATGATTTGTAATGTCAACTAAAAAAGCCAAATCACACAACCAATCAGGATTTTTAAGTTCCGGGACATCCCTTTGCTTTTCCGCCAGAAATATTCCAATTTCTTCTATTAAATTTAGAAATCGTTCCAGTGTCAATCCACGACTTAGCCACCTTACTTCTGTATAATACAGTAAATCTCCATATTCGCTTTCGATGTCATCCAAGAATTGTTTGAATTGCCTGTGATTGAGTCCTCGTGATTTTATGAAATTTACAGTCGAAACTACCACTTTCATGATATTTTGAAATTCAATTTTTTTAGAACAGAGGGCTTCTTGGTGTATAATGCAGTGAAACTGCATGAGATCTTCAGCATTTATGTTTTTTTCTTGCAGATGCTTTTTCAGCAAAGTAACTAGCCCAGAATTGACACCAATCATCGAAGGAGCACCGTCAGTCGCAACTCCCGATAATTTTGATAAGTCCAAATCAGTTTTTGAACACTCATCCAAAAGTACATTGAGTATATCAACTCCTCTGGTTTGACCTTTCAATGAACACATTCCTAATAACTCTTCTAAGACTTCAAAATCTTGAGTAACACCTCGTATGAATATGAGAAGTTGAGCTGTGGAACTAATATCCGTGGATTCGTCGAGTGCTAATGAAAAAAATTCAATGATCTTAGTTTTTTCATATAATTGTTCCGCAATATTACCTGACAAAGACATAATTCGTCTTTGGATAGTCATACGATTCAGTTGAATTTTCTCAAACTTTTTTGCTGCTTCTGGACACATTTTCTTAGCGGCAATTTCTATGCATTCTTTTACAAAATCCCCATCATTGAAGGGGCGACTTCGCTTTGCTATCATTCGAGAAATTTCATAACTAACTTCTGTAGCTGTTTCTGAATCTTGAATGGGTTTTGTAAACATAGCTTGCTGACCAACAAGCTCCCGTTTTAAAGACAACATTTTTTGCTTTCTTAATTCGCCTGTAAACTTGGTAAAAGTAGGATGCTGCGTTTCATAGTGCCTTTTTACATTATATTCCTTTGCAATCGCAACAGAATTCTTGCAAATTAAACAAACAACTTTGTTATGCGACCATACAAAAAAGTATTTCTCAGTCCAAATTTCTTGAAACTGCCGATTTTCATCTTTAACCTTACGTTTTTTACTAGGCCCTGGCTTGTCCATGTTGCGTTCTAATCCTGGCTAGGATTAACACAGCACCTAAAAACAATTACAGTACCTACTTAAATTACCCATCCTTTTTTAAATTACCAAAAATAATTGATTAAATATGTAGGGAAACACTTATTATTAATAACAGAGTTTTACTTACGATTTCACAACACAATTATACACGGCACTTGACGGGAAATCTACGTTGAATGTGGATCAAAATATATGACACCGGCTAGTCGAGTTAAAATCTACACTAGAACTATTGACACTTCACTCAAATTAAAACCGAACTGTCGGTCGCTGCGGTTAGCGTGGCTTTATACCGCGCGTATAGAGTCGAAAACTGTCTGGAGAAATTTCGAAACCGACTCTGGAAGCTTCGTGTATCTACCTACTCGAGCAATCGGGAATTCGGGACTATTGCTATCTCGCTTGCTCTAACAATATAACCCGTGGATAAGCCGACACCGCGCTGCCGTCGACGCCGCACCGCCCGCGCCGGCCGCGGCGCTTCCTCAAGAAAACGAATTTAACCGAGATCGGCACGAACATTACCGACCACTGTTACCGACGCATGCACGGCGCACCGATAAGCACACTTAAGAGCGCGCGCGCGAGATTCAAATTACTTTTCGAACATATTTTTTTTGGTTTTATTCTGGAATAGAATTCAATATTTTTCGAATGTACGAGAGTATTATTTTTGCTGTCGGCGGGCCACCAGTATTCGACCGGCGGGCCGCATGCGGCCCGCGGGCCGTGGTCTGTGCATCCCTGTTTTAAAGTAAAAACTTCTTTAGCACCGTTGTGATTTGAAAGTCTATGAAACGAAAAAGCGATAGTAAAAAGAGACAGACACATAAATTAATAAGATTTAACGTGGGAGAAAATGAGATAGGAAGCATTATACAGTGTTTCTTATGTTCGTAGACAGATAGCTAGCTAGCTCGATTGTTGAACCGAGAAATTGAGGTCACGTGACACCAAAATCGCCATTTTGTTTGTGTTTTGCACGGATGATGAAATGTGTGGATATGACTTCCGTACATTTCAATGGTAAAATTTTTGGGTGATTCGTTTTTAATCGTCTCATTATCTTGAAGCCAAAATTTTTGAAGGTTTCACTTCTACCACGTGTGAATTGCAAACGTTTTCTTATGGATGTGTTGTAGTCATTGGTTATATGAAGTGGGCTGCCGTTGTAAGACGATTAAAATGACACGGTGTATGCTTAAAGAAATCCGTATGCCAGTACACCGGGGTGATTGCGTAAGACACAGTAGGAATATCTCTCATTTTGACAGTTAAACAACATACATTGCGCTATTTACATTGTTGAGCAGACAAATATTTCAAATATTCAAGCAATGGACTAGCAATAGTTTTAAATTATCATTTCAATAATTATTGAACTAGTTTCGCGCAGGCCAAGCCAGTTCTCCGTACACGCGATAGGATATACCACAGTGGCGTGGTGTAAATTTTTCTAAAAGAGAAGCCGAAGCGAAGTCGGCTTTAACTTACTGACTCATCAATAAAGAATTTAAAAAAAGAATAATATAGGAATGTAATGAATTAAATACAATTAAATTGAACAGCTGAAAACCGAATAAAATATGCAATATTCCTCTATCTCGTTCTCGCTGACGCATTTTTCTATACCTGTCTCTGTCATAACCCGTTGTACAGCGGCTTGCTTTCGTACATATCAAGCGGTGCCACGTGACCTAAAGTGACATCATTACGGGATCGCTGTTGTATGAATTTTTAGTTCCCGATTATGACGTTTTGGCGCCGGGTTAATTTAGAACATTTCTCTTTTGTTGTAATACAAACCTATAAATAACCTTTTTTGTTGTTTGAATGTTATGGTGAATTAAATACCCGTAGTGTAACTATATTTATTGACAATAGTAGTCACTATTTACATACTATTGTATTTTTAATAGTGATAGAGTTACCAATGCGAATCCCCGAAGGCAAGCCGGTAGGAATCGTGTTATATGGTGCTTTCGCCACTGATATACCAGTATAGACCTATGTAGAAAAGGCAAAAGAAACAGTACGTACAACCTACTACAGTAAATAAAGTAGCGATGTAGTGACACGGTATCATTCCAATGTGAAACTTTAACCGTTATAAACTGTTACACATAAACATGGTAGTCATTTTGCTGATGAGAAGGGAGAACTGGTTTGGCCTAGGCGATATTAGTTCAATAGAATCGGGTTTGGCCGGTAACATATGCAACACAATAATCTTTTATCAGTAGTTTTACCTGTAGATACGGATTTCTGTAAGTATCCAAACAATAATTTATGAAGCTCAATGTCAATCGAATAAATAATTGAATAAGTAAAAGTAATTAATAATACACATTCCTTAAAATACTTCAATATAATTGTCTTACAATTTAGAGTATTTAGGGCTCATTTTTCAATAGTCAGAAAACTTTATTCCCATGTAATAAGTTTCGGAGTCTGAGTCCTTATTCTAAACCTTTTGACCGCCACATCAATAAGTAAAATTTGTGTTCTCTCTCTACGCCAACTAACAAAGGAGATGTTTCATTTTCGGCCATCAGACGTACATTTATCGAAAAAGAGGAAAAAATACCACAAATTGGGGAAAAATATTCTCTGGTGAATTTGAGCCTGATTTGCTGTGTACAAAAAATAATCGTTTTTCAATTATTGCCATGTTTTATTCAACATGGCGTCTCGTTTGCTTGCAAACTTCATTCGTTCTGAAATCATGTCTCACCAAATCAATGTTAAGTAGAAAAAAATTAAAAAATGTGTTTATTCTTGTTGTGATAAAAATAAATTACTCTTATTCTCTTACACATATTTTTGAGTAAACATAATTAAGTGTGACCATTTCATCGTTACAAAAATCTTTAGTCTCCATTTTTGAAGTGTGTTTCTAAACGAATTCAAAATAATCGCTCGCTAACTCTTAGGACAAACGTCAAACATTTTTAATTTTTATTTTGTACTTATAAACCATTTGATATTATGAAAAAAATGTTACTTTATTCTATTCAGGAGTAAGTTTTCCAACTTCGCTAAACTGTACACGTTATGGCCGGAGCCCCATATAAAAATGAAACATATCCTTTGGTTTTTCCTTCTTCCTTCGTTCTTACATTGTGATCTTTCCTATTATAGAGTGGCTAATTGTTATAAATCTTTGTGTAATAATAAAATAAACATGTCTAAGGAATTATTTATAGGAAAAAAGAAACACTATAAACATGTTTTATGTACGTTTATTGAGCTGTAAAAGTGTTATTTTCGACATGCACTGCCGTCCGTGGCGTTGTGAGCACTTTTTGATTTGCCGTTCGTCGCGTCGTGAGCACTTTTTGATGTGACGTCCGTGGCGGTCAAAAGGTTAATCCAGTCAAATACTGTATTGTAAAAACCATAGAAATAGTCCGGTATTCTAATATTTAAAATCATGATGTTGTATGTACTAAACAGTGTTTTTTATAATATTTTCTTGTGGAAATAAATGGATTGATGAATTGATATTTTTATTTTAATAAGTACCTACTTAAACTTGCCTACTGCCTACGTACTTACTAACTTACTTATCTCGAAATTGATTATTTGCCCAAGGTATCAAATGGATGAATGAAGGGCGGCTAATAAAAGGTATTAACAAGGCAGATGTGACTGGAAATAAATATTCTGACGATTGATATCGGCACGTTGTATATTTGCTAGTGGCGCGGTAAACTTTGCTTGCGCGATGTAGGATTTTGCATGACGTCAGTGCGATAGTTCGCATGTAGCCGTATAGATGTCGCTACACCATTGACAAATAAAACGATTCGTAGATATTCTGAGAAACCTTTATCAAGGATACATTCAATATCGTGTGCTTAGGATTAAATAGTAATCTTATCCATAATTATCAAACAATAATTTTAGATAAAACTAAATAACGCTACTGATAATATTAGGTTTGATAACTCAGTACAAAATTTTGTGTTATTTAGTGGAAAATGGCGGAGTTACGTATTTGGGTCTATACAATATGTTTAATGTAAGTAAATGTTGTTTATTTATTGTTTCTAGCTTTTGACTACTATTTTCAAATATGGAACTGTTGGACCCCCAATGGAGGGGGTTCCCAACGACTCATCTTACCTGTTGTGTCCTGATGCGACGGCGAACTTACCTAAACTATTTTCCTATTAATACCAAAGTATACTTATCAAAATTAATTTATTCTAAGAAGGCTAACTAGAGACAATCCCCCAAAAACGCACGCCTTTCACCACTTCCTAGTGCTTTAGTAGGAAGAAGAAATGGCGCAACAAAGTCCCTAGCAGTATCTACCTACAGCTGTCTGTGCATGGGTAGCCATCACCTCCTGTGAAGCAGTAATACTTACGAAGGACGCGGCTGGGCATCGGGAGTTCACAGCGAACTCCCGACCACGGTCGGCGCGGGCTTGCGAGTGGCGAGCAGTCGGTAGCTCGCCGCCCGGTAAGGACCAGGTTTGGGTCGACAGTGCGGTGTGTTTCAGCTAAAATTGAAGGTTCACTACGGTCGATGCCTGTCAGTGTCACGGATGTGTTTTAAAGAGCTACCGTAGCCCTGGCACATACAACAGGCTCATACCTGTGTAACTGTCTCTTTCTGAAGATCGACATGTACCGGACTTATGTGCTCTTTAAAATTTTCAGATTAGCAATAAATGTGGCGTTTGGCCACATACCGTATTATAACTCCGCCGAGCCTGATGCACCTACTTTTGGTAAGTCATTTTGACTGCTTTAAACACGCTTTTATTAGCTTGTAATGGAAACATTGAACATGATTTTGACCCTCTTTAAAACGTCGGATTACCTCGAACGGCATGCTTTCAAGGACCCATGACTGATCACGGTTTATTTCTATGGAAGCGTGTTTTGTTTTTCACATGATTAGTTTTTTTTTTATCGAAAAATCGCATGTCCTTGTAATAACAACGGCTCTCATTCGCAAAGAGCATTACTTTCTTTGTCGGTAGAAAAAAGGTACGCCGAACAAGTAGTAGTTAATGAACTTTTCACTTAGATCTGTGTAAAACAGCCACACGAGCTTAGATAAATTTAAATGCGGGAGATATGGTACTTGATCACAGCACGCTGTAGCATAACTCCATTGGACACAGTTGCACCCTGTCGGACGTGGACTATAGTCTAAGCAGTGTACGTAAGTTGCGCATGTCGATAAAGCTCAATAACTTTAGTTTTTGTGAATAATATAAATGCGCATCAAAATGCCTGCTTCTGTATTTAATAAGTGTTCTTATCACTCAAGAAAGAAAAATAAGCCCAGGATTACTTTTCACGCATAACTTCAGCTAAAAATTATGTACATATAATTATATAGTTTCATATATTGTTCGTTTCGCCATTTTTGTGAGAGCGAGATGGATAATACAAAAGAATGTGAAAGATGATGACTCTCGCAAACGCTGCATCAATGTCATTCATAAACGTAAACATTCGGCGGCTAGCATGGTTTCGCTCGCACGACTGTGTCGGGTCTGTTCATTATTTTCACACTGGATTTTGTATATGTATCTAGATTTTAAAAGTGGCAAATAATGCGGCACTTGATATCTTGTCCAGCGTGTCGTGTTGTTTGCACATGACAAGAGTTGATAGACGCTTCTGAAAGTGCTAAGCTCGTAGCCAAATTCTAGTTTAACTCTATTTAGATTGCTATCGACACGCTAAGGAGAAGATTTAAAAAGTGTTCTGGGAGTTTCTTTCATAGCTTCAACTTTCCGGCGAACTAATCGTGTTTTTGACAGTTCAAAGGTTTAATTGAAATAAGTGCTTTGAGTTTTATGCAACTGTGACCACTCATTTATGAATTTTTTGCACCGATCTCAGGTTTAGTGATTGCGATGTTAGCGTGACTTCCGCTTTTAAGTTTATCTAAGCACACGAGACATTTCAGTTTTTTTTACGGGTATGGCAACTCAAACATTGCAAATAGTTGTTTAACCATATAATACCCTTTTTCTTGGGCAGCCGGGTAAAAATATATTCTTTCATTATCTCCGCAGTAAGCGACGTCCCAGCCAGTAAGATGAGTCGCGAGACCTCTGCTGACCGCCTGCGGGCCATGCGCACCGTGATGCTAGACATGAAAGTGGACGCGTACATCGTGCCTACTGCTGATGCGCATAATGTGAGTAGCTTGAATATAGCGTTTGAAATGATTTACCAAATCATCATAATCAGCGTATAATGTTCCCACTGTTGGGACATAGGCCTCCTATATGGGAGTAGGCTGTAATCTACCACGCCAGTCCAGTGCGGGTTATTAGATGTTAGATGTTTCGAATTTTTTGTTCTAAGACATGCCGATTTCCTCGCGACGTTCTTTTTCGCCGTTTTGAGAGCAGTGGTGAAGAAATCATTTACACAATGTAAAGCCTGGGTTCGAACGTACAAACTACAATTCGTAAGTCGCGGCCTTAACACTGGGACACCACCTGCTCATACACCACATCATACATAATATCCCACGATATAGCACAGCAAATGAAGTGAGAGATTGTATTTGTGTGTAATTTGTGTGTAGGGAGGAGTGTAATATGTGAAGTGGGAGTGTTTGATAATCTTTCTTTCAAGTTAGGTTTGATAAAATTATAATTATAAAGCCAATATATTTTCTTTTTCACATCTTTTGACTGCGTCAGTAAGTTTGAGCAATTTAATTTTGGGCCACAGACGTCTGAACTTTTTACCATCGATACGCTAAGAAGAAGGAAAACCTAAACTGATGCGTTCTTCTTTCCAGTCACAATACATTTCACCAGCAGATGCCCGTCGTGAATGGCTGTCAGGTCTTCGTGGCTCATCAGGCACAGCTCTGGTGACAGCCGATAAGGCGCTGGTATGGACTGATGCTCGTTACTGGACGCAATTCGAAGTGGAAGTCGACGGTACGCTGTGGACACTGATGAGGCAAGGTAGGTCCAATACTTCAAACTAAAAGAATTTAGATAAGAGATAAAAAAAAACCGGCCAAGTGCGAGTCGGACTCGCGCACAAAGGGTTCCGTACAAACCTGTAGGTATTCTCGGTTTATGCAGAAGGTTCATGTTTATGAAAATAAATGTTTTTTTTTTAATTTTTATATTTCAGTTGATGAAATGAAAGGTAAATTGCGGTTTACGATTTATGACGTTTTAAAAAAAAACGACTTACTCGATTTCGTTCAAACCAATTTTCGGTGGTAGTTTACATGGTAATGTACATCATACATTTTTTTTAGTTTTATCATTCTCTTATTTTAGAAGTTACGGGGGGGGGGGGACACACACATTGCTATTCAGTTTAGAAAAAAATGATATTAGAAACCTCAATACCATTTTTGAAGACCTATTCATAGATACCCCACACGTATGGGTTAGATGAAAAAAACCATTTTTGAGTTTCAGTTCTATGTATGGGGAACCCCACGATTTATTGTTTTTTTTCTATTTTTGTATGAAAATCTTAATGCGGTTCACAGAATACATCTACTTACCAAGTTTCAACAGCATAGCTCTTGTAGTTTTGGAGAAAAGTGGCTGTGACATACGGACGGACAGACAGACAGACAGACATGACGAATCTATAAGGGTTCGGTTTTTTGCCATTTGGCAACGGAACCCTAACAATGATTAGACCTGCTTGTATGTGTTAGAATGTTGGGCCACAAAAGAGATGAATTAAACGCAATTGGGAATTTGAAAAAAAAAAAAGTTTTTTTTTATGTAATTTAAAAACTTTATTATTAATAATATTGATAATTAATACAAAAAACTTTAAAAAAACCAATTAATTATAAACAATTAAAATTTCAAAAAATATCACGTGACTATAAACGCGCTACATACAACTATGGTGCGCTATGACGGCGCACCATAGTTGTGACGTCATAATGTTTAGTTACTTCATCGGGCAGCTAAACATTATGACGTCACACGCGCTCGTGTTTATTCGGGTGTTTTCGGTACTGGATTCAAAAGTAAATTTTCATTTTGAAATAACCTTTGAACTATTGCGAATATAAAAAATAGTTTTGTATGAAATTTATACAATATTATCTTCCCATTTATCACAAAAAAATTGATCAAAAACCTAATTGCATGCAGTTGAGATGAGAATAGAGGGATGTGTGTTACACGAATGGATAGAATAAGAAATGAGTACATACGTGGAAGTCTGAACGTGGCACAGGCAACTGAAAAGTTGTGTGGGAATCAATTATCATAGTGTGAGCACGGGATACAGAGGAATGAGGAAAATGTGGGGACGAAAGGTTTGAGTATGAATATCGATGGCTATAAGAGTAGAGAGAGAACAAAGAAACGATGGATGGACTGTGTGAATTATGATATGGATAGAAAGGGGGTGACTACTGAGATGACGACTAATAGAGAAGTGTGGAAGAAAATGACATGTTGCACCGACCACGAATTAATTGGGACTTATCCCAAAAAGGATAAGGATAGGAGAATGAGCTTGATGATGCTTTTTAAAGAAAGAAAGAAAGAAAAAAGAAAAGAAAGAAAAATGTGTGTGTGTGTGTGTATGTGTGCCTCCTCCACATGTCTCAATTCCTTGTGCTGCTGGACGTAAAGAATAGCACCATCCGATTTCTTTACGTGGTTGTCGTAGGAGGCGACTGAGGGACTCACTAAAGAATGGGCAGCAGCGACCTCTATGCATTTTACCACCATACTGCGATCGCCAACCCGCCTGCCAAGCGTGGAGGTTATGGCAAGCCCCCCCCAATTGGACAAGACCTATGTCCAGCAGTGGACGTCTTAAGGCTGAAAAGATGATGGTGATGATGAGATGCCTCAATGTTTTACCAGTTAATCCGTGGATTAGCTTTATAAAAAAATCTATACTAATATTATAAAGCTGAAGAGTTTGTCTGTTTGTTTAATTGAACGCGCTAATCTCAGGAACTACTGGTCCAGATTGAAAAAATATTTTTGTGTTGGGAAGCCTATTTATCGAGGAAGGCTATAGGCTATATAACATTACGCTACAACCAAGAGGAGCGGAGCAGTAATGAAAAATGTTGCAAAAACGGGGAAAATCGCACGGGTTCGACGCGGTTCGACGCGACGGGAAGGGTCGGGGGAACAAGAAATTTAACGTGGACGAAGTCGCGGGCAGAAGCTAGTACTGTCATAAAAGGTTCAAGTTGTATTTTATTGTTCCCAGGAACGGACCTATCTCTTCAACAGTGGCTGGTTGCCAATATGCCACAACAGTCAGTCGTGGCTGTCGACCCTACCACTTATACCAGAAGCTCCTGGCGTACTTTAGAAGTAAGTAATTTTGTGCATGTCTTTTGAGGGAACAATACTCAAAAGTCATTTATTCAAACTAGGCTGAGAGTCAACACTTTTTGAACGTCAAAATGACGTAAGGGGCCATCCATAAATTACGTCACACGTTAAGTGTGACAAGGGGGTGGGAGGGGTCCTAAATTTTGTGACGTCACATTTCAAAATTGAATAATACATATTTAAAGTACTATTAAAACACGAAATATGAACTATGAAAGAAAAATTAAAAGAAATTCTATGTTTAGACGTAAAATTGCCAAATTTGTGACGACACACTAGGGAGGGGGGGGTCTCACAAATGTGACCAGCTGTGACAAGGACGGGGGAGGTCAAAATATCATGAAATTTGTGTGACGTAATTTATGGATGGCCCCTAAGACCGTCCCCCGGCATGCCCGCCCTTCACCACTTCCTAGTGCTTTAGCTGAGAACAAGAAGTGTCACGCATATTTACGACGTCCCCGACATCAGTCGTCGGGCAGTTGTCCACCAGACAGACAGACAAGATACGAATCGGAAGGTCCTCCTAGTAGAATTTTGCTTGACGATGTAGATGGCGCTACATGTATGTTGTTTTTTTCTTTCTTATGAAATGTACTTGTAAATAACTTTTGTGAGCAATCCTTCATTCATCCTCTCAACATGACCAAACCATCTAAGCATACTTTCTTTCAATTTTTGTCACTACATCTTTTAAACCACACCGTTCTCTTATCATATCATTCCTCGTAGTACTCGCAACCGGCGTGTGTATACGACCAATTGTATGAACCGAGGCAAAAGAAGTGTGTAGAGATCGTAGCAGGTGGCGTTCCGTGGTTTCTGCCTACCCCCATGTGAAAAAGGCGTGATTGTATGTATGTATGTATGAAATGTACTTAAACTACCTAAAATGATGTTTTTTTTTGTTGTTTAGACAGCGTTAGCAGCTTCAAATGTGAATCTAGAAGCTATCTACGACAACCTAGTGGACTTAGCACGAAGGAGACTTAGCGACGGGCCCCCAGAGAGGACCCACAATGAGTTGCTGCCGTTACCCGTTCAGTATACCGGTAAGTTTGGTCTATTCTAGGCCTATTTTCCGCGTTCAAACCAATATCAACTTTAAGTTTATGACCAAATTAGATTTATTTTAGCTGGAATATGGGCCTCCTCTCTTTTTCAGAAAGAGTAGGCCTTAATTAACCACGCGGGCCCAGTGCGAGTTGGTAGATGTCACATGTCTTCGAAGTTTTTTTTCGGCATGTTTTTTTTTTATGATGGGAAATCATCAAATGACTTCTCCCGCTCTGGGCGGAGCGGGAGGGCGTGTCAGACTTTTACTGACTAAAACCCACCCGTGTTCCTTCAGTTGCCCATGTGCCAGGGTCACGGTATCTCTTTCGAACAATCACGCGACCCCGGCAAAGACCCAACCTTTAGACCCCTATACCGTCGAGACAATGTATTTAGAAGTCTAGCTGGCAAGCTAAATCAGTATACATATCCCAACTAACATTTTGGTAATAAGAATTGGTGATAAAAGAGTTATTTAAAAGTGAATTTGGTAAGCAAGAGTTATACAATGGTTTTAGCAATTGGTGTTAGAGCACGCTCTAACCCCTTACAAACTCTCGATTGGGCCCACGTCTTATAGCGCTATAAGTAATATAATAATTTTAATGCTCACTCTTTTAACACTGAGAGTTACATAATAGTTATAGGGTAGCGTTAGTGGTAAACAATTTCTTGTATCTATAATGGTGGTATAATATAAATTTAGCTACCTCAAGCACTTTAAAGTCTGTATTATGGCTATAATAAAAACTATAGGTGGTACACAAGTTCTGAAGTCTACTGGTATAAATTTTATAGTAACATATTAGTTCTTTTTTAGATCCATTTTTTTCTTGGATTTGCTTTATGTATCTTGATCAGTGTTGATTAACAACTCAGGGCTGTAGCGTGTTTTACTTTTTCTATTGTTTTGCATATACATTAGTTCCAAAAGTGTTACTTTATTTCTCAAAAATGATGGCAAACTAAGGAAGTGAAATTAAGTGAATTTCAAGTTACGGATTGTCAATAACTCGGTGAGTCAAGTTTGATTTCTTTATCACATGGCTAAAATTTATTGCGAGGGTTACTTTATTGACAAAATAATATATGTTTTGCATCTCAATTTTGCAGGGCCTTAAAAATAAGTGATATTTAAAGTAAAAATAAATTGCATTTTATCATGCGGGGCATACACTCAATCTGAATTTAGATAAAAACAGGATATTGGCTCTGTCTTTTACATTCATTGTGTATTGTAGTAAATATATTGCGTTTTAAAATGAGAAAATTAAACAAAATATGGGTTTTAAACTAGTTTTTTTCTGATTTATTTTTAGGTTATGTTTGATTTAGAATGGTGTCTACTCCTTATTATCCTAGGTTCCTAATATTACTATTAATGAACAAGAAGTACTAGATGGGCTGTAGTTAGAACTATTGTAGCACTTGTTATACCAGAATAGGGTTTTAAAGGTAATAAGAGTACAAGTTTAAGAGGTTTGGTTCTATAATGGTTCGACTTAGATGCAAAAGTAGTGGTATTTTAGGGTTACGTTTTTCAATCGATAAAAACCTTCCATCAAAAAGGGAATAAAGATGTAAAATTGAGATTAAATGCTAGATAGTTTTTAATTTTTTTAAATCCAATAATCAATATTTATGTCATTTTCTGTTTTAATACTTTAAATGCCTTTTTTGATTAATTGATGTATTTTCATAATTGTTAATATTGTGATACATCGCAAATCAAATTGCTGAAATAAAATTATTCAGCTTAAAAATAACATGCTACAGTATGAATGTTTTTAACTGTTATAAATTCATCAATTTATACATATTAAGCCAAATCTACACTAATCTACACTAATATTATAAATGCAAAAGTAACTCTGTCTGTCTGTCTCGCTTTCCTGCTAAAACTACTGAACCGATTTAAATGAAATTTGGGACACAGATACTTTAGAGCCTGAGAAAGGACATAGGCTACTTTTTATCCCGGTAGTATGTTCCCGCGGGATAATTTCCGACCTCCACGCGGGCGAAGCCGCTGGCAAAAGCTAGTTAACAAATAAATAAGGTATTACATTTTTTTAAATTGTAACTAAGTCTTCACTTATTTTCTTGCAGGTGAATCTACACCCAAAATTCGAACAAAATGTAAGAAATCCCAACACTTTTCAAGAAAGTTCTGTCACTTATAATCATGACGTAATACTGAAACAGCAAAAAAAAAAATGCTACAACAGTGGGAAGAAGCTGCAGAAGACTTAAACTGTGGATTTTCTTACGAGTACATTATACCCATGTCTGGTAGTGAAACTAACGTGAATGCGTGAAAACGTGAAAATTTAGATGCGTGAGCGCGAGCGATTAAGCTAAAATAGCCTGGAAAGCTTACAAAAACGTATTGTCTTTTTTCTGGGAGATTGTGAACTCTTGGGACAACAAATACACAGTTTCACATAATGTTGAACTTTTCAAAAGTATCCTTAAAAATGCCAAAAAGAGGAATATGGCAAAAAAAGAAAGAGCATCTACCTCAAGGAAACGCACAAAAACATCAAAAAGTCAGTTTCTAAATGACGAAATGGAATCTGACAAAGAAGGAACATCCGTAAAAACTGCCAAAAAGGTTAAGATAGACAAACAGCAAACAGAAAAATACGAAAATAATGAGGAAAGTTCTTTTAAGCAAAATAATATCGTAGGAGGCGTAGTTGAAGAAAGAATAGATGAAAAAGAGAATGAAAAAAAGCGCAAAGACTTTAGACTCTGTGATTGAAGAAAATGGTTGCACTATTGATCAAGATCAAGAAACAACAAACGATAACGAAATTCCAGGAGATGTCGACTCTATTATTGATGAAATTGATAACACAGAGGAAGAAGAGAAAGATCACGTAAGGGAGGAAGACACTTCAAATGATTAAGAAAGTACAGTAGATTCAGACGGAACTTTTGAAGATCGCGCACAATAAATTTGAGGAAGAGCAAAAAAATTACAATGAAAAGATAAATTCTCCAAATTCAACTATGAAAGAAAATAAAACAACGGATAGCGATGATAGCAAAGAAAAAATGAAAAACAAAAACACGCCGAACAAAAAAAGAAGTTGAAAAAAATCATGTTAAAAGAAGTGCAATAGATTCTAACTCGAAAAGCAAACTGGCAATTTTTGAAGCAAAAGATAAGACCCACAAGAAATCTGAGGTAGAGAAAATAGATGACAATGAAAACATACACATCCAAACTCAACTATTAATCAAAATGAAACCATGGATAAAAAAGAGAAAAGAGAATAATAGAAATTGACGAAGATACGTTGAAGGACAATAACTCGATTAACGTAAAAGTTGCTAAAAAGAATGATAGATTGAAAGAAAATTTGAACTCAATAATAGAAGAAAATGAAAAAAAAGATAACGATAACGATAAGGAAAAAGAAAAAGCACACGGCATAATTAAATAAGATTCTAATTTCACTAACAAAGAAAATGAAAACATCGTGGAAAAACAGAAGAAAGAAAAGAAAAGAGACAGAGGAATACATTCCAAATCTAAGAAATACATGGAAAATAAAAAGAAGAAGGAAACAATCATGACTTAAAAAGGAAAGGACCTGTTTCCACAAAGAGTTTTGATTTTTGAATTGCTTTCTCTCTCTTTTAATCATTTTATTAGTTTTTCTTTTACTTTTCAGAAAGTATTATTGTCCTCTTACGACTTATATTTTGGAAATTCTTACGATTTTAATTGTTTTTTTAGTTTTTCTTTAACTGTTCAGAAGGTGTTTTAGCAATAAGATTTTACAGATTAGTTGATTATTTTTTTTAAATATGAACAAAGAAATATTTTTAGTTAAAGTACAATTTTTTAAATTACATTCCTTTCATTGCGATTTCTTGATAAAAAACATGTAATCTGTTACCGTTATTCCTATGAATGTATACAACGCGAATTTGCATTCACAATAAAAACAATTAACACGCTCACTGCGGCAAAAATCCTTAAAACTTTCATCTGGTGCGGTGGCGGTCCAAATATGCATCCATCGACCTTTTCTACAGTGCGTATCAATCCTTTTTGACCTGACACCGCGAGGAAAGATTAAAGAGCTATAACTTTGCGAATATGTGGTGTATAATAATTTTTTTTATACTGCTAAAATGATCATTAACCCCATTTGTTTACATTCGCTTCGCCCCTGAATCTGAAAACCAGGAAATGAGAAATCAACCAACGAAAATGTCAGGTCGGAAACGACCGATATCGCACTAGAAAGTATTTTTCATAGTGATGGGACAGACAAAAATATTTGGGTTATCGAATATAAAACAGAATTATTGTAAAAGAAATAAAAAGTATGTATTAAGCGAATCACATGAGCCAGAAAAGAACAGTGAACTTATATGTGTCTTTCTTTATAGCACTGCACGCAAAGAGATTGATTGCATTTGTTGCAATATGTTTTAATTTTCTTAACTTTCTTTTTCGCTTCCTTGCAATCTAAAGTTAGACGCAGCGTTTCATAACACCGCGCACAATTTCTTCTCTTTGGACCTTTTTCGAGGACATGTCCACTACTTTTGATTTGTCCCTGATTTTCTGAAATGTAAAGCTTTTGTTAATTGCGTGTGATTTCCCGTATGAGTTCATGGTTTCATGCCCCACTCAGCAGTAAAGTATGTGAATATGGGTAATTTACAGTTAACAACTAATATAATTAATGATGAAACATCACAACAACTCATATTATGTCCCATTGCTGGGCACGGGTCTCCCCAATAAAATCCATTACAGATCTTGGGGGAATCGGCATAATCACCACGCTTGCCAGGCGGATTGGTGATCGTATTAAGTTGGTAAAGTACACGGAATGACACTGCTGCCCATCCTCTGGTACAAAAGTCTCTTAGTCGCCTTGACGAAACCCAGCGGGAAGAAATGGGGTCGTGCTATATACCTGTCGATAAAATAACGATACGCACGCGTACGGTCATGTAGAGAGCACAACACTGACTGGTGACTCGACGCTTGCGCGCGCGCTCCTTGCGGCAACAGGTCGGCACCGGTCATATACCACAATAGGCCCGCCGCTGCAAGGAGCGATGTTTTTCACCGTCAGTGCGATGGTGGTCGAAAAGAGCCCGCCACGATGTTTTAATGCCAAATATCTACATTTGACACCACGAGCCGAAATCTATATTTATCTCTGTCTAACTCCTACAAATACCTAAGATAATCGTTCCGCACCAGCGAGCAAGATGTAGTTTTTACCGTACGCACAGGCGGTAAGCACCGTGGCGGGCCGATTCTGTGTGATCCGCAGTGAACGTGTTAAGGGTGTGTTCTGCCCATGAAACTGATCAACTTTCTCCAACATGGTTCAGAAAACCAGAAAAATTTTTGGCCCTCATCCTAAACGCCGCGGTCAGCTGACGCATTTAGTATGGGAACTCCACAAATTTTATTCATATCATTTTACACCCTGACGGAAAGTGCACTAATCACAGTGCACTGAACAGAGCTGATAATTTGTATTACATGACTAATAGTTTTTGTTTTAATTGCAAGATTTGAGAAAATCTTATTTTTTAATATTATTTTGATTTTCAGAATTTAAAAAGAGTTGTAATTCTTTCAGACAGCAAAAGCGCACTACAGCATATTGCTCGATGCGCCTCTGGTTCCAGAGGCACATCGATTGCATATTCCTATTCATATCCTTGAAAGTATTATTTTTTTAGTTAAGAATAACATAGAAATTAAGTTGCAGTGGGTTCCAGCTCACATTGGATTACGTGGTAATGAGGAGGCTGATCGTCTATCTAGAACAGCAGCAGAAGAGGGTATAACTATTAACTACTTACCTGATTATTGGGAGTACATTTCTAAATTTAAAGTATGGTGTTATAACTCCTGGAAACAACACTTTGTTAATATCTGTCAGCAAAAGGGTATCTGGTATAGGACCATACAGGATGAGCCTCCTCGTGTGCCTTGGTTTGATGATGTTAAAATGAGTAGGAATTATATTAAATTAATATTAAGACTTCGCTCTGGACACTATCCATCAGCGAAGTTTGCTTATCTTATGAAAAAAGTTGATTCGCCGAATTGCAGCGAATGTAATCAAATTGAAGACGTGCAACATTTGCTGATGGATTGTGTCCGGAACCGGCGTGAGAGGGAGTCACTCTGGAAGGACTTAGAACTAAATAAAGTGAATGTTGGATTAATACAATCCATTTTATCTCAACCATCTTCAGAAGGTGCCAAAAAGTTATGCCGTTTAATAACAGTCCTTCCTCTGTGACTTCCTATCAATCAAGAATTTTAAATTGTGTAATACTTATTATGTAATGCTTATTTAAGTGTTAATGTAATGAAATGTTAAAGGCACGATGGGGTTGGCATATCTGTTTAGATAAAAACCCCAAAATAAATAAAGATTAAAAAAAAAAATATTTTGATTTTAACTTTAGAACTTATTGTGGAATATACAGAGTTTATCTTTTTTTTTCTTTTTAGAAAACGTTTGAATTATGTAAAACAATTGTTTGAGTTGTTATTTTGATGATTGTATAAAAGATCTTGAAGTTTAAGATTTGTTAATATTTAGGTTGTTATTAAGTTACGGTACTGTGCAAGTCATTATGATGATAGTTTTAGCGTTTTTTATTATTTTACAAATTTGTTAAAACCTGAGTAAATAAGACTAAGCTAGCCATTATAATTCTTCTTCTTCTGTCGCCCAAATCTGTCGTGTGCAGGCAGGAAGCCGTTAACAAAAGTCATCTTGTTTTATATTCATATTTAAAAAAAAGTCGTGTGAATGAGACTGAATAAGTATTATGTTTTGTAAGCATACATCTGTATGTTTTAGTTGTTAAACTGTTTTTGATTAGACTAGTGGATTGATAATCATGTAAGGAATTTTGAATAAAACCACAATTAATTGTAAAAGCTTGTTTTTATTTGTACTGTACTAAAACACACTTCGTATTTTTAATTCATGAAGTATGTAAAAGCGGTATAAAATAAAGAAATCTGCCGTGGGCAATACATACTAGCTTACAGTTTACATCATCAGGGCTCAGAACGACATCAGTTTTTCCTAAACTTCTTTCACAGACTTTGTAGATGTTTAGGAAAGACGACCGAAGAGGTTCTTCAAATACTAGCATTTTCTCCATAAGTTTTTGACCTTGTATAATAATTTTTTTAGCGTTGATAGATATATTTAAGACTTCAATAATATCATTTGTTGATGATATAAAATATTTATTTCTCTCCTTGCAAGAAATTATGAAATGCTCTAAGTTTAGCACCGCAAAATCCTTAAGTCTCGTTAAAAAAGGCTTTTCATACTTGGGTTTACTTTTAAGGGATTTCGAATATATATTTTATTCTGATAGCCTTTTGGCTATTTGAGAAAGAGGTTTGTTTCCATATCTCAACATGTTTTTGATTAAATAAAGCTTATTTTCAAAAGGGTATGCGTCGAATGTTGGCAACGGGCCAAATCTTTCAACTTCATCTACGACATGTAGTAAATTATGCACGTTGCTCGTTATATAATCAGCACCATAGAAGTGTTTGTAATTTTCTATAATATTTCCAAACATTTCTTTAGTTAGTCGTAGTAAATGTTTGTAATTTGGAGAATAACATATTGTGATGCTGCAAAACAGGCTCAAGAAGTGTTGATATGCGTCTACTGGTAGGACTGCCTGCAAAATTATTATACTCAAATAGTGCAAGACCGTTCGGTATTCGGTTGCTTTCCAATATGCAATGCAATCTAGAATTCTTACTGCTCTATGAATTTCAGAAGGCAACTTACATTTGCCGAGAAATAGATTGACATGATCTATATCTCGTGCACACCACTTAGTCTTTAAATTCCCGAAATTGCCATCTTTCCATCCCGTCAATAACCTTTTCATAATGCCCAAATGAATTAAATGCAATGAATCTGACACTGGAAATTGTTCAACCATGTCAATAGGTAGTTTTAATAATGGTGAATCTATTTTATGATGGGCACCATACTTAAATCCCCTGAAATCTTCATCAGTTCTTAGAGGAGATATTTTTGACGAAAAAACAACTGTATGGGTATTATGCGAGTAACTTCCTACGGTAGTACATTTCAGACAACCGTGCTTTCCATTGAAATTGCAGACACCTTTAAATAATATTTATAAATATGATGAAAGTAAGATTTAGAAAAATATTTTGTTGAATGTAAAAATAATGTAAATGCAAGGGAACAACCAATAACCTTAAACATTCCAACCAATACTTATTGGTTTAGTCCAATTCCGTTGAAACGTAATTTTTTTTTAATGAATATTGATGGGTTTCAATTTTCACAAAAAAAATATTTACAAGAAGAACCACATTTTTGTAACCTGATTAAGTTCATGATAATAATAAAAAAGCTACCGACACTTTTCGATGTTCGAACATAACTCACCTTTGATGAAAGCGCGAGCAGGGGAATCGCATATAAAACATCTTATTTTGATGTTTACTTTAATGCCGTTTACACTAATGCCTTGCTCTAAAACTGTTATAGTCTCATTTACAAAATCTTCTAAAAAAAGATCAATATCTTTCGGTTTTCCTTTCCCATAATAAGTACCAATAATGAAAGGGTCATCATCAATCTCGTGCATGTTTGCCAATATAGGCCAGAATTCGAATTTAGAGCTTTTAAAAATATGTAACCCATCTAAATTAACATTCAAATATACATTTTCAGGCACAAAGTCCATATTTTGAAGTATTTTTGCTAGTGGAATAATGATTCCATTGTGCCAATATTCACCACCGTCGAAAATTTTAAGACAAACTTCTGTTGGGGCTTGCAGAATCGTGCGAGGATCAGAGGGCCTAAAAAGGCCACATTAAGCAATTCATATTCTGAATTCCCAGCAATTCATTAGCAATTCCTGTAATTTACGTGAAATGATGACACATATTAGCACAATCATACTCAATTCAGTCCAGAATGAACTGTCATTATGGGTTGTCAATTTGTGACCATATGCCATTTTACGATTTATAATATGATTCTTATTATCCTATTATGATTCTGCCAAAGTGGCCTTTTTAGACTCGCAGATGGTAAAATATTTACAAATCTTTTATTCAAAATTGATACCAAATCTTTTAAGGCAGCTTGGCTAATATTTTTTTGTACAGCCCATATTCTTAAGTCGTTTTTAAAATTCGTATTTTTTATATATTCCCCTTCTTGTTCTTCATCTGAGCTATCAGAACTACTTAGTAGATAAGGAGATATAGAGGCATCTTCTGTAAAACTAAATTCTCGCTGTTGAGAACCCTCATCTGTAAAATTAAATTCTCGCTGCACAGAACCCTGTTCAAAACTTTGCGTTTCACCATTTTTACTGCTCACATTCATATTATGATTTTCGTGTTCTGTTAATTACAAAAATCTTAGTTATTATAATCGCCTACTATTAGGTATTCACAAACAAACAAAAACATTATTGTACGGAACCTTGTTGAATTTCCTGCACCTGACCAACATTTTCGGTGGAATCGCTGCGACAGCACGAACATTTTCTTCGGCGTTTAGGCCGTTCTGGATGAATATATTCGTTGCAAATACTACTACAGCCCGGACTGGCGTCATCAATACTTCTAATTAACGAAGAACTATGATGCTGAATTGCATCAATGGGCACTGTTTGTAATGTGGTGATTTTATCGCAAGATGACACTTGTTACATTATGTATCTATAAAAGTAATAGTATATATTTTTTATGATTTCAAGTGAAAATAAAGAGTTACAATGTTTAAATTCCGTGTTATTATGGCTTAGAATAACATAAAAGTAAATTTGAACCCCACTGTAACGATTAGGGCTCTAAAAATAACTGCATAATACCAATTGCTATCATAAATAGGGGTTTCTGATTACTAAATTAAGTAGCTGTTAATAAGTTGCAATTAATACTTTTATAGCAACGTAGGTGGTAAAAATATTATGCTAACTATTTTCAAGAGCTCTTGTCGCTAGAAAGAGTTATAACAAACTATAATATTACTTTTAGTCATTTCTGTTACTTGAATTTATAAAAGCAGGTGCTATGATGGTTGCGACTGTTCCTTTTATACCTCCTTAAGTAATAATACGTTTCCTAGGCAAGTTAGGTGGTATAAAACATTTACTTAGCACTCTTTAAGAACACTTGAAAATAGTGAGACTTATTAGAAATCTAACTATTACCTTAGGTACTTATTGTTACTTGAAGTTACTATACCTAGTGTTACGGTGGTTCAGCTTTTATCTTTTATATCTACCTTAGTCATATAATGTCTTCTTGTTACTGTTACTCATCTTGATGAGTTATTTAGTTATAATCATGACCATTGAATAAACAAAAGTTTTACTGGGCGCTTTTATAAACCCGTTAAAACAATACAAACGATAACAGAGGTGGAAATTAGCGTCAAAATGTTGGTTGGGATTATACAAGGTGTAACAGAATAAACGATAGCCCTGCACCCCTAGCCAAATTGATAATCTGCAATCGTTAACGCTAGTCCAAAACTAATCAAATGTATGGGAATGAAATCATCTCAACGTTGAGTCACGTGGTTAGAACAAACGAATAGAAAATTCGTAGCCAAGTTCACATTGTTCAAAATGATAGAATTAATTGTTATCGTTTCTACAATGTTCAACGCTACATTCTTTGTTATAATGTCGTTTTTCTAAAGACATTGTAGAAAGAGCGGCCGATTCAGGCGCGTCAACATGGCTACCAACTTATCGTTTTCTACAATTGCTGACACTGAAGCGTTACTGATTGGAGAACGGAATTCGACACGAAAAGCCGTGTATGCACGTACGAACAAATTTGTTGCGTTGCATGATACGCAATAACTTGGTTCGCACGTGCGTACCACTAACGAACATCGAATACTCTGTTCGTCTAACATGTTTGCGTGCGGCGATCCTTTTAGTATGTTCTGTATGGACAGTGGTGTTCAAAGAGCTTTAATAAATGTTACAAAAAAAAACTGTTTGTATAGATCTTGGCGGGGTGCGGGCGGGGCGGCAGAGGTAGCTAATCCTACCCGTACCTCAGTTCTCGACCAGCAGCCGTCAAGTTTATTCGCGTGCTATGAGTATTATTAAAAACATCCATAAGTTTCCCAAACACGGCCGGCGAAGAAAATTTTCAATGGACGTGTGGCGCGGTCATGGCTATTAGGATAGAGTTCACGACTGTTGTGCGCGAACTCGACTCGAACTATGTTCGCATTCGTGTTCGAATATGCCGTCCATACGTACGAACCAAATGTTTGGATTTGATGTTTGTGTTCGCTATGTTCGTGTTCGTAAAGACGCCACCAGGTCAAGCTACCCGAAACTGTCAATTTTTCCCATTGAACCTTGAACCTAATGCTCTACAAATAAAGTCGAAAATCTATCAAAGAAATCTGACAGATTGTAGTAGCTTGATGTATTGGCGTCTGTACGTGCGTACACGGCTAAACGGTTGTAACTAGGCTAGGGGGGCTTGTTCTACTAAAGCAGATTGTTCACAATTTACTACTGAACCGATTTCAGTCATCTCTACATAGTATAAAACAAAGTCTTCCCGCGTCTGTACGGTTAAATCTTTTAAACTACACAACGGATTTTAATGTGGTTTTCATCAATAGACAGAGTGATTCAAGAGGAAGGTGTATATGTTTAATACGCGGGTGAAGACGCTGGCGAAAGGCAAGTCTTAAATAAACAATTGTAAATGTTAATATTTTTCGTCTCCAGGGCAGCAGTCTTTTGGAAAGGTTTGGGAGTTAATTCAACAAATAAACTCTAGAGGCGCCTCTGTGTTACTTCTGACTGCTCTAGACGATATTGCTTGTAAGTATACATATAAGGTTCTGTGTGTTGTCCGACGTAAAGAATATTACCATCCCATTTCTTCCTGTGGGTGTCGTAATATACGACTAAGGGACTTACTAGAGAATGGGCAGCAGCATTCTCTAAAATCTCTATACATTTTACCACAATACTGCGATCGCCAACCCGCCTGCCAAGCATGGCGATTATGACAAAACCCTCCAAATTGGGGGAGGCCTATGTCCAGCAGTGGACTTCTTTCGGCTGAAATGATGATGATGAAACATAGAAATAACGTAATCGCCACTTCGACTGGTTCTGTGCTTCTCGCATCCAGTGGATTCCTGCAGCCTTCACAAGGTCATCGGTCCACCTTGTTAGAATGTATTGTTTAGTTGGCAAACGACTACGGCTCTCAAATGAGAATATTTTCTTTTTAGTACATATATAAGGTGTATCTATTCATACACGAAATATTTTAAGCGGTACATCTGTAGGTGGTAAAGAAGCTATTGCAACGAAAAAAAAAATTTTTCTAAGCGTTTTTTTTTTATATTTAATATTTATAAATTTTTTGACGCACATAAGAAATACTGGCTCCTTCTTATTTTTTACGACCCGAGACACCGCGGCCATGATCGTGCCGTCCGGTCGTCGCCCTCACAGCGTCAGGCGGGCCATTCATAGAATTTGGAGCAAAGGTTTTATGCAAAACGTCTCAAGTAGTTTTAAAATTATAATAATTACGAAAATTCTAAAACGTTTAGGTAAAAAATTTCTTTTTGCTTCTATAGCTTCTTTACCACCTATAGGTGTACCCCTTAAAATATTTCGTGTATGAATAGATACACCTTATATACATACATAGACTCACGCCCTTTTCCCATGGGGGTAGGCAGAAACTATAGAACGCCACCTGTTACGATCCTTACATATCTACTCCTCTTGCCTCGTTTAGGTTCATACATTTGGTCATATAAGCACGGCGGTTACCAGTACTGCACACCTAACCCTTCTGAAGAACATCACCTTTGAGGTCACTATATGGCCTAGGGCGTCCCCTCCCGGCGTTTCCATTTGTAAGCCGCCCTTCATTCATCCTCTCAACATGACCATACCATCTCAACATACGGGTTTTAATTATTGAACTTACTTTTTTATCATTTTCAAAAATATACCAAATTTTTACTTATAACCATTTTATATATTTACAGATACCCTCAACATTCGTGGATCCGATATTCCGTTCAATCCTGTATTCTTTTCCTATCTTATCATTAGGACCAACCCAAGTTCGGTAAGTGAAACTAAATCAATATTTTCTTAACTATCTTTATAGATTCGAACACTTTCAGCTGTAGCCGCAGCAACTGCTAGATCAATGAAGCAGTATTATATTATTAGTAAAAAAACTGTTTGAAATAAAAAAAAAACAACCGAAATCCAAAAAATAAATAATATCTTGGGACAACCAACACACCGTTATCTGATCCCAAACTAGACAGAGCCTGTACTGTGGCAACCATACAACTGATAAATATACTTATATATTTCTAAATACATATTATAGATAAATCACACCCAGACACAGAACAAATGATTGTGCTCATCACACAAAGATTCGTCCTGGGTGGGAATCGAACCCACGACCTCAGTCTTAGCAGTCAGGGTCACTAACCACTAGACTAACAGGCCAAAAAAAACTACAATGTGAAAACTTACTTTAATTTTGTAAGTCGGTGTTTCTTTGTGCCCAAAAGTTTTTATTTTTCAATTTACAATTATGGTAGGTATCTACCCCGCACTTATTGCTATCCCACTACTGGCCAGATCAATAGCAGTGACAGGAAGTGTATTAGAATATCATCACGATAAACAAAAGTGGATTAAATACATATTATCGAAACTATCGCAAAAACTACCAAAGCGGTACACCAACTGTCAGGGTCGCGAGATTTGTTGGAAAGAGATACCGTGACCCTGGCACAGGTAACTGAAGGAACACGAGTGGGTTTTAGTCGGTAAAAGTCTGACACGCCCTTCCGCTCCACACAAGAGCGGGAATAGTTATTTGTTATACAAGAGTGCAAAGTTGCTTTTTAACCGCGTGTTCAATTTTGATGACCGAGCAAGCGAAGCGTTAGCGAGGGAATCAAAAGAGCACGAGGTGAAAAATCTTTGCACTCGAGTGCAACACGTAACTTTTCATTCCACCTCAGCGAGGAAATTACTAAATGCAAAAAAAAAACCTTTACAATCACAAGATAGGTACACTTTTATTTCAGTTTAGGTATTAATTACTACATTATGACAGGTAAGTATTATAGAATAATCTTTAAATTATAACAAAATAATACTAAGGTATAATTAAGAAAATTTTAAAGTAACGTTGCTACAGTTATTTAAATTGAGTGTAATATTTTTGTTTGGTACTGTAATATTGGTGTTAGTCACTTGTGTACTGTTTTTCGGTAAACTATCTGTCATACTTAATAGTTGTACCGATTCATCGGATTCCCTTGGCGTGAATGTTGGAGAGAGAGGGAGATGGTTAGGTGTTTCATAACGGCTTATTTTTGATGTAGAAGGGCCAGTCCAAGGATCCGATTGAGGCTCTTTCAGTGTAATGGCTCCTACGATGCCTTCACATATTTTAGACTTATTTTGGATGGAGTTCTCTATGTATTTCTCTACAACTGCATTGGACTTCCAGCCTCCGTGGCGCTTAAGGGACAGGAGATCAGCTCCGGAATCAGCCAAAAGTGTGGCTGAAGTTCGTCGGAAACATTGACCCGTGTACAACAGGGGTTCTGGAAGTTCAAGAAATGTTGCTATTTCTCGTGGGATACTGCCAATTTTATTAGTACCCATAGGCTGTCTAACACACTTTCCATTGCGATACTGTAGAAAAAATCGATTGATTGGAGTGTTAGGCGGGCGTAAGGCTTGATATTTCTCAACAATCGTTACGTATTCCTTGCGAATGACGAAGTTGCGGTCTCTTTTTGTCTTTGTATTAGGTAAATTAATTAATAGTAAGTCATCTGAATGTTTCTCAATGTTTTTGACATTAAGTTGTGTTAGTTCATTAGTTCGACATGCTCCGTTTATTCCAATAATAAGAACAACCTGTAACGTAAAGAGTATTGTAGTAGATAAATGAATAAAATTGATATGAACGCATAATTATGCCTATCAACATCTACTAAGTATACTATTTAATTGAGATTAATATACTTAAGTAGATACTGAATGTGCAACTGACTTACTTTTGCCGCCAAATATACGGAATCGGGTGCTTCGTTAAGAAACTTTTCAATATCAAATATTGTGAAAACCTTCGATTTTTTTGGTTGATGACCAGATGAGGCTCTTTTTAAAAATGTCACTAATTTAGGATAGGTATCGATATGTTTGTCTTTTTTCATCTTTATTGTTGCTTTTAGCATCGAATACGTACTCCATAGAGTGCTTGCTTTCTTGTTCTCGGGATAATTCTATAAAATAAGCCAGCAAAACGTTTTCTGAGAAAGTTTTGGCTCCTTTTGCTAGTCGCCACGTGTTGAACATATCGTACTGTTTTAAATACTTCTCGCGTGATTGTTGAGGGAGAAAGCTCATTTGCGCATTATTAACAGTTTCAGTCAATTCTGTTGGCGTCAAGCAAACTTCCTCGTCGCTAGAATCACTTTAGTTCACTCATTTTAGTTTTTTCACTTGTTTTCAAGTTTCTTGTTTTTAATATAAGGTTTAACAATGACGTGAAAAAATGCCGCGTAAAGAACCGCGTACAAAGCAAATTGAAAAAAGAACACCAAGAAGGTTCCGAGTCTGAGTTTTTAACAAATTAAAAAAAAGTTGTATGATATATTCGGCACCATAGAGGTAGCAGTAAATAGGTTTAATGTTTTTTTAATTCACAAACTTAGTGCACACGATGTTCTAAATTCAATTTACTTTATCCTCTAGAGAATAAAAACGGCTTTTCCACTCAGATATTGAAGATTAAAAATACTCTTTCCGAGATGGTGGGATAGTTACGTGCTGTTACGTGGAGTTACGTGTTGCACTCGAGTGCAAAGATTTTTCACCTCGTGCTCTTTTGATTCCCTCGCTAACGCTCATGATTCTAATTTTGAATCACTCGCTGCGCTCGTGATTCAATTTTAGAATCCTTCGCTTGCTCGGTCATCAAAATTGAGCACGCGGTTAAAAAGCAACTTTGCACTCTTGTATAACAAATAACTATTATTTCTGTAAATAGGTTTGGAAGAACACTTTTACACGTCAATCATACTTTTGAAACTAGATGAGGTTGGCGTTTCCTATCTGACTACTCTGAGAAGAAAGGCCAAAACAAACTCAGAGGTCACAGTCTCTTTTAAAGTCCAGACATAATCTTGGTGTTACACGTGAAAACCATGTGAATTGGTGTCTGAAATGTTCTTTTGATGAAAAAACCACACAGATTGAGTGGACCTGTCCAGTTAATGCACGCATTTATCAGTAATAAATTTGGTTAAAGAATCTGTATTTTTTCAGCCCAATTTCGGCAGTGTGATCCTATTTTGGCATGATGGAGTCCTCGCCAGTAATATAACTGCCCATTTGGCTTCAGAAAACACACTTGTAGAAGCGAGACCATATGCAGAAATATTTGACTACCTCAAGGAACTATCAGTAAGTACTCATACTAACAGATCTCCCACGAAAAGCAATGACATGATCCAATAAAAACATGACATTCACATAACCTTGACAAAAATAATAGAATGTTTAAATAATAAAAATTTAAAGATTTTTTTAGGTAAAACCAAAATCCTACATTTTAGCCAACGACTGACTACAGAAAATATGGACAAAATTATACATAATAAAATTGTTGAAATCGTAAATACCACTAAATTACTTGGACTAATAATTGACAAAAGACTTGACTGGAAATCACAGATCGAGAACTTCTGCACAAAAAATTGTAGTTCTGCATTTGCATTGCATTCTAGCTGCAGTTGTAAATGTAGATACCGTGATTGCGGCCTACCATGGTATAGCTGCGACTCCTCTAAGATACGAATTCTTATTTTGGGGAAATTCTACCGACGCTGACTTGGCATTTAAGGCCCAAAAGAGATGCATTAAATGTATGTATGTGTGTGTTTAATGTTCCCACTGTTGGGATACAGGCCTCCTCTCTGTGAGAAGGAGTGAACCGTAATCTACCACGCGGGCCCAGTGCGGGTTGGTAGATGTCCCATGTCTTCGAATTTTTGGTTCTATGACATGCCGCTTTCCTCACGATGTTTTCCTTCACCGTTTTGAGAACAGTGGTGATGAAATTATTTACACAAAGTATAGCGCCTGCTTGGGTTCGTATCTACGCCTCTATGACTCGTAAATCGCGGGAGATAGGCACTTTTTAGCCACCTGCACACGGAAAAGGTGTTCAGGAAAAGTGAGTTTCGGCAATCATCGTCTATCTTCGGGAATACGAAAATTATGAAATGTAATTAGGAGCTATTTCGACGGACACTTTTTAATACACAGAGATGATTGTCCTAACCTCTACCCTCCATAGTTCAACTATGCATACATGACATACAAAAGGGTCGTTCAGAAACAAATTCTATAAACAAAAAATTAACGGAGTTTTTTTTTTTTTTTTTTCAGATTGAATTGGGTAACCAGGGGACCATTTGGGTATCTGATGAAGCTAGCCACGCTGTGTTATTAGCCATTGAAGTAAGTTTACAATTGTTTTAATACTTTTTCCAATTCCATTTTAATAAAAATCCCATTAAATGACTTTCATGAAAAAGTCATAAAAAAGGCCCTTCCAGACATGGTCCTGCTTTTTTAGACTCACATAAAATTCTAAAATTCTAATATAATGTTTAGACTTTAAAAGAGACCATGACCTCTGAGTTTGTTTCGAGGTAGGAGATGCTGGCGCCATCTAGTTTCAAAAATATTGACCAACAAAATATTGATGTGTAAAAGTTTCTTATATGTATGTTTAAACATTTAATTTACTCTGTCCGCCCTCTCGCATCTTCCACTATCTTGGTCTCTTCTTTTCTATTATTATTTACTTTTTATCCAACAGAATATTTCTATTCTATTCTATTTTTTTATAATGGCAAGCAAAGCCGATGTCGACTATTCTGCCAATGTCTAACGTGAATTGAAATAGCAAGTGTGCGTGTTTAAAAAAAAAAAAGTTTATAATCTTCGATGATACAGTTGGGCTTAATGTTGATCTTGTGGGGTTAGTATTGGACTGAAACAAACAAAGAAATATAGGTAAATTACATAAATATTATAATTGTTAGAACATTAAATATAAATATACCATATCCACACAGATTGGGAAAACGACCATAAAACATGGTCGTTTTCCCAATCTGTGTGGATATGCAAAAGCAAATAAATGATCTTATCTTATCTTATCTTAAAGAATCATAATTTTATATTATTGAGGCGGATGAAAATCATCAGCGCCAAAAGCAGTTCAGGAGAGGAATAAGTTAGAAGGGAGGGGAAATTAATCGGAAGAGGGATCTTAAATTTAGTGAGACGGTTATACAAATCTAGAGGTGGGACGTTGTTAGAGCATTCAAAGAATATGTGCTCAAGCGTGCCCTCCGCCAGTCCGCACTCGCAGAGAGAGGAGTCGCGGACACGGATTTTGTGTAAAAAAACGGGAGTGCAACAAAAACCTAAGCGGATTCTACATATAACAGATATGACAGTTTTGGATACTTTTTTGTAACCGGAGAACCATGGTTTTGGTTTAATGGTCGGTTGTACTGCATAGAAAAACCTGCCTCTCTTCTTGCTTGAAATATTCCACTGCTCCTGCCAGGAACACTGTAGATTTAATTTTGGAAGGGACAATAGATCATAACTCTGATGAGTGTTGTATGTGAGGTCTGCCGTTAAAGATGAGCAAGCATCTTTAGCCAAGGCGTCAACACATTCGTTACCCTTAATGCCACAGTGACTAGGTATCCAAACCAGCTGAACATCTTTTTGATTACTAGCACAGGACATTAAAGATTTTTTAATTTTTAAAATAAGGGAGCTGTGTAGTTTACTTTTAAAGGGACTTTGAGACAAAGCTTGCAAACTGCTAAGGGAATCTGTAAATATGACGGCTTTCTGAATATTATGGTGGGACTCAATAAAGAGACTAGCTTCCAATACGGCCACACACTCACCAGTGAATACAGAAGATTCCTTAGGGCATTTAAATTGTAAGATAATTTTGGAGCTTTGGAAATAGACCGCAGCACCAGTGTTATTAAGATCGGAAAGTTTCGAAGCATCCATAAAAAAATAATTGAAAACCATTCCATCGCTCGCCCACCACCGCATTGAAAGCCGAATTCGCTGATGGGGATTTTTTTGATATACCAATATCAAAGAAATTTTTTGGGATATAATTTAAAACTTCATAAGAGAAATTAAAAAGGGGTAATCTGGGGAGTTGGACGATCGGGCATGCTAAATTTAGGAGTAGCCGGTAGGATTTTAGGATTAAGGGGATTTCTTTGTTTTTCCAGTAATTTGAGCTTCTGCATAAGGCATCTAACTCGTTCAGTCTTCCTATAAGAGGATGACAGGATCTAGCTATTAGTCTAGACACAAAACGGGAGGCTAGATATTGCCGTCTGAGGGCGAGAGGGGGTTCAGCGCATTCGACTTGCAACGCGTTAACGGGAGAGGACTTTATACAACCTGAGATGATCCGAAGGCATTTGGACTGGACTCTGTCCAGCCCAGCCAAAGCACCTTTGTTACAAGGACCCAGGAGATATGTTCCATAATCCAAAATACTGCGAACTAAGGCATTGTACACTAATTTCATGGTGAAGGGGTGAGCGCCCCACCAAACACCCGCAAGGACTTTTAAAATTGAGATAACCCTTTCACATTTCTGGATAAGATGATTTATGTGATGTTTACCAGTTAATTTTGAATCGAGAATAACGCCCAAAAATTTTACTTTACTAGCTATAGGAATTTCGTGGCCTGAAATATTTATAGCAATATGAGGGATGAGTCTTTTTCGAGAGAAAATTACTGCCGAACTTTTCGGTGCCGACAGCGATAGCCCATGGCTTAAAAGCCATTGATTCAAAGAATCCAGAGAGAGGCACAAAGATGACGCACCGTCATCTATGGAAGAATCTGTCACATACAGAACAATGTCATCGGCATATTGTAACATCTGGCAATTGTTATTTAGGCAGGACCCAATATCAGCCGTATAGAGATTGTAGAGTATGGGACTGAGGACATAACCCTGAGGAAGACCCTTCCATACGACCCTTTCATCAAACTCCTCACCCTGGACTCTCAAAACCAATGAGCGGGACAACAGAAGCTCGCATATGCACTGTATCATCTTGGCCGGAAGACTCAGCTGTTGCAGTTTTTGCCTGAGTACGGGAAGAAGTACATTGTCATACGCAGAGGAGATGTCAAGAAATGTGGCAACAACGGATTCGTTTCTAGAAAAGGCTAAGCGAATATCCGTAACTAATATGCTAATGCTATCCATTGTACTAAGCCTTTTCCTGAAACCAAATTGATGGTTCGGCAGCAAGTCTCTCGATTCAACTAACCACTCAAGACGATTTTTAATAAGGTGCTCCAGTAATTTGGCTAGGACTGAAGACAAAGCGATTGGCCTAAGGCCATTCGGGTCATCTGCATGTTTGCCTGGTTTCAATATAGGAATAATTATCTGTAGCTTCCATTGATCTGGAACCCAACCATGAATATAACAATAATTTAAAATATTTAAAAAGAAGATCTTAGCTTTTTCGCCAGAATGGGTTATGAATGAATATGGTATACCATCAATACCAGGAGCTGAGTCCCGGACATGCTTGAGTACCACATTCAGTTCCTCCAAGGTGAATGGCGCATCGAAAGGATCATCTGTTACTATATGTAGGGGAGTATTTTGATATTCAGATGAGAATGGAACATAAGATGATGCTATTTTGTCAAAAAAAAGTTCAGCAGTTTGTCTAGTGATGGGTGAAGAGATCGATGGAGAACATCCACGTCTAAATCTATTGATATTTTTCCAGACAATTGAAACTGGAGTAGAGGGAGATAAGGAAGTGCAAAACTTAATCCAACCTGTACGTTTCTTATTACGAAGAAAACGTTTAGATCTGGCATTGATCTGCAAATATGCCAATAGATTTTCGGTACTAATATTCCCATTATAACACATTTCCGCCTCATTTCTATCTCTGATTGCCGAAGTGCATTCTGGATCCCACCATGGAGGTGAAGATATTTTGTCACGGGCACAATTTTTCAATGGAAAGCAGGAGTCTGCACTGGATGTGATGGCCGTAACAAAACCCTCATAACATGTCTTGGCATGGTAGTGACCAGAAGCATTTAATAAATTTGAATTTAAATTTGAAAGTACGTCTATTTTGTCCTCCAGTAATGAAGTAAATTTTGCCCAGTCTGGTTTGGACAGGTTATACTTCAATAGTGGAGGGGAAGTTTTCTCTAAATAAGTTTTATTGAGCAAAGATATAACAATAGGGTAATGGTCGCTACCATGCGACAAGGTTGTACATTCCCAGAAGGTTGACGCTGCTAGTTCAACTGAACAAAAGGTTAAGTCAACACAACTCTTTTGTTGACCGGGAACAGGTCTGCGTGTTGGGCATCCATTATTTAAAATGCAGAGATCCAAATCGTCCAGAATCTCAACCAGAGCTAAGCCAAAGGTATCGCAGCGTTCAGATCCCCATCTGTAATGGTGGCAGTTAAAGTCGCCCATGACCAGTATCGGACCATGAATATTGGAAAAAATATCTCTTAGAATTATTAAATGATCATGATGAGGATGTGCAATATAAATGGAGAACACTGTGATACCTTCAACCATCCCTGCGGCAATGCTCATATCTCCCGTAAGTGAAGGCAAAGTAAGAGGCGAAAATGGAACCCGGTTGTTGACCAAGAGAGCTGACCCTCCATAGCCATCTGATGTGTCACATCTGAATATGTTGTAATGGGGAATACGGAAGCTAAGACTTGGGGTAAGCCAAGTCTCAGCTATGGAACAAGCCAATGGCTTGTATTTATTTAATAGGAATATGAGGTCGTGCTTTTTATGCCACACGCTCCTCACATTCCACTGTAGGAAAACTTGGCGAGACGCCATTTCTAATATCGGAAAGAAGAGTTATAAGTTGGTCGGCAACGTTGGACGAAGATTGAGTGTTAGTAGTAGAAGGAGAAATAATAATAGGTAAGAGTTTCATGGGTAGTTCAACAATAGTGGAGGAACTATTATTGGAAGTGTCATTTTTGTTGAGAGCGCAGCCATTAGGCTGTGAAAGTTGGGGGGAACTAATAATCTGTTGATGGGCAGCTTTGTCATAAGACGGGGAGAGAGGGGCATGAGACTTAGGCTTTAGGTGTACTGTCTTGCGATAAGACTGTGATATTGGAGTTTTAGCAACATTGGCATAGTTGCGAGATGCTGTTGGAATTAATTTGTTGGCTTCAGCGTAAGGCATGGATTTTTCAGCCATAATGGTCTTAATGGCTCTCTGTCTACCATGCTCGGGGCAAGACTTGCTGTTAGCGAAGTGGTTACCCGACATAGAATACAGAAGGCGTCGCCCTCAGAAATGTTGCAACCATCACCTGGGTGATCTTAGCCACATGACCAAATCTACAGCATTTGCGACATTGTATGGTGGGATATATATATTGCTCTACAGGAAGTGAAGTGTAACAGCAGAAGATTCTCTTAGGAAGGACTTGTCCATCAAACGTAATTACATAGGTTTCAGTTGCTTTCCATTCGTTTTCTCCGTCTCTCTGAACTTTCCTATTAATTCGACGAACTTTTAGGATTTGCCCACAACCTGAGGGCACAGACAAATAGGTGATAGCCTCTTCTTCTGAAATATCAGATAGAATTCCAGTTACTACTCCCATCCTTGTGATATTGAATGTAGGTATGGAGGCGACATAACTGTACTTGGTTAACAGACCGTTAACCAGGAAAGAATTTGCATCTTGAGGAGAAGCAAACTCCACGGATACGCGGTTTCTACCAACTCTATTAACACCACCACGAACTATGTTCGCAATGTTGTTGTTAATTAAGAACTTTCCGAAATTAACTGGATGTAAGGTGGTGCCTGAGTTAGGTTGGGTTTCTATGCGGGAGACGTGGACGACGTAAGGGCCTTTATCCATTGCTGAATATTTGGTACGACCAATTTGAGTTTTCTTATGTTTGTTTGGTGGGAATGGAGTCAAGGTATCTTCGTTACCAGGACGTTTACGGGAAGATCCGTTTAACTGGGATGGAGATACATCCATCTCTGTGATGCTACATACAACATCCGCAAATTGCGATAGAGGATTCGGGGATAGCGGTAATAAAGGATCTGGAATGTTGGGGGGGTCAGGATCAGGGGGTTTGTTTTTATCCATCTTTGATAAGAACGAGTGTAAAATACGACAATCACAATACAAACCTGTTTACGAACACAAAGACAACACACTTATATGCTAACAAGTCACAAAAATATCAACAATCACTAAATAAAACAACTACAAATTCAAAACACACGTGCTAACCAAGAACACTGTGGCGAGAATCCAAACAGAATATTTATAATCCATTTTAATTGTTTCAGGAAGGTCCAGCCCGTATTCTTTCGACCTCAATTTCTCCGGTTGCTCTAAAGAAATGTGTGAAGAATGATGTGGAACTCCAGGTAGGTAATAGAAACTATCTGGGCAAGAACAAAACTGCGCATTGAAACTCTACCAGCGTCTCTGCTCTCTTCCATAATGAAAAAGTATAATGTTCCCACTGCTGGGAGAGACCAGGCCTTTCTTCGGGAGTGGACTGTAATCTACCACGTGAACTGGGCCCGAGTGTCTTCGAATTTGTGGTTCTAGTACATACCGGTTTCCTCACGATGTTTTCCTTCACGGTTTTGAGACCATTGATCATGAAATTATTTCCTCAAATTAAAGCTCTTAGGAGAGAGAGGAGAGTTTGCCATAATCGCCACGCTTGGCAGGCGAGTTGGCGATCGCAGTATGGTGGTTATTATTACGAAAATGATGTTGACCCTAGCATTACTTTATGCATTTAAAATTGAGCGTTATTGCGTTGGCATAAGATTCAATTTTCTTTAGCTCAATCGGCGGTAGGTATGGCAAAACACAGAATTTTGAAAAAATACCAAAGTTATAATTTACTGCAATCGATTCAGTAGTCAATTTGGAACAAATTACTTTCAGTACTTTCGTCTATTCTGTTACACCTTGCATTTGAACTTATAGATGTTTTTGTTTATGACCAGGGTTTCCGCCAAGCCCATATCAAAGATGGCGTCGCCGTGGTCAGGTCGTTACATTGGGTGGAGCGGCAGGTTGCTGCAGGCCTGCAGGTCTCTGAAATAGACCTGTCAGATCAAATGGTGCAGTTCCGACGGTGAGTTCTGTGATTTGATATTTTTTACCCGAATATGGCGACGCAAAAGGGAGAGTTTTGATTTTGACCGGTATGTATGAATGTTCCATTATAACTTCTAAACTCCTGATCAGAATTTGACAAATGAGGTTTCGTTAGCAGCGTCTTGACAGTCCGTTTGTTATGTGCCGACACATTAAATTAAATATGGCGCCATCTAGAAGACAAAGTTATGAACTGACGTCACATTAAAATGAAAATGGCGCCCTCTAGGAGACATAAAGTCATGAACGAATGAGAATATTTTCTCGTTTCATTCTTTTTCGAGCGAGCTTTTTTCGTAGTCGGGTTTTAGTTATTGAGTTTACTTTTTACACTTAAAAATAATCATCATTGGTCTGCCTTCAGTCTAACTAGGTGCAGTTGAATACCAGCATTTAACTTCACAACCCAGTTACTGGGTAATACGATATCCCTTGTTAAGGCTGGTTATCAGAATTTCGGGCTTCTGTCTACCCGTCACGCAAAATCCTACATCACGAAAGCAGAGTTTAATGCGCAACTAGAATATACCGGGTGACATTTTTTAACGTCTTGAAAAAAAATGGGTATAATAGGTGAACGGAGTAGAAGCCTTTGGCATAGAAATTTTTATTTTTGAATAACATGTAATGAAATTGATCTAACAATAAATACTACACATTTAAAGTAACATTTTCATACTAGAACAACAAAAACAGAAAAGAAAGAAAAAAAAAACTATCGAAACTCAAATCATACGCACCCTACTCAATGCGCGGCATGTATCAATGATTTCGTAGTGCGGTCCTACCCTTTGTAGCCGGCCGATAGGCGGCCTCATTGATCTTTCGTAGGCGCACAAGCCGCACACGCATCCCCGTCCGCCCGCGTCCCGCGCTCCTTTAGTCACCTGCGATGAATCTGAAGGCCTTCCTGCCTTCTATTCTAACTAGAATACCTTCATATGGTGTGTTGTGTAACTACACAGCACACCATATGAAGGTCGAGACGGTAAAAAATGTAATCCGGTATAAAATCAAAATCAATCAAAATATTCGGACGATCCTCCCTTTTCCACGGTGGTTGAGTGAACCTTACCCTCTGTTCCTCATACCTCCAAAAGATTATTAATGTTCTGGTTTAATAGTATCTGGTTTTAATAGTAATTGTAGTACATGTTGTAATTAAGCTACCACGGCATGCATTAAGTCAGCAGCCTATAATGTTCCCACTGCTGGGACACAGGCCTCCTCTCGGTGAAAGAGTGGGTCATAATCCACCACGCGGACCCAGTGCGGATTGGTAGATGTCACATGTCTTCGAATCTTTGGTTCTACATAGGACACACCGGTTTCCTCACGATGTTTTCCTTCACCGTTTTGAGAGCAGTGGCGATGAAATAATTTACACAAAGTAAAGCGCCTGTTTGGGTTCGAACTCACGACCCGACTCGTAAGTCGCGGCCATTACCACTAGGCCACCACCGCTCCAAAACAGATTATCCATACTAATATTATAAAAGGGAAAGTGTGTGTGTCTGTTTGTCCGTCTTTCCCGGCAAAACGGAGCGACGACTTGTCGTGATTTTTTTAAGTGGAGATAGTTGAAGGAATAGAGAGTGACATAGGCTACTTTTGTCTCTTTCTAACCCCTCACTTCCCTTAAATGGGGGGTGAAAGTATGTATGGAGCAAAAAAAAATTAACGCGAGTGAAAGCTAGTTGTTACATAAATCCAACTTACACTTGTACTGAAGTAACATTCTATATTATTTTCCAGTCAGGAAGAAAACTTTATGGGCCCATCTTTCTCTACGATCGCGGGCGCTGGAGAAAACGGCGCCATCATACATTACAGCCCTCAAAGAGAGGGGCCACAGCGGTACATCAGACCTGATGATATGCTGCTTGTGGACTCTGGAGGACAGTACTTGTAAGTATTCATTTCACGCTTATATTCTAGAAGCGCTCCTCACTCGCCCCCTTCACTACACTTCTCTGCCAAAGAGAAATGTAGTGAAGGGGCGAGTTTACTATCTATACTATAATATTATAAACCTGAAGAGTTTGTTTGTTTGATTGAACGCGCTAATCTCAGGAACCACTGGTCCGAATTGAAAAATTCTTTTTGTGTTGGGTAGCCTATTTATCGAGAAAGGCTATATATAACATCACGCTACAACCAAGAAGAGCGGAGCAGTTATGAAAAATGTTGCAAAAACTGGGAAAATCGCACGGGTGGGCGATTTGACGCGACGGGAAACGTCGGGGGAAAAGAAATTTAACGCGGACGAAGTCGCGGGCAGAAGCTAGTTAATCATACTTATTCATTTCATTCTCCATTTCAACCAAAAGACGTCCACTGCTGGACTTAGGCCTCCCCCAATTTGGGGGGCTTTGCCATAATCGCCACGCTTGGCGGGCGGGTTTACGATCGCAGTGTTGTGGTAAAATGCATAAAGAACGCTGCGGCCCATTCTCTAGTAAGTCTCTAGTCGCCTCTCAGACACCCACGGGGAGAAATGGGATGGTGAACACACGGAAAATGTAGTGTTAGTCATTCAAGCTTCAATTAAAAAAGAAACACCGAAGAAATCTAAAATATCTTTGTATCTTCCCCAACAGTGAAGGCACAACAGACATCACTCGGACGCGACACATGAGCGGAACACCTACTGACGCTCAGCGAATGACTTTCACTCGAGTGCTGAAGGGTCAGATCAACTTAGCTACCACCGTGCTGCCTACAGGGATATTGGTAAGTCATAGGTGCTAGGTGACTTCAATTTGTTGATTCTTATGGAGAGCAAGAAACTCCATAAAAAAGCGCAGCGCACCTGCAAAATTATTTATTTTAATTTTAGATCAACTACAAAGTGTTCAACGGACGCCGTCGTGACAGATAGCTGTAATAGGCGTTTTAGCTAGTAAGTCGTATCAAATAAAACCTAAATAACGTACCCTACGGTACGTTACAACTTGTCGGGTATGTTAACATTTCCTTTCGGACGTCTGTTTTCTCGAGCTGAAAATACTTTGACAGATAGACGCAATAGAATAGCATTAGCATGCTGTGTTACCCTATAATTAATTGTTGCACTTAAGAATGTTCTGTTATCGAAATTATAATTAATGTATTGTGAAAACAATTGTTGGCTAACCTAAATAAATAAATAGATGCAGTGCGTCTGCCCAATTTATTAATTTTGATAAATGTCAATGTAGATAGTTGGCATCTGTAATGTAAAACTTATTTTTTACTTTTCTGAATTAAATAGACGTTCGAAAGGGAATGCATACACGACAAGTTGTAGTTCTTAGGTACGTTGTTTAGGTTTTAGTTGATACGATTTTTTCATACAATCTTATAGGCGCATACGATTCGATCTTGCTAAGATCGTATCCTGTTGAATCGATTAAAAAAATCGGTTGATCATATAGTCATGAAACGTTCTTCTGAAAGATCGATTCATATCGGGCATCCCTAAATCCAACTGAGAGCATCTCAGGGTGTCGAAAATCGAATAGTGTGTTTTACTCACGGAATAGATTATCTGTTCCGTGGTTTTACTGTCCGTTGGAGATCAGGCGAACGAGATGATCCGTCGCGATATTTTGACTTCCGTTGGAGGGTGGCATTAACATTGACATTAACTTTTTATCAAATATTGAGTTGAATCAAAACTCAAAGAATTTATTTCAAACTAGCTTTTGCCCGCAGCTTCGCTCGCGTTAAAAATAACGCATCGAAAAGCCTGCCAGTTTTCGTCCATTTTTCGTTGCTGCTCCGCTCCTTTTGATCGTAGCGTGATGTTTTATGTTGTATGTTATAGCCTTTATAGCCTATAGCCTTCCTCAATAAATAGGCTACCCAACACAAAGATTTTTTCAATTCGGACCAGTAGTTTCGGAGCCTATTCAATACAAACAAACAATCAAATCTTTCCTCTTTAAAATATTAGTAACGAAAACCCACACATGTTCCTTCAGTTGGCTATACCAGGTCCACGGTAACTCTTTCGAACAAATCTCGCGACCCTGGCAGAAAGTTATGACAACCTGGTACTTCGAAGGTATAAAACGTTTTCTGGCTGACACTGCTGTTTGATAAGCTCATACCAAGTTATGACCACCTGGTACTTCAAAGGTATAAAACGTTTTCTGGCTGACACTGCTGTTTGATAAGCTCATACCAAGTTATGACCACCTGGTACTTCGAAGGTATAAAACGTTTTCTGGCTGACACTGCTGTTTGATAAGCTCATACCAAGTTATGACCACCTGGTACTTCGAAGGTATAAAACGTTTTCCGGCTGACACTGCTGTTTGATAAGCTCATACCAAGTTATGACCACCTGGTACTTCGAAGGCAACGTTTTTGTCATACCACGGTTTATAGTGACTTGTATTCTCTTTGACGTTTTATGTCACGTCACACGAAAACGCAGTTGAACGGGATAAAAAGTAATGTCCTATGTCTAAACAATCCTATGTCCGTCTTCTGGTTCTCAGCTACCTCCCAACCAATTTTCAGCCAAATCGGTTCAGCCGTTCTTGAGTTATAAATAGTGTAACTAACACGACTTTCTTTTATATATATAAGAAGATTAGTACGGATAAACCAAATTACAAGCACTTTTGAATTTTCAAGTGGCGATGAGTCAGAAAAACGAAGCTAGTTGAATACATGTAAATGGGTATACTACAACCCCACTTCTCCTTTCCCAGGGCAACGTAATAGAAGTCCTAGCCCGCAAGGCCCTATGGGACGTAGGCCTGAACTACGGCCATGGGACTGGACACGGTGTAGGCCACTTTCTGAACGTGCACGAAGGGCCTATCTGGATCCTCAGTGGCCCAACTGCTGATGACCCTGGCATCGCGCCTAAAATGATTTACAGTAACGGTAAGTGAAGGAGTGTGCGCTAAGGGAATTATTCTTCATCATCACCATCATTTCAGCCGAAAGACGTCCACTGCTGGACATAGGCCTCCCCCAAGCACCGCCACCTCGACCTGTTCTGTGCCTCTCGCATCCAACGTATTCCTGCGGCCTTCACCAGGTCATCGGTCCATCTTGTGGGAGGCCTTCCAACGCTACGTCTTCCAGTACGCGGTCGCCTTCGGGAATTATTATTTTATGATAAAGTAGAACATTAGAACTTAGAGTCTAAGTTCATATAATCCCATTGTCAGTCTAAGTCTGACCCATCTAAGTTTTAGACGGTTGTATTGATGATTTTAATTCCGTAAATATATTATGTTGCGGTCGTGAATCATATTTTGTTCAACAACCTGACACTGACATGCAAATTGCAACAAAAACGTAAGAAAATTTGAAGGTTTGTTGTGGAAAATCAAAATCTCATCATTTTTTCTTTTTTTCTAGAACCTGGCTATTATGAAGTTGGCGAATACGGCATACGTCATGAAGATTTAGTGGAAACCATAGAAATGAACAAATCTGCTGATCACATACGAGTGAGTACCTACCCTAATAGATGTAGAGACATCGACGCGCGAACGATAACCAAGAATTCAGCACATGATTCTATGCCCCCTGGGTAGACATTTTTCGTAGACAAACAAAAAAGAATCAGCTGTTGCACTTGCATAGAAAAGTGCAATACCTACGCGATCAAAATGTATAGAACAGCAATTTTTTTTTCATCCCACCATCTCGGAAAGAGTATTTTTAATCTTCAATATCTGAGTGGAAAAGCCGTTTTTATTCTCTAGAGGATAAAGTAAATTGAATTTAGAACATCGTGTGCACTAAGTTTGTGAATTAAAAACATCATTAAATCTATTTACTTCTATCTCCATGGTGCCGAATTTATCATTCAACCTTTTTCTAATTTGTAAAACTTAGACTCGGAACCTTCTTGATATACTTTTTTTTAAATTTGTTTTGCGCGCGCCATTTTACTTTTCACGTCACCAACATTACAGTACCTAACAAACATATTACACTCGACTTAAGTAACTGTAGCAACGTTACTTTCAATTTTTCTTAATTATACCTAAGTATCATTTGAAATAATTTAAAGATTATTCTGTAATACTTGCCTATCATAATGTAGTAAGTACATAATAAATGTTAATACCTAAACTGAAATAAAAGTATCTTGTGATTGAAATGCTTTTTTTTGCATATTTAGTCATTTCCTCGCTGAGGTGGGATGAAAAGTTACGTGTTGCACTCGAGTGCAAAGATTTTTCACCTCGTGCTCTTTTGATTCCCTCGCTAACGCTCAGGATTCTAATTTTGAATCACTCGCTGCGTTCGTGATTCAATTTTAGAATCCTTCGCTTGCTCGGTCATCAAAATTGAACACGCGGTTAAAAAGCAACTTTGCACTCTTGTATAACAAATAACTATTTCATCCCACCATCTCGGAAAGAGTATTTTTAATCTTCAATATCTGAGTGGAAAAGCCGTTTTTATTCTCTAGAGGATAAAGTAAATTGAATTTAGAACATCGTGTGCACTAAGTTTGTGATAGTGCACACGATGTTCTAAATTCAATTTACTTTATCCTCTAGAGCAGGGGTTCCCAACCTTTTTTTGTCTACTGCCCACTTTAAGAATAAATTATTTTTTAACGCCCCCCTTTTTAAACATACTTAAAAACCGCTAAGTACTTATAACTGATTATTGAAACGCAAATTTATAGTATTCGGACAGAGTATCTTTTATTGAAAATAAAACAAACATAATCAATTCTTATATAAAAACTAATGTGAAGGTTGAATCTGATGCTGTTCAATAAGTTTGTTGATATCAGGTTCCAATTTACTCAAAAACAGCCGCAAGTCGCCACGTTCGGTAACACGCAAACGATTTCTCTTTTTAGTAAGCAGCGTTGCCACAGCACTAAATCCACGTTCACACAAATATGACGATGGGAATGCTATCAAAAATCGTTGAACAATTGACCACAATCCAGGGTACAATTGCGGGATCGGTTTTTGTAGCCAAAATTCTTGATATCCATTTTTGAACTTGATTTTGATTTCTTCGTTTGTTGTCAATTCTATAAGTTCTTCTTCCAGCTGAGGTGACATTGCTGTGTTGACATTTGAAAACGGATCCAACACCCAGTCTGGTATTTCCAAGTTTAAAATGTCCTGGTATCGTTCGGTGAAGTCAATGTGGAGGTTTTCCAAATGTTGGCAGTAGGCAAACAAGTCATCGTTACTGCAGTATACTGATAAATTCGGAAAATTGTGAAACTCACGTCTGCCCATATTCTTTTTGTGCAGAAGCAGTTTGGCTGCGAAAGCAGCAACGACATTTTTTGTTTTAATTAAATTTTGTTCATCGCCTTGCAGTTGGAGGTTCATGTCTTTGAACATTTTATACAGGTCTGTCATGTAAGCTATATCATTCTTTGATGTTATGAGCTTGTTGCGCAGTTCTGTATCTTTAGTTTCCAAGAACTCTATCATAGAGTCAAACAGGTTGTAAAATCGAATCAGACAATTGCCTCTTGACAGCCAACGAACTTCAGTATGAAGCAACAAACGGTTGAAATCTTCGTCATTAGTAACACAAAGCTGATTAAATAATCTATCATTCAAAGAGCTGCTACGGATTTTATTGACTGCTTTGATGACATATTGCAGTGATTGAAATAGTCGTTCACTTAAGTTTCTAGCAACCAAATGTTGTCTATGAATAACGCAATGTATGGCAAGGACATCTGGAATTTTATTCTTTAAGTATGCTATGAAGCCTTTATGGCGCCCTGTCATAGCCGGAGCGCCATCCGTAGCAACTGATATAATATTTTTCAAAGGAATCTCTTTCTCTTCACAAAACTTTTCCAATGTATTGAATATGGTTTCGCCTTTTGTATCTGTCTCCAAATTTCTGGCAAACAATAGTTCTTCACGTTTTTTCTCATCTTTAATAAACCTCACGTAAGATAGCAACAACGCTTCATTAGTTGGTAAAGTGGACTCATCGAGCTGAATTGAGAATTGACTAGTCCTCAGATGATTGCACAATGATTCTTCAATGTTTTCAGCCATTTCATCAATTCGTCTTTGCACAGAATTATTACTCAAAGGAATTTTTCGGATAATATCTGCGGCCGGTTTATGAAGCACAGTAGTTATTACTTCCTTTATTGCTGGCAAAATTAACTCTTCTCCGATGTTGTGCGGTTTGCCTTTTTGAGCAATTAACAAAGAGATATTGTACGAAGCTCGAAGTCCGTCGTCATCTTGCTTAGCAGCCGCCGAAATAGTTTTGATACACTTGGCTGAGTATTATGCTTCTTCTCTAGGTTTTGAAAATATGCTACATTCTTTTCTGTCTTATCTGGATGCATTTTATTCAAATGATCTTGCAGTCTTGAAGGCTTCATTGCTTCGTTCGAAAATGTTTTTAGACATAGAAGACACAAAGGCGACGACGGGTTTGTGGGATTTTCAATAAATCTGAATTTAATATATTCCGCAGAGTATTGCCGTCTCTTCTTTTTTACTTCCGACATTGTTTTGTTTTAAGAAATACGTAAGTGTTGAAATCAAGTACTGCTTATATATTATGCGCGAAACCGCAAATGAAAATAAAATAAATTTACGTCGTTTATATAGTATTGCATAAGCAGCACGCACCAACAGGAATAAGACAAACGTGCATAAACTCGTTTATCTCATTCGACGCCCAATCGTACTCGACAAGCAAGAACAAGTATTATAGAACCAGCCGATTGGTATAGGAATGTACAATTCGGATTATTTAACAAAAACTTGTTAAAACATGATTGCCCGCGGTCTTTTATATCGAACCGAGTTTGAGCTATATCTTAATTAATATTAGTTGATGTTCACAAGATGTAGTCGAGAGTCGAGAGCTCAGTCGGTGTCTAAGAGTCTTCCTAGCTAGGTAGATGAAATTATAAATCGACCCCAAAGCCCTACACAATGCCCCCTTTTTTTCTGGGTCTCTTACCGCCCCCCTTTAGGCCTGCAGCACCCACAAGGAGGCGTTATCGCCCACGTTGGGAAAGACTGCTCTAGAGAATAAAAACGGCTTCTCCACTCAGATATTGAAGATTAAAAATACTCTTTCCTCGCTGAGGTGGAATGAAAAGTTACGTGTTGCACTCGAGTGCAAAGATTTTTCACCTCGTACTCTTTTGATTCCCTCGCTAACGCTCAGGATTCTAATTTTGAATCGCTATCGCTGCGCTCGTGATTCAATTTTAGAATCCTTCGCTTGCTCGGTCATCAAAATTGAGCACGCGGTTAAAAAGCAACTTTGCACTCTTGTATAACAAATAACTATTTATAACCGACCTAGACTTAGTGATGGGTCGCATACGGGTTTTACCGAATACGAATAGTCAGCCGATTCATCGTTTAAAGTTTACCGAACCGCATATTCGGCAAGTTTTGGCGCGCTTTATTGTGCATCTTAAAAAATCATATCTGTGCTTGTCGAGCGCGTTGAAGTTACAGCCCGGACTGTTATTCAATCATCTAGTCCACTTAGTTATGCATCTTGCCCTTGTGTTAGCAATAATTCATTATTGGTTATGTTAAAAGGGCCCACATGTACTTATAATTGTACTACTTCCTTAATACTTACAGATTTTTTTAATACAATATTATTCGCTAGAATGTTAGGTATATTTACCGAATAATCCGCCGAATACGATTGTTCGGTAAGCCTGCCGAATATCGAACGTGAAAACAAAAGGCCCATCCCTATTTAAAATCTTAACGGGTTCAGATTCATGTGCTGGAATCAGTTATGGTTTCAGTTTTCGCGTCAATATTCCTGCCATCCAGTATAGTCGGAATAAAGTTATTAAATAAAAACTTTTTACAAAAAAAACAACCGACTTCCTCAAAAAAAAAAACACTACAAAGTCAAAAATAACTTTAACCTCTAAGTCCCTGAGATACCACATTTGGTATAGACACAATGGTTTTTAATTGTGTCTGTAATTACGGTAATTGACTGGTTAATTTCGAAAGTCGGTGTCTAAGGATCTGTATTTAAGGTTTTTGTCACCGACTTCCGAAATTAAAGTTATTTTCGACTTTGTAGTGTTTTTTTAAGGAAGTCGGTTGTTTTTTTTGTAAAAAGTTTTTATTTTTTAACTTTTGATTTGTGGTAGATACTCCGCACTAATCTAATCGCGTTATCCGTTCATTTGTCGCGCAAATACGTAATGCAAATTTAAGACTTATATGGTTTTCACATAGACCCCACAAATGGAACCAAATTAAAATGGGACCATTCGGGAAGCACCAGATTTCAAATAAAAAAAGAATCATCAAAATCGGTTCAGCCAGTCAAAAGTTATGAGGTAACAAACATTAAAAAAAAATACAGTCGAATTGATAACCTCCTCCTTTTTTTGAAATCGGTTAAAAATCGGATTCGAAGGGCTATTTTGCATTTGAAAAAATACTTTTTAACACGTTGAGTGCCGATCACGCGATATCGCGTGATTCGTCGGCTTTGCATTATGGCTGATCACGGGATATCGCGTGCTTGCTACCAACAATTTTGTATGCGCTCTAAATCTGTGGCCATATCGGATTAACCATCAATCTGTGTTTGGTACTCAACGTGTTAATGTACCTATCAAATCGTGTCGGATTGCTTTTTAATGTCAGCGACCTATGGAACGAGCTATGCTTGGATTATCTCTGAGGTAAAGAATCCGGAATGAGATGATCCGGCAGAGAACCAAAATTGTCGACGTAGCTCACAGAATAAGCAAGCTGAAGTGGCAATGGGCCGGCCACATTAGCCGTAGTACCGATGACCGTTGGAGTAGACGTGTTCTTAAGTGGAGACTGCGAATCGGCAAACGTAAGGTAGGACGCCCTCGGCGGCGACCTCTCGCGTCCGGCCCTGGTGCGAGCCATGGTACGGAGCGAGAGGGAATGGGAAGCCGTCACCTCCTTCTGCGAAGCAGTAATGCTCGCGAAGGAGGAGGCGGGGCGCGTGAGGGAGTGGCAGTCTCTGCGCCCTCACGTCCCTAGCCGCCGCAGGAGGAGACGCCCTGGGCGTCGGGAGTCGGTAGCGGACTCCCGGCCACCGTAGGCGCGAGCTTGCGGGAGGCGAGCAATGGGTAGCTCGCCGCCCGGTAAGGACCAGGCTCGGGTCGACGGCGCGCAGTGTTCCACGCGCGCCTCAAAGAGATGTCAGCAGCAGTGTAGGGGTCTACTAGGACCGATGCCTGCCGGGGTCGCGTGATTGTTCGAAAGAGATACCGTGACCCTGGCACATGGGCAACTGATGGAACACGGGTGGCTTTTAGTCAGTAAAAGTCTGACACGCCGTCCCGCTCCACCCAGAGCGGGAGAAGTCATTTGATGATTTCCCATTCTGAAAAAAAAAAAGGTAGGACGCCCTCAGGCTAGGTGGAGCGACGATCTTGTCAGGGTGGCTGGTGGCAGCTGGATGAGAGTTGCCGAGAATCGAGCTGAATGACGTGCAATTGGAGAGGCCTATGTCCAGCAGTGGACTGCTTTAAGCTGATGATGATGATAAATGTAGGTACTTATGTCATGTTATTTTAACTTAAGTTAATTTTCTCTACAGGCTCCCGACCTTGAAGGTGACTTTGCTGGCCGAGGCGCCGTTGGTTTCCACACGATATCCCTAGCACCGCATCAGGTGGCATGCCTGGATATCGATCTGCTCACTGATTTTGAGGTTTATTTTAACATCTATCTTAATCTTAACACGCAAGCAGTCGGTCCTACGCCTGATCTCTCTTCGGTCGTGTCGGATTGCCGTCCCATCGGACTATGACATTGAGAGAACAGTGAGTGTTCCTGTGTCTAGGCACACACGCCTGCACTATAATATCTCCCGCGCCGATGGCTAGTCTCCGTTAAGATTGGCCGCCATGGTCGAAATGTGGTCTGGAGGACTCTCTCCACTCTAACTAATAATAAAACTAAGTAGTTAATTTTCTTGTTTAAACGCCGTAATCTCTGGAACTACGGTCAATTTGTAGGGCAGCAGTGTTCTCTATGCTTTTTACCACCGTTATGCGATCGCCAACCCCTTTGCCAAGCATGGCGATTAAAGGAAACGCCCGAATATTGGGGAGGCCAATGTCCAGCAGTGGACGTCTTTCGGCTGATTGATGATGATGATGAGTCAAACACGCACGCCGGTGGCCAGTACTACGCACCTGACCTTTTTGAAGAACATCACCAATAATCCCTAATAATATATTTTCTTTTTCAGATTAAATACCTGAACGATTACCACAAGCGAGTCCTCAACACCATCGGTCCTATTCTCCTACAGCGACAATTTACATCAGAATATGAATGGCTGGAAAGAGAATGCGCGCCAATTGTACGAGGGGCCGCCATTTTGTTTAAATCTTCGCCGATTTTGGCGGCCATTAGCGTTGTTGTTGTTTGGTTAGGATATCAGTAGTTTATTTAAACTGATGTTACCTATTTATTATACCAAAATATCGTCGAAAATACAGTTATCATTATGTACGTCAATTTTCAATTCGTCAGTCATTATGAACGATATTGATAATACATAGCTACATATGCTTTTAAAAGTTGTCTGGTCAAAAATGTAAATAACGCAATGGATGTTGTTGAACTGTCAAAATAGTTTATAGTTATTGTTTTATATTATTTATGTATTGTGTTTTTATGGGCCTTTGTGGTCTGAAATAAAAGATTGTATTGTATTTGGATTGTAAAATGAAGGGTACTCCCACTACAGTATTACGCAATTATCCTGCCGGTGTCATCAATTGTAATTGTAGTAATATTGTCAATCGCTTCAATTGCATCTGGTAGACAATCAGTAAGCGTTCCAATGTATATCCTGTACAAATTGACAATGGAGATTGATCGTTCCGGAGACCAAATCCGAAAGGGAAAGAATGATGTTGCCTGCCTTTTATATTTTATCTGAGTCAAAAGAAAAATAAGGCAAAGTTAAAAAAAAAAAAACAAATGTTATTAATGTTATTGAAGATGTATTTTGTATGATGAATTATTGGACCTGCAGTGGTGCTATAAGAATAATGTTTTATATTTTGTGATAATAAATCCTTTATTTACGCATAATTTGGTTATCATTATGTTTCCTGGAATACGTTGTGTAGAGACAGTGTTTTCTGGGGAAGTTGTTCAAAAATTACCATAGTAACTACTATGGTCATTTTATTTCCTCTGGCAACCCTGGATGATATATGTATCGTGTTTTAAGACAAGTTATTATATTAGTAAGTACATTATTTCAAGTTCATTCCCCTATTTAGGCCTTGTAGACTGTAGACAATTTTCTATGTTATTAAGTACCTGGTACTTGTTGACAGTCCTACACTGTCCTCCCATACCTATTAACACTGTTATTTGAAACCATTGTAAAAGGCAATTATTTTTAAAAGAATAACCGTGGAGTTACTTGCCGGCTCTTCTCCATAGGAATCTACAATTTGGAACCGTGCACCTAGCTTCTGATGTTTCATAAATGCCCATGTAGGTTTATGTGAAATAAAAATATTTTGATTTAATTTGATTTGATTCTTAATGCTGGTTTCCTTACGATGTTTTCATTCACCGTTTGGAGAAAAATGGTGATGAAATCAATTTACTGAAAATACCTGCTTGGGTTTGAACTCACGACCTACTACTCGTAAGTCGCGGCCGATACCACTACGCCACCACTGCTTTTCTGCGAAAAGTTATAAGACATTTTTTTTTTTCATGACGTCGGTTTTCACTATTTTTGTGGAATTGTGTATGTTATGTTCATCATTCCAACTTTTTTCACGTACGTTCACGGACGTAGATCCGTGTTGCCGGACGTAAAGAATAGCACCATCCCATTTCATTCCGTGGATGTCGAAAAGGCAACTAAGCGACTTACTAGAGAATGGGCAGCAGCGTTCTCTATACATATATTTTACCACCATACTGCGATCGCCCTGTCAAGCTAAAACCTCTGAGTTTGGCCTTTCTTCTGAGTAGTCAGGAAACGCCGACCTCGTCTAGCTTTAAAAAATATGATTAACGTGTAAAAGTGCTTGTACAAACCTACTTACAGAAATAAAATCATTTTCATCACCCCATCTCGGAAAGAGTATTTTTGCCCTTCGATATCTGAGTGCAAAAGCCGTTTTTATCCGCTAGGGGATAAAGTAAATTGAATTTAGAACATCGTGTGCACTAAGTTTGTAAATTCAAAACATCATTAAACCTATTTACTTCTACCTCCATGGTGCCGAATTTATCATACAACCTTTTTGTAATTTGTTAAAAACTCAGACTCGGAACCTTATTGGTGTACTTTTTTTAATTTACTTTGCGCGCCCCATTTTCTTTTCACGTCACTAACAAAAATATTACACTCTACTTAGGCAGCTGTAGCAACTTTACTTTCAATTTTTCTTAATTATACCTAAGTATTATTTGAAATAATTTAAAGATAATTCTGTAATACTTACCTATCATAATGTAGTACCTAATAAATATTAATACCTAAACCGAAATAAAAGTATCTTGTGATTGTAAATGCTTTTTTTGCATTTAGTCATTTCCTCGCTGAGGTGGGATGAAAAGTTACGTGTTGCACTCGAGTGCAAAGATTTTTCACCTCGTGCTCTTTTGATTCCCTCGCTAATGCTCAGGATTCTAATTTTTGAATCACTCGCTGTGCTCGTGATTCAATTTTAGAATCCTTCGCTTGCTCGGTCATCAAAATTGAGCACGCGGTTAAAAAGCAACTTTGCACTCTTGTATAACAAATAACTATTATCATTTAAGCGTGGCGATTATGTCAAACCTCCCGAAATTGGGATTGGTCAATATCCCGCAGTGGACGTCTTTCGGATGAAATTTATTTATGTAGGTATGTACCTAAATGACACTGACATACTTGTCAGCAAGTCAAGGCAACCAAATTATTGTTATGTTTTGGTTTTTGGAAATTCGTAAAAAAATATCTACGTTCAACGAAAAATTACATTATCAGCTGATCGATTATGGGCATACGCCGTCACCCGTCGCCGATTGAAAAAAAATATCTATTACATTTCATATTGATACTCAACACGAAGCAATTGCCAGCTTATTTAATACTAGCTTCTGCCCGCGACTTCGTCCGCGTCAAATTTTTGCTCCCCTGACCCTTCCCGTCGCATCGATTTGCCTGCTTGTTTTCGTCCACTTTTCGTTGCTGCTCGCTCCTTTTGAGTTATAGTGAGTCAATCTTAAATGACAGACATATGCTCTCGCGGACTTTTTTTTAGAAATTTTAAAAAGGAACAATTCCGTCATACATGATTTTTGCGTTACTTTAACCGTTTACGCAGCGCACGCAACGGAAACTCTCAAAAAGAATAAATTTTCCCCGTTTTTGCAACATTTTTCATTACTGCTCCGCTCCTCTTAGTTGTAGCGTGATGTTATATAGCCTATAGCCTCCCTCGATAAATAGGCTACCACAGAACAAAGAATAAAGGAGTAGTGCCCCTACACTGGCTAAGCACGGGAACCAGTGTCGCCAAACTCACACATTTGCATATCAAATTGTCCATTACACACATAAAAAACAGTAATATGATTGGCTACAAATTACAAACGCAACTTTTACAAATCATCTTCTTATTGCTTTCAAAAATTATGTCTTATTGCAACGAGTGAAAGTTGTTATTATTTGACATGACACAAACAATAAAGACGTTTTTCGTCTAAAAACTTTAAATAGACAAGTTTACAACGAGTTCGGCAACTCAACGCTAGATGGCGCTGTAACCAATTCATTCTATTCAGAACGCTAGCACCTTTGAAATAGATGTCATATTCATATGCACTTGTAATCTCTTGTGGTGAGTAGAAAAAAAAAAGTTAGAGATGTAGACATATATCGATATATTAATATTGATGTTACGTAAATTATTCGGGTGAGCAATGTAGTAATTTGTTAACATCATAAAAATGCTTAATAACGGAAAAGGTTGATTAACCCTCCGCCAACCGTGTTTTTTTTTTGCACACCGCCAACCGTCGCGGACGATATCGTCTAACCCGATAATTTAACCCATTTAAACGTAGGAAAAAATCCAAAAAAAAATCACGGAAAATGTTCTAGGTTTCTTTTTCCTGTTCCCATAGTTTTTGACTTGAATACTTTGCCCCCCTGATGGAATAAAATTTCGTAATCGCTGCAAAAACCGTAATTTCGAAGGTTTCACTAAAAAATCGATATCTTGGATATACATTGGTTATAAGGAGTAATGTTTTGGGGATTTATTCTTCATATAAGGGGCTACCAAAAAAAATTAGTTGAATCTTACATCGCTCAAAAAAGTATATTTGAACACTCGAAAATGGTAAATTTTTAAAGGGAACATTTTTCAATAAAAATATTTCCTAGAAGCTTCTACGCTACAAGTGAACTGTGGCACAGTGTCGAATGTTCGCGAATGTTTTGCTCGGGATATAAATAGCGAATTGTCGGGCCGACGAGCAGTTCCCTCCCGACCCTTGCATGAGCCAGCCCGCGATGCTGCGCCTGTAGCTTTAAATTAGTCCCTAAATAATTTTAACCCAGATCCAGCCAGTCCCTTGCTGTCCCCCCCACCAGTGATTGCTTAAGCCGAGGTTCGTACCCCCCTAGGGGTAACCCTTAGAGCTTTCGCTTTAGTTTTTAAGTATAATAAGCCACGGCTGGAGGCCAAAAAGGTTACTTTTTAGAACTCGCCGGGCCACCATCCGTTTAACTTGTAAGAACTGTATCAGGTTAACTACGAGATGTCCTACTACGAGATGTCCTACAAAAAAAAAGCGACGAGCAGTTCGTTTACGAATGCGGTCAAATGCGATTCAAGTGATACAGTACAAGCGAGACAAGTGATTCCTTTTGACGTTTCTTGTTGTTGTGGTATTTGTGATTATTTAATTAAACTGTTTTGTGTGTTTCGGTAATATTGGTTTGAATTAATTTATCCCGAAACCCCAGCTCGTAATAATATTTTACATACCTAAAAATTCGTAAAAGTTACGTCGCCAACCGTATAGGACGATATCGTCCGTCCACCAAACCAACCCAAACCGTCTCCAAACTTGGCACGGACGATATCGTCTGGTACGGTTGGCGGAGGGTTAATGTATCAATGTTATGGTTCGTTAAAATATCAATGTTACAGAGGTATTTGTATGTTTGTAAGTAGGGGGGTAATATTATTTTCATAAAATCAAGTACGCGGGCGAAGCTGCTGACAGAAGCTAACGATAAATGAAACTATAACAGATGGTACCAAAAATATTTACTGACCTTGAAATAATACATATTTATTTAATATTTGCCATTTTGATAGTCGAATATTTATATATTTTGCCGAGATAGCTTTCATTAAGACAGTTATATGATTAATCATATTAGACGTAGGAAAATCCCCTAATTGGTTATAGCTTATGTTTTGGAATATTGATGACCCAATAAACTGGTGCATTATTTCAGCCATGATATAATCTTTATTAAATATATGACCGTCTTATAAAAATATTTCGGATGTCTGACATAACTTAATCACAGATTCTGATAGGCATAATAACCCCCTCTAGCCTTACCTATAATAAATCTATGTAATTATTGATTTGTTTTTCTGTTACTAAAGCACTAACGCAAATATCACACTTATGGTATCAACTGTCTTGTTTTATATAACCAGCTATGTGTGCTATTGATTCCGTACTAAAATCAGACAAAACTATCGATACCGACCTACTTTACGGATGTGGTCCATCCCTAATCGAGTAGCGTCGAAGTTACTAGAATTTAGTTTGTGATTTTCCAGATGACGACCAAGTGCATTTAGACTTTGTTTCAATGAATATAAGGTTGTTTATAGTTTGCATTGAAGTCATAACATGTGGTATTGTAATTAAAATCAATTATATTAAAAATTAACAAAGTTTAGCACTTACCAATGATACGATACACTTCTACAAGATACATTTTTTTTCTGCTTTCGTTTTTGCAGGTCGAAACCGCACAACAAGGCATAATTTGTAATAATTCGCGTATTTCTGAGACATACAATCGCGACAAGTATCTGACGGCGAATAAGCTAAATGTTGCGCATCTGCGCTTAATGTTGACACGCGCGCGATATGTGAGGGGCACTTCCTCTAGTTTTCTTTATTCCGTGTAGGCTACCCAACACAAAAATAATTTTTCAATTCGGACAAGTAGTTCCTGAGATTAGCGCGTTCAATCAATCAAACAAACAAACAAACAAACTCTTCAGCTTTATAATATTTATTTAATATTTAATTATTTATATTTAATATTTAACCCTGTATATGCTAGTTGCGTAGTGTTAATGTCGCTTGCAAATGCCGACAGCTATTACAGTAGAAATGTAGAGCCTTGGGTGGATGACCCACATACAGTTTTCATATTTAAATGAAATGCCGGGATATGCCCTAGGGCATAATATACCTACTGACCATATTGATGATGTTCTTCAGAAGGGTCAGGTGCGTAGTACTCGCAACCGGCATGCGTGATGTATGAACGTAAACGAGGCAAAAGTAGTATGTAAAGATCGTATTAGGTAGCATTCTGTAGTTTCTGCCTATCATTGGAAAAAGGAGTGTGTTTATGTGAGTCCCATGTGATAATTTCCGAACACCACGCTAGCGAAGCCGCAGGCACAGTAAGTGCTGAAACTGCGTTAAGCGGGTCACCCGTCCCCTGTCTACGCGCGTGGACACGACAATTATATTTAACACGTTAACTGCCATGGCTAAAATCAGAAAAAGTCAAAAAATGTACTTAGTGTTATTTCACTTTAAATAGATTATTTAATGTGCATCTGGATTGAGGGCCCATTTTTTGAACCCTTGCGTACCGAAATAAGATTTATAGGGAAATTAGTTAAAAATAGTAAAAACTTAAAGCAAAGGGTCATAAATTTCAATTGCGGCGGTAAGTCCCCTCTTTGAGGAGTGGATAGAGAGGCGCCACGGCGTCCTCACCTTCCGCCTGACGCAGGTTCTCACCGGGAATGGGTGCTTCGGTGGGTTCCTGTTCAGGATAAAGCAGGAGGATACGTCCGGGTGTTTCCATTGCGAGGATCGTCTGGAGGACACGGTGGAGCATACGGTGGAGGTGTGCCCTGCCTGGGCGGAGCACCGCCGTGTCCTCGTGGAGGCGATCGGCGGCGGCGACCTCTCGCGTCCGGCCCTGGTGCGAGCCATGGTACGGAGCGAGAGGGAATGGGAAGCCGTCACCTCCTTCTGCGAAGCAGTAATGCTCGCGAAGGAGGAGGCGGGGCGCGTGAGGGAGTGGCAGTCTCTGCGCCCTCACGTCCCTAGCCGCCGCAGGAGGAGACGCCCCGGGCGTCGGGAGTCAATAGCGGACTCCCGGCCACCGTAGGCGCGAGCTTGCGGGTGGCGAGCAATGGGTAGCTCGCCGCCCGGTAAGGACCAAGCTCGGGTCGACGGCGCGCAGTGTTCCACGCGCGCCTCAAAGAGATGTCAGCAGCAGTGTAGGGGTCTACTAGGACCGATGCCTGCCGGGGTCGCGTGATTGTTCGAAAGAGATACCGTGACCCTGGCACATGGGCAACTGATGGAACACGGGTGGGTTTTAGTCAGTAAAAGTCTGACATGCCCTCCCGCTCCGCCCAGAGCGGGAGAAGACATTTGATGATTTCCCATCCTGAAAAAAAAAAAAAAAAAAAAAAGGGTCATAAATTTCTTAAACGTGAATTAAAACTGTTATGATGAAATAACTTGGGCCCTCAATCCAGACGCGAACATAAAGTGGCATAGCCTAAATCTCAGTAAGTAGGTACTATCTCTGGGTTAATAATTTTTGTTTAAGAATTTAGTTAAGAATTTCTTAAATATTTTAAGAAATTCCCAAATCTGTAAAATATAACATTACCGATTTATGGCGGCATATCTAGGGCCCTCACTTTATTATTGTTTGTACTGAGGAATCTGCAAAACATGAATATAACTGAAGAAATAAATAAATACGACTTTAACATGTTTTACTTACATACCTATATGAATTAGTTAAAAAGAAATAAGGACACAAAACTTAATTGTTAAGAAGTAAATGAAAGTCGAATTTTACTAAAAAGTCTGAACTGAGAGCCCAATATTTTCGGCTTTATTGACTAGGCTCAACCTCATAGATTAACGCAAATTAGAATAAAAGTTTTAACTATTTCTTAATTAAATTGTAACATATCGATCGTTCTTCAAAATGTCATACTTTTAGAGAAAATTGATTTTAAAATTTTTGAAAGAGAATTATTTGTAGAGTGACCATAATGTTCAAAGTACCTGTACATTTTGTAAAGTGCATTCGGCAAGTCATAATTTGCAGCTAAAAGTACTATATAAGGTGTATCTATTCATACACGAAATATTTTAAGAGGTACACTTGTAGGTGGTAAAGAATCTATAGAACCAAAAAGAACATTTTTATCTAAGCGTTTTTGAATTTTCTTAATTATTATAATTTTTAAACTGCTTGAGACGTTTTTCATAAAACCTTTACTCCAAATTCTATGAATGGCCCGCCTGACGTTGCGAGGGCGGCGACCGGACGGCACGAGCATGGCCGCGGTGTCTCGGGCCGTAAAAAATAAGAAGGAGCCAGTATTTCTTATGTGCGTCAAATAATTTATAAATATACAATTTTGAAAAAAAATACATCTAGAAAATTTTTTTTTCGTTGCTGAAGCTTCTTTACCACCTACAGGTGTACCTCTTAAAATATTTCGTGTATGAATAGATACACCTTATATACCTACTAATTACAATTTGGCTTTCCTTATTTTTAATGTAATTTCTATAAAAATAAATAAAACTAGAACATTTATTTAGCTTCAACAGTGTTTGCATAAAATTAAAGGCAAACTAACCGACTAATAGTATGTTATACATGTAAGTAGTCATCGTATCTATGGATCACTGTAGCACCAGATCAAACAAATTCATTGTGATAAATATTATGACCCTTTGCTTTAAGTTTTTACTATTTTTAACTAATTTCCCTATAAATCTTATTTCGGTACGCAAGGTTTCAAAAAATGGGCCCTCAATCCAGATGCACATGATTATTTATCCCATAAATACATTATTTATTCCAAAAACATGGCCGCCAGGCAGCAACGACATGTTCAGATTTCGTATTTGTTGTCGGTCATTTGGTCTGACAAGGCCTGAATGGAACAAAAAGTGTCGGACACATAGTCTGACATGGCAGTTAACGTGTTAACGTAGTGTCCAGCAAAATAAAATCGGCACAGACCTAAAGTTCGGAGCGTGCAAGCCCCACAACGACCGAATATTAATATTATTCATAGGGGCCCCGCGAAGAAATTCGTCGTACGTTGGCTAGCCCCGTTGGCCGGCGCGGTTCCTCGTAATAGACCACTTTTGTATGGAAACGTGCGGGCGTCCGCTTAACGCAGTTTCAGGCCTAAGTGAGTAAATAAAACTCTGTATTGTTAAATTAACCGTTTACTTAACATAACATATATCACACTGAATCTACTTATAACTGTTTAAGTTTGACTGTATGCTTATTCCTTGGTCCTGTAGTTCTTAATGTTGATGAGGACCCAGGCAGGGATGATAGACCAGCCAACCACCATCGCGCTGATTAGGACCAGCATCTCCTGGAAAAGTAGAAAATATTATGTTATATAGATTGTCAAATGAGTGCGCTGACTGGACGGGACCTCTCAATCTGTGTGGTTTTTTCCTCAAAGACCATTTCAAACACCAGTATACATAATCTTTGGACTTTGACCCAAAGACTGTCACCTCTGGGTTTGTTTCAGCTTTTCTTCTCATAATCATTTGATAGGAAACACAGACTTTGTATAATTATTAAAAATATCTGGATGACCGAGCTTTGCTCGGTATTTTTTGGTAAATTGTGTTTAAAATAAAAAGTTTATGTTCAAGTTGATTATCGAGAAAGTTTATCATTGAAAACACGAATTAAATGACATTTTATAAAAATGAATCCTAGCTAGATCGATTTATCGCCCCCGAAACCCCCTGTATACTAAATTTCATGAAAATCGTTGGAGCCATTTCCGAGATTCTGATTATATATACATATACAAGAATTGCTCGTTTAAGGCCTCCCCCACATTAGGCGTGCGCGATCCTCGGGCGCGAGCGCCGCGCGCGCGTCGCGAGCGCGTCGCGAGCGCGCCGCGAGAGCGTCGCGTTTAGCTGCCCTGCGGCGCGCTCGCGGCGCACTCGCGGCGCGCTCGCGGCGCGCACGCGGCGCTCGCCTTGTCGTTTAACCCCCTACAGCTAAGTCAGTCACAATTTGGACAATTTTCGTTTCAAAATCCACACTATCCACACTAATATTATAAATGCAAAGTAACTCTGTCTGTCTGCCTGTCTCGCTTTCCTGCTAAAACTACTGAACCGATTTAAATGAAATTTGGTACTCAGATAGTTTAGAGCCTGAAAAAGGACATAGGCTACTTTTTATTCCGTGACTTTGTCTGCGTCCGCGATAAACGACATTTACGCAGAAGTCGCGGGCAGAAGCTAGTCTTTTATAAATAAAGTGCTGATTTCTTCCCACACCTTTTTTTTTGAAATACGATCACTATACTCCTTTGTAGTCATGTCCCATATCGCAGAACGATTCTGTATTTCTAGGATAAAGCTTTCGATATTAATTTCACTCGTGACTCTATTTTTAACGTGTGTCAACACAACACTGCCCACCATGTGACTGACCGAAACAGTAGCAATATACAACAAGTTACCAGAATCCATAAGGACAGAGAAAAAAAGCCATCTATTTACTGATAAATTAAAAAAGCTGCTGTTAAGCAAATGTTATTATAGCGACAACGAAATTTTAAATGATAAATCCCTGAAATTAGTTTAGAAAAGTCCAAAGCATGTATTTCATCTATTTTTAATTACTATTTTAGAATAAGTTACATTATAAGATAATCAATAGGTCCTCCTCTCTACCTACTGTATTTTCCTTTGCTGTGCCCGACAGGGTCCACAATTGTTTCTAAATAAAATGTTTTACCACCTAAGCATTGTGGAATGCAATAAAGTATTGAGTATTGTAGCGGGCGAAGGGGTAAGAACGCGACTCGAGCGCCGCGTGCGCGCCGCGAGCTCGCCGCGAGCGCGCCGCGAGCGCGCAGCAGGGCAGCTAAACGCGACGCTCTCGCGGCGCGCTCGCGACGCGCGCGCGGCGCTCGCGCCCGAGGATCGCGCACGCCTAATGTGGGGTCAGCCTAAAGGTATAATAAGATATGATTGACGTGTAAGTGTTTGCCAAACCTACTTACTTACACACATAAATTAATTTATCATTCAAAAGAATCAGGCGAGATTTTCAGGATTTACCGTCAACTGCGACATCTTTACTTTCTATAAGCAACTTGTTCATGAATACTTACTGTTAATTTTTTTTTCAAAATAGCCAAGTTTTCTACTTTTGTATTGCCTTGATAATAAATGGGAGCAACGAGTTTTATTGATTGAGAGATATTACAGTATAGTACTACTGGGTTACTCATTCAATCTACATCAGAAAATGATGGGTTTGACATACTTCTTCTTCTGTAGGCTGCCTATAGTATACCCTGCCTGCAAGTAGTATACTTTACTCTACCTTATAGTATTAGTAACCAGGGTAATTCACTCAAGCTATTATATTACAGTGAAGGGGTCTGCTAGGACCGATGCCTGCTGGGGTCGCGTGATTGTTCGAAAGAGATACCGTGACCCTGGCACATGGGCAACTGAAGGAACACAGGTGGGTTTTAGTCAGTAAAAGTCTGACACGCCCTCCTGCTCCACCCAGAGCGGGAGATGTCATTTGATGATTACCCACCCAGAAAAAAAAATCTATTATATTTGGACAAAATGCTTTAAACAGAGTTATATTCTGTTACTTTCATTGTAGCAATTTAATGAGTGTAAAAAATGAAGTTTTACATGTCAATCATATTTTTAAAACTAGATGAGGTCGGCGTTTCCTATCTGACTACTCTGAAAAAAGGCTGAATAAAACTCAGAGGTCACACACAGTCTGCTTTAAGGTCCATACCTAATCTTGGCCACATCATGTGAGGACCATGTAGATTGATGTCTGAAATGGTCTATTGAAGAAAGAACCACACAGATTGAGTGAACCAAATGTGCTACATTTGGTTCACTCAAATACACCATGATTCACTATAGGACTTCTAAAATATAATCAGCATATAATGTTCCCACTGGTAGGTGTCAGGCCTCCTCTCTTCACAAGGGAGTGGGCTGTAATATTATACTATTACACTGGCCCATTGCAGGTTAGTAGATGTTACATGTCTTTGAATTTTCAGGTTCTAGTACATGCCGGTTTTCTCTGGTGTCAGCTTCACCGTTTTCAGAGCAGTGGGTGATGATATTTATTTACACCAAGTAAAGTTCCTGCTGGGTTTGAACCAACAACCCACAATTCAAAAGTTTGAACTATTACCACTGGGCCACCACTGCTAACTTTATTATGTTCAGCTATTGACAATTGAAGGGGTCCACCAGGATCGATGCCTGCCAGGGCTGCAGATTCGTTTTTAATAATTATTTTTTAATAGTTAACGTGGCCCTTGCGTAGGCAACTGAAGGAACACGGGTGGGTAAAAGTCTGACACGCCCTCCCGCACCGCGGCAGGATGTTGTAATATTAGTATAATAGAATTTTATGTCTTTGAATTACTGGCAGCTATTAAAGTCTATGGTATGTGAAAAAGATGTTTGATGTTAGGAAGGTTTTTGAATAGATGTCACCAATGACAACTTCACTTATCTCATTTTACTTTAATAGTCATTTCTCCAAACTTACTTTGGACATTTGTAGAAGAATAATGTAATGTGAAGAGAAAGGGAAGGTTCGGTTTTGTGATGTGTTTAAGTTTGGAGAAATGACTATTAAAGTAAAATGAGATAAGTGAAGTTTTTATAGTTGTTTTTATTTGAAGGATTCCCATTCACAATATGGTCGTAAGAAATCAAACCAGAGTTTATAACACGGGAGGCCTCATTTCATGACAAAAAAAATAAATAGCACATTAACAGCATTTTTCATACACTCAGAAATCATTTTCCGTTTTATCTATTAAATTCTAGGCCCTGATTAATTTCCACATTTGTTAATCTCTACACACTTGAGCTAACACAAAACCAAATGATAACAATATAAGTTCATTCGGGTCTGATAAAAAACAAACATTATTTTGTTAAGTCAAAACCTATAAATATTGAAAGCAAGTAAACTTGCTTGATGAATAATCAACATAGGTAGGAAATATACCATTGGTTAGGGTAAATTCGCCAAAATAAAGCCCTTTTTATTGACTTAGTATTTCAACATACAAAGATAACCTATATTTTTCCCTAAGAATTACGTAATTCTAAAATTATTTTTTATATTCTGGTAGAATAAAATAATACGTAGATAACACAAAATACTCTTTTAGAATGTTATACATGGATAAATATGACGAAATGTGAGGATAATGACTAAAAAAATACCAAAATGTACATACGGCTTTGGTAATCTTGTTCCTGGCGGGAGTAGCGATTACACTCATGTTCCTCTGCTGCGCCACATTCTTGAGAATCTGGGCGTTAGCTTTGAAAAGGTTCCTGACGGCGAACATTTTGATTTTACTGATAATTTAACTTCGAAAATTGACACCAATAATATTCACGACAGAATGAACGTCGAAAAATCAATCGCAGTTTAGAGATCTAGAGATGTAGAAACGTCAACGTCGAACAAGTTAGATTTAGTCAATTCGGATATGTTGTTTTTAGTCGATTGATATGTTATTCGTTGTGACGAAAAAAAAAATGATGTAAGGAAAATGGCAAACTGTAATCTTCTATTTATTAAGTGAAGCCAAAATATTTTTACAAAAAAAGTACGCGGACGTAGGACAGATGGGTTTGAAATTTGGCACAGTTAACTTTAAACAGAGGAGTGCAGAAATTGAATATTATTAATAATTCATTGGAAATACATTAACATTTCTATGAATTATGGACAAATTTCGACCTCTGGGCGACCAGTAGCTTTTTATAAACTCACTGAATTCTGTAGCGTCCATAATTTTATTTCACAAAATCTTTTTACCATTTACTACTACATATTTTGCTAAGATTAGTATGTTTTGGAATGTCACTAGTTTAATGTTGCCAAATTAAATAAAATCAACAGCGCCAGAGCAGCCCGCGAAATTCAAATAGTACGTTTATTGGAATTTGCAAATCAGGAGCTTTTAGTAGAAGTATAAAAAAAAAATACTTCAAGTAATTTTCTGGCAATTTTAATTATTATGAAATAAAAATTAGGGAAAGTGGTTTCCATTTATTATTTCATTCCAATTTAAAATTAAAGTGTCAATGCTAAAAACCTAAAAGCAGGAATGAACAATACAGAGAATGTCTTTCGCTACACTAAGCGTTATACTATAATTCTACCAAATCTAAAATGTCACCAAACCCCTTCATAAACTTTTATTTAATTTTGCCGGCTTATGTCGTCTGTGAAACTGGCGTAAATAGTATTTAGTACTAACATTTGTAATAACATTTTTTGCACTCCTGCTTCTATCAGCCTATTTTTTTCTAAAACTATATTAAATGGAGTACAGCTTTGCTACCATTTAGCGTGAGGAGGTGGGTGGGCTTAGTTGTTAAAAAGAAAAACATCACAAAAATACATTTAATTAAACATTTATTATAAACTTACAATACAAACTTAAAATTAGCTTAACCATACGACTTCTTGTATAACCAAAATGACATTCTATTGTAAATTAATTGTTTTAAAGCATTTTATTGGAATCATTGAGTAATTAATTACTGCGATACTTCCATCACATGCGGCGCATCTGAAACAATATAATTATGATTAAAGTGATGTATGTTTTTTTTTGTACATTTTACAATAATATTACTTTCAAAGACAAAACACACGACAAGACAACACATTAACGTCAAGATATTTAAATAAAAGATAGGCTAACAGACTTAAAATAATATTAATAAAATGTACATGTATATATAAAAAAACATATAACCCTAATTGGGGGATAAATGGGTGCAGTTGTGTTACTAGCCAATCTAGGATGAAAGTGATCTAGACAAAATCAAGTGGTCGCTAATTTAATTTTATAATTTAATTTTTTTATTAGTAATAAAAAATAATAACTTATTACTTTTATAAATAGGAAAATCATTTATTTGTTTAACCATTTATACACACATATAAACAGACAAGAAGAAAGGAACAGAAAATGCGTATAAAGGTAATCATATACTTTTACAATAGTTGTAAATATGTGTGAGCATTATGTACCTTTCCCATATATTTAATTTATCTTTCATTGTTAATTCTTTTACATACTGCGGTATAGTTTCTCTATTCTAGGTGCATTGTCTTTATATATCAGATACAATTCCAGACTCCGGCCTTTTACTAAGAAATTCTAGATTGAAAAATCCAATAACACTTTGCCCGACCTTGGAATCAACCTCAGGTTTTATGCCCAGGTGTAGTACTTAGCACTTGTGACCACTAGGCCATATTTTTTAAATGAGTAAGTAAGTAATTCTTTTTGACATCATTCGTTACAAAATTTTGTGTGAAACCTCTGACTCCTGAACTAGGTGTACCTGTATGTCAGGAGTTAGAAATACAGTTCAATTATTTACATAGTGGGTAACTTACCTCCGGATCCGTCGTTGAACATAAATTCATCTTGATACTCCTTCAGGAACTGTTCTGAACGATGCTCGTCTAAGAACAGAGAGTATACTTTCTTGACGTCTTCCATGCTTACCTGTTCAAAAAATGTTGTGTTTAGAGTTGTATACTAGTGTTGGCCAAAATATGCAAATGGCTTTTTTATTACTAACTAGCTGTACACCGCGGTTTCTCCCGCATATGTCTCGATCCCGTGGTAATATTGGGATTTAAGTAAACTATGTTCTAATCCAGGTCATGGTCTACCTATGTGCCAAATTTAATCCAAATCCGTTCACCCGTTTTAGAGTAGAAGTTTAACAAACAAAGATACAAAAATCCAATATTTTCTCTTTATAATTATTATTATAAGCACTTTGTCCGCGTGATATTTACAGCTCGTGTTACTTCGGAATAATGTAGCTTTCCATAGACTGATCTGACCTCCAAAAACCCGTTACTGGGCAACTGAAGGAACACGGGTGGGTTTTAGTCAGTAAAAGTCTGACACGCCCTCCCGCTCCGCCCAGAGCGGAAGAAGTCAATTGAAGATTTCCCATCCAGAAAAAAAAGGGTCTCCATCGAGTTTCTTGCCCGTTCTCCTCAAAAGGTACCTACGCTTTGGGATAGGCAACTAGCTTCTTTTTTTTAATTTTTCCGACTCACCGCCGCTTGACAATTGAAAAGTGCCTGTAATTGTTCTAATTTGGTTTAATTTTGACTGGCCTGTTAGATTCTAGTGACCCTGACTGCTAAGACTGAGGTCGTGGGTGCGATTCCCACTCAGGACAAATCTTTGTGTGATGAGCACAATTATTTGTTCTGTGTCTGGGTGTAATTTGTATCATATGTATGTATTTAGAAGTATATCTTATATCTTTATACGAGCAATTCTTGTATATATGTATATATATATAACCTGAATCTCAGAAACGGCTGCAATGATTTTCATGAAATTTAGTATACAGGGGGTTTCGGGGGCGATAAATCGATCTAGCTAGGATTATTTTTTATAAAATGTCGTTTTATTCGTGTTTTCAATGACCAACTTTATCGATAAACAACTTGAACATAAACTTATTATTTTAAACACAATTTACCAAAAAATACTGAGCAAAGCTCAGTCATCCAGATATTAAGTATTTATCAGTTGTCTGGTTGCTACAGTACAGACTGCCCAGTTTGGGATCAGATAACGATGTGTTGGTTGTCCTAAGACATAATTATTATTTATTAATTGAAATAAATGCTTTGAGTTGACCATTTTTAAAGATGTTCACCGGAACAACCTCGGCAAGGGCAGCTTAACCTGATGTATCGACCCGTACAGCTATAATGCTTATTCAGAAAGTATAAGACAATACGGTACATACCTCAGTAGCCTTCCTCCGCTTAGCTACAAGAGAAGCGGTGGTGATAAGTTGTATGGCGTAACGCAGAGAGGTCTCTGTGGCGACTCTCGTTAGCACAGTCAGTGCGTCTCCTGACATTTGACAGTCCTCTTCTTCACATCTGTGGGAGAAAGAGAAATAATATTATTGGTGAAATGTTCCTCGGGAGCATGTGTGGTGTGATTATGAATGATAGGCTAAGGAATGATGTGATAAGACAACGGTGTGGTGTCTAAAAGAAGATGTAGTGACAAAAATTGAAAGAGTATGCCTTGGATGAAAGAAGGGCAGCTTACAAAAGGTAGGTAGTATATTTACAAGGCAGATGTGAGTGGAAACACCGTGAGGGGACATATAGTGACCTTATTGGTGATGTTCTTCAAAAGATCAGAGGGCCTAGACAAATGGCCATCGCTACCAAACGTTAAGAGTAAACGGTCAGAAGTCTTCAATACATTTTCAACTTTATATTCTAGAGTATAAAGTTGGAAATCTATTAAAGATTACAGAGCATTTTCGCTCGTACCGGTGGTTAACACTCCGCAATCTATAATAGATATTCAACTTTATGCTCTAGGGTTTAAAGTTGAAAATCTATTAACGATTACTGAGCGTTAACGTTTATCGTTTGGTAGCGATGGTCATTTCTCTAGGCCCTCAGGTGCGTAGTACTCGCAGCCGGCGTGTGTGTATGACAAGATGTATGAACGTAAAGGAGGCAAAAGGAGTGTGTCATTATCGTAGCAGGTGGCGTTCCGTAGTTTCTGCCTAGCCCTCATGGGAAAAAGGCGTGAGTTTATGTATGTATGTTAATACCTAGGTCAACTAGGCAGTCGTATTTTTTTTAAATTAGCCTACACTGAGCAAAGGCCTCCCCAATTTTTTCCCAGGGCCACCTCGATACAACCCTTGCAGCGCGCATAGGGTTGCCAGGCGTCCGGATAAAGCCGGACACAGTCAGGCTTTTTAGCTGCATGTCCGGCTGAATTAGATGGTGTCCGGCCTGTCCGATTTTTTGGTATGCTTTTTAAAATATGATCATTTTTGTCATCACCCCACCTTGTATTGCTAGCGCAAGTTAGCGAACTAGCACTGTCGTCCCCGCGTTATTACTACTCAATCTTAAAGGAAAATCAGCTTAAAATTTTTGGTTGGCAGGCCACTGCCACCCAAAAATATTAATTAGTTTATGTTACAAAGATTTTAAAATATATTGAGTTCATTAGTCTTATGTTATTTTTGTTTCAAGACTAAACAATTAAAGATGTCCGGCCTTTTTACCCAAATGTCCGGCTTTTCGGTTTTATGACCTGTCAACCCTAAGCGCGCATCTAGGTCGTCTCGCCATCTGTCCCTGGCCCGGTCTGCGGCGCCGTCCATCGTCAAGCACCCACTGTGTGGACTATCCCATTTTAGCCTGGCAGCCTTTTTGCATACGTCTAGGATTCCCTTTTTGGAGAGCCGCGTGGTGTTTCGTCAGTCGTTTAAATGAATAAAATACTCGTGTTCAGCTGCATTCCGTTAATACTGGAAGCCGACCCCAAAATTATCGAAAAACAAAACACTTCCAAAAATACCAAAACTAAGTGAAAAATTAACTTTAATTTCGGAAGTCTTTAGGTCTGTATTTTAGTTTTATGTCACTAACTTCCAAAATTAAACTTAGCTTTCACTTTGTAGTATTTTTTTACCGTTGCGTTAACGCGGCGTTTTTTTTTTACAGGACATTTTATTTAAATTTTTTTTACCTGATTTTAAGAATTTCCTTCAGCTCCTGGTGCGAATAAGGAGAGGTGGGTACTATGATCATCCTGTCCAACAGATCCAGTGGTATTCCGTGTGGGGACCTGTAGTTGGTCCCTCTGATGCGGATAATACCACAATTGGTCGCCATAATGACTATTCTTTGATGCATTATACTCACTCACCTTGTAAATGACGTTGCGTGGGCTTGGCGTAAGCGCTGCGTTAGCGTTATCGTTGCGTTAACGGAGTATTCCCACCACAAGTTGACTAATATCGTAAAGACGCTGCGTTGTCGTTGCGTAAACGCTGCGTTTTCGTTGCGTACACGCTGCGTTATCGTTGCATAAACGGAGCGTTCCCACCACAAGTTGATTAAGGTCGTAAAGACGCTGCGTTGTCGTTGCGTCAACGCTGCGTTGTCGTTGCGTTAACGCTGCGTATTTTTTAAATGACAATTTATTTCAAATTCTGTACCTGATATTAAGAATTTCCTTCAGCTCCTGGTGCGAATAAGGAGAGGTGGGCACTATGATCATCCTGTCCAACAGATCCAGTGGTATTCCGTGTGGCGACCTGTAGTTGGTCCCTCTGATGCGGGTAATACCACGGTTGGTCGCCATGATGACTACGGGCGCTGTCTCTGATTCTAGGGCTCGGTTGAGATAGGAAAAGCATTCTATATCGAGCATATGAGCCTGGAAAAGATAGAAAAATATAGGTTAATTCTATTCAATTTTGGGGGCTTAGCCATAATTGCCACGCTTGGCAGGCTGGTTAGCGATCGCAGTATGATGGTAAAATGCATAGAGAACGCTGCTGCCCATTCTCTAAGGTTGGACTTATAATCCTATTCACTAACTTGACAATTGGAGGGATACCAGGTTTTGACAAAAAAAAAAGATAGTGAGGTGGTGCAAGAATGAATGAAATTGAATGAACTTGAAATAATGTACTTACATGCAAACTTTGTAATTTAAATTTAATAACTTGTCTTAAAACAAGATGTGTACTATATCGATATATATGTAGTCTATGGCTGTCAGAGGAAATAAAATGACTATAGTAAAAAAATAAGCAAAATGACATGATTTTTATATTTAGTTTTTTTTTTCTATTAGAAGAAAATAAAAAACGGAAATAACTATTACTAAAAATTATTAATTATTCTTATAATCCACACCTAAAAACTATTTTTTAAAATTTTATTTAATTTAAACCATTTTTATCATTCATTCTTTGTGCAAAATCATTCACTACCCCGACACTATTAGTTTTAGAATGGTATCATTATTTTGCATTGAACTGTCAAGTTAGTGAATAGGATTAAAAGTTCAACCTTAGTGAGTCCCTTAGTCGCCTTTTACGACACCGATGGGAAGAAATGGGATGGTGATAATCTTTACGTCCAACACAACACGGATAGCTGCTGTTAACATTATTGTATGATACACATAATCAGCCAATAATGTTCCCACTGCTGGGATACATGCCTCCTCTCTTAGAGAGGGGGTGGGCTGTGATCAACTACGCGGGCCCAGTGCGGGTATATGTCACATGTCTTCGAATTTTTTGGTTGTAAGCCATGCCCGTTTGTTTCCTCACGATGTTTTCCTTCAACATTTTGAGAGCAGTGATGAAATAATTTACACAAAGTAAAGCGCCTGTCAGGATTCGAACCTACGACCTATAAATGGCAAGTCGCGGCTGTTACCACTGGGCCACCACTGCTCCGATTGCACTCAACGCCTAGACCGATGTGGTTATTTTTTGTTTTTCCTAATAGTACGAATTAGGTGTAAATGAAAACAAAACCTGGCAGCGTCGCGAGATTTGTTCGAAAGAGTTACCGTGGTTCTCGCATATGGGCAACTGAAGGAACACGGGTTGGTTTTACTCAGTAATAGTCAGACACGCCCTCCCGCTCCACCCAGAGCGGGAGACATCATTTGATGATGGCTCACCCCACAAAAAAAAAAGGAAACTATAATGGGAAAAAATCCGGAAAACTGAACATCCTTTTATCCGTGTAATTTTTGTATCATCACCATCAGCTTATAGCAGTCCACTGCTGGACATAGGCCTCTCCAATTGCACGCCATTCAGCTCGATCCTCGGCAACTCTCACCCAGGTGCTACCAGCCACCCTGCGAAGATCGTCGCTCCACCTAGCCTGAGGGCGTCCTACCTTACGTTTGCCGATTTTGGAACGAAGTTCCTTATCGCGCGTTGCGAAAGGGGGCTAGACGGAAAAAATTAAGACCAAAAGTTGTAACGACACTTTTTGCTATAGTTGTAAGCCGTGCGGCGTGCTCGTGTTTCTCTGTCTGTCTCTCTCTGTCATAGAAAGCAGGCCAGTTATTTTCGTTTCGTCTTTTTATTTCGCATTGAACAGTGTGGTGTCGCGACGATTATTTTTGTTGAGTGTATACGGGTTTTTTGTACATAATAAATAATAAATAGTTTGTACCTCAGTAGTTGATGCTTTAGTTGATACGCAATCGAAATAAAAATAAAAAATATTACAATTCCTTCACTAATTAATCGAAAGGAACTTCGTTCCATCCGGGTGTCCCTTGACACCTGGGGCATTTCACGTGAAGCGGACAGGGAAAAAAAAGTGAGGTTCTGAAATTTGTTCATATTAGGTCCAGTTATACTTCTAGTTGATATAAATACGGAGACAATTTATTTTTTATACAATTATGATGTGTATTTGTCTAGTTATGGGCTCCCAAAGAATCGTCTAAATCGAAATTACGATTTTTTTGAAGAATTTTTTCGTATTGAAAACAATTACAATAAATTTTCAAACTACGCGATTTGTATAGAAAATTAGCTGATCTTTTTAAAAAAGTAATCAAATTTGAAAAAAAATATTTTTTTATTCTTCTAAACCGGAAGTAAACATTTCAAAACAAAATTTTGGAAACTTCGACCATTTTTTTTAAATTTTCTTTTTAAAAAATATAGCTTAGAGTATCTAAATAATACACGAGAAGTTTTGAAATGGGATCTGCATTAGTTAAGGAGATATGTAAATTAATGTATGTACATGTAGCAGTAAGTATGCTGTTAGGCGCTTGTTTATGTCGGTTAATATGTGAATTATGGAATTAAAACGCGACACTATTAACATTTATCATCCTGTTTATGTTTGTTGAAGCTCTAAAAATAATAAAGGGTAGTTATTAAAAAATAAACTAATATCTAGACATTGATAAAAGCATTTGAATTGCTACAAATCGTCGTAGGAAGAAGTAAAAGATAATTTTATCTTTAGCTTATCAAAAAGTTTACTCTTACCAAAAAATACTACACAAACACCTTCTTGAACAAGCTATAGATGTGTCTTAAATTATATATATAACCGACGGTGCCTCTCAACATTTTAAAAATAGATTCAATTTTGTGAATTTATTTTATTATAAACATGATTTTAATACGAATGCAGAAATACATTTTCACGCGACGTCTCATGGAAAGGGGCCACGTGATGATCTTGACGCGTCGCTAAACGTTTGAGGTTCCCCACCTCAAACGTTTAGCGACGCGTGCAAGTCTATAATTACCTGCAAGTAGATCAATCCTTTCACCAATGCCATTATATGAATGGGCAAAATCATCTTTAAAACAAACAGCGATTTACAACTGTTCCAAAGATGATATTAATCGTGAAAGGATTTTTCATTCTAGGAACTAAAAAGTTACATAACTTCATTCCAACAACGGAAGGTCTCCTTGTAAAAAGAACCAGTTGCATAGATTCTCAAAGTAAAATTTAAATAATTATAAAATAAAATTGTATTGAATTTGATTTTACGTTATTTCATTACAATTATCATTTAACTTCACAGCAGTTTTGAGTAGTAGTCGTTGCAGTTTCTAGTAGTTCCGGAGATTACCCCTATCTATCTAAACTAACAAACAAACATTATTTACCGAATTATCTTTTACTTCTTCCCACTAATATTTGTAGCTATTCAAATGTTTTTTATCAATGTCTTGATATTATTTTATTTTTTAATAACTACCCCTAATTATTGTTAGAGCTTCAGCAAACATAAATAAGATCATAAATGTTAATAATGTCGCGTTTTAATTCCATAATTCGCATATTAACCGACATAAACAAGCGCCTAAGAGCGTACTTACTGCTCCATGTACATACATTAATTTACTTATCTCCTTAACTAATGCAGATCCCATTTCAAAACTTCTGGTGTATTATTTAGATACTCTAAGCTATATTTTGAAAAAAGAAACTTAAAAAAAAAATGGTCGAAGTTTCCAAAATTTTGTTTTGAAATGTTTACTTCCGGTTTAGAAGACTAAAAAAATATTTTTTTCGAATTTGATTACTTTTTTAAAAAGATCAGCTAATTTTCTATACAAGTCGCGTAGTTTGGAAATTTATTGTAATTGTTTTCAATACGAAAAAATTCTTCAAAAAAATCGTAATTTCGATTTAGACGATTCTTTGGGAGCCCATAACTAGACAAATACACATGATATATAAAAAATAAATTGTGTCCGTATTTATATCTACTAGAAGTATAACTGGACCTAATATGAACAAATTTCAGAACCTATTTTTTTTTTCCTGTCCGCTTCACGTGAAATGCCCCACCTGTCAAGTTTTTTGTATGAACTCTTGAAATTTAGACAGAGCAACAGCTCTTGGGTTAGATGTAAAATAAATAAATTTACCTCATCGATGAACAATACTCCGGGAATCATCTCTGCTTTCCCCTCTTCGCGCCACTCGGCTACCTTGCTGTTGATCTGTTCACGAATCTCAGATTTGATCTCGCCGGTGTCACCTGTACACAAAGAGTATTCAACATCAACACGTTGAACGCCAAACCCAAAAACCGTGTTTTGAATACTTTGGACTTAGCATTTTTTTACCTAATTCGTATTGTAATGCTATTTTAATAACATAGATAGAGACTAATATTATAAATGCAAAAGTAACTCTGTCTGTCTGTCTCGCGCTCCTGCTAAAACTACTGAACCGATTTAAATGAAATTTGGTACACAGATAGTTTAGAGCCTGAGAAAGAATATAGGCTACTTTTTATTCCGTGTCTTTGCGTCCGCGATAACCGACATTTACGCAGACGAAGTCGCGGGCAGAAGCTAGTATGAAATAAATGCGAGATTTTCCACAAATTTTCATGTGCCTAAAAGATACACGGAGCCCTGAAAGTTTTTGAACAAAATGTTCTTCTGGGGCCGCGTGTATCGTTTTTAAATCACATCTTTTTTTGTTTTCTGCAACTTTCTTCAAAATGTATTTTAAATAGTGTTTCCTGCACGCGTAGCATGACCACCATAGAAATGGTTTTATTGACCGAAGAATAGACAAGATGGCACAGCGATGTTGAAACTGAAGAGAGGAAATATTTCTATTCTTCAGTCGACAAAATTCTACGATATCGAGCGTGGCGACTAATTTTTCTTTACTTTTGAGTGGGAGTTTCAGTTGGGGGTACATTTTTTTTACAGGATTATGTTAATTATAATCATCAATACAATACTCTAAGATCGTTTAATCCCACTGTATGACTATTCAATGAAAAAGTCCTTAGCGGATCCACCTTAACTACATTAGTTACCACTCTCTTACTATGGAAAGAATAACTGTCTTTGTCTTCATAGAAACCCGAGTCTACGGGTCGCCCCGTGCTCGGGCCGAAGAGATGTCGAATTGAATAGAAAGAACTTTGTCTATTCTTGGTAGAATAGAGATTCGGAGGCCAGTGTGTCCACCTGCTGGCGTAGCATGACCAATTCTATATATATTCTACCAAGAACAAAAAGTTCGTTATGTATTTAAATTCTGTAAAAATGTTTCTATCTCATCAGAGAAATAGTCATCATACTTGACATCGTACTCTTGTCGACTGAAGAATAGAAACCTCTTTTCTTTTCTACGATAGAATGATAGATTGTCTATCATTTTGTCTTCTCTTCCGTGGACAAATTCCGTTTCTAGGCGGTCATGCTACGCGTGCAATACGACCCTCTAAGTTGTCAAAAATAATACTTGTATCAAACCCGCAAGAATAATATCAGATTTATTCTAAATCACCATGCTTCATCACTTACCAGAGAACAGCGCCAGAAAGCCGTGTGTCCTAGAGTTGATAACATCGATCTCATGCAGAGTGACTGTGTGGACCACTTCTTTACGCTTCTGGAGTTCACCTTCGGGGCACTGCACGAAGCGAGCTTGTTGGCCTGTGTAGAAATAGTACATTATGGTACAAGTGTGTAATGTTGGTGATTACCGCTGAGGCGCCATTGAGACCCGAGCCGTCAGGTGAGGGTCTTAAGAGAGCCGAGGACGGTAATCATCAATACACACGTGTATCATACGACGTTTTTCAACACACTTGCGAGGAAAAAACAAATAACAGCAACAAATGCGATACAAACAAAATATGAAAATTAGGGGAAAATTGGGAAATGGCGCGCAATTTTTTTTTTTTGCACGCGCCAAATGTATGTTGATTGATTACAGCCATACAGCCTACTTCAAAATGATAATTTTTGTGATAAAATGCAAATATTTTATGAGAAATTATTGTGAATTATAAATAATTTGATAATAATAAATGTTTTTTCGTCTTAATTAGGGACACATTTATTTATTTCAAAAATGTAAATAGATTTTCGGTGGCATAAAACCTCTTTGTTGTTACAAAAAAAAAAAAAAAAAACTGTATTACCCGGTTAAATTGAAAATGCTCTGTTTACTCGCATATAATTTGCAGTTAGGTACTAACTTAACTTTGTAGGGATCATTCTATTATGCACTAGTGTGTAATATTATTATGCACGTGTATGTTATAGTTCGGTTTATGGCCCTAAGAACGATATAATAAGGCTCACTTTACGAGCAAGTGTGTTGAAAACATTATTATAACACAAGTATCCTTAGGAAAAAAAAACTGGTTTTCCTTTTATGTAATTTTTATAACTCTCTTTTATTTTATGGTAAAGTGTATGCTTGAAGATGGTCCAGTCCAATTTAAATTCGGAAAACAAAATTTACCCCTAAGAGAAGAAAAACGAATACAATGTGTTAACAAAAAAAAAGTGCACTGACAAAAACAAAATGTAGGGCTAGCGACTAAAAGGATTGTTTTTGATTTTTAGTTTCCTTTAACGTCGTTTAAAATATATCTATACTAATATTATAAAGCTGAAGAGTTTGTTTGTTTGTTTGATTGAACGCGCTAATCTCAGGAACTACTGGTCCGAATTGAAAAAATATTTTTGTGTTGGGTAGCCTATTTATCGAGGGAGGCTATAGGCTATATAACATCACGCTACAACTAAGAGGAGCGGAGCAGTAATGAAAAATGTTGCAAAAACGGGGAAAATTTATTCTTTTTGAGAGTTTCCGTTGCGTGCGCTGCGTAAACGGTTAAAGTAACGCAAAAATAATGTATGACGGAATTGTTCCTTTTAAAAATTTCTAAAAAAAAAGTCCGCGAGAGCATATGTCTGTCTTTTAAGGTTGACTCACTATAACTCAAAAGGAGCGAGCAGCAACGAAAAGTGGACGAAAACTAGCAGGCAAATCGATGCGACGGGAAGGGTCAGGGGAGCAAAAATTTGATGCGGACGAAGTCGCGGGCAGAAGCTAGTATATGTATATACGAGTTTTCGAAATTACTTTTGCCTTGTTTGTAATTAATTTATATGCCATTGCTCCATTTTTTAATTCTTTTTACCTACTGTGGTATAGAAATTTTATTTTAGGTGCATCGTTCTCACGTATCATTATTTAATGAATGTATCTAAAATATTGTAAAACATTTTTAAAAGAGTAACATTTGAGTTTCTTGTCCATTCTTATCTATATGAAACTACCTTTTGGAAGGGGCGACTGATACAATTCTATTTTAAAGTAAATGTTGACAATCAAAACTGCATTTCATGTGCCTATTTGAAATAAATGCTTTGACTTTGACTAACGAAACAACACACTTTGACTACCTACATAGGCTACATATATTATGTAAATAAAGGACAAAACTCAATCCATCTGTAATTTTTTTTCACCTATGAGTTTTTTGTGAAAGTTGTGATCTAAAACTGTATGTACTTACCGGTAGCATCATAGTCTCTAGCTCTGGCAAAACTTCTTCCTAGCTTGTTGATCTTTCCCGTAGCCTTGTCAATAGTTATCACATCGCCAGCTTGGACCTGTTGAATAATACGGTTTTTATCATATTTTTTAACTTGAAAATATCCAACCATACTAGTTGTCCAAGTTTTGATGACTTTGGCAAGTTTGGTAATCTTACCAACTTCACCAAACATACCAAACTCCACAAATTCTTACTCCAAAAGTCCCTATTACCTTTTCCTTTAGCAGTGAGTCAATCATCTTAGCCCCCATATCGTAGTTAGTCTCCATGTCAGTTGTCTTCAGGGTCAGACGCCCCACCCGCGCTCCCCCACCCCCCGCTGCTCTTTCGACTACCACTTCTACTACTTCTCCTTCGATTATCTCCGATTCTTCCCTGGAAATTAAGAGTAATGATTAGCATTTTATTTAGGGTTCCGTACCCAGAGTTAGGCCAAAATCATATAAATTTTAAGGCTAAAAGTCTTGAATAAATAAATAGCACAATCCCATTTCTTCCCGTGGGTGTCGTAAAGGCGACTAAGGGACAGTAAGTGATACTATGTAACTGTTCCGGGTGGTGTAGAGAATGGGCAGCAGCATGCTCTATGCATTTTATCACCATATTGCAATCGCCGACCCGCCTGCCAAGCGTGGCGATTATGGCCTTTTTGGTGGAGCCCTATGTCCAGCAGTGGACGTCTTTCAGCTGAAATGATGATGATTATGGTGCATACATCTATACTTATAATAAAACTGTAGAGAGGTCAATTCTGTACATTGAAAATATATTCAAAATTAATATTGGAGGATGAATGGTGATCGATACTGATGCCAAAAATGCAATCAGTAAATTTTTGTCTGTCTGTCTGTATGTGCACGCATGAGTCAAAAACTACTGAAGGGATTTTAACCAAACTTGGTACGATTGTAGTCCATACTCCTGGGCAGGTTATAGGCTATATAACATAACGCTAAGACACATAGGAGCCGAGTAGTGACGATAAATTTGAAGCAAGTCGGATGAAAATGCGCTTTCGAGCTAAAAAATTAAATTGGATTAACACATAGGCTACTTTTTACTCTGGTAGTACATTCACGCGGGATATTTTCCGAACTCCACGCGGGCGAAGCCGCTGGCAAAAGCTAGTAATGAATATAACTTACTTGATCCTGATGCCAATAGACTTTCTGATGGCTTGGCTGAGGGCTTCCGTCTTGCTCATCTCTAAAGAGAATATCTCAGAACCTGGAACCAAAAATGAACTTGTAATCATACAACATATCGAAAATATTAAAAAATAGAACTACAGACTGTAGCGGCATCTACACCGCCACATGCGAACTACGCAACACACTGACGTCAAACAAAATCCTACATCGCGCAAGCAGAGTTTACTGCGCAACTAGCATATTTGCAAAGGTCTTGACATCAGTAGTCGGGCAGTTGCCTACCAGACACGACACCCGTCTGGTCGAAGTATACTCCCTTTTCTACGGAAGTTGAATGAACCTCGAACTTACTCATACCTCCAAAAAACACGACCACTTTTTATGGACATGTATTGTATATAGTTCTTCAAACCGTATTTAGAGCAGTGGTAGGGTAGCCCAGTGGAAACGGGCGCGACTACGAGTAGTAGGTCGTGAGTTCGAACCCAAGCAGGCGGTTTACTTTGTGTAAATAATTTCATCAACGCTGCTCTCAAAACGGTGAAGGAAAACATCGTGAGGAAACCGGCATGTCTTAGAACCATAATATCGAAGACATGTGACATCTACCAACCCGCACTGGGCCCGCGTGGTGGATTATGGCCCGCTTTCTCTCACCGAGAGGAGGCCTGTGTCCCAGCAGTGGGAAGATTTATAGGCCGCTGATGATGGTTAGTCAATTAAGTGTGTGCGCGACTCAGGGGCACTCGCTCTCCCCTCACTCTCATAGTTCGATGGGATGGCAATTCGACACGACCGGAGGGAGATCAAACGCAGGACCAATGGCTTAACTTGCATTCTGAGGCACGGGCTTTCAACACCGTAAATTTTCAAACTTTGGGCTGTTACTATGAAATTCGTAATGGAAAACCCCAATAACATTACGCCCGACCTGGGAATCGAATCCAGGGCCCCATGCTCAGCAGTTTCACTTGCAACCACAAAACCAACGGGCCGGAATATGCCACACAGGTAGAGCTGCGGGCAGAAGCTACTAAATTATAATATTATTGTCACTCACCAGCCATGCTTGTGAAAGGAGTATCAGGTCCCAATGCCTGTGCAAGTCCCATGGCGATGGCAGTCTTGCCTGTTCCCGGCTGTCCTGCTAGTAACACCGCTCGACCTGCTATTTTACCTAAAAGACATAATATACATTAACAATTGTACAAGTAAAAGCTGTCTTTAGTAGATCTTAGACAGTCGTTACGGGTCTGACAACCAGTCTTACCAAGGTATCGTATTACCCAGTAACTGGGTTGTGGAGGTCAGATAGACAGTCACTCCATGGAAAATACTGGTACTCAGCTGCATCCGGAAGCCGACCCCAACATAGTTGGGAAAAGGCTAAGCAGATGAAGCAAATGCTGCAAGCGTAGCATGACCAATTCTATCTCTATTCTACCAAGAATAGACAAAGTTCTTTCTATTCAATTCGACATCTCTTCGGCCCGAGCACGGGGCGACCTGTAGACTCGGGTTTCTATGAAGACAAAGACTGTTATTCTTTCCATAGTAAGAGAGTGGTAACTAATGTAGTTAAGGTGGATCCGCTAAGGACTTTTTCATTGAATAGTCATACAGTGGGATTAAACGATCTTAGAGTTTATTTCTATGGTGGTCATGCTACGCGTGCTGATGGTGAATTGTGAAAGTAAGTATACTAATAACACATTCTTTTCGGGAAATGAGTAAAGTCGTCAAACCCTTTTATAGTAAAACGCGGGAGACGAATTTACTCCAAAGAGTTTATCCGTTTTGTTGCGCGAAGTGGTAAGGCGCAGGAAACTTGTAAGCAAGAGGGCTCTAAACGGGTAGGGAGGTATGGGTTATAGATCGTAAGATATGAATATTTTACGAAGTCTAATTGTGGCGCGAAAACCCGCGCTAAGCCGCGATTTGGCGGAAAAATGCCTAACTACATAGTGCTAGATCTAGCTAGATTAGATCATCAGCTCCATCTGAGCTGATGATCTAATCTTTTTTGGGCTTTTATGTTCATGATATTTGGGATTATTTAAACACTAGGCTTTGCCATACAACATACAATGCGGCATATGCTACCAGCCTTTAGAGCACTTTTCCTGTGATGCAGACAATTTTTTTTGATGCTTGTTGATGATGATGAGGTTTCTTCACTCAATAATGGCTTATATCAGAATATTGGTTTACACATCTGCTGATATTGTTAAAGAATATGGCATAACTATGTAAATGTCTATTAACTGCTCCCAAATCACAATGTAAATTTTTTTATTTGTTTTTTTTTTTTACATAATTATTTGACAATCTACTCATTTTTTGATCATCTACAATTTTTAATTTCAATTCTTTATTATTGGTTGTCATGGCAATCATATCATTTGATCATAACTACGAATTGGTTATTTAGCAATCAATTTTGCTATAAGTTATAGAATGAATAGATATTGGCTGATCAGTGCTTAAACGAATTTTAGAATCTTAATCATTGTTACAGAACATCTCATCTTTCAGTGTAACATAGTGACATTTGTAGTGGCCTGTGCCAGTTTCGATAATTGCAGGAATAAATTCTATTGCACCTGTTAATTTATATGATTTATTCGAAAACATTACAAATTCTAGTATTTCTCTCACTCTAAACTTTTCACAACCATTCAGTTCATATGAAACTGTGTTGATAGAGTATATTTGCACACAGTTTGGTTGTTACAAAACGTACAGTCGGTTTTTTCTTCAGCGTTGTTGCATCTTCCAATTTGGATTCTCATTTTGTGTACACAAAATCAGTAGAAGCGGAATCTGATAGAAGTTTAATATATTGTGAGATTATATCTTCTGAGTATGTGTTTAATATTAATTTGTAGGTACCCCCAAAATATGGTCACCCTTCACACTGAATTTACAAGAAAATAGGTAAGTATTGTTTTTTCAGAATCCAAAATATATACATTGCTGAACTGTGCAGATATATATAGCAGACATTTCTGCTAAATGTTAGTATCTCTGGCTTTAGATTCCGTTGAGATCTCAGGTGGCTACAGTGAAACATATATAATTAGAACGTCAGGATTGAGGAGCCAAAGAAAATGCGTTCATCTACAAAATTTACTCTGTTTTACTATTTTATTCCTTTACTGCAAAAACAAACACAACACCTGCTAAATGATCATTATGTCGAATATATTAATTGATCGCTCACATCCAATAGAAATTCACCTCTTGAGTGTGGATTGAGGAGCCAAACTAAAAGTATTGTATTTTCTTTCATTTTAGCGCTACAGAAGCGAATTTTTCTGACAGTAATATGCACAATTGCTACTAAATGATACAAAATTTTCAAAAATATTCATCTATTACTTAACAAGTTCCAGCTGGCTCCTCAATTCAGATGTTTAGGTAGAGGAGCCACTTTTGCATTAAATATAACTAGTGATATATTTTGCTGCTAAATCTAGAATTCGTGCTGCAAAATCAGCTATATTGCTGCTAAATAATGGTGAAATCAGATTTTAAAAATCTGATGTGGCTCCTCAATCCTTACGGACATGAACATTTTCTATTACAGTAAGTACCTGGTATTTGTTGACAGGCCTACTGTCCTCCCACCTATAAACACTGTATTTCCAAAACATTGTACAAGCCAATTATGTTTAAAAGAGTAACCATGGTGTTTCATGCCGGCTCTTCTCCATTGGAAACAACTAATTGGAACCGTGCACCTAGCTTCTGTTGTTTCATAACTACCTATGTAGGTTTATGTGGAATATTTTGATTTGATTGGCATACGGGTGGTATTTGGTCTATGCAATGTGCATGTAGTTAAGAGCAGTATTTCCTTCGTTATATGGGGCATTATCAATTCATATCACATCCAAAATTGGAATCATTTGTTCAAAAATATCACATGCAAAACATTGCTTAGGCAAAACAAGCTACCGTAACCATAGCAACGAAGTTTATTCAATACGAACCTTCTCGAATCATCTGTAGGACTACTCCGGCGGCCTTTCTAGCCATCTTCTGCCCCACCATGCCCTGGGAAACGGCCCTAGGTTCGAGAGAATCATCTAGACCTAATCCTCTTATATGTGAATGCGCCCCAATTCTTTCAATGCGCGTAATGGAACGCACCTCTTGCACTTGTGCCGCTGCTATAGACTAGAAATTAAAAAGTCGTAATCAATTTTTGAAATTAGAAAGAAAACATGATTCGTGTTTTTAAAGTGAGGTTATGTTTTAGTCAACCGGCTTGGTAGCATGCTTTGCATTTTAGATAGTTTTAATATTAATCCATATGAATAGTACTTACAGCCATTTTCAGAGTTGTCGCTGTGTTAATTAACTGAAGTTAAAATGATATTTGTGTTTAAACAAAGAGTGCGTTTTCCGTCGCTAGCCCAAACAACTATGCTCTAGAGAAAACTGACAGTGACAGAATGAAAATGACAAGTTGACAACTATAAAATCAGACAACAAAACTTTCGTTTAGAAATTAATTATTGTAGAAATACAAATACATACAAAAAGTATTGTTACTAAAGTATTCATAATTAATCTTGATTCCTTATAAAATTGGTACGCTTATTACATATTTTGGGAAACATTTATAATTCAGAACACTTAGGCACGGTAATAATATCTAAACAGTATTCCTATTTAACTCAGTTCGGCCGCCTACGCCATAAGGAAAGTAAGACAGTACACGGACGTTGATACAGCTCAATTAGTCTATTTTAGTTATTTTCATAGCATAATGTCCTACGGCATTCTGCTGTGGGGCAAAGCCGCGGACATTCAAAATATTTTTGTTCTTCAAAAACGAGCTGTTCGAGCGATTTACCAACTAGGTGCTAGAGTTTCTCTGAGAGATTTGTTTAAAGATATTGGTATTCTTACGGTGGCATCTCAATTCATCTTACCCAACATCTTATATATTAGGCAAAATATACACTTGTACACTAAAAACAGTGACATTCATAATATTAATACTAGAAATAAGGACAAACTACGTGCTCCTTTACACCGGCTTCATAAGGTTCATAATTCTTTTGTTGGTCTTGGTATTACCTTTTATAACAAGCTTCCCTCTGCTTTGCTAGATTTGCAGTTTAATGAGTTTAAAGCTAAAGTATAAAATCTAACCTTTGTTCAAAGGCATACTATTCTATCAACGACTACTTAAACGATAAGAATATGTAGGATATGTATATGGTTGCTGTGATTAACTCAAGACAATGTTTATGTTCTTTCAATCCAGAATTAGCTTTCCTACTGACTGTTTATATGGGTAGTTCATATAATTCTTTATTTTTTTTTATTTAACTGATTTTGTTAATTTGTGTTTATTTTTATTTTCTTTTAATTTCATTTATTGTGGTCATTGTGGACATAATCTACTCATTAATGATTTTAAATGAGTTGTATTGCAACATATAGTTAGCTAGCGACCTCGTCAGCTGTTCGTAATATTCTTGCCTGACCAACCGGCAGCAAGTTCGTCATGCTCCTTTAGATTAGATGTCACTGCTTGCGGTAGCGTCGGGGATCGGGTTACCACCTTCCCTCAAATATAGCGAGGGGGTAATGGCTGACCTTTGCGTTATGCTCGTGAACTGGTGCTCCTTGTGGTGACTGGTCGTCTTGCTGACCATGCTTTTTGTTATTGTTATTCATATTAACTGTTATTTTATTTTACTCCGGAGGTCCTAGTTTAGCTATTGTAACTTCAACTCAGCTACATGCATCAATGTATATATATGTATCATTTTGCATCGTTGAATATGTAAGCGGGCAAGCCCTTTATGCCTGGAGGCTTTATTTAGGTTTTAAGTTCTGTTTACGATTGTGTTTTATTGTTTAGTTCAGCTTGAGTTTAGTTTTCATTGTTTTGTTGGTATATTGGCATGTGCTAGCTGACGTATGGCGAATAATGTATGTTTCGTTTTATAATATTAATTACTTACACAATATTGTATATAATCAAGTTCTTCTAACTCAACACACAGCTGTGCTGCTGGGGAGTTTGTTCCGCCACTTCTTCTTCCCAGCTAAAGCACTAGGAAGTGTCGAAGGGCGGGCGTTTTGGAGGGACTGTCTTATGTAACTTTGACGTTCAAAAAGTGCTGACTCTCAGCCTAGTTTGAATAAATGACTTTTGATTTTGATTTTGATTCTATCTTCATACAAACACTCGGAACGCAAGTCATACCTACACGCATCGAGTCTGGTACACTCCGAGTACATTCGCAGTCGTGTACGCACTGCTTTGATTAACGGATGGCGGGCGGTGTGATTGATGGTTTTGTGTTTTGTTGTAAGCAGTTAGCGTGCGATTTATGAATATTTGATAATAATCAGTGCAAGATGATTACTAATGGTAGGTAGTATTTTTTTTAATTACTTGAAAACTCCGAAAGGAAATACTCTAGTACGAAATTTGTTTCTCTTTTTAATACATACTTTTCCATCAAGTAAAATACCTGGATTATTGAATAAGTAAGTGCATAGGGTGAAAAAAATGACACACGAGTGACCTACCTACGCTCGTAGTAGTAGCAGGTAGTTTCCTAGCCTGGGGTGCCAGGTCTTTTGATTTGAATCGATCCTTTGGATCGAAAATCATTGAATCGATACACGATCTAGATCGCAGGAATTGAATCGGTCCAGAAAAGATCATATCGTAATCAAAAATCAATAAAAGTTGACATAATTTACATATCCCATCTTTTTTTTTTGGATGGGAAATCATCAAATGACTTCTCCCGCTCTAGGCGGAACGGGAGGGCGTGTCAGACTTTTACTGACTAAAACCCACCCGTGTTCCATCAGTTGCCCATGTGCCAGGGTCACGGTATCTCTATCGAACAATCACGCGACCCCGGCAGGCATCGGTCCTAGCAGACCCCTTCAGCACTGCTGACATCTCTTTGAGGCGCGCGTGGAACACTACGTGCCGTCGACCCGAGCTTGGTCCTTACCGGGCGGCGAGCTACCCATTGCTCGCCACCCGCAAGCTCGCACCTACGGTGGCCGGGAGTCCGCAATCGACTCCCGACGCCCGGGGCGTCTCCTCCTGCGGGGGCTAGGGACGTGAGGGCGCAGAGACTGCCACTCCCTCACGTGCCCCGCCTCCTCCTTCGCGAGCATTACTGCTTCGCAGAAGGAGGTGACGGCTTCCCATGCCCTCTCGCTCCGTACCATGGCTCGCACCAGGGCCGGACGCGAGAGGTCGCCGCCGCCGATCGCCTCCACGAGGACACGGGGGTGCTCCGCCCAGGCAGGGCACACCTCCACCGTATGCTCCACCGTGTCCTCCAGACGATACATATTCCACCCTTGTCGCTTTTAATAAAAACGGTCCAAACATTTGATTTTTTAATAATAATATAATATTTACAATCAAAGAAACTCAAGTAGGTAGATGAAGTTAATAGTTATTTGTTATACAAGAGTGCAAAGTTGCTTTTTAACCGCGTGCTCAATTTTCACGAGCGCAGCGAGTGATTCAAAATTAGAATCATGAGCGTCAGCAAGGGAATTAAAAGAGCACGAGGTGAAAAATCTTTACACTCGAGTGCAACACGTAACTTTTCATTCCACCTCAGCGAGGAAAGAGTATTTTGCGTATTTTTACATCGTGTGCACTGCACACGATGTTCTAAATTCAATTTACTTTATCCTCTAGAGAATAAAAACGGCTTTTCCACTCAGATATTGAAGATTAAAAATACTCTTTCCGAGATGGTGGGATGAAAAATACTTTATGCGGGCAGCCCTCTGGCGTCTATCGCATGTTTACGTACCGCACGTGCTTTATGTAATTATTTCTAGGAGAGGGCCGAGTCAAAATACTGTATAGATATCTATACTGTGACTTAGGTTCCCCGAAAAAGTGCCACCGAACATGAATGGAGTGGACAGAAAGCATTTAGATAATGATCCTAAGTAGGTTGGACCCAGGGAGGGGACAGCTCCATATATTTGGCTTGGATCAAAAGATGGTAGCTCCATCTACATTTTGTACTTAAACTTTAGGTTCATTTAGGAAGTTTAACAACATCTCAACAGATGCCAGTACTCGTCTTCTACATTGTTGCCAGGCCTGGTTTTCATTTTACCTCAAGCTTAGCCTTAATTTACCCTAGATACACACAATTAATTTGAAAAAATACCTACGCTTAATGAGTTATTCTCACATCACAAATTTTTCCCCTGCATGGACTGCATCGTTTAATTTTTTTTAACTATTGTTAAACGTTTGTATATTGATTTATCATTATTTAAGACGGCGTGAAGTTAACGCAAGATTACTGTTTAATGACTGCAGAGGCACATAGAATGTGAATATATTTCATAAAATAATGCTAACTTAGAAATATTAGGGAATCGTTTAAGATTTACCAGAATCTAAGTCCGTGTGAACCCATGCCCAAAACTCAACGCAAAATGATGTAATTTTTTTGCATTTTTTTGTAACTCAACCTATCGCAGTCCACTGCTGGACATAGGCCTCTCCCATGCTGCGCCAAAACATCCTGTCCTCCGCCTGCCACATCCAGTGTGTCCCAGCCACCTTTTTGAGGTCGTCGTTCCATCTAGCTGAGGGGCGTCCCACACTACGCTTGCCGATACGCGGTCTCCACTCCAGGACTCGTCTGCTCCACCGGCCATCGGTCCTTCGACAAACATGGCCAGCCCACTGCCACTTTAGCTTGCTCACTCTGCATGCTAAAGTGCAAAGCAATTTGTAAAGCAACTTTTTTTACTAAGTAGTTTAATATTAATGGAGTCTTGTAATAGAAACAGACCTTACTCATGTTTTTTAACTAAATTCCCTAAAACCTACCCTGCCTTGCTAGTTTTACTCTAAATTTAGGGTAAATTACTCTATTAGAAGTTGATATCACTCGCTTAGCCTCATGCCATATTAAAACATATTTTTAAGTTGTTACATTTTGTGTACGTACTACGTGTTTACCTATTAATATGAATGTCGATGGCTATAAGAGTAGAGAGAGACCAAAGAAACGATGGATGGACTGAGTGAATAATTATTTGGATAGATAAGGGGTGACGACTGAGATGACGAGTAATAGAGAAGTGTGGAAGAAAAACACATGTTGCGCCGACCACAAATATAATTGGAATAACGGCAGGAGAAAGATGCATAAGGGTAGCAAGGGTGATATCTGAATAAAATATTTAAAAAATGATAAATCACTACCCTATCCCAATCCATTCGCTCGCCTTAGGTGAGTATATGTTCCTTGTCCATTCGTAAGCAGCAGCACCAGTTATCTTCACCTTTATAGCCAAAACAGATGACCCACAACTTGGTAATTTATTTACCGAAGTGACCCTTTGGAAAATTAATGATTGTGGCCGTAACGAAGGCCTCTAGGGTAAGATCACTCTAGTTCTTACCGACCAAACCTGATTTTAGGATGAACTCGTTCCGCCTAGGCCAAACCAGTCCTCTTTCTCATCAACATAATGACTACATGTTTATGTGAAACAGTTTACAACGGCTAAAGTTTCACATTGGAATGATACCCTGACACTACATCGCTACTTTTTAGGGTTCCGGCAAATGGCAAAAAACGGAACCCTTATAGATTCATCATGTCTGTCTGTCTGTCTGTCCGTCCGTATGTCACAGCCACTTTCCTCCGAAACTATAAGAGCTATGCTGTTGAAACTTGGTAAGTAGATGTATTCTGTGAATCGCATTAAGATTTTTACACTAAAATAGAAAAAAGAAAACAACACATTTTGGGGTTCCCCATACTTAGAACTGAAACTCAAAAATTTTTTTCATCAAACCCATACTAGTCCGGTCAATATAGACATCCAAGGTTACAAAAATTCCCACTTGGCTGAATATTGGTAGGATTGTTCAATACACTATTATAAAGGAAATGTGAAAAGTCCTCATAGATCCGGCGCGTGCAAAAAAAAATTACTCGGGGTCAAAGGTCACAAAAACGGGTTTTTCGCGATTTTCAGCAAAATGGTAAGTTTTATCATAAAATTAGCTCAGACAAAAATTGTAGATCAGATAATCCACACTAATATCCACACTAATATTATAAATGCGAAAGTAACTCTGTCTGTCTGTCTGTCTGTCTGTCCCGCTTTCCTGCTAAAACTACTGAACCGATTTAAATGAAATTTGGTACACAGATAATTTAGAGCCTGAGAAAGGACATAGGCTACTTTTTATCCCGGTAGTATGTTCCCGCGGGATAATATCCGACGTCCACGCGGGCGAAGCCGCTGGCAAAAGCTAGTTATCTAATAAAAATGTCTAATTACTTTTTTTCCTAAGAGCCACCGTTTTTGAGATATAACGATTCAAAAAGTTGAAAGAGTTGTAATCGTCATAATATGCACACGTTTCCACGCCACCTTTGAGGTAGTGTACTTAGCGCGTTTTTTTTAATGTGGTTTCCCCGGTAGGCCTATTCCACTGATCTTCTATGATTCTGTTTAATTTGAAACTATTGAATAACTGTAGATATTGACAAGGGTTGAAAATGATGAAAGGGGTGAAAATTAAAAAAAATAAGAAAATTTATCCATCTGAATCTAAATCATCATTAACTTCTGCTTTCTCTTGTTCTTATTCTTCTTCTTTTTCTCTTTCTTCTTCTTCTTCTTGTTTATCTTCTTCATTCTGGGTGTTAATAAATTGTCACAATAATGACACATCGTATGTCTCTTCGTCAACATCAAATGAATCTTCAATTGTTGGCAATTCAACATCGGAGCATGACCGGCCTTGACAGTTTGTACATGCTACAGAACAAAACAGTCCAACTTTTTTGCAACCACATTTAGCACTACATCCCTTTTTACAGTTGCAAAAAATGGTGTTTAGTAGTTTTTCTGGTGCAGGTGGAAGTAAAGTTTGAACTCAACTTCCAACCCCAGTCTTTTGGGTCTATATTACCAAGTTCAAGTGTGGCTTGGTAATCCAAGCCACACTTGAACTTGGTAATATACCCGAAAAAGATGTTGATGAGCAGCCGCTGAGGTTGGAGGAAGACATGCTAACCTAACTGCACTTGTTTTTTATTTCGAGTATTTTTAACGAAACATGCATACCTATCTGAACTTATCTAAGCACGTAATTTTTTTAGGAGCTCCATACATAGCGAGAAGAAAGCAAATTCCGTTGGTGATAACTTCGTGTGGAGTTTAATTACTCTTTTTAAAAACTTATACATATATACGTGGTGTACTTATACACATTATGACGATTACAACTCTTTCAACTTTTTGAAGCGTTATATCTCAAAAACGGTGGCTCTTAGGAAAAAAAGTATTTAGACATTTTTTAATCTGATCTACAATTTTTGTCTGAGCTAATTTTATGATGAAACTTACCATTTTGCTGAAAACCGCGAAAAACCCGTTTTTGTGACCTTTGACCCCGAGTAATTTTTTTTGCACGTGCCGGATCTATGAGGACTTTTCACATTTCCTTTATAATAGTGTATTGAACAATCCTACCAATATTCAGCCAAGTGGGAATTTTTGTAACCTCACCCCTATTTTATAGTCTAATTTGACCGGACTATACGTGCGGGGTATCTATGAATAGGTCTTCAAAAATGGTATGGTTTGTAATATCATTTTTTTCTTAACTGAATAGTTTGCGCGAGAGACACTTCCAAAAAAATCTTGGTAAAATGTGTCCCCCCCCCCCCCTCGTAACTTCTAAAATAAGAGAATGATAAATCTATAAAAAATATATGATGTACATAACCATATAAACTTCCACCGAAAATTGGTTTGAACGAGATCCAGTAAGTAGTTTTTTTAATACGTCATAAATCATAAACCGCAATTTACCTTTAATTCAATCAACTCAAATATAAATTTCATAAACATAAACCTTATGCATAAACCGAGGATACCTACAGGTTTGTACGGAACCCTCGGTGCGCGAGTCTGACTCGCACTTGGCCGGTTTTTTTAGGGTTCCGTTGCCAAATGGCAAAAAACGGAACCCTTATAGATTCGTCATGTCTGTCTGTCTGTCTGTCTGTCTGTCTGTCTGTCTGTCCGTCCGTATGTCACAGCCACTTTTTTCCGAAACTATAAGAGCTATGCTGTTGAAACTTGGTAAATAGATGTATTCTGTGAACCGCATTAAGATTTTCACACTAAAATAGAAAAAAAACAATAAATTTTGGGGTTCCCCATACATAGAACTGAAACTCAAAAATGTTTTTTTTCATCAAACCCATACGTGTGGGGTATCTATGAATAGGTCTTCGAAAATGGTAATGAGGTTTCTATTATCATTTTTTTCTAAACTGAATAGTTTGCGCGAGAGACACTTCCAAAGTGGTAAAATGTGTGTCCCCCCCCCGTAACTTCTAAAATAAGAGAATGATAAAACTAAAAAAAATATATGATGTACATTACCATGTAAACTACCAACGAAAATTGGTTTGAACGAGATCGAGTGAGTAGTTTTTTTTTAAAACGTCATAAATCGTAAACCGCTATTTACCTTACATTCAATCAACTGAAATATAAAAATTAAAAAAAATATATATTTTTAAAACGAGAATACCTACAGATTTGTACGGAACCCTCGGTGCGCGAGTCCGACTCGCACTTGGCCGGTTTTTTTTTCTGTAGTAGGCTGTACCTGCTGTTTTGTTGTCTTTTCTGCATAGTTCCATACTGGTTTGTCTTATCGCGTGTAGGGAGAATTGGTTTGCCCTAGGCGAAAAGAGTTCGTCATAAAATCGGGTTTTGCCGGTAACATATATATAAGGTGTATCTATTCATACACGAAATATTTTAAGAGGTATACCTGTAGGTGGTAAAGAAGCTATTTTAAAGCAACGAAAAAATTTTTTTTCTAAATGTATTATTTTTTTTCAAAATTTAATATTTATAAATTATTTGACGCACATAAGAAATACTGGCTCCTTCTTATTTTTTACGGCCCGAGACACCGCGTCCATGCTCGTGCCGTCCGGTTGCCGCCCATCATCAGGAGCAGCAGCATCAGGAGGACCATTCATAAAATTTGGAGTAAAGGTTTTATGCAAAACGTCTCAAGTAGTTTTAAAATTATAATAATTACGAAAATTCAAAGACGCTTAGAAAACATTTTCTTTTTGATTCTATAGCTTCTTTACCACCTACAGGTGTACCTCTTAAAATATTTCGTGTATAATTAGATACACCTTATATATATATATATATATATATATGGAGGTATGCTTATCAACATGACAAATTCAGCATTTACTCGTACTGATACTGATCCAATGAACTGACGCCTTTTCTTGGGCTGACAGCACGAATTATCTGCAGAATCCTTGTAACAGGATGAGGACATTGACACGCAAATTGTAACCAAGAATTCACCACACGATTATAGACCCCCTAATATAGAAAATTTCGATGTCCCTTCTGCATTTTTTATGTACTGCTGTTGCTTTGTCTGCATTACGGAGGAAGTGCCAGGGTTTTCTTTTCTGAGTGTGAAATCATCAAATGACTTCTCCCGCTCTGGGCGAAGTGGGAGGGCGTGTCAGACTTTTATTAACTAAAACCCACCCGTGTTTCTTGAGTTGCCTGTGCCAGGGCCACGGTAACTCTTTCAACAGACAAGCCAACAGACAGCCTGACACTGTCATTACAAAAACGTAAGAAGTAAGTAGAGGCAAAATTTAATTTCGAGGGGTATAGGGCTTGTGGTTGTGGCTAAGTGATAATAGCCGCACGGGTTGATCGTGCAGGTTAAGCTACGCTTGCCGCGGTTGGTCCGTGGATGGGTGACCATCGTTACATATCAAGACCCTTCCGTGCCTCGGAAAGCACGTTAAGCCGTTGGTCCCGGCTGTCTTCCGTAGATCTTTGGCAGTCGTTACCCACGGGTCGTCAGAAGCCCGAAAGTCTGACAACCAGTCTTACCAAGTGTTATCGTTTTAGTCAGTAACTGGGTTGTGGAGGTCTGATAGGCAGTCGCTCCATGTAAAATACTGGTACTCAGCTGCATCCGGTTAGACTGGAAGCTGACCCCAAGTTAGTTGGTAAAAGGCTAGGCACATGCATGATTTTGACGTCCCTTTTAATACTTTTACTTTTGTTTATAGGTACTACCTAGTTTTCGTAAAATAATCTTATTCCGCCGTATCCTGTTAGAAGGGGCGTTCACTACTCGATAGCGATACGCTCTACTGGCTAAAACTGACACAACTAAGTATACCTACACTTCTATGCCAGTCAAACAGTGGTTCTCAACCTGTGTCTTATCCGAAATTCTTTCGAAAGTTCTTTTAGGGCGTTATAACTTTTACAACCTACCTCATGATTCTCCTGCCCTTTTTTTGTGGGTGGGCAATCATCAAATGGTGTCATTTATGATTGCCCACCCACATTTCGTATGACAGATATTTATCCAAGAAATTTATTTTTTAGTCAATGCCAGTCATTGTTTTTCCTTTCTAGTACTTAGTTTTATAGGTACTATAAGTTTTAAGCCATTTTATTGTTTTATTTACTAAAAGATTATTGAGGTTATGTTTTCTAGTTTGACAAATCGCGTATACGTTGGCTCTTAACGGTTGATACTTGAAATTGAAAAATGTACCTACATGGAATTAATACGATTGTTTTTATAATTTCTTTTAATACAATAAGAGAAATTGTTAATGGTGAAAAAAAATTAAGGATTTTTTCTACACCTGGAGAAATACGAAAACGATTGGCGGAAGAAAGAATTAGACGATTTTGATCTGTGTGCAATTAGACAAAAAGTTCCACACTATAAAGAAACAGGCAAGTATTTTTTTTGTAAATGCTATTATCGCATATCACAGTGAAAAAAACATAATTAGCACTTTTTATTTTTCAGATGCCTACTCTACGTAATTTACTACCTATAGTTTGAGAAGACTTCGGTTATAATGGGAGCTGTGAACCTCTAAGAAAGATTTTACACTCTGTAAGTTTCACAAATAAGAAATGTAAAACTGGCAGATCAGTGTTAATAGAAAAATCTATTATAGCAGTGAAAAGGAATACACGAATGATGTTATGTCACGCTTTTCTTTAAATAAATCCTATAATTTAGCGTGTTCTTTCATTTTCATTGTCATGTAGATAGTGATAGTGGTTGTATCACATAGACTTACCTGATGGCTTCATTATTCATCTGTTCAACGTTATTTGATATGGCCCGTACCTTTCTAATGCGACATGTTATAGGTAGTCTCCGACTTCCGACTAGTTTTCGACACTAAGCAGGCGTAAGAAGCCTTTTTGTCGACTATAAACTGTCAGCATTAACAGGATTCATGCATAACATCACGCCTTGTTTCCCCGAAGGGATGGGCAGAGGTGTACCTATAGTACACCCACATTTCACCTGTTATGTATAAGTCCCATGTAATAGGGTCGATTCTATTGCCATCAACTGGACACAAATCCAGACTCCGGGCTGCTACTGAGAAATTCCAGATGGAAAACCCAATAAACCTTTGCCCGACCTGGGAATCGAACCCAGGACCTCAAGCTCAGCAGTAGCGTTTGCTACTACTAGACCAACGAGGCACTCAGTCCAACAGGATTCATTCATGTCAAATACGATAAAGGCATACCAAACATCGAATGGTTATGAATACCCTAACTGGTAGCCGCAAATGCGATTGCTGTCCATTATTTCTTGGGTGTCGGGGTTCAATGGGCAATCCCTGAGTGCGATTTAATTTATTTTGTATTCTGAAAAAGTTTTAAATATGTTATTATGATAGCACGCGCATCTTAGATAAAAGGTTATTCCAACGAAATAATACGCAATCTACTAAATACAATAAACGTAAAAGCCTGTGTGCCGATCATGTTGTGAAATCTTGATTGTTGAGAATTCCCGGGATATCGTGGATTAAAACACCAAGTATCTTATCACTTTTAGTCCTAGTATACAGGATGGCCATACCTGCTAAACAGGCGCTCTCATTTTTTCTCTTTTTTGCCAAGCTGTAATTTATGGTGGTATTTCTAAAATAAAATTCGTATGGCGCCTGGCCCTATTTAGATTGCAAAATGTAACACACAAAGCACAAAGTCTTCATCAGTCTACTGCAGGCGTAAACATCCTCCCCCCGTTGAAACTGAGAGGTTTCAACCCTTCAGTAGCTGCTCTTCGGTTGGTAAGGGGCAAATGCGAACCAGAGGGCGACGTACAGTTCCTCTAACAGTGTTAATGTCGGCTACTCGTGAAATCCCATCTTGCCCTGGGAAGAGCCTTGTATTGCGTCCAAGCCTCCAACATAGGGGTGGGACTCTCTATAGAGTTAGCAACTTGCTCTCTATGAAAACTTTATATTCTTTACGTGTCCTTAACCCTGCATAAGTGTCTTCCTTTTGAAACAGCATCTCAGAGCAGAAGGCGCAGAGATATAGTGGCCCACTCCTCAGGAGTTCGAACTGCCTTTGCTAGACGTCAGTACACTACACAATCCACATTCATTTATAATAAGCTGAATCGCAAATTGGAGATGTATGTTGGATGAACTGTTGTTGTATGACTGTAAAATAACAATAACAGAATGGTTAAGAACTTAAGATCCCTTACTTATGAGGAAACAGAAAACATTCTGACAAGGATAAGCTAAGTAAAAAATCACACATACACACATACACCGATGGCTGCTAAACACTGTTTTATTTTGTTTTTATTTGTATTTTTTTTTAACTGTTTCACTTTTCATATAACCCTCTTATAAGCCCACACCATTGTTAAGATACCACTTATGGGAAGAGTGAGACGGTTCCGACACAAGTACTCTTGTAACTTACTGGAGCTGTCTCAATTTATGCATGACACAATGTTTGAGATGAAATAAATATTTTTGTATTTTTTTTTTTTGGGACGCCATCCTCTTGATGTAGTTCAGCAGTGGAGGTTTTGCAGCTGAAATGATGTTGATGACTCAATCCATCTGTCGTTTTCTTGGTCTTCTCTTATTCTTTTAACAACCTACCTTTTTGATTAAAATTACTTTTAATCACATGCAATTGAGGGTTCACTGCACCCTAATTAAGTAACAAACTATTAATCCGTGGGGTAGTTGTTAATCGCACTCATTTGGACAGTTGCACAACTTTGTGTAAATATTTTGCATATACTAAATATTTTCAAATTTTACCCACCTTCGAGTGGTAGTAGTGATCGCAATGTATTAATTAATACTGAACTACCTCCTAAATATCTCAAATATTATGTTCACTGACAACGTGTGTGATTACTAGTACGGAGGTCAGTGTGAATTACTCTCTAACAACCATTTAGGTTTGCATGAGATCTTATTTGTATTTTTTTTCTTTTTTTTATACTTACATATAACTCGTTATATCTAAGGTTGTTATTGTGCTACTAGAAATAAAAATGTTTTTTTTTCATGGCGTAGTTTACGTTGTTGAGTACACAAATTTGTCGAACATAATATGAAGCAATGGATATGCCCCAAATGCCGGGATTAATTTTGAAGAGCAGAAAAATCCCGTGATCTATTTATAAAAAAGGCGAAGTATTAGTATGAGAATTTGCTTAAGACTATTAATAATTTGTATTGTGAATTTAATACTAATAAAAATTGTATGTTAATTATCTTTGTTTTATTTGTCTTATCTATCTCTGAGGTTTTTATTATTATTTATTTGTAATGTTGTTGGTCACACACACGGGATTGTCTATTAGAAATTCCAGGAAGATCCATATTAATATCAACGTTTCGATGCAAGTACATAAATAACTCTACCTAATTCCGACCTCTGGTAATAACCTTCAAAATGTTTTGGATTCTGATTAATATAACGTGTTACGCTATTAGGGTGCAGATTCGGGATCATTTTGAAGGTTCTTATTACCATTTCTACTCAACAATAAGGTAAGGTAAGGTAATTTATTTATTGACACAAAAAATATTAACATTACAGCAACCATTTTGCTTAAAGAAAAAATCAAAATCAAAAAAACAATGTAAATATAACGCACGCAAAAAATGTTGTTGAACTGTTAAAATGATTTCCATTCCTACTGGCAAGTAGCTTAGTTATTAAGATTATTAAACTAAGACAAAAAAACTTTAAACTATAACTTTATTAAGGTTTAAAAATGTTAATAACTAAGCTAAAGACACTATGTTTTAATTTTACGTGTGTTTCGTAATTATCTTCTCTTTTTTTGGGTGGGAGATCATCAAATGACATCTCCCACTCTGTCAGTTGCCTGTGCCAGGGCCACGGTAACTCTTCTATTTCGAACATCGGGCATCAGTCCTCGCGGAAATCTTCAATGGCACTTCCTATAAAGGACACTGCTCTTTAAATGACAATCTTCATAATAAAAACCTTCACATTTCTCCCCTTCAAAACCAAAATTACTATGCTGCTTAACCAAATCACACACATCCCCTTTCATCCATACATATCCTTAAATTCTTCCTACTCAATACTTTCGTGAATGTCTTCCTAGAAGCAGAAGTACGTCCAAAATGACATACGGTTTTGTTTTTTAATCATATATTTTTAATTAACATAGTTACAATCACTGTTTAGGTTGAATTATCTTCTTTGTTTCATAAGTTTTAACCTACGTAAACTCATAATTGAATAGGACCCATATAAAAAATATAATTTAAATTAATCGAAGCCTCTAAGAAAATTCATTTTGTCCATATAGTATGGACAAAATGACATACATAATGAATACGAAAATTATGAAGTACATATTTCACAAAATATTAAATATGAGCCCAAAGAGAACAATAATTGTTGTACCGTAGCCGGCACTCGTTGGGCTTGGAAAGTGAAAAGAGGTCGTTTCAGTAAATTCATGCGCAGTCATCATCATCACCGTTCGACGCAGCTGAAAATCTTCTACATTTGAGTCCTCAGTGTAATGAGTCTTCTGTACGAGTGTTCACCTTTATTCTGATTTTTAGGATAATTTATCGTAGTTCGATTGAACATTGAAAAACTCATCATTGAATAAAGGTATGTCGTTTTGCCCCGAATGTAAGTATGTCATATTGCCCCACAGGTTATCTAAACACTAACTAAGTCATAATTACTATAAACACGAGATTTATAAATAAATACTCTTAAATAATGCAGTGTAATGCTACACTTTTTGAGTTTATTTTAAACCACGAGAAACTGATAAAAAATAGGACGAAGTGAATAACAATTTTAAACTTTTATGCGCACAAAACGCGTTCCTGCAAGTTACTCCGGCGGCGTGACCAAGTCAATGGCAGTATAAACTTAACAGGTATGCCACCATGGCCGGCATCACATAATGATATAACAACTGCAGGATAAAGCCCGCTAATTTCGAAATTATATTTTGTATCGAATTATATAGGTATTGTAGAGTTGAAATTGATTTTTGACATTCATGAAAACATCGTTGCAATCCAATTAAACTTTGAGCATCCTTGCTACACTGTTAACGGGATTTGTCCTAACCCCCAAATACATCGGCGCGAACAGAGGGGTTACAATGTGAAATGTGACACATCATTATCGTCTCGCTGATCCCACAGCTCAAGAAAATGTCGGCATCAATTCATGCGTTTTATTTTGGTCGCATTGTTAAAACAGATAACAGATGCAATATGTGTGAATCTGTATATTTCATTACGTATCTGTACTACCTTGGTGCATCAAAATTTTTTTAGAATCGGATTATTAGTAAAAAAAAAAAACGATGAAGAGCGAGTCGGACTCGCGCACCGACGGTTCCGTACTCATTATCTGCCTAGCATTATCCCGTGGAGGTCTGATAGGCGATTGCTCCATGTAAAATACTGGTACCTATTTAGCTGCATCCAGTTCAGGGATGTTAGGGAGCTCCGTAACCGTAACCGAAACAATCGGATATCCGATATAAAAATGTATCCGTAACCGTAACCGAATCCGAAATAAAAGTTTCGGATATTTTAGGTAGAATAGATAACACTCAATATATATTTATAATCATTTTTATTTTTAATAGCTGTAATAATTACTCACAGACTGATTGTAATTCCTACCAAATGGTGACATATAAATATAACCATTTTATTAGCTATTTGTATTTTACTTTTGAAATTCCTTAAAAGTTTAATATCCGTAACCGAAATTATGCGAAACTAACGGATAATCCGAAATAATTTCATATCCGTATCCATATCCGTATCCGAAATTTCATATCCATAACATCCCTAATCCAGTTACACTGGACGCCGACCCCAACATTGTTGGGAAAAAGGCTAGGCAGATGAGGCAGAATGATCGTTGCGATATAACAGATCCACCACGACTCTGCCAGGAGTCTGGATGTGCCCCGTTGAAGGCAATAGGGTCGTCGCTAGAGAATACAATCCCGAGCATGTTTTTCAATCCCGGAATTACGGGAGTTTTGAAGCGTAATCCCGGGATCCCGGGCCTATCCCGGGATTACAGTATGTGGCTTCTAATTGGGCTAAAATAAAAAAAAAACCGACCAAGTGCGAGTCGGACTCGCGCACCGAGGGTTCCGTACAAACCTGTAGGTATTCTCGGTTTATGCATAAGGTTCATGTTTATGAAAATAAATGTTTTTTTTTTAATTTTTATATTTCGTTTGATTGAATTAAAGGTAAATTGTGGTTTACGATTTATGACGTTTTAAAAAAAAAATACTTACTCGATCTCGTTCAAACCAATTTTCGGTGGTAGTTTACATGGTAATGTACATCATATATTTTTTTTTCAAATCAAATCAAATCAATCATATTTTTCCACTTTGGAAGTGTCTCTCGCGCAAACTATTCAGTTTAGAAAAAAATGACATTAGAAACCTAAATACCATTTTTGAAGACCTATTCATAAATACCCCACACGTATGGGTTTGATGAAAAAAATTTTTTTTAGTTTCAGTTCTATGTATGGGGATTTTTGAACAGGCTCATTTCACGTCTAATACTACAATATTTGCAAACCCCAATTCATTTTGTACTTGTACTTCAGGATCTGGGGATTTCATACTCTTGTTAATTTCCAGCTGTAACTTTTCCCTCAAGTCCCTTCTAAGTTCTACGACAAACATTATGTATATTGTGGACTGTACCTGTTTAGTGTATAGTAGGTACGTATCGTACGACGGCGTATCTAAGGGTTGTTTTTTGTCGTTAGTAATAAATGCTATTCATATAATCTAGGCAAGGTTATTGTCAAGGCGCAACGGACTACGGAATACAAATTAGACTTGTTTGTGGCAAACCCGAAAATCCCGGGATTAGCCAAGTTCAGTCCCGGGATTTTCAGGGCCAGATAACGGTCGGGAACCCGGGATCCCGAATCTCGGGATCCCGAGATCCCGACCTCATCCTCCTTGTATCCTCTAGTCGTCTTCTATTACATGGGACTTAAACATAATTGACGAAATGTGGTTGTACACATAAAGCCTTTCATCCCAGAAGTGTTAAGCAGAAGCTTAACACTTCTGGGATGAAAGGCTTTATGTTATGTTCATTATCATCATTTCAATCGAAAGACGTCCACTGCTGGACATAGGCCTCCCCCAAGCTCCGCCACTTCGACCGGTTTTGTGCTTCCCACATCCAGCAGATTCCTGCGGCCTTCACAAGGTCATCTGTCCACCTTGTTGGAGGCCTTCCAACTCTACGTCTTCCGGTACGCGGTCGCCACTCCAGAACCTTTCGGCCCCATCGGCCATCTGTTCTGTGAGCAATGTGCCCTGCCCACTGCCACTTCAGTTTAGCAATTCTTCGGGCTATGTCGTTCTTGGTTCTCCTACGGATCTTTTCATTTTTAATTCGATCACGTAGCGAATCTCCAAGCATAGCCCTCTCTATCGCCCTTTGGGTGACTTTCAGCCTTCTACATGTTATGTTGAAATTTCTAAATTAAATTGGTGTTGGCCTGGCGGTAACAGCCGCGAGTTACGAGTTGTAAGTGGAAGAGCGGGGGGGGGGGGGGTGGGGTGGCGGTGGCTTTGTGGTGGAGTGGTTGATGTGGTGTTCGAACCTAAGCAGTTAGTTTACTTTTATAATTTATTTCATCACCACTGCTCTCAAAACGGTGAAGGAAAACATCGTAAGAAAAGCATGTCCTAGAACCAAAAATTCGAAGACATGATTGTGACGGGTCCAGTCCACCCTTTATGGCAGAATTTTTTTCGTCATAATATTATTTTGCATAACAGCGGATGGCATAAACTTCATTTCGCAGAAAATCGTTTGGCATACACTCATTTATCATACATTCACAACGCATAATTTTATAAGTCAGAATCATCTTTAGGCATAAATTTTATTCCATAATAATTAAAAAGTAGAACCATCATATCGCAGAAAGTTCGCAGTCAGAATCGTCTCTTGGCATAATTTCATATCGATAGTTATTAAAAGGCAGAACTATCATATCTCAGAAACTTTAAACTTAGAATCATCTTTTGGCATATCGAAGAAGCATGCAGCATGCAAACAAGCATGCAGCATGCAAGCAAGCATACAGCATGCAAGCAACCAAGCATACAGCATGAAAGCAACCAAGCGTGCAGCTTGCAAGCAAGCATGCAGCAAGCAAGCATGCAAGCAAGCTTACAGCATGCAAGCGAGCATGCAACATGCAGCATGCATGGTTTCTGTCACGGCTTCGGCGCTGCGGGGCTCCGGCGGTCCCACGCGACCTCATCGTCGCAGATGGTTTTACGCTCACCACCGTGGCTTCGGCTTGCTGGCCTGCTCCTCAGCTCGCGGGCCGCCTCGCCACTCCGCGCCTACGCGGGCTTAAATTCCACTCTAGGGGTAGGGCAGACAAGACTACGTGGAGTCGGTTCTGTAGCGATTCGTTTCTGTCAATAATTTTTGTAGCACAACATATACTGACTTTTTAAGACACTATTTCATTTTATTTAAGGTTAAAATGCAATTTAATAGAAATGAAAATATGCCTAACAAAACTATTCTAAATGAAATTCTGCCATCTTCATAGTATGGCAAGTGAAATTATGCCAAATAATCATTGCTCTAAATAAATGTTATGCTAAACGAAATTATGCGGAATTTTAAGCCTGCCAAAGGTAATTATGTGAATAAAATTCTGCCATCTTAAAAGTATGCCAGCGTAAAGTCGATCATATAAACATTCGGCCAAACAATGATTATGCTAAACATTTTTATGCCTTACAAATATTCGTTTAGATAACATTATGCCAAGTGTATTATGCCAAATAAAATTCGGAGCATCAAGTTTCTGCCAGATAGAGGGAACCCGATTGTGACATCTACCAAACCGCGCTGGGCCCGCGTGGAGGATTACGGCCAACTCCCTTTCACAGTGACAAGGCCTGAATTCCAGTAGAGAGAACATTATTTTTATATCAAAATAATTTTTGTTTGTTTAAGAATTCTATTTTCAAATTAATTTTATTTTAAAAACATGGAATTCTTTTTCCAAAAGTAGTCATTTGTTTATTGATTAGTGTTACATTTTCATCGCATTTCAATCTTTTTCGTCATCATGGATACGTTAAAAGTTCGAGTAATTATGGAATATGAGTACCGTCGTGGCAGCAACGCGGCACAAGCGGCACGCAACATCAACGACGTTTACGGAGCTAACACTACAAACCAACGCACCACCTGTTATTGGTTTGCTCGCTTCCGTTCTGGAAATTTCGACCTGAAAAATGAACCTCGCGGTCGTCCGAAGACTTTGGTCGACAATGACGAATTAAAGGGGATTGTGGAAGCTGATGATACACAATCTACGGCTGAATTAGCAGCAGCTTTCGACGTTAGCGTCAAAACAATATTGGTCCATTTGCGTCAAATTGGCAAGGTAAAAAAGCTTGACAAATGGGTGCCCCACGAACTCAATGATCGCCAGCGCGAAGTACGCGTTGAGACGTGCCTTGCACTGCTCAACAGACACACAAATGAAGGAATTTTGAACGCATTGTTACCTGCGATGAAAAATGGATTCTGTTTGTCAACCGCAAGCGCTCAGCAAGTTGGTTGGATCCTGGTTCAGCACCTAAACAATGCCCTAAACGAAAACTTACCCCTAGAAAAGTGATGGTCACTGTTTGGTGGTCTAGCACCGGTGAAATTCATCACAGCTTCTTACCAAACGGGGTGAGCATTACTGCAGATGTGTACTGTGAAGAACTGAACTCAATTATGGAGAAGCTGGCACATCTCCAACCAGCATTGGTCAATCGCTCGTCTCCGCTGCTCCTGCACGACAAAGCGCGACCTCATACTGCACAGCAGACGGTCTCCAAGTTGCAAGAACTGGGGTTGGAAGCTCTCCGTCATCCGCCCTACTCACCAGACGCAAGGTCTGGTGAGTAGGGCTTTTTCCAGAATTTGGATAACTTCTTGGCGGGAAAAAAATTCAATACCCGAGAGGCAGTACAAAATGCCTTTGAAGAATTTGTTGCCTCCCATCCAGCTGATTTTTTTAAGAAGGGCATCAATAAACTGCCACTGCGTTGGCAAAGATGCATTGATTGCATGGGTGATTATTTCGATTAATACAAATAAAAAGTACATGAAAAAAATTCGTTTAATTTTTTTCATACAAAACGGCATTTTCATAGGTAAAGACCTATTATATAAGCCAGATTATTTTATACTATTAAAAAACGTCCCAAGTGGTGCTTGACGTAAAGAATAGCTTCATCCCTTTTCTTCCCCGGATCTCGTAAGAGGCGACTAAGGGACTTACTAGAGAATGGGCAGCAGCGTTCTCTATGCATTTTACCATCATACTACGATCGTCAACCCGTCTGCCAAGCGCGGTGATTATGGCAAAGCTCCCCAAATCGGGGGAGGTTTATGTCCAGCAGTGGACGTTTATTGAGTGGATTTCAAATAAAATGACCGTTACGCAGGTGGAATATCTTATTTTTTTTTTTATAAACAAATTGCATTCAAACAATGATGATCGTGTAGTATGTTAAATAAATGATCTTATTTTATATAACATAATGTAGGGAAATATGAATTCCATCAATAAAAAAGTATTTTTGTGTCAGTGACCTGGATATTTTAATCCATTTAGTAACGTTTTCGTTCTTAATTTTTTTTAATAAAAAACCTTTTCTTCGCATTCCTTTAATTTCCTTAATTCAAAATAGCATAAATCTTCTTAAAAATAAAACTTAACATGAAAGTTTCACAGCGGTTTGCGAGTATTTTACCAAAGGAGCTCCATTACATAACTTTTACAAACTTGTACTACCAAAAAATATATTTTTGCGCAATATCTGATCCTTATTTATCAATGTAACCATTATTTTAGTGACATGACTTCAATTATAATCACTTCTTATTCTTACCATATAGAACTCTCATTAAGTATAATAAAAAAAAACAATCAAATAAGAGAAGTATGTTTCCGTTAAAACCTCACTTAAATACAGTACCTGCAATCTAACTTAGACGGACCAAAATCAGCCGTTTGAGTGCACCATGAATTATAAAGGTTATAAATTGTATAAATGCCCAACCAAATGGCCAACTTCAGATCGGTCAACTTAAATTGCGTGAACTGTGATGCTTCGTAAAAACGCGCGTTAGTTATACTATAAATTACCAAATAAAGCAAGTTATAGAATTTAAATAAAACCAAATACAAAGCAAGACAACTTATTTTAAGACAAATTACGGTTTATTCCACAATTGCTAATAATCAAACAGACAACTTAATATTTAATTGGCGGTAAAAGTTCAAACTACGGCAAATACTAGAATTTGATAGCAAAAGTCCGAACTATTCTATCTATTAGCATGGTTTTATGGGTGATAAAAGCCCACAAGACAAAATAAAAAGTCACATTTGTTCACCTGGGTGAATTAATTCCTAGGTGATCAAAGGCCACCGCTTATGTCGAATTATTTCACCTGAAAGATAGCACCTAGGTGAAATTCTTCCAAGTTGAAATGAGGACACCACAAAGTCTCTTTGTTTACCTTAGGTTTTCTCTGAACCTTTTTGCCCGCTCCTCTGCTCTTGTGAGTGGCATTTTCAGAACCGTATCTGCAAAATTTCAAAAACATGACTGTAAGCGAAAAGCCAATCATTGGAAGCAAATAATCATGACAGGATTTCTACATAAAAAATAAAGATTTATAGAGATGTTGAAATATATCCTTGGTTCAAAGAACAAATTTCAAATATAATTTTAAATTATATAATTTGTAGTACAGATCATTTCTAGTGTCATTAAAAGTAATCAAGAAGTTAGGAACTCTAAAATAAATTATAAGGATTTTTTTATTGAAAAAATACTCGAAATGACCAAAGTTATTCTTCAGACACCAACTATCAAATATCAATATAATTATAACGACATAACAACTTCTCTAAAATTCTTTTTTTGCAAATCAGTGTGCATGCGACGCGCCGTCATCATCATCATCATCATCATTTCAGCCGTAAGACGTCCACTGCTGGACTTAGGCCGCGCCGTGCTTCTTTAACATTAATGCAAGCACACCCGCAGGCACCCACTAGTCAAATTCAAAGCTAGACACAGCCTTACAATTCCATTACGTAACAAAAAACGTTCCGTCTATACATAACGTTACGTAATGGTCGTTACGAATTTCTGTCTTGGGCTAATCGAAAAAACATTTTTGTATGATTTACATTAGATATTTATTTATATTGCACAAATAATCAATATCTGAATAATAAAGAACAATTCCAGTAACACAAAATGATAATAAAAACATTCTTACCTGAGAAAATACAGTTGCTTATGTGGAAAAAAAATTCACACACCTAAACTCCAAAACGTTTCGTAACGAACAGCGTTAAATGTGTAATGCCGTTCTCGTTAATTCATTGACGTTACGTTAAAAAAAAATCCAGACGTCTAAAAATATAGTGATATGGTACGTTTTTATTTTAGCAGTAAGTGAAATCCTCGTTACTTAGCCGGAATTTCCACCACTCGTGATTCTAGAGGACAAGAGTAAATTGAGTTATTTAATATGTTTTCTTTAATTTATCGTTAATTAAAATGTTTACTTGTGCCCTCACACATTTCTATTTTACAATAATTGACAAATTGTACATATAATGTTATTCTGTGGTAGTAATCGGACTTTTTCGTTAGCAGGCTATAGGGTGGACATTTAAAATCAGGTGTTTCATCTAAGTTTAATACCATTCTATTGAAATGTTTGTCAGAATTACGTACTTTTTTATTTTTAAACATAATGATAATAAGTTTTTTTAATGAATGTAATTCATACGACATCTCAAAAGTTTTTTTTTGCTGAGTAATCAGTTGCTGAAGTTAGCGGACAACATAATTTTACAACGGTCATTGTTTTTGGAAATCGCTCTTTTATGACTGGAATGATGATAAATTTATAACTTCAATTTGCAATCTACATCTACACTAATTATAAAGAGGTAAAGTTTTAGAGTTAGTTTGTACGAAGTAATCTCTGGGACTACCAGCCGGTTTAACACGTTGAGTGCCAAACACAGATTGATGGTTAATCCCATATGGCCACAGATTTAGAACGCATAAAAAATTGTTAGTAGCAAACACGCGAAATCGCGTGATCGGCCATATTATGCAGAGCCGACGAATCACGCGATATCGCGTGATCGGCACTCAACGTGTTAAAAAAAAATTGCTTTAGATAGCCCAAATCTTGAGGAAGGTTATAAGTTATTTAACATCACGATACGACCGTTAGGAGCCGAGAAAACTGTCAATAAGTGTAAACGACGTTAAAGTGCTGGCGTGAGATGGGATACGAATATACGACGCGACAGAAAAATAGAAAGAAAAGAAAGAAAGACAAATGAAATGTCAGTATGGGGGCCAAAATTCTCACGCGTATGAATTCGCGGGTAGAGGCTAGATAAAGATGTATTTATTTGTATAAACATGTGTAACATGATACAGAAAAATGCACATATGGATGGAAGAGTTTTTGCTGGTTCAACATGTTTGCATGTTGCTAGTAACTTAAAGTTCGTCGTCGTCGTCATTGTGTCAGCCGAAAGACGTTCACTGCTGGACATAATTATTATTTTTTATTATTATTTATTAAAAATCAAGTAACAAAGGACTCATAAGGCACACAATTATAAAAACAATACACATACAAATTTAGAATCAAAATCAAAATTAACAATTAAAAATTAATCAATCAATATTAAAATTAACAATCATAAATTAAAAATTAATCAGTCAATATTAAAATTAAATCACCAAATTGTCAAAAAATCAAATAAATTAAAACATAAAATAAAACAATTATAATTTTCTAACCGGCATTGGAACAGCAACATGCCTGCCGCATTCATGCCGGATATAAGGGCAGTCCAACCGGTCAGCAATCATTGCCAGGATAGCATTGACGCATAAGCCTCCCCTAATTTGGGGGGTTTTGCAATAATCGCCACGCTTGGCAGGTGGGTTGGCGATCGCAGTATGGTGGTAAAATGTAAAGAGAACGCTGCTGCCCATTCTCTAGTAAGTCCCTTAGTCGCTTCTTACGACACCCACGGGAAGAAATGGGATGGTGCTATTCTTTACGCCCGGCAACACACGGCAGCGGTTTTTATGCGTTACCTTAACCTCGTAAGGCCCAACCTAAATATAGGTCAAAAAAACTGAAAATTTTTTAAATACATTTTTATTACATTTTAATACATTTAATACATTTTTTGGTACATTGGGCCGTAAGGCCCAATGTACTAAAAAAAGACGCAAGTAGTTGCGGCCCAGAACTTCGATCTAGTAAAAATGTGTTTATATTAAAAGCTCTTGACTTAATTATTTTAGGGAGTATTTCCCCGGGGGTACTTTATATTTATTAGATGTATTCAAGGTTAATGAATATTTGGTGACAGATTTAAATTGGTGGGTTTATTTAATCTAAAAATTAGGTTTAAACATTATGTCATAATTTTAGGTCGCTGGGCCGTAATATAATGATTTTAAAAACTGTCTTGGGCCGGAATGCCTACATATTTTTGTCATTAAATTAGGTCGTTGGGTCTTACGAGGTTAAAATACGAATTATGACTATATTTCGAATGCCAAAGCAAAAGAGTGTAAATCTATCTTCTATAATATATATGTCGCAGGTTTTTCATAAAATTAGGTTTTTGATCAAAAATCTAGGTTTTTGATGAAAAACCGGAAGATGACACATTTTAAACTCAATTCCATCATAAACCTGTAACAATCCAGATTTTTTATCAAAAACCTGAACTAGTTTGGGTTTATGATAAAGTTCTTGTGAAAATCACGAGTTAGCTTGGTTTTATGACAAATAAATCTATTTAAATGAAATAAATAAAACAATCCATCATCAGGAAGGACGGGGCGCGCGCGAGCGCAGGCGAAACAAAAGCAGGGGAAGTCCTTAAGTCCCTGTCAATGGAAATGTATATCAGATTGATCATAAACCCAAACTAGTTCTGGTTTTTGATAAAAAATCTGGATTGTTACAGGTTTATGATGAAATTGAGTTTAAAATGTGGCATCTTCCGGTTTTTCATCAAAAACCTAGATTTTTTATCAAAAACCTAATTTTATGAAAAACCTGCGACATATTATATATAAGGTGTATCTATTCATACACGAAATATTTTAAGAGGTACACCTGTGGGTGGTAAAGAAGCTACAGCAATGAAAAAAAAGAATTTCTAAATGTATTTTTTTTAAATTAATATTTATAATTATTTGACGCACATAAGATAATCTACTGGCTCCTTATTTTTTACGGCCCTAAACACCGCGGCCATGCTCGTGCCGTCCGGTCGCCGCCCTCGCAGCATCAGGTGGGCCAGTCATAGAATTTGGAGTAAAGGTTTTATGCAAAATGTCTCAAGCAGTTTTAAAATTATAATAATTACGAAAATTCAAAAACGCTTAGATAAAAATTTTCTTTTTGCTTCTATAGCTTCTTTACCACCTACAGGTGTACCTCTTAAAATATTTCGTGTATGAATAGATACACCTTATATATATCGCACCTCCGGTGCAACAACGTCACTTATGCAAAAGATGTACTTAATATTTCGGGAGAAGCGTTTGAAAATTCCACATCCTATTATAATGTATAGATTAAAGAAATTAACTGTTAATATTTAAACTACAACTTTGAACTTTATATTAAAGTTAAAGCGAACATTTAATAAAGGGGTACATTAGCTACATACTTTTTCTCATACTTAGATCAATTTTGACAAAATTTGCATAAGTGAAGTTGTTGCACCGGAGCACACTGGTCCCAAATTAAAAAAAAGTGGACATTGATAGTAGACCGCTGATATTTTTTTTTATTGTTGATATAATGATAACAGATAAGGCAAAAAAATATTATTGTCCTACTTCAAATACTTTTCTCTATAAAAAATATTTCTTTTTTTTTTGTATGGGAGTGATTACATTTTACTCAATTTCTCAAAAACAAGCGATGTCGAGATGGCATTCACATATGTTAGAAAACTAATAATTCTGAGTATTTGGCTCGAAGAAACTTATTGCTTATCTCTGCGTACTTTCGAAATAATAGTGACAGAAAATAACAATTTTTTTTAATGTTAATTGTTCGCTTTTTTTTAATCATAGCCTTACTCATAACCCAATAGGTCCGCTGGCCAGCAAAATGGAGCTTCGACGCGAGTTTGCCGGGATAAAAAGATGGCCGCCTCTCATGACGTAACGTAATACGGTCACGAATCGCGCGCGTACACCTCACTCAGTGTACAACTAAATGTGGTTGCGATAAGACGTGTCCTTATTTTTTCTGTGCGCTTGAAGAAATGCTTGTTGTTTGTTTGTTTTGTTATTGTTGTATTTTGAATCTTTGGATTTTAAAATCAAATAATTTTTGTTTGTCTTTCTTTCGTCGAATTTGTTTTCGTAATTTTTTTTGTTAAAATCAAAGTCACTTTGTCTTTGATATCTTTGATTCTAATTTGTTTTCAATTTTCCTTAAAATTATAATATGTCCGCATTTGTCACCAACTTAGACTTATACGTTGTTCTTAAATCAGGAGGTGGTTTTAAAAATGTCGAATTTTTATTTAATGCCCTTATTGAACGTATTGGTGTTGAATTGTCTTCCGAAGATTTGAGTAATATTAAATTATTTTGTCGTAATTTTTCAAGTAATATCTCAAAAAGATGGTCTGCTTCCAGTAGAGCTCAAAAGACCTTTCTTAACAAAAAATCAGACTGGTTACAATCCCAAATAGTTTGGCCAAAATGTCAAAATATCGATTTAAGCAGCATTTTTAAAGTTGCCGAGGAAGTAATTCCAAATTTCGAAACGCAAGTGGATACTCATCAATTAAGTTATGGTACAAGTAAAAAACCATTTGTTGATATATCTGATAAACAGAAGAAAAGGCGTTCTCTAACACTTCTAGATCACAAAGAGGAGGAATTAGTTTATGCTTTCTGTGCCAAATTAAAAGAGTCTAAAAAAACAAAATTAGCAGCTATATTAAACGAACTCAGCCAAAACAAGGAAAAATGTGAGATGGTACATGATGTACTATTCGCTAAAAAGACTGACAAACCGTGTTTACCAGATGATAAAACGTTAGCGCTTTACACCTCAACAAATTTGTCAAAATGGCAATATCGAAATTTAAGAACTATTCTTGCTTCAGAGAAAAAGTATGGTCTTCCATCCTATCAAAAGCTCCTGGAAGCTAAAAAGACTTGTTATCCTCCAGAGTCAGACATAACTGTAACTGAATCTGATGCTAAGATAAGACTTCAATCGCTTCTACATTTGACAACTAATAGGATACTTATTAAAAACAATTCAGCACAACTCTGCCGACAAAAAATCGCTAAAACTAATAAGCAAATGGGGTTTTGACGGGTCATCTTCTCAAAGTAATTATAAACAAAAGTCACACTCCGACACTAAAATTGACGATTCTTCAGTTTTCATGATTAGTTTGGTTCCGCTTCGTTTGGAAGAAGAGAGTGGTACTATCTTGTGGCAAAATCCTGCTCCCTCTTCAACAAACTATTGTCGTCCAATTGGCTTTATATTTGCAAAAGAAACAAATGAATTGATAAAGAAGGAAAGTGCATCCTTAGAGGAAGAAATTCGTAATCTTGTTCCCACAATTGTAGATAATTTTGATATTAAACATGATTTGTACATGACTATGATTGATGGGAAAATTTCTACTGTGATTTCCAATACTTCTTCTGCAGCTGTTTGTAATATTTGCAATACCCCACCTAGCAAAATGAATGACTTGGACTTTGTATCCAAAAGACTCATCAGAGAAGATATGTATAAATATGGTCTGTCTTCGCTTCATATGTGGATAAGATGTATGGAATGTATTTTACACATTTCGTACAACTTAGACTTCAAAAAGTGGGCTGCACGAAAAGAAGATAAATTGCTAAAAGAAATTAAAAAGAATTTGACACAAGAAGAATTCCGGGAAAGAACTGGTTTGTTAATTGACATAGTAAAACAGGGATTTGGTACAACCAATGACGGTAACACGGCAAGAAGGTTTTTTGAAAATTATGAAGTATCTGCTGAAATAACGGGTATCCACCCTGATTTAATCAAGAGATTTGCAGTCATTGTACAAACAATTTCATCTGGTCAACTTATTAATACCAACCTGTTTAGGGAATATTGTAAAGAAACAGCAATGCTATATGTAAACTTATATCCATGGTATTACATGCCTTCAAGTGTCCATAAATTGTTGATACACGGTGCTGATATTTGTGAAAATTTCTCCTTTATTCCGATAGGCATGCTTTCCGAAGAAGTTTCCGAAGCGAGGAATAAAGATTTCTGGAATGTTAGAATGGCACATACAAGAAAAATCGGTAGAGTTCAGACTAATTTAGACATTATCCACAGCTTTCTAATTAGCTCAGATCCTTACATCAGCCATATCAAACCAAAGTTTGCTCGTTTACATAAACAGTTGTTTCCAGAGGCTAGTGCTTTGATCTTGAACAATGAATTGCTTTCGTTGGAAAACGAGGAAATAGAGATTTCTCAAGAGAATATAGACCCAAATATTAATCTTTCACCATAATATTTTTTCAGAATCGTTTGTGAACATATTCAACTTTATGTTTGCAGCTTAATATGTCTTCATTTTGATTGTTTTTTAGAACTGATGAAAGTACTCCTTCAGAAAGGTCATAGCTTTTCAGTCATTAGTGAGCCCGCATAACCTCTTTTACAGAGAAGTCTCTTTTTACTTATTTGACATTACGCATACATTATAATTATGTGCTAAAGTAAGGCTATGATTAAAAAAAAGCAAAAAATTAACATTAAAAAAAAATGTTATTTTCTGTCACTATTATCTCGAAAGTACGCAGAGATAAGCAATAAGTTTCTTCGAGCCAAATACTCAGAATTATTAGTTTTCTAACATATGTGATTGCCATCTCGACATCGCTTAAAGTTTTTGAGAAATTGAGTAAAATGTAATCGCTCCCATACAAAAAAAAAGAAATATTTTTTTTACAGAAAAGTATTTGAAGTAGGACAATAATATTTTTTTGCCTTATCTGTTATCATTGTATCAACAATAAAAAAAAAATATCAGCGGTCTACTATCAATGTCCACTTTTTTTTAATTTGGGACCAGTGTGCGGAGGTGCGATATACATATAAATTCAAAGTCCTGAGTGACTGACTGATATATCAACGCATAGTCTAAACCGCTGGTCCTAGAGACATGAAATTTGGAGGGTGTATTCTTTGTGAGGAGTAGGTATTTACTAAGAAAGGGTTTTTTGAAATTCCATTCCTAAGAGGGTGAAATGGGGGGTTGAATTTTCTGTGAAAGTTTTTATTCTCTGGGTCGGATAAGACGAAGCAAGCAGTGCGATAAGACATTGTTTACCTGGATTAACACATTACTTACTTTAAATCCCGGAAGTACGCTCCTGTGGGATATTTTTCGACATCCACGCGGGCGAAGTCGCGGGCATAAGCTAGTGCTTGATAAAATCAAAACAATGTCGTCATAGAGGGTGCTACTAATCTATGGCACTGCACTATGGAGTACAGTACTTGCTCCCTCGTGCATCCCTACTGCTCTACATACAAGATAAAATGACAGCACTACAGTGGGCAACTAATGGACAAAGTTACGGCGAGCTGTGGGTGAGAATTGAGTGATAAACTGGAGAGTTTAATCAAAATCATTTATTTAAATTAGGCTGAGTATCAGCACTTTTCAAACGTCAAAATGACATAAGACAGTCCCCCGGCACGCTCGCCCTTCACCACTTCCTAGTGTTTTAGATGAGAAAATGAGAGGTGCAACAAACTATCCAGCAGCACAGCTGTCTGTTTAGTTAAACTTGATTCTATACGTAGGTAAGAAAAGTATTTAGATAACATTACGAGATATTAAACACTAAATTAAATCATTTGTCATATGTGAGCCAGCCATGCCAATATACCAACAAATAAAATGAAAACTGTACTCAAGCAAAAAGAAAATTAAATTAAAAATGTAAACCAAACATAATACCAAAATAAAAGCCTCCAGGCATATCTAGGTAAGAAGATTTGATTTGTGGCTTCCAGTTGTAATTCGGGTCGTAACAGCTATGTGAAAATAATCCGCCATTTCATATTTAAGCTATCATGCTCTTTAGATCTGCCTACATCAGCAGCCTATAACGTGCCCACTGCTGGGACACAGGCCTCCTCGGTGAGAAGGAGTGGGCCATAATCCACCACGCGGGCCCAGTGCGGGTTGGTAGATTTCAGATGTCTTTGAATTCTTGGTTCTCTAAGACATGCCGGTTTTCTTACGATGTTATCCTTCCTGGTGATTAAATAATTTACACAAAGTAAAGCGCCTGCTTGGGTTCGAACTCACGACCTACTGCTCGGAAGTCGCGGCCGTTACCACTGGGCCACCACTTCTTTTTTAATTTTTTTTTTTCAGGATGGGAAATCATCAAATGACTTCTCCCACTCTGGGCGGAGCGGGAGGGCCTGTCAGACTTTTACTGACTAAAACCCACCCGTGTTCCATCAGTTGCCCATGTGCCAGGGTCACGGTATCTCTTTCGAACAATCACGCGACCCCGGCAGGCATCGGTCCTAGTAGACCCCTAGAACTGGGCCACCACTGCTCTGTATATTTATTAGCCTGGCACAATTCCAAATTCCAGATTGTTATAAAAAACAAAATCCAACTACATTGGCAGAATATTTTTATTAAAGTTGTTCAGTTCTCATTCTCACATTTCGTTCACACTCTCGAAATTTCGAAAGAAGAATTCTACGCAACGATAGTAGCCCTTCATAAATGAACCCTATTTACCGGGACCTACCCACACCGCTACAAAATTCGAACACCCCATGCACACATCCCCCATTCCTCTCACTCTTTCTACCGCTCGCGTTTTCACATACACTTGTCTCGCTCCCCCACGAGCCTCCTGCCCGTAATCGATTTTCTCTCGCATTATTTTTCCGGCGCCCCTCGTGGTAACACAACGTGAGCGAAACCAACGATTGTGTTTGTGTAAAATAATAATATTGTAAAGAATATTTCAGTGCTGTGTGAAAAATAAAAGTGTTGTTACTGATAATTCCCGCGGAAATCCGATCGGTGAGTCTTCGATTTTTGAATTTGTGTTTTTTTTTATTGCGTTTTGAATTTGAGGTTCGCGAACTGCGATTCTAGTCGATTGTTGATAGAGGATTTATATTTTGTAATACCTTTGCCTAATTAAAATGTAGGTTTATCTCTTTCGGAAGCAAAATGGACGGTCCCGAATACGTAAAGATTTTTACCCACTACGCAATTTCGCAGTAACTACTTTTATTATTATTTTATATGCGTATTTGTATTTAGATGATGTTTTCATTCATAAAATATGAAAATCACCCTATCAAGTTTCGCTTACAAATATTTCGTCTGCCCTGTAAATAATATAATAAAAGTAAATAAGCCGAAGCGTCTCTCGAAAATGACCGACGCTCGTTCTACGTCAATTTTCATTACATAGGTACCTCTGTGACCCTACCTTCATCAAATTAGGTACCTACCTATCTTCCTTGAAATGTCAAGGTACGTCAATGTTGATATAAAAAGGAAAGCAATTCATTTAAAAGCTTCAAGTAATGAGATCCATTTGTTTAGATAGACATATCTATGTACCTACCTAAGTTCATTACACGCGTTTTTCTTGAATTACTTCAAGTATTTTAAGCTCAATAGATATTAAGTAGAAAATCTGAATGTAAGGAATGTTTTGAGTATGAATGTCGATGGCTATAAGAGTAGGGGAGACCATAAAAACGATGGATGGACTTTGTGAATGATGGTATGGTTAGAAAGGGAGTGACTACTGAGATGACGACTAATAGAGAAGTGTGGAAGAAAAATACATGTTGCGTCGACCATTATTTGTGGTAAGGGTAGGAGTATGATATACGGACGTAGATAACTACCAACAAATATGGTCTAGCTTAAATCTACCAATCAGAAGGCTCGCAACGCTATAGAGTATTTTTTTTTATTATCTGTGCTAGCGGCCCTTCCTCGTTGTTATTAATTAAGTTGGAAAAGTTGAAAAGCGGTTGGAAAAGTGTCCTGTGTATTTCCAGGTAGAAAGTGTACCTACGTAGATGAATTGGTACAAAGATATGTAAATAAAAAATATGTTTTTCTTAACTTTTGGGTTCAAGGTTATGGGTAGAGTTACCAACCAAACAATATAATTATTATACTTAGTATTCTGCTATTAAAATTAAATACCTACTATATTTCTAATGCGACTGCATTCAGCTGAGATGAAAATGTTAAGAGGGATGTGTGGTGTTACACGAATGGATAGAATAAGAAATGAGTACATAGAGAAAGTCTGGAAGTGGCACCGGTCACTGAAAAGTTTAGTGGAAATAGAAGAGGTACAAAGAGAGACAATTACGGAAATGTCGTGAGGAAAGTTTTGAGTATGAAACGATGGATGGACTGTGTGAAAGATAATATGGATAGAAAGGGGGTGACTACTGAGATGACGACTAATAGAGAAGTGTGGAAGAAAAAGACATGTTGCGCCGACCACAAATAAATTGGAATAAGGGCAGAACAATGATGATGGTGAACAGAGAGATAACCTCATAAAATAATAATCTGTCCATGTAATAGAATGATAATATGTAAAATTCTCTCAAGGTACCTACAGCATAAACGTACCTTTGGGGTACATTCCGTGAGGGCTCGCACCGGAGGGAAATATGTATGACGGAATTTTACCGAAAAATTCCGGATGAAGAATTTGGAGGGAAAACATTATCAATTATTCTTATGATCATCTTGGCGTGGCCTTAATTCGTGAGGTGCCGAACGTAAAGAATAGCATCATCACATTTCTTCCCGAGTGTGTCGTTAAAGGCGACTAAGGGACTTAATATAGAATGGGCAGCAGCATTCTCTATATATTTTACCACCATACTGCGATCGCCAACCCGCCTGCGAAGTGCGGCGATTATGGCAAAGCCCCACAAATTGGAGGCCTATATCCAACATTGGACGTCTTACGGCTGAAACGATGATGATGAAAACAAGATTTGAAAGCTTATAAAAAAAAAAACCGGCCAAGTGCGAGTCGGACTCACGCACCGAGGGTTCCGTACAAACCTGTAGGTATCCTCGGTTTATGCATAAGGTTTATGTTTATGACATTAAATGTTTTTTTTTTTTAATTTTTATATTTGGGTTGACAGAATTAAAGGTAAATTGCGGTTTACGATTTGAGACGTATTAAAAAAAAACTACTTACTGGATCTCGTTCAAACTAATTTTCGGTGGAAGTTTATATGGTTATGTACATCATATATTTTTATTAGTTTTATCATTCTCTTATTTTAGAAGTTACGGGGGGGGGGGGGACACATTTTACCACTTTGGAAGTGTCTCGCGCGCAAACTGTTCAGTTTAGAAAAAAATGATGTTAGAAACCTCAATACCATTTTTAAAGACCTATTCATAGATACCCCACACGTATGGGTCTGATGAAAACTTTTTTTTTGAGTTTCAGTTCTAAGTATGGGGAACCCCAAAATGTATTCTTTTTTTTCTATTTTAGTGTAAAAATCTTAATGCGGTTCACAGAATACATCTACTTACCAAGTTTCAACAACATAGCTCTTATAGTTTCTGAGAAAAGTGGCTGTGACATACACGGACAGACAGACAGACATGACGAATCTATAAGGGTTCCGTTTTTTGCCATTTGGCAACGGAACCCTAAAAACTCATTAAACCAAAACAAATGAGTCCCAACTCGATGGGTCTTGTTTATCCAAGAAGTTCCTACGGCCGTCTTCCAGCTCCATCATCAGAACAGCTCCATGGTACCATATTGTTGTATTGTCACCGAAGATACGTATGTACACCAAATTCGACCTTTTTTTTTTGGATGGGAAATTATCAAATGGCTTCTCCCGCTCTAGGCGGAGCGGGAGGGCGTGTCAGACTTTTACTGACTAAAACCCACCCGTGTTCCTTCAGTTGCCCATGTGCCAGGGTCACGGTATCTCTTTCGAACAATCACGCGACCCCGGCAGGGATCGGTCCTAGCAGACCCCTTCATCGCTGCTGACATCTCTTTGAGGCGCGTGTGGAACACTACGCGCCGTCGACCCGAGCCTGGTCCTTACCGGGCGGCGAGCTTCCCATTGCTCGTCGCCCGCAAGCTCGCGCCTATGGGGTGGCCGGAAGTCTGCGATCGACTCCCGACGCCCGGGGCGTCTCATCCTGCGGTGGCTAGGGACGTGATCGCCTCCACGAGGTCACGGCGGTGCTCCGCCCAGGCAGGGCACACCTCCACCGTATGCTCCACCGTGTCCTCTAGACGATCCTCACAATGGAAAAACCCGGGCGTTTCCTCCCGCATTATCCTGACCAGGAACCCACCGAAGTACCCATGCCCGGTGAGAACCTGCGTCAGGCGGAAGGTGAGGACGCCGTGGTGCCTCTCTATCCACTCCTCAAAGAGGGGACTTACCGCCGCAATTGTGGCGTGCCCTCCCAAATTTGAGCTCAATCAGACATCAAGAAGTGGTTCTAATTTAGCTTCCAACATTCGTTCCTAACACACATACGAACAAACATCGCAAATAAAATAAAAGCTTGTACAATAAAAACCTATCGTTTAGAAGCTTATCAGTAAAAGGAGATTTGATATTTTTATAGAGTTTTCAAGAATACTCCTTTTGGCGTTTATATCTGGGTCGTAAAAATGTACTAGGGATACTAATGGATAAATTGTTGCAGCACCACTGCTCTCAAAACAGTGAAGGAAAACATAGTGGGGAAACCAGCATGTCCTTGTGTTGGAAAATTCTAAGATATGTGACATCTACCAACCCGCACTGGGCCCGCCTGATGGATGGCCCCCTCTGACAGAGAGGAGGCCAGTGTCCCAGCAGTTTTTCATCATTCCCTTCGTTCATAACTTTGACATGACTGAATGTGATGTGTTTGCGAACGATTGGAGTAGAATTATGCGCGTATGTCTGATGTTCTATGAGAAACTGTATGCTAGGGTGTCCACTGCTCCGTTTTAGTAAGTAGCGAACAATTGGTTATTATGACATAATTATCTGCATTGTTACTGTAGTTTTGTTTTCTTTGTATATTAATTAATGTAATTGGTGTCGTACCGTATTAATCTATACTAATATTATAAAGCTGAAGAGTTTGTTTGTATGTTTGTTTGTTTGGTTGAAGGCTCTAATCTCAGGAACTACTGATCCAAATTGAAAAATTCTTTTTGTTTTGGGTAGCCTATTTATTGAGGAACACTATAGGCTATATAAAATTACGCTACAATCATAAGGAGCTGGCAGGCAATTCGATGCGATGGGAAGGGTCAGGTGGGGCAAAAATTTGACGCGGACGAAGTCGCGGGCAGAAGCTAGTTAATTATAAATATCACGGCGCTTCGACCTTTTTAGACTGCAAGAAACGTCAAGAAGAACAGGAGACATCTTGACAAGCGCGGGTTGACGTTTCTTCACTCTGACGCAACACCAGGCTCTTTAGCGTGCAGCGATCAGACAACTGGATACCCGTTTGCATCGTGCTGAGGCAACACGTGTTTGGTGGAGCGTCTCTGTATTTTGACCAATTAGAAAGTGCTGATTGTGATTTCATTAGTATCCTATAAAAATAATAATCATGTGTCATAAATACGCGGCTTCAATTCTCCTCACCCGATTACCCACGATAGCGCGGCAGCTGAGATGAACCTAGAATTGGCTGATGATGACCATGTGCCGTTAAATAAAATAAATAAATGACACTGTGTGACATGTACGCACGGCGACGAATCAAGCGATACATTACCAGTATAAGCTGACCTCTCATTGTACGAATAATGTATACAATGTGAGGTTATTTAATTAAGGCAACCAAACGAATGTTGTTTTGTTTTTTTTAATATAAAAATATCTGTTCCACGAAAAATTACATAAATAGCTGATAAATAACGGGCATCGATCTTCGCCCACGAATATTATTTTATTTTTAACCGACTTCAAAAAAAGGAGGAGGTTTCTCAATTCGACCGTATTTTTTTTTTATGTGTGTTCGCGGATAACTTCATGATTATTTTTTTTTTGTTGGAAAGGAGATATCCCAAGGGCGGTACCATGATAAGGATACCAGGATCTGATGATGGCATCCCAAAGAAGTCGATGGGAGCCGTCGAAAATCGTAGAGGCGACTAGTGCGTTTATTATTTTATTCATTAATTATCTTAAAGCACTACTATTTAATGAAGGTCTGAAGTTGCTCTGATGATGAAGCCGAAAGACAGTCGAGGGAACCACTCAACGACTTACAGCAATTACCCAGTGTTTGGACTTAATTCATTTCTAAATATGTGTATAGTGCAGGGTAGATAGTAGATACCATAACTAAAAATTTAAAAATATAAACTTTTTACAAAAAAGAAAACCGACTTCCTTAAAAACACTACAAAGTGAAAAATAACTTTAATTTCGGAAGTCGGTGGCAAAAAACTTAAATACAGATGCTGAGACACCGACTTCCGAAATTAAAGTTATTTTTCACTTTGTAGTGTTTCTGAGGAAGTCGGTTTTTTTGTTCCACTCGTTTGCGATATCGATATCGTATTTCACCTCCAAGCTACATTCGGAAATGGTTTGAAAAATTGTAAATTCCCTTTCGCTCGGAAATTGAAAATTCCTTACGACGACGATGTGTAAATTTCATTGTATGCATCAATTTTGTCATGTCTACGTGCAAGCTAGTTCACGACTTTTTTTTGAAGTGGGTACACAGAGGTGTACCCGTAGTAGGCAGTTATGATAAGTCCTATAGGGATTTATTTATTTATTTTATTTATATATGCTTTATTGTACACCAGAAAATACATTACAACAAGAATATTTAACAAAAAAAAACATACAATGGGCGGCCTTATCGCTTTCTGCGATCTCTTCCAGGCAACCTGGGATCTCTGGGAAGTAACTTAACTTTTGTATTTCGTTACTACCATATTGTATAGAATCAAGTACTTCTAACTAAACAGACAGCTGTGCTGCTGTACAGTTTGTTGCGTCACTTCTTCTTCCCTTCTTCTTCGAATTAGGTGTCTTATAACCGAAAAGCGCAAACAAAGAAACAGGTGGCATCAGACTAGATGTCCACAAGATAAAAGACTGTTGAACAACCTCACTAAGCGCCTTACGAATGAAATTCAACAACACAATGACTCCTTAATTTGTTAAGGAGTCATTGTGTTGTTGAATTTCATTCGTAAGGCGCTTAGTGAGGTTGTTCAACAGCTACCTTAGCCAATTAACGAGTGACACTAAAACCGGCTACTCGCTTTGGAAAGCTACGAAGCACATAAAACGACCGATCGTGCAAATTCCTCCTATCAAGGAAGTAAATGGAAAATGGGCAGTGACCGACGAACAAAAAGCCCTAAGATTCGCTGAGCATTTAGAGCAAATATTCCAACCAAATGAAGCTCAGACTGATGAGATGATGATTCAGGGAGTACAAATTAGTACAGACATTAAATTAGTTACCCCAAAAGAAGTATCTAGAGAAATTAAGTGTAATTTTAATCGAAGAAAATCCCCTGGTTACGACCTAATTACAGGAGAAGTTTTACAGAATCTCCCACGTAAAGCTATAGTTAAGCTTACCACGCTTATTAATGCTGTATTTCGGTTGAAACACGTTCCTGACATGTGGAAAGTAGCTGAGGTCATCATGATAGCCAAGCCTGGGAAGCCACCTCATGAAACCACATCTTACAGACCAATCTCACTGTTACCAGTGTTGTCAAAACTATGTGAGAAATTATTTCTCAAGAGATTGAAGCCTCTTATTGAAGCTGCAAATCTTATACCCGATTACCAGTTCGGATTTCGAGAACAACACTCTACGCTCGACCAAGTACACAGAATCACTAATATTATTGAAAGGACACTAGAGGAGAAGAAGGTGTGCTCCACGGTTTTCCTTGATGTTGCACAGGCGTTCGATAAAGTGTGGCATGAAGGCCTCATTTATAAGTTAAGAACAATGCTACCTCAACAGTTTTCAGATATCATAGAGTCCTATATATCAAATAGATTTTTTAGAATAAGACAAGGAAATGCCTACTCAAACCTTAGGCAAATAAAAGCTGGCGTACCACAAGGAAGTGTACTAGGCCCGGTCCTGTATCTACTATACACCTGTGATATTCCTGAGCTAGAAAATGGGGTAATTACAACCTTTGCTGACGACACCGCTATCATGGCTGTTGGAAATAGCCACGAGGAAGCCGTAGAAAAGGTTCAAAAGTCCGTAAATCAAGTTTATGAGTGGACTGCAATATGGCGTATCAAACTTAATGAGAGCAAGTCTATCCACATCGACTTCACGAATAAAAAGCCACAATACATCCCGGTATTCATGAATAATCAACAAATTCCATACGCGAATACTGCTAAGTATCTTGGCATGACCCTGGATGCAAAACTGCGCTGGAAAGAGCATGTCAAAAAGAAAAGAACCGAATTAGATATTCGATACAAAAAAATGTATTGGCTACTTGGTAGACAGTCGCCATTATCAATACGTAATAAATTGTTGATATATAAACAAGTTTTAAAGCCTATATGGACCTACGGTATACAGCTGTGGGCTGCACCAGTCAAAGTAATCGACAAATTATACAACGCTTTCAAAACAAAGTACTTAGGGATATAGTCAGAGCGCCCTGGTACATAAGAAACAGCGACGTTCACCGGGACCTTAAAATGGATGTCGTAATAGTACATTATGGTACAAGTGTGTAATGTTGGTGATTACCGCTGAGGCGCCATTGAGACCCGAGCCGTCAGGTGAGGGTCTTAAGAGAGCCGAGGACGGTAATCATCAATACACACGTGTATCATACGACGTTTTTCAACACACTTGCGAGGAAAATACAAATATGTATTGCATAAATCGTTTTACCATACAGCAACAAATGCGATACAAACAAAATATGAAAATTAGGGGAAAATTGGGAAATGGCGCGCAATTTTTTTTTTTTGCACGCGCCAAATGTAAGTTGATTGATTACAGCCATACAGCCTACTTCAAAATGATAATTTTTGTGATAAAATGCAAATATTTTATAAGAAATTATTGTGAATTATAAATAATTTAATAATAATAAATGTTTTTTCGTCTTAATTAGGGACACATTTATTTATTTCAAAAATGTAAATAGATTTTCGGTGGCATAAAACCTCTTTGTTGTTACAAAAAAAAAAAAAAAAAACTGTATTACCCGGTTAAATTGAAAATGCTCTGTTTACTCGCATATAATTTGCAGTTAGGTACTAACTTAACTTTGTAGGGATCATTCTATTATGCACTAGTGTGTAATATTATTATGCACGTGTATGTTATAGTTCGGTTTATGGCCCTAAGAACGATATAATAAGGCTCACTTTACGAGCAAGTGTGTTGAAAACATAATTATACAACAATATGCAGAAGCTCATGAACACAGACTTCATCATCACGTGAATGTCGAGGCAATCCAAATCCTTGACAACACTGAATTAGTGCGAAGACTAAAAAGGGTTAAACCCTTTGAGTTAGTTTAGTGCAGTGCAAGTGAACTGAAACAGTAGTGAAAGTGCTAACTTTTTTAAAGAACACGTGAATCAAGTGTCTTCCCTATAACTTATAGTGAATAAGAAAGACGTTATTGGACGATTTCTTCGTTTTATAGTTACTTAGCAGTTTAAGTTATATTTAAATTACTTATTAGCTCATAGGCTAGATTGTAATGTAAATAAAGTATCATCTAATGTGATACTTCATTTAGCATAAAAAAAAAACTTCTTCCCAGCTAAAGCACTAGGAAGTGGTGAAGGGCGGGCGTGTCGGAGGACTGTCTTGTGTAATTTTGACGTTCACAAAGTTATGACTCTCAGTCTAGTTTAAATAAATGGAATAACCCAATAACATTTTTCCCGGACCCGGGAATCGAAACTAGGGCCTCACTCTCAAATTCCGATGGGGCCGCAATTCGACACGACCGTAGAGCGATCGGCGCAGACCAAAGACGTGCACGACACAAACATCCGCTATAAATGTTCTATAGTAACTGAATAAAATGCGCTCATCTGGCATCCCAACAGAATTTCTGCCAGGCAGAATTTCTGCGACTCACGACTCACAAAATTACGTTCGTTTGGCCTCACCCTTAGGTAACTTCCAACTTCGGGCTGTATGCTACTAAGAAATTCGTAATGCAAAAACCTAATAACACTTTGCCCGACCTGGGAATCGAACCCGGGACCCCACGCTCAGTAGTTGCGCTTGCGACTACGACACCAACGGGGCCGTCAAAGTCATAAAATCGTATTATTTGACATGCGTTTGTAAAATTGTGTATGTCTAATTTTATAATTGATTGTTTTTAATGTGTGTTATTTTATTTTAATTTATATTTCTAATTTAAATTAATTTAATTGTAATTTTTATGTGTAAATGTAATTTTATTTATTAGTGATTTTTTTAATGTTGTGTGTTTTATTGAATTGGATTTTTGTAATTTTAATGGATTTATAACTTATAATTATGGACTATGTCTGAAATAAATAAATTAATAATAATTAATAATAAAATATACAAAGTAACTATAGGTAGGTACTGTCTTCATGATTCATCATTATTTGAGTCGTAAGACATCCACTGCATAGGCCTCCCCCAATTTGTGGGGGGTTTGCCATAATCGCCACGCTTGGCAGGCGGGTTGGCGATCGCAGTATGGTGGTAAAATGCTTAGAAAACGCTGCTGCCCATTCTCTAGTGTTCATTCATTCCCTTAGTCGCCTCTTACAACACCCACGGGAAGAAATGGGGTGGTGAACGAAAAATTGACGAAAACTAGCAGGCAAATCGATGCGATGGGAAGGGTCAGGGGAGCAAAAATTTGACGCGGGCGAAGTCGCGGGCAGAAGCTAGTCTATACTATAATATTATAAAGCTGAAGAGTTTGTTTGTTTGATTGAACGCGCTAATCTCAGGAACTACTGGTCCGAATTGAAAAATTATTTCTGTGTTGAGTAGCCTATTTATCGAGGAAGGCTATATAACATTACGCTACAACTAAGAGTAACTGGTGCTATCCTGTACGTCCGGCACTACACGGTACTCTTACTTTGTATATTAGTCAACCTGAAATGCAAGCTACATTCGGAAATGGTTCAAAAATTGCCAATTTCCCGTCTAGTCACTCGGAAATTGAAAAATCCTTATTACGATTTGAAAATTTGATTCTATGCAATTTTGTTATGTCTATAAGCACGTTCGTTCCCGTCTTTTTTTTTTAAAGGTGTGGTTTACGTTTCTTTGACTCTGCTGCTGATTTCTCTATGGATAGAGTTTTCTTATCATTCTATTTGATCATCCTTCTCTTGACTATTTGGGGTCGGCGCAACGTGTCATTATCTAATTCATTGATCGTGTTTTTGGCCGCATTTCACGTGACTTGATAGCACTCATACTCAAAGTATTTCATTCAATTAAATCAAATAAAATTAAACAATCAAGGTAAAGTTAGTTGCTCATTCCAATCGGTATTAAGTTCCGACGACAAGAAACTCCACGGCTATTGCTATTTTTCTTAAATATCGATCACAATTTCAAAGCATTTTGAGTTTTGACAGTTTGCTAATTTAACAGCCGTCAAAATAAAATCACGAAAAAGAAATAAGAATTCGCGCCAATAGTTCTTTTTTTAATATTGCCTGCCCTACATTTTTTTCCGAACCTGCCTCAACTATAAAAACTCAAAGAGTTCATAGACAAGGGAGATCGTTTAATGGGGCACCGGGGAATCGTGCCTAGTAGAAGTAAAAAGAGCGGGAAAACAGAGGGGAGCGTAATGACCGCGTTATTAACGCGTTGCGTAGAGCACTAAAGGGGAGGCTGAATGACTTTCATTCCATCGCCTCTTTATACTTTTTAATGAAAGTTTGTATTTGTTGGGAAATTTAAAAAAATGAGATTTTTTACACCACTTTTACAACAATAGTTACGAATTACTTATATTTTTGAATTAATAAATTTATGTCTACGTATATTTTAAGCCCTGCATATTTGAGTAACTTGTAAAGTTCATTTTGAAGTTTCAAATTTCTTGTGCTCGTAAATTGGTGCCAAAGACATGACACAGTGATCACGTAACACCTGTGATGTTAAACGGTGGAAAAGCTTTAGTACATTCCATTGAATGTTTTTTTCATGAAATAGTAATTCAATAGGATTAAACTGCCAGGGTCGCGAGATTTGTTCAAAAAAGATACCGTGGCCCTGGCATATGGGCAACTGAAGGAACACGGGGAACGGAGTTTTAGTCAGTAAAAGTCTGACACGCCCACCAGCTCCGCCCGCGAGATGTCATTTGATGATTTCCCATTAAAAAAAAATGCCATTAAATGCTTAGCTAGCTTAGTTATTTACCAACTGTGAATTAGCCCGATAAATAAAAAGAAGCTCTATTATTTAAAAAAATGTGAATCATTAGAAGCGCAACAAGTTTTTAGAGATTCATTTATTTGAAAACAATGTTACCATAATTAGTTCAATAACGTTTTAGATGCTAAATATTTCGCCATGAAAAAGGCAGATATTTATCGAGCTTGCCATATGGGGGATACTGGTACCGATTCCCTTGTTCACAAACTAAACTAAATTTAAGTTCAGTGCATCTTTTTCTTTGTATTTCATTAAGAAAAGGACAATAGAAAATTTTTAGTTTAGTCCTGTCAAATTAATCAGCGCTTGTCACTACTCCATGCAAGTTAGACGTGATTAAAAACTTGCCTACTAAAATTACGTCAATTTCCGTCAAGCGCTGATTAATTTGACAGGACTTAACTAAAATTTATCTTCTGTCCTTTCATTAGTGAAATAGAAAGAAAAAGATGCACTGAACTTAAATTTAGTTTAGTTTGTGACTAAGGGAATCGGCACCACTAAGTAACTTACTGCCAATCGGCAGTAAGTAACTTACTTACCCCCCAAATTGGGAGAAGCTTATGTCTAGGGTTGCCACCCGTACTTTATAATAAAGTATTGTACAGCTTGGCAAAAAAGAGTCTGGAAAAAATGAGGGCGCCTGCTTAGCAGGTATGGCCACCCTGTATACTAGGACTAAAAGTGATAAGATACTTGTTGTTTTAATCCACAAACACGAGATCCCGGAAATTCTCATCAGTCAAGATTTCAAGACTTGATAGGCACACAGCCTTTTACTTTCATTGTATTTAGTAGATTGCGCATTATTTCGCTGGAATAACCTTTTATCTAAGAGTGCCATCATAATAACATAATGAAAACTTATTCAGTTTAAAAATTAATTAAATTACACTCAGGGATTGCCGATTGAACCGGATACACAAGACATAATGTTCAGCAATCGCATTTCCGGCCACCATCTAGGGTATTCACAACCATTCGATGGTTGGTATGCCTGTATCAAAGACATGAATGATACTGAACGAATCCTGTTAATGCTGACAGTTTATAGTCGACAAGAAGGCGACTTACAGCTGCTTACTGTCGGAAACTAATCGGAAGTCAGAGAGTACCTATAACATGTCACATTCGCAAAGTACGGGCAATATCGAATAAACTTGAACAGTTGACTAATGAAGGCAACAGGTATGTCTATGTGGGGTACATAACATTATCACTATTCACATGACAATGAAAATGAAATAACACGTTAAAATTTAGATTTTATTTAAAAAGAAAAACGTGACATAACAACATTCGTGTATTCCTTTTCGGTGCTATGATAGATATTTTCCATTAACACTGATGTGTCAGTTTTACATTTCTTATTTATGAAATCTAAATAGTGTAAAAATCTTTCTTAGACGTTTACGGCTCCCATTACAACCCATCTCCTCAAACTATACGTAATATATTACGTAGAATAGGCACCTGAAAAATAATAAATATAAATTATACTTTTTTTACTGTGGTATGCGATAATAGCATTAACAAAAAAAAAAAAAAAACTTGCCTGTTTCTTTACAGTGTTGAACTTTTTGTCTAATTGCACACAGATCGAAATCGTCTAATTCTTTTTCCGCCAACTGTTTTGGTGTTTCTCCAGGTGTAGAAAAAATCCTTAATTTTTTTCACCTACATTTACAATTTCTCTAATTGTACTGTGAGATTTACCTTGAAAAAAATATAAGACAATCATATTAATTCCATGTAGGTACATTTTTCAATTTCAAGTATCAAACATCAAGAGTCAACGTACACGCGATGATGTCAAACTAGAAAACATAACCTCAATAATCTATTAGTAAATAAAACAATAAAATGGCTTGAAACTTATAATACCGATAAAACTTACTATTAGAAAGGAAAACCAATGACTGGCATTGACTAAAAGATAAATTTCTTGGATAAATACCTGTTGTGTCGGCAGTTCTATCGAAAACATTGTCAATCGGAGACAAAATTTGTTCCGCTTCAGATTCCGCCAAATTTCTTACGAAAACTTGGTATATCACAGCTCACACCACTACTCCTTATTGTTTTATTCATTTTTTATACATACAAAAGCATTAATAATTGATAGTTAATTAAAAATAAGTAAAATACAACTGGGAACATAACACAATGACAGATTAGCTAGTTGTTGATGATAAACAAAGCAGTGTTTCCACCAAAAATATATTTTAGTTCCAATGGTTACCACGACAGACTCTTTTTTGCCAAGCTATACGTTATTTCACATAATTTTACTCTATACTTTACGAGAATAATAAAGTACACGAAAATACTTTATTTTGCAAGATTTAATTTCTTTGGGATTTTGAAAAGTTTAGTCGTACCTAAGTACTTTTTCGTTAAACGAAATTTATGTGATACAAACTGCAAAAAGTAATAAAAAAGATGTTTTTAAATATTATAATAAAAACAAATAAACAATACTTTATTTTTATACTATGTACTTTTTCTTACCTATGTACTTTTTACTTTAATTGCAAGACAAAAAGGTGGCAACCCTAGTCCAGCAGTGGACGTCTTTCGGCTGTAATGATTATGATGACGATGAAGAAACTTAGTGCATGAGTTACCTTGGCTTATCTGGAAGTCTTTAGATATACTTTGAATTCAGGTACGCTGGGGCAAATAGTTATAACCTGCACAGGTGGAGATTCACAGATGACTCCATCCCTGGAGAGTAAATGTGTAGTTGTCCCACAAATAATGGGGTACTAGTTACTTAATAATTTTAGACTAACAGACATAAAATAAAATTAATATTTGTACATGTATATGTTACGGGCAATTTGATAAGTCCGGGCACTATTAATAATGGCCGGCCTGTATTCATAATGCCCGACTTAATTGGGCAATGTGATTAAAACAGCGTAATTAATCACTTTTCCCGGCCATTATGAATAATGCCCACCCTATCGTGGGCAAAGTAATAAAATAGGTAAACTGTAGTATTATATGAATTTCTTGGTTGTCTATTTTACCCGAAGATCATATACCATAATCATCATATTCATTTACCCGAATTTCATGTGCCCGAATGTTTTGTTTGCCCTAAAAGACATGACATACATTTAATTGCCCGAAACTTAGATACCATAAGATACGAGTGCCATACGTATTGTTTTTCATATTTTTAATTGCCATAATAATGATTAGACATAATATTTAAACGCCATAATAATCATTACACATGATATTTAAGCGCCATAATAAATGGCAGCATGATCGAGGGTGGGCTTGGGCGACGGAGCCCCGCTATGCGGGGCTCCTAATTCTGGGTGGTTTATAAAAAAATTCGGGGTGCTTTAAAGTCCCGATTGCATCCAGCGGCTGCGGTCCAATTTCTCACATTGCCCGGCTACAAGAAGGGAATTATTCATACTGCCCGGTCCAAGTGATAAATTCAAGCCATCTCAAACACTGACTTATTACATGGAACACGAGCCGTCGGGTATTATTAATAATGGCCGGTCTAAGTGAGAAAATAATTACTTTGCCCGACGCTCTTGGGCATTATTAATAATGGCCGGTCTTTATTAATAATCCCCAGTTAATCACGTTGCCCGTAACATATATACGAACAGAGAAACAAGAATAACAGGGCATCTAAAAGTACATCTGCATCGCTGTCAATAGGAAATGTGCCCAAAAGGCTGGCAGCATTGCGAAGTTGAATGACGATGCTGATTCTTTGGCCAAAAATAGGCCAGCCCTCTGGTCACGTGCGGAGTCGACCAACCGCTTGGCAACCAAGTGGCCACTCGGACCCCATCGCCCTTGGGGCACTTAATATCTTGTCCAGCATGTCCTGCTGTCTGCACGCTACAGGAGTTGATGGATGCTACTGAAAGTGCCAAGCTAGTGGCCAAATTCTTGGCTCACTGTTTAAAGATTGCCATCGACACGCTAGAAAAAAAAAACTAGTTAGTTTTTCTTGTTACTTCAAGTAGAATTTCAAGCGTTTGCAAAATGGTTCTTATAATACTTAATCGTCGCTAAGGCCTTGGTATTTCGACATGCAAAGTCGTGCTAGATTTATCGCCTTGCAGATCGCAACTTCGAGGGGTTTTGAATGATGGCTTTTGTAACCATGCGGTTAAAAGTGAGGGTAGCCGCATTTTTGTAGTATAAAATCAGCCCACAAACTGACTGACTGACTGTGTCTTAAATAGTTTACATACTTAGACAGATTGGAAGGGAGGCACAACGACGCGCTAATTGTACAAAAAATTCAGTAGGTATATGATTCTAGAAGCAGATTTTTTTTGCGCGGACTGTCATAAATAAAACAGTTGTTGCATAAAAATGTGCAATACCTATAGTCTGTGCCAGATAAGAAAAAATAAAAGTCGTTGACACCCGCCTTCCAATGTATGCAAATATTTCAAAACGATACGAAAAAAATGTAATGAAAATGTCGTGGCACAGACTACACGTGGTCAACATGTATGGAACAGCAATTATTTTTAAAATAACCGACGCAAAATTTCAACGTTGGGGGTGAAAAATCTATTGAATCCATGGTAACAGGATGTCCCTATCAACCTGTATTATGAATGCGATAGATATATCTGTCTGTTTCCTTTTCACGTCTTAGCGGTTGAACGGATTTGATTTAAATTTGTAACACGGATAAAGCTTAACTTGTTTAAGGACATAGGTACATTACGTTTTATCCCGGTAGTAGATTCCCATGGAATAATTTACAAGTTGCACGGTACGCCGGCCAAACCGCGGGCCATCATAATTCTATATACGTATACAACCATACTATAGCAACTACAGAAATCCCACAGAAAGAATTAAAGCCTCCATCTCGCTCATTTAACTCTCCAGGCTCCCAACCGTCCCCCCATGTTATCCTTTCATACCGAAGTTCAACAGGAAATGACGTGTGCAAACTAAAACCACAGACAAACTAGAGTGGGAAGTAATTACTCGATTATTTACGACTCCTGGTTTCATAGAGCACTTGCCAGCCGCTTTGAACTTTTTCAGCGCGGTGGCTGAATGGAGATTTTCCCTTCGTCACTTTTATTTTTTACGGTAAAACTTTGTTCTCGTTGTGCAAAAAATGGCACGTACTTTTTTTTTTTGGTTTGTTTTTAGTTAAGGACTTGATACAGGTGTGGTATATTACTTTTTTCAACCGACGAAAAAAACGGAGGAGGTTCTCAAATTGATGCGTATATTTTTTTTTATGTATGACCAGTTGACCACGCATACCTTTTTACAGAGTAGTCCGATTTTGACAATTCTTTTTTCAATAGATAGGGTATACCTACTCGAAGATGGTCCTGTATAAATTTGGAAAAAGAATCGAACCCTAAGGGTAGGAAAAAGTCGCGAGATTTTTCGAAAGAGATACCGTGACCCTGGCACATGGGCAACTGAAGGAACACGGGTGGGTTTTAGTCAGTAAAAGTCTGACACGCCCTTCTGCTTTAACCAGAGCGGGAGAAGTCATTTGATGATTTCCCATCTAAAAAAAAGGGTAGGAAAAAGGGGATGATTGATTGTTCACTTACCGATTGTAACGTATGACCACGCGTAACTTTTTACAGAGTAGTCCGATTTTGATAATTCTTTTTAATTGGATAGGGTATGCCTTGCCAAGTTTTATTAGTAGATAATAGCCACTGAAAAATATAAAAAAAGCTTTTAACCTCTAAGTCCCTGAGATACCACATTTGGTACAGATATAATGTTTTTTTAATTGTGTCTGTAATTACGGTAATAGACTGGTTAAACAAAAAAAAAAAAAAAAAAAAAAACGGCCGGAAAATCTAAAAAGCAAACAAATAATAAACCTTTCAGTCATTTTGAGTCGGCGCCAAACAATTAATGTACAAAGATCACTCAAAGTGCCGACTCAAGTCTTTAGTTTTTTCGGCGGTTTATTTATTTTTTTGTTTAGAAGCTTTTGTCGTGTGGTTTTGATTTGAGGGTTTTTTTTTGGATGGGAAACTTCAAATGACTTCTCCCGCTCTGGGCGGAGCGGGATGTCAGACTTTTACTGACTAAAACCCACCCGTGTTCCTTCAGTTGCCCATGTGCCAGGGTCACGGTATCTCTTTCGAACAATCTCGCGACCCTGGCAGATTTGAGGGTCATGCATTAATCATAACAGCCACACTGGTCGTTGTAAGGTTAAGCTAAACTTTCCGCGGTCGTTTCGCGGATGGTTGAGCTTTTAAATTTCGAAGCCCGCTGTGTCTCGGAAAACACGTTGCATCTTTGGTCCCGACTGTCATTCGTAGATCTTGGACAGTCAGAAACACAGAAATCTGACAACCAGTCTTACCAATGTGTATCGTGTTACCTGGTAACTGGACTGTGGAGGTCAGATAGGCAGTCGCTCCATGTAAAATACTGGTACTCAGCTGCACCCGGTTAAATTGAAACCCGATTTCAACTCAAGTAAAAAAAAACTAGGGTAAAGGCGACGCAGATCAATCTCATGTGAGGTTGACTTTTACCGCTGCCTATTGTCATAGCTGTAAAAGTCAAGCCATAGAGCCATGGAGAAAGCAGAAATGTCTTTGAATGTCTAATGTCGTTAGCAATTAGTTATGAGGGTAGATAAGCAGCATAGTTTTGGTTTTAAATACCTCCTACATTTAGATATTCTAAAAAATTAAGATTTAATGAAGAAAAAATCATGAATATTTAATAACTACCTTCTGCCCACGACTTCGTCCGCGTCAATTTTTTCTACCCTGACCCTTCCCGTCGCATCGAATTGCCTGCCAGTTTTCGTTTATTTTCCGTTGCTGCTCCGCTCCTTTTGATTGTAGCGTAATGTTATATAGCCTATAGCCTTCCTTAATAAATGAACTACTCAACACAAAAAGATTTTTTCAATTCGGACTAGTTTTTCCTGAGATTAGCGTGATTAACCACACAAACAAACAAACAAACTCTTCAGCTTTATAATATTACTAGTCGTACCGCCTCAGAATCAATAAAACCCATGATAGGTGAACTCCTACCAAGTTATGACAACCTGGTACTTCGAAGACATAAAGCGTTTTCTAGCTATCACACACCCATGTTAGGTGAGCTCCTACCAAGTTATGACAACCTGGTACTTCGAAGACATATTAATAAGGAACTTTTTTGGATGATTTTTTACACCTTGGTCCGAAAAACCCAAATATCTTACCTATTAAAAAAAAATAGCCTATATTACTCGCAGATATTGTAGCTTTCTAAAGGCTCCTACACACAGTGCCGGCGGCAGGGCCGCCGGGCAAGCCGCCGGCCAAGCCGCCGTGCACCCGGCGGCATTCAAAGCTGCCGGGGCGGCTTTTATTGCCGGTGGCATAGCCGCTCGGCGTAAACCCGGTGGCACTGCCGCCGGCACTGTGTGTAGTAGCCTTTATGGTGAAATAATTTTTAAAATCCGTCCAGTGGTTTTTGAGTTTATCCATTACAAACAAACAAACAAAAATACAAACTTTTCCTCTTTATAATATTAGTATAGATTATAGTATATATTATAGTATAGTATAGTATATAGTATAGATAAATAATCATAAAACACCATAAAATCTCGTCTGTATCGTTGTCAATCTACTTAATTTTTCTTTTGAAGAGTCAGTACCCTGCAGCTAAAAATGTAAATAAATTAGGGCGTATGCCTATTTTTTTTTTGGGGTAGGTTTCGTCATGTGACGTTTCCCGCTCTGGGTAGAGGGTAGGAGGCCTGACGGGCGTGTCAGACTTTTACTGACGAAAAACCCACCCGTGTTCCTTCAGTTGCCAGCGCCATGGTAGCTCTTTCGAACAAATCCGCAACCCTGGCAACATGGCGTATGCTTTAAAAACAATAGAAAATACACAGAGAAAACACGCTATAATGCAAAACCAAAGTAAAACAAAGGATAGAGTGATTAATAAATGAAATGAAATAATTTTACTGTTCAAAAAAAGCGTGGTGCTTTTGAAAGTATTTTTTTGGCAGACGGGTTGGCGCTCGCTGCATGGTGGTACAATGCATAGAGAACGCTGCTGCTCATTCTCTAGTAATTATTTTTGATAATTCCCTTAGTCGCTTTTACGACACCCACGGGAAGAAATGGGATGGTGCTATTCTTTACTTCCGGCAACATACGGAACTACGTCCGGCAACAAAAAATGTAGTTACAGTGTGTCAAATGTAGTTGTTGTTTAGTACCTGGATGCCCGAGCTTTGCTCGGTATCAATTTTTTTTTTTGGTAAATTGTGTTTTTTAGAAATTATATTTAAATACAAATTACCTACATTTTGTTAGTTACTTCCAATAAAAAAAACATGACTTTATGTTTAAGTTGATTATCGATAAAGTTGATTATTGAAAACACGAATAAAACGACATTTTCTAAAAATGAATCCTAGCTAGATCGATTTATCGCCCTCGAAAACCTCTGTGTACTAAACTTTATGAAAATCGTTGGAGCCGTTTCCGAGATTCAGAATATCGTAATAATTGCTCGTTTAAAGGTATAAGATAATAATTTCGGGACACACATTAAAATGTAATTGACAGACTTATCGTGATTTTTTGAGGTAGACACTGCTTATTTGCCTATAAGCAATGCACGCCACTGATGACAGTTGCCTTCCCCATTATCTTTTTATTTAACCTCTAAGTCCCTGAGATACCACATTTGGTATGTAAACAATCGTTTTTTAATTGTGTCTGTAATTACGGTAATTGACCGGTTAACTCACTACCTTAAAGTAGCACACTAAAGCTTCGGTCACACCCAGCGAATACTCGCTGCTAGTAAATTCGCTGCAAATAATGATCGCAGCGACAATTTACTGCCTGCCTGTCACACACAGCGAGTTCTACACGAGAATTTCGACAGTCTGTTGGTGCACAAATTCAAAATGTCGTCTGCTCGGAATGACTATTTGCAGCGAGTACCCTGTCATACACAGCGAATACTCGCGGCGAATGCGCATTCGCCGAGAGTAAAATTGAACATGTTCAATTCAAAGCACGACGAATTCAGCTCGCGGCGACTGAATCTATTCGCAGCGAATAGTTTGTCACATACAGCGAATACTCGCGGCGAGTAGGCATTCGCAGCGATTAATCGCTGTGTGTGACCGACGCTTAACATTCAATGCTGTGTTTGTCAACAGGTGATCGTCGGCATGCCGCGCTCGGCGTGAGATGGACGGCATACAGATGGAGCCCATCGGCAAATACAAAGCCGACAGGAACGGTTCTGCTAAGGGTAAGCACATTTAGTGTATAATTAACACTGTTTCGGATTGTTTAACTAATATAATTTTCGTAAGTATTTCTGCTGCCAATAGTCGTTTTACTTTTTATTTTTTGTGGGTGGGAATTGATCAAATGACGTCTCCCGCTCTGGGCGGAGCGGGAGGGTCTTTTACTGACTAAAACCCACCCGTGTTCCTTTAGTTGCCTATGCTAGGGCCATGGTAACTCTATCAAATAAATCTCGCGACTCTGATAGACGTTTTACTTGGAAAGCTAATTTTATCCTTATTCGCTTTCCTAGCTTTTTCCCAACTGGGCTCTGCTTCCAATCTAACCGGATACCGGTATTTTACATAAAGCGACTGCCTTTGTGAGCCTCAAAACCTAGTTACTAGGTAATACGATACGCCTGGGACTGGGTTAAGACTAGTTGTCAGATTTTCGAGCTTCTGACGACCAGTAACGACTGTCAAAGATTGACATTCTTGTCCATACGAATGGATACAAAGAATCAATACCATTTCAATATAAATGTTGATAATCAAAAGTGCCATTTATGTGCCTATTTGAAATAAATGCTTTTACTTTGACCACAAATGACAGCCGGTATCAAGAGCTTAACGTGCCTTCCGAGACATGGAGGGGCATTGGTATGTAAAAATAATAGTTTAAAAAAACTAAAAAACACGCTTCCATAGAAAACCAAACTAAAAAGTAGAAAATAATGGAAAAAAGCGTGGGGTGTTTTTTAAAGTACTTTTTTATTGATATCAGGCACCCCACGCTTTTTTCCATTATTTTCTACTTTATTAGTTTGGTTTTCTATGGAAGCGTGTTTTTTAGTTTTTTTAAACTATTATTTATGTTCTATTTTTAGGGTGTTTCGAATTTTGAGACGTATGTCAGCGTAGTTTTCGAAGACAGTTTTTTTGCTGTTCTGGTAACCCTGGCAAAGATAATGGCACAAATTTATAAAATTATAGTATTGTCATCGGTCCTCGATAAGTCTACAGAGTTTAAATGAAATCTGGTCGTTTAAAGTGGGTCAAAATCGCGCTATAAGTAGTCGGTTACAAACAAACATACAAGTGAAGCTAATATAAAGAGTGTAAAATGGTCTCATGGATGACACGGATCAACCGGGCGCGGCAAGCATTGCGTAACCTGATCGATCATCCAGTGTATCTGTTTTTACTTAGCTACAAGCCCCCCATTATTTGTCCCAATTGAAACTGTGAATACAAGAGTTCAAGAATGTGCAGATCGAGCTACTAAAATCTGTCAAATTTGTTTAATAAATTTTCAACTTTATTGCCAAAGTATTAAGGTTCAAGGTTGATTGGGAGAATTTGTCAGTTTCGGGTACCTTGAAGCGGTGGCGTATGAATACACTATTTAGAACATGTACAGACATGTTCTAAATAGTGTGTTCATAAAGTGTAATTTCGATACTCCACGCTCCAGGTTTGCCAGAGAGCTATGGAACGGAGTATTCTGGGTATTAAACTTGTGGACCGGCTTAAGAATACAACAATCCGTTCCATTACTAAAATAACTGATGCCACTCAGAAAGCTGCCACGCTTAAATGGAATTGGGCTGGACTCCAAAATGCTAATTAGTAATTTTTTTATAACCAAACCATTACAGTATGAAATTGTTTTATTTTAGCAGCTGCCTGGCGTAATATGGTGGACCAGGATTTAGACGATGTCGCGTTTTTGGCGGGTGAGTATATAGTGCAAATATCATACACTAGCTTTTGCCAGCGGTTTCGCCCGCGTGGAGGTCGGAAATTATCCCGCGGGAACATACTACCGGGATAAAAAGTAGTCTATGTCCTTTCTCAGGCTCTAAACTATCTGTGTACCAAATTTCATTTAAATCGGTTCAGTAGTTTTAGCAGGCAAGCGAGACAGACAGACAGACAGACAGAGTTACTTTTGCATTTATAATATTAGTTTAGATTTAGATTATTAACATCATTATTCATTTATGAGTTCTCTTTAACCAGTAATATTAGGTCACCTCTTTTTAATTGACTTAAAAAAAGGTAGTTCTCATTTTGAATGCTGTTTATTAATGTTTGTAACCTCAGAACTCAGTCATTTAATAAGTAATTGGATTTATTAATTTTTCTGATGAGTGCTTTTTGGGTTAGCTTCAACTATATGTATTTTTTCTGCTAAGATTATATTGATGAAGTCCTCATAAACATAATAAATTAATATCACTGGTCTAGCACACTTAGCTAGGGAAGGTTTACGAATTTAGGTGCAGTAGCTGGACAGTAATAAAAATCAAAACTTTATTACAAAAAAAAAAGAACAACTCACTTCCATAAAAGTCAGCGGCAAAAAACGAAAAAACAAAATGAAAGACACTTAGTTTTCCAGAATCATCTTCACAAGGTCATCGGGTTTCCAGAATAGTATCCATATATTCTAATTAACTCATGAAACTTCAAGAACAATCCTGATTTATTACTAATTGTAAGTACATAATCATCTATTTTTTATCTCCAGACACAGACAAGGCCCGTGAAGCCCGAGAGCTCCGCGACGCTCCTGTGGCGGTGTGCTCACAACGGCGAGCCCTGTGTCTCACGGCAACGCTGTTTATTGCTATGTTCTCAACTGCACTGATAGTGGTGTATGCTACTCCACAGCCGGGTAAGTTAATCTAATTTAAAAATCTATTACAAAAAGATAACAACGCCTGTTTCTGAAAAACAAAATAATCTTGTGTTGGCGCCCAAATGGGACCCTATCGGTCACGTTTGGGCACCAATATTGGCGACCAGATGTATTCTGTTTTGAACAAAACAGATCTGGCAAAATAACAATTGGGTTATCCTTTGATATTGTCACGAAACTATTTTCATAAAAACTTCAATTTAATCATTAATATAGTTTAGTGCCATTAAAAAAAAATTATTGGCGCCCAACTGGGCTAATAAGGTCCCACGTTTGGGCGCCAATAAGTTTAAGTTTGCTTGTAGCCTTTGTCTCTTTGTGTGTTTATGGCAAAGAATATCACCGTTCTTATAAATGATCAGAACTGTTAAAAGTAATACGGGTTATCTTTTCTTATAGACTGCCCATGTGCTGGTGAGGCGACGTTGATACCAGGCCAACCACCAACGGATTCTGAAGCCAGTATCGCTGCCTCTAACAAGTGAGTGTACCGTTTACTTTGCATCTACTCTTTACTTTAAAAAACAGCGTATTAAGGGGGAGAATGAAAACTAAACGATCGTGGCTCTATATTTAATTTATGTTCCCATGGGTGTCGTAAGAAGTGACTACGGGATTTACTAGAGAATGGGCAGTAGCGTTCTCTATGTATTTTACCACCATATTCATTACTGGCGGGTTGGCGATCGCAGTATTTACCATATTGCGATTGCGAATCCGCCAAGCGCGACGATTATGGCAAGCCTTCCCCTCCCACATTTGGGGAGGGGAAGGCCTATGTCCAGCAGTGGACGTCTTTCCGCTGAAATGCTGACGATGATTATGAAATTTTGCAGCAGATCTACGAAAAAGGTACTACTATAGAACACAGACTATTCGTATTCCATACGTTTAAACTACTATACTTTAACACTACTCATATTTTATTTTACCTAGGGAACGGATAGCAAGCAACGGGGCTGTATTTCCATGGCGCGGTGCTCGTCTTCCTACATTCATCATACCAAAGCATTACAGTTTATGGCTGCATCCGAATTTGACGACTGGTGAATTGAGAGGTGAGGTTACATTTTATGTTTAAAATATTTAGCTAGACGACTCAAAGGAAGCAGTTTTAGCACGGACATTAGAAGAATAGTGTGGGTTCCATTATTTTGAAGTGTTAGTTTTATTCTTGACAACGGAACATTGAAACTTTTTATAACCAGGCAATTTCCTCTGAATCTGAAAACTATCCAAGAATTGTATTGACGCTTTGGTTCGTTGTCTCTTCCAAACGGAAGTGATCAAGTATTATCTTATCTTTAAACGAGCAATTCTTTTATATATGTATATATATAATCTGAATCTCGGAAACGGCTCTAACGATTTTCATGAAATTTAGTATACAGGGGGTTTCAGGAGCGATAAATCGATCTAGCTAGGATTCATTTTTATAAAATGTCGTTTTATTCGTGTTTTCAATGACCAACTTTATCGATAGTCAACTTGAACATAAACTTATTATTTTAAACACAATTTACCAAAAAATACCGAGCAAAGCTCGGTCATCCAGATATTGATATAATTAAACATCGATAATAAAGAAAGGTGTCCCGATCCAACCCGTCTCTTGCTGGGCAGTAAGGGACGGGCTTTGATTATATAATGTCTAGATGGAGCGTCGCCCTACAATCAAAACAGAAAACGAGCCAACAATTTCAAGTAGGTGTGCGTGCGAGCGGTGTGTTACACTGTGCGTCTATGTATCTGTGTGCGTGAATAATGTTACCAGCTACTACAAATTCTCCCATAAATCACATATAAAAAAATAGACTTATTAAATAAATTTTAGGTGTATATATATTATGTAGGATTATTCAGTTTTAATAGTGTCTTTTTATTATGTAGTTACTTTCTTAAATAAATAAAAACACTATTGAATTTAATTAGAGTTTTGTGTGTGAATGTTTTATTAAATCAACTAAATTAATTCTATTAGTATTACAATATTTAACTTTTTAGGCAGTTTGTATTTTGAAATAAAATATCACAGATCTAATATCTGTGATATTTTATTTGAATGAATTTTTAATTACAAATAAACAATAAACATGTTTTGTTGACAGTGTACATATCCTTGCTGCGGAAGTGATCGGAACAAACTACAGTAGTTTTTGTTGGTTTCCACGTGGCATTTTCGTGGGTTTTTTAATGCGATCTATCCATCCATTCGTGATAATAGGATTATTAAGAATTCTAAAAAAATAAGATGTTATGTTGATCACCATATTTTACTCATCAAATAACTATGTTTGATAAGGGCCGATTATTCAATAGTCCGATAACTTTTATTCGAGGAATAAAATGAAGGTTAAATCTACGATTTAATACTATTAGGTAATGAATGCCAGTTATTAATAATTACTAATATGTGAACAACGGTACCAAGTAAGTTATTTACCTAGCTATTATTATAACAATTTTTACTTGGCATCGACTTCAAAATCATGTAAAGAAAGACTTAGTAAATAAATTTATCTTCTTAAATTACTCTTGGCACCTTTGTAATCGGTTTATTGGACCCAATGCAAAAATAATCATTAACATGGGCTCATAAACAAAAAAGTTATACGCTTATACATTATCCTATTATAAAAAAGTACCACCTTTTTTGAAATCGATTAAAAGTACACCAACTAAATCATTTAAATATCATAAACCAACTAATATTCCCATAAAAAAGGACGTTAAGTTGGGAGAGTGAAAAAAAGAAACTGGCAATACTGATAAAATATGGCGTAATTTGATAATCATAAAAACAAAAAATAAATATGTAGTATTTTGGTTATTTACCGATGATAGGTGATGTATTTGGTATTCTTTACACTTCCTTTATAATTCTGGCCCAGTTTAATAGCAGATACCGTCATTTTATCGCTGTTATTTGTTTATTACTTAGCGCGCGTTATACGTTTCGACACCAAAGCGGCACGATCGGTACTAAGCGGCGGGTAAGAGAGCTTATAAGCTAACAGTTGGCTGATATTTTTTGACACGTTTGCGCGCATTTGATGCTCTATCTAGACATTATATAATCAAAGGGGATGGGCTGAATCGGAATGATCGAGCTGGATCTTTCAGCGACGCCCTAAGTCTACGTTCGTACTTACTCCCCAGGGGGTGCCCACAGTGCGTGTAAGCGGCTACCTTTAGTTTTGAAACCCTGGCTTGGAGGCCTTAATTTATTCCAGTTGTGCATTCGACAACCTCCTAGGGTCAACCTAGGAGGTTGTCGAATGCACAACTACGCGATGTCATTCCCAAATAAAGAAAGCTTTTCCATTTTACAAAATGAAAACGTAGATACGTTCTAACAGATGTTGATTAAGAATTTCTTTCATCACAGTTACAAAAACCTATATTTACACAAATTTTCTAATCCAGGCGAAGTATCAATAGACTTCAAAGTAGACAGAGACACTACTTTCGTAGTCCTCAATGTTCGAGACATGAATGTAACAGAGCGAGCGCTGTTCAAGTCGGGCGGGTCTCTCGGACCCAAGGTCGCCAAGACCCTGGAGTATCCGCAAGCTGATCAGAGTTATATTGAGTTTAAGGTGAGTAAATAGTTTTATTACGTCGATCTTATGTGGCACGTCAAGTAATAGGGTACTTATTTATTCTGAGGATCCTGCGTAAAGTGCACTCAGTGGACGAGAGTATGTAAAAAAGTTAATGATGTCACACAAAATGTGATTTTTCATTTTCATTGGTTCTCACTATCGAGTTCACTTCAAATACACCGAGTCTTAGATTACTTCTTCGCTTTGGCAAAGACTAGAATGTATGCAAGACGTCTCCTTGAATGACGGCATAATCAAACTACATGATGGTAAACACCGCACGAGTCTAAAATAACCATCATTAAATAAGGGATATCTACTCGTAACTCAAGCAATCTATTGTAATTGTTTTTGCAGGAGAAACTCCGTCGCAAGTACAACTACACCCTGAGTCTTCGATTTATCACAAAACTGGAGAGAAGTGATAAGCAACGAGGGTTCTTCTTGACTGGAACTCATAGACAGTAAGTATCTTGAGGTCACATCTACATCGGCTCATGGGAAATATGCATCACACTGACGTCACCCGAATCCTGCATCGCGCAAGCAGAGCTTACCGCGCAACTAACATTTATACAAACACGCATTTATACTAACACGCATTTATACTAACACGCATTTATACAGACACGGACTCCATCCGATCGGAAGATCTTCCCTTTTCTATAGAGGATGACTGAACTTTACCCTGTTCCTCACACCTCTATAATCTATAACCAGCTGCTATTCACATAATTTTGGATTCTGCTGTTGGATAAGAAAAAATTAGTGCCTAGAATAATTTATGTGGTTTCCAAATAATTTTTTTAAGCCATTTCTTTGTGTCTTCTACCCTGTTGGTCTCGTGGTCGTACGCACGACAGCTGACCTGGTCCTGGGGTCCCGAACCGTGAAAAATGTTATAGGAATGTCTTAGTAACACTAACAGCCGGAAGCTTGGACGTTGGCGCTGTTACACCCAAGGGTGTATGCCTCGGAAACTACGGTAAGCCGTTGGTCCTGCGCCTGATCTCTCTCCGGTCGTGTCGGATTGCCGTCCCATCGGACTGCGAACTATAATAATATAATAATAATATTCCACAACTATCACACAACGCCATCTAGTCCCAAGCAACTGAACAACACAACAACACAACAACAACAACAACAACAACAACAACTGATAAACATACTTATATATTTCTAAATACATACATAATTATTATAGATAAATTACACACAGAAACAGAACAAATGATCGTGCTCATCACACAAACATTTGTCCTGGGTGGGAATCGAACCCACGACCTCCGGCATAGCAGTCAGGGTCACTAACCACTAGACCAACAGGCCTGTCAAACTATGAGAGCTAACATAGAGCATAACTATGAGAGTGAGGGAAGACACAGTGCCCTTATGTCTGTGTGCAACCGCCTACACTACAATATCTCCCGATTCGGCGCGGACTGACCGCTGAAATTCGGTCTGGAGGAATTTTAATGCCATAGGAACCCTATCCTTTGGTTTATGGTGGTTGTTTACATTTTGAAGCGGAAAGCTCGTATTCATTTTAAGGTGAAGCTAAACGGATTTAATTCTGAGTTAGTGGCGTAATTTACACTGTGTTATTTCATAGCTAATTATGACTTGTGACAAGCGACGAAAGGTAATTGAAAGATTGATAATGAGCGATCGTTTGGTCTCACCTTTTGACATAATTATTTCATGATATGCCATGTTCATTTCACAGTCGTTGCGCCGTATCCCGATTCTGGCTGACCCACGCTCGCTCAACATTCCCGTGCCTGGACGAGCCACATTTTAGGGCTACTTTCAAGATGACCATCGTGAGAGACAGGTAAGAATAATTACTGGTTATGTTTCACTGAACTCAAAGTTGCAGGTTCACATCCTAGGAACGGCCAATGGGACATAGTTTTTTAATATTTTGCTTTTTTATTTCCTTTTTGATTTTATAAATGAAAAAGTTTGGATGTTTGCTACTCGATGGGCACATGACTCACCTAATCCCCCAAAAATGCTGTCGTTTCATGTGCCAAACACCCTGTATAGGATATTTTTTATTATAACATCATTACCAGGATAATAGTATAAAATACTATACTATTTATAACCTGGTAGTAAGTTACCGTGGTATAATTTCCGACATACGCACGAGCGATGCCGCTAGCAAAAGCTAATATTACATACTAGCTTCTGCCCGCGACTTCGTCCGCGTTAAATTTCTTGTTCCCATCGCGTCGAATCGCCTACCCGTGCGATTTTCCCCGTTTTTGCAACATTTTTCATTACTGCTCCGCTCTTCTTAGTTGTAGCGTAATGTTATATAGCCTATAGCCTCCCTCGATAACTAGGCTACCTAACACAAAAAGAATTTTTCAATTCGGACCATTAGTTCCTGAGATTAGCGCGTTCAATCAGACAAACAAACAAACAAACTCTTCAGCTTTATAATGTTATAAGTATAGATTCATTCTTTACGGCGAAGGAAATCATACATAAAAACTGTGACAGAAACTGTAGGAGTAAAATCTTAGCATTGTAGCGCTCGACTAAACTAAAGCTATTATAATATGTTTACAGATTCCACGTTTCTTTGACAAACATGCCGATAGTAGCGACAGAAGAGGCTGGCTTCTATTTGGGACATCGACTGGTGAGTGTCTTCAACTATTCTATTACTTTTCTCCAACAGCAGCACGCGTAGCATGACCACCGTAGAAACGGGTTTTGTCGACGGAAGAATAGATAAAGTAACGTTTCGGGTATACAGTACGACGGCAGCAAAGTAGAAAGAGTCAACTGCACTTTTTATAAAATATACTCTTCGACATGATTCGACTCAGAATTATATTTAACCGACTTCAAAAAAAGGAGGAGGTTCTCAATTCGACTGTATTTTTTTTATGTTTCTTACCTCATAACTTTCGACTGGGTGAACAGATTTTGCCACACAACCTAAATGGTCACCCATCCAAAGGTTGACCTTGAGAAGTGTAGCTTAACCTAGCGAACCTGCGACACAAGGCAAAACAAACACTACATGGTCACCCATCCAAAGGCTGACCTTGTGAAATGCAGCTTAACCTTGCGAACCTGCGAAAAAAACGTCACACATAAAGTAAATGGTCACCCATCCAAAGGCTGACCTTGAGAAGTGTAGCTGAACCTAGCTAACCTGCGACACAAGGCAAAACAAAAAAAAATATTTTGTAAAGGTAATATTTATAAAGCATGCTTTGCGAAAGGAAATAAATATGGTATAATCAAGAATAACGTATTAATTATATATTAATTATCACATCAAAAAAAATCGCATACGAAAACAAACAATACGAAACTTTGTTGCCTAAGTCCACTAATTTTCAGCATGGGCCACTGTGCGTGGCCACGCTCACCACGCCAAAATTTAGGTTTACCCTCGCCTATAGATGTTTCACATCAAAAGTGCAGTTGACTTTTTCTACTTTGCTGCTGTCGTACTGTGTACCCGAAACGTTACTTTGTCTAATCGTCCGTCGACAAAACTCCTTTCCACAGTGGTCATGCTACGCATGCAGGCGTAGCATGACCAACCGGCGTAGCATGACCAATTCTATATCTATTCTACCAAGAACAAAAAAAGTTCCTTATGTACCTATTTTAATTCTGTAAAAATGTTTCTATCTCATCAGAAAAATAGTCATCATACTTGACATCGTACTCTTGTCGACTGAAGAATAGAAACATCTTTCTTCTTTTCAGTTTTACAAAATTTTTCTACGATACAGTCTATCATTCTGTCTTCTTTTCCGTCGACAAATTCCGTTTCTAGGCCGTCAATTCTATCTCTATTCTACCAAGAAAAGGCTTAGTTCTTTCTATTCAATTCGACATCCCTTCGGCCCGAGCACGGGACGACCCGTAGATTCGGGTTTCTATGAAGACAAAGACTGTTATTCTTTCCGTAGCAAGAGAGTGGTAACTAATGTAATTAACGTGGATCCGCTAAGGACTTTTTCATTGAATAGTCATACAGTGGGATTAAACGATCTTAGAGTATTGTAGGTATTGATGATTATAATTAATATAGGTAATCCTGAAAAAAAAAATGTACCCCCAACTGAAACTCCAACTCAAAAGTAGAGAAAAATTCGTCGCCATGCTCCACATCGTAGAATTTTGTCGACTGAAGAACAGAAATATTTCGTCTCTTCAGTTTTAACATCGCCGTGCCATTTTGTCTATTCTTCCGTCGACAAAACTCGTTTCTATGGTGGTCATGCTACGCATGCTGAGCTGCCATAGGTTTAGAGCATATTTCACCGGTTACCAGAACTAATATTAGAAAAATGATTGTAGTAAAACTCAGGTCACTATGTTTGATAACTGTTTTATTATTTTCATTACCAATATTATCCCACAAAATCCCGCTGTCACGCGTCCGAATCATCCGGCTGTCAGGTCAGAATTTTTTCCGCTCGCCGAGTGTTGCCGACTCATCACATTGATTGTAATGATTCCTCAAATCGATTATACCTAGCATTTTTATTTGGTTTATTTTAAGTTAAGTGTTCGACGCCAGGCCAAGGCCTCACCATAGGATTTAATTATTATGTGGAAGCGCGATAGTGGGCCGTGGGTCAAGAGTGGTATAGCGAAACTGTCCGCCGTGCGCGGAGCTGATTAATACAATATTCAAAAGACTCACCTGGTTGAAGAAAACTGCTTCTGGAGCCTACCTGGATTTATGTATGTACATGAGTGTATATTGTATTGTATAGTGACCGTCAGTAATCCAGGATACAATCCACCGCTCCATTACGCCCTGCTACCAAAGCATGCGGTCAATGGGTCACTATAACCTCAAAGTATTTCAATCAAACAAACTGAACCCGTATTAATTCGTCAAAAGGGGTTGGTTACACAAACAAACAATTAGATCTCGACAAATTGTCCACAAAACGATCGGTTCAAACGGATTACTTTACAAAAGGGATTAATTCAACAAGACGGGTCGCACAAGCCGACATTTTTCCCAAAACCAAAACAAAGAGAAAAAACTGACTAAAACTAACTAAAACCAAACTGACAAGTGACAGATGTCACTCCGTTCGGTACGCTCCGTTACGCGCACAGATTAATCAAGTCAAACGGGACGGAACATTAAGCATAATTCGCAATTTAAAATGTTTCATTATTTGGCATTAGAAATCGTAAACCTTACACTCGTCCATCCTGACCTCATGTATGTCCCCATACATGAATAGAACAACACATAATTATTAACCTTACATGATAAAAAAAAGTTGTACGTTTGTTTGTGACGCTTTCGCGCTAAAACGGCTGAGTGGATTTGGATGAAAATCGGGACATGACTTGAATTAGGACATGGATTTCCATCCCGATATTAATGCAGGATCGAATTATGCGGGTGAAACCGCGGAGCGCAGTCAGTGTTTAATAAAACTCCCATGCATCCAATAATGAATGATCAAATCGCATGAATTGATTGAAAGATTGGATCCTATCTAATTTCCGAGCTGTTCGAATCATCAAAGAAAACTAAAAAAAGAATTAAATTTAGACCTTCACGCCTTTGGATACAATTGGAAATCCAAACAGAAGGATTTCAAAATAAAAAGAGTGGTTCATTTCGTTTAAAACGTACAAACTTTCTGTGTGGCTATCTGTTAAAGACTAGTAGACAAAACGATAGCAATCTTTTTTTCAATTATTACATATTTAATTCATCTTTTTCCTACAGCTACAAGACGAATTCGCAGTGACCCCACCAATGCCACCCCACATGATATCCCTCGCTGTCTGCCGGCTACAACGCCGGGCGGCGCCCGAGTTGCCAACCGAAGCGACGCCGAACATAACCGAAGTGTCCACGATGATACCAGAAGGCACTACGGAGCCGCCCGAAGAGGAACAACTGCCGCCTGAAATAAGCTTGTACAGCGACCAGCAAGTTATTTTGGATGAGTCTGGGTTAGTATTGTTATGTAGATCGTAAAGTCTAGAAACGTCACGCTAACTCCATCTAAGGAGGGGGCAGTATTACGTCAATCGAAAAGACTAGAAAGACACGCGAACGCCATCTGTTATCAAGTAGCAAGTACTACACGAACAATTGTACGTAGACGCCACCGCCATCTATTATCGAATAACGGGATTATTATCGAATATCGAATAAGCTTCTACGCTACCTGGAACTGTAGCAAAGTGTCGCGATTGTTCGCGGATAGCGGAAATAGCGGAATAGCGGATTGTCGGGCTGAGGAGCAGTTCGATTACGGATGCGATCGAATATGATTCAAGTGGTACAATGCAAGCGAGACAAGTGATTCCTTGTGACGTTTCTTTTTGTTGCGGTATTTGTGTTTATTTAATTAAACAGTTTTTTTGTGTGTTTCGGTAATATTGGCTTTAATTAATTTATCTCGAACCCCAGCTCGTAACAGTATTATGGGGTTGTTCCGTGTGGTGCCAGACGTGAAGAATATCACCACCCCATTTCTTCCCGTGGGTCTCGTAAGAGGCGACTAAGGGACTTACTAGAGAATTGGCAGCAGCGTTCTCTATACATTTTATTACCAAACTGCGATCGCTAATCCGCCTGCCAAGCGTGGCGATAATGGCAAATCCCTCCAATTTGGGGGAGAGCTATGTCCAGCAGTGGACGTCTTACGGCTGAAATGATGATAATGGGTTAGTATTTAAATTGTAAAGTTCAATTCCCAATTCAAAGTCATTTTGAAGGTCAAAAGCAACAAAAGACTACTCACAAAACCCTTCTACAGTTCTTGGTGAGCCGAAGTGTAACGGAAACTTCCGAAGTTATGTATTGGTTTGGTACCCTGGATTTTCTAATACCTTGATTTAAAACAGTAACCTGGTAGTTTCTTGTTCCTATACTTCTTAATTATAGAGATTTACGTTTTGGAATGGGCAACTTTGTAACTAGGGGGACATCCATAAATTACGTCTCACAAATTGCATGATTTTTTGACCCCGTCGTTTCTCCCGTCCTTGTCACAGCCGGTCATATTTGTGAGACCCCCCCTCCCTAGTGTGACGTCACATATTTAACCATTTTACATGTAGACATTGAATTAAAACAGTATCGTATTGAATAATTAATTAGCAAAGGGCTCTTAGGCGGCCGGCGCCAGACACAGTGGAGCGAGTGTAAATTCGCTAACAAAACAATTTGGACCTTATATTTAGAACTATAATATTAAAGAAAAATTTGAAAATAATATACCTACATATTTCGTGTTTTAATAATACATTAAATGTATTGATTTTGAAATGTGACGTCACAAATTTAGGACCCCTGCCACCCCTTTGTCACATAATGTCACAATTCGTCGACCCCTTCCCGTAACGTGTGACTTAATTTATGGACGGCCCCCCTAACTGACAAACTCTTTGCAATTCAAAAGTACATCTAAATTGTTTTATTGTTTTTAATTCTTTAAGTTTTCTGAAGATAAACTGGCATTGCCACTCCTGGACAAAGACTGATTTATCAATTTAAACTAACGTTCTTCTTTCGCAGACCACTTCTTGAGTGGGTGCAGAAGACGATACAGCACTTTGCTTTTGAGTTGAACACATCATACCCGCTCCCGAAATTCGGTAAGTCTAATTAATTCATATGGTAGGAGTCACTATAATCCTGCCAGGGTCGCGAGATTTGTTCGAAAGAGATACCATGACCCTGGCACATGGGCAACTGAAGCAACACGGGTGGGTTTTAGTCAGTAAAACTCTGACACGCCCTTCTGCTACACCTAGAGCGGGAGACGTCATTTGATGATTTGCCACTCACAAAAAAGGGGTTACTATAGCGAGGAGTAATGATTTAGGTCTAAAATATTGACTTTCTCTAATTTTAGTACTGTGATCCGCTCATAACAACTTGGCCACGTACGGCAAAACTCGTGCCGTATGCAAAAGTCGCTTGTTAAATCTCCAATGTACATGCCTTTTATTGTAGGTGGGAAATCATCAAATGCCGTCTCCCGCTCTGGGTGGAGCGGGAGGTCGTGTCAGACTTCTACTGACTAAAACCCACCCGTGTTCCTTCAGTTGCCTGTGTCAAGGCCACGGTGACTCTTTCGAAAAAATCTACGACCCTGGCAGGATCGCGACCCTGTCAGGTCCAACGTATGCCTCGAAGGAAGATTTTTTTTCTCGTTTAATACAGTTCTGCCTTAAATCTCTGTTTTTACAGATATTGTGGTGGTGGAAGGCGGTAACCCTTACTCCGAAGGCTGGGGGTTGATCACACTGTCACCGTCAACTCTGTCTGATACCAAGACTATAGCTAGATTGTTGGCTCAACAGGTGAGAACTAAAAGATAAGTAAAACAATAAAAAAACTAATATGGAACATGGTGGTAGCTTTGATCTAGTCTTATATCCTCCTATTTTCTGCTATTGTTTCTGTATTTTCTGCTTCTTTTGTTTCACTTGGAATCTCACTGACGTGACCGCATATAAATGGAAAACAAAACTCATTTGTTTTTAAAGTGAATCATCGTGGATACATAACGAAAAATGGTTCGAATTTCGAATTCAAACTGTTTGAGTTTAGATACAGAAAAACTAAATTCGCAAGTCAATAACAAAAGTTGTAGGGATTACAAAAAAAAAACTTTTTTGAAAAATAATGGCTGAATGCTAAATGACTAAAAACGTTAAGACATAACGTAAGTATCGTTTTGTTTCTATCAAAACGTTTTAAGATTACAGAAATTATGTTTACATAGTATCTGCGAAAATGCATTTTCAATTATAATATTTGTAGTGTACGTGCGCTTAAAAAGTGGTGACACAGCAATTAACAATACGAGAAAGAAATATATGTATTTTTTTACGATAAAGATGACGCGAAGAAAGAACACAAACGCAAAAAATACATATTGGATACTGTGTAACATATCACATTAAGATTTATAAATCTCTGAATGCATAAGGAGTGGTAAAACTGGCCTTAACAGAACTTATTTGAAAGAATGAAAACATTCCTAAGTTTTTTTGCCATAAAGATGACACAAAGAAAAAACAAACCAAAAAAAAATACTGTGTAACATTTCACATTCATTTTCATTTCCATACATATCAGTACCAAATCGATTTTTTCTTCTTCCCCAGTGGTTCGGCGGCACAGTATCGCCTCGCTGGTGGTCTTCACAATGGCTCCTCGAAGCCCTAACATCAGTACTCGCGGAGAAGGCGCCCGCACCTCCACACACAGACGCGCAGCCGCCGGCTGATGCACTGCTTCTAGATCATGTACTGCCGGCTTTAAGGTAAGAACAGCTATCTCCAAAGACTTCCTTGTATCTATACTATAATATTATAAAGCTGGAGTTTGTTTGTTTGGTTGAACGCGGTAATCTCAGGAACTACTGGTCCGAATTGATTTTTTTTGTGTTGGGTAGCCTTTTTATTGAGAAAGGCTATAGGCTATATAACATCTCGCTAAAATCAAAGCAAGCGGAGTAGCGACGAAAAATGGACGAAACCTGGCAGGCAATTCGATATGACGAGAAGGGGAGCAAAAATTTGACGCGGAGGAACTCGCGGGCAGAAGCTAGTATTATTATAAACAAAGTCCATAATGTTTTAGTAACAATTTTCTTAAAAAAGTACCTAATGTTAGTATTGGGTAACAAAATGAAAGACGACATGAAGCTGCACCCACCTTTGCAGCTTGGGCGACTCCCACCGATCAATAAAAACACCCAGTTTAGTGTTGGTACTGCCACGAACGCGAGTAAGTAGGGAGGTGCACTATTTTCTAATGATAGCGGCAAAGCCATTAACCCGCCCTTAGCAAACATCCCTGACACACTGCACCAACATGGCAGCCCCAACAATACCCTGCATTGAAAATTGGGGAAACTATTTTAAAAGTCCCACGCTGGGCGGCATTTTGGTTAATGGCGCCCGACGTGGGAAGTCGGGCAGTGGGAAGTTTTCAAGTCAGAAAGCCTTAGTTTGAAAACCAGTCTTGCTAAAGGGATTTATCCAGTAACTGGGTCTTGGAGGCCATATAGGCAGTCACTCCATGTAAAACATTGTTACTCAGCTGCATCCGGTTAGACTGGAAACCGATCCATTTATTCAGCAGATGATTAAATAATAACGCCCAACGTGGGAGTTTTAAAAAAGTTATAAAATAATATTACTCTTCAATCCCATACTTACTTAAAAAATCGTGAACCAATTCCTAGATAATATTACTTTAACCTTGAAGGAATCTATTTTTTATTTGAAGAATCTATTTCAATCCTTAATTGCAGGGTTGACTGCAATTAAGGATTGAAATAGATATCAGGATTTATGCATTCAAAACATCTTGTAGGTTTACTGGGTGAGGTTAAGTGAATGAAATCAGTGAAACCTGTTCAAAATTTATTCATCGTCCTGTTTTTAAATAGTATTTGCGATAAACTCTAAAATCATTTTTTATTTTCAGGCTAGACTCAAGCAACTCAGTTCGGGCAGTCGCATCACCAAGATTGGAGCGGGCTGATATAGAAAGCGCTACGGATGAACTGTCTTTGCATAAGGTAACAAGTCAACGTTTTTTACATCCCTCTTATAAGTTCCGATTAAGTTTTCCGACACACAATGTCATAAAACCTGTTCCTTTTTTTAAAACGCGTTTATTAGCTTCATTCTGTTCCAGTTCTTGGTTTTCTAGCGACTTAAATATTTCTGAGTATTTTATACTATCGAAGGCCTCGGTTGCCTGAGAATGGACGGCACAACCGAGGCCGGCCCAAGAAGAGGTGGCGAGACGACCTACTGCAAGGGTTGGATCGACGAGGCACTGGAAAAGGATGTCTGGAGGGATTTGGGGGAGGCCTTTGCTCAGCAGTGGGACAGCGTAGGCTAATAAAAAAATAGCTTCATACGTATGTTAGTATGTGCCTATGTAACGGTAACTTTGAACATGATTTTGACCGCCTTCAAAACGTCACATTGACTCCAAATTTGGCATAATTATCAAAGACCGATGACAATACAATAATTTTATAAATCTGTGCCATTATCCTTGCCGGGGTTACCAGGATAGCAAAAAACTGTCTTAAAAAAGTACGGTGACACACGTTACAAAATTCGAAACAAAAAAAATATAAACCAAACTAAGAAGTAGAAAATAATGGAAAATAGTGTGAGGTCCTTTTTTTCACCACAGCTCTCAAAGCGGTGAAGGAAAACATCGTAAGGAAACCGACAAGTTCTAAAACTAAAATTTCGAGGATCCTAGATGTCACATCTCCTCCCATCAATTTAGAACGCACTGCGCTCCATTGCTCGTTGGCAGACCTTGTTATTGAGTTGTTGTTTGTTACTAGGGTGCCGCGATAGTGAGTATGGCTATAGAAGCAGCCGGTGAAGCGGCCGGGCGTGCTGCACTGGCGCGATTGTTACGTGACCATCGCTTTGCGAGCGCTGATGCCAGGTAAACTATCTATTAGTTCAATTATTTTCTAACGTATAGTAAAAGTTTCAGCACGCGAAGTTCTTTCTCTCTAGAAGATCTTGATTCATATTAATAAACGATAAACTTGCACTAATCTGCATATTGCAAAAAACATAAGAAAATTTAGAGTTTCACTTAAGAGAATTCTGATAAAAAAGCCTGTATCGAAATGATTAAAATCAAATCAAATTGTTAGAAGCGTTACTTGAAAAGTAAGTTGAGAAAATCAGTATTTTCGTCTGTGTAGTTTGCACAAAAAAAAAACAGGTTATGAACATGAAATTACTATAGTTGCGATGTAGACCCTAAATAAATCCTTTTTTATCTGTGGAAATAACTGACATTAATGCCGTCTCCCTCTACTCAGGGACCTTTGGCGCGCATTAGAGCGAGATGGCGTAGACGACGGCGTGAGCAGCGCGGCGTGGGACGGCTGGTGCGAACGACCCGGCTATCCACTACTGTGTGCTTCCCCTATGGGGAATGATGTGCTTCTGAAGCAAGAGAGGTGGGTCTTTTTAGTTCTATCTTAGTCTATAGAGCAGGGTTTCTCAAACTTCTGGCTCCACGCACCCCCTTTCAAGTTTCCAGATGACGGCGAACCCCCAACCTGGGGGGAGGCCCCAGCAAGAAAATAATAACATTGTATATAGAATAAAATAAAGTTTATTAATTGAATAAAAGGTAATAAATACAGGCCAAAAACAAATATCTTATTAATATTAATGCGATGGATGGGCTTGTTTCTTGTTACAAATTGAGTCAATTTTTTTTTGAATAATGTTGGACAATTTAAGCCTTAATTCTGACTCAGCATCAAATCGATTTCTGTAGCCGACTAGCCGCCATTACGTAAATTTTGTCGCGAACCCCCTACCGTCGCATGACGAACCTCTAGAGGTTCGCGAACCCCACTTTGAGTAACCGTGCTATAGAGGATCCGTTTAATAAAATAGCGCTCAAAGTAGTTTAAAATTCTTTCCGTACTTGGTACTTGGTTTTTTTGCGTGGGAAATCATCAAACGACGTCTCCCGCTCTGGGTGGTGCGGGAGGGCGTGTCAGACTTTTACTGACCAAAAACCCACCCGTGTTCCTTCAGTTACCTATGCCAGGGCTACGGTAACTCTTTCGAACAAATCCGCAACCTTGGCAAATGAGTAGGTATGCGCTAAGATATTCCTCGAAATTCAAATATTTTCTAGTTTTTGGCAAGCCGAACACAGCCTTGTATTTAAGTTGAAGACAAACTTTAATTACTAAAGACCAATTCTTTATCCTTAGATTTCTGATGACTGCAGAACCACCAGATCCGGACCCTCCGATGGTGAACTATCTCCTCACATTGGAACTTAGAGCTGATTTGGATGAAATGTTCTATGAGCCTGGTAAGGAATCTTCTATTTAATTTTTTATTAGCCTATAACCTGTGGCTACCACAATCACCGAAAACTGGACCTGGCAACGTACAACACGCGCACACTCCGGACTGACGAGAAGATCGCTGAACTTGAGGAAGAATTGAGCAGGTTACGATGGGGCATAGTAGGGTTATCTGAAGTCCGAAGACAGGGGGAGGACTCAATAATCCTAAATTCCGGAAACTTGCTCTATTTCCGGGAGGGTGACCAGCAGTCCCAAGGTGGTGTCGGGTTTATCGTCCATAAGTCCCTTGTGAGCAACGTTGTGAAGATCGAGAGTGTATCGACCAGGGTGGCGTTCCTTATACTCAGAATATCCGCAAGGTATTCGCTGAAGGTCATACAGGTGTACGCCCCGACCTCGACACACCCTGACGATGAGGTGGAGACCATGTATGAGGATATTTCCAGAGCCATGCATGGTACCAAATCTCACTTCACCGTTGTCATGGGGGACTTCAACGCGAAACTGGGCAAGCGAAGCGATGATGAGCTGCGAGTGGGGCAATTTGGAGTTGGACGTCGGAATCACCGGGGTCACCTACTAGCTAGTTTTATGGAGAAGGAAGGCCTCTTTATGATTAATTCCTTCTTCAGAAAACGCGAGCACAGGAAGTGGACCTGGCAGAGTCCAGACGGTGCAACTAAAAATGAGATTGACTTCATTATGTCGACGAAGAAGCACATATTCAATGATGTCTCTGTGATCAACGCGGTGAAAACCGGGAGTGATCACCGCATGGTAAGAGGCACATTGAATATCAATATCAAGCTGGAAAGATCTCGGCTGATGAAGTCAACGCTCCGTCCAGCACCGATCCAAGTTCAGAACCCCGAGAGCTTTCAGCTCGAACTCCAGAATCGTTTTGAGTGCCTAGGGAGCTCCGTGGACGATTTTAACGATGGGTTTGTGGAAACTGTCCATACGGTCGGGTCTCAGTTCTTCAAGACCCGCCGTACTAATAGCAAAGAGAAACTCTCAGATCCAACATTACAGCTCATGGAACAGAGGCGCGAAATGATCCTGCAGTCTTCAGAAGCTGCACTCGAGTACCGGCAGCTAAATAGACGGATCTCTAAGTCCTTGAAACGCGACCTTCGCCTCTTTAATACGGAACGTATTAGAGACGCGATAGAGCGGAACAAGGGCTCCAAAGTATTTGCAAGAGATCTGTCTATTGGGCAGAGTCAGCTTGCCAAACTGAAGACCGACGACGGCAGAGTCGTGTCCGCCAAACCTGAGCTGTTAAGAGAGATCGAGAAGTTTTATGGACAGTTATACACGTCCACCAGAAACCCCGTTATGAATCTGGCTAAAGACCCGAGAGCTAGATTGACTCGACACTACACTGAAGATATCCCGGACGTCAGCTTGTACGAGATTAGGATGGCTCTGAAGCAGCTTAAAAATAACAAGGCGCCGGGTGATGACGGAATTACGGCCGAGCTCCTGAAGGCCGGCGGAAAACCCGTTCTAAAGGCCCTTCAGAAGCTATTTGATTCCGTCATACTCGAGGGCAAAACGCCACAGGCATGGAACAGAGGTGTGGTGGTACTTTTCTTTAAGAAGGGTGACAATACCCTACTTAAGAATTATAGGCCCATCTCACTTCTGAGCCATGTCTACAAGCTGTTTTCAAGGGTCATCACGAACCGTCTCGCGCGCAGGTTTGACGACTTCCAGCCTCCCGAACAAGCCGGATTCCGTAAAGGCTTTAGCACCGTGGACCACATACATACGCTGCGGCAGGTTATACAGAAGACCGAAGAGTATAACCTGCCTCTCTGCTTAGCGTTTGTGGACTACGAAAAAGCCTTCGATTCGATCGAAACCTGGGCTGTACTGCAGTCTCTCCAACGGTGCCAGATTGACTATCGGTACATCGAAGTGCTGAAGTGTTTGTATGAAAACGCCACTATGTCAGTCCGGCTCCAGGACAGAGCCTCGAAACCTATCCTCCTGCAGCGAGGGGTGAGACAGGGAGACGTCATCTCTCCAAAACTGTTCACCGCTGCACTGGAGGATGTCTTCAAGGTTTTGGACTGGAAAGGGGCTGGCATCAACATCAATGGCGAGTACATCACTCACCTTCGATTTGCCGACGATATAGTAGTCATGGCTGAGACTATGGAGGACCTCAGTACAATGCTCGATGACCTCAGTAGAGCTTCCGAAAGAGTGGGTCTTAGGATGAACATGGACAAGACAAAGGTCATGTCCAATGCTCATGTGATACCCATTCCAATGAAGATCGGAAGCGCTACACTCGAAGTTGTGGACGAATATGTGTACCTAGGACAGACTGTCCAGTAGGTAGGTCCAACTTCGAGAAAGAGGTCAATCGTCGAATCCGACTCGGCTGGGCAGCGTTCGGGAAGCTACGCGGTATATTCTCGTCCCAATTACCGCAGTGTCTCAAGACAAAAGTCTTTGACCAGTGTGTGTTGCCAGTGATGACATATGGTACTGAGACGTGGTCGCTCACAATGGGCCTCATAAGAAGGCTCAAAGTCACCCAAAGAGCAATGGAGAGGGCTATGCTTGGAGTTTCCCTACGTGATCGAATCAGAAATGATGAGATCCGTAGGAAAACCAAGGTTACCGACATAGCCAGAAGAATTGTCAAACTTAAGTGGCAGTGGGCAGGGCACATTGCTCGCAGAACAGATGGCCAATGGAGTCGGAAGGTTCTGGAGTGGCGACCGCGTACTGGAAGACGTAGCGTTGGAAGGCCTCCCACAAGATGGACCGATGACCTGGTGAAGGCCGCAGGAATGCGTTGGATGCGAGAGGCACAGAACAGGTCGAGGTGGCGGTGCTTTGGGGAGGCCTATGTCCAGCAGTGGACGTCTTTCGGCTGAAATGATGATGATGAACCTGTGGTGGCATCTATATCGTCACATGCGAACTGCGCAACTCTCTGACGTCACGCAAAATCCTACATCGCGCAAGCAGAGTTTAGACATTAATCGTCAGGCAGTTGCCCACCCATAGACCCGTCAGGTCGGAGGGTCCAGGCATGAAGAAGGAGGATTTCCTTTTCTATGGAGGCTGAACTTTGCATCCTGATCCTCTATAAGGCACGAGGACAAGAAGGGGTCCTAACTTTTCGTTGAACTTTTTAAAACTTATGACCACAATTCAATCATCGTTACTGGTGACGGAATGTACGAACCAAACAATTTTTTTTTTGTATTGGACTACTTATTTTGCGCAGGAAAATATAAAGCATTTTAGTTAATGATTATATTTATTTCACTCCTCACAAAATTCCCAAACCGGGGGCCTAATATCGACGATTAAAACGTAATAGGGTATAAGCGACAAAAACAATTGTTCAGGAGAGCGGTTTAAAGTTTGAAATTGTAGAAAAATGGACGTAACTTTTTTGTTTATTGTCATATTGTGAAAATGGAAAGACATCGTAGAGCCACGTACTACTCCCAGTAAGCGTATTCGAATAAGCAGAAGAATTTGAGTAGGATGGAATTCATAAGTCATTTTCGACCAAAATGGCGCTTATATTACCTTTTAACCGGTCAAGTACCGTAATTACAGACACAATTAAAAAACGATTGTTTGCATACCAAATGTGGTTTCTCAGGGACTTAGAGGTTAACCGTCGATATGAAAATTGATTCTTAACGAGTAAACTTCAAAAATTCTCTCTTACAGAGAACCTCACCGACTCGGAAGAAGACATCAACTCGACCACTACCACAGCCCCACCACCAACCACGCGACGGCCCACAGCCAAGACCACGAAACCACCACCACACAAGTGGATAATACCAGTCACCTTCGTGGTGGGACCACTTAATTTTGAGGAAGACGAGAGAGAAAATATCACGGCGTGGAAAAATGTCACGCATAATTATCATAATGCCACTTGGTAAGTGACAGCTGTCAAAATAACCTTTTTCTATTCTAAAGCAGTTTGGGTCAGGGATTGAAAACCAGTTCAAATTTGGGTTCTAGTTCACCAGGTTCTCCTTTCTGTATGGTTCCGGTTCCTTAATGGTTCCAAATCATTATTCGTTTATACATTGCCCTTTTTTCCGGGTGGGAAATCATCAAATGACGTCTCCCGCTCTGGGCTAGGAGCGGGAGGGCATTGTCAGACTTTTACTGACTAAAACCCACCCTTCAGTTGCCTGTGCCAGGGCCACGGTAACTCTTTCGAACAAATCCGCGATTCTGGCAGGCATCGGTACTCGCGGGTCCCTTCAATTTGTGCTGACATCCCTTTGAGGCGCGCGTGGAACACTACGCGCCGTCGACCCGAGCTTGGTCCTTACCGGGCGGCGAGCTACCCATTGCTCGCCACCCGCAAGCTCGCGCCTACGGTGGCCGGGAGTCCGCTATCGACTCCCGACGCCCGGGGCGTCTCCTCCTGCGGCGGCTAGGGGCGTGACGGCGCATTGACTGCTTTATTCATAGCCCTGCGCTTGTAACCTTTTAACCCTACGTTTGAAACCTTTTGACCCTAACTTTCAAGTATAAACATCATGTTTCTTCTGTCCAGGTACGAAACTGACAACAAAACTCGGGTATCACGGTGGACGGAGAACGTCACGCATTTAATTTGGATGAACGATACTGAAAGTGAGTAATTTAGTGTTACAAAAATATGTATTTTAAAACAATCTTTTGATGGTTTCGATTACTTATTTTTGTTTTTTTATTATATTTTTAGTAGATCTTATAAGACACTTTTATACGTCAATATTTTATCTAAAACTAGATGGCGCTGGCATATGTGGTCACCCATCTACGGACCATCGTAGCTTAACCTGAACGATCAACCCGTGCGGCTGTTATTACTTAGCCACAAGCCCTTCAACCCGTATAACTAATATTTTGGCTATTTTTCAGTGGTGATACCAGACCTTGGCAAACACAAATGGGTGAGATATAATGTAGGAGCGAGGGGGTTGTATCGAGTGGCGCCACAGGATAGGACTGATGGCGAGGTAAGAATGTTACACATACATACATACATACAATACAATCACGCCTTTTTTTCCATAGGGGTAAGCAGAAACCACGGAAAGCCATCTGCTACGATCTCTACACACTCCTTTTCCCTCGTTTAGGTTCATAGAATTGGTCATACACACACGCCGGTTGCGAGTGCTATGCACCTGACCTTTCTGAAGAACATCACCAATATGGTCACAATATGTCCGCCTAGGGCGTTCCCTTCCGGCGTGACCAGTCACACCAGCCTTGTAAATAACTTTTGTTATTCATCCTCTCCATTATTAATAATTTATTTTGTTCCACAGACATCAGAATCAGCAGCCCAACGCGCTGCAGAGCTGTATGCGAGCGGTGCAGCGGCTGAAAGGGCGCTCCTACTAGATGACGCTTTTGTACTGAGCCGCGCTGGAAGATTGCCGGCTAGCAGGGCGATAGCTGCCGCTGGTGAGAGCTCTAGTCTATTTCAACACCAGTATTTATTATTTATTTATATAAGTCAGATCGTGAGGGGGAGGAGTGCCGAGCGATATATATCGTCAGGGTTTGGCGTTCCCATTTTATTGGGATAAACAATATTATTAACAACTACAAACAATATTATGAACAACTACCAAGTTGTATTACAATATTAATTAAATGTTAAAAAAGAAACATAATCAAAATCAAAAGTCATTTATTCAAACTAGGCTGAGAGTCAGCACTTTTTGAACGTCAAAGTTACAAAAGACAGTCCCCCCAAAACGCCCGCCCTTCGACACTTCCTAGTGCTTTAGCTGGGAAGAAGAAGTGGCGGAACAAACTCCCCAGCAGCACAGCTGTCTGTTAAGTTAGAAGAACTTGAATAAAACGGTTACAAGATAAAGTAGGTAATAACAATACAGTACAACGAACAAACCCTTAAGGTTACTGTTCGTATAGAGGCCTAAGCCACCCAAATACAAAGTGTATCTTTCGCTATCAGCGTCAATACAGCTATGTTACAGCTATGTGAATATACAGCAGCGCTGTACCAGGTAAACCGACAGTTAAGTCGGGAGCAGGGGCTCTGTATTGAGTCTAATCCGAAGATAGACTGACTTGCTCATTTTTATTTTTTTTTTTTGTAGGACATCTCGTAGTTAATCCTGAAAAGATTCTTACTACTTAAACGGATGGTAGCCCGGCGAGTTCTAAAAAGTTACCTTTTTAGGCCTCCAGCCGGGGCTTATTATACTTAAAACTAAAGCGAAAGCTCTAAGGGTTACCTCGAGGGGGGTACGAACCTCGGCTTAGGCAATCACTGGTAGGGGGACAGCAAGGGACTGGCTGGATCTGGGTTAACTGACTTGCTCACTGAATGCAAGCTCTTTTATAGGACAATGTCCCGCCATAATATCTATGACAACTCTGTCCGATGGCGCGCGGAAGTACGCCACGTGTTTACTTGATACAAAACACTAAAGTATTCTAAACAAAATAAGACTTACATTATAAAGTAATCAAATAATATTAGAATAATTGTCGTAGATAAACAAATGGTAAATTCACAACGTAAACTACTCTAAAATTTTAAGTGACATGTCAATTATCGAAATATGCTGCAAAAATTAATAAGTGAGTACACCAAGTACTCAATAAATTATGTTCCGATTTATTAGACACTATCTGAGAGAAAAATCACGTAAATTAATGATAATAAAAACAAAGAATAGCAAATTATGCGGACTACCCACAATTTGTATTTGACGACCAACTCCGACAGATTAATTGTATTTGTTCAGAAGGTAGGTGAGATTGGTGAGATGATACCGTTAATCAAAACTCAATTGAGTTTCTCTTTATCCCCTCGCGTGTTTATGATGCACACGTGTGCATCATGTTATTTCAATGCCCAACTGTTTATGATACACCATGTGCATCATGTAAAATACATTTCAATTCCCGCTGTTTTTTTATTGAAAACATGCGAGAGGTTATAAAGATTTATGTTTGTTATATTTGTTATTTACATGTTTGTTCAACACTAATTACAAACTATAACCTTAAATTAACTATAAAATCCTTACCTGTAATAAAAGAAACGACCTTTAACCGGTCAATTACCGTAATTACAGACACAATTAAGAAACGATTGTTTGCATACCAAATGTGGTTTCTCAGGGACTTAGAGGTTAATGCTTTTAATTACAATATCAATTCCTATTTAGTTTTCACAGATATTCTAACACGACCACAGATACAATAGGCGGACAACATATCGTCTGCTACCGTAATGACGGTAGTAGCGCGACCTTAATTCTAAATAAAGTATATTTTCTCTACGTATACTTTATTGTAGACCATAAAAATATATAACAAAAAATAAATTTAATGACTACAAAATATAAAATGATATACTACAATAGCTAAACAGATATTCCGGTCGAGGTAAGTAGACAATTCTCTTAGATTTCCTCTTGTTCAGTCACTTGCTCGAACGACCAGTACGGCTGTTTTTTAGCCACGAAGTGCCTATTATACTTTTTTGTGGGAAATCATCAAATGACGTCTCCCGTTCTGGGCAGAGCGGGAGGGCGTGTCAGACTTTTACTGACTAGGTAATAGCTAGAACATGCTGGTGTCCGCAACGCCTTGATGTTGCTGACTATCTCACGTAGGGTACCTGGGTTACCGAAGTATTTGGCCCTGTATGTGGCGATCGCCGGGCAGTTTAGTAGCACATTCACTGCTGTCTCGTCGTCCTCAATGCAGACCCTGCACAGCGGACTGTCTGTAACTCCTATGACAAAGAGATGTTTATATATTTTTAACTTTGGTTTATTTGCCCACAATCGCATATAATTGATGTATGGACGTACTTGTAGAACTTTCTTTTTTTTTTCTTCTCTTTATTTGCCACTTTCTACTTAACCTAGCCTTATCAATGCCGTGAAACTCTGTAATTGGCTTAAGAGATAATTATCATCTTCTCACTATCAATGTGCAGTGGATGCTAGTAACTTTGACGCAACTGCATTGGGCTATTCATTGATAGTGAGGTAAATATTCAACATCACGCATGTAATTTAATAATAAGCTGTTGAGCTTCCTAATAAAAAAATAAATTAAACGACCCATAGCCAATGATGTACTGTCTAAAACCCACCCGTGTTCCTTCAGTTGCCTGCGCCAGGGCCAGGGTAACTCTTTCGAACAAATCCGCGTACCCTGGCAGGCGTTGGCTCTAGCGAACCCCTACAATTGTGCTGCCTGAATTGTTCAATTTAACTGTGCTCTTTTATCATCAGCAGCCTATAAATTTTCCCACTGCTGGGACATAGGCCTCCTCTCGGTGAGAGGGAGTGGGCCATAATCCACCACGCGGGCCCAGTGCGGGTTGGTGGATCTTCGAATTTTTGGTTCTAGGACATGCCGGTTTCCTCACGATGTTTTCCTTCACCGTTTTGGGAGCAGTGGAGATGAAATAATTTACACAAAGTAAAAGCGCCTGCTTGGGTTCCAACTCACTACCTACTACTCGTATGTCACGGCCGTTACCACTGGGCCACGACTACTCTTTTATATCTAACCCCATTATGATGATGATGATGGGGACTCCCTATACTGCTCTTAGACTCTCACTCGGTCCGTTTTGCGTGAGGGTTCTGGCTAGCAAAGCCAGCCTAGCTCCGCCCAAAAGCTCCTGGGAGCTTCACAGGCTTCGCGGAGCAACCTCATTGTTCCGAGGATTTCTTCACGTTGAGAATAATATCTTAATATCTTAGGACAACCAACACACCGTTATCTGATCCTAAACTAGGCAGAGCCTGTACTATGGCCACCAGACAACTGATAAACATACTTATATATTTCTAAATACATACATATTATAGATAAATTACACCCAGACACAGAACAAATGATCGTGCTCATCACACAAAGATTTGTCCTGGGTGGGAATCGAACCCACGACCTCAGTCTTAGCAGTCAGGGTCACTAACCACTAGACTAACAGGCCTGTCAGTGACTCGCGTTCCAAGATGACGTGGCTGATTCTTCGGCGTCAAGACAGCCCCTGCAAAGCGGGTTGTCTGTGGCGCCTAAATTATTAAAATGTTTGACAAAGGGACCTTTTTTACTGACTAAAACCTATCTGTGTTCCTTCAGTTGCCTGTTCCAGGGCCACGATAACTCTTTCGAACAAATCTGTAACCCTGGTAGGCATTGGTCTTCGCGGACCCCTTCAGTATATGCTGACCTTACCTCATTATAAATTATTCTCATCCCAATCCTCACCACCATCTGTTCTTATTTTCCTTTCTAGCTCGACTCAGTACAGAAACCCACTGGGCTCCTTGGCGAGTAGTCCTGAACCACTTATCCTGGTGGAGGGAACTGCTCATGGTGGCGAGCTCAGGTCCTCACCTCAGCCGGCTGCTGAAGACTCTGCATCCTACACAAGTCATCGTATACTCTGCGGAACAGCTGCAGACTGCAGGACTTGGGGAAGACCTACTGTAAGTATTTGTTTTTTTTTTTCTGGGTGGGAAATCATCAAATGACGTCTCCCGCTCTGGGTGGAGCGGAAGGGCGTGTCAGACTTTTACTGACTGAAACCCACCCGTGTTCCTTCAGTTGCCCATATGCCACGGTCACGGTATCTCTTTCGAACAAATCTCGCGACGCTGACAGCCTGTGGGTAACTTTGGAAGGATCCATAGCCACTGCAAAGGATGGACAAGTTTAAATATCTGGGCGACACGGTCACTGAAGATCTTAACGATAATTGAGACATTGAAAATGAACGTAGATTTCTGTCAGTTGGAAAATGCTGGCTCGCTGGTTTGCACGTTGTACGAAGTCAGTTAAAATAACGTTTTCAAAGCTTACTATTAGTTCTTCTACATGTGCTGCTGGTTGGTCAAATAATGCAAAGAGTGCTGCTGCGGCTGCCGTGGTGTTGTAGTGCGTTAGGGATGTTTGCAAAGAATAATATAGATGGTTTTTCCACCATTATAGGAACAGATGTGCATCCCTGATGACGCGTGATCACGGCAGCACCAACAGTATTCTCAGATCGATAGGATTCCCCGATATAGCTGAGGGGGCTTTTATGGGGTTTGGGGGGGTTTTTATGCCGGTAGTAAGTTTCCTCGGGATAATTTTCGACTTCCTTGCGGGCGAAGCCGCTGGCAAAAGCTAGTCTAAAATGCAGCTGCATCCGGTCAGATTGGAAGCTGACCGCTAAATAGTTATGTAAATAGGCTGATGAGTTTTTGGAAAATGAAGCTTCTGAAATTAAAGCTTTCTGGATCTCATCTTGAATCAACTCTGTATTTTTATTGATAAATAACTTTAATTTTGCAAGTAGGTTTGTACGAACACTTTAACACGTCAATCACATTTTTAAAACTAGATGAGGTCGGCGGTTCCTATCTGACTACTCTGAGAAGAAAGGCCGACACAAACTTAGAGGTGACAGTCTCTTTTAACCAGTCAATTACCGTAATTACAGACACAATTAAAAAACCATTGTGTCGATACCAAATGTGGTATCTCAGGGACTTAGATGTTAAAGTCCAGACATAAACTTGGTCAGATCATGTGAAGACCATATGTATTGGTGTCTGAAGTGATCTTTTGAGGAAATAACCATACAGATTGAGTGGACCTGTCCAGTCAGTGCACGCATTTGTCAGTAATCATGCAGCTCAACTCAGAACTTAAGGACCACAAAGATTCGACGAACAATACCAAAGAGAGGACATCTTGGTAAATTGACTGTCAATAATAACGTTATGTAATTTTTATCCTCAGATGGTTAAGCGGAGCCCTATTAACAGCTGGTGTTGAATGGGAAAACCCATCAGTGACGAAGCAAGCAGTGGACCTTTTTGACTCATGGCTCGAATCGAACCAGACTATACCTGATATTTATCAAGAGGTAAGTTAAATCATTTCTGATTCGATCGCGTAGAGAAACTCCAAGCATAGCCCTCTCCATTGCCCTTTGTGTGACTTTTAGGCTTCTTATGAGGCCCATTGTAAGCGACCACGTCTAGATCCGTAAAACCAAGGTAACCGATATAGCCCGAAGAATTGCCAAACTTAAGTGGCAGTGGACCAATGACCTGGTGAAGGCCGCAGGAATCCGTTGGATGCGAGAAGCACAGAACAGGTCGAGGTGGCGGTGCTTGGGGGAGGCTTATGTCCAGCAGTGGACGTCTTTCGGCTGAAATGATGATGATGATGATGAAGTTAAATCAGAACGAGTTCGAAACCTCTAGATACGAAGACGTTCGAACGAAGGTCGAAAAACGTATTCCGAAACTCAGATGGAGATAAGCAGGACACCTGGCAAGACACAGTTATAACACGTGGAGTAAGGCTGTAACAGAGCGACCTCCAAAAACTGGAAGACGGAGGTCGGTCTTCTGACGACGAGATGAGCGGACGTCATTGTTGCCATCACGGGTAGAACCTGGATGAGTTTGGTACTGGAGCGTGGGGATTGGCCTAGGAAAACAAAGGCTTATGCTCAGTAATGGAGGAATGTTGGCTGTGTGAGCCAAATGAATTAAAGACTATTAACAAACAGCAAAAAAATGTGGTGGTGGATGTTACTCTAAAATTTTATTAAAACAAGCTGGTTTTCCAATGGCATATTGTGGCTGCTCTGACATTAACCTCTAAGTCCCTGAGATACCACATTTGGTATCGACACAATGGTTTTTTAATTGTGTCTGTTATTACGGTAATTGACTGGTTAATGAGACATGACAGAATCTGCTTTAAATGTAATTTCTAAAAGAATTCGAGACTTTAGCACCGACACCAACCAAACCTAAAATATGTTGGAACATTTAATAAGCATCTGTAGGCAACAGTGGAAAAACTGGCTGACTGGCCTGTTAGTCTAGTGGTTAGTGACCTTGACTGTAGGTCGTGGGTTCGATTCCTACCTAGGAAAAATCTTTTTGTGATGAGCTCAATCATTTTTTCTGTAATTTATCTATAATATGTATGTATTTAGAAATATATAACTATTGTCAGTTGTCTGGTTGCCATAGTACAGGCTCTGTCTAGTTTGGGATCAAATAACGGTGTGTTGGTTGTCCTAAGATATTATTATCTCTGTTTTCACAGGCAGCCTTCACAGCCGGAGTCAGAACCCATGGCCTTCCAGCTTGGCAGGCATGCTGGAGAGCCCTCACAGCTTCGTACACAGCTCCCAGACCCATGTACTCACACAGAGCTCTTCTCGTCGCTCTGGCCTCTCCTACCGATGACTGGCTATTCTATAGGTACGTACATACAGGATAAGTTTTTAAACAGTGCGCAATTTTTTACAAATTAAAATTAAACGAGTTATAATGACTATGCAATTTTTATTTTGATGTATCTTACAAGGGGACGGCACGACCATGGGGAAACGGATTTGAATGAAATTTCGTAAAATGGTAGTATACCATGTGGGTACTACCACTGTAAAATATTTCCGTCCAATGCCCAGTAGGAGCTGAGAAAAACGCATACAAAGTTCAGCCCGCACTTGTATAAGTTACATTATATTCCGCTCGAGCGTACCGTGGCGTAAGCGGTAATTAATGCTCTAAACTCGTACTCTCGCCTGTGCGGGTTCGAATCTAGCTAGTTGACTTTTTTTTCTTTTTTCTTCTTATTTTTTTTTTTTCGTTGCAGAATACCAAGGCATAATTTAATCATTTTTGTTCTAGGTTTGCGTTCTCAACATTGTCAAATGAAGCACAAAGAAATCGCGACTGGCGGGTGTGGGCGACCGCGCTATATTCTGCTGCCTGCAGGTAAGAATTATATTCTTTCCAGAACCTCGTCCCTGACTTCTTTCCCACAAATCTTAACAACAGTGACCACATAATGGGTCGAAAACTACCCTATCGTTGAAGCCATACACATTCAAAAAATTCAATCGAAATCGGTTGAATGGATTCGGAAACCAGCATGTACAAACAAAATGATATTGAGACGTCTCCCGCTCTGGGTGGAGCGGAAGGGCGTGTCAGACTTTTGCTGACTAAAACCCACCCGTGTTCCTTCAGTTGCCTGTGCCAGCGCCACGGTAACTCTTTCGAATAAATCCGCAACTCTAGCAGGCAATGGTCCCAGCGGACCCCGTCAATTTGTGCTGACATCTCTTTGAGGCGCGCGTGGAACACTACGCGCCGTCGACCCGAGCTTGGTCCTTACCGGGCGGCGAGCTACCCATTGCTCGACGCCAGCAAGCCCACGCCTACAGTACCAGTATTATCAGCCTATAGCAGTCCACTGCTGGACATAGGCCTCTCCAATTTCACGCCATTCTTCTCGATTCTGGACAACTCTCATCCAGCTACTACCAGAGTTTCGCAGGGTGACTGATAGCAGCTGGATGAGAACGAAGTACTAACTTGTTCACTTTTGACTAGATCAAGTGTGTGTAGAAATTATCACATTTTTATTTGACAACTAGCTTCTGCCCGCGACTTCGTCCGCGTCAAATTTTTGCTCCCCTGACCCTTCCCGTCGCATCGATTTGCCTGCTAGTTTTCGTCCATTTTTCGTTGCTGCTCGCTCCTTTTGAGTTATAGTGAGTCAACCTTAAAAGATAGACATATGCTCTCGTGGACTTTTTTTTTAGAACTTTTTAAAAAGAAAAATTCCGTCATACATGATTTTTGCGTTACTTTAACCGTTTACGCAGCGCACGCAACGGAAACTCTCAAAAGGAATAAATTTTCCCCGTTTTTGCAACATTTTTCATTACTGCTCCGCTCCTCTTAGTTGTAGCGTGATGTTATATAGCCTATAGCCTCCCTCAATAAATAGGCTACCCAATAAAAAAAGATTTTTTCAATTCGGACCAGTAGTTCCTGAGATTAGCGCGTTCAATCAAACAAACAAACAAACAAACAAACAAACAAACAAACTCTTCAGCTTTATAATATTAGTATAGATAAGCTCTCAACAAATTCGAGAAGAGTGCCGAAGAGAATAAAACATTTAAGATTATAATCCAAAAATAAATGTTGTTAATCCACTGGAATAACAACTTGTGCACAACAACTGATGTTAATGAACAAAGGACGGCTTACAAAAGGTAGGTATTTACATTTTTTGTACAAGTAAGTGAGGCGACGCCCTAGGAGGACATAATTATAGTGACCTTATTGGTGATGTTCTTCAGAAGGGTCAGGTGCGTAGTACTCGCAACCGATATGTGTGTATGACCAGATCACCAAATTTATGAACTTAAACTAAGCAAAAAAAGTATGTTAGGATCGTAGGAGGTGGCGTTCCGTAGTTTCTCTGAGAAAAAAAGGTAGGTAATAAATATATTTCCGTTTCTGCAAGATGGCGTGGTGCGGCCGGTGTATGGCGTATCCTTCGCTCACAGCCTGTGCTGCCGCCGTCTGCTCTGCAGGCAGCCGCAAGATGTCTATATCAACCATATGACTATTATCGGGTAAGTTGTTATATTTTTTTGTTGAATGAGCAACTGTTAAGGTGACGTAGCGAGATAAACGTGCTTTTTCTTTTTAGCGTACCTTTCTTACCGTATGGCATCCGTACTTCATCTTTTAGTGTATGTTTTTTGACTATATGATCTAGTATCCTGTAAAAGGAATACACGATACGATGAAATTTTCTCGATACAAAAAAATCGCAAAGTTCTATCTATGATTGTGATTTTTTTAGCCTCAACGCGCGATGTGTATGTATTATTAAACATAGTTTACTTTAAATCATTGATTATAATTGTATCTAAGTTTTTGTAAAAGAGTTTTCGTTTTAATAATACTTTTCATTCATAAAAAAACGGCGATTCGTTTTGGCACATACGTTATTTTATTCCAAGCGCACACACATTATCGCCATCTCTTCTTTTGCCTATCATAAGTAGTGTCATCACTCTCGTTCGTTCATAAATCAGTCGCCCAGTAGGGCTCATCGACGACGAACCTATGTCACTTTTTTACAAATCGGTGCGATTAAAATTACGTTTTTTAAATATTTGTGTTCACAGAAAAAGGTAGTAGTTAAGCATTTTGCTGTAATGATTTAATATAATAAGTGTTGGCTTTCCAAATAACTTTGTATTTCGAATGTATATGTGTCTATTTTTGTGACTGTGAACAATATAACATTCTTTTTCTATTACCATTTAGAGACGACCTAAATTATGTATGAAAATGGGAAGAACCATAAACCAAAACTGAACAGTACCTTCAAGGTTAGGAGTGCCTGCACAGGGCAATTAATTTATTCATTTTGCAAGAATGAAATACCAATAAGATGATCATAACAGTAAATCGAATTCACCACCTTCACTAAGGCATTACAGCAACAATCTATTCTCACTTTGTAAAGTAATATTGAGTAAACACCTAATTTTCTAGAGAAGAACGTCTGTTTTATCCCAAAAACTTATAATAATCATGCATTTAGAAATAAAATAAAATATATAATTTGTTTTTAGGTTTGAAGTATGTCAACAATATATCTATATGTGAAGTACTGTCACTTCAAATACAGCACAACGAATGAATGGAGTAGCATTAGAATTGTAAAAAAGGTGAGGTTTTACTTGACAGCAGCTCAAAGAAGGGTAATGATTTAAACAGGCTGTGTCAAACACCGAACTAGTTTAAAAAAATATCATTGGCATGTAAAAGTGTTTGTACAAACCTACTTACAGAAATAAAATCATTTATCATTTATAGCAGATGTGAAGTTTTATTGATAATATAAATTTTAATTTCATGTATCAATCAATCAATCAAATCAGTTTATTTCGGGCTACAAAGACCCAAATCATAATACCATACAGAGTATCATACATACAAAAAAACCACGTAAACATAACTATTGTACACGAAGTGACGGCGACGTGTTGCGCTGCGTAGTATCGCGTAGCCTTCCACGGAATCGCCGATACACGACACCCTTCGGCCAAAACTCTTCCTTGAGGAAGGTCTCGATTTGATGAGTTGGAACTCGGACCACGAATGACTTGAAGTTTGTGTTGTGGCACGGTTCCAACTTCTCGACCCCCAAGGTCCAGTTGGAATTAACACGTACAAACTCCACGATCTCCTCAACCTTCGTGGTGTAATGTTGACGGGACACATAGAGCTGCGTCGTTAGTGTAGCTGGACGCAGCAGCATACTGAGTCCTGCTAGCGCGGTCCCACACTGGTTCCGACTACGAAGCTTCTTCCTCTCTACCTTCACGAAGCCATCCTTGTCAGGCACGTGACCTGAAGTTGAGCCTAGCTGTTTCGAACCCTATATGTACCGTGTTTGATACCTAATCATTAGCAGCCTATAACGTTCCCACTGCTGGGACACAGGCCTCCTCTCGGTGAGAGAGAGTGGGACATAATCCACCACGCGGGCCCAGTGCGGGTTGGTAGATGTCACATGTCTTCGATTTTTTAGTTCTAAGACATGTTTACTCACGATGTTTTCCTTCACAGTTTTGAGAGCAGTGGTGTTGAAATAATTTACACAGAGTAAAGCGTCTGCTCGGGTTCGAACTCGTAAGTAGTAGCCGTTGCCACTGAGCCCCCACTGCTTCTCGATATCTAATCAAAGCACTCTTGTAGACAAGAGTGCTTTCTGAAAACATATTGGCTATTTATAATTTTTCATTCCTACAAGATTTTATGGATGATCAAAACAATGGTGTTTTACTCTGTTTTGAATAACACTAAACATACTTCTATAACCTTATGAAGACTGTTTAGCAAAATATTTGTGTACTCCATCTCTGAATTACCCCTAACCCCAAAATAACTGTAATAAAAAATAAAATTAATAAAAGAACAAACATACATACGAGTTAATAGGCTGATAAACACATTGCCCTCTGCAGTCGGGTAAAACACCCAAATAAAAAGATATAATCTAGACATAGTTACAAAATATCGGCAATAATATCGGTTTTGATTTTCTAACCGCAGTCACACGTAATTACTAAAATATGTATGTATAAGTCAAGTAATTTTAACATTTATCATACACATTGCCATACGAAATTGACTTTGAAGGAAATATAAATAACTTGTAAAATAAGGTGAAAAAATACTCATAACTAGTATTTCGTAATGGACGAAGTCTATGTAAAATATTGTAATTGTACGCTGCCAGACTAGACCCCGTACAATACGATTTCAAGTGCGCAGTGGAAGAGTTATAATCGTGGGGCTCTAGAGACAAGAGTGGCTAGCGTACTGTCCGCCGTACGCGGAGCAGACAATACAAGTACAAGGTACAATATACAAACAAAGGCACTTACCTCATGGTTGAAGGACACTGCTCTGGTGCCAACCTGGAGTTCTGTATGTAAGTGAGTGTATCTGTATTGTGTGGTGACGTTACGAGTATTCTTCAGGTTAGAATCCGCTTCAACTTAGGCTTGAGGCAATCACAGCATGCGGTCTTCAAATCACTCGTTCCCCAATAGCGTCACTTGAATGACCTTCAAACTATTTCAGGTATTTCCAACAAACAGAACCCGTGATATTTCTTCAAATTGGGGGTTATTACAATTAATACAATTGGATCACGACTAATTGTCACAAGCGGATCGATTTTAAGGATTAATTTCAACAAAAGCGTCGCGGGGCTTCCAAAACGCGACGGACCTATTTTAGCGGCAAAATTAACAAGCGCTGTCAAGTGTCAACGTCAAAAAATGACAAGTCAGATGTCACTTCGTTACACGCGCATTCCATTAGGCGCACAGATAATAAACGGTACGCAACATCTACCCCCCCCGGACGGGCCTTCCCGTCCGCTAATCACTTGGCAATCCCGACAAGGTTGCGTTTTATCAGTCCACCTGACGCGCTGCTGGAGAATGTGCAAATACTCCAAGCTCCAACGCTTCCAAAACTCTGAGCGGGCTGCTGCACCAACTGAAACCGCGATAGCCAATTTTGGCTCACATCGACAAAAGGGTGCTCCGGCAGGGCGACAAGTGGCTGTCAAATCAAAAAATGGCCCGGGGTCAGGGCCTCCACGACGTTCAGGTCCGTAGACAGCGGGCACAATGGACGCGAGTTCAATACAGCTTCAAAACGGAAATATACCGTAGCTAACTCCTTAAAGGTGAGAACGGTGTCCCCCAACAATCTGCGCCAGAGTCCCTGTGCCGCTTTCACCGCGGCCTCAAAATACCCCCCCAATGGGGGCAGGCTGGCGGGTCAAACAACAACAAACAACAAAAGCAACCAAACAACAATAACAACCAAACAACAACAACAACCAAATGGCCCTCCTTAGGCAACAAAAGGGGGTGACGGGCCCCATAAGGAAGGCTAGAGTGCCTCAACCGTCAACAACAAACAACAAAAGACCCGTATCGTCCAAAAAGGGGTTCAACTTAATAACGGCTCCCGACAATATCCAAAACTCTCGCTGCAGAATGGCCAACAGCGCATTGCAACCGGCATGCGAGTTCATAATGTGACGATCAGTCACCAACAATTCAACAACAAAAAAAAAACAACAATTCAACAATTTGTCGAGGGAGCTTTATCGACTCAACAAAAAATCAGGGTCCTTCGTTCCAACAGCGAGCACCTTGAGCCCGGGCAAAGGACCCGACATCAAGACTGGCGATCGAGGTCAATCATCCTCGAGATGAGTCAGCCAGTCTGGTCCCCACCATAGGGGGTAAGCAAACAAGCGGGGTGCCATGCACCCGCGTGAGGCCACGGCGCCTGGGTTCAAATCTCCAGGCACGTGCCTCCAAATCAAAGGCGTATCAAAATTTTGAATCTGGGACACTCGGTACGCAACAAAGACCTCCAAATAGTGGACGGACGTCTTCAACCAACACAAACAATTTGACTGTCCGTCCAGGCGTAAGAAACCCGAATGTCCACAGTTCCACCCAAAGTGTGAGCAACGTGGTTCAATAGACGCACAAGACGCGCCGCCCCTGACAATTCAACTTAGGGGTGGTCAGTGTCGTCCGGAGGGGGGCCACCTTGCTCTTGGCCAAGACCAGTGACAAATTCACCTGGCCTGTGCGCAGACGGTGCGCAGACAAACAACAGCTGCATAACCGTGCGGAGACGCATCACAAACAAGGGTAGCAGAGTAGCTCCCAGGGGGGAGGATAGCGCGGGGTAACACGACCTCGTTGACTGCAGGGAGTGCGGATACAAATTGGAGCCAATCTTCCAACAAGGTTTCCCGAATTGGCTCGTCCCAGCCAAGTCCCGGAGTCCAAAGGCGCTCAAGAAAACAATTTTGCCCAAAACAATACAAACAAAACAACAAAACAATAGACAAAAGGCAACCCTGGGCTCCCATGTCCATAATGACACGGACCACAACAGAGTCCCCCGTGGGCCCCCAGACCTGACCGATGCCGTTGGCAACAAAACCGTGTCGATCTGAGGGGTACCTTAGCGGGGCAGGCGCCAATGTCCTAACAATGCCTGGGCGGCGACCGATCGCCGCACACCCAGGCTCCGCACCCAAGCTCAAGTCCCTCGCGACGAGGATGGAGGCCAAACTCCTCGTCCGCGCGGTGTCCCGAGCCACGCGCCATGGCTGGAAGGGCATATCCCACCGGATGCCCGAATGGCGGGGGGCGTGACTCCAACCGGGGACGTTCCGCCAATGGAGGGGAGGGAAGGCGGTGCTGGTCTGGCCAGCGCTGCCTAGCAACAACTGCGTAATCGCCTTTACGCGGGGAGACCAAATGGCGGTCGCGCGGCTCCCGATCAACTTGCGCGGGGGGTGGAGTGCGGCGCTTAAAATTGCGGGCCTCTCCCCGGTTCTGAACCGGCGAGGCAGAAGCCCGGTGACCAACTCCATGGTACCCCCCCGTACGCGAACCTTCAACAGAGGCTGGTCTGCCAGCGTGGTTCGCGTTAGTGCACAATATGTCCAAATGGGACCCCCTACAAATTTCACAAGGGCGGGGGTTGGGGCAGTCCCGATGGAAGTGAGCCCCCAAACATGAGAAGCACAGACGGCGTGCACTGGCAACTCGGCGGCGGGCACTCACGTGCAATTTCAAAAAGGCCGCGCAAGTTGCCATGCCATGCCCCATGTCCCTACAAAACTCACAACCAGGACGACTCTGGGTGCCAGCAAAACGAGCGGCGGGGCGACCATCAACAGGCCCGCGAGCCCTAGTCCGTCCCTGGTCTCGTGGCCGGGAAGACGGCTGGCATGACTCAGTGGCAACGCCAGAGTTGTCCACAAACCGACACTCATCCTCCAAAAATTGGACAAGGTCATCAAATGGGGGGAGATGTGTGACACTATCCCCACCATACTTTTGCTCGAAACGAGCCCTCAAATCGGCAGGAAGCCGCTGCAGCACAACATGCACCAAAGGATAAGACCATTGGTCCACCGGCAAGTCCAATCGCTTCAAAGCGTTGGTCGCTACCACCAACGGGTTCAACAGGTCAGTACGCAATGCTGACAAACCAGTAATGACCGGTAACCCCAAAATCAATCCAATATGAACGTCAGCCAAACAACGTTTATTTTGGTACCGCCGGGTGAGTAGTTCCACAGCGGTAGGGTAGGCTGAGTCAGTCAAAGACAGATGCTGCACCAAGGCTCGGGCCTCACCTTCCAGGACGGACAACAAATAGGCCAACTTTTGGGCGGGTCTGAGGTCCGAGCGTGCATCAACCAAACTTTCAAACAGGTTTTGGAAACTTAACCACTAGTCCAAGCGACCGTTAAAGTGTGGCAGTTCCAAAGTAGGCAGTCTACTCAATAGTCCGGGACCTGAAACAACCGAGGTCTCCGGTTTGACCTGGACAGGTGTCCGGCTCTCCAATATTTCCCGAGCACGTTGACCAATGACATCCCCCAGGTCCAAGATCTGGTCGTAGTCCGCAAGGACCTTGTCACGTGCTGCCTGATCCAGCACTTCCAGAGCCACATCACAGATGTACTCGTTGTAGCGGGTAAGCAGAGCATCAGCGTTGCCGAGTCTAACGTTCAACTGCTCGAACCGAGCCAGAGTGACCGCTTCAAGATCCGGGCGCTCAGCGGTTGCTGCAGCTGAAGTGAACCACCGAAGCTGTGTGGTCAATCCACTGATTGCCTCTCTCACCGCTTTGTATGCCATTGCACAAACAATACAATTCAATATACCAAACAAAATAATTAAGTAACAAAGTTCAAACAATATATTACAAAATAACTACAATCAAACTACCAAACTGACTAATCAGCAACTCAAGAAATAACATTAAATTGGTTTCAATTCAATTCAACAATAAACTTTTATTTTAATTCAAACCCAATATCAACGTTCAAAATTCTATTTCACAATTCAATTCAAATATTCAAATTCCAATCCAATTCCAAATGTTAAGTTCACAAACCACTTTGTTAATGGTACAACAATAATAATCCTTTATTCCAACTCAAAACAATGGTAATACTCAAAAATGCCAATAATTTTTCAAATATTAATTTTCACAAATAACCATATCAATGGTACAAACTCAATATTTTAATGTCTTCCTGACATTCAATACAACAGAGGTCAAATAACAACAACAAGAGGTTATAGCATAGCTCAATCTAACCAACTCTGAAGCATATATGCAAACCTGGTTGACCCCCGGCAATATGAGTTACTCGACTCAATAAATTCCAAATTATTTCAAACAAACAATTAATTACCGATAACAAATATTTACAGCGAATTACTACTTCCCTTATAGAGACTGCCAAGTAATTAGCCTACTGTAAATTACCAATTTGGTGGTTATGTCTTATAACCGTGCTCTGAATACCAAAATGTACGCTGCCAGACTAGACCCCGTACAATAGGTTTTCAAGTGCGCAGTGGAAGAGTTATAATCGTGGGGCTCTAGAGACAAGAGTGGCTAGCGTACTGTCCGCCGTACGCGGAGCAGACAATACAAGTACAAGGTACAATATACAAACAAAGGCACTTACCTCATGGTTGAAGGACACTGCTCTGGTGCCAACCTGGAGTTCTGTATGTAAGTGAGTGTATCTGTATTGTGTGGTGACGTTACGAGTATTCTTCAGGTTAGAATCCGCTTCAACTTAGGCTTGAGGCAATCACAGCATGCGGTCTTCAAATCACTCGTTCCCCAATAGCGTCACTTGAATGACCTTCAAACTATTTCAGGTATTTCCAACAAACAGAACCCGTGATATTTCTTCAAATTGGGGGTTATTACAATTAATACAATTGGATCACGACTAATTGTCACAAGCGGATCGATTTTAAGGATTAATTTCAACAAAAGCGTCGCGGGGCTTCCAAAACGCGACGGACCTATTTTAGCGGCAAAATTAACAAGCGCTGTCAAGTGTCAACGTCAAAAAATGACAAGTCAGATGTCACTTCGTTACACGCGCATTCCATTAGGCGCACAGATAATAAACGGTACGCAACAGTAATTGTCATTTACCAAATAAATGTATAGTAATCGGTTAAATGAAATTGTTATTAATCTCTTAAACACCATCATATATTTTATTCATAGACCTCTAGAAGATTCATTCGTTATTTTTAATTTCATGTTGTAAATCTATATATTAATACGTGAAGCGAAAATTTTGGAACCCTTTTTACGAAAATTGGGTGGACGGAGGAGTATGAAATTTCGCACACATATAGTTTATACAGAGAAAAAGTGACGAATGCTAATTTTTTTTTAATTATGCGTAAAAATACATTATTTTCATTATTTTCAATATTAATACCATATTATTTTTTATATTCTTTTATTTCATTGTACAAACATATAAATTATATTTTTAAATATTAAAATAACAAAATTTTTAAAAACATTTAAAAATATAAAAAATAGTAGTCCAAGCTACCGGCGGCGGTCAGGGCTCCAGAGAGAGGTACCTCCTGACAATACGAGCCGTATCCAGAAGTACCGCTTTCTGAATCAAGCCCTTGATCCAGCTGCCTAACGAGAGCCTCCTTAGATGTTGGTCGAGGCTCTTGGCTATCAAGCCGTTGACTATCGGCACAATGATCGCTGAATCCACATCCCACATGTCGACAACCTCGCGAGCTAAGTCAAGATACTTGATCTGTTTATCTTTCTCAGCTTTCACGAGGTTATCGTCATGTGGGACCGTTATGTTAACAATCATTGTGCGCCGCTCTACTCGATCCACCACCACTATATCAGGCTTATTTGCAACAATAGTCCTGTCAGTGATGATGGATCGATCCCAGTACAATGTGATATTTCCATTTTCGAGAACTGGGTCGGGCACATACCTGTAGTACGGCACCTCTGATTCCACAAGACTGTATTTCAGAGCAAGTTGCTGGTGGATAATCCTAGCTACTAGGTTGTGCCTATGCAAGTATTCTTCGTTAGCTAGTCGAGAACACCCAGAAATGATGTGTCTAATTGATTCTCCTGGACGGTGGCATACCCGACAGTGCCGTCAACCGTGCCATCTTTCACAATAAATCTCCGGTAGTTGTTCGTCATCATAACTTCGTCCATAATTGCCCAGACAAAACCTTCGGTTTCCCCAAAGAGGTGACTGAAACGCAGCCAGGCTACGGACGCTAGTAGATCTACATCGGATCCATGTAAGGCCCGGAAATAGCGTCCGTGGAGCTCCTTACTCTGCCATACCTTCGTGCGGTCATTACTGTCGAGTATTACAAGTTTACGCCAGTTCTCGTTAGCCATGGAGAGCGAGGTGAGGCCCTTGTCAACCCCGACCACATCTCAATGCATCCCCACGTCGGTTTCTAGGAAATATTCCCTGAGGCTGCATATCTCGCGATTGTGGAGAGTCTTAGCGTTTAAAAAACCTCGACATCCACACTTTCGCGGGATATACAGTCTCATTACCGATGACCGTGGGTGATGCATTCGATATGCAGTCAACAGCGTACGGACCCTCCTGTCCAGGGCGTTGATTTCGGTTTGAGTCCATTTGAGTATGTCGACAGAGTACATCAAAACCGGCATGACCCAACCGTTGAAGGCGCGCACCTTGTTTCCACTTGATAGAAGACTATTAAAAACTTTCTTCAGGTGGCCAAAGAAGCGCTCCTTCAACGATTGCTTCATGTCAGTAACATTGATGCCCAACGCTTCCGACATACCCAAATACTTATAGGTTTTGGCTGCGGAGAGGGCTCGGAGGTTTATGGAATCCGAGAGTTGGGTTCCCATGGATTCCACAATCTCCCCTCGCTTTACATGCATGACCGCACATTTGTCCACACCAAATTCCATTCTGATGGCGCTACTGAAGGTTTCAACTACTTTCAGTAGCTCCATCAGTTGAAAATTGTTGGGGGCAAAGAGTTTTAAAATCATCCATGTAAAGGAGGTGGGATATAACCTGACCACCTCTCCTCATCCGATAGCCTATGCGTGAATCCTCCAGCAGTGTGCTTAGAGGATTCAGGGCTAAGCAGAACCAAAGCGGACTCAAACTATCACCCTGAAATATGCCTCGCTCGATCCTTATCGGTTCGCTGTTCCCTTGGATATTTCAACATCCTGGATAGCGAAGGACCGTCCTCCACTGCCTCATACATGAAATCAGGAAGGTGCGAAGAGATGCATCGACTTTATACAACTCCAGCACCCTCATGAGCCATGTATGTGGCACCGAGTCATAGGCCTTCTTATAGTCTATCCAACATGTCGACAGATCCTTTCGGGAACGACGAACTTGTTGGCTTATGGTCATATCAATGAGGAGCAGCTCCTTAGTACCTTGTATACTTATTATTTCCTTTATTCATTTTAACAAACATATAAATTATATTTTTAAATATTAGAATATAAAATAAAAAAACATTTAAAAATATATAAAAAAAAAAAAAATAGTGGCCCACCGGTATCGGGAACAGGGTCCAAGCTACCGGCGGTCAGGGCTCCAGAGATAGGAACCTCCTGACGATGCGTGCCGTGTCCAGAAGTACCGCTTTCTGAATCAAGCCCTTGACCCAGCTGTATACTTATTATTATTACCTCCTTTATATTTATTATTATATTATTTTTTTCACTTAATAATGTATTTCTATTCAAATGAAGCACGGTCGAATTTCGACCAATGGGCGATGACTAGTAATATAAATAATTAAATTTTTTATTATATATTTTTAATTATTTTGAGTTAAACAATCTCGTATTACCCAACATCGGTACATAAATATTAGCTAGCTTTTTCCCGCGACTTCGTCTGCGTAAATCTTACGTTACGCGGACGCAGGTGAAGTCGCGGAATTAATAGGGTTAATGGGTAACGAATAAGGTTTAGTCGTGAAAGCGTGACAGACAGACAGAGTTAGTTTCGCATTTATAATATTACTTATAGATAAAGAAGATAATTTATTGCTGTAAGATAGTTTTATTGCTTATAATTAAATATTTGTATTATTTGTCTACTCCATAGCACGCTATGTGCAAAAATTTCATAGACCGACTAAATTTATGCTTCTTTCACGTACTTTTTTCTACGATGTTTCCGTCTCTACCTTGCTATTGTAGTTTGACAGATGTGCAACAGTGACAGGAATAGTGCTTACAGCAAGGCTATGCTAAATTAGTAACGGTTTTTTATTTCGAGACATTTTCTGTCATTAGTTCAACTTTTGGCCGCTGGTTTTCCTATTCTCTATAAACGGTTCAGATATAAGTTTGTGGCGGCCGGCCACTTTAGGTTGACCCGTCATAAACCACGCCCATCCTACTATCATTCACTTTGAAGGTGGGCCCTTAACGTGCAACAATCGCCCAACAAACGCGCGCTTGTGAAGCGATAGTAAGGCAACTGTTGGCCGATATACGCTGCAAAAAACGTAAAGTGCCCAAAAGGCTGGCAGCATTACCACGTTGTGTAGATATGCATGTACATATGCGTTTTTATATGCATGTTTATATTATGAATATTATTTTATATCAGTTAGTCTAAATGTCATGTAAATATTGAACATGAATAAAGTAAATTTTTATGATGTACAATAACATTTATAAAATTCAAAGTCCTGAGTGACTGACTGCCTGATACATCAACGCGCAGCCTAAACCGCTGATACTAGAGACATGAAATTTGGAGGGTGCGTTCAATGTGAAAAGTTGGAACTAACTTTTTTGAAATTCTATTCCTAAAATGGGGGGGGGGGGTTGAAATGGTGAATTTTTTGACATCCACGCGGGCGAAGCCGCTGGCAGAAGCATCCATCGCAAATAAGATAAACGAAGATAATTTAGCTTAACTGAATATTCTACTCTGAAATTTGTTTGTTGTGATTGCACTACCATCAAAAGCATGATTAATGCAAAGATTCAATGCTAGGTTTCACTTGATCCGGTGGTATTGTAAATTTTGTCATTATAAAAGATTTTTTCTCTCAACAGTTCAAAGAGCTATTCAGCGAGTACCGCGGCGCTTCGGCAGCACTCGACACGATCGCGCTAAACTCTGCCTGGGTCCTTCGAGCCGACAGCGACTTACAACGGTACTTTAACGCATTAGCACAACATTAAAAAATAACAGGATTTATAAACTAGCAGTAGTCGTGAATTTGTGTCGTCAACTGTTGCTCTACTGTGGTAAAACTGTGGCGCAACAACGGCGCAACTGTGTCTTTGTAGATAAATTTTGTCATTTGAGGCGTAACTGTTATACAACATTGAGGCAACCATGTACTTAAGGTTGTTGGCAACTGTTAGGCAACTATAGAGAAACACAAGGCCACTTTTTGATAGCAACTTTAAATGTAATAATCGTCATTGCTGTCACCATCTACCTGATTGGTTAATCTCTATCAATATGAGCAATTGTCGTCATATAAAATAGCTCGAGCTTTTCCATTATAAGAAGGTTGAGCAATTTTCATGTTACAAAATAGCTCATGCCCACAGAAAAAGATCGTTGCTGTAGTAACAGAAAGTGGAAATATTTGCTAGAGATACGGGATTATCAATACCTTTTAGGTATTATTTATCTATATAGTGATTTATACTTGTCTGAGTACCTTTACTGTAGCGAAAAATATTAAGATGTTGTAACTAAAGACTTCTGTGTATTGAGTGTATGAGTGATAAAAGTGAGTGTGTGAGTGAGCAGCTAAAAAGTTGCTACATCATAATTTATAACTTATTTCTAATATTTATTTTCTGTACACCTTCCTTGTATGTTTAATTTAATTTAACATGCCAAATGCTTCTTTTTACTTGTTTTCGTACAATTGTAATCAACTTCTGTTGTAGTAGAGAGTTGAGAGTAGGTTCACGGCAATAGTGCAATCGATCTCTCGTTTGCCAGTCCACACTTTCTCACTACCTACTTCTTTTTACAGTAATTCACAAATACAGATATGTGAAAACATTTGCTATTAAAACGTTCTTACGTTTAATATTTTCCAACTGTTACTGTGTCTGATTTACGATTAACATAATCATGTAGATTAGAGTAATAACCCGTATTTATTAAATATTCATTTTCACAAATCGATTCGTTTCGCAGATTAATCTTTTTTATTATGAGATTGTGCCACAATGCCCACAATACTTCGAAGTTTGATTGTATTCAGTAACTTGACAGTTTTAAGACAAATAATGTTCCCATACTAATAGTGTTGGGGTAGTGAACCATTTCGCGTTAAGAACAAATAATGGTTTTATTTAAATAACACTTTAAAATTCATTTCTAAAGTATGGAATACTAGCTTTTGCCAGCGGCTTCGCCCGCGTGGAAGTCGGAAATTATCCCGCGGGAACATACTACCGGGATAAAAAGTAGCCTATGTCCTTTCTCAGGCTCTAAACTATCTGTGTACCAAATTTCATTTAAATCGGTTCAGTACTTTTAGCAGGAAAACGAGACAGATAGACAGACGGACAGAGTTACTTTTGCATTTATAATATTAGTGTGGATAAGATTTTTTTTTTTAATAAACTAAATATGAAAATCATGCCATTTCAGTTTTTTATTTTGTCATTTTATTTTCTCTGGCAACCATAAGCAATATACTGTATATATCGATATATCTACTATATAATATCATGTCTATAAAACAAATTATTAAATTTAAAATAAAAAAATTGCGTGTAACTACAGATGCCAGCACATCGAGCTACTACAATCTGTCAAATTTTCGCAATAGATTTTCAACTTTATTGCTAATGCATTAGGTTCAAGGTTGATTGGGAGAGTTCGACAGTTTCGGGTACCTTGATGTGCTGGCACATTATTTCAAGTTGATCTAATTTCGTTCATTCTTACACTACATTACAATCTCTTTTTTTTTTTCAAAATCTCGCCCTCTCAACTGTCAAGTTACTGAATAAAATTAAAAGTCAAAGTATAATTCAATACATACAGTTATAATCAGACAGTAAGGGTTTTTCGTAAATGTTGATGTAAAATATTTTTTATTTCTATGTAGACTTGATATCATAGCTTTCAGTAAGTTGCGGGCAACTGTGTCGCAACTGTGGGGCAACTGAGTGATTAACAAAGTTCGAGTTTCTTAATTTATCATTTAACTACTTAATTATATAATAATTTAATGAATAAATATATAATGTAATACTTTAACAATTATACATCCTAAAAGCCATACTAGTTTTAAGTTTCCTATATTAAAAGAAACAGTATTAAAAATTAAAAATATTTATAAAAATAAATGTATTCACAAAGTTAATTGCGCACAGAATGTATTATTTATTTATCATATATTTTTAATATTGATTAACTGCCCTTAAGGCCACCTTAATCTTTTTGTGGGTAGGTAACAAGAAGAATTTTCGTCGTTGCGCTCAAAATACCGCCGTGTGAAGTTGTAAAAAAATGTGTTTTACGGCTTCTGTGTATTGAAATAGGTAGGTATCATAATCCTCGATTACTTAATTTTTTTTTAGAGTTTCCTTAATTTTTAAAATGCGTCTGTCGTTAGAAGTTCAAAAGTTTTCAGTGGATAAATGAAATCATTTTCTTAGGAAGTAAAGGTGCCTTTAAAAATGATATTCCAAAAGAATCAATATTAGAAATATATGATTAGCTTCTTAAAGATATTATCCATAGATTTAAATGTAGTATTAAATTAAAAACAACAAAAAATCTTGATTAGAATTTATTTTGCAGCTTCACATTGTACAATGAAAAGACTTCAAAAACATAACCGACTTCAAAACGACTTTCATTTTACTTAAGGTCCTAAAAAGATTTCAAGTCGGTTATATTCAAATTAGAAAAAAAATGTGTGTGTCAGCTCCAACGCACGACTGGAGTTTACTCCTTACGAACGATTATAAAATATATAGATTAGTAAACATAACATAACGCATAACGTAACGTAACGGAAAAAGTTTGATTTTACTCCCCATAAATTTTATACCCCGGTCTTATATATGAAAATCAATTCTTAGGGAGTAAACTCCAAAAAAATAGTTGAAAATTTTGTAATTGACAGAATAAACAAAAAAAGTTTTCTACATTTTTGTAAAAAACTAATTCTAATCAATACTTTTCTATAATAGAATAATGTAAACATTTAGTCGATGTAGAACAATGTAAATATGTCATAATTATAACGAGTAAACTGTTATTATCAACTTTGTCCGGTCAATGTCAGTAATTAATGTCATCATTATCAACCTACCTAGCCTTTTCCCAACTATGTTGAGGTTGGTTTCTAGTCCTACCGTATGCAGTAGAACATACCAGTATTTTACATGGACTGACTACTCATCTGAACTCTACAACCCAGATACTGCGTAATACGATACCCTTTTGAAAGTGACTGATTATCAGACTTTCATACTTCCGACGACTGTCAAAGATGACAATGGCAAAACATGCTTTACTGAGACACGGAAGGGTCGCAAACGTATCTTAATCTGATCTATCGATGTGTGTCGCTATTATCACTTATAATCAATGTTTTCAGTTTTATGTCCCTATGCAGCTTAGTCAACTGTAGTTTGCCTACATGGAGCTAATACCTATCTAACTTCCACAACCCAGTTTGGTGCTGAATAAAATGATACCCCAAATAATTATATCATTAATTATCATTATTTTCATTCATAATTCTCCTGTCCTTATGACAATATATTTGCGGCCAGCGTAACATGGCTTTTCCTCCCATACATGTATATTAGTCGTAATTTCACTATTAGAAGTGTGCATGAATTTTTAAAGTCATTGTTAATAACCACTTAAATTGATAAAAGGTTTTATTTCTGTAAGTAGGTTTGTACAAACTCATTTACACGTCAATCATGTTTTAAAAACTAGATGAGGTCGGCGTTTCCTATCTGACTACTCTGAGATGAAAGGCCGAAACAAAGTTAGAGCTAAGAGGTTAGTCACTTTGTCCGTAGAAACAAGTTTAAGAGGTCAGCGGTCACCTTACGAAATTAGATAACCTCCACAACACAATTCCTGGGTAACACGATAACCCTTGGTAAGACTAGTTGTCAGACTTTTGAAAAGTAACTATTGTCGAGGATCTACGTATGACAGCCGGAAACATTCACTAGTTTTCCGAAGAGTATCAAAATGTATTGATTGGTCACCCATCCAAAAACCAACCGCGGCGAGTGTAACTGAACCTCTGATGAACTGCTATTTTTTAGTCATAAGCCCCTCCATCATGTCTTGTATTTTCGAAATCATTATAGTATTAGTATAATAGAAAAAAAAATGCGCCTAGAGTTTTAATTCATGAGTGTTGGTCAATGTAAAGAATGCTTAGTTCAGTGTACGTGTATTCAGTAGTTCATTAAAAATTGTATTTGACCAAAATATAAAAATAAATAATTTTCTATTTTTCTAGAATAAAAAACTTTACATGTTTTGTCTAAATTTTGGAAAAGATCCGACCAGTAGTTTATTGTCAGTGTTGCAAATGGAAAAAAATGGGTTGTATGTACGTTTGGTGTTGCCATACTTGAGTGGGATGCGCTGAGGTAGCCAATGCGGCTAGCGCTTCGCCTTAATTATAGAACAATCCTATGTTTTGTAAATTAAAAAAATATAATGTGGAAATTATCATAAATGTATTAAATTACTTTGTCCGGATAATTCCCGTACTGTCCATCAATATTATTTATTGAAATTTTAGTGTTAAGTATTATAATTAAGTTATTAATTGATCTCAAAGTGTGATTTCTTAAAAACGCAGTGTCTCTTGTGTACTTCCATACATGCATAAAATTTATATTAGAAATTAAATGAGTCAGTGTATTTCATTGTGTACCTATCTCCATTTAATTGACAAAACATTTTATTTAAAAAAAAATGTGTGTGTCAGCTCCGACGCACGACTGGAGTTTACTCCTTACGAACGATTATACAATATATAGATTAGTAATCATAACATAACGTAACGGAAAAAGTTTGATTTTACTCCCCATAAATTTTCATAACCCGGGGCTTATATATGAAAATCGATTCTTAAGGAGTATTTACTCCAAAAAAACAATATTATGTAAATCTATTGAGTTCCAAGTAAGTACCTATCTATCAAAATACTATGCGGTCAAATGAATAGGAATAAGCCGACGCCATTATAAAATGTGGGGATGATAATACGAGATTTCTTAAAATTTCTAAGATGTTTCCAATCTGCATCTACAACGTTATTCAATTATTTCCAATTGTATAGTCAAAGATAGACAAAACCCTTAGTTAAATTAAATTAGCTGGCAATACTTTACCCACGTGTTTGGTACCTATATCGAAAACTAATGAACAGTAAAATACTTTTTTTTTTAATTTTCCAACTGATTTCAAATCGTATTATGGCAATGTTAAAAACACAATAAGGTAACAAAACAAATGTCATCGTTTTTGGAAATTCGTTAAAATATTCAAAGTTCCATGAAAAATTACAAAACCAGCTGACCAATTATGATAAATGATTTTATTTCTGTAAGTACGTTTGTACAAACATTTTTACACGTCAATGACATTTTTTAAACTAGATGAGGTCGGCATTTCATAACTGACTACTACTAAAAGAACGGCCGAAACCGAGGTCACATACCAGTGATTGCCATTCGCTCATCAGATCAAATGACGAGAAAAATATAATGGTGCCGATTCCCTTATTCACAAACTAAACTAAATTTAAGTTCAGTGCATCTTTTTATTTCTATTTCATTAAGGAAAGGACAGAAGATAAATTTTAGTTTAGTCCTGTCAAATTAATCAGCGCTTGACGTAAATTGACGTAATTTTAGTAGGCAAGTTTTTAATCACGTCTAAACTTGTAAGGAGTAGTGACAGGCGCTGATTAATTTGACAGGACTAAACTAAATTTTTTCTTTTGTCCTCTTCTTAATGAAATACAAAGAAAAAGATGCACTGAACTTAAATTTAGTTTAGTTTATGAACAAGGGAATCGGTATCATTGTTTTATTTTTATTTGGTTCACTCGTTATCGATGTCGATACCCAACACGTGGGTAAAGCATTGCTAGCTAATTTCATTTGACTTTGTATACCTAATATATTTGAAAAAATATTTTTTAAATTTTAAGTTAAGGTTAATTTTGATATTTGATCATTTCCAAATAGCCCTATGACGCCAGCACAGAAAGCTACTACAATATGTCAAATTTCTTTAATAGCTTTTCAACGTTATCGCTACAGTATTAGGTTTAAGATTGATTGGGAAAATTTGACAGTTTCGGGTAGCCTGATGTGCTTGCATCTGTACTAGTATTACAGTATTTAAATTAAGTGTCGTATTGTTGTCTGCACATTATATGAGATTTTCTGACATAACTACCAACTATATTTAATGTCAAACTAACTCCTGTGGTAGTAAGTATCTTACCTACCTTATCTAGGTAAATACTTAGGTAACCTATTCTTTTTATCGCATTGTACTTATGTGAAACCAAATTCAATATTATTTCCGGGCAATATGCGTAATCTGGTCATTCCTGACATTGCCTGGATCCATAAAAAAACCTTTATTCATTAAATAAATATTCAGTTACTAAATTGTCATCTTTAGTTTAGAATTTTAGCTAATCAATGGTATCTGGAGTCTACCGCTACCTCATAAAGAAATATTTTATAGGGAACTAGCTTTTGCGTCACAAACCTTCCTCTTGAATCACTCTGTCTATTGATGAAAACCTCATTAAAATCCCTTACGTAGTTTATAAGATCTAAGCGTACAAACGCGGGAAGTAACTTTGTTTTAATACTATGTATGTAAAGGTGCGATGAAGATAGTAAATATACCATCTCTTTCTGTTATGGTCCCCTCTAAACCTAACGACAATAACTATAGTTGTCGCGTTGCATACATGGTAACTGATATTAATAAAGGCATCAAAACGACTGTTATTGTATTATTGATTTTAGAATTTTTTAACAATATTTAGGTACAAAAAATTTCAAAAAGAGCTAAGCGATCTACACGCACCCAGTCGACGCGGTTTGCTGACAGATTACGGGCATTGATCTTCGCCAAACAAATGCGAAAGTTTTTTTTTATTGTTTCATTATTTTACTATCGAAACCCAACACGTGGGGAAAGTATTTCATGTGATTTAATTTGAATCTGTATTTGTTCTTTGAAAAAATGGCATTATCAACAATAACCAATCCGAGAATTGACCGCATTACGCACATTGCCCGGCGAGTGCTGAGAAGTGTATCTGTATTATATTATCTTAAGACTACCTACTGTGTATAAATTTTGTATTCGCTTTTGTAATAAATTTTCCCATTGTAGCTATGTGTTTTATTTAAAAAAAAAAAGATTATCATCGTCACCAGCTTAACCTTTTCCCAATTATGTTGGGGTCGGCTTCTAGCCTACCCGCCTGCCTATCGAACGTCTATAACCCAGTTACTGGGTAACAGGGTAACCCTTGTTAACATTGTCCTTCTTCTTAGCGTGATCCAAATAGTAAGCACAAAATTTGGCTACAATAGCGTGCAAACAACAAGACACGCTGGACAAGATATCAAGTGCCGCATTTTTTGTGGGACAGCACCACATATACACTGCAAGGCGGAGTCATCTGTGGAATCTCCACACCTGAGCAAGTTCTCTTTACTTCGGCCTGCCTGAGTCCGAAGTCTGTTTAAAGACTTTCAGAAAAGCCAAGGCTTTGTTATCTGCTTACCATATTGTTAATTTAACATGTTTTTTGACGAATGTGATATTATTATACACTAGCTGACCCAGCGAACTTCGTATCGCCTCAAGTTCAATAAACGTTGTAATAACCCTACCAAGTTTGACAACCTGGTAGGCGTTGGTTGTCTGGTAAGCGTTTTCTAGCTGAAACTCATGTTTGGTTAGCTCCTACCAAGTTATGATAACCTGGTACTTCAAAGGCAAAAAAGCGTTATCTAGCTGACACTCCTTTGTTTGGTAAGCTCCTGCAAAGTTATGATAACATCGTCGCCATAAAGCGTTTTCTACCTGACACATACCCAGAGGGTACAAATATATCGTCATTGCTCAGCTTCTATGTGTCTTAGCGTTATGTTATATAGCCTATAACCTGCCCAGGAATATGGACTACAATCGTACCAAGTTTGGTTAAAATCCCTTCAGTATTTTTTGACCCATGCGTGCATATACAGACAGACAGAATTGACGTCTCTACAGTTTTATTATAAGTATAGATAGATATAGATGTTATGCATATTATGTTTCACGAAAGTATATAACAACCGTAAATTAATTTGACATTTTATCAATAATGTTGACCTCACAATTTTTATTTTTTACTAGCTTTTGCCAGCGGCTTCGCCCGCGTGGAGGTCGGAAAATGTCCCGCGTGAACGTACTACCGCAATAAAAAGTAGCCTATATGTTAATCCAGGTTAATTTTTTTTAGCTCGAAAGCGTATTTTCATCCGACTTGCTTCAAATTTATCGTCACTGCTCAGCTCCTATGTGTCTTAGCGTTATGTTATATAGCCTATAACCTGCCCAGGAGTACCGACTACCATCGTACCAAGTTTGATTAAAATCCCTTCAGTAGTTTTTGACACATGCGTGCACATACAGACAGACGGACAGACAGACAGACAGACAAAAAATTTACTGATTGCATTTTTGGCATCAGTGTCGATCACCATTCATCCTCCAGTATTAATTTTGAATATATTTTCAGTGTACAGAATTGACCTTTCTACAGTTTTATTATAAGTATAGATATAGATATAGATATAGATATAGAAGAAGAAGATGATTATATTTTTTTTTTTGTCAATTTCGATATATTGAGTTGTATAATTTAGATTTTTCTTTGACCTATGTAACCAGTCTTTTGAATTGTTTTTAAATGTATTAAATTGTCTTGTGTCTACAAATAATATTTTGCATGCCCTTAATTGGTAAAACATAATTAACTGCGCATTTACTCAACATCTCAAAATGTATTTATTTTTATGTTCCGCAATAAATTAATTGAATTGAATTGAATTGAAAAGGCAACTCGTGTCCAGGAGCGAGATTTTCAGCAGGTGGAACGAATGGGTTTGGTAGGGAAGCGCCATGTCGCCACAGGCTTAGTCGTTCCTTAGACTGTTCGCCAGTAAGCGGGAGGACACACTTCAAAAAGTCCAAACATTATATTATTAAAATATTAGGCAAGTCTAACAATGCAGGGCCATGTCTGGAAGGGCCTTTTGAAGAAAGAACCATTGCAGCTTTGAGCTAACCTATCTCAACAGACTGCATGTATGTGTCAGTCATTGTGTAGCTCAACCCTATTTTAGCCATTTAAATATGCACTTTTGAATTGTCACGGAGTCGATCAGTGAGAAAAATGAAGCTAGTTGCTCATTCCAAAGCACAGTAGGTTCCTATGGAAGAGAACACGCATGAAACTCCATGGACACTGAACCTCACTCATGTAACCGTTCACAATTTGAAAGCGAACACTTTTGTTTCTTCATCATCATCATCATCATCATCATCATTTCAGCCGAAAGACGTCCACTGCTGGACATAGGCCTCCCCCAAGCTCCGCCACTTCGACCGGTTTTGTGCTTCCCGCATCCAGCGGATTCCTACGGCCTTCATAAGGTCATCGGTCCACCTTGTTGGAGGCCTTCCAACTCTACGTCTTTGATAGTCGTCTCGTCGTCTTTCTACTCTACAATTTTGTTTCTTAAGCGACTTCAAAAAAAGATTTGTCGATTAGGTTGTATTTCTTTTTGTATTTCTGTACTAGTATGATACCTAAGAACTCCGTCATTTATGAACCGATTTGAAACATTGTTCTTTGTCTTGAAAGGGTGTTACTACTAACTTACCAAGTTGTCACATATTTTGGTCACCTGTTGATTATCTAGTGCTTTTTGAGTTAGTTTCAATAATACGTATTATTTTCCACTTAGTTTTATTGATGGAAAGAAGATTTTTTCAAATTGATTTATCAATAAAGGAGTTCTGAGTAAAATATGTACCATTACAAAAATACAACCGAACTGAGAACCTCCTTCTTTCTTTGAACTCCGTTAAAAGAACGTCTGTCCCGCTGTGCCTCTCTATACAGAATGGTCTCAGAATGATAACAAATTACGAGGAACGCAGTAAGTATTTGCATTCAATTACAAAACAGTAGTCAGTTCCAATTAAAAATGCAATTAAAATTTGACACAACTGTAGTTTATTTTACGCATGAAACTCAATAACATCTCCATTTAAAATTCATTAATATGGGAGAAAGTAATCATTTCTCTTTCAAATTAACAATGACTCGACCAAGACATTGAATAATTTTACGCAAAAAAAAAATGTTTATTTCTGTAAAAAGTTAAACATGTCGTTATTTTATTTTAGCTGTTTATGTATGTTTATTGTTTTTGGTGAGTTTATAAGATTTATTATATATATAGTCCTCCAGACCGTATTTCGTCCATGGCAGCCAATCTCAACGGAGACTAGCCTTCGGCGCGGTAGTTATTATAGTGCACAAGTCTGTGCGCAGACACAGATGCACTCTCTCTCCGGTCGTATCGGATTTTCGCACCGTTTCATCGGATTATGAGAGTGAGGAAAGAGAAAGATTTATAATAAATATTAGGTAACGCAAGACGGGACGCCCTCTGACTCGGTGGAGCTACGATCTACGCAGGGTGGCTGGTTGCAGTTGGATGAGAGTTGCCGAGAATCGAGCTGAATAGCGTGCAACCCATTCAGCTCGATTTCGACCTATGGCCCGATGTGTTATAATAAAAATAAGTTGGGGACCAAAATGTAATCATAATAGCAGTATAAAAGTTATTTACCAAAGTTAGTTAGTTTTTTTTTTTTTTTTTTTTTCGATTTATTTCGTATTCGCAAGCCGACTGCTGGTACTTGGAATTTTAGTTCAATCCCAGGTCGTAAATTCAAAATAAAACCAGAGCGAAAACAGGTGTGGTTTTATGGCATCATCATCTGCGTCGCGTTGCTCAACAATGATAGGGACGGCTTCCAGTGTAACCAGATATAGCTGAATACCACTATTTTCTTCTTCCCAGCTAAAGCACTAGTGGTGAAGGCGACCCTTCGCGTTTGCGTTTTGGGGGACTGTCTTATTCAATTTCACCGTTTGAAAAGTGGTGATTTAACTAATAGTTTGGATAAATGACTTGGATTTAGAGTAACTGACTATCTGAACTCCAAATTCCACAACCCACTATGAAAATTAAATAATGTTATTCTCATAAATTACAGCACAGCAAACAGAAAGTCGTGTACTTATTCTACGTGACTACGATGATCAGCCCTTAGTACTTGGCCACGTGGAAAGATCGAGTGCAGAGGAAGTCAAGCAAAAGGTTCAACCCATCAGCTTAAACTATAAACCAAAGAGAACTCATAAAAAATCGGTTCTACAATATGGCCGACATATTTACCATTTAGATAACTACGCTGATTTGAAAGATATAAGATCTGAATTAAAACCAGCTTCTATATCGTATGATTATGTTGACATAGAAGACATTTTTCGTGTTAGAGATCCCACGATAAACGGTTTAGGCGATTATCTAAAAGATATTGTTATATTTTCCAATACACCCATACAAATTTGCAATGGAGACCAATGTGATGAAGATTTAAGGAAGAACAGTAAACACAAGAAAGACGATGACACAGATTGGAAACATAAAAAAATGTCATTCGGACGAATGAAAAGATTTCAGATTGTTGATAACAGACATAGCTCTAAATCTAAAAAGCATGATGAGTCATCAGAAGAAAGACATAAGAAGAAGAAACGGAAGTCAACTAGGAAAAATAAGAAGAAGAAAAAGAGGCATACAACTGAATCCACAGAGTCAAAAGAATCAGGTTCAGCAGAGACAAGTTCCCATAAGAAATGGAAAAAAAAATATAAGCCACATAAAAAGGAAAAGATTAGTTCAGAGGAAAGCATAGAAATTAAAAGAAGACCAAAGAAAAAAGACGATTCTATTAATGCCAGCATGGAAAAAACGAAGAACCACGAAACAGACTCGAAAAGTCACGAAGATTCTCATAAGAAAAAGAAAAGAAAGAAAAATAATTATGTAGCCTCCGATGAAACTACGAGGAAAACTTTTGCAGTCGATGATGATGATTTTTTTATGCAAGGGAACAAGATTTACCACGCTAAAGAACGGAAGAGTAAGAAAAAACACAATGATTTCGATAAACGAAGGCGCTTGCAACATTTCTTACCAAAGAGATATCACTGGGAATCGTCTGAAATACATGATCTAGGATATTATTGGTTTAATGGACCTAAAGGCAAATATCCAGCACCGAAGCTTCTGTATTAATAAGAAAAATAAATAAGATTAAATTGAAACGTGTTATTTGTACCTGTTATATCATCATTATGCCTGTCTTTTCCTGAGTATGTTGGGGTTGGCTTCCAGTTTCACTTGATTCAGCTGAATACCAGTATTTTACATGGAGCGACTGCCTATCTGACCTCTTGGTAAGACTGGTTGTCTGACTTTGTGCGGCGATGACATCGACGCGCAACCTGTTACCATGGATTCTGACCCCCTTGCAATGAAACATTATATCGGTTATTAATATAAAATAGTAGTTTATTAAAAAGTTAAGACACGCTTTCATAGAAAACGAACTGGTAGAAAGATAGAAATAATTGAAAAAAGCGTGTGGTGCTTTTTGAGGTATTTTTAATTGATATCAAGCATCGCATGCTTTTTTCGTTCAGCTAGCTACAAATTCAAAATTTTATTTCATACCAAGGATCCATAGAGTGTTAGTAGGCACTTAGCCTATGTAAGTAAACTCAATAATTTAAAAATACAATAATAATACATTAATTGGCTACATGAACATGTGCACGCACACGCCTGCCAGCCCAGAGCCTAATGAATGGTCCATCAACCTTGTCCGCCAGTGTCGCTAATATACTGTTAGGGCTACCCCTGAATCGCCGCAACATCGATGCACACCGTTTGTGCATAATGGCAAGAAAGTCATCTAAAGCAGGTTATTCTTTTTTTTTTGCCATCGTGGTGTTCCTAGCCAGGATATCATCATCATCATCATCATCATCATCATCTACCTAGCCTTTTCCCAACTATGTTGGGGTCAGCTTCCAGTCTAACCGGATGCAGCTGAGTACCAGTATTTTACAGTGTTCCTGGCCAGGATAATGGCACTAATTTGAAATGAAATTATTGAATTGTCATCAGTCCTTGATAAGTGTGTAAAGTTTCAAATTAATCCGACGTTTTGAAGGGGGTGAAAATTACGTTCTAAGATTCCGTTACCAAGCATAAAAGCGTATTAAAAAAGAATCCATGGTTACGGATTGGATTGCCATATCCCTACCACCCTCCCTCACCGGTTACCCAGGCTTCTCCGTGATCCGTGCGTAGAACCGATGACCATTGGGCTAAACGTGTTTGTGTTCGACGTATGGCTAGGTGGAGCAACGATCTTCGCAGGGTGTTCTCGGCAACTCTCATCCAGCTGCTACCAAGCAGCTGGATGAAAGTTGCCGAGAATCGAGCTGAATGGCGTGCATTCAAATCTTTGTTTTCCAGTTGATGTTATTTCGACTTAAACGAAAATCAAACCTAGGTTATTTTTAATTGAGTTGATTTTAGCAAGATTATAGGTAGGTTACAGGTTACCATTGAAATTAATCTCTTTTTTTTTAATTTTTTTTATGCACAAATTTAACTTTAACATGGGAGTGTTAAACACAAACACACAATAGGCTAATGATGTGTGTGCTTAGCCCTCATAAGACAATTTTTATGGCAAACTAGGTTTTCAACGCACTGCTTAGCGTCGAGAGATGAGAAACCAGTTCACGATTGAAAAACATTGCGTAAAAAATCACCCGTACCAACCTGTGGATTTTATTTTATTAGGGACAACAAACAGCAGTAGGATACATAAAATGATCAAAACACTTTTTGTCACAACGAATTTCAGCCGAAAGACTGTTGGATATAAGCCAATCCTCATATTGGGGGGTTTGCCATAATCGCCACACTTGGCAGGTGGGTTGGTGATCGCAGTATGGTGGTAAAATGCATAGAGAACGCTGCTGCCCATTCTCTAGTAAGTCCCTTAGTCGCCTCTTACGACACCCAAGGGAACAAATGAGATGGTGGTATTCTTTACGTCCGGCACCACACGATGCAAGATTAGTAATAAAAAAAACACAAATAATCATTAATAAATTTTATTATCATATAAATATTTCAAGTGCTTAAAAATAAATTTAATTTTCTTTACAATTTAATATCAATGTACACTATAATTTTCAAGCTTAATTTTCGCACTTTTTTATTTTACTTGGGGACAAAATGTGTTCGTAACTAAAGGTCAAAAGGGCTCTGTAGAGTAATTGTGTAAAACACTAACAGTAGGAATGCTGTAATTTTGACAGTTCAACAACATACATTGCGTACTTTGCGTTACTGAATGGACAAACTCGAACGTATGAAGCAATGGTTTAGAAATATCCTTCAAAATTGTTCAGATTTTGATTAATAGTGTGTTAATGTTAAGTAATTAGACCAACATGGTCGGGCAGTTTATTTCCATTAGGAATTTCTCGAAAACCTGGAGTCTGGATTCATATCCAGACGATTGGAAATATGCTCGCCCCCTATTACTTGGGACAAACATAACTCGCGAAATGTTGATGTTATATCCACCTCTGTTTTTAAAACTCTTAGAGGAATACAATCAGCTTAGTCTATCGCAGTCCACTGCTGGACATAGGCCTCTTCTAGCTTGAGCCACAACACCCTATTCTCCCCTTCCCTTCAGCATTCAATCAAGGAGAATACAGCCCGATATTAATACCTCATTTTGTCCCCAAATAAATATTATAAATTCAACTATTAGTACTAAAAATTAAAAATAAGTTTTTTTACTAATTCTTATTACATTTTTAATTTAAAAATAATTATTTAACAATTCCTTTGCCTAGTGGAAAACTATTGTTGCTTTCATTGGAAGTCTTTCAACTCATTATTACGATTGCTAAACATTACTATTTTTATTTAGGTACGTCAATGTTTTATTATTAATAATAAGCAGTTCTATTATGTCAAAGATCATACGGAAGTAATAATCTCGCGGTGGGATTTCATCGCTCACTGAAATTTCGACTTTCGGTGTTGAACAGAGAATTGAGAATCCAACAGAGTGCACTTCAGCGCATCGAAAAACAGAGCGTTAGATTTTGAACTCTCGGCGCTAAGCAGAACGTTGATTATCCAGTGCGCAAAAAAATCCCGTAATTATACACGATAAGTTTTTAACCAGTGAGCAAATTTTAACAAATTAAACTTAAACGAGTAATAACCATGCAATTTTTATTTTGATATATCTTAGTACAAAAAAATTAACTTATAGTTAACGAAAGATGAAACTGGTTTTATGGTAACTTGCGCGCGGCTCCGGCGCGGCGGCGAAGGTAAACGACCGAGCGTAGCTACAAGTACCTACCAGCTGTTCGATCGGTCAAAATTCTAAGAAGTTCGAAGTACCTACGCCGCGCGGTTACTGACCTATTCCTACTGTCGATATCATATTACGAAATATGTAGGGTGTCCACAGTTTACTGATTTAAGGTAGGATAACATTTAAAAAAAAACATTGAAAAAATAGTTGAAATGTATTCTATTAGTAATACTGAACCAACAAAAAAAAATTGCGCAATGGTTAAAAAAATCCTGTATTAATTACGTCCGTGCAAATGTCAACTAACTAGCTTTAGGTTCTCAAGAAAAGCGAGTGAATAGTGACATCATAAAGGCTGACCAGTAAGCCCGGGAAATTCAAATTTTTCTTACGCATTATAAATTCATGAAAAATAAAAACATACCTGTTGATTCTTTGACATGATCTCATCTCCATAGAGGTATAGAATATCAAAAGGAACACCTTTTATATTTATTACGCTTATATTTTTACTATATTTTATTTAACATAGAACTTGACACTGACCTGCAAAATGTAAAAAGCGTAAGAAAATTGGATTTCGCGGACTATCCTGGACTTTCCACATAAACCCATTTCAAACATTCTTTGGATAATGATTCAAAATTAAAAGTATCATATTTATATAACTTTAGCATTTCAGGTTCGTACCCAATTATAAAATTTTCTTACTTTAAGTATACTCTGGAATAAAGGCGAATATCATAAGGTGGGAATTTTCCCATTAGATAAAATGTTTTTTATTGTGCTTCCATTGCTGTTAAAAAAGCTAGATTTTTTTAAGTGCGTCTGATATTTAAATACCAGATTTTTATTCCTGTATACATTCCAAATTCTGCAATCACTAATGTGGAATCGGTAATTCCCTGTGAGAAATAGTACAGATTCCCATTATTATAACCAACAAATGTCATGTTTGTGAAAAAATTCAATCAACAGTTGCAATGCTCTATACTTTAAAATTATGGATAATATTGTAAGTCTGGACTACGAAAAAGCCTTCGATTCGATCGAGACCTGGGCTGTACTGCAGTCTCTTCAACGGTGCCAGATCGACTATCGGTACATCGAGGTGCTGAAGTGTCCGTACGAAAACGCCACTATGTCAGTCCGACTTCAGGACCGGACCTCGAAACCTATCCTTCTGCAGCGAGGGGTGAGACAGGGAGATGTTATTTCTCCGAAACTGTTCACCGCTGCACTGGAGGATGTCTTCAAGGTTCTGGACTGGAAAGGGGCTGGCATCAACATCAATGGCGAGAACATCACTCACCTTCGGTTTGCTGATGATATAGTTGTCATGGCTGAGACTATGGAGGGCCTCAGTACAATGCTCGATGACCTCAGTAGAGCTTCCGTAAGAGTGGGTCTCAGGATGAACATGGACAAGACAAAGGTCATGTCCAATGCTCATCCAGTCCAGTACTGCCTGTGCCTGTGCTGTCCAGTTAGGTAGGTCCAACTTCGAGAAAGAGGTCAATCGTCGAATCCGACTCGGCTGGGCAGCGTTCGGGAAGCTACGCAATATCTCCTCGTCCCATATACCGCAGTGTCTCAAGACGAAAGTCTTTGACCAGTGTGTGTTGCCAGTGATGACTTATGGAACCGAAACGTGGTCGCTCACAATGGGCCTTATTAGAAAGCTGAAAGTCACCCAAAGGGCGATGGAGAGGGCTATGCTTGGAGTTTCCCTACGCGATCGAATCAGGAATGAAGAGATCCGTAGGAAAACCAAGGTAACCGACATAGCCCGAAGAATTGCTAAACTGAAGTGGCAGTGGGCAGGGCACATTGCTCGCAAAACAGATGGCCGATGGGGCCGGAAGGTTCTGGATTGGCGACCGCGTACCGGAAGACGTAAAGTTGGAAGGCCTCCAACAAGGTGGACCGATGACCTTGTGAAGGCCGCAGGAATCCGCTGGATGCGGGAAGCACAAAACCGGTCGAAGTGGCGGAGCTTGGGGGAGGCCTATGTCCAGCAGTGGACGTCTTTCGGCTGAAATGATGATGATGATGATTGTAAGTCTGTCTGCATGCCATATTTTTACACCAAAAGAACTGAACTGATCTTTATGAAATAGGACAGACAGATGTGACTTGGAGGAAGACATAGGCTACATTCTATCCTGGAAATCTGTGCTAAAAGTTTTGACATATAACATACACACAAAGGGGGCAGGAGCTAGAAAAAAAAAACTGCTTTGAAACGATCCATAGTCTATTCGTGTTAAGAAAATAGTGACTCATCGTTGTCTCTCAGCTTAACCACGCCCCTTGACCAATTAGATCATAGTAAATTAGAAAGCCATGTTCTCATTGAACAGTTGAAGTAAGCCGTAAGTAAGTACGGACACGTTTTTTGTCAATTTACTATGATTTTATTGGTCAAGGGGCGTGGCTGAGTGACAACGATGAGTCAATATTTTCTTAACTCGAATAGACTAGTTATTATGATTGGCACAGATTGTCAAAAGTTATGTTTGGAGGTCCTAACAAGATACGTCAAAATTTAAAGAAATGTGTTAACTAGTAGTCTGTAGGTGGATTCTTTTTGAGCAGAAGCCGTGACTTACGGCTTCTATAAGTCATAAACTAGGTGATTTCCCATAAGAAGATATTAACATTCCCATAGAAAATCCTTTCAAAATGATTTAACATCACTGTCAAAATCAGTAATCTGTATTTTCGATACAATGAGGTGACTTTGTGCGTTTCAGAAAACATTCAAAACTTGCAACTATACCAAATTAGACAAAAAAATTCAATACGAAAAAGTAACAACGAAAATAAAAACACAAAATAATGGTGAAAATAATAATATAATTCCACAGGAGTAACAACAAAAAATATCAACAAATCTACGAGACATAATTATTTAAAATATAAATGTTTCGAATAAAATTCCATATTCATTTATAATATATTAAATTACAATAACGATTTTAGAGATTACAGCTCAAAAAAATTTACTCGCAATGCCTTTTCCATAGACTGCATGGCTGAAAACTTAGTTTCCTACAAATTTGGCAAAAATCTACTGTTCTGTACATATTTGGCCATGTTAAAATCGCTTTTTAAGCCTTCCAAGTCATAAAGGAATATAGACTTTACGCCAGAGTAAATAAAGTTTATTTCAGAAATACTAGTATTATTTAAAGAGTCACAAAATGTTAGATGGTAGTAGTATCGCAATTTGAACTTTCAAGAGTAGGTATGAAAGTTTTTTTTAAATCCAAAAATGCACATTTTGTATTTGTTTGGAAAATAAATTACTAACGTGGTATATTCTATCTATCTTTATCCTGGAGTGTAAATGTGGTGCTGTCCCACAAACAATGCGGTACTTAATATCTTGTCCAGTGTGTCCTGTTGTTGGCACGCCACAGGAGTTAATGGACGCCACTGAAAATGCTCGTAGCCAAATTCTGGACTAACTCTATTTAGATTGCTATCAACACGCTTAGAAGATCTTTGTCTACTATTTTTTATTAATGAACAGTGTTTCTTTTATCATTAGAATACTTCATATAAGTAAGCATTCTTCCATCTGACAAGTCGTTTAACCAATCTTTGGCTCAAAAATAAAGTTTAAAGGAACTTTTTCACCTCTATTACATGGGACTTATACAACTGGCAATTCCACGAGCGCCTCAAAGAGATGGCAGTAGTGAAGTGGTCCGCTAGGGCCAATGCTTGCCAATGTCACAGATTTGTTCGAAAGAGTTACCGTAGCTGGCACAGGCAGCTGAAGGAATACGGGTGGGTTTTAGTCAGTAAAAGTCTGACATGCCCTACCGCTCCACCCAGAGCGAGAAACGTCATTTCATGATTACCCACCCACAAAAATAAATAAAGGCATGATGTTGTGGGTGTTGTTCTAAAAGTATTTCACTCTTGTAGATTGACCCCCATTTTTAAAGATTTTTTTAAAGCTGTAATCTCCAAAATAAATAAAATTAGAAGTATCTACAACATACAGGAATAATACTTAGGAGAATGGCAACATCGTATATTTAAATGGAACTCAGTCTCTATGAATACAGAGATTCCGTTTAAAATATTTCGTCTGGCAACATTTTGGTTGTAAAATTGATTTTTAATAAACAAAAATATTTATGTAGCTTTTTGCTTGCGGGGACTGGTTCATTGAATAGTGTTAATAATGTCAGCACATCAAGCTTTCAAAATCTGTCAAAATTCTTAAATAGATTTTCAACTTTATTGCTAAAGCATTAGGTTCAATGTTGATTGCGAAAGTTTGACAATTTCGGGTAGCAGCTTGATGTGCTGGCATATGTATAACATACAAATTGGTGCTATAGAGGATACAATTTTAACAATTTCAAAACTGTAACCGTGTATAGAAATTTATTTTTTGCGTCGGCTAATTTTATTAGACCATGTATACAAGGTGTTTGGGACAATGATGCATAATCTGCGTCATGTACCTGCAAAAAAGCTACTACAATCTGTCAAATTTATTTCAAAGGTTTTCAATTTTATCGCTAAAATATAAGGTTCAAGATTGATTGGTAAAATTTGACAGTTTCGGATAGTTTGATGTGCAATAATGTCTGTACATAGTGAGAGTGTAATATCTCCCTAATCTTCAACAATTAAAAAAAAAAAATGTTTTCATCCCCACAAGCATAAAAGACGTTACATTATCTAGAAATGGGAAGTACACACTCATTATTAATTTAAAAAAATATATAATTTATAATTAAAATTATATTTTCGAAAAACCATTTGATTTGGATATAAACACAACAGGAAGTAAACTATAATTACCGGAGGTTGTTTCCGGTGGGAGAGGAACAAAAAAAAAACAGATTGCAATCAAAATCTACAAGAAATAAAATTAATAAGTAGCTAGAACAACAACCGCCCCGTTCACCCTACGGAAAACAAATTGTGATCAATATTCATATCACTAGCTAGCTATTTAAAAATAATTCTATTCACATTATTATATTTTATTTAAAAATTATCAGCTTTATCGGGCAATACAGTACGTAATATTTTATATTAAAAAGGAATTCAAGCATTTCAATATTTAAAATTGCATTATTTCATACATTAGCCAGTCAATGTTGATAATATTTATTAAGGCAACTGCCTTAATAAAATGGTTAACTTGTATAGTCACGCTCGTAATGTCTTTATCCTCCTAAAGTGGAATGTCACTCGCATTATTTTAAATGACAACGTATATTTGTCTATACGTCAGTTAGATTTAATCAGGCAAAAGTTGTCAAAACTCTGCCTCGTTGGTGTAGTGGTTGCAACCGCTACTGCTAAGCAAGAGGACCTGAGTTTGATTCCCAGGTCGGGCTTCCCTTTAAGTTTTCCATCTGGAATTTCTCAATAATAGCCCGGTCTCAGTAGTCTGGACTCATGCTCACCGATTGATGACAAAATAAAAACAGAGAGCGGCGGCGGGGTTTTGTCATAAAAGGCTGGCCCCTATTACAACTTAACCGAAGAAATTCCAAACTGGAAAATTAGTCGGATTTGTACCTCAGACCCAGAATGTGGGCGTGACGCAATATTTGTTTGAAAAGTGGTTAATCAATTCATCAGTAACCAAATGTATCTTAACTTTAACCGGTTAATGTACGAAACCACTTCATTTTTATTTCTTAGCCTTCAAAAACACACAATAAGTAAAGACATTTTTATTATATTCCTTAAAAATCAATACCTGTAGCTTTTTCCTCTATTCTTTAAATAATTTGATCGTTATTTTTAAACCAACACCAGACACAGCTTCAAGAAAGTATGTATTTTCAGCCCGCTGGTATGTACTAAAATATCCAATAGATTTTGAATGCTCGGTAGAACACCGAGAGTTGAAAATCCGGCGCGCCATTAAAATCAAGGTTTAGTCCAATTAAAGCCAAGTCTAGCGAAGGTTTACATATTTGTTCAGAATTTAACTTTATAATATTAAAATATGTTAGCCAAAGCATTTTCTATAGAATTTTTATTACTTACTTTATCTCTTATTCGGATAAATTTAGGCAACAATATGTCTTGTTCGTACCATCGTGAATTGTATAGAGAACAGATAAAGAAGTTTTTTTTTTAAATCATAATCGACCTCATCTAGTTAAAAAAAAATATGATTGACGTGTAAAAGTGTTTTGTACAAACCTACTTGCAGAAATAAAATCATTTATTTATTCATGGTGTTGTTAACGTTGCTAGGCAGACTTACGAATATATGAAAGAATGAATAAGCAATAACCTGTTACGAAAATTGGGTGCAAAAGAGCAATTTCCGTTCACCCAATTAAATAACTGACTAATATTTTTACCACGGTATGAAATATAGCCGATGGGGCCGAAAGGTTCTGGAGTGACGACCACGTACCGGAAGACGTAGAGTTGGAAGGCCTCCCACAAGGTGGACCGGTGACCTTGTGAAGGCCGCAGGAATCTGCTGGATGCGGGAAGATAAAAACCGGTCAAACCGACGGAGCTTGGGGGATGCCTATGTCTAGCAGTGAATGTCTTTGAATAATGATGTTGAAATATCTTATAGAAAGGGGGTGACTACTGAGATGAAAACAAATAGAGAAATATGGAAGAAAAAGACATGTTGCGCCGACCACAAATAAATTGGGATAAGAGCAGGAGAATGAATGAAGATGGTATGAGATATCTTATACAGCACGAGTTACACACGATAGTACAAACAGAGACCAGAAATAACACTTCAAACATTAAAATTTAAACACACATGTCTTTTAATAACAGCCGCTTATAGTTTAGTTCCAAAAAACCCCGCTAGTGGCAGTAGTATGCTTGAACACGTTTTCAGGCACGAAATTTTATTTTTTTTAAATACCAATTTTAACAAAGCATTATCTTCGCAGTGACAACAGACCAATTTCGATATGGCAGTATTGGAATATGCAAGGATCGCAGCATTTTGTAGTTTCTACCTACCCCCATGGGAAAAAGGCGTTAGTTTATGTTTGTATGTTAATCAATGTTTAATGTTTATAATTAGAATATCATTTTGACAGAGATTTTTTTAAGATACCCATTACTAGCCCTTCTTACCTTTACCCCCCATTTGAACATCCATTTCTACTATGCAACTTTCTTGTCTTTGGTATACAATAAAATTGAAACAAATGATTGAAATTTAGATCCGAGGGGTATTTCTCGTAATTTTAAAGACATTCACAGTCTGTCAAAAATACCTCGAGTTTCCATACATTTTTAACAAGTTTTTGACATTTGACGGTTTTTACAAAACTAACAATTTAATCCGGTGCTAAGTTGTAATTTTTATTAAGAACTTAAACCAAATAGAAATAAAATTGGAAATACAAAAACTGGCTCAGGTTAGATTGCGTTTTATAATAAGTAGGATATGTGCAAATGGCACTGACATAAAAATAGCACCGTCCCATTTCTTCCCGTGCGTGTCATAGAGACGATTAAGGGACTTACTAGAGAATGGGCAGCAGCGTTCTCTATGCATTTTACCACCATACTGCGATCGCCAGCCCGGCTGCCAAGCGTGGCGATTATGGCAAACCCCCCAAATTGGTCTGCCTATGTCCAGCAGTGGACGTATTTCGGCTGAAATGATGATGATGATGAAATTAGCTTTTGGGTTCAAACAGACAACTGCCACTTCACAAAACACACATCATAAACAATTAAAACTAAATAATTGGTCGATGTACAGTACATGCTAAACTAATATTTAACTGGCAACACTGCAATTCAATTTTAAAACGCAAATACATTATTGTATTTTATTTATTTATTTCGTAAAATGTCCGGTGTAATATTTAATTATTTGTTTACTGTTCATAATAATTATAATTATTTTTTCGCTATCAACGCATTTTAAAACGAATTATTTTGCACGTATTATTCACTTTAACCAACGGTGTGTGTTCCAAATTTTGCGTATTTTGGCTAAAGTGCAAAATAACCCGTGAAAATTATTCGATTTTATTAATATTCTATTTTATTTTAAAGGCTTTTTTAAGACACAGATTTACCTGCAAGAGGAACATTTTATTTTATCTTTATAACAAAATATCTTTATCAACTACAAATGCATGTAGTTAAGAATTCGAATAAAGAATTGAACTTACCACATTACGGTACAAAGTCCAAAAAAAAAAACAGAATTTCGAAGTTAATTCCTCTCGCAGCCAAACTCGTCAAAAGTCAAGCAATAATAGTCAAAGCATCGAAAAATTCATAACCCCTTAGTATTAAAAAATACTCAAGTTTTTTATCAATCACATTGAACATTTTTAAAGTGGCAACACTCTTCAGTCTTTTTGGTAGAAAATCCAGTTTAATAACGCTTGCAACACCATCGCTAGGACGAATCCTCCGAACAGGTCCCAGGAGTGACTCGAAGTTGGGACCCTCCCCACATTCTGAGGTCTAAAAGAGGAGGCTTGTCTTTGACCCTCCGTTAAGCTTTCAACAGTTTTTGAAAGTCGTTCTATGGCTAAGGTTTGTTCTCTAAGAGCGTTGTCTATGGCATATAGGTTTTGTTTCAGGGTCCGTCTGTAAAAGAAAAAATATATTAGTAAAAAATATATAGGTAATACACTTGTTTAAAGTAAATTGTAAAACAAAAAAATACGACATTTAAAAATGAATGTTAAATGACAACAAAATACAACTAAAACTATAAATAAACAAAATTAATTTATTTCAAGCATAACAACCCATATTACAAGAAAATAAGTTAAAATGTGACAATGCTGTAGCAGAAAATAATGAAATGTCATCAACAAAATAGAAATAAGTCACAGAGTTGAGATAAAATACAATGTCAAAACAGGTCACAGAGTTGGAATTTGAATAAAATGTCTTTACGGGTCACAGGATTAGAATTCAAACAAAATGTCAAATTTAACTGTAACAGTATTGGGATTCAAATAAAATGTCAAAATTCAAACCGAATTTAGATTAAGGCAACAATAAATAACAAATGCACATAATATAAACAAAACAATACAAACAAGCTACTATGTAGATGGAAAATTATATTACATCTTTACATACTCGTAGTATAAAACTAAAAAAAAAAAGTCGCTTCCCGCATCTGTCCGCTTATATCTTTTAAACTACGCAACGGATTTTAATGCGATTTTCATCAATGGACAGAGTGATTCAAGAGGAAGCTTTATATGTGTAATACGCAGACAAAAACTAATTAAACCATAATTTACAGTTAGTTATTAAGGCTCCCTTGCAACACAAATCATCTATGTATTAAATGCTAAACGAAAATTCTGTTTCTTGCAATCGTTCGAAGATGACAGAGACAGAATGATGTTTCCAATACCTTCAGCGCGATAGAAGATACGATCTAAATTCAATTCTAGCCCAAAGCTAGTTATATTTTTTTTAATTTAGTTCTTAAAGTGTCTAGTCTCATTAGTTTCTTATAAGCATTTCTGTGTTACTAATAATTTTATTAATATAAATGTGAAATAATTGAATATAATAATAATAAAAGCTTCGAGACAGTTTTTAAATTTCCAACTTTATTTCGATTTACGAAATATTCTTAACATAAAAATGACAACTCGGTATCAAGTTATCATTTTTATGGCTACGTTGTCAGTTTTGTAAAAAGAACTGCTTTCAATATTTTTGATTCTTAATTCAAAAACTGGAAATGTCATATCAATTAAAACCTTATTTTATGGGCGACCTTATTCTTAGGCGGGATTGTGATTTGTGTTGCCAGAGAGCAAAAACTAAAATTCGACACTAAAATCTGAACTAAAATTCTTACACCACTCTGAATTTAGGAAACCTAATTAGTATGAGAGAAAGTGTTATATGAACGGTTAGGAAGATTCCTTCTTTTCTGAACCAAACTAAACTAAAAATAACTATACATATTTCTCGCTGTAGTTCACTAAGACGAAAACGCCAAGGTAGTCCGCGGGGTTCAAAATTTTGTTACGTTCTTTTTTTGCCAATTTGCAGGTCAAGGTCAATGTCAGGTTGTATATTGGTTCGCGACCGTAACAAATATGTATTTACAGAATTATTATCATTAAAATCATCAATACAACCCTCTTAATACACTTTTGGATATGTTTTTTAAATTAAAAAGTAATTTTAATAGACCTATCAATTTAGACCATGCCTAACAAGCCCAATGCAAATAACGAGGAAGCTCAATGAAGAAATTACTCTGTAAAGCCCTATTCATTGGCCTTCTGATGGCCAATTCTCGTAATCGTTCAAAATCAAGTCAAGTCGCAGTCTCTTCTCGACGATAATCAAATAACAAAAACTGATTACAGGGACTAGTAGGGCTGGGACTCAGGCCTCCTTTCTTCGAGGGGGGGGGGGGGGGGGGGGGTTGGGGCTACAATCTACCACACGGGCACAGTGCGGGTCGGTAGATGGCACGTGTCTTCGAATTTTTAGTTCTAAGACATGCCGGTTTCCTCACGATGTTTTCCTTCACCGTTTTGAGAGCAGTGGCGATAAAATTATTTACACAAAGTGAAGCGATTGGGTTCGTCGGTGCCATACCACTAGGCCACCACTGCTGTAAACAGTTATATTACACGTCGAATCAGAATTTTGAATAAAATCCTAATTTTCAAAAATCTACAGAAGGTCGAGGTATTTTTGACAGATTTGAGACTGAGATTCTGATGTGTAAACGTTCTGATACGAGAATCGCCCCTCAGATCAAACTTGACTGACTGATTCTAGATCAAAATATCGAAAATAAAAATGTCATTCAATGAACATAGAGGGTTGTATTCATGATTTTAATGATTACCAGTGGTCGCTTGGTGGTCTAAATTCCAGACCATTATTCATTTAAAACTTAATGCATTTCTAATGCACTACTATAAAAAATAATAGCCATATTAATATTGTACTCCTCCTTCCGCGTAATCTTCGCAAAAAGGGGCACACACGGGTACACATCAAGCTATACATTTCCAGTTTAAGCTGACCTCTCATTATACGGAAATCCCATACAATGTGAGATCATTTTATACTGGACATTCATAGTTTGATATGTAGCCGTGATGAGTACAAAGGCTTCGCGTGTCAATACAAAGATAATTCTGTAAAGCCATATTAGTTACGATCGCGAATCATATTTTAACCAACATACAACCTGCAAATTGCAAAAGAAAACAGAAGAAAATTTCAATATGGCGGTCCAACTAAGCGCATCCATCTTAATTTCTTTAGTCAGATAAATTCCTTCTCACGTGAATGTCTTGTTCCTTTGTTCCACACTACTACTTCTTCGACTCTCGGGAAGCATGACGTGTTTCGAAGTCTGTGGTGTGACCAGAATTAACGATTCTACCCTGCAAGCGTGGAATAGGACAGGGAAAGTAAAAGGGGGAGTGGACTGGAACCGAAAACCTTTGACATAAAACAAATGAGGTATGTATCCTCTTAGTTTAGTCGATATTTTTAAAAGATTTTATTTAACTTCACTTGTATGTATGTCCTGGAATATTTCTCATATATGGTATCCCGAAGTTAGTACATAGTATCCTTGCATATTATGTATTCAGCTTTGCTGCTGAACAGTTTGTTGTGTCACTTTTTCTTCCCAGCGAAAGCACTAGGAACCGGGGAAGGGTAGACGTTTTTGAGACTTTTTATATGCTTTCCCGGCTCGAAAATTGCTGATTCTCATTCTAATTTCAATAAATGAGTTTTGATTTAGATTTTTGTATCAAAATGCTACAAAAATCAAAAGTAATTTATTCCTCCAAATTAGCTATGAATTTCTTCAATTAGCTGTACCATCCCCCAAATTAGATATGCGTACCACAAAATAAGTGTAAATTGCCTCAAATTATGAATGCAATCCCCCAAATGAGATATGGATTGCCCCAAGTTAAGAGGCCCAAATGAGAGAGACATAAATCCCTAAAAGTAAAAAACGTGCCCAATTTGTTCAGGATCCTTTAATAAACGTTTCATGCATTTGTATTTCATTACAGTTTTATGTAGATCAAAACATCCACTAAGGGCCAGCGCCCACTATCGGCAAGGCATGGCAGGGGATTCTTCGGCATGCTGCGACGTCCTTAAGGATCATCATTGAAATTTAAATTTAATTATCATACTATTTACGTTCACTGTCCAATGACTCCAAAGGAGTCACATTTGTACCAAACTCATACGTCCATAACTCTAGTTAAGAGTCATAATCTAAAAATAAATTTATTGTTTTTTTATTTGACTCAGAAAAGAAAGAAAGAGAAAGATAAAAAGAGAGAAAAAAGAGAGTTAATAAGGAAAGAAAAAAGAAAGAGAGAGAAAAAAAGAGAAAGAAAGAAAAAAGAAAAAAACCCCGTCCCTGAGAAAAATTCTCAGGGACGTATGGTTAGATGACAAAGGTTACTGAAAATTTAAAAGAGCAGACATAAAATGTTTCCAGTTAAATGTTCTAGTTAGGGCGTGATTGTGGGTGGACGAACGAATACATTTTATAACTTTGTACTGGGACAGGGAACGTGTTTCAGTTGTATTCCTATTCGTCGCAAAAATTTCTTGCCATGCCGTGCCATCAGTAGGCGCAGGCCCTAAGACGACTGGCCATAACACCAAGCACAGCAACGTAAAAATATCGCAAGGGAATTTTGTCGTGCACTAGGTTTTCAAGTCTATGTGTTGAACCGAGCATTGAGAATACAACAGAGTGTAACTCAAGGCGACGAAAATAAATATCTTAGGACAACCAACACAACGTTATCTGATCCCAAACTAGGCAGAGCCTGTATTATGGTAACCAGACAACTGATAAATATACTTATATATTTCTAAATACATACATAGTATACACGAAAATGTTTTAACCAGTGCGCAATTTTTTTTTTGGTGGTTCACTTTCAATAGTAAAACACATTTCAATTATTTTTTCAAGACTTTATTTTTTATTTTTATCAGACCTTAAATCAGTAAACTGTGGAAATCCTACATATTTCGTAATATGATATCAACAATAGTAATAGGACAGTAACCGCGCACCGGCGTGGGTACTTCGAACTTCTAAGAATTTTCACCGATCGGACAGCTGACAGGTACTTGTAGCTACGCTCGGTCGTTCACTTTGGCCGCCGCGCCGGCGCCGCGCGCAAGTTACCATAAAAACTAGTTTCAAAATAAACATCTTTCGTTAAGGATAACTTATTTTTTTTACTAAGATATATCAAAATAAAAATTGCATGGTTATTATGACTCGTTTAAGTTTAATTTGTTAAAATTTGCGCGCTGGTTAAAAACTTATCCTGTAGATAAATTACACCCGGTCAGAACAAATAATAAATTGTGCTCGTCACACAACGATTTGTCCAGAGTGGGAATCGAACCCACGACCTCCGTCTTAGCAGTCAGGGTCACTAACCACTAGACTAACACGCCAGTCAAAATACACACTGTTCAATTTTCGACTCTCAGCCCTAAGCAAAGCGTTAAAAATTGCATGCACGACAAAATCCCACTGCGATTTTGAGTACATGCATGAGTACTTGGGCTTCACCAAACTAACTACATTTTTCATTGACGTAATCTTACCTGGAACGTCTTGTACGGTCTGTACGACTATCCGAAGGTTCGGCGATAGCTTTGAAAGGCAGGTCAACCCTGCAAATGGGGGGGCGTTCTCTTAACCTAGGAATACACATGCCAGGAAATACTTGTTCCGCCACTTCTTCTTCCCAGCTAAAGCACTAGGAAGTGTCGAAGGGCGGGCGTTTTGGGGGGACTGTCTTGTGTAACTTTGACGTTCAAAAAGTGCTGACTCTCAGCCTAGTTTGAATAAATGACTTGATTTTGATTTTACTACACAGATTCGTTGCGAAATTTTGACATTCGACACGTATGATCGAATAAAATCGAGTAAATGTGTAAACTATCCATAAATTACATCACACGTCAAGGCGGAAATGGTAGTTAAAATTTTAATATTTTTTTTTGCAATTTTGTTGTACCAGTCAGTCACTCCTGCCTAGCATTTAGGCCTATTTCGGCTTCCAGTGTAACCGGATAAAGCTGAATATCAGTATTTAACATGGAGCGACTGCCTATCTATCCTACAAAACCCAGTTACTGGGTAAAACGATACCCCTTGGTAAGACTGGCTAAAGAAGACTGGGGTTCAGACGACACGTAACGACTGATAAATTCCACGAATGCCAGCCGGGACCAACGGCTTAACGTGCTTTCCGAGGCACGGAGGGGTCTTGGTATGTAAATATGGTCACCCATCAAAACGAATCAACCGCGGAAAGCGTAGCTTAAGAAGGGAAGAAGTCGCGGGTAAAAGCTAGTGTTTCCATATTTTCGTGTTTTGTGACTTCACAGTTTTCTTTATTGGTACACTTAACTATCTCTGTACTATCTTCTACAAATAGTACCACGGGTGGTCGTGTCTGTCGTGGCAAGTCATTTATATTTAGGAGAAATAGAGGAGGTCCCAAGACACTACCCTGCGGTACACCGTATTTAATCTCCCTATCGGCTGATTTATATCTTCTACGTCACTCCCGGAATGAGAGACCTTGCTTTTAAGATCAAGCTTTTGTGCAAGCTACTGGCATGTGTATTCCTTTTTTATCGTGTAAGTAGCAAGGTAGAAAATTGAATGGCATGCAAAATTACAACCTTTAAAAAATATGCTATTTATTTTAGCTCCGAAATCTCATTAATTGAAAAGATGACAAATCCAGTAGTAATAAAGTCCATTTTCCTTCATTCTGTTCGAACGGATTAAGGAAGGTAGGATAGGAAGTATCTAGGATTAGGTAGAAAAGCCAGATGCTCTACAAAATGGCATGGTATATCGACATGATGATTCTCAGCCTAATTTCAATAAATGACTTTTGATTCTGATTAAAAAAAGGAGGGGATGATTTTGAGCGGTCTGTAAAAATCATAACTCTCCTTTTTGCTTCGCAGTAGTCAGGTACAATTAAAAGGGGGTTTCTTCCCATTAAAGAATCGTGCATCTAAAGACGATTCTTTCATAGAATCGTGTTTTCTTGTACCAGATTACCGCGAAGCAATAATGAGGGTAACGATTTTGATGACTATTTATTTAATATATTTTATTAGCCTACACTTTACCACTACTGAGCCAAAGCTTCTCCAGGGGGCATGCCCTGGCCCTAGTACAAATTAAACCGAGGTGGCCCTGAAGAAAAGAGTAACCATGGAGCTTCTTGCCGGCTCTTCTCCATAGGAATCAACAAATTGGAACCGTGCACCTAGCTTCTGACATTTCATAAGGGCTCATGTAAGTTTATGTGAAATAAAAATATTTTAATTTTATTTAAAAAGGATGCCTTGAGGCATTTCTCCAGGATCACCTCGATTTAATATGTAGTGTTTAATATTGTACAATAGATAGCACAGTCAGCATCAATAATATCGGTACGAACAGACTGTTCAAAATGATCTAAACAACTATGAAAACGAAATATTAACTCAATGACACAAAGAATGTTTCAGAATAAAGACAGTACACGACAACTGTCATTCTGACAAGAACTTTGTCTAACTGAGATAAAGTTTAATTTTCTTAGTTGTTGAGATCATTTTGGTCGGTACGAACACATTGTTCAAAATGATCTAAACAACTATGAAAACGAAATATTAAGTCAATCACAAGGAACGTTACAGAATAAAGACAGTACACGACAACTGTCATTCTGACAAGAACTTTGTCTAACTGAGATAAAGTTTAATTTTCTTAGTTGTTGAGATCATTTTGGTCGGTACGAACACATTGTTCAAAATGATCTAAACAACTATGAAAACGAAATATTAACTCAATCATAAGGAACGTTTCAGAATGAAGATAGTACACGACAACTGTCATTCTGACAAGAACTTTATTCAATTGAGATAAAGTTTAATTTTCTTAGTTGTTGAGATCATTTTGGTTGGTACGAACAGACTGTTCAAAATGATCTAAACAACTATGAAAACGAAATATTAACTCAGTGACACAAGGAATGTTTTAGAATAAAGACAGTACACGACAACTGTCATTCTGACAAGAACTTTGTCTAACTGAGATAAAGTTTAATTTTCTTAGTTGTTAAGATTATTTTGGTCGGTACGAACAGACTGTTCAAAATAATCTAAACAACTACGAAAATAAAATATCAACTCAATGACACAAGGAATGTTTCAGAAAGAAGACAGTACACGACAACTGTCATTCTGACAAGAACTTTATTCAATTGAGATAAAGTTTAATTTTCTTAGTTGTTGAAATAATTTTGTGTAGTTTGTACGCCCCGATATATTTGATGCTAACGTATGAGAGTCCAACTCGCAGTAGGCCATTTCAGATTTCAATATCCATCATATCTGCGAACTGGCTAAGTTGACTTGACCCCGTATATTCATCATCATCTGCCTAGCCTTTTCCCAACTATGTTGGGGTCAGTTTCCAGTCTAACCGGATACAGCTACCAGTATTTTACATGTAGCGACTGCCAATCTGACCTCCACAACCCAGTTACTGGGTAATACGATACCCCTTGATAAGACTGGGTGTCAGACTTTCGGGCTTCTGACGACCTGTAACGACTGTCTAAGATCTACGAAAGACAGCCGGGACCAACGGCTTAACGTGCTTTCCGAGGCACGGAAGGGTCTTGGTATATAAAGATGGTTGACCCTGTATACCCCGTGACATTTTAGTTGTCTTACAAAGGTTGTCCACTCAATGTATCCAGTGGTCTCGAACGTCATAGAGCGAGATCGGTAGAATTGCCATTAAAAACGGTATATTTGTACCCAAAATCGGTAAATGACATTTCCGAAAAATCGGTAGGTTCGAGACCACTGAATGTATCCGACATAATAGGCGTGATTAAAAAATTGTTACCAATTAAGATAATAGGTACTAAGAAAAATAAATAATGCATTAGAATGATGAAACATCATGTTAATAATGTTTACTTATCACACGTTACAGAACATACCTACCCAGCGCACAAGTCGACTAGATCATTCCATCTCCAATTTCCATGAGACAAAATATCAAACAAACTACGTCAAGCGTCAACATAATGAAAAAAAATATTTATTTTTTAGTTATTCAAATGTTCATTTTTTTCTTATGGATGTGTAGTAGTCATTGGATACATGAAGTGGGCTGCCGTTGTAAGACGATTAAAACGTCACGGTGTATTATAAAGATAAAAAAAAAGCTCCTATACTTACGCGGAAGTTTTAGGCCTCGTCAGCTCGTCGTGGCTATCGGAATCAGACATTCGTCTACCCAGGTCCCTCCGTAGCTCGACGGAGGGCTTCACGGAGGTCGGGCCCTCTCTCAGCGTCTTTATCACGAAGTCCTCTTCGTATTCTAGTATCTCGTCTACTTGCCATGGCCTGGGGGGAAAAAAAGGTGGATTAAAATTTCAGTTAACTATATTCTAGATTCGTTTTAAACGCGTTGTCGAAATGGACCTTTCACTTAGAAACAGCGATGGCTATAAAAATGCTTTTAAAAAACATAAGTCGTTTGGTTGTCTTAATGTACAGACAGCACATCAAGTTACCCGAAACTGTCAAATTCTCCCAATGAATCTTGAACGAAATGCTTTAGCGATAAAGTTGAAAATTGATTATGGAAATTTGATAGATTGTAATAGCTTTATGTGCTGGCGTCTGTACATGTCACAGTGGCATTTAAAGTTTTGGACGAAGTTGGAATGACGAAAAAAAAACACGTGTGCAATTCACGCGTGGTAGAAGTGAAACCTTAAAAAATGTTGGCTTCAAGATAATGAGACGATTGTAAAATTTCGGGAGAGGATAATAGTAGGTTTTAGTAATGATCATAGTGATACAAAGTTTGATAATTATTTTACATTTTATTCGTATATATTACATAGATTTATTCAGACGGTAAACACGAGTACAAAGAGAACGACGAACATAAGAAACACTGTATAATGCTTCGTATTTCATATTTTCCCACGTTAAATCTTATGAATTTATGTGTCTGTGTCTATTTATTGTCGCTTTTTCGTTTCATAACTTTCAAATTACAACGGTGCTAAAGAAGTTTTCACTTCAAAATGTATTATTTTTGATTTCGATACTCAATACACGGGATGTTAACGCTGACCCTCAGGAGCCGAGCAAAAAGAACAAATGTAAGGAGCAAAAAACGAAATAATAGCGCAGTCAGAAAATGTGGTACTATACAATAAGCCTTTGAGAGGCTTTGCTTTCTTAAAAATCTATACTAATATTATAAAGAGGAAAAGTTTGTATTTTTGTTTGTTTGTTTGTTTGTAATGGATAAACTCAAAAACCACTGGACCGATTTTAAAAATTCTTTCACCATTAGAAAGCTACATTATCTGCAAGTAACATAGGCTATATTTTTTTTTTTAATAGGGGTCCGTAAGATATTTGGGTTTTTCGGACCCAAAGTGTAAAAAATCATCCAAAAAAGTTCCTTATTAATATGTCTTCGAAGTACCAGGTTGTCATAACTTGGTAGGAGCTCAGATAACATGGGTGTGTGATAGCAAGAAAACGCTTTATGTCTTCGAAGTACCAGGTTGGCATAACTTGGTAGGAGCTCAGATAACATGGGTGTGTGATAGCAAGAAAACGCTTTATGTCTTCGAAGTACCAGGTTGGCATAACTTGGTAGGAGCTCACCTAACATGGGTTTTATTGATTCTGAGGCGGTACGAAGTTCGCTGGGTCAGCTAGTAATCATATAAAGAGAATGAAAGTAGAATAAATGCTGTGGAAATGCGTTCATTGCGAAGCATGTGTGGTGTGACTATGAATGATAGGCTGAGGAATGATGTGATAAGACAAAAGAAGATGTAGTGACAAAAATTGAAAAAAGTATGCTTAGATGGTTTGGTCATGTTGAGAGGACGAATGAAGGACGGCTTACAAAAGGTATTTACAAGGCAAATGTGAGTGGAAACACCGGGAGGGGACGCCCTAGGAGGACATATAGTGATGGTGGACCTTATAGGTGATGTTCTTCAGAAAGGTCAGGTGCGTAGTACTGGTAACCGGCGTGTGTGTATGACCAGTTGTATGAACCTAAACGAGGCAAAAGGAGTGTGTAGACATCGTAGCAGGTGGCGTTCAGTAGTTTCTGCCTTCTCCCATGGGAAAAAGGCGTGATTGTATGTATGTATGTATAAAGAGAATTGAAGTACTTACTGCGTATTTAAGTTATTATACACCCATCCCTGGTCCGTTACACCTGCAAGTAATAAAAATGTTAAATCTTAATACCCTTATGTAAGCATTACTCTGACGTCACGCAAAATCCTGCATCGTGCAAGCAGAGTTTACCGCGCAACTAGCAAATACAGGATAAGGTTTTATCCAGTGCACAAAGGAGAATGCTCAAAAGTGGTACCAAAAAGTCTCACGCATCAAGACCAAAATTTTGGAGTAATTAGTTTCATATTTTTTTACGACGTTACACGTCGGTGATTTAGTTTTTGAACAGGGAATTTGTTTTTAAGTTTAAAAGTATGGATATTGTTTTACTTCCTATAAATGACGTTCCGTTTCACTTCACGTGTTAAATGATTAACATAACCTTGATTTTTGAAAGTGCCATGTTCACTGTAAAAATAATACTCTGCTGATTCTACATTAATTTAAAAAAAAAAACTAGAATAGAATATCTATTTAAAAGATTATCATTATTTTATCTAGTTTTGTTATGGTTAATTAGCCGTTCCCAACTAGTAAAAAAGATGTAGAATGCAACAGAATGGATTTGTTATCTGTGCATCTGACATTTTGCGCATGTACTCTGTAGTCTGTGGTTTGCGCTAGCGAGTAGCGAGTACCGTATGTGTTTTTAAGAGTTGAGATTGAATAATTATTGAATTGTTTTGAAAAGTAGAACTTGTTTGTATTTTGTGAACTTTTTTGTGAGTATTTCATTGTGCAAATATGTCGAGTTGGTCGACCGATTGACATCGTCAGTCACCCGGCAAAACCGGCGATGTATCAATAGTTCATTTTTGATACTCGGAAACCCACACACATTAGAACAAGCGTCTACTCCAATGATTAACTTGTTACAGTCTTGGATAACTTCTACTCAGGTAAGCAGATCTTATTTTACTCTTTGAATATATAGGTACTTATGAATGTCAGGCACCTATTTCCTGACTAATCTTTTTATGAATGTACCAGCTTACAAAACATTATTTTTATAGAATGAATGAAAACATTTTTGGACTCGCACAGGAAATATCCAAAAAATTAATTAACAAAAAAAAAAACAACCTGTTTGAGGCCAAAAAACGCTTTACTCTTGATTACTTGTAGATGTAATTTCTTTGAATATGTTACAGAAGATAGATAACGTCATAAAGGGTAGAAGCACACTTTTTCACTCATGGTTTTAATTGCAGATGTCTTCAGAATGTGTGCTTTGTACACAGTGTTTGAGACTGCTTCAAGATCGAGCAAACACAATCAGTGAAGGAAGTTTATCTTTGCCTGCTTTTGGTCATGGAAAATTATGTTGTTCTTGTGGCAATTCTATTCTACGTGCAACTAGACCATATCCTGTAAGACAAGATCGACAAGAGAGAAACATTTTAGTTAGAAATATTCCGCTCCATTTGGTAAATATTTTTATTTATGTTGCAACATAAAAATGAAACCTAATTATTATCTATTTTGACACAATTACTGCCTGATCATTATCATGTATTCCTAGTTACATCACATTACAGTAATACTTTTATCAAGTCTATAACCCATTGTGAAATGTTTTGTATTACATGTATAATCATGTTATTTTTATAGATATCAAGATTGGAAAGAGTATGTGCTGCTTGCTGGAGGTCAGCTACAAGAGATGTTCAACGTCGTGATGTGTACAACTGCAATCGCCCAGGTCTGCCAGATGCTGGACCATGTGGAGATCTCAATATTCCTAAGCCATAATTGACGTTAAGATGGCTTACTATGTTAGCTCTTGAGACCTACCAACTCAAGCAGGCTAGATCTTATTATAGGGAACACATCCGTCGGACTGGTATTTATTCAGTTGAGGTGAATAGTTCTATTGATGATGATGTACCTTTGATTTTAGGGCTTAATAATTACCTCTTAAGAGGTATGATTAATTCGAGACATGTCAACAGTCGTACTTATCACATGTATTTATTGATTAGCAGAGATGATGCTGTGGCCAACACATTAGAAACCATAGTAGGTTATTGCTGCAGTCGCCTCGTCGGTAAGCGAGCAGTGGGCTGCTGTGCTCATGTAATGACGATAGTATAATATTTGAGCTGGGGACGGTATAATGACATAACTTCGCCAGCAACGGATTTAGATGATTTTTTTCAGGAGTATGATGAATGATTTATGTAACACTTTTGTTAAATAAATATTTTTGACTTTGATCCCTATTAAAAACCCAAATTAACTTGTTTGTTTCATTTTTCTATCACTTACCTATCAGTCTGACTGATCACCCTTATTTATGATAATGTATTATTGGTATTGGTGAGTAGTTGTGGCCCAGTGGTAGCGGCGGCCCAGTGGTAGCGGCCGCGACTTACGAGTAGTACGTCGTGAGTTCAAACCCAAATAGGCGATATACTTTGTGTAAATTATGTCATCACCACAGCTCGCAAAACGGTGAACGAAAACATCATGAGTAAACCGGCACGTCTTAGAACCAAAAAATTGAAGCCATGTCACATCTACCAAACCGCTCTGGGCCCGCGTGGTGGATTACGGCTCCCTCTCACTAAGAGGCCTGTGTCCCAACAGTGGGAACATTATAGGCTGCTGTTTTTTTATTAGATTTACGACTTCGCAGCCATTGTAGCCAACTTCAGGGCGGCCAAGAAGTTTGGCAAGAATTATACCCACGTTACCGGATCACACTGTTGATAATATAAGGGTCGGTCAAATCACTGAGTGTCACATGTGCCTGGCTGGAGGCTATAGTTTAGTCTCCACCGGGAAGACTGCTTAAGCAGATAGTGGTGCCGATTCTGTTGTCACAAAATTCTCTAAACTAAACTAAAAATCACTAAAATTTGGTTTATTCCTGTCAAACGACGATTTCCTATTCTGAAATAGACTAAAGTGACACAACTTAACTATATTTTAGTTTGACAGCACTAAGATTGCACTGAGTTATTAGTTTAGTGAAAATGACAATTTTGCTATTCTGAGTTTGCCGGTTTTCACCAAAAATTTTGACTATAATAATTTATTTTAACTAAATCTGACTATTTTTAAGCGCGATTAAAAAGGTGTGGAATAAAACTAGTGGTCATGAACTAAAATTCTCAACAACGCCTTGCCTTCACGTGCAAAAACAGTTCTGTATTTTTTATTTTCTTTTTGCTTATATCTTGAAAATGGCGTGTCCTATCGCAAAAATAATGAAATTTTCGACCCCCTTAGTATACCCCGGAACATTTAAATATCAACTCGTGGGTAACATTTTTTTTATATTTTTCAAACAAAAGTGAAAAATTCCATATAATAAAACACGTCCAGGCTGCACCCTAGCACGCGCCTTCGTCTCTCAAAAAATTAATTCTACGCAATGCACACACAAGTAAACGTTGCGAAAACAAAAGAAAAAAAAATACCACGCTGAGTCGCGATTGTCAAATTCGATTTTAGTCGTGTCAAAATAGTTTTTAAATTTAGAGATTTTTCCTTGCAGAATAGCGTTACAATTCTCATAGCCAAAAGTAAGGAATTTTAGAGATAGTTTAGTTAGTTTAGTTCGTGTACAACAGAATCGGCACCAGTGACTTGTATCCAGCAGGTAACTGTGAGACTCAACGTATTAAAGAAAAACGAGTTTCAGTCACGAACCCTGTGGTGGGGCTAGACGTTGCTATAACTCGTAAATCTTCCTAACTTATATATTCGTCCGTGTATAACGTGTCTAAGTAGATATAAAACAAGTCGCTGGCAGCGTCGACCAAAACAGACCTAGTTTTTAGGTTATTTTGATTTTACTTCATAACTCTGAAACCCGGGTTTATTTTTCAAAAAGAACTTTTGTAGGAGTTAATATGATCAATGTAGTATATAAAAAACAAAGTTTGATTTTGATGCAACATGGTACGGGATTCCATACATCCTTGAGCATTGTCCTTTTAACAAATTAAACTTAAACGAGTTATAACAACCATGCAATTTTTATTTGAATATATCTTTGTACAAAAAATTAAGTTATCGTTAACGAGAGATATTTATTTAGAAACTGGTTTTTATGGTAACTTACGCGCGGCGGCGAAGGTGAATGACCGAGCGTAGCTACTTAGTACCTACCATCTGTTCGATCGGTCAAAATTCTAAGAAGTTCGAAGTACCTACGCCGGCGCGCGGTTACTGACCTTTTACTATTTCGATATCATATTACGAAATATGTAGGGTGTCCACAGTTTACTGATTTAAGGGCGGATAAAAATGAAAAAAAAGTATTGAAAAATAGTTAAATGTGTTCTATTACTGATACTGAACCACCAAAAAAAAAATTGCACACTGGTTAAAAAATTTCTTGTATACAACGTCCTGACATCAATCGACGGGCAGTTAACAGTCATACACACATCTGCTCGGAGGATCCTGCCTTCTTTACGGAGGATGAGTGGACTTTACACCGTTCCTCATACCTCCAAAAGGCCAAAAACGATATCCAGCCTTTTGCCCAACTATGTCAGGATCGGCTGGAGTAACTGCCCTTTTACTGGGGTCCCGTCTACATTACACCACGAAGGTTGAGGAGATCGTGGAGTATGTACGAGTGAAGACCAGGTGGACCTTGAGGGTGGAGAAGTTGGAACCTCGCCACAACACGAACTTCAAGTCATTCGTGGTTCGAGTTCCGACTCATCATATCGAGACCTTCCTCAAGGGAGTTTTGGCCGAAGGGTGTCGTGTATCGGCGATTCCGCGGAAGGCTACGCGACACCACGCAGGGCAACACGTCGCCGTTACTTCGTGTACAATAGTTATGTTTACGTGGTTTTTATTTGTATGTATTATAGTCTGTAAGGAATTTATGATATGGGTCTTTTGTGATTTGATTTGATAACCTTCAAGGCCATCCAGCCTTTGAGGTTTAGACCGGAAAGTGTGGAATTTTTCCCTCACTAAAACAATACCGGTGGTCACGATGTTTTCCTTCACCGTTTTGAGAGCAGTGGTGATGGAATCATTTGAACAACACTGAAACGTTTATGTGAGTTTGAACCCACGACCCAGAACCGCCAGAACCCCGACAGACGTTTTACAATATGCAAAATATTTCATCACTACTTACTACTCTCAAAACGGTGAAGGAAAATATCGTGAGGAAACCGGCATGTCCTAGAACGAAACTTTCGAAGACATGTGACATCTACCAACCCGCTCTGGGCCCGCGTGACTCCCTCTCACAGAGGCCTGAGTCCCAGCAGTGGGAACATTATAGTCTGATTATAGTACTGACCTTCAGGAGGCGTTGGCTGCAGGTTCCTATGGAACAGTCGAGGCACCCAGGGGTTCAGAAGATTCCGTGCTCGCAAGCGTTGAGCTTCTTCTATTATTGTCTTCTGTTCTGTGGCTGCTATCTGTGAAAGAATGGTTGGTCAAGAAATATACGGTAAACGTTACAGCTTAGACCAGAAGGTCACCAGAAGTTGACTGGCCTGTTAGTCTAGTGCTAAGACTGAGGTCGTGGTTTCGATTCCCACCCAGGACAAAACTGTGTGATGAGCACGATCATTTGTTCTGTGTCTGGGTGTAATTTATCTATAATAGGTATGTATTTAGAAATATATAAGTATATTTATCAGTTGTCTGGTTATCATAATACAGGCTCTGCCTAGTTTGGAATCAGATAACGATGTGTTAGTTGTCCCAAGATATTATTATTATATTATTAGAGGGAGAGGTAACTTTATAAAAATGCTTTTAACCATATATTTTACACAGTCCATCCATCGTTTCTTCACTCTCCCCCTATTATTATATCTATCAAAAAACATACTGTTCACTTTCCCCACGACATTCCTCCGTATCACATGTAAAAAAAGCATCCCATCCACGGACCAACCGCGGCTGACATAGCTTAACCTGACCAATCGGTCCATGCGGCTGCTATTTCTTAGCCACTAGTACTTTACCCGACTGCTACTCATCATTCATCATAATGAGTTCCGCTGAAAAACGCCCACTGCTGGAAATAAGCCTGTCCGAGAACGAGGAATATTGCCATAATCGCCACGCTTGGCAGGCGGGTTGGCGATCACAGTATGGTGATAAAATGCATAGAGAACGCTGCTGCCCATTCTCTAGTAAGTCCCTTAGTCGCCTTTTACTACACCCACGGGAAGAAATGATGGTGCTATTCTTTACGTCCGGCACTACACGGTTGTACTGCACCTATACTTCGACTTTTAACCGTATACTAACTCAAGTCTAACTTCTATTAGAAGAAAAAAAAAGGAAATAAGTGCAATAAAAATGTATTAATTATTCTTATATTCCACATCTTAAAAACGATTTTTTAAAGTTTGATTTCAATTAAACCATTTTTTAAATTTGTTCTTTACGCGAAATCGTTCACTACCCCAACACTATTAGTTTTAGTATGGTATCATTATTTTTGTAAAAAAATATTAATTATTCTTATATTCCACATGTTAAAAACGATTTTTTAAAGTTTGATTTCAATTAAACCATTTTTATCATTCGTTCTTTACGCGAAATCGTTCACTACCCCAACACTATTAGTTTTAGTATGGTATCATTATTTATCTTTGAACTGTCAAGTTAGTGAATACGATTAACACGTTGAGTGCCAAACACAGATTGATGGTTAATCCGATATGGCCACAGATTTAGAGCGCATACAAAATTGTTAGTAGCAAGCACGCGATATCGCGTGATCGGCCATATTCTCTTCTAAGTCGCGTTCTTCATTTCTGAAGGTTGTATCCCTGAAAGGCTTTCGTGGCTTTCTTTCAGAGCTGAACCACGCGATATCGCGTGATCGGCACTCAACGTGTTAAAAGTACAAGTATTAAGGGGGGTAATGTTTACCTGGTCCTCATTGGCGATGGCTTCAGACACTTTGATCCATAGTTTGGCAGACTCGAACTCTTGCTGCTTCTCCAGGCTCATCAGGTAGCGAGGCAGTCTCTGTTCTTTTAGAAGAGCCACGTCGAAAAGGTTTGATTCCTCCTGAGAATTAAGATAGTGGAGCTTAGAAAAAAGAAAAAAATTCGTTAAAAAAATACAACCACTTTCCAAAGAAACACTGCAAAGTGAAAAAAAAAATATTTCGGAAGTCGGAAGATTAATTTTTTATCTTTTTTTGTATTGTTAAGTTTTGTTTTAAATGCTAAATAAAGATATATTTTTTTACACTTGAAAATGTTAATGCGTACATTAACATTTTCAAGTGTGTGTGTGTGTGTGTTCCTCTTGTATCACTCTCTCTATTGATGAAAACCGCATTAAAATACGTTTATTGGTTTATACTGGGTTCCCTCTATCTGGCAGAAACTTGATGCTCCGAATTTTATTTGGCATAACACACTTGGCATAATCTTATTTAAACGACTATTTGTAAGGCATAAAAAATGTTTAGCATAATCATTGTTTGGCCGACTGTTTATATATCCGACTTTACGCTGGCATACTTTTAAGATGGCAGAATTTTATTTCGCATAATTACCTTTGGCAGACTTTAAATTCCGCATAATTTCGATTAGCAAAACATTTATTTAGAGCTTTGATTATTTGGCATAATTTCACTTGGCATACTATGAAGATGGCAGAATTTCATTTAGAATAATTTTGTTTGGCATATTTTCATTTCTATTAAATTGCATTTTAACCTTAAATAAAATGAAATAGTGTCTCAAAAAGTCAGTATATGATGTGCTACAAAAATTATTGACAGAAACGAATCGCTGCAGAACCGACTCCACGTAGTCTTGTCTGCCCTACCCCTAGAGTGTAATTTAAGCCCGCGTAGGCGCGGAGTGGCGAGGCGGCCAGCGAGCTGAGGAGCAAGCCGAAGCCACGGTGGTGAGCGTAAAACCATCTGCGACGATGAGCTCGCGTGGGACCGCCGGAGCCCCGCAGCGCCGAAGCCGTGACAGAAACCATGCATGCTGCATGTTGCATGCTCGCCTGCATGCTGTAAGCTTGCTTGCATGCTGCATGCTTGCTTGCATGCTTGCTTGCTGCATGCTTGCTTGCATGCTGCATGCTTGGTTGCTTGCATGCTTTATGCTTGCTGGCATGCTGCATGCTTGTTTGCATGCTGCATGCTTCTTAGATACGAAATGTATGCCAAAAGATGATTCTAAGTTTAAAGTTTCTGAGATATGATAGTTCTGCCTTTTAATAACTATCGATATGAAGTTATGCCAAGAGACGATTCTGACTGCGAACTTTCTGCGATATGATGGTTCTACTTTTTAATTATTATGGAATAAAATTTATGCCTAAAGATGATTCTGACTTATAAGATTATGCGTTGTGAATGTATGATAAATGAGTGTATGCCAAACGATTTTCTGCGAAATGAAGTTTATGCCATCCGCTGTTATGCAAAATAATATTATGACGAAAAAAATTCTGCCATAAAGGGTGGACCCGTTTATACTCTCTCTCTCTCTGTCTCTTTGCCTAGCCATATGCCATTTCATTTGATGTCGCATCTCCTCGTCCTTCTTCGCCAGACTTTGTTTAATACTATGTAGAGATTAAATTCAATCTAAAACAACGACTAAATCTGCTTACCCCAGTCCTCTTATCCTTAATATCAATCTTGCCGTCCCAGTATCCCTCCAGCACTGCTATAGTCTCCTTGCCGCGTTTGATCCTGCCCTGAACCGAGTTCGTTTGATCTGAACCGCCTAGGAACGACTGTGGAGAGAGAAATTAAATATAAATATTAGGTACATGTGACATCTAGAAACCCGCACTGGGCCCACGTGTGGATTATGGCCCACTCCCTCTCACCGAGAGGAGGTATGTGTCCCAGCAGTGGGAACAATATAGGCTGCTGATAATGATGATTAGGTGACCAAAAATAGTGAAATGGACGGTAGTTCTAACTAAAACCAACTTTATATAGCACCTTTTTTTTTGTTTGGGAAATCATTACTGACTGGCCTATTAGTCTAGTGGTTAGTGACCTTGACTGCAAAGACAGGTCGTGGGTACGATTCCCACCCAGGACAAATCTTTGTGTGATGAGCACAATCATTTGTTCTGTGTATGGGTGTAATTTATCTATAAAATGTACGTATTTACAAATATATAAGTATGTTTATCAGTTGTCTGGTTGCAATAGTGCAGGCGCTGCCTAGTTTGGGATCAGACAACGTTGTGTTGGTTGTCCTAAGATAATATTTAATATCTGGTTGACCGAGCTATGCTCGGTATTTTTTGGTAAATTGTGTTTAAAATAATAAGTTTATGTTCTAATTGATTATCGATAAACTTGGTCATTGAAAACACGAATAAAACGACATTTTATAAAAATGAATCCTAGCTAGATCGATTTATCGCCCCCGAAACCCCCTGTATACTAAATTTCATGAAAATCGTTGGAGCCGTTTCCGAGATTCAGATTATACTATATATACAAGAATTGCTCGTTTAAAGGTATAAGATTTATTTTATCAAATAACGTCTCTGGGCGCAGCGGGAAGGCACGTCAGACTTTTACTGACTAAAACCCACCCATGTTCCTTCAGTTGCCGGTGCCAGGGCTACGGTAACTTTTTCGAACAAATCCGCTATCCTGGCAGGAACTCGAAATCATGCGAAATGCCTAATTGTGACGTCACGCTAAATTCTGCATCGCGCAAGAGTATGGTCAGTTGACGATCATATTGGGATGACTGGCTGTCAGAAATGATTTGTTTAAAATTAAACTGTAATTATTTTGATACTAGGTGTGTTTCCGAATGAAGGATTTAACAAATGATTTCTGAGATTTTGATATTAATATTTTGTCAATTTTTATTCCGTTCCCTTCTTTCTGACAATTTTAATTCTCCACCTTTCCTCTCAGAATGTTGATGACAATATGATAATAATAATTATATCTTCGGCCAACCATCACACCGTTATCTGATCCCAAACTAGGCAGAGCTTGTACTATGACAACCAGACAACTGAGAAATATACCTATATATTTCTAAATACATACATATTATAGATAAATTATACCCAGACACAAAACAAATGATTGTGCTCATCACACAAAGATTTGTTCTGGGTGGGAATCGAACCCACGACCTCAGTCTTAGCAGTCAGGGTCACTAACCACTAGACTAACAGGCCAGTCAATATAAATGGACTAGGACCAGAATTCGACTACAAGTTTGGCGCACTCACTAGCGTCCATTACTTTTTGTCACGTGCAGACAACGAAGTTTCGTATATCCAAATCCAGCATGGTCGTCTCATGTCCCAAATTTCATAAAAAGCCATTCAACCGTTTTACCGTAAAAGCATAACATCCAAAAAATCGTTTCTTTTCTCTTTATAATAATAGTTTTGATAGTTATTAACCTAAGTAATAAGATACTAGTTGTATTACTCACTCTTAATTTAAATTCTACGTCCGCGTGGTAGCCGGTCTCTGGACACATTACATGCACCTGAAAAATACAATATTAGGTTATTTTAACGTGTGCAGGATTTCTGGTATGGTTTCGTAACATCATTACATTTTCATTCGGTATCGTCGTAGATCAATACGGTAGCAGCCGTTCTTTTAACGTGTGCAGTTTTCTGGTATTGCTAAAGCAATAAAGTAACGTTTATAATTGTATTGGTATCGTTGTGGATCAAATTTTTTGTACAATAATACATAGATTTTCAGAAGAATCTGTCAAGATTCGACTCCGAGTACAAGTTAATTGAGAAAAATAGGACGATGAATTTAAATAGATGAGAATAACTCGTGCCGATCCGTACAAGATGAACTGAACTCATGTCGTCACGAGATGTAAACTTTGCCGACACGAGTTGGAACATGACTCGTGCCAACACGAGATAAAAGTCAATTTAATTACAAGTCGTACTTTTTCTCCGAGGTCCAATGTTCAGTGTATATGTCTCTCTCTGGTTTGGTAGGAATTTTATTACTTTGATCAAAATACCTCTTCATCTTTTACTGTAAATCATCAAGTAGTCACAGTACAGTAGTCATTTGGCTAGCAACTCGTACTGTGAAGAGATATGTATATCCAACTTCTGCTACCGTGACACTTTCGAATTCCTACCACGAGATGAACCAGACTCGTGCAGTCACGACAAACTCGTGCCGACACGAGTTGAAACATAAGTCATGCCGACACGAGTTGGAACATAAGTCGTGCCGACACGAGATGAACTCAATTGATACCGACTGGAGATGGGACAGAACTCGTGCCGACAAGAGAGGAACTCAATTCATACCGACACGAGTTAGAACATAACTCATGCCGACATGAGATAAAAATTAAGTCGTACCTTTCCACCCAGCTCCATGCTCAGCGTACCGATGACGATGCCCTTACAATGTGCGTACGGCGCCGTTGTGATGTATGTCTCTCCCCAGTTCAGTAAGTGGATACGAGCGCATCCTTCTAGGATCGCTGATGTCGAATTACCTGGAAGAATAAAGGAATAAGGTAAGTCAACATTTAAAATATTTCATACTAGCTTTTGCCAGCAGCTTCGCCCGCGTAATATCTTATCTTATATCTTTAAACGAGCAATTCTTGTATATATATATATATAATCTGAGACTCGGAAACGGCTCCAACGATTTTCATGAAATTTGGTATACAGGGGGTTTCGGGGGCGATAAATCGATCTAGCTAGGATTCATATTTATAAAATGTCGTTTTATTCGTGTTTCCAACTTTATCGATAATCAACTTGAACATAAACTTATTGTTTTGAACACAATTTACCAAAAAATACCGAGCAAAGCTCGGTCAACCAGATATTGTATAATTAATTAGATGTAAGCATTTTTATATCTCATTTTAAGTGAACTGTTGTTTAAGTCCTTACGAGAAAATAAATTCTTTAAACTTAAATGTCGATAATATCTCACAGGAACGTGCTACATGAATAAAAGATAGCCTTTTTTTGTGGGTAGGAAATCATCAAATGACTTCTCCCGCTCTCGTGTCAGACTTTTACTGACTAAAACCCACCCGTGTTCCTTCAGTTGCCTGTGCCAGGGCCACGGTAACTCTTTCGAACAAATTTCGCGACCCTGACAGTACAAAAAAGCAAACAAAACCAAAGACAAAAGGCCTATATCCTTTCTCAAGGTCTAGTCTATCTCTGTCCCAAATCTTTTCAAAATAGGTTCAGTGGTTTAAAAGTGAAAGCTTAACAGACAGACAGGGATACTTTCGCATTTATAAATTAAAAGTAGTGAGTAGGTCAATAGAACCATCACTTTGTAGGCAATAAGAATTCAGACGTTTGCAAGACTCTGTCTAAATATAAAAATTGTTTAATAGGTTTAATTTAATTAAAGTATCTCTGCGTTCGTTGCGAAGCATGTGTGATGTAACTATGAATGATAGGGTGAGGAATGATGTTGTAAGACAACGGTGTTGTTTAAAAGATGTAGTGACAAAAATTGAAGGGAGTATGCTTAGATGGTTTGGTCATGTTGAGAGGGTGAATGATGGGCGGCTAACAAAAAAGGTAGGTGTGACTGAACATTCCGAAAAGGGACGCCCTAGGAGAACATATAGTGAACTTCAGCGCTTTTGAGAGCAGTGGTGATGAAATTAAATACACCAAATGAAGTTCCAGGCTGAATTCCAACTCACGATCTTTAAGTCATAATCCGGGTCCAATGCACTCACTTCTATGTTTTACATTTCGACTTTTATAGTGTTTTCAAATTACAGTGTTAATAGATATGGGAAAAATTGCCAAACTTAAGTGGCAATGGGCAGGGCACATTGCTCGCAGAACAGATGGCCGATGGGGCGGAAAGGTTCTGGAGTGGCGACCGCGTACTGGAAGACGTAGAGTTGGAAGGCCTCCCACAAGATGGACCGATGACCTTGCGAAGGCCGTAGGAATCCGCTGGATACGGTAAGCAAAGAACCGGGCCAAATGGCGGAGCTTTGGGGAGGCCTATGACCGATATTGGACGTCTTCTGGCTGAAATGATGAGATATGGAGGGCAAAGTTTGAGTGTAGGCCTTTCAACATGAACCAATGACGCCTATGTCCAGCGGTGGACGTCCTTCCAAATATATAACAATGACGATGATGTGGAAAAGTAGATACTCACCATAAAATTTGGATCTAGCTAACAGACTGCCTTCTATGACGAACCCCTCCTTTCTGTTCGTCACGTAGAAGGCGGAAACGGGGGGATGGTGAGATACCTGGAAATGAAATGAGAACATTATTATCATTATTAAATTTCATAAGACATATTTTGCGGCGTGGCAATCTTTACATACTCGTTTTGCCTCGTTTACGTTCATACATCTGGTCATACACACACGCCGGTTACCAGTACTACGCACCTGAGCTTTATCCTTATCTATACAAATAAATAAAACTGAAGTGTCTGTTTGTAATTTCAAATTAACCTCTAAGTCCCTGAGATACCACATATGGTATAGACACAATCGTTTTTTAATTGTGTCTGTAATTACGGTAAATGACTGGTTAACAGCTTATCACTAAATTGATATGAAAGTAAATACGGTACTTACATCAAAATATCATTTTTTTTAACTTTTGTCTGTGTGCCTGTCTGTTTTTTCCGGCTAATCTCTGAAATGGCTGGACCGATTTTGACGGGGCTTTTATTGGCAGGTAGCTGATGTAATAAGGAGTAATTTAGGCTACTTTTATTTTAGAAAAAAAAAATATTTTAGAAAAATACCTGCGTTAATTTCCGACATCCACGTGGGTGAAGCCGCGGGCAAAAGCTAGTCCTATATATATGTTTGCGGAGAAACGCCGCATACATACCGGAGGTCTGAGCCAGCCGTAAGCCCTAAGGTTTTCCTTGCTACGACCTACTAGGGTAAAGAAGTCTAAAGGTTTTCTGAGTAGGCCACGGTAAGTTGCGCCCGGATGGGAGGCTCTCTGATGGTTCCAACAAGAAATCAAGGGGTTTAAGCAGTTTGACAATAATGAACAGTGATTTTTAGAGATGTGCTGGATATCCGTATCCGAGGGAGAAGAAAGATCCGAATTCGTATCCGTTACTATTTTTCCGGATTTTCTACTTTATTCATTTTCAATACATAGATGAAATTATATTACATAGGTAGCAATAAAAATCTATTGAATTCTATTCAAATGATTTTTGATTAATTAAAATCAAACATTTGGCAACTTACTTCGCAAAAACATTTCATGGTGAGTTATCAAATCATACCAATAGTACATAACTCAAAGGACTCAATCATAGGATCAACTATCATAGCGTCAAGTGGCATCAACTATCATTTTAAGGTCACGTGCATCGACACCGATTGAGTTAGAAAGTTAAAATCAGTATCCGCGGGTCTTGACACCAAATATCCGTACTCAGATCCGTATCTGCGGATATACATTATTAACGATCCGACACATCACTAATAAACACTTCGAAGGCGGTGAAAGGCGGGCGTTTTGGGGGACTGTCTTATGTAATTTTGTTGTTCGATAAGTGCTGATTCTTAGCCTAATTTGAATAAATGGCTTTTGATTTTGATTCATGACAGAAATTGTGCGCTTAACGCACCATCGGCGCTACTATTCCATATTCTGTGTAAAAAAAAACCTAAGATTTATTTGACCTCACCTGCTCAGCCAAATAGTAAGTATAAGACTCAGGTCCGTGTCTCCAGCAGCATCTGAATGTCTCCCCCAGGACTGGATTGTAGGGTTTCTTCAGACCCTTCGGCTTTCGGTACAGGCCTGAGAGGTACCAGCGCAAGACGGCCACAAATCTTTGGTATGGGTCTTCTACTAGTTGGGCTCTGAAAAGAGAGAGGTCATATTTATAATAACATTATAACAGGCTTTTTTTGGATGGGATATCATCGAATGACTTCTCCCGCTCTGAGCGGAGCGGGAGAGCGTGTCGACTTTTACTTACTAAAACCCACCCGTTTTCCTTCAGTTGCCTATATGCCAGAGTCACGGTATCTCTTTCGAACAATCACGCGACCCCGGCAGGCATCGGTCCTAGTAGACCCCTACACTGCTGCTGACATCTCTTTGAGGCGCGCGTGGAACACTGCGCGCCGTCGACCCGAGCTTGGTCCTTACCGGGCGGCGAGCTACCCATTGCTCGCCACCCGCAAGCTCGCGCCTACGGTGGCCGGGATTCCGCTATCGACACCCGACGCCCGGGCGTCATAACAGGCTTAGGAGGCTTTGGCAAAGTACCTACAGTACACCCACATTCCTCCAGTTTGTTTAAGCAAGTTTTTTATAAACGAATGAATGTAACTTTCGTTCTTCTATAGCTCGTGCCAGGTTCGCGGACTTTTTCTAAAGAGTTACCGTGGCCCTGGCACGAGCAACTGAAAGAACACGGGTGGGTTTTAGTCAGTAAAAGTCTGACACTCCCTCCCGCTCCGCCCAGAGTAGGAGACGTCATTTGATGATTTACCAGCCATAAAAAAATGACAAGCCTTCATCAGTGGACGTTTTTTAGCTCAAATGACTTACTGTCCTAGTATGTCAGCATGGTAGTAGTTGTCAGACAGCTTGTCGAGGAAGGAGCGCGGCTCCAGGATAAAGGTGGGCAGCACCACCTTGCTGAGGTCCATGCCGGGACGGACCTGCTTCAGCAGGAACCAGAGAAGTGACTTGTTCTCTTCTGCTACTTCTTCTACTAGCTCCCCAGCCTGAACATAAAAGAAAAATATTTTATTTGAGACACGCACAGGACAGAAGTGACAAGAAGACAGACAGAAGACACAAGAAGAAAAGTATTTTATTGCTTGTGAATTCAGGAGGCAGGAAAATCGACGCGAAATCTTTTACCACGATTTCATACATGATTCTCAACCTAAAATTCTTTGAACAATAGGTCCTCATCTCTACCTACTGTATTTCCTTTGCTATGCCCGACAGGGTCCACGATTGTTTATAAATTAAATGTTTTACCACCTAAGCATATACATTGTGGAATGCAATAAAGTATTGAGTATTGAGATTGACTGTTTTTTGAAAAAAGCAATATTGTTCAATGATTTTATTTCTGCAAGAAGTTTTATAGATGTGTTCCGTGTGGAGCCGAACGTAAGGACCATGCCATCTCATCCCGTGTGTCGTAAAAGGTAACTAAGGGACTTACTAGAGAATAGGCAGCAGCGTTCTCTATGCATTTTACCACCATACTGCGATCGTCGGTTATCCAAAAGAACAACCTACTGTTTCATAGAAAAATTAAGCGCGTTCAAAATGAATATGACCATTTTAGACACTAATCCACGGTCTTCACATGATCTGACCAAGATTGTGTCTGGACTTTAAAAGAGACTTTGACCTCTGAGTTTGTTTCCGCCTTTCTTCTCAGAGTTATCTGATTGGAAACGCCAACTTCATCTAGTTTTATAAATACGAACGTGTAAAAGTGTTTGTATAAATCTACTCCATCATCATCACTTCAGCCGAAAGACGTCCACTGCTGGACATAGGCCCCCATCAATTTGAGGGATTTGCCATAATCGCCACGCTTGACAGGCGGGTTGGCGATCGCAGTATGATGGTAAAATACATAGAGAACGCTGCTGCTCATTCTCTAGTAAGACCCTAAGTCGACTCTTACGAAACCCACGGGAAGAAATGAGATGGTGCTATTCTTTACGTCCGGCAAAAAAATTAAATAATTCTTCTACTCACCACGCCAATATCAAAGTTAGTATCCGGCACATAGTTCGCTTCGATTTCAGCAATAATCTCCTGCTTCTTTATTTCAGAAGGTCGGGCGTTCTGCATACCGGTTCGGGAGCCTTCGCTATCCGAGTCGGAAGCGGCGCCGGCTAGCTCTGTGGGTAAGCAGAGAGGGAGGTGTGTGTGAGTTAGCTGCGCTACTGTGAACTTTATTAGCATAGTTATAGGCCTTGTTTTAGCTTGAAATACTGCTAGCTTAAATTAAAATTGCTACATAGAATACGACATAGCCTAGAAGACATTCGTACCTTATACGTATATCTATAGTAAAAACTTGAGAGGTGTCAAGGGACACCCGGATGGAACGAAGTTCCTTTCGATTAATATTAGTGAAGGAATTGTAATAAAATTTATTATTTATTATGTACAAACAAAACTTCGTTCCAAACAAAAAATAATAATAATAATAATCGTCGCGACACCACACTGTTCAATGCGAAATAGAAAGAGGAAACGAAAATAACTGGCTTGCTTTATATGAGAGAGAGAGTGAGCGAGAGAGAGAGAGAGAGAGAGAGAGAGAGCGAGAGAGAGAGAGAGAGAGAGAGAGCGAGAGAGAGAGAGAGAGAGAGAGAGCGAGAGAGAGAGAGAGAGAAACACGCGCACGCCGCACGGCTTACAACTATAGCAAAAAGTGTCGTTACAACTTTTGGTCTTAATTATTTCCGTCTAGCCCCTCGCGTAACGGGCGATAAGGAACTTCGTTCCAATACTAGGTAATAGGTAGAACGGGCACATATCCGCAACTCCACGTCTGAGCGCGTATTTTGCGTACATACTAATTCCTAATAAGAAGAATGAGAGCAGGGGTGGTCCGGTGCCTGCCAGGGTCGCGGATTTGTTCGAGTTACCGTGACCTGACAACTGAAGGAACACGGGTGGGTTTTAGTCAGCAAAAGTCTGACACGCTCTCCGGCTCCACCCAGAGCGGGAGAATTCATTTGATGAGTCCTCACACGAAGAAAAAGGCAAATTAGTTTGTGTAATTTATATCATCATCACTGCTCACAAAACGGTGAAAGAGAACATCATAACGAAACCAGGATATTCTACGACCCATTCCTTCGCAGAGAGAGAAAGCCTGTGTTCCATCAGCGAACAGTCTATGTTTTACGTTACACCTGACATGTTTTGTCTCTGTACCATCCTAAGGTTGACTGGTAGAAAATGCTTCAGGCATTAAGTCCGCCTTTGTACAGTATTTTCTTGCTTGTGCATTTTATTAAATAAATACTAGCTTTTGCCAGCGGCTTCGCCCGCGTGGAGGTCGGAAATTATCCCGCGGGAACATACTACCGGGATAAAAAGTAGCCTATTTCCTTTCTCAGGCTCTAAACTATCTGTGTACCAAATTTCATTTAAATCGGTTCAGTAGTTTTAGCAGGAAAGCGAGACAGACAGACAGACAGACAGACAGACAGACCGACAGACAGACAGAGTTACTTTTGCATTTATAATATTATAGTGTGGATATAGTGTGGACTAGTGTGGATAGTGTGGATAGTGTGGATAGTAGACTGATTCTGTTACTAATAATAAAATTTAATAGTTCGTTTATTGAACGCGCTAATCTCTAGAATTGACAATCAGATATTCCGTAATAACACCATGCAAGAGGCGAAATATAGGGCCAGTAAAATTTTATAACTGTCATGCCAGCGACTCGGAGTCAATAGCGGACTCCCGGCCACCGTAGGCGCGAGCTTGCGGGTGGCGAGCAGTGGGTAGCTCGCCGCCCGGTAAGGACCAAGCTCGGGTCGACGGCGCGTAGTGTTCCACGCGCGCCTCAAAGAGATGTCAGCAGCAGTGTAGGGGTCTACTAGGACCGATGCCTGCCGGGGTCGCGTGATTGTTCGAAAGAGATACCGTGACCCTGGCACATGGGCAACTGATGGAACACGGGTGGGTTTTAGTCAGTAAAAGTCTGACACGCCCTCCCGCTCCGCCCAGAGCGGGAGAAGTCATTTGATGATTACCCATCCTGAAAAAAAAAAATGCCAGCGACTCAAAGAAAAAAAAATAAAAGGCATATATTTTCTTTAGAAGAAAAAAAAAACAGATTTTCTAACAAAACTAAATACAGCTGCAGCTTTTATTATTACAGGTGTTAGCAGCACTCAATCTAACACCTTTCTTTGAAGTTGGCTAAAAGAGACTACATAAATTTTGTAGCGTATACAAATAACTTTGATTTGGACTTGTAATAACAAATATAGTACTAGTTTAGAGAAGATTTATTAAGACGGGCAAGTATTACTAAATGAACGCTTTATATTGAAATAGTTTTTCACCCGACTACGAAATGTTAAAAGAAAATAGACGTCGTTTAAACTACTGTTTTTGATTGTTTTAAATATACTCCCAAATAATAGGGGTTCAAGTATGAAATTGCCGTTTTATAGTAAGTACCTGGATGACCGAGCTTTGCTTGATAATTTTTTTTTTTTTTTTGGTAAATTGTGTTTTTTAGAAATTATATTTAAATACAAATTACATTTTGTTATTTTACTTCCCAAAAAAAAAACATAAGTTTATGTTTAGGTTGATTATCGATAAAGTTGATTGGTGAAAACACGAATAAAACGAAATTTTCTAAAAATGAATCCTAGCTAGATCGATTTATCGCCCCCACAACCCCCTGTATACTAAATTTCATGAAAATCGTTGGAGCCGTTTCCGAGATTCAGATTATATTTATCGACGCTTGAAAGGCGAGATTGACTAAGCGACATAGTAGCATTAAATGACCGCAGTGTATAGATAATGAGGGTTAGTATTTTGATTAAATAAATATGTTACATCTTAGAAAAACCGAGTTTTAATTTTGCAGTACGAATCGGAAATTTCATACTTAACCATAATAACATAACCGTGGCCATGGCATACGGGCAACTGAAAGAACAGGGGGTGAGTTTTAGTTAGTAAAACTCTGACACCCCCTTCCGCTCCACCCAGAGCGGGAGACGTCATTTGATGATTTCACATCCACAAAAAAAAAACCCTAATTCATACTATCGTTGTAGACCCTAAATACATAAGTCACCCAAAGGGCAATAGAGAGGGCTATGCTTAGAGTTTCCCTACGCGATCGAATCAGGAATGAAGAGATCCGTAGGAGAATCAAGATAACCGACATAGCACGAAGAATTGCCAAGCTAAAGGCAGATGGGGCTGAATGTTTCTGGAGTGGAGTGGTGACTGCGTATCAGAAGATGTAGCTTTGGAACGCCTCTCACGAGGTTGATCGATGTCCTTGTAAAGCAAAAATCATCTGGATGAAATCTGCGTTACTAAAAGTACTCACCTAATAGCTGGATATCCCATTTTTGCATAAACATACACGTGACGTCTACCAACCCGCAGTGGGCCCGCGTAGTGGAAACGGCCTAGATGTACGAGTTAGATGAGTATCTATGACTTTCAATCCTTGCAAAAAGTAAAAACAGACACTGGCGAAAACATAATGTCGTCTTACACTTATTATTTACTTCATAGGTAAGTACCTCATAACTTTTGACTGGGTGAACCGATTTTGATGATTCTTTTTTATTTGTAAGCTGGTGCTTCCTGAATGGTCCCATTTTTTTCCAATTTCAATTTGGTTCCATTCGGACAATAGGGTCCATGTCAAGACCATATAAGTCTTAAATTTGCATTAAGTATTTACGCGACAAATGAACGAATAGCGCGATTAGATTAGTGCGGGTTATGTACCATAACTAAAAAGTTAAAAATAAAAACTTTTTACAAAATAATAACAATCGACTTCCTTAAAAAAAACACTACAAAGTCAAAGATAATCTTAATTTCGGAAGTCGGTGGCAAAAAACCTTAAATACAGATCCTAAGACACCAACTTTCGAAAATAAAGTTAGTTTTGACTTTGTAGTGTTTTTTTAAGGAAGTCGGTAGTTATTTTTTGTAAAAAGTTTTTATAATAGCCTAATAACATAATAATTCAACAAAATGTATACTACTATCGCTACTTCAGAGTCCCGCAGTGAAACAGCGAAACAAAAGTATACATTTCGACTGATCTAATTGGGCCTCATTAGGCGGCTGAAAGTCACCCGGAGGGAAATGGAGAGGGCTTTGCTTGGAGTTTCCCTACGTGATCGAAATAGAAGTGAAGAGATCCGAAGGAGAACCAAGGTAACCGACATAGCTCGAAGAATTGGCAAACTTAAGTGGCAATTTTCAGGGCTCATGATTCCCAGAACAAATGGCCAATGGTGCTAAAAGGCTCTGGAATGGTAACCGTGTACCTAAAGACAGAATTGCCAAACATAACTGGCAGTAGGCAGGACACATCGCTCGCAGAACAGATGGCCGATGGCGTCGAAAGCTTTTGGAATGGCGACCACGTACCTAAAGACAGAATTACCAAACATAACTGGCAGTGGCCAGGACACACTGCTTCAAGAACAGATGGCCGATGGGGCGGAAAGGTACTGAAGTGGCAACCTCGTACCTAAAGTCTGAATTGCCAGACTAAAGTGGCAGTGGGCAGGGCACATAGCCCTGCCCACTGCCACCGACCAAAAGAATGCGTAAAACATTTTAAGGAGTCAAACTTTTAAGTATGAACTTCGATGGCTATAAGAGAAATGAGATACCAAAGAAACAATGAATGGACTGAGTAGTATGGTTAGAAAGGGGGTGACTACCGAGCTGACGATTAATAGAGAAGTCATCAACATTGATTTTTCCCTTATCCCAATTTATTTGTGGTCGGCGCAACATGTCTTTTTCTTCCACATTTCTCTATTAGTCGTCATCTCAGTAGTCACCCCCTTTCTATCCATATCATAGAAGTGTGGAAGAAAAAGACATGTTGCGCCGACCCCAGATAAATTGGAATGATGACATAGTGCTGTAAATACAGTTATTCATATCCATGAGTTCTTTCACCCCCTGAAATGCCAATGATTTATAAGTCAGCCGGCAACACCCATACGTCATTCCCAGACGAATGGCTATCCATTTCTATTTATAATATCAGTTACTAAGTATACTTTTATTGAATTCTACCACAGAATAAGATAGACAGAAAATCTGCTCTATATGGAGGAAAACAAACGCACGCGCAATAAACTCTAATCGTCAATTACAAAAGTATGTGATCAAAGTTGATTGAAAATGTGTGTACCAATTTGTCGAGCCTATTGATATATCATAGAGTCAATCACGAATTGATTTGTTTATAAGTATGTTTAAACCCGATCTTATTTATTAGAAAATTGAGGTTGAGGAGGGAACGACTTCAGTTTTCATCGAAGATTTTTTCGAAAAAAAAAATTTGGATTTTATCCAAAATTGTTTTTTTTTTTATTATTATTTTATTAACTTTTAGTTTAGTTTAGACTAGCTGTGCCTGCGGTTGCGCTAACGTGAAGTTCGGAAAGTATCACACGGGAACGTGCTACCCGGACAAAAACCAGCCTTACTCCTTATTACATCAGCAATCTGCCAGTGAAAATCCCGTCAAAATTGGTCCAGCCGTTTTGGAGATAAACCGAAGCACATGACAGATTGACAAATCAACATTTTCAAATGATTTTTGTTATAGATACCGTAAGTACTTTAAGTATGCATTTAGAGATATAAAAGCTTATTTGACGTTACAAACAGACACGTGCTTCAAATTTATTTATTTGTATGTATGTATACATATAAAGGCCTTCTACAAGGTGGACCGATGACCTTGAGAAGGCCGCAGGAATCCGTTGGATTCGGGAAGCACAAAACCGGTCAGTGGCGGAGCTTGGGGGACGCCTATTAGTTAGGGAGCTGGCGAGCAAAATTTCTATATGATCAGCACACAAGGCAGACGTTATTAATAGTGATAATTATACCCTTAGAAACATCAAGGACCTCGTCTGCCACCATGGTGGCGCTGCGTTGTAAATTTACAGCGTTTCAAAAATGTTTAAAAAAAAGGTGTGCTATATTATGCGCACACGTCTGCCTCTGGGGCTGATGATCACAGTAATTCTGGAAATACAAAGAACTGAGGAGGCAGACATCCAGGGCTCTGACTTTTGTAGTAATCAATTTTTTAAATTATTTTTATGATTAAAAAAACTCCATATGAAGTGCACACTTGGCAGATTAGAATTGTTCGATTAAAAACGATGAGAAGAACCACGGAAAAATAGTCTGCCAACATGTTGCCTCTGCGTTGTCTACTGACAGTGCTCCAAATATGTCAAAAAAAAAGAGGTGTGCTATATTATGCGCACATGTCTACCTCTTGGACTGATGTTTGAATTCCTTATGAAAACCAAGAAAACCGATGAGGCAGACGTTCAGACCTCTGATATTCCAAAGGCAGACCATTTGATTATCTTTTTTCAATCCGACGCTCGCGCCAAGCCAAGCAGGTATAAAATATCCCCATAGTTCCTTTCGTAGTGTCTCTCTTTTATTTGGGAATATGAGTGAGGACGGTATAACACAGTTCCGACCTTTTCCGTATTGTGAAACTAGATGTATAGAGCGTATATTAAAGTTCCAAGCGCATTTCGTTTCTGGTTGGCATTGAGGAAAAATATGATTGCATAGATTTCAGCTCGAGAAGTTTAATCGTTACCGTGAGTTTAGAGGATAATATTAATCAAAATTATAACAAAAATAATAAACCTTAAAATTATGAGTCGGCGCTTTGAGTGATCTTTGTTCATTGATTTTTCAGCGCCGACTCAAAATTTTAAGTTTTATTTTTTTTTGCTTTTCAGTTTTTTCGGCGGTTTAATTTTTTGTGAAAAAGTTTTTATTTTATTATTTTTTGTGGCTTTAATGTACTAATAATACTTGGCAAGGTATACCCTATCCAATAAAAAAAGAATTATGAAAATCGGATTACTGTGTATAAAGTTATGTATGGTTATACCTACATTACAATCAGTGAGTGAACAATAAAACATCCCCTGTTTTTCGACCCTTAGGGTTCGATTTTGTTTTTCAAATTTATCTGGGACTACCTTCGGAGTATAACCCTTCCATTTAAAAAATAATTATTACACTTGGACTACTATGTAATAAGGTATGCGTGGTCATACATAAAAAAATATATTTACGCGTCGAATTGAGAACCTCCTCCGTTTTTTTTCGTCGGTTGAAAAACTATAAAGAATAACAATAATCCCATGCAATACCTACTGTCCCTTGATTTCGTGAATTTCAAACAGTTATACAGCTGAAAATCAGTGAGCAAAGTGTCTGCCACATGTTTTTTCGAATCCACATAGTCCTAGTGAATCGAATGGGCGCAATGGTAACCGCGTGCAAATGACTAAGTAGAGCTTTTTTTTTACATTTTTACAACTCCGTCCCATGATAATGCAGAGTCCTGAATATCTGCCTCTTCGATTTTCTTTGTTTCCAAGATGATTGTGACCATGAACTCCAGAGGCATACATGTGCAAATAATTTAATACCCCGATTTTTTTAAGCAACTTCAATCCGCTGTAACGCGAAAACGCAGCGACGTAGGTCCTTAATTGATTATAACAAATCCATTCGTAATGATTTAAACTGCAACCCACCTCGATGTGAAACGTGTGTAAATCATATACCGAAATGCTCGCCAGCTCCCTAACTATATGTCCAGCAGTGGACGTCTTTCTGCTGAGATGATGATGATATATATAAAATTATACCTTCTAAACATAGATTATTATTTTGATAAACCAGTGTGTAAAAAAATCCCGTCACTATTTTATTACGGCTTGTGAATTTCGACAAATAAATTCCAAGGTCGCGCATTTGTTCGAAAGAGTTACCGTGGCCCTGGCACAGGCAACTGAAGGAACACGGGTGGGTTTTAGTCAGTAAAAGTCTGACACGCCCTCCCGTTCCGCCCAGAGCGAGAGATGTCATTTGATGATTTCCCACCAAAAAAAAGCGGGTGAGTTAGGTACTGCGCAACGAGTAGCGCGCTTCAGAGCCGCCTTAAAGATTGAATCGGGCTGTACGGTCAGCCAAGAAAGTGGTGTACCAGTTTTGATTTAGTTTCCCGGTCATCGAAAATTACAACAAGGTTCGTTATAAAAAGATATTACTGAAAGAGACAACATTATCATGACGTAAACCTATGTATTTAGTATTCATACGTCATATGTCACATATAAGTACATGACATTTTAACCTTTAGTATAAATGAAAAGGACATTAGTTTCTACAAAGCAATTGAAATGTTTCCAAACAAAAGTAATAAAAACTATTTAAATAGACAACCGAATTCCATTTGAAAAAGAAAACTGACAATTGACATTTTGTCAAATATATGCAAAAAATCGATATATTTTCCGTGTTTTTTCAATCAACTGCATATAAAATCATCTCAATGCCTGCCAACTTGACCATTGCCGAAAGAGCACAAATAATTGCCCAATTTAATGAGGGAAGCAGTATCAGTGCGATATCCCGGAATTTGAATATATCGAGGCGTTCTGTCCGCTTTTGGATTCGTCGTGAAGGAGAGGAGGGAAGTTTGTTGGATCACAGAAGAAGTGGTCGCCGGCCTGCACTCTCCAATAACGATAGAGAATTCATGAGACGGGAATATGAAATCAATGGTTTTAAGCCCACAAAACATTTTGCGGAGATGTTCGATGTGAGTGCCCAAACAATAAGGAATCATCTACATTACATGGGGTTGCACCACAGGCATTACGCCAAGAAAATATATTTGACGGATGCTCACAGACTTGCTCGTCTGAACTTCGCCAGAGAGCACTTAGACTTTGATTGGTCTAATACAGTGTTTTGTGATGAAAAAACGTTTAAATCCAGTCAGCATGGACGTCTTCACCTTTGGCGATATAATTCAACACGGTATAAAGATGATCATGTAATCCCAAATAGAGAATCAGGTCGAATTTCCGTAAATATTTGGGGCTGGATGAGTGCGGATGGTGTAGGAGAATTGTGTTCTCTACCTCCTCGAGCGACGGCTGTAAATTATATCGACGTGCTTCAGAATGCAATGCTACCGACAGTCCGTAATGTTTACCCGGAGAACGAAGTGCCACAATTTGATTTTGTTCAAGATAATTGTTCAATTCATAATGCGAGGATCGTAAGAGCCTGGTTTCGTTCACACACTGACGTAAGGGTAATTCAGTGGTCCTCAAGATCGCCGGACCTCAACCCGATAGCAAATCTTTGGGGCCTTATGGTCCAACGATGGTCGCATCAAAATGAAAGAACCAAACAAGCTCTTATTAGTCACTGTAATTATATTTGGGAGGAAATGCGGGGAACCGATATTTGCTCACGGCTTGTTGGTTCAATGAGGTCTCGTCTTTTAGAGGTTATAGAGGCCAACGGCGGTTACACCCGTTTCTAATTTAAAAAAAAAATCAATATCTTCTAAATATTACTATATATGCTATGTTTTTGTTTGTTATAAGTATTTTAAAATTGATTGTAGAAATTTAATAAAAGGATAAATCTATTTTTAGCTTGTTTTTTATTGATATTGTAATTACAAGTTTACAGAAATTGTAGGTTTGTGGATTCGCCTTGTGCCTTTACAATTTTATGTAACTTGTTGATTACAATTCTGAATTTGTAGATACAATTTTGTCATCAAAATCTACAGCCCCCCGCCGTTGATTTTACGACGTCATTGGTTCCATCAAGTTCAAACTAAGAACAGCTGTCACGTTACAAACAGTAATAGTCGTTATCAATAATCAGATAAAGACAGCAATAGAAGTTGTCAGATCGATCTGCAAGCGAAACTAATCTTTATCACCTATGAATCTGCAAGCGATATTCAACCTTAGGGTGGTACACCACTTTCTTGGCAGACTGTACCTATCACTCTGCGATTTTACTAAGGATTTATAAATAAAATTTATATGGGAGTTATTTCAACTTTTCAAGTGCATTGACTGAGATTACATTAGGAATTTCTTCAAAGACCATCTGGGTTTAAAACTGATTGGTATACCTATTTATTATTTTTGTGAGCAGTGGTAAAGACCCCGACTTCAAGTTGTTTCGTGAGTTCGAACCTAAACAGGCGCTTTACTTTGTGTAAATAATTTCATCACCACTGTTCTCAAAACGGTGAAGGAAAACATCGTGAGGAAACCGGCATGTCATAGAACCAAAAAATCGAAGACATGTGACATCTACCAACCCGCACTGGGCCCGCGTGGTGGATTACGGCCCTCTCGAAGAGATTAATTAGGATTAATTTTTTATATAAAAATGGCCAGAACTCCATTTCCCACTTAAAAATCAAAGTAAAACAAGCGATACCGTAGATATCTTTTAAATACAGAATTATGACATTTAGAAGTTTGGGAATTTATCTAATGGCTGTTGCAGCATCCATTTACATCAATTATTAGATAGCTCACCAAAAAATCTTCATCTAATTAACACAATTTTAAAAAGTCTCGACATTAGTATCGGTATTTATAATACTGTAATTTTTAATTTTATTTTTTGTTTTGATCTGATTTCTGTTAAATATTGTTCAATAACCAAAAATCAAGTAACCATTTTTTCTCATAACATTCTATTAGCCCGGAGGACGGCAGTTTAAAAGTCGTAGAGGAAAAACGTACCTATTAATGACTTAGAGAAAAACCGTATTTATGACTTAGAGAAAAACCGTATTTACGTCTTGGAGAAAAAACGTATTTATGACTTGAGGAAAAGTATAATTTGTTGTAAAAACAAAATTACGGATTGTAAAAACCTGTATAAAAATACCCTCATTTTATGCAGATTATTTAAATAAATTAATAACCAATTAAATAACAAAAATTAATAAACAAACCTCCATTAGAAATACAAGAATGCCTGTGATCAGCCTGTTGCACCAAACACATCTTGTAGCTACCGTCCTCTGTCTTCGTAAAATCCGACAAGATGGCGGAATCAGCCGAGTACTTCCGATTCAGAGTAAAGATGCCAGGTTCGGAAAATTGTCTCGTCAATTTCTTCTTTCGTGATAAAAGGGAGAATATGCTAGAACGTCTTCTTTCTGTTTTGTCCTTCATTTTTGCTGTCAGAATAATGTCTGATTCTATTTCCATTGCTGACAATTAAACGTCGGGTAGTTGCATTTTTGACTCACAGAGTTCAAATTCCTTTGCATTTGTTTTAGTATGCTCTTCTATGCAATGATATATATATAACTCTTATATCGTAGTCATAGTGGTGATTTTAGCTTGTCTGTTCTTGAATAGTCTTCACTTGCAGTTGATTTTCTTTATGCTAATAACTGTATTTTTAAACACTTTTTATTTGGCACTAAGATTCAATGAGTCTTTGATGTTTCTGTGATTTGGTGTCTTTTAGTAAATTATGCTGAGATTTAGAAATGTTTGCTTATATTACAGATCGAAGTAGGGCGTTGGATAAGTCAAAAATTTTCAGGTATAATGAAGGCTGAAGAAACCATTGCAATGAGCTCTTTGAATACACAGGCGTTACCCTGAATAAGACAGAAACTGTCTTAACCTAGATCTTACTCAGATGTTTTCAACAGACCATCATCTGCCTAGCCTTTTCTCAACTATGTTGGGGTCAGCTTCCTGTCTAACCGGATGCACCTGAGTACCAGTATTTTACATGGAGCGACTGCCTATTTGAACGCTGAGATCTTCTAGCCTATACAAAAGATTTTGATACGGTTTTATTTAGACAATTTATCCCAAACAAACCTTTGTGTTGAATACACTAATACTAAACTTACATATCGTCAGAGGACCAGACTTTTTTTTTTTTTTTTTCAGGATGGGAAATCATCAAATGACTTCTCCCGCTCTGGGCGGAGCGGGAGGGTGTGTCAGACTTTTACTGACTAAAACCCACCCGTGTTCCATCAGTTGCCCATGTGCCAGGGTCACGGTATCTCTTTCGAACAATCTCGCGACCCCGGCAGGCATCGGTCCTAGTAGACCCCTACACTGCTGCTGACATCTCTTTGAGGCGCGCGTGGAACACAGCGCGCCGTCGACCCGAGCTTGGTCCTTACCGGGCGGCGAGCTACCCATTGCTCGCCACCCGCAAGCTCGCGCCTACGGTGGCCGGGAGTCCGCTATTGACTCCAAGAGGACCAGACTGGTCTCCTTTTAACTTATTGGTATTTTAAAAACCACCTGTACACACGGACGGCTAGTTGGCTACATATCAAGCTATATATTTCCAGTTTTAACGGATGTATAGGTTTTCCGTACAATGAGCAGTTAACTTATACTGGAAATGCAGAGCGTGTCAGACTTTTACTGAATAAAACCCACCCGTGTTCCTTCAGTTACCCATATGCCAGGGCCAGGGTACCTCTTTCGGAAATGCATAGCTTGATTTGTCGCCGTGCGTACCTTAAAAGTTGTCCAACAGAAAATCCCCACTAATATGTTTTTATTACACGTCATAATAACTAATAGTCTAGTTATTAGCAGACTGACCTTAGGAGGCAGACCGTGACCTCAAACTTAGCACACGTAAGGTTAAGCAGTCTATTCACAACTTAAAGTTTACCTTGCGAAGGAAAATGTTCTAAGGTTGAACTTTTAATCCTATTTAGTAACTTGATCGTTGGAGGGATACCCGGTTAAAAAGATAGTGACGTGGTGTTAAATTGAATGAACTTGAAATATTGTACTTGCAAATGTTTATTTTAAATTTAATAAATCGTCTATGTTTGCCACAGGCAATAAAATGACTGAAACAAAAAGGAAAATGACTTGATTTTTATTATACATATTTAGTTTTGTTTCCATTAGAAGAAAATAAAACCACTAAATAAAAAGAATACTAAATTGGACCACTATGTAAAAAGTTATACGTGGTTATACATAAAAAATAATCCAAAAAAAAAATTATACGCGTCGAACTGAGAACCTGCTTCGTTTTTTTTTTCGTTGGTTGGAACTAACTGTTATTAAAAACTATAAATTATTATTATATTCCACATCCTAAGCAAAAATTCATAGTTTTATGTAAATTAAACCATTTTTAACATTCATTCTTTACGCGAAATCGTTCACTACGCCCAACAAACTATTAGTTTTAGTATGGTATCATTATTTTTCTTTGAACTGTCAAGTTACTGAACAGGATTAAAAGTCCAAGCATAGGTTCCAAACTCTTTACACATAATATAGGTACGTACATACGTCTGCAAGGTAAAACAGAATGTATTCAAAATTGTCTCTTATGTCGTTATCAAGTGTTTCTATCTGTGTTTATAAATTAAGTACATATGTAACACTATCTTTTTTTAAGTTAAAATCATCTTCTTTATCTTTACATAGTATAAAACAAAGTCGCTTCCCGCATCTGTACGTTCAAATTTTTTAAACTACGCAACGTATTATAATGCGGTTTTCATCAATAGACAGAGTGATTCAAGAGGAAGGTTTATATCTATACTAATATTATAAAGCTGAAGAGTTTGTTTGTTTGATTGATTGAACGCGCTAATCTCAAGAACTACTCATCCGAATTGAAAAAATATTTTTGTGTTGGGTAGCCTATTTATTGAGGGAGGCTATAGGCTATGTAACATCACGCTACAACTAAGAGCAGCGGAGCAGTAATGAAAAATGTTGCAAAAACGGGGAAAATTTATTCCTTTTGAGAGTTTCCGTTGCGTGCGCTGCGTAAACGGTTAAAGTAACGCAAAAATCATGTATGACAGAATTGTTCGTTTTAAAAAGTTCTAAAAAAAAGTCCGCGAGAGCATATGTCTATCTTATAAGGTTGACTCACTATAACTCAAAAGAAGCGAGCAGCAACGAAAAATGGACGAAAACTAGCGGGCAAATCGATGCGACGGGAAGGGTCAGGGGAACAAAAATTTGACGCGGACGAAGTCGCGGGCAGAAGCTAGTGTATAATACGCTGGCATAAGCTAGTTTTTAATATAAAAGGCGACCGTACAATAAAAGGTCAAGGGGAAAGGTCTTAATCAGTTCACGCTTGATTAATTCATTAGAAGTCAAAATCTTACCATCGATTATTCACCCACTTCCCGTAATTTGAATCGCGTTAAATTTTGCACAACCGTACATTTCTGGTGACAATGCAATATTTTTATGGTGTTATCCACAATCCATACTAATATTATAAATGCAAAAGTAACTATGTCTGTCTGTCTCGCTTTTCTGCTAAAACTACTGAACCGATTTAAATTAAATTTGGTACACAGATGGTTTAGAGCCTGAGAAAGGACCTACTTTTTATACCGGTAGTATGTTCCCGCGGGACAATTTCCGACCTCCACGCGGGCGAAGCCGCTGGCAAAAGTTAGTAATTACCTATATATCATTCATCAGCTCATTTGATCAGCTCAGCGGATCAAACGATCTACACAAAACGAAACTGGTTGCTAATTGACTTAATGGTATGATTTGTCATTTTAACGACAGATTTTATCGTTTTATATTCTACTAGCTTCTGCCCGCACTTCGTCCGCGTTAAATTTCATGTTCCCCCGACCCTCCCCGTCGCGTCGAATCACCTACCCGTTCGATTTTTCCAATTTTTGCAACATTTTTCATTACTGCTCCGCTCCTCTTAGTTGTAAATAACGTGATTTTCAACCGACGAAAAAAAAACCGAGGAGGTTCTCAATTCGACGCGTATATTTTTTTTTTTATGTATGACCACGCAGAACTTTTTACATAGTGGTCCGGTTGTGACAATTCTTCTTCTATTGGAAAGGATATACTCCCAAGGTGGTCCCATATTGATTACTGCTCCGTTCCTCTTGGTTGTAGCGTGATGTTATATAGCCTATAGCCTTCCTCGATAAATAGGTTACCCAACACAAAAATAATTTTTCAATTCTAACCAGTAGTTCCTGAGATCAGCGCGTTCAATCAAACAAACAAACTCTTCAGCTTTATATTATTAGTATAGATAACCACCTTTTCGCTCATTTTATCATAAGAAAGATCTTGTTACTATTTAAATAAAATAATTACTTACGGCTCAACAAAGATAGAACACGGCAGTTTTCTAATTATCTTATCAAGCATATATTAAAGTTATCTACAAGATAATTTAATATAGACTTTATTATCTGATATTGTACTATTGTGAGAATTAATAAACATCTAGGTAGACAAATGATGACATGACGCAAATATGATTTTGAAACGACTTCTTAAGAATTTGACTGGCCTGTTAGTCTAGTAGTTAGTGACCCTGACTGCTAAGACTGAGGTCGTGGATTCGATTCCCACCCAGGAAAAAACTTTGTGTGATGAGCACAATCATTTGTTCTGTGTCTGGGTGTAATTTATCTATAATATGTACGTATTTAGAAATATATAAGTATATTCATCAGTTGCCTGGTTGCCATAGTACAGGCTCTGCCTAGTTTGGGATCAGATAACGGTGTGTTGGTTGTCTAAGATATTATTATTATTACCTGCCCTTCAACTGTCAAGTTACTGAATACAATCAAAAGTGGAATTATACAAGGCCTACAACGTTCTCACATATATAACAAATGATAATTTTAGAGTATGTTAGCACGGCAAACTTTTTTTCATACAAAATATTGTTCTCTTCTCTTATCAGAGAGATAAGCTCGTATGTTACTCTGGCAGGTACTGTTTATTATTAGAATTGGTATTGGTTTGGTGTGATTGCGGATGGCGGCATGAATACAAAAAACCGGCCAAGTGCGAGTCGGACTCGCGCACCGAGGTTTCCGTACAAACCTGTAGGTATTCACGGTTTATGCATAAGGCTTGTGTTTATGAAATTAAATGTTATTTTTTTAATTTTTATATTTGCGTTGATTGAATGAAAGGTAAATTGCGGTTTACGATTTATGACGTATTAAAAAAAAACTACTTACTAGATCTTGTTCAAACTAATTTTCGTTGGAAGTTTATATGGCAATGTACATCATGGATTTTTTTTAGTTTTATCATTCTCTTATTTTAGAAGTTACTCGCGCAAACTATACAGTTTAGAAAAAAATGATATTAGAAACCTGAATATCATTTTTGAAGATCCTATCCATAGATACCCCACACGTATGAATATGATGAAAAAATTTTTTTTGAGTTCAGTTCTATGTATGGGGAACCCCAAAATTTATTGTTTTTTTTTTCTATTTTCGAGTGAAAATCTTAATGCGGTTTACAGAATACATCTACTTACCAAGTTTCAACAGCATAGCTCTTATAGTTTCGGAAAAAAATGGCTGTGACATACACGGACAGACAGACAGACATGACGAATCTATAAGGGTTCCGTTTTTTGCCATTTGGCAACGGAACCCTAAAAAGAGAGAGATTTTTTATATACTCCTAGTCCTTTTTTTAGGTACAAGTATAGTTAATACCACACACACATATATTCACTTACGCACACGACAACTAGATAAAAAACAATCGGTTTAAAATGGGAAAATAACTAAAATTCAATTCGAACCTATTCGCCGTCGTTTCCATCTTCCTATCAAAGTCAAAGTCAAAGCATTTATTTCAAACTAGCTTCTGCCCGCGACTTCGTCCGCGTTAAATTTCTTGTTCCCCCGACCCTTCCCGTCGCGTCGAATCGCCTACCCGTGAGATTTTCCCCGTTTTTGCAACATTTTTCATTACTGCTCCGCTCCTCTTAGTTGTAAATAACGTGATTTTCAACCGACGAAAAAAAAACCGAGGAGGTTCTCAATTCGACGCGTATATTTTTTTTTTTATGTATGACCACGCAGAACTTTTTACATAGTGGTCCGGTTGTGACAATTCTTCTTCTATTGGAAAGGATATACTCCCAAGGTGGTCCCATATAAATTTGGATAACAAAATCGAACCCTAAGGGTTGGAAAACAGGGAATGATTGATTGTTCACTCATTGATTGTAACGTATAAACACGCATAACTTTGTACAGAGTAGTTCGATTATGATAATTCTTTTATTGTTGGATAGGGTATACCTTGCCAAGTATTATTAGTACATTAAAGCCACAAAAAATCATAAAATAAAAACTTTTTAACAAAAAATTAAACCGCCGAAAAACTGAAAAGCATAAAATAATAAACCTTAAAATTTTGAGTCAGCGCTGAAAAATCAATGAACAAGGATCACTCAAAGCGCCGACTCATAATTTTAAGGTTTATTATTTTATGCTTTTCAGTTTTTCGGCGGTTTAATTTTTTGTTAAAAAGTTTTTATATAGCTTATAGCCTTCCTCGATAAATAGGCTATCCAACACAAAAATAATTTTTCAAATCGAACCAGCAGTTCCTGAGATTAGCGCGTTCAATCAAACAAACTCTTCAGCTTTATAATATTATAGTACAGATAGTCCCAAAAAGGCACTTTTGAACGTCAACAGTTACAAGAAAATAGAATTGATTCTAGTTGCCCCTTCCAAAAGGTAGATTCGTATGGAGAAGAATGCCATAATATCTATTTTATGCTTCAATTCTTTTATACATTTTTTTCTTTTATAAAATTTTATCGAACAATGCAGCAATGAATTAAGAAAAACTTTTTAACAAAAAATTAAACCGCCGAAAAAACTGAAAAGCAAAAAATAATAAACCTTAAAATTATGAATCGGCGCTTTAAGTGATCTTTGTTCATTGATTTTTCAGCGCCGACTAAAAATTTTAAAGTTTATTATTTTTTTCTTTTCAGTTTTTTCGGCGGTTTAATTTTTTGTTAGAAGTTTTTATTTTATAATTTTTTGTGGCTTAAATGTACTAATAATACTTGGCAAGGTATACCCCATCCAATGAAAAAATAATTATCAAAATCGGACTACTCTGTATAAAGTTATGCGCGGTTATACATTACAATCAGTGAGTGAACAATCAATCATCCCTTGTTTTCCGACCCTTAGGGTTCGATTTTGATTTCCAAATTTATATGGGACCACCTAGGGAGTATAGCCTTTCCAATAAAAAAAGAATTATCACAATCGGACTACTATGTACAAAGTTATGCGTGGTCATACATAAAAAAAAAAAAAAACGCGTCGAATTGATAACCTCCTCCGTTTTTTTTTCGTCGGTTAAAAATAGAATTGATTCTAGTTGCCCCTTCCAAAAGGTAGATTCGTATGGAGAAGAATGCCATTATATCTATTTTATGCTTCAATTGTTTTATACATTTTATCTTTTATAAAATTTTATCGAACAATGCAGGAATGAATTAGCATTAACTTTGAAAATTATTCAGATTGTGATAAATATTGAGTCACACGGTTAGGATGCTCTTCTTCCTGCCAGGGTCGCGGGTTTGTTCGATTGAGTTACCGTGACCCTGGCACAGGCAACTGAAGGCACACGGGTGGGTTTTAGTCAGTAAAAGTCTGACACGCCCTCCGCTCCGCCCAGAGCGGTAGACGTCATTTGATGATTTCCCATCCAAAAAAGGGATGCTCTTCTTTTATACGTATATTTTGCTAATTATTATGTATCTCTTAAATTATAACAATTTATTTGTGGTCGGCGCAACATGTCTTTTTCTTCCACACTTCTCTATTAGCCGTCATCTCAGTAGTCACCCCCTATCTATCCATATCATAATTCACACAGTCCATCCATCGTTTCTTTGGTCTCTCCCTACTGTTGTATCCATCGACATTCAAACTCATTGATATCCTTGAAACAAAATAAATAAATGTCGCAAAAAAGTTGTTTTGAATGAACAATGTAGGCGTCGGATTCTGCGGACCAACTTGATTTCAATTTTAATTTTGCCGTCTGCAATCGATTTCGTAATATGTTTTGCATTTTTAAATTTGATGCACCGCTCCATTGGTAACAGTGGTGACCCAATAGTTACGAGTTAGGGGTAGTGGGTTCGAATACAATCGCAGATGATTTTCAAAATCAATAGTCATGTACACGTGTCATGTACATGACACATGTATGTGTGTGTACTATTAGGCTGAGGATCAGCACTTTTAGAACGTCAAAATGACGTAAGACAGTTCCCCGGCACGCCCGCCCTTCACCACTTCCTAGTGCTTTAGCTGAAACAAGAAGTGGCGCAACAAACTGTCCAGCAGCGCAGCTGTATGTTTAGTTACATAAACTTGACAGCCACGGGAAGAAATGGGATGGATGTAGCTATTCTTTACATCCAGCGTCATACGGAACGAGACCGTATACCACGTAGAAATTCGTAGATCGTGAATTTTTAGTGCCACGAGCCAGCTCAACCGTTAGGCATGCTGTATCACCTCTTGGTGATGATCCAAACTATGAGAATCCAACAGAGTACGTCCCAGCGGTTCGAAAAAACACACAGTTCGATTTTCCCCTCACAGTGTTAAGCAGTGCGTAAGATCCAATGTTGATTTAAACAGAATGCCTCAGAAAACACTCAAAAAGTTCATAAGCAAAAACTCGTACTACCTGTAACTGGTTTACCAACTTCACAGCAACAAAAATATGGTAATTTAAGACTCACTTACATCCGTTCTTAGTACATAAGTGACGTCATAAATCATGTTTTGATGAAGTGAATAAAAGAACCAGTCTTGTTGAAGAATGAAGACATTGTAGCGGTATCTACACTACCACAAGCGCACTGATGCCACGTAAAATGCTGCATCGCGAAAGCAGTTTTTTTTTGTAGGACATCTCGTAGTTAACCTAAAACAGTTGTTACTACTTAAACGGACTTTTTCCCTAAAAATTAATTAGAGGCCTCCAGCCGGGACATATACAACTTAAAAACCAAAGCGACTAAGACCTAAGGGCAACCCCAGGTGCGATACGGACCTCGGCTTAGGCAGTCACTGGTAGAGGGGGCAGCAAGGGACAGGCTGGATCTGGGTTAAAATTATTTAGGTACTAATTTAAGACTACAGGCGCAACATCGCGGGCGGGGACCATTTAGTCGGGGTCGCGACGACGGACCTCGGTGGCGAGGTCGGTATGACGATTTGTGTGTGTCTGTTTTTCGAACTGTACTCGTTTCCTTTCTGCTCTTTAAGCAGAGTTTACCCGCAACTAGCATAATATACAATGTCCCAACATCAATCGGGCCCTTAAATAATAATCATTCAGATCCAGCCCGTCCCTTGCTGCCCCCCTCTACCAGCGACGCCCTAAGCCGACGTCCGTAACCCACAGAGGATGCCCTTAGCGAGTAGTCCTGGATGGAGGCCTTAATTTATTAAGGTAGCCACAGGCAAGTCCGATTAAGCAGCCGACAACCTCATATGTTGACCTGTGATAAGTCATTCCAAAAAAAATGACGCGCAAACTATAACCAAGAATTCTACGCAAGATTCTAGAGCCCCTAACGTAGAAATTTATTTATTTAACAAATGAAATTTAACGCGGACGAAGTGCGGGCAGAAGCTAGTAGAATATAAAACGATAAAATCTGTCGTTAAAATGACAAATCATACCATTAAGTCAATTAGCAACCAGTTTCGTTTTGTGTAAATCGTTTGCTCCGCTGAGCTGATCAAATGAGCTGATGAATGATATATAGGTAATTACTAACTTTTGCCAGCGGCTTCGCCCGCGTGGAGGTCGGAAATTGTCCCGCGGGAACATACTACCGGTATAAAAAGTAGCCCATGTCCTTTCTCAGGCTCTAAACCATCTGTGTAGCAAATTTCATTTAAATCGGTTCAGTAGTTTTAGCAGAAAAGCGAGACAGACAGACAGAGTTACTTTTGCATTTATAATATTAGTATGGATTGTGGATAACACCATAAAAATATTGCATTGTCACCAGAAATGTACGGTTGTGCAAAATTTAACGCGATTCAAATTACGGGAAGTGGGTGAATAATCGATGGTAAGATTTTGACTTCTAATGAATTAATCAAGCGTGAACTGATTAAGACCTTTCCCCTTGACCTTTTATTGTACGGTCGCCTTTTATATTAAAAACTAGCTTATGCCAGCGTATTATACACTAGCTTCTGCCCGCGACTTCGTCCGCGTCAAATTTTTGCTCCCCTGACCCTTCCCGTCGCATCGATTTGCCTGCTAGTTTTCGTCCATTTTTTGTTGCTGCTCGCTCCTTTTGAGTTATAGTGAGTCAACCTTAAAAGATAGACATATGCTCTCGCGGACTTTTTTTTAGAACTTTTTAAAAGGAACAATTCCGTCATACATGATTTTTGCGTTACTTTAACCGTTTAGCCTATAGCCTATAGCCTCCCTCGATAAATAAGCTACTCAACATAATAATAATTTTTCAATTCGGACCAGCAGTTCCTGAGATTAGCGCGTTCAATCAATCAAACAAACAAACAAACTCTTCAGCTTTATAATATTAGTATAGATAGGCCCAAAAAGGCACTTTTGAACGTCAACAGTTACAAGAAAATAGAATTGATTCTAGTTGCCCCTTCCAAAAGGTAGATTCGTATGGAGAAGAATGCCATAATATCTATTTTATGCTTCAATTCTTTTATACATTTTTTTCTTTTATAAAATTTTATCGAACAATGCAGCAATGAATTAGCATTAACTTTGAAAATTATTCAGATTGTGATAGAGTCACACGGTTAGGATGCTCTTCTTCCTGCCAGGGTCGCGGATTTGTTCGATGAAGTTACCGTGGCACGCCCCCCGCTCCGCCCAGAGCGGTAGACGTCATTTGATGATTTCCCATCCAAAAAAGGGATGCTCTTCTTTTATACATATATTTTGCTAATTATTATGTATCTCTTAAATTATCCCAATTTATTAGTGGTCGGCGCAACATGTCTTATTCTTCCACACTTCTCTATTAGTCGTCATCTCAGTAGTGACCCCCTTTCTATCCATATCATAATTCACACAGTCCATCCATCGTTTCTTTGGTCCCTACTGTTGTATCCATCGACATTCAAACTCATCGATATCCTTGAAACAAAATAAATAAATGTCGCAAAAAAGTTGTTTTGAATGAACGATGTAGGCGTCAGATTCTGCGGACCAACTTGATTTCAATTTTAATTTTGCCGTCTGCAATCGATTTATTAATATGTTTTGCATTTTTAAATTTGATGCACCGCTCCATTGGTAGCAGTGGTGACCAAATAGTTACGAGTTATGGGTAGTGGGGTTCGAATACAATCGCAGATGATTTTCAAAATCAATTGTCATGTACACGTGTCATGTACATGTATGTGTGTGTACTATTAGGTTGAGGATCAGCACTTTTAGAACGTCAAAATGACATAAGACAGTCCCCCGGCACGCCTGCCCTTCACCACTTCCTAGTGCTTTAGCTGGGACAAGAAGTGGCGCAACAAACTGTCCAGCAGCGCAGCTGTCTGTTTAGTTACATAAACTTGACAGTCACGGGAAGAAATGGGATGTAGCTATTCTTTACATTCAGCACCATACGGAACGAGACCGTATACCACTTAGAAATTCGTAGATCGTGGATTTTTAAGTGCCACGAGCCAGCTCAACCGTTGGGCATGCTGTATCACCTCTTGGTGATGATCCAAGCTATGAGAATCCAACAGAGTACGTCCCAGCGGTTCGAAAAAACACATAGTTCGATTTTCCCCTCACGGTGTTAAGCAGTGCGTAAGATCCAATGTTGATTTAAACAGAATGCCTCAGAAAACACCCAAAAAGTTCATAAGCAAAAACTCGTACTACCTGTAACTGGTTTACCAACTTCACAGCAACAAAAATATGGTAATTTAAGACTCACTTCCATCCGTTCTTAGTACATAAGTGACGTCATAAATCATGTTTTGAAGAAGTGAATAAAAGAACCAGTCTTGTTGTAGACATTGTAGCGGTATCTACACCACCACATGCGCAACTTTGTCACGAAAAATCCTGTATCGCGCAAACAGAGTTTTCCGCGCAACTAGCATAATATACAATGTCCCGACATCAATCGGGCCCCTAAATAATAATCATTCAGATCCAGTCCGTCCCTTGCTGCCCTCTACCAGAGACGCCCTAAGCCGAGGTCCGTACCCCACAGGTGGTGCCCTTGGCAAGTAGTAGCTCTACTTTCAGTTTAATACCTGACGACGAAGTATTTTGTAATTAGTATTTCAAATACTTGAGGCTTAAAAATACATTTTAACATTAAAATACATTTAACCTTCATTTAGCGATCGTGTGAGTGCGAGGCGAGAGTGCAATGATGGCAAAGCAGCTATTAGAATTGGCAACACTGCACCTGTTATGTACATCACAGGTGCAGTGTTGCCAACTCTAATAGCTAGCAATTTTGACGTACAGTCATAGCTTACAGTGTACACTGTACGCTATGACTGTACGTCAAAATTGGCCAACAAAACGCAAAAAAATGTACGTCTCTTTGTCAATGTCAAGCTAAGATGTCAAGTCATAACGGTTTAACGGTTTGTTTTTGTTTTTTCACGGAATAAATAAAGCTTTTGTTAGTTAGTAAAAAGCATGTAATAATGGATGCAAGCAGCAGGAGTAGCACCATTAGTAAAGAAGATGACGATTTTATTGTTTTTGAGAACAGAGACAGTGATCAACCACAGACATCTTAAATGGAGTTAGAATTGGTCAGCTTCCTAAATTATAGAAGCAAAGAGCTTTCAATTCTTGAGCGCTATCCAAATATAAAAAAAATGTGTTCATACAATTTAACACAAGTTTGTGCTCATCAGGACCTGTAGAAAGATTGTTTTCTTTAGCAAGTTTTATTCACTCTCCAACAAGTGGCTGTTTGTCTGACAGTACATTTAAAAATCTAGTGTTCATGAAAGGAAACTATGGTTTTACTGATTAATTAATCTTTTCCTCTACTTCTCAGCCCATGCTTGTCTAGAATACTTATTTTGTAATATGTAATTTGTATTTCAATTTAAAATAGCTAAAATACTGTATTTTATATTTCAAATACCTTACTTAAAGAAATTTTATATTTCAATTAAAGCCACTATATATTTTGCCCAGCCCTGCTAGTCCTGACAAACTCACAAGAAACGAAACCCGTCTAGCCGTACCCATATTAGGAAATAAGTTGTTTTAATGTTAATTTTAATTAAGTCAGTACTAACACCAGTTTCATAAGTTTTACTGTACTAACATTCTATGGATTTCTTTGAAGTCTGAATTAAAAAGTTTTTTTTTTGTATAGGATCCTCCTTTTTCTACGGAGGTTGAGTGAACTTACCCGGTTCCTCATACCTCCAAACATGATAATTTATTAGCTAATCAGTTTCATCCGTTCTCAGTACATAAATGACGTCATAATGAACTCATGTGTTGACGAAGTAGATAAAGGCATAGAACCAGTCTTGTTGTAGACATAGTTTGTTAGTGAAACGTTTAAAAATACCTACCTATTACCTATTCATAAGTGGCCTTCAGTTTTGTACGTGGTTTTTACAATTAATAATTGTATCTTTACTAATATCATAAAGCTACTGGTCCGAATTGGAAAATTCTTTTTGTGTTGGGTAGCCTATTTATTGAGGAAGGCTATAGGCTATATAACATCACGCTACGACGAAAAGGAGCGGAGCAACAACGAAAAATGGTCGAAAACTGGCAGTCAATTCGATGCGACGGGATCAGGGGAGCAAAAATTTGACGCGGACGAAGTCGCGGTCAGAAGCTAGTAATGACTAAGATACAACTTCTTGACGGTATGTACCGAACCTATAATTTGATTACGATAGGATAGTGAATGGGTGGTGATACTGTGGTAACGGCCGCGACTTACGAGTTGTTGGTCGTAGGTACGAACCCAGACCAGCACGCGTAGCATGACCACCGTAGAAATGGGTTTTGTCGACGGACGAATAGATAAAGTAACGTTTCGGGTACACAGTACGACGGCAGCAAAGTAGAAAGAGTCAACTACACAACGTAAAATAAATTTTTGTTTTGCCTTGTGTCGCAGGTTCGCTAGGTTCAGCTGCACTTCGCAAGGTCAGCCTTTGGATGAGTGACCATTTAGTTTATGTGTGGCGTTTTGTCGCAGGTTCGCTAGGTTAAGCTGCACTTTGCAAGGTCAGCCTTTGGATGGGTGACCATTTAGTTTTGTTTTGCCTTGTGTTGCAGGTTTGCTAGGTTAAGCTACACTTCTCAAGGTCAACCTTTGGATGAGTGACCATTTAGTTTATGAGTGGCGTTTTGTCCTAGGTTCGCTAGGTTAACCTGCACTTCCCAAGGTCAGCCTTTGGATGGGTGACCATTTAGTTTTTGTTTTGCCTTGTGTTGCAGGTTTGCTAGGTTAAGCTACACTTCTCAAGGTAAGCCTTTGGATGGGTGACCATTTAGTTTTTGTTGACACCGACCGTATACCGATAGTTCACGAAGTCGAAAGTTATGAGGTAACAAACATAAAAAAAAATACAGTCGAATTGAAAACGTCCTCCTTTTTTGAAGTCGGTTAAATATCATTCTGAGTCGAATCATGTCGAAGAGTAAATTATATAAAAGTGCAGTTGACTCTTTCTACTTTGTTGCCGTCGTACTGTGTACCCGAAACGTTACTTTATCTATTCGTCCGTCGATAAAACCCATTTCTACGGTGGTCATGCTACGCGTGCAGCGCTCTACCTTGAAGTAAATATAAATTAATTCATCACCACTACTCTCAAAACAGTGAAAAAACATATCCTATAACCAAAAATCCAAAGCCATGATACATCTACCACTGCTTAACGCCGAGGGTTGAAAATCGAACAGTTTTGATGCTCTGGGACGGACTCTGTTGGTACGTATCTGTCTGGGTGCCTGGTTAGACTGAATGCGACCCTAAGATTAGGAAAAGACTAGGCAGTTGAAGAGGTAACCATTTCAAAGACTTTTCCAGCTTCAACGCTCTGTCGTAATTGTGAAAGATACAATTTAGAATACGATACGCATATAACATATAAGGGGAACAGGCTCGGTTATGGCATGTGATAAGATTGTGTGGTTCTGTTATCTAAATAAGCCCTTGAATACCCACAGTTGTAGGCACAGAGGACGGAAAAACTGCGTTGGCAGTCTACAGGGCCAAATGAGTTAGTGAATTTCCGCAGACATTTTATTTTCATGGCAGATGTGAGTGGAAACGCCAGGAGGGGATAACATATACAAGATGCAGTTTTGAACCTGCAAAACATTTCAGGAGGTTGTTATGAGACTCGTAAATAATCAATATCTGGTTAACCGAGCTTTGCTCGGTATTTTTTGGTAAATTGTGTTTAAAATAATAAGTTTATGTTCAAGTTGATTATCGATAAAGTTGGTCATTGAAAACACGAATAAAACGACATTTTATAAAAATGAATCCTAGCTAGATCTGTTTATCGCCCCCGAAACCCCCTGTATACTAAATTTCATGAAAATCGTTGGAGCCGTTTCCGAGATTCAGATTATATATATATACATATAGTATACAAGAATTTCTCGTTTAAAGGTATAAGATATAACAATACGATACCAAGTCAATAATCAATAATACTTTTTATTTTGGATTTTTAAATTTTATTGTTTTTCAGAATGACTCTCTTAATAACCCTCTTTAAAAAATCTATGAAGAAAATGTCGGTTGCGTTTGTTTGCGTGTGTGAAAGCGCAGTTTAAGGACACGTACAGACTGGCCGCGTTTTAAAAAGGAAGTTCACACTTACCGATTTCCGTAAATAAGAATAAAATGTAAAAAAATATACCTGCACGTTTTATCGTTGATTCGGGTCAAGAATCACTAACATAAATTACCTCCTAAAATGTTTTGCTGATACAAAACTGCACCTTGTATAATAATATCTTAGGACAACCAACACACCGTTATCTGATCCCAAACTAGACAGAGCCTGTACTATGGTAACCAGACAACTGATAAAAATACTTATAATGCGTGGATGCAACTGAACCAGTATTTTACATATATTATATATATGTAAAATACTGGTTCATATCATACATATATTATATATATTATTTTACATAGCGACTGCCTATCTGACCTCCACCACCCAGACTTAGATAAACACGATACCCCTAGATGAGAATGGTTGTGTGACTTTAGGGAGCTCCGTAACCGTAACCGAAACTATCGGATATCCGATATAAAAATTTATCCGTAACCGTATCCGAAATAAAAGTTTCGGATAATATGGGATTTGTTATTACATTTTTATTTTTGGTAAATTAGATAACACTCGATATATATTTATAATCATTTTTATTTTAATTAGCTGTAATAATTACTCACAGACTGATTGTATTTCCTACCAAATGGTGACATATAAATAAAACCATTTTATTAGCTATTTGTATTTTACTTTTGAAATTCCTTAAAAGTTTAATATCCGTAACCGAAATTATCCGAAACTAACGGATAATCTGAAATATTTTCATATCCGTATCCGTATCCGGTATAATAATCATTCTTACATCCGTAACCAATCCGTATCCGAAATTTCATATCCATAACATCCCTAGTTCTAACTACACGTAACGACAGACCAAATATCTACGAAAGACAGCCGGGGAGTATACAACGAGGCGCGGAAGGGTCTCACCTTATTTGAGACGTATTGGTGACGTTCTTTGGAATGGTCAGGTGCGTAGTACTCGCAACCGTCGTGTGTGTATGACATGTATGAACGTAAACGAGACAAAAGCAGTATGTATGGATCGTAGCAGGTCGCGTTCTGTAGTTTCTGCCTACCCCCATGGTATTAGATCGTCGTGATGGAAACACGGCAAAATATACTTTTTTTTCTTTCGTAGGTTCAAACCCAGACAGGCACTTTCCTGCCAGAGTCGAGAGATTTATTCGAAACAGTTACCGTGGCCCTGGCACAGGTAACTGAAGGAACACGGGTGGGTTTTAGTCAGTAAAAGTCTGACACGCCCTCTCGCTCCGCCCAGAGCGGGAGACGTCATCTGATGATATCCCACCCACAAAAAAAAAAGACAGACACTTCGTGTAAATAATTTCATCACCACTGCTCTCAAAACGGTGAAGAAAAACATCGTGAGGAAACCGGCATGTTCTAGAACCAAAAATTCAAAGACGTATGACATCTACCAACCCACTCTGGGCCCGCGTGGTGGATTACGGCCCACTCCCTCGCACAGAGAGGAGGCCTGTTTCCCAGCATTGGGAACGTTATAGACTGATTATGATTTTGACTAATGCGTTTATGTCCGTTATCAGAAATACAGCTGAGCGATAATAAAAACTCGACTATCGATTGTTTCATTACCAAACCGTTGGCTCGTTTAGAGGTCACCTAGGTTTGTATTTGATAATCCATACTAATATTATAAATGGGAAAGTGTGTGTGTCTGTTAGTCCGTCTTTCACGTCAAAACGGAGCAACGAATTGACGTGATTTTTTAAGCGGAGATAGTTGAAGGGATGGAGAGTGACATAGGCTACTTTTTGTCTCTTTCTAACCCCCCACTTCCCTAAAATGGGGGTGGAATGCGCTAATCTCAGGAACTACTGGTTCGAATTGAAAAATTCTTTTGGAGTCGGGTAGCCTGTTTATTGAGGAAGGCTATAGGCTATATAACATCACGCTACGATCAAAAGGAGCGGAACAGCAACAAAAAATGGACGAAAACTGGCAGGCTGCGATGCGACGGGCAGGGGCAGGAGAGCCAATATTTGACGCGGACGAAGTCGCGGGCAGAAGCTAGTATTATAATATACACTGACCTACCTTACAAGTTTCTAATACCGAATATATTTGCATCGACTTATCCTTTAAATCTCTACACAGTATAAAACAAAGTCGCTTCCCTCGTTCCGTACGCTAAGATCTTTTAAACTACGCAACGGATTTTAATGCGGTTTTCACCAGTAGACAGAGTGATTCAAGAGAAAGGTTTATACATATAAATGACGTTTTAAAGGGGGTCAAAATTATGTTCAATGTTTCCGTTACATAAACACATGCTAACATACGTATAAAGCTAATAAAAGCGTGGTAACAAACAACTTCTGTCTGTTAGAGAAAACTTATAAGTTGAGATCCGGTAAACAGATTATTTCATTTGTTTTGTGGTTCCGTTTTAGGGTCACAGCACACATATCAACTCGTAAACGGATCGTAACCGTATCAACCCGAGCCGTTCAGTATGATTTGTATGAAACTCCCTACTGCAACGCACACTAATGGGAATCGTAACGTAATCGCCTCGCCTCCGGACAAGCTCATGAACCGCGATGTGGCGCATGGCAAACAGCGGTCCCCGCGCTTACGGCTCTCCGTACCCTAGCTTACGGCTCTCCGTACGCTGGCTTACGGCTCTCCGTACCCTAGCTTACGTCTCTTCGTCCACGCGACACAAAACGTTCGGATTCAAAATGACTGAACTAGTGTCGCCTAGCCGTCAACCAGCGGTCGGCGAAATATCATTATCAGTCTATAATGCTCCCACTGCTGGGACGGACACAAATGTCTCCTCTCGGTGAGAGTGAGCGGGCCGTTATCAACCACGCGGGTCTAATGCGGGTTGACAGATGTCACATGTCTTCGATTTTTGGGTTCTAGAACATGCCGGTTTCCTCACGATGTTTTCCTTCACCGTCTTGAGAGCAGTGATGATGTAAATAGGTACACTAACGCTGCATCCACGATCCCAGTATGGGGCCGTCCATTAATCACGTGGTGTTTTTTTGGCATATTTTAATCCCCCCCCCCCCCCCCGCCCTATATGACGTGTATTTATTTATATACATACGCCTCTTTTCGGTTCAGAATCGCGCGTTTGCCGAAAAAATAAATACACGTGATATATTACTACACCCCCCCCCCTCCCTCCCCTTTCGAGCATCACGTGATTAATGGACAGCCCCTATGGTGATAAAATGCATAGAGAACGCTGCTGCCCATTCTCTAATAAGTCCCTTAGTCGGCTCTTACGACACCCACGGGAAGAAATAATTTCTTTACGGGTTGTTCTAAATGGGTATTTTTACGTTCGGCACCCTCGCAACCAAAGTCTTTCATTATGCTTTACCAAAATTCGCTTCCATACCTTTCCGAAGCCAAGTTAATAGTGCCTAACGTTTGTTTACACCTGTTGCAAACAAAACAGCTCTTAGACAAAACAGTAGCGAGGTGTGTTATGATTACAATAACCTTCAAACGAACAAACAGGCTATAAAAACTTGTTACTATCTTTTGTATTGATAGCCAAGGTACGGTAGACTCAATGTCAGTCACTGTGACCTTGAACACTGATCAAGGAAGTTCTGAGTGTGCATAGTATACGAGGCCAACACTAATTGCTTATCAATTCACAATCTGAATTATTTTTAAAGATACTGGGTGTAAGGGACAGCCCTCCACAAACTGACAGAGTGCATTCAGCTCCTTATTTTGAATCATATTCCACCGGAATTTTTCTCCGGATTTTTTAACTTTTTTTTCAGCTTTTTCAGTTTTATTTCAATATAAAATTACATTCTCTGAAAGCAGCACTCCATTTTTGTAAACAATACGGCTAAAATAAAAAAAGCAGCAATGGATGTTGAAATAATCTAACGAACGACGCGTAAAATCAGCTGTTCACTTCCTGTCTAACTACAGAGTTCATCAAACTCTTCGTCGGCGATTGCACAAAGGCGGCTTTCCGAATTGATCCGAGATACATTGCGTGTGAGAAAATAAAACAAATCAGGTTTATTGGATTCCCATAACGGTCCTGAAATAATTTATTTTACTGGTCATCTTAGTATGATATACTGAATCCATCCCATCAGTTTGTGGACGGCTGTCCCTTACACCCGTTATAGTTATTCCATTGCTTCTTCATCATCATCATCAGCAGCCTAATAATGTGCCCACTGTTGGGACACAGGCCTCCTCTCGGTGAAAGGGAATGGGCCACAATCCACCACGCGGCCCATTGTGGGTTGGTAGATGTCACATGTCTTCGAATTTTTAGTTCTAAGATATGCCGGTTTCCTCACGATGTTGGCCCTCACCGTTTTGACAGCAGTGGTGATGAAATATTTACATAACGTAAAGCGTCTACCTGGGTTCGATCCCACGACCAACATTCAAACATATTCAGGCTACCTCTCCGTGAGACCGCCGTAATCCACCACACTGGCCTCTGACATAAAACCTTCAAAGAGATCCAAAGATTAAAATGTAGCTATCACTTAATCAGCAGTATTAACATGTTCAAGATAAAGAGATTAAGCAAGTAGGACGTTTTGATTTAAGATTTTAATCTTTTGTGTTTGATCAAACATTTCGCGGTATTTTGATCATATTCTGAGCGACTTATAGTTAAGTAATAATAGCCGTACGGGTAGAACAATTATGTAACGTTAACTGCCATGTCGGACTATGTGTCCGACACTTTTTGTTCCATTCAGGCCTTTTCGGACTATATGGCCGACAACACAACAAAATCTGAACATGTCGTTGCTGCCTGGCGGCCATGTTTTTGGAATAATTAATGTATTTATGGAATAAATAATCTATTTAAAGTGAATTAACACTAAGTACATTTTTTGACTTTTTCAGATTTTTGCCATGGCAGTTAACGTGTTAAGGGCTCGTGCAGACAAGCGCGAAACGACGGTCGCTAGCCTGCACGAACCTTAACACGTTGAGTGTCGATCACGCAATTTCGCGTGATTTGTCGGCTCTGCATAATATGGCTGATCACGCGATATCGCGTGCTTGCTACTAACAATTTTGTATGCGCCCTAAATCTGTGGCCATATGGGATTAACCATCAATCTGTGTTTGGCACTCAGCGTGTTAAGTTATGCTTGCTGCGGTTTTTCAGTGAATGGGTGGCCATCTTTATATACTAAAATCCCCCGTGCCGAAAAACACGTTAAACCGTTGATCCATTCTGTAATTCGTGCATCTACAGGGTCAAGTTAAATTAGCTTAATTGCCGAAGGTCAATAATGCGCGGAATCTATCAGCTGATTTTGACATTTTTCGTGGAAGAAAGATATTTTTTACGATTTTTCCAAAAGCCGTACCATAACAGTCGTTTGGTTGCCATCATGTAGGTATATGTCAGTGTCATTTAACGTTTTGAGCAAAGTCAAAATGGTGAAGAAAGTTTTTTTTTTCGATATCGATACTTAACACTTGGGTAAAAAACAATAAATCCAATCTTTGGGTATAAGTTTTACACAGTTTAATGATGGAATATATTCAAGGTACACATTTTAAATAGCGATTTAGTGCCGTCTTACTGGTTTTTTTTTTTATCGAGCCAACTGTTTTAATTCACGTTTCTATATCATCGACAGGCCTGTTGGTCTAATGGTTAGTGACCCTGACTGCTATGCCGGAGGTCGTGGGTTCGATTCCCACCCAGGACAAATGTTTGTGTGATGAGCACGATCATTTGTTCTGTGTCTGGGTGTAATTTATCTATAATATGTATGTATTTAGAAATATATAAGTATGTTTATCAGTTGTCTAGTACCCATAACACAAGCTCTGCTTAGCTTGGGACTAGATGGCGTTGTGTGATAGTTGTGGAATATTATTATTATTATTATTATATTCACATTGCGCTTGAGAATATGTTCAATTTTCATAAAAAAACATTTTTTTTCGTATGCTTTTCATTATGTTCAATTTACAGAGATTTCAAAAAGTTTTAAAGTATTGCAACCTCGCCTTAACGTAAAGGATCGACCCGTACGGCTGTTGTAACTTAGCCGCAACCTCTTAGTTTAGTTATATGTACATACATATAATGTTTCCAATAAATGTTTACTTAACATAATTATAATAACAGTATATTGTATTTGCCTGCTGAATTGAGGAAAACTTTACATGTAAACATAGAAAACATGAACTTAAGTTCAAGTAAATAATACGCATATAACAATATGTACTACCTTGAAAATTAATTGGAGTTACGAGTCAATAAACTTACATATAAAGAAATAAGTCTTTCTTTATTTTGTTGACATTAAAACACATTTGATTGATTGAGTAAACAACTTTATATTAATAAAAAAATGGTGGATAAATAATAAATTGATGAATACAGTTCTTTTTCTTCCATATTTCTCTATTATTCTTTCTTTTATACTTTCTTACCATATCATCAGTCACACAGTCCATCCATCGCTTCTTTGGTCTCTTGTAAACTAATATTATAAAGAGGAAAGATTTGATTTTTTTGTATGTATTGGATAAACTCGAAAACTACTGAACCGATTAAAAAAGCATTTCACCTATAGAAAGTTACCTTATCACCAAGTAACTTAGGCTATTCTTTATCCCGAAAAAATGCACAGTTCCTGTGGGTTACGTGGATGAAGTCTCCGGCAAAGTGCTAATCCACAAATTATTATATCCAGAGGAATAGCGAGCCGATAAGGATCGAGCGAGGCGTATTTCAGGGCGATAGTTTCATTCCGCTTTGGTTCTGCCTGTTGAAGTAATGTAATCGTACTGGCTGTACGTTCATAGAAATAAGATAATTATATATATGAATGTTTAAAAAATTAATGACGTGTTCTTCTGTGTGACATTGTCTTTCAATAAATAAATTTTTTTGCTTCCACGAAAATACAACAAACGGTTATGGGCCCAGAATAGATAATTTTATTACGTTTTTAGTGCTCGTAAATATTTTTTAAATAGAGTAAGATATTTTGTTGCACTGTAATACAATGTCTGTTGGTGACAATAACGTGCCTTCGACCTACGCGGGTTCAGGGGCTTCCCTTGCTTCCATCAAACAGTTGCATGGAAAAGATGGATACAGTCAGTGGAAGTTCAAAATGCGTATGTACCTGCTGCACGAGGACTTGTGGTCTTCAGTTGTGGGGTATGATGTCGAAGACAGTACATCGGTAGCGGTAAGAAAAAATAGAGATCTTAAAGCTTATACCAAGATGTGTCTGACTTTGGAAGGTGGAGCGATTACCCATGTACGGGCTTGTAAAACTGCAAAGGAGGTCTGGGACGCCTTAGCAAATGCCTATGAGGATAAAGGTATGGGTAGAAAGTTGGCGTTAGAACGAAAGCTGTATAGATACCAATTACTTGATTTTGGTTCGATTGAAGACTATATCAATGCTGTCATTAGCACTGCTCAAGACTTGGCAGACATAGGGCGATGCATTGATGATACGTCTATAGGAGCAATTTTACTTGGAGGTTTACCACCAGAGTTTGATCCCTTAGTAATGGCCCTGGAGAACTCAAACATTCAGGTAACATCTGAATTAGTAAAGCAGAAATTACTAAACGAAAGTGCCAAACGAGAGTCAAAGGAATTGGTTCTTGCAACAAATGAAAAAATGAAGCCGCTTAAAGCTGCAGAAAGAAAAGTTATTTGTTACGAATGTAAAGAACCGGGACACAAACGTCCAGATTGCCCAACCAGGAAGAAAGGAAAACAGGAAAGGCAGAGAAAAAGTAAAAATAATAGTAAGGAGACAACACTTATTTCGGCCTTGGGTGTTGGAGGTAATCTAGTTCAAACCGACTGGTATGTAGATTCTGGAGCCTCTTCACAAATGTCCTGTATGAAAGAATGGTTTACCAATTTAAACACGTCTGAAAGCAAGAACATAACTCTAGCAAATAATAGAGAGATAATTTCAGCTGGCGTCGGTGAAGTGTTACTTGTAAAAGACAGTAAGTTAAAATTAAATGGTATCAAAGATGTTCTTTACGTTCCTGAGTTGCGTACGAACTTAATTTCAGTTAGTAAGGCTGTTGAAAAGGGTTTAACTATTGTTTTTGATAAGAAAGGTTGTTCTATGTACAGACGCAATGAACTAAAAGTAGTCGGCAAATCAGTAGGTCATGCGACATGCAACGTTGGTGGCTTGTATAGATTGGATCATCAAGTAATTCACTCGGAGCATGCTATGGCTTCTAAAGAACACAGTACTTCAAGTTTGTGGCATCGCAGACTTGGTCATCTGTGCCGCGTCGCATTAGAACATCTACGTCATGGCAAAGCTAAAGGTATTGAATATTCTTCTTTAGATAAAAACCCTTGTATAGCCTGTATTGAAGGAAAACAAAGTAGAACCCTTCAAAATTATTGATTATAAGAAAGGCAGCAGAATTTTAGAAACTATACATTCTGATGTCTGTGGCCCTTTTGACGTAATGTCATTAGGTTCAAATCGGTATTTGGTTACTTTTATAGACGATTTTTCTAGAATGATTTTTTCTTACTTTATACCGTCTAAAGCGCATGTTAAGAAAAAGTTTTTAGAATTCGAAGCTCTGGTTGAAAGGGAAACTTCTTTTAAGATAAGAAACTTGCGTACCGACAACGGGGGTGAGTATGTTAATGGTGAATTCGAAGCATATTTAACTTCAATGGGAATTAAACATCAGACTACTGTCCCGTATTGTCCTGAATCCAACGGTGTTGCTGAAAGGACAAATAGGTCCTTAGTGGAGAAAGCTAGGTGCATGTTACAAGATAGTAACCTACCAAAGACTTTCTGGGAAGATGCGGTACGCACTGCTACTTATTTGAAAAATAGATGTCCACATAGAGCTTTAGATAAACGTACTCCGTATGAGATATGGTTCAACAGAAAACCCGATATCTCCCATCTACGAATATTTGGTTGCCGTGCATACGTTCATGTGCCGTCTTGCGATCGCCAAAAATTAGATGCGAAAGCGAAACAGTACATATTTGTTGGTTATTGCGATAACAACAAGTCGTATAGGTTTCGTGATCCCACCAATATAAGAAAAAGTATCAAAGGGCGGGATGTAGTGTTTTTAGAGAATTGTTTCACAAACGCTGAGATAGGAGACGAGTCACATCGTCATAGCATTATTCTCTCCTCTGACAACAATGATTTACAGGTACAAAGTGGGTCAGCTGATCCTGTAGCAAGTACAAGCACTGCTGCTGCTGAACCATCCCTACCTATGGCCTATCCTCTTCCTGCAACTCCAGTAGTACCTGTTGAGGAAGAAGAGACGCACATGGAACCTGAAAGGAGGTACAAATTAAGGGATAGAAAGCCTGTAAATTACTGTTCCGTCTGTTGTTGTTCAGCGATGCAAAGTGGTGAGTTGAAAGATGAACCTTGTTCTTATTCTGATTCTCTTTTACGTCCAGACAAAGACATGTGGATTGCTGCAATGGAAGACGAATATAATTCCTTAATTTCTAGCGGTACCTTAGTAGAAAATACAGGACAAAAAATCATACCGTGTAAATGGGTATACAAGCTAAAACGTGATTCTGAAGGTAAAGTGAGTAGATACAAAGCACGTTTAGTCGCAAAAGGTTTTCGTCAAAGCTACGGAATAGATTACGAGGAAACTTTTTCGCCGGTAGTTCGTTACTCGTCGTTAAGGGTTTTGATTGCACTAGCCACTGAACAGAATTTAAAATTGCATCATTTAGACATAGACACAGCTTTCCTTCATGGAAAACTGGAGGAGAAGGTTTTTATGGCACAACCTGAAGGTTTTGTAGCTGAAGGTCAGGAGACCAAAGTATGTCAATTACATAAGTCTCTTTATGGTCTTAAACAGGCTGCCAGAGCCTGGAACAAAAGGTTAGATGAGGTGCTTCATAATTTAGGCTATAATAGATTAGAGTCTGAGCCCTGCGTCTACATAAAAAGGAGTAATAGTATCGCTATACTAGCAGTTTACGTAGACGATTTGATCTTGATTTATAATAAAGAAAATGAATTGTCTTTCTTGAAAAACGGCCTAAAGGATTTTTTTGGTGTCAAGGATCTAGGTGAACTTAGTTATTGCCTTGGTTTGCATGTCGTTAGGGAAAAGGGAACTAATGATGTGAAGGTAAATCAGAATCGTTACATATTAGAAACGTTGGACCGTTTTAATATGGCGGAGTGCAAAACTGTTCCTACTCTTATGGACATTAGTGTTGACCTGCGTTCTCAGACTGAACCAGCTGTCAATGTCCCTTACCAAAACTTAATCGGTTGCTTGATGTTTTTAGCTATCAATACAAGACCCGACATTTTGTTTGCCGTTAGTTTCTTAAGTCAGTTTAATAAGAATCCTATGCAGGCGCATTGGACTGCTGCTAAACGTGTCCTGCAGTAATTAAAAGGTACGTTGGACTACGGTCTTAGATTTAAAAAGAGTGGAGAACCCTTACGTGGTTTTGTCGATGCCGACTGGGCCAACGGTGGTGATAGGAGATCGTATACAGGTTACGTATTCAAATTAGCGAATGCACCAGTATCGTGGGAGTGTAAAAAACAACCCACGGTTGCCTTGTCGTCCACAGAGGCTGAGTACATGGCGTTGTCCAGTGCTTCTAAAGAAGCTATTTATTTACAGCGTCTTATATCTGAGATAACAGGTGAGTCTTTTCCGGTAACTATCTATAATGATAACCAAAGTGCACAAAAATTGGCACAAAATCCGGTTCATCATAATAGGACTAAACATATAGATGTCCGTTATCATTTTGTTAGGGAGTTAGTCGAAAATAATAAAATAAAATTAGCTTATTTGTCTACGGATAAGTTGTTGGCGGATGTTTTAACCAAAGGGTTGAGTCGATGCAAACACCAACGTTGCGTGTCTGATATAGGCTTAATGATATCTTAAGATGTTTTATTTGCTATTATTTGTATTATTTTTGACTTGTTTAGTGCTCTGTGTTTTTTTTTTTAAATTAATGTCACTGTTAATTTAAATTAATGTCACTGTTTTTTTTTTTTTAAATTAATGTTTTTTTCCTGTGGCAACACTACAGCTAACAGCTGATTTAAATTTGTCCTCGTAATTTTAATGTTAATTATTATATTTCATTGTTTTTATAGCCTCTTTCCAATAACTCATCAAGTTAATAGAATAATAAAGTGTATTTTGTATTAGATTCACATACCAAGTGCAAAATAAGTACTTAAATATTTCATAGTGAATCGGTGACAGTTGTACTTGCCGGCACAAAGGAACTTTTGCGTTGTCATCTTGATATCAGGTACAATACTTTGTATTTTACGTGTTATTAGTTTGTTTGCGTTTTTACCAACTATTCCATTGTTCACTTTTAATACGGCTACTAATGCCAGTGACCTTTGCACGTAAACATAACCTTACTTTGGTTTGGTGACAGAACTCCTTTAGATCTAAATTTCATTTTTCACATAAACTAATCTTCGCGTAGACTACTGGCACCATTATCTTCTCTCTTTCATTTTCTTGTCGCTTCCTTTTCTTTATAATCATGATTATGACTCGCAGCGCCCGTGCTCGCCTGGAAGAGTCCAAACTCAAACAGGCTTTGAGCGAATTACAGGCGTCAAAGGAGCTCTGTGACCAACTGAATAAGGAAATGGATGACAATGAGAAGGTGCTCTTCGATGCCCATGATAATAATAGGAAGTTAAAAATAGAAATGGCTCAGATATATAATCAATACACTGATGCCATCGAAGAACGCGACAGGCTTCAGCTTGTTGTGGACGGATTCAGCCAGTGTAGCATAGAGTATGAACAAGCTCTTAGTCATAAACATTTATTACAACAACAGCTACATGAGGCACAAAGTCAAATTTCGGAACTTCAGACTATAAAATCAAATATCACCGCCTCGCTGAATCAGAGTCTGTTCGATGAGTTGATGCCTGTTGCCCCCTCAATGGTTTCGGCCATTAATCCCTCCTACACTATAGATTTGACAGATCATAATAATTCAAAGTCATGTAACTCATTGAGGGTAGTCACCAGTACTAATAAACTTAAAAAATACATAAAAATCAATAAATACATTGTTAAAACAAAAAAGCTGGTTAAAAAACATAAGTTCTTTATTAAAAATGTTAAACTTAATAGAGAAAGGCTAAATTTACTAAAACAATTGGATATGTATTCTTATAATTTGGAACAAAGTACTAGGAAGTACAAAATTGACACAGAATTCTTGCAATCTGAACTAGACTATTTACAGGAGAAACTTAGTTCAATGACCATTAAATATCATACCTCAGAAGAGCTCATGAGGGAATATGTGTTGGCAATGAATGTGCTGGTAAACTCAAAACAAAACAACTGTGAGCAGTGTCAAACACCATCCAATGTACCTACACCGGAACATTCATTGACAACATGCAATACCACCTTACCACAGCTCTGTGTTGATTTAACATCTCCTACTATTAGTTGTCCCATTAAACCATGTGAACAAATTGTAAAAAATGATATAGTATTATTTTGCGATGAGATTGGAAAGGAGTTAGGTTACTTGTTGGCAGATGAATATCCGGGGCACTCCATAATAAATAATTGCATGCCTGGTTGTTCACTATTTCATATTATGAAAGAAATTATTAAATGTAATTTTCACCAGGACACCACATTAATAATATTTATGGGTAATAGGGGAAATTTGGAGAAAGGAGAATTGCTACAATATTATGGAACATTGTGTAATCTTAAGTTGAGAAAAATTGTATTGTTTACATTCCCTTACAGTAACAGTTTGCCACAGGAAGAAAATAGGTTAAGATTTGAAATTAATATGACATTGCATAATTTGACATTTCATAATAATTTATTTCACTTATTGGATACCAGCAATTATGTTAGTAATAATTTATATTTAACAAAAGATAGGCATAATAATGCTATGTACTATCTCTCAAACTATCATAGAAGACAGATAGCAGCATCGCTAGCATACTTTGTTTCTATTACAGCCAAGAATTTGGCTAAACAACTTGCTTCTTTTGAGCAATGCAATGACATTTTAAACTGTACTGCCAATAATTTGACAGCACTTGTAGATATTGATTACCATTTAAATTAGAAAGTAAGACAATAGAGGCAACCTCTAGCAACAATGTTAGTATGGCAAATAAGAAATCAAATGTAAGTGTAAAACAATTAAATCGAATCAACCTGGTGCATCAAAATATTCAAGGGTTTTTGAACAAAGATTTAGAAGTAGAATTTTTCCTGAACTGTAACAATATAGATATTCTTTGTATAACAGAACATTGGCTTAAAAGCCACCAGTTCATATTCAATTTTAGTAACCACCAGGTTGGTAGTTCGTTCAGCAGAGAAAAAGCTATACATGGTGGCTCACTAATTTTAGTAAATAACCAGCTCAAATTTAAAGACCGTAAGGATATTGTGAGCCTCTCTGTTGAGCGGACAATTGAAATAGCCTGTATTGAATTGGAGCAGTTCATTGTATTAAGTGTGTACAGACCTCCTTCAGGATTGTATGATTGTTTTGAAAAGGTAATGGATGAAGTGTTGCACAAAATTTCTAATTCAAATAAGTTTATCATCACTTGCGGTGATTTTAATGTTAACTTGTTAGAAACTTCTGGGTTAAGTACTAAAATTATAAGTTTGTTTCAGTCATACAATCTTGCCAACCAATTCTTGGAGCCAACTAGAATAACTCCCACTAGTGCCACATGCTTAGATAACATTTATACAGATGTTAAAGCAATCCATAAAGAAATGATTAATTTATTAGACTCAGATCATTGTGGTCAATTGATCACTATTCCAAATGTAAACATAAAAAAAACTAAGAAGGATATCACCGTTAACCCAAAAACTGTTAATCGCTTGGAAATGTTTAGAACTAAACTTTCGAATAATCTACCACTTGTGTTGCCAAATGATGACCCTAATGGACAATATAATGATTTTTTTAAAATGTATTGCACACAATTTGATAACATATTTATTCCAAAGACTTTTTCGGTTAGTATTAACGCTTCTTTTAGTGATTGGGCCACCACTGGTATACATAAAAGTAGAAAACGACTTTATGAATTATATGATGAACGGACTTGTATAAACACTGCTGAATTTAATTTGTATGTCAAAAATTATTCTAAATTATTTAAAAAAGTTTGTAGCATAGCCAAGTCACGTTATTTGAGTTTAAAAATTAAAAATAGCAGTAATGTAATTAAAACGACTTGGACTATCATTAATAGCGAAACAGGAAGGTCATGCAACCGAAGTAGTGACTACAGTCTAGCTATTGAGGATGATATAATTAAATCAGATTTTCAAGTCGCCGCGGCCTTTGAAAATTTCTTTGCAGAGATTCCAGTATCTACTACCAAATCTTTGAACTCATCACCCACTGCTGCAGAGTCTCTACTTAAAGAAAACGTTCCTGTTTGTGATAGTGAATTTCATTTCCAATATATAACCTGTAACGATATCGTTAAAACTTTTCACTCTTTGAATGTAAAAAAGACCGCCGATTTATGGGGTAATTCTGTGGATACTGCTAAGTCGATCATAAACATTGTAGCACCAACTTTAGCTGTTATTTTTAATAATTGTATTGACCGTGGCGAGTTTCCTGATCTTATGAAAAACAGTAAAATAATACCGTTGTTTAAATCGGGTAGCACATCAGACCCTACTAACTATAGGCCAATTTCAGTGCTACCTACCTTCAGTAAAAATTTTGAAAAACTTATTCTAAATCAATTGCAACGATTTTTTAATAAACATAACTTATTACACAACAAACAGTTTGGTTTCACAAAGGGTCGTTCAACTACCGATGCCGGAGTTGAACTTTTAGGTCATATATATAATGCGTGGGAGGACAAATGCGATGCTTTGGGTATTTTTTGCGATTTGTCCAAGGCATTCGATTGTGTTCTTCATGAAACCTTGATCAGGAAACTTCACCACTACGGAATCCGGAACGCCTCTCTGGATCTTCTTACTTCATACCTAAGTGATAGGATTCAGAGAGTTGACGTCAACGGAAAAAGGTCACCTGGATCTATAGTTAGAATGGGGGTCCCTCAGGGCTCAATTTTAGGCCCATTTTTATTTCTTGTTTATATAAATGACTTGCCTTACCTCATAAAGGATAAACATGATATAGTGTTGTTTGCAGACGACACTTCACTTTTATTCAAACTCAAACGTCAGCAGTTGGTTACTGACAATGTAAATAGAGCCCTTGCTAATGTAGTTAACTGGTTTAATGTTAATAACCTACTTCTTAACGAGAAAAAAACCAAATGTATTAAGTTTACGATACCTCATGTTAGACAAGTAGAAACTAGTGTCCTCATAAAGGGTGAAGTGTTGAAACCCGAAGATACCACAGTATTCTTAGGCATAACTCTGGATGCCAAGCTTCAATGGGGCCCCCATATAGATAAATTGTCAAAAAAACTTAGCTCTGCAGCATATGCTGTTAGAAAAATTCGTGATTTAACTGATTTAGAGACAGCCCGTTTAGTTTACTTTAGTTATTTTCATAGCGTGATGTCGTACGGTATTCTGCTGTGGGGAAATGCCGCCGATATTCAGACAATTTTTGTTTTACAAAAAAGGGCAATTCGTTCGATTTATAAATTAAGTCCCAGATACTCCCTCAGAGACAAATATAAAGAGATTAATATAATGACTGTGCCTTCTCAGTACATTTATGAAAATCTGCTGTATGCACATAAAAATATTAATCTCTTTAAAAGATACAGTGATATCCATAATGTCAATACTAGAAACAAACAAAAATTTGTTGTTCCTAAGACCAGGCTCAAGAAAATAGGTGGCTCGTTTAGATGCCAATGTATTCGTTTTTATAATAAACTTCCTAGCCTCATTCAAGAACTAAGCCTAAATAAATTCAAATCTTTTATAAAGCGTAAATTATGTCAGAAAGCCTATTATACTGTTAAAGACTATATTGAGGATAAAACGGCCTGGGATTGAACTGCTCCAATAAATCTACACTGACTGTTGTTTTATTATTATTATTTTGCTATTTTTTACTCTTTTTTTTATTATTTCACATGGCATGAATATTAATTGTATGAATATTACTTTGATTATTGAGAATTTGAGGACTATGTGGGTCACTGTTTCACTTTTGACTATGGTCTGGCAGTTTGAGTAGTTAGTGGCAATATCTGTGTGGTTCTTTCATCAAAAGACCATTTCAGGCACCGATCTACATGGTCATCAAATGATCTGACCAACAAAATTATATCCGTTTCTTTTTTTTTTATATACACATTGACATTGATAATGTTTTATATATACAATGACATGAATATTTACTTTGTAAAGTATCGTATTGTTTTAATTATTGTGAAGACTATGTGGGTCTTTTTTAATTTTTTTTTTTTTCTTTCGTTCTCAGTAATCACGATCTGGCAGTTTGAGTAATTTATGTGGCCTACCCAAATGTCCTTTCTTTGGTACTGTTCGTCAAAGCGTTGGGCTCCTTATTTTCCGAGTTGAGCTAAACGATTAGTGACAAATGCTTGCACTGACTGGACAGGTCCACTCAATCTGTGTGGTTCTTTCTTCAAAAGACCATTTCAGACACCGATCTACATGGTCATCAAATGATCTGACCAACAAAATTATATCCGTTTCTTTTTTTTTTATATACACATTGACATTGATATTTTTTTATATATACAATGACATGAATATTTACTTTGTAAAGTATCGTATTTTTTAATTATTGTGAATGTGAAGACTATGTGGGTCTTTTTTTAATTTTGTTTTCTTTCGTTCTTAGTAATTATGATCTGGCAGTTTGAGTAATTTATGTGGCCTACCCAAATGTCCTTTCTTTGGTACTGTTCGTCAAAGCGTTGGGCTCCTTATCTTCCGAGTTGAGCTAAACGATTAGTGACAAATGCTTGCACTGACTGGACAGGTCCACTCAATCTGTGTGGTTCTTTCTTCAAAAGACCATTTCAGTCACCAATCTACATGATCTTCACATGATGTGAACAAGATTATGTCTGGACTTTAAAAGAGACTGTGACCTCTGAGTTTGTTTCGGCCTTTCTTCTCAGAGTAGTCAGTTAGGAAACGCCGAACTCATCTAGTTAAAAAAAAATATCCTTGACATGTAAAAGTGTTTGTACAAACCTACTTGCAGAAATAAAATCATTTATCATTTATCATTCATTTATCATTTATCATTTATCACTGTAATTGTAAAGTACAGTCAGGTTGATTTACATGTGTGTGCCTGTTTGTACAGTCATCAGATGAAATTTGTAGCCTTTTCCGATTAAGGGGAGGATGTTGAAGTAATGTAATCGTACTGGCTGTACGTTCATAGAAATAAGATAATTATATATATGAATGTTTAAAAAATTAATGACGTGTTCTTCTGTGTGACATTGTCTTTCAATAAATAAAATTTTTTGCTTCCACGAAAATACAACACTGCCTAGCTCTGAATCCTCTGAGCATACTGCTTGAGGATTCGGGTATAGGCTATTATATTTATTATTTACATTAAAAGTAAGGGTACATGGGTTGAGCTACACGATTACTGAATACATACATGCCGTCAGTTGGGACAGGTCAGCTCAAAGCTGCAATGGCTCTTTCTTCAAAAGGGCCCTTCAAGACATGACCCTGCATTGTTAGACTCACATAAAATTCTAACAATATAAAGTTTGGACTTTGAAATAAACCATAACCTCTGAGTTTACTTCGGCATTTCTTCTCAGGGAACAGTCGGCTAAGAAATACCGACGCCATCTAGTTTTAAATAAAATATTGACGTGTAAAATTGTCTTAAAAGATCCACTTACATAAGTAAATATTTTACTTCATTTGTAATCAGAATCAAATATTGATAAAGAAGGCAGAACACGTCATTTGTAGCACCTAATATACAAAGGAATTTTTCTTTGTTTGATCATTAAATGATTCATCGCAAAAATTACCACCTGCTAGAACCGACGAAGTGGTGAGGCGACTAAGGGACTTACTAGAAAATAGGCAGCAGCGTTCTCTACGCATTTTGCCACCATACTGCGATAGCCAACCCGCTTGCTAAGCGTGGCGATTATGGCAAACCGCCCCAAATTAGAGGAGACCTTTGTTCACCAGTGGACGTCTTTCGGCTGAAATGATGATGATGATGATGATGATGATAGCCCGAATTTTGAAAAAGCTTATAACGGTAAAATCAATAAGTTGATAACAGTCAATATTATTAATATATTTGAACTACATAAACCAATCAAATATTTACTTTATTGATAATAAAAGCGTCTTATCAAAGGTTTCCTAATTACGGTAGCAATGGACTTGAGTTGCCATGGTAACACGTTGAGGATACGTTCCGAATTACGCCTAAATCGTTTGCGTTCCACCATCTATTTGGTAAAAATATCACAGTGAAAACTTAGGTAAAGTGATCGGTCGATGCTGGTGGTCGAGGCTGGTGACGGTGCCAAAACGTGGACACTGACAGTTGGGCTAGTCCACTATTTTAGGGTCGCTCAGCGCGCTAAGGAGCGGTCTATGCTCAGTTTCTTCGAAGGATAAAATCAGAAACGAAGTAATCCGGAAAAGAACTGGAGTTACCGACATAGCTGGCAGAGTAAGCACGTTGAAGTGGTAGTGGCCTGGTCATGTATGTCGAAGAACCGAGAGCCGATGAAGCAGATGAGTCCTGAAGTGGAGAGAGCGTATCGGCAAGCATAGTGTGAGCCCAGCTAGTTGGACCTACAACCTCAAAAAGGTTGCATAGACTGGGGTGGGACAGGGGACCAGGGTGTTGTGGCGCAGCATGGGAGAGTGGACTGCGATAGGCTGAGTTGATTGAGCGGTCGATAGTATCAATCCATCAGGTGGAATGACTTACTCCACCTTAGTATTCGAGGTGAGATTTTTTACAGAATAGCACTGATTTAGATATCAGTTTTATGACAGCCGCCATTTAGACCTTGTATAATCCTCATAGGTCCTCATCTCTACCTACTGTATTTCCTTTGCTATGCCCGACAGGGTCCACGATTGTGTCTAAATCCAATGTTTACCACCCAAGCATATAAATTTTGGAATGCAAAATATTGAGTACTGAGTATCCTCAAATTAATTTAGGGCATGTTCGGTACTTTGCATCATATCTTGACGTCATCGATGACGATTCACTGGACGTCGCGTCGTTATGGCCCTCACGCTCATTCGGAATTCATGTAAGCACGCTTAAATCGGCTACAGCTCTATTCGGAATGCCACCCAATATTTTTCGTCTTACAAATACAGTGTTAATTATTTTTGTCTGTTTGTTTGTATCGGATTGGCGCCGGAAAAACGGTTGAGCGGACTTGGTTAATATTTTGCACACAGATACTTTATAACTTGGATTTACACATATAATGGTACTTTGTATACCGGGAATACGTTCTTGTGAGATATTTTCCGACTACCACGCTAGCACAGACATTTATTTTATTTTAAAGAAGGCTTACAGACCAACAAACCAATGATATAAAAAAGTTATATAAAAAATTGCTAATAACAAGCCTCCATCAAAAGCTAGTACCAAATATAAGGCCAATACGCTCGCCCTCTATTACATGGGACTTGAACATAATTGGTGGAATTTTGGTGTAGGTATTATAGGTATACTTTTGCCCGATTCTGCGGTTTCATAGGAATGCTATGAGATTACACGATAGAATTTCGCGGGCGAATTAGTTCGTTAGTCGCGTCTTTTTAAAATGTTAAACATCATCATTATTTCAGCCTAAGGACGTCCACTGCTGGATATAGGCCGCCCCCAATTTAGGGGTGTGCGCCATAATTGCCACGCTTGGCAAGCGGTTTTCCGACAGTATGGTGGTAAAATGCATAGAGAACGCTGCTGCCCATTCTCTAGTAAGTCCCTTAGTCGCCTTTTACGACACGGGAAGAAATGTGATGGTGTTATTCTTTACGTCCAGCAACACGCGGAACAAACAATCATACTTATGTATGTATGTGAGTTCCGAAATAGGCCACCTGTTGCATTTCATGTCATACTTAAGAGCATAGTTACAGTACGTAATATCGATCATACAAGCACATACGTGTATAAAAAGTAGATTGTGATAGTCTAATCTGATTGATTGTTCAGCTATTATTAATAATTATTATTATTTATGAATCATATGGTATGGTTAATGGTTACTTAAGTGGGGGTATCGAACTTCTGACAGCCATAATCTGCTAATTTATTCATTTCCTTTTCTCAGCTAAAGCACTAGGAAGTGGTGAAGGGCGGGAGTTTTGGGGGACTGTCTATCATTTTGACGTTCAAAAAGTGCTGACTCTCAGCCTAGTTTGAATAAATGGCATTTGATTTTAATTAATAATACTAACTTTTTCAGGCACTTTGTGCACATAATTTCATGACCACTGCTCTCAAGACGGTGAAGGAAAACATCGTGAGGAAACCGGCATGTCCTAGAACCAAAAATTCGAAGACATGTGACATCTACCAACCCGCACTGGGCCTGCGTGGTGGATTACGGCCCACTCCCTCTCGCAGAGAGGAAGCCCGTGTCCCAGCAGTAGGAACAATATCGGCTGATTATTTAATACTAACTTATGACCAACTTCTGTCGACATGTCAAAAATTTGAGATTTCTGTGCTCTATCTAAGTAAAATATTAATGTATTAAATACATAAATCTTCCTGAATAAATGCTTGAAATGATGTTGAAAACCACATCTAAATACATTATATAGTTTAGAAGATCTAAGCGTTCTTAGAGAGAGATGCAAAAAGCAAACTTGTTGTACAGTACAAAGTGTAACAGAATAAACGCCTGAAAGTTCTGAAAGTAGTTTATTCATAATTGACTACTGAAACGATTTCAGTAACTTTAAATACAGGTATTGTTTTAAAAAAAATTGTGACTTAAAGAAAATTCAATCTTATGTCAAGTGCATAAGACTCAATTTAAAATGCATAGAGTAATGCTAGCGTCAAAACGATATAAAAAAAATTTTCATTGTATTATGCTTTTAACTCAATACTCTAATTGGGGTTTAAATGGTCTATCGTTAATCAGTTCCATGTTAAATGAATGTTTTTGTGCCCTGACAGGACAGGTCCACTCAATCTGTGCGGTTATTTCCTCAAAACACCATTTCAAACACTAATCTACGTGGTCTTCACCAATATTATGTCTGGACTTTAAAAAAGAGACTGTGACCTCTGAGTTTGTTTCGGCCTTTCTTCTCAGAGCAGTCCGATAGGAAACGCCGACCTCATCTAGTTTTGAAATACTATTGACGTCTAAAAGTGTTTTTACAAACCTACTTTATCATTATCATCATTTATCTGCCTTTTCCCAACTATATTTGGGTAGGCTTCCAGTCTAACTGGATACAGCTGAGTACCAGTATTTTACATGGAGCGACTGCCTATCAAAGTTCCACAACCCAGTTACTGGGTAATGCTGTACCCCTTAGTAAGACTGGTTGTCAGACTTTCGCGCTTCTGAAGATCCGTAACGACTGTCTAACCTCCACAACCCAGTTACTGGGTAATACGATACCCTTGGTAAGACTGGTTGTCAGACTTTCGCGCTTCTGACGACCCGTAACGACTGTCTAAGATAGATAAGAATCTACGAAAGATAGTCAAACAAACTGTTGTGTAAACCAGTAGGTTTACCGAAATAAAATCATAAATGAATTAGTATAAAACACTTCTAAAACCTCAGTATATTTTTAAACAAAACACATATTTTTTTCTACACAACACAAAAACCACTTATTCATTTTCACTACACGTTAAAAAAACACATAAACACTACACAAAACTAATCACCACCACACAAAAGCTAATCATTATTCGTAATAATTAGTTAGAACAACAATTGTTTCCACTTATCGCGTATTTGTATAGTAAACAAAATTATATTTCAATGAACACGACCGCTCGGAACGCGGATTCATATCAAACTGAATTGATGTAAAAAATATTGCCTGGTAAGGCTATGTACATACTGTTGATAACGTAATCGCTTTGTTCTGAAGGGACTTAGTGTAGACAGACGCGATTTGCGTGTACAGGGAAATATAAAGGCATTACGTATTGAATTTGTTTTGATAAAAATATTATTGAACACTGTGTAATATTAGGATTGCGAATCTTTTTGTGAAATACAAATAATTTTTGGCGTCCTTAGAAAACTAAACACTAGCTGAGTATTTTTTTTATTAATTAAAAAAATACAGTCGAATTGATAACCTCCTCCTTTTTTTAAGTCGGTTAAAAATGGATAGGGTTAAATTAATTTAGCTGGTAATAATTTACCCAAATGTTGGTATCAAATTACAAAACCAAATTATCAAAAAAAAAAATCGTCTTCCGATGAGCGAAGATCAATGCCCGTAGTCGAATCAGCTGTTTTTGTCATTTCAATTCAATTCAATTTATGATTTTTAAACAACAAAAAACTGAAAAGCATAAAATAATAAACCTTAAAATTTTGAGTCGGCGCTTTGAGTGATCCTTGTTCATTGATTTTTCAGCGCCGACTCAAAATTTTAAGGTTTATTATTTTATGCTTTTCAGTTTTTCGGCGGTTTAATTTTTTGTTAAAAAGTTTTATTTTATATTTTTTTGTGGCTTTAATGGACTAATAATACTTGGCAAGGTATACTCTATCCAACACAAAAAGAATGATCAAAATTGGACTACCTACTCTGTATAAAGTTATGCGTGTTTAAACATTACAATCAGTGAGTGAACAATCAATCATCCCCTGTTTTCCGACCCTTAGGGTTCGATTTTGTTTTCCAAATTTATATGGGACCACCTTGGAAGTATACCCTTTCCAATAGAAGAAGAATTGTCACAATCGGACCACTACGTAAAAAGTTATGCGTGGTCATACATAAAAAAAAAAAAAAAAAATATACGCGTCGAATTGATAACCTCCTCCGTTTTTTTTTCGTCGGTTGAAAATATAAAAGTCGTTTGGTTGCCTTAATCTACATGTCAGGGTCATTTAAAGTTTCTTTATTTATTTAATACTATAAGGACACAAATGTACAGAGGCGGACTTAATTCCATAGGCATTTTCTACCAGTCAACCTTTGGGTGATGCAGAGACATTACAGTGGTAGGTGCAATGACTTTGAGCATATTTAAATATAAACGCTTATCCTATAAAGTTTCGAAAAAAACTAAAAAAAAAAAGCTATATTTTTCAATATTCGAAGCCCAACACGTGGGTAAAGTACTGCCAGGTTATTTAAATTGACCCTATAAAAATTAACAGTCTGTAATATTCGCACTGCTGAAATACAGGCTTCCTGTCTGTGAGAGAGAGTGGGCCATAATCCACCACGCGGCCCCAGTGCGGGTTGGTAGATGTCACATGTCGCGTACTTTTCAACCGACGCAAAAAAACGGAGGAGGTTATCAATTCGACTGTATTTTTTTTTGTTTATGTTTGTTACCTCATAACTTTTGACTGGGTGAACAGATTTTGATGATTCTTTTTTTATTTGAAAGCTGGTGCTTAATTTGGTTCCATTCGTACAATGGGATCTATGTAAAAACCATATAAGTCTTGAATTTGCATTAAGTATTTGCGCTACAAATGAACGAACGCGATTACATTAGTACGGGGTGTCTACCAAAACTGAAAAGTTAAAAATAAAAACTTTTTACAAAAAAATAACAACCGACTTCGTAAAAAAAATACTACGAAGTGAAACACGACTTTAATTTCGGAAGTCGGTGGCAAAAAAACCATAAATACAGATCCTAAGACACCGACTTCCAAAATTAAAGTTATTTTTCACTTCTTAGTGTTTTTTTTTTAGGAAGTCGGTTGTTATTATTTGTATAAAGTTTTTATATTGAGATTAGTTGTCAGTATTGGGATTCTGCTTACCCGTAAAGACTGTCTAAGATCTACGAAAGACAGCCGGGACCAATGGCTTAACGTGCTTTCCGAGGTACGGAGGTGTCTCAGTATGTAATGGTCAATAGTGACCTCGTGTGTAGCGTTCACCTTCGATCGATTCGAGCAGCTGTATTAATAGCCAGTATATTTAGCCATGACCTCCTCTTCGATCAGTCAATCACCTTTTATTTCTACATGATTACACTAGCTAATAGAAATGGGCCGAATATTCGTCTTATGTTCGGAATTCGGCAGTTTTACTGTACATTCGTATTTGGTTGAATATTCGGCAAAAAAGAGAGCAGTGGTGGCTCAGTGGTTTCGCCCCTGACTTACGAGTTGTATTCCAGGGTTCGAACCCAAGTAGGCGCTTTACTTTGTGCAAATAATTTCATCACCACTGCTCTCAAAACGGTGAAGGACAACATCGTGAGAAAATCGGCATGTCCTTGAACCAAAAATTCGAAGACATGTGACATCTACCAACCCGCACTGGGCCCGCGTGGTGGATCGCGGTACACTTTCTCACTCTGAGCCTGACTCCCAGCAGTGGGAACGGTATAGGCTGATTATTCAGCAAAAAATTCGAAAATTCTACCGAATAATATTGTATTAAAAAACTCTATAAGTATTTAAAGTTCAAGTGGACCCTTTTAACATAGATAACCAAAAGTGAATTATAGCTAACACAAGGGCAAAATCCATAACTAGACTATATGATACAGTAACAGTTCGGGTAGTCAGGGAAAGTGGCTTCAGCGAGTGGAAGGGCAGTCAACACGTTCTAAAAGCACCTACTATAAATTATAGAGATGCACGATAAGGCTCACCAAATCCTGCCGAATATTCGGCTCGGTAAACTTTTAACCGAATATTCGGCCAATTAATCGTGTTCGGCCCATCACTACTAGATAACCAGAGTTGTATTTTTGCTATCCTAAATACTGTCCTCACTACATACAAGGGCGTGTTCTGATAAGAGTGAGCATGCGATAAATAACGTAGCTAATGTTAATGATAAGTAATTACTAATTACGTTTAGAACTTTAGATTTAGACCACTTTCGTACGGACGTAAAAATATTGCGACGGGATTTTATCACGCATTAACACGGAAAGAGATAGCAAATGCCATTTTTATGGGTTGGGTAATCATCAAATGACGTCTCCCGCTCTTGGGCGGAGCGGTAGGGCGTGTAAGACTTTTACTGACTAAAACCCACCCGTGTTCCTTCAGTTGTCTGTGCCAGGGCCACGGTAACTCTTTCGAACAAATCTCGCGACCATGGCAGGCAGACAGCAATAGCCTAAATAAAATTAAGTTTGTGCACAACAGAATCATCATTATTGTGTCTTTTCGCCTGTCTTAAATGAATATCTGTTTTTTTCTTTCTTTAGAGAAAGAACAAGTTGGGCGACAATATGCATCACATCTACGTCAAACGGCCGTCGATCAGCATAAAGGCCCCCGCAAACAGGTTCGACGCAATATTAGTCGGATAATCTGTATCAAATTTTCATGAAAATTGTTCTAACAGAATCGCATCGCGCCATTCTGCGGGAGCTTTAATGCTAGACATAGAGCTCCAGGGCTAATACTGTTAAAAGAAAAGACGAAATATCGCTACAGAAATACTAGCATTGTGACCGCACCTTTACTTAAATAACAACACTTTTGCAAAGCCAGTGATTTGCATATATTATATTTTATGTTTATATGCAAAGTCATATCAAAATAAACATAGACAGAAGATCTACTTCATACATTTTTCTCTTCTTTTTAACATAGACATATTTCGTGTTTATACAATTAGATCTTTTAAACAACGCAACAGATTGTAATACGGTCTTCATCAATAGAGAGAGTGATTCAAGAGGAAGTTTTATATGTATAATACGCGGGCGAAACTGCTGGCAAATGCTAGTAATGTTATAAAGAGGTAAAATTTGTAAGTTTGTTTGTTTGTATGTAGGGGGTAGTGTCTGGAACTACCTAATGGACTTGAAAAAAACTTTTAGCATTTGATATCCTAATTCTTGAAGAAGTTTATATGCAATTTAACATTACGGTACGACCTTTAGGAGCCGAAAAGTCTGACACGCCCTCCCGCTCCGCCCAGTGCGGGAGATGTCATAACCACAACATTTATCACCCACAAAAAAAGACTCGAAGAAGAAAAAAAGCAGAAAGGACACTACGAACTAAGAAGAACTTTTTTTGCAATAAACTTGCAACCTTTTTTATTGCACTGAACGGCTGAAATATCAAAACAAATACCATTTTTTTTACAATTTTCTCTTCATAACTTTAGGTGAATCTTCTGACCAAATATTTTATATTGTAAGTGAGTGTCAAACCACATATATATATTAAGCTGAGCTAAACTAAGTTGCACATGACATCATGCATGCTGTCGTGCTGTTTTGTTTTTACTATATTTTTGTTCATATTATGCAAGATTGGTAGAAAATTGAGAGCAGTGGTATGGCACGTGGTAACAGCCGCGACTTACGTTCGCGACAAGCGTAATTTGAAACCATTGTAAATGTCAATTATTTTTAAAATAGTACCCCTGGAGATTCTTGCCGGCTCTTCTCCATAGGCTGACTGGCCTGTTAGTCTAGTGGTTAGTGCCCTGACTGCTAAGACTGAGGTCGTGGGTTCGATTCCCACCCAGGACAAATGTTTGTGTTATGAACACAATCATTTGTTCTGTGTCTGGGTGTAATTTATCTATAATTTGTATGTATTTAGAAATATATAAGGTGTATCTATTCATACACGAAATATTTTAAGGGATACACCTGTAGGTGGTAAAGAAGCTATAGAAGCAAAAAGAAATTTTATATCTAAGCGTTTTTGAATTTTCGTACCTAATTATTATAATTTTAAAACTACTTGAGACGTTTTGCATAAAACCTTTACTCCAAATTCTATGAATGGCCCGCCTGACGCTGCGAGGGCGACGACCGGACGGCACGAGCATGGTCGCGGTGTCTCGGGCCGTAAAAAATAAGAAAGAGCCAGTATTTCTTATGTGCGTCAAAAAATTTATAAATATTAAATTTAAAAAAAAAAAACGCTTAGAAATTTTTTTTTTCTTTCCTATAGCTTCTTTACCACCTGCAGGTGTACCTCTTAAAATATTTCGTGTATGAATAGATACACCTTATATAAGTATGTTTATCAGTTGTCTGGTTGCCATAGTACAGGCTCTGCTTAGTTTGGGATCAGATAACGGTGTGTTGGTTGTCCTAAGATATTTATTTATAGGAATCAGCAAATTGGAGCCGTGCACCTAACTTCTCGGTGCCACTTTCAGACTTCCTCTTAAGTACTCATTTCTTATTCTATAATTCATACATTTAACATTTTTATCTCAGCATGCAATTGCCTTTCATTCATCCCTTTTGTGGCCCAACATAACCCATACAAAACAGCAGGTCTGACCATGGTTTTATATATCTTCCCCTTAAATTTAAGGGAGATGTTGGGATCGCAGATTGTTACCGTGACCTGTGTAGGTTTAAGTGTGTGAAACCAAAATAATTTGAGTTGATATGGTCTCGTCTTGACAACTTTATACTTGAAATGTTTTTGGTGGAAATGGATTGAATGTTTACTTAAACATTACCGAATTAGCATCACCAATGGGTTATGTGGTATGGCCTCATAAATCCTGTCACCTTACCCACTTCGGAGTCGCTGATTGATTTGAGACATCATAAATTACCGTTCACTATTTCGGGAATATTGGATTGAGTTTGGTTGAAAATTAGAATGTGATGACATATTTGTTATTAACGCGTTGTATAAGTCGATATACACTGAGACATAATAAAATTTTACGGAATTTATCGCGCACTGATATATTTTTGTAAATACATATGAGTGTGTGAGTGGTCGCCCACAAAGGGCCTCATAGGAAGGCTGAAAGTCACCCAAGGGGCAATTGAGAGAGCTGTGCTTGGAGTTACCCTACGCAATCGAATCAGAAATGAAGAGATCCTTAGGAGAACCAAGGTAACCGACATAGCCCGAAGTATTGTCAAATTTAAGTGGCAGTGGGCAGGGCACATTGCTCATAGAACAGATGGCCGATGCGGAGTTTAGTTAAAATAGACAGCTGTGCTGCTGGACAGTTTGTTGCGCCACTTCTTGGTCCAGCTAAAGCACTAGGAAGTGGTGAAGGGCGGGCGTGCCGGGGGACTGTCTTATGTCATTTTGAAGCTCGAAAAGTATTGATTGTCAGCCTAATTTGAATAAATAACTTTTAATTTTGATTTTGAGTGCTGAGGTCATCGTTTCAGCCGAAATACGTCCACTGCTGGACATAGGCCTCTCCCAATTTGGGAGGGATTGCCATAATCGCCACGCTTGGCAGGCGGGTTCGATCGCAGTATGGTGGTAAAATGCATAGAGAACGCTGCTGCCCATTCTCTAGTAAGTCCCTTAGTCGCCTCTTACGACATCCACGGGAAGAAATGGAATGGTGCTATTTTTTACGTCCGGCAGCACACGGTATTGGACTGTGCTGAAGAACTCTTGGCGAATCCTCCTTAAACATAATTAGCGGAATAAATATCTTAGGACAACCAACACACTGTTATCTGATCCCAAACTAGGCAGAACCTGTACTATGGCAACCAGACAACTGATAAACATACTTATATATTTCTAAATACATACCTTTTATAGATAAATTACACCCAGACACAGAACTAATGATCGTGCTCATCACACATAGATTTGTCCTGGGTGGGAATCGAACCCACGACCACAGTCTTAGCAGTCAGGGTCACTAACCACTAGACTAACTGGCCAGTTAAATGAATGTGGGTGTAATGTAGGTACCTAAACCTCTGCTTAACCCTTAGGGGAAACCAGGAGTGATATTTAGTCAAGTTCCTTTGATTTTTTTTTTCTAATTTAGCTTAATTTTTTTGAGATAAAGTTAAGGTTATGAAAATAATGATATTTAAGTTCTTAGCAAAGAAATTTGAAACAAAAGCGTAGGTAGTTTCGCCAGACAAGTGGAATTTTTGATGTTGATACAATATCTTTTTACACCCACTCCAAGTTAGAAAAGTTATTTATAAGTCATTTACTTTCATAATTAGTTATCGTAGACGAAACTCCCACACTTTGATGAAAAGACAGCTTCGAGGCTTTTATCTATACTTATAGATTTTTGTGAGTGGAGTCAAAAAAATCATACATCTCTACTAATATTATATTACTAGCTTCTGCCCGCGACTTCGTCCGCGTCAAATTTTTGCTCCCCTGACCCTTCCCGTCGCATCGATTTGCCAGCTAGTGTTGCCACTCGCTCCTTTTGAGTTATAGTGAGTCAACCTTAAAAGATAGACATATGCTCTCGCGGACTTTTTTTTAGAACTTTTTCAAAGGAACAATTCCGTCATACATAATTTTTGCGTTACTTTAACCGTTTACGCAGCGCACGCAACGGAAACTCTCAAAAGGAATAAATTTGCCCCGTTTTTGCAACATTATTCATTACTGCTCCGCTCCTCTTAGTTGTAGCGTAATGTTATATAGCCTATAGCCTCCCTCGATAAATAGGCTACCCAACACAAAAATAATTTTTCAATTCGGACCAGTAGTTCCTGAGATTAGCGCGTTCAATCAAACAAACAAACAAACTCTTCAGCTTTATAATATTATATTATAATATTATATAGTATATATAGTATAGAAGTATAGATAAAGCTGAAGAGTTTGTTTGTTTGTTTGATTGAACGCGCTAATATCAGGAACTGCTGGTCCGAATTGAAAAATTATTTTTGTGTTGGGTAGCCTATTTATCGAGGAAGGCTTTAGGCTATATAACATCAAGCTACAACCAAGAGGAACGGAGCAATAATGAAAAATGTTGCAAAAACGGGGAAAATCGCACGGGTAGGCGATTCGCGGCGACGGGAAGGGTCGGGGGAACAAGAAAAACGCGGACGAAATCGCGGGCAGAAGCTAGTACAAACATAAAATGACGCCTTTTTCCCATAGAGGTTGGCAGAAATTATAGCCACCTGCTACGATGTCTACACACTCCTTTTGCCTCGTTTACGTTCATACATCTGGTCATACACACACGCCGGTTACCAGTACTACGCACCTGACCCTTCTGAAGAACATCAAGAAATTCTTCTCACAAATCAACACGAAAATTCAATGAACTGTACATGTTCCTATTAATGTCTCATAACTCTAGAGGGTATTAATGAAAAGAATCAACATGCATTTGTTTTTAACACGCTTTTATTAGGTCGACCTGTATGTAACTATGTAATGGAATCTAAGGTAACTAATTTAGACATCTTCCAAGGATCGTAGCGTCATGAAAATTGGCAGCTGTATGTAGTTCTGATGACAGTACAATAATATGGTACTGTCGAACTGATCTGATGATGGAGCCGGAAGATATGAACTGGAACTGCATGATGGAACATCGTTTCATAGCTGTGTTTGGATTTGTTAGAAAAGCCTTGTAATGAATTTTGACCACGATTAGGTTTCAAGGTCTGATGATGACCGTGTTTGGACTTGTTAGAAAGGTCTTGTAAGGGGCCATCCATAAATTACGTCACACGTTAAGAGGGAGGGAGGGGATTGACGAAGTGTGACATTGTGTGGGTGGGATCCTAAATTTCTTGACGTCACATTTGAAAATCTATTTTAATCTAAGTGTTAAGTAAAACACAAACTTTGGACTAATTAATGAAAAACTCAAAAACATTTGCAACTCTATCTGTAGAGGTGTAAGGTCCAATTTCTTACAATGTTTGATTTGATGTTCATTTTTATTTTTAATTATATAAATTGAATTAAAACTAATTTCTGAACTGCTGTTTTAATTCAATAATTATTTTTAGATGTAAAATTGTTAAATATGTGACGTCACACTAGGGACGGGGGGTCTCATTAATGTGACCAGCTGTGACAAGGCCGGGGGAGGGGGTCAAAAATCATGAAATTAGTGTGAGGTAATTTATGGATGGCCCCTAATGAACTTTGACCACAATTAAGTTTTTGGTCTATACGTGCATTTATAAAAGCGTGTTTTTCTATTGTTTTTTAAACTATAAATTTATTTTTTAAATTAAATTATGCCTTTTTTCTGTAAAGTGTAGGTAAGAATCACTGGACATAGCATAGCCCACCCACAAAGCTCCGTCACTTCGACCGCTTGTATGCTCCCGCATCCAGCGGATTCCTACGGCCTTCATAAGGTCATCCCTCCACCTTTACTGGTCCTCAACTGTATATCAAAAAACCCAACACTTAGTAACAATGCAATACGCTCAGCACAATGCTGTGTTAACATAACCTTTGGAACACAAACAAGGCATGTTTTTGTTACAATCCTGCCAAGGTAATTTCATATTTGTTTTGTAACTAACTTTGTAAATACTTGACACGTTAGGCACATGTCCCAAAGCCAGCGATAAAAAAGCGAGTAGAGCGTAGCATAATCAAGTCCCGGGCACGCCCGCCCTTCACCACTTCCTAGTGCTTTAGCTGGAACAAGAAGTGGCGCAACAAACTGTCCAGCAGCACAGCTGTCTGTTCAGTTAGAAGAACTTGATTCGATACAAAGGTAAATAATAAACATTAAGAGACAAAAAACATTAAATTAAATTATTTGCCATTTTATTATGTTCCCACTACTGCTGCGTCACAAGCTTCCTCTCTGTAAGAGAGAATGGACTGTTATCCACAAAGCGGGCCCAGTGCGGGTTGGTAGACGTCACATGTCTTCGAATTTTTGGATCTAGGACATGAAGATTTCATTCTATAGGCACCAAAAATAATATATCTAAAGTAAATCGATAAGTTTTGTATCTCGCCTCGAACGGGATTGATTTTAGCCGTATCGTCGCGGAGGCCATCGGTGGAGATCTCTTCGCGTCCGGCCCTGGTCCAAGCCATGGTATGGTGTGAGAGAGCATGAGAAGTCGCCACCTACTTCTGCATAGCAGTAATGCTCGCGAAAGAGGAGACGGAGAGCGTGAGAAGCGGCAATCTGCGCTCACCCGCCCCTAGCCGCTGCAGGAGAGACCCTGGGCGTCTGGAGTCTATAGCGGACTCATAGCCACCGTAGGCGCAGGCTTGCGGGCGGCGAGCAATGGGTAGCTCGCCAACCGGTGAGGACCAGGCCCGGATCGACGGCGCGTTGTGTTTCACGCGCGTCTTAAAGTGATGTCAGCAAAACTTGAAGGTGTAGGTACGCTAGGACTGATGCCTGCCAGGGTTGCGGATTAGTTCAAGAGACTTACCGTGGCCCTGGCACAAGCCACTGAAGGAGCACGGGTGGGTTTTAGTCAGTAAAAGTCTGACACGCCCTCCTGCTCCCGGCGCCAAAGGCAGCTAGTCGCTTTCAAGTACGCGGTGGGGCAAAAGCCTTAGTAATTACAATCTTTAAGGTCAAATTAACTGTTTTTCCAAGTAATTTGCGATAAGGTTAATGAGTGGGTTTGTGAAACTCCAAGAATCTTATAGCAAAAGACAGAGGCGTGTTGAAAACCCACATTTTAAGTTATTTTATATTCCACTTTTTTCTAAAGTGAAACTTATTAAGCCGTGTTGAATCATGCCAGGTTCGCGAGATTTGTCCGACAGAGTAACCGTGGCCCTAGCATATAAGCAACTGAAGGAACACGGGTGGGTTTTAGTCAGGAAAAGACTGACACGCACTCCCGCTCCGCACAGAGCGGGAGACGTCATTTGATGATTTCCCAACCAGAAAAAAAAGGCGTCTTGAATGACTTTTTGCTTGAGGCGAAACATAATAAGATAAGACCTACATGATATAATTACCTGTAGACTTAATGCGAGACGCACTAGTAATTAGATTCTGAATAATTCAGAAGGATTTTCCTTCAAAGGAAGAGCAGTGGTGGGCCAGTGGTATCCGCCCCGACTTACGAGTTGTAGGTCGTGGGTTCAAACCCAGGCAGGCTCTTCGCTTTTTGTAAATAATTTCATCACCATTGCTCTTTTTTTTTCAGGATGGGAAATCATCAAATGACTTCTCCCGCTCTGGGCGGAGCGGGAGGGGGAGACTTTTACTGACTAAAACCCCGGGTGGGTTTTAGTCAGTAAAAGTCTCCCCCAAAGAGCAATTATTTTGTTCCATCAGTTGCCCGTGTGCCAGGGTCACGGTATCTCGCTTGAACAATCTCGCGACCCCGGCAGGCATCGGTCCTAATAGACCCCTTTATCACCACTGCTCTCAAAACGGCAAAGGAGCTTTCCTATCGTGAAGAAACCGGCATGTCTTAGACCCAAAAATTCGAAGACATGTGACATCTACCAACCCGCACTGGGGCCGCGTGGTAGATTAGTGCTGCTGGACAGTTTGTTGCGCCACTTCTATCTTCCCAGCTAAAGCACTAGGAAGTGGTGAAGGGTGGGCGTGCCGGGGGACTGTCTTATGTCATGTTGACGTTCGAAAAGTGCTGATCCTCAGCCTAATTTGAATTAATGAGTTTTGATTTGATTTTTGCATGAATGTTGTAGGACTGTCAACTGTGAAACGAAAGCCATTCCTGCTGGTAGAGTTACGCTTGCAATTACTCCGCCGCTTCCTCCGGAATTCGCTGGATGTGGGAAGCACAAAACCGATCGAAGTTACGGAGCTTGGGGGAGGCCTATGTCCAGCAGTGGACGTCTTTCGGCTGAAATGATGATGATGATGACTCCGCCGCTTATTAGTACTGTTGAAGTTATATAAGGTGTATCTATTCATACACGAAATATTTTAAGAGGTACACCTGTAGGTGGTAAAGAAGCTATAGCAAAGAAAAAAAAATTTTAAGGGTTTTTTTTTTAAATTTAATATATATAATTTATTTGACGCACATAAGAAATATTGGCTCCTTCTTATTTTTTACGGCCCGAGACACCGCGGCCATGCTCGTGCCGTCTGGTCGCCACCCTCGCAGCGTCAGGCGGGCCATTCATAGAATTTGGAGTAAAGGTTTTATGCAAAACGTCTTAAGAGCGTTAACGTCGATTTTGGTTGTTTGACCCAAAAAGCGTACTTTTCAAACCATTTAATCATCTCATAAAACGTATCTAACGAAAGTGTGAATAACTAAATATTGTTGGAAATATTTCGGTCTAAAAAGTTGACTGAAAACCTTTTTACATTAATAAAGTATTCGTGAATTCTAACCAGATAAACAAACAGTGTTTTCTAAAATCCTTTTACAGTAGTCATTTCGAAGCTTAAAATATCCAAAACCACTAATAAAATTGACAAACTAATAAACATATTTAATTGTTCACATCCTTGAGCAAAAAACTGAGAGAGACTTTTTTGATTTTCAGCGCCTAACATAATAAATAAAACAATAAACAAAGTGAAATTAACAAGAAAAAGCAGTTGCTAAATTCATTATTTCTTCCAATAAATCTTATTTAATTTTACAAAATAAAGGTGTATTGTAATAGAAGAACATCTTCTTTAAAACTTGCAATAAAAAATTTCAACTAAATTAGTTTTATTATTTTTCTACAATTATTTTAAAACTACTATAAAACCGTGCGCGGTAATAATTTTAAATCAGTCCGCCGCGAGGCTGTTCAAAGAGTGGACGTATCGCTCAGTGTTCTACGCGTGACCTCTCCCGACCCTTGGCATCGAGTGAGTTTATAGTGCGATATAACGATCTTGGGTTGGTAAGTAAAATAATTATTTTTTATTTAGATAATTGAAAACAATGTTTTTCGAAACAACAAAAATTGTTTCAGGTGCCATGTGGAATAAGAGTAAAAAAACGATACTAGTTTTATCGAGGAAAAGGAAGAGACTCAATCAAGAGGTTTTAGCTAAAGCTAGGGCTAAAAGGTTGGGTAAAATAATATTTTGTATAGAACTTGATTTGTTATCTTTGTTGATCGAAGTTTGCTATATAAGGTCCTCGTTATTAATTTATTTCCTTCTAGGGGGTGATTGTACTACTCAAATACATTTTTTTTTTCTAAACGATTAATTTCGAAATTGCAAAAAACAATACTTCCTCAAACTAAACCGTCGATCATCTGATTTTTTTTTAACTTGCATTGTAATAATAATAATTTAATTGATTTGGTTTAATTTAAACTTTATTTCTTCTTTTTAGAGAATTTAACTAAAAGCTTGTTTTTAAAAATGTTTTTAGGGTTCCGTAGTGAAAGAGGAACCATTTATAGTTTCGCTAAGTCTGTCTGTCTGTCCGACCGCGGCTTAGCTCAGAGACCCTTAGTACTAGAAAGCTGGAATTCAACATGAGTAAACATATTAATCACGCAGACAAAAGGGTAAAATAAAATCCTGTTTTTTGTTATCTTCAGGCATTGTAAAGAAAATAATGTTGTTGTGAGTACGGAAGATGTTAAAATCCAAAATGAGGTAAAGGTTAAGCACAACTAACGTATTTTTTATTTACAATTTCATATTTACGTATGGGATTACATCTATCTTTTTTTTTCAGGACTTAGCCTCGTCTTCCAAAACCAGCTTGTCGATGTGTGGAACACACGTGTCGGTTATCTTTCAAAGTCGGTAAAGGAAAACATTTATTTAAATCTATATACAAGTGCTATATATAATAAATATAATATTATAAATAAAGAATTCTTCGATATTGAAATATTTTATTTTAAAATTAGAATACTTAATAATTTGCTAGAGGACTATCGCGACTTCCTACGACTTCAAAATGATGAACCCCCTTCATTATGATTTTTTCATGTACTTTTTAATCAAATGAGCAATTTTTAATCAAAATTCATTTAGTAGTTTTTGTGAAAGAGTAACAAATATACATCTACTCATCCATAAATAAACTCTCAAACTTGCGCGTTTATAATTATTATTTGAAAATATGATCTGTATGGTATTCTGATGTGTAATCAATATGAATTGAAGTTTCATCAAAATTCGTTCAGTAGTTCTTACGGTAAATTATTAAAATCATTCATCCATATATCCTCACAAACCTTTGTGTTTATAATAATTATTCGTAGTAGGATTTTACATCTGTACAATATTTCTAACTTTTCTCCCCTAAATAGTACCTACTTACTATACTACGTATCCTAATTGCCTTTTTATTTCACAAGCATGTAATAAAAATAAGAATAGTAAATAAAAATCAACTGACGATTAAATAAGTAAGTATCATCAAACATTAAGGATCAACTTGGGTTAGTTTGACTATAATGACGGGCAGCACACCAACTCTACGCACACAGTTATGCGCGTATCTGTGTGAGTGGAAGGAGCACTGCAATTACCTAAACTTGGTGCCGTGGATTTCACGTTAACGCTCTTAAGTAGTTTTAAAATCATAATAATTACGAAAATTCAAAAACACTTAGATTTTTTTTTCTTTTTGCTTCTTTAGCTTCTTTACCACCTACAGGTGTACCACTTAAAATATTTCGTGTATGAATAGATACACCTTATATATCAGCTATGATTTGACATCACTCATGAGAGCGCCCATTGAAATCATAATAAGAACTTCCTGAACATAGCGGAAGTCATTAGTTAGGTCATATAATAGAACTATTAGGTACGTCAACATTATTAAAACCTTTACAAAGAAAATTGTAAACAGCATGTTATGACGATGACCTATCTATTTATACGTAAAATAAAATAGTAACGAAGAATTATTGTCCGTTTTTCAGGATGTGTGTTCAGGATTGGCGCAAAAACGGCTGAACGGAGTCGGTCGGAATTTGGCAGTTAACCCAGGTCAAAATCACACGCACGCCCGTCAGACGTCGCGGGGGATGCCAAACAAGATAAGTACGTCACAATATGGCCGCGACAATAACGCACGTTTGAACTGTAGTAGAAAATTGTTAATTTTAATCATATTTTTGAGCAACAATGCGTAGTCAAATTTTAATATTAATCATTTTTAACCGACTTAAAAAAAAAGGAGGAGGTTATCAATTCCACTGTATTTTTTTTTATGTCTGTTAGCTCATAACTTTTGACTGGCTGAACCGATTTTGATGATTCTTTTTTTACCTGAAAGCTGGTGCTTCCCGTGTGGTGGGACCACTTTTAATTGATTTGATTTGATTTGCATTAAGTATTTGTGCGACAAATGAACGAATAACGCGATGAGAAACCAGAACTATGTTAACCAGGGCTATGCAACCTCGTAACCTACCCATACCCTAGACACTTACGTAGCACTGTCGCCTCGACTGTCATGTCATTATCGATGACAGCTATCAAACGCAGCGCAAGTCCGAAGGTCGATTAGATTCCTATTTCAATTTGTATTCAATTATACACTTTATGTCGAAGGACAGTTTTATGTTAATAAAATAGATGAGTGTCGCTATGCCCGTTGTATTTTAAAAGACCTATGCTTTTTTCCTGACTATGGCAGGAAGGTATGGTTTTTAACCGACTTGAAAAAGGAGGTTTTATTTTATGCCCGATATATTATACGGACTTATCCTACCTTTTTCCTAGACTTCTAGACTTAAGGTACTACGGTGATAGTTTTTTTTATTTTTTACGCACAGTCGGGATTTCGGTTCTTTTCTATTTAGAAGTAATTCGCAGGCTAACCTGGTTAAGTAGTCATGACCTCTCAGATCAACCACGAGATGTCATTCACAAAATAAAAACGCCGTATCTCTGCGTTGATGTCAAGGTGGGGCCTGCGCGCTCCAATCTTTAGGTCTGTGCCGATAGTTTATTTTGCTGGACACTACGTAAATAAAATGGCACCCACGAAGGGACCGTTTCGATCGTTAGGCGATCGTTAGGGGCCTACCCACGGGCATGTCCACGCTAGTAGAAACGGGACGGGTGTCCGTCACGGGTCCCCGCTTGACGCAGTTTCATCAGTCGTCCTCTATTCTTTAGGACCCGAGATGGTGGCGCTTAATGTTCCACACGTACCTCTCAGTGATATACAGCCACTTCACTCACTCCCACCCTAACGTGAAGAGGCTCGTAGAGGCGGGCACCAGTCGGGGATCGCGAAAAACGCTTTAGATCCCGTGGTCCCCGACGTATACGTAGGTGCGCGACGGAACACCTGACAGACCCCTCCGCCCATCTCAGGGCAGAGACATCCATGAGGATTTCCACCTCGAGATCAAAAAAAAGTTTCAGCCCTTAGGTCAGTGCCAATTTGTCCGCAATATGGAAAGTTTTCGACATTGGCTGTCGTTGAGATAAGATTTTTAAGTACGAGAACTAGGCTACACATTCAATTGAATGGACTTTATGAAACCGAGGGTTATGGCGTAAACAAATACTTTATTTAAAAATATAAATAGTAATAGCGGACCGCTGTCCAAACGGTCATTTTCTTAGACACTAGATCACACTCCATGTGTCTTAAGCACTTACTAACACAAATATGGATAAATTAATTCTCTGAAATAAAGTTAGTAAATGAATCGACTTATACGGTCTGTCGAATTGGGAAAAACAAGAAATCTCATATTTTCTCACACAGTTAAAATAAATAAATACCAATTTTATTTATTCTAGCGGTACATACAAACACACACATTTTAGCTTAAGTGAACACACAAATAAAAAAACGACTATACTCTAGCCAGATACAGTATTTTGAAAACACAAGTAGACTACTCCCCAAAATGATATTTCATTTTGAACTGATAGGTTTTATTTTGTTTTTCAATCTTCCCGCTTCTAAATACCACTAGCAGCTACTCAACATCACGCCTTTGCCCCCAAACGAGGCATGCCATTTAGGGCACCAATTTGAAAAGCACCTATGCGAAAAGCACCCGTGGTATTCCAAATTGCGTACCAACTGTGAACGACCACTGGTCGTTCGAAAAAGGCTTTCAATAGTCGATACTGAAACTAGTGTTTTTTGCTTTGCAGATCGACTTATTGGTAATCGACGTACAGATAGTAAATCATAACCCATAATAAAGGTGTGAAACGAGACCGATAGTGATATTATATTACACATAGAAGTGTTAGGCTTCTATATGTTATTACAATACTGTTCCTATACAACAAAACAATTGTATGACTATATTTTACTAGCTTCTGCCCGCGACTTCAGCCGCGTTAAATTTATTTTTCCCCCACGACACTTCCCGTCGCATCAAATCGCCTACCCGTTCGATGTTCCCCGTTTCTGCAACATTCTTCATTACTGCTCCGCTCCTCTTAGTTGTAGCGTGATGTTATATAGCCTTTATCGATAAATAGGCTACCCAGAACAAAAATAATTTTTCAATTCGGACCAGTAGTTCCTGAGATTAGCGCGTTCAATCAAACAAACAAACAAACATACTCTTCAGCTTTATAATATTAGTATAGAAATATAGATTTTTATATTGATGTTTTCCTATAGTTAATGACCTTGCCTTACTACCACTTTGGTGTGCAATGTGGTATGTTTTGGGTGCTATTCGCATTCGAACTTTTCCAATTGGTGCTTTAAATGGCATACATCCCTCAAAGGGGTGGCGATAGAGTTCCTCACCGGTCCTCACGATCTTCCCGGCGACATAAACATTCTGAGATGTGAACCTCTCATCTCGTCGCTCCAAATTACTGGCTTTAAAACTCGCGGAGGGTAGTTTGTCATAGTCTATCACTGAGTACTTGTCTGGTGCTATTATTAGTTGTGGATACAGAGATTTCCTATAAAAGTTATTTTAATTATTAAAGTGAGAAAGGGATATTTGGTCTGGATATACCCATCTCTGTCTTGCATCGGAACAATTTTCTTTTGCAAATAAGAGGTACTTATATTACTATACTATTCGAGTATAGCATTGTCTCTTTCTCTCATGGAATAATGGTTACGTTTTTGTGTTGCAGAAAAGAGATGGAATTATTTAGCATCTTTTAAACAATAATGGACCTTCAGAGCAGACCAAAAAGATACGATTTAAATGTCAATCATAAACCTTATTAACAAATGCAATTGGGCCGTTTATGTCTGCATAGACAATTTTAGAGCTCTGCACTTTATTTAACTAAACATAAAGTGTAGTATTCAATGACTACGAGTGCCCTCTCGCTCTATTTGATTATGTAAATTATTAATAAATTAAGCATATCCGTAAAAACCTACCTATATTCATCTCTAACTTCATCAGAGGAAGACGTATATTCCCTGACTCGCTCAACAGATGGCGCTGTTTTAATAATAATATTCTCAGGGGTATCACAGATAACCTCAGATCCCTTATACAATCTCCTTTTAGACTTGATAAAAACATCGTCATTTTCTGAATCAGTCTTGATACCAGACTCTCTAAGCTCTCCAATTCGTTTTTGACTAAAGGTCAAAGGAGTTGAACTTCTGCGTTTTGGAAAGGTCGACATAAATTTCATGAAATTCTCTTCAATCATTGTAGTAGGAGATATTTTTTCTTTCGAATGGTCTCTTAGAGGAATCTTTGGTAGCTCTAGACATTTTAGTATCGGAGATTTTTTAAAGTCAAATTTATAAGGACTAGATGCTAGACTTTTACTCATTTGTTTTTTAATTGCAGGCTCTTTATCCATTCTCATAGAAGAAGTGGACGCAGTATTGCGACCTAAATGCGTCTCTTTCTTCCACAAGAAATCCAGGAATCTGCCATCCTTTTCTGGCGAAGGCGGGTCGCTAGAATCGTGATCTTTGGATAGAATCTCGATTGAGTCCATAAATTGGGTCCATTTTGTTTTATGTGTTTTGGCCTTTTTCGGCACCTGGTTTGCGACTTTTCTATCGATACAATGAATTGATCTTTTAGGGGAGTAGTCATATATCGACATTAGAGGTGAGCTACACGGTGAGGGCTCGGATATTTTAAGAACTACTTAGCGTTAAGTGCAAGGAGGGTAGTTGGCAAAATATTAAAAATGTTACCTTATGCCGTTGTAGATTATCAAGATATCTAAATGCTTAAAAAGTAATTTTGTCAGTATAATTTTTATAAACCAATAAATGTTAAACATGTTATTCTAAATAAAAAATTTCAACGCCAATTTATTTTTCAAGTCATAGAAATAATTTTCTAAGAAGATTACAGATATGTTAAGGAGTAGAGAACTAATGGATACTGCAATAGTTTTGTGCAAAACAAAGTGACTATTTATAAAATTATTGCAAATTTATCTACGCACAGAAACCTTGCGTTCTTTTAGGGACTCATTGTCCTCTGACATTCCATTAAAAATCTACTCCATGACGTTTTAAAGCGAACAACACATATCTTTAAAAAAAAACTTTTTTTTTTGTTGAATCCTTACATGGCCTAATTCAGGTTCTTTGCAGATGCCCAAACATACCTCATTAGAATTGTGCTAGATCTATTCGCCCGTGCTGAGGCCAAGAAAGACGAATATGAGCCTTATTATTTTGCATATAATGTTAATAAAACAATACAGAATAATGCCCATATTCGTAAGAAAAGATTGCTCAACTTAGTTGGAGTTAAGTCTAGGGCGCTAATTCCACGGACGAGAGTCCAGGCTATAGCCACGCTTAGCCTTCAAATTCTCGCCGTGAAGAGTTTCATTTAAAGACTTTCTATTGAATTTGCCTTAGAATAATTTACTGTCGGCCTCAGGCCTAACCTTGGGCAGATTGTCTCGTTTGTGGACATAGGGCCTTAAAATGCTGTATTATTGGCCTCAGGCTCAAACTTCAGCGCCAGAGTATCTAGCCCGTAGACATGGCGCCTTAAAATGCTTTATCATCGGCCTCAAGTTTAAACTTTAGGCACCAGTCTCTCACCCGTGGACATGGCGCCTTAGTACGCTTTATTATCCCTCATAACATCAAACTTGAGTGAAGTAATAACGTCCGTAAATTACGAAAGTCATGTGTATATGTTAGAAATCGGCTGGAGTGTCTAGGAAATAATAAAACTAAGTTCTAAACTGACCGTGTTCATTGAAGTGCTTCTCAAGATCCTCATGCGACAGGTTCGTCTGAGTCGCCGGGGAGTCCGCCGCTACTGTCTGTTCGGGGCGGGATCGGGAACATCTGTTTTCAAGAGATATAGTGTGATAAATAGTGCATGTCTTCTTGTCAACATCTGGAGTGTTGTTCTCAAATCAAATAAGAATATTTATTTCACATAAAGTCATATAGGAAACGCCAACCACATCTAGTTTTAAAAATAAGATTGACGACTAAAACTGATAGTACGCACGGCGACAATTTAAGCTGTACACATCCAGTATAAGCTGACTTCTCACTGTAAGGAAAGCCTTTACAATGCGAGGTCTGTTAAAACTAGCAATGGTTGAGTGGCTTGACCTATAGCCGTGTGTACAAACCTTTTTACAGAAATAAAATCATTTATCATTCATTGCCATGGCCATATTGCCCGTTTTAGGAAATATTACCGCTAGGTAATACAACCGACATATGATAATATAACTATTTTTACTATTTGGCTATATTTTTCACTCGACATCGTGTGTCGTGTGTCATCGTGTTGCATGCCTAATTTAAGGTAGATTGTACAAGGATAACCCATATTATTTGTCAAATCTTATTTACTGTACCTGCAATCTATGCAAATAAAATTTTACTTTACTTTTACTTTGTAGTACTTCATGTATCCTAATAGATGGCGCTACTGGCGTGCGTCTATTAAGAACGTCCACGAAGCAAAAAGATTCTAAGTATGTGGCGTTCGGTAGTTTCTGCCTCCATCATCATTTCCGCCGAAAGACGTCCACAGCTGGACAAAAGCCTCCCACAATTAGGGGAGCGGTTTGCCACAATTGCCACGCTTGGCAGGCGGGTTTGCGATCGCAGTATGATGCTAAAATGCATAGAGAACACTGCTGCCCCTTCTCTAGTAAGTCCCTTGGTCGCCTTTTACGACACCCACGGGAAGAAATGTGATGATGCTATTCTTTACGTCCAGCACCACAGGGCACTGCCGTTTGTTTCTGCCTACATCCATGGCGAAAAGACGCGACTTTTATACATGTATGTATGTTTGTAAGTAGTGGTTTTTTGTGATGGGAAATCATCAAACGACTTCTCCCGCTCTGTGCGGAGCGGGAGGGCGTGTCAGACTTTTTCTGACTAAAACCCACCCGTGTTCCTTCAGTTGCCCATATACTAGGGCCACGGTAACTCTTTCGAACAAATCTTGCGACCCTGGCAGGAAGTAGTGGTTACCTGAGCATAGCATTGCTGCATCGTAGCGCCAGTTCTAGCCCGTCCAGCCAGCAGTGCCCGGCTGTGTGTGTGTGTGTGTGTGTAGTGGTTACCTGAGCATAGCATTGCTGCATCGTAGCGCCAGTTCTAGCCCGTCCAGCCAGCAGTGCCCGGCTGTGTGTGTGTGTGTGTGTGTAGTGGTTACCTGAGCATAGCATTGCTGCATCGTAGCGCCAGTTCTAGCCCGTCCAGCCAGCAGTGCCCGGCTGTGTGTGTGTGTGTGTGTGTAGTGGTTACCTGAGCATAGAGCATTGCTGCATCGTAGCGCCAGTTCTAGCCCGTCCAGCCAGCAGTGCCCGGCTGTGTGTGTGTGTGTGTGTGTGTGTGTAGTGGTTACCTGAGCATAGCATTGCTGCATCGTAGCGCCAGTTCTAGCCCGTCGAGCCAGCAGTGCCCAGCTGTGTGTGTGTGTGTGTGTGTGTGTAGTGGTTACCTGAGCATAGCATTGCTGCATCGTAGCGCCAGTTCTAGCCCGTCGAGCCAGCAGTGCCCAGCTGTGTGTGTGTGTGTGTGTGTGTGTAGTGGTTACCTGAGCATAGCATTGCTGCATCGTAGCGCCAGTTCTAGCCCGTCGAGCCAGCAGTGCCCAGCTGTGTGTGTGTGAGTGTGTGTGTAGTGGTTACCTGAGCATAGCATTGCTGCATCGTAGCGCCAGTTCTAGCCCGTCGAGCCAGCAGTGCCCAGCTGTGTGTGTGTGAGTGTGTGTGTAGTGGTTACCTGAGCATAGCATTGCTGCATCGTAGCGCCAGTTCTAGCCCGTCGAGCCAGCAGTGCCCAGCTGTGTGTGTGTGAGTGTGTGTGTAGTGGTTACCTGAGCATAGCATTGCTGCATCGTAGCGCCAGTTCTAGCCCGTCGAGCCAGCAGTGCCCAGCTGTGTGTGTGTGTGTGTGTGTGTAGTGGTTACCTGAGCATAGCATTGCTGCATCGTAGCGCCAGTTCTAGCCCGTCGAGCCAGCAGTGCCCAGCTGTGTGTGTGTGTGTGTGTGTGTAGTGGTTACCTGAGCATAGCATTGCTGCATCGTAGCGCCAGTTCTAGCCCGTCGAGCCAGCAGTGCCCGGCTGCCTGCGACGGCGCGCGGAATATCAGATGGGCGGTCGGCAATGGCTGGACTACCGCTCCTGTACGACAAGTAAACAATATTTCGTTAGCAGACTGAAAAATCAACCTATAATATTCCCACTGCTGGGAAACAGGCCTTCTCTCAGTGAGAGGGAGTGCGTAATCTACCACGTTGCGGGTTGTTAGATGTCACATGTCTTCGAATTTTTGGTTCTAGGACAGGGTTACTCAAAGTGGGTGTACGGCTCAGAGCGGTCAAGTTGCAGTCAGGTGAGTTGACGAAAACCACAGACTTCACGATCCCAAGTAGTTTATTGTAAAGTTACACAATGATGTTGGATGCTAATCCGTGGTATTATCGCTAAGGTAGCTAATGGTCAACTAACGTTTAGTATAATAAACGTATATAAAATGAATTAACGAAAGTAGGTCGCGGCGTCAGCGACTTACTGGCTTGTACGTAAACCGTACAGTGGGGTTCGCCATGCGACGGTAGGGGGTTCGCGACAATAATCACGTAATGGCGGCTACAGAAATCGACTTGATGCTGAGTCAGAATAAAGGCTTAAATTGTCCAATATTATTCCAAAAATTGACTCAATTTGTGACAAAAAACAAGCCCATCACCGCATTAATATTAATAAGATATTTGTTTTTGTATTTGTGACCTTTCATTCAATTAACAAACTTTATTTTATTCTATATACAATGTTATTCTTTTCTTGTTGGGGGGGGGGGGGGTCGCTGTCATCATGGAAACTTGAATGGGGGTACGAGGAGCCATAAGTTTGAGAAACCCTGTTCTAGTCCATGCTGGTGGGTGTCCTCACGATCTTTTCCTTCATGGTTTTGTCCCAGCAGTTCGAATATTATAAAGAGAGAAAGAAAAAGTATTTATTGGGACTCGCACAGAAACAAAACTAAAAACAATATTTTATTGAATAAAAATTTAATTATAAATAAAGTACAAAAACAAAATTAAAAATATGTAGTTAATAGAAAACCAAAAGTAAAAGGAGAAAATAATGGAAAAATAAAACAGTTCGGCTACCTACAAAAGCGAGTTTTTCGTTTTGTTTTAAAACTGATTTTTTCCAAAAATATGTTTGTCTTAAATTTTTCAGACACGAAGGGGCTGTCCATTTATCAAGTGAGGCTCGAAAGGGGGGGAGGGGTCCATAAAAAATCACGAAATATCACAAAGGAGGAGGGGAGGGGGTGAAAAATTACAAAAAAAATAGATTCTTTGTAGGTAGTAACAAATACACGTGATATAGGGGGAGGGGGGGTAGTCTTAAACCTCACCATGTATCACCAAGGGGGGTTCAAAAGTGAAGGGGTCTACTAGGACTGATGCCTGCCGGGGTCGTGAGATTGTTCAAGCGAGATACCGTGAACCCGGCATATGGGTAACTGAAAGAACACGGGTGGGTTTTAGTCAGTAAAAGTCTGACACGCCCTCCCGCTCCACCCAGAGCGGGAGAAGTCATTTGATGATTTCCCATCCAGAAAAGAAAAGGGTGGTTCAAAAATGCCAAAAAAAAAACATCACGTGATTAATGGACGGCCCCTTAGTTATGAGGCACTAAGGAGCGGTGTACTAACAGTACCATTCTCGTCCGAAACGACCTAACCCCGGTACACTCACCGATGGTCTCGTTGTGCGGGCCCCTGGGCGCCCAGATGCTCTGCTCCAGCGGATGGTACAACTTGAAGCAGAAGCCGTCCTTCTTGCTCGGACGCTCTATCACCTGGCACGACGTCAGTAGGACTGTGCCTACCCAGTGGCTACTCTGTTAACGAGATAAAAATTTATTTCATTTATTTATTTAACCATTTATGTACACACATATATAAACAGACAAGAAGAAAAGAACAGAAAAATTGTACAAAAGTGATGCTTATTTCTAAAGAAATCTCTTCCAGCATACCTGCGATAGGAGAGAAGATACAGAGATGTAGACAGCGTGTGTAAGAGAATGAAAAAATAAAATATATATAATCACAAACTATTCACTTAATACAATTAATCAAATAATATAAGAATTTAATTACATACATACAAACAAACATACATACATAGATACATACATACAGACTACTAAAATAAATAACACAAACAAATTATGTTAGGTTAAAATATGGGCTGTATTCCACGTATCCATCTATCCATATTTAATATTATAAATGGGAAAGTGTGTGTGTGTGTGTGTTCTTCTCCTTGTTTCACGGCAAAACGGAGCGACGAATTGACGTGATTTTTTTCAGTGAAGATAGTTGAAGGGATGGAGAGTGATCGTGTTTTTTTTTACTTTTTTAGGTGGTTGGGGTGAACTCAGAAAAGCTGTGCTTGTCCCATGGACAATTGTAAGTAGCAACGCGATCGAAGCCGCAAGCAAAAGCTAGTACCCCATACTGGCATCGACAACGATCTCAACGTTTACGTAACGTATTGTTGGAACTAACACAAAAACGACTTGGTAAGCAGATTAGGAAGTTGACCAAAACATGAGACCACACGGTAAAGATACACTTTCAAACCAAAGAATTCTTCAAATTGGTTTATAAATGACTAGCCTCTGCGCGCGACTTCGTCCGCGTTAAATTTCTTGTTCCCCCGACCCTTCCCGTCGCGTCGAATCGCCTACCCGTGCGATTTTCCCCGTTTTTGCAACATTTTACATTACTGCTCCGCTCCTCTTGGTTATAGCGTAAGGTTATATAGCCTATAGCCTTCATAGACAAATAGGCCACCCAATACAAAAGAGTCTTTCAATTCGGACCAGTAGTTCCTGAGACTAGCGCGTTCAATCAAACAAACAAACTCTTCAGCTTTATAATATTAAGTATAGATTGAATTCTGAGGTAACATCAGGTTCTGCGTAATGCCGGGCGTAACGAATATCACCACCCCATTTCTTCCCATGGGTGTCGTAAGAGGCGACTAAGATACTTACTAGAGAATGGGCAGCAGTATTCTCTATGCATTTTACCAACATACTGCGATCGACAACCCGCCTGCCAAGCGTGGCGATAGTAGCAAACCCCTCCCAAACTGGGGGAGACCTTTGTCGAGGAATGGAAGTCTTTCGGCTGTAATTATGATTCCACGTAAAGGGTCAAATTACATTAGCTAGCCAATTCTGCAGACATGATTGGTATTGTTGTCTAAATACATCGATCACTAATAAAGAACTAGATACACAATCAGCGTCAAAAAATGGCCTCACCAAATGAGCACCCACTTGAACATTTGGGTGCGCTTTTGATTTAGTATCATTCGAACACTCCGACAGTAAACATCTCTCGGTGCTCGATTAAAAATTGTAAAAATCACACATCTATGACGCTAAAATAGGACGGAGTTTCACTTTTTCGGTAAGTATTCATATTATCATTATTTAATTGTTTGTTGTATTATATTTTGTCAAGAAATCGTCGTAAAAACATTATTTCAAATTAAGTCGTATTAAATGAAGGAGTTATAAAGCATCTCAATTGTAAAGATTCTTACTAAACCTATTAATCATATTATCGCATGCCCACTTAAATTGTTCGGATTATGTGCGTTGACTCTGTTCCATTTGTAGAGACGCTATTGTTTAAAAAAAAATATTATTAAATAATATTTTTTATTTAATGAGAGAGCTTTGCTGTTTCTATCAATATTATACATAGTAACATTTTATAGATTTAATTTTAACTAAGTGCATGTAATAAAATTAAAGATGTGATTTTTTTTTAGCTTTTACTCGAGATCTATAACTCCATTTACTATAGCATTAGACAGAAGTTAAAAAAGGCTCTTTTAGGTGCACACTTTGCAATAAAATTACAACAAACATTATTACAGTCAAGATTGATGTGGAGTTAAATATAATCAATTTATATAACAGCTGTCATACTTAATTGTACTTATTTAATCTATCTACCTTCTGAAATTACAAGGCTTTCATTTAATATTGTTTAGATTTTACATTCTATATTGTCGTGTCGATGTTTAAAATCTAAAAGAAGCAGGGGTCAACAGTACCGCCTATCGGGAACGTTTTTTACGTCACTATAATTCTACCAAATCTAAAATGTTACGTATTTCCTTCATAAGTTATGGGAGCACGTGTTTTATTTTTATTTTGTCGGTTTATACTATCAACCATCCGTCTAATTGCGTAAATTTTCTGCAGTTGTCAATTGTGTTGTCATTCACTTGGTACTTGTGAATGCTACGCCTTTTCTCGTTGTTATTGCTGAATTTTCGTGATTTTGTTTTTTTACTGTTTTTCTTTTGTTATTTTTTTGTTATCGTTATAATTGTTAGTTTTGTGTTGTTCATTAAGTTGGCAAAACTTTTTCTCTTCTATAATAGTAATAAATCTCAATTTACGCTTTTGTCTCTAGAAAATGTTTTACTGTTAGTAGTGTATTTTTTTAATCCCATTAAAACATAAATGTGAAATGAGAGCCAAGTTCAATATTATGATATATGCCTTGGTTGTTGACGTCAACGACAAAAGAAGTGGGATCTAAATGGGTGCCAAGTTCAACGGTCAGTCCTGAAATTTATTTATAACTACATAAAATATCATTTATTCTTATAACTTAGGATAATATACTGTACCAAAGGTCTGACTTGGCTAGTTCTCGTATACGAATTATTATGTTCGATGTCTAGTTTCTACCAGCAAATTTTCGGAATAATAAAATAAGAACCGACAAGTAACAGGTTTAGAACTTGCGAAGGTTATAATATAATTCGTATATGAAAACTAGCCAAGTCAGACCTTTGGCTACAATATATTACCCTAAGTTATAAGAATAAATGATATTTTATGTAGTTATAAATAAATTTCATGACTGACCATTGAACTTGGCACCCATTTAGATCTCACTTCTTTTGTCGTTGAAGTCAACAACCAAGGCATATATCATAATATTGAACTTGGCTCTCATTTCACATTTATGTTTTTGATGGGATATCATTACTTTATGTACATAGATTATTAGTAGGTACTTATTTATAACAAAATTAATACTAAATGGTTTTTGTTATGTGTTCCTAATAGAATCAATTAAGTGAAAAATTATTATAACATTTACCAGTTTCTGATTTATTCCTCTGTATTCACCTAATTACCTATCTGCAAGCCAAAAGACATTGCCCATTTTGTTAGGAGATATGGGCCCCTAGAAAAAAAACGCGGGCAACGGTGATTTTAACTTGGTTTTGAAGAACAACAATTACCTTTTTAGATCCTGAAATCAATTTTCAGTTTTTCACCCTAGTTTCAGAGAAATGTAATTTTTAAAGATGATGAAATTGAGATTCCACTTATAAACAATTTGAGTGATGTATTGATTTGACAGATTAATCTTTCTACTCCAAGGAACTTATACCCAACCCCTGGAATGTGCATTGTCAATTTGACACCATTATAAAAATAAACCTTATGTGTATGTTTCTAAGTTCTATTACAGACAATCACTTGGCCAGAGAGAAATTCGGTCCGAGAGAGAAAGCGTTGCGAGAGCCCTGTGTCCCTTTCTTGTAGTCCGGGAGCCAGCAACAGATTTTCATGACCAATTTCCTCTTAAGCGGTAGTTAGTAAAATGCATCAGAGTAAAGAATTATAAAGCCTCGTGAACGTCAGCTGGCGCTCGGTTGGGGGGATGAGCGGTTGTAGCCTCCCAAACACGAAGAAAAACAAATACATTCACTCATTTCCTCTCAGCTAAAAATTTGTCAAATTGTAGCTAATCTAATATCTCAACGAAAAATATAATCAGCTGGTTACAACATGGTGTATTGTACGTCAGCTGGTGTCTCGAACATGAATTTTTATTTTATTTTTAGTGATTTCCTCTCAAACAAAAATTTTCCTGATGATAGCTTATATGTTACGGTGGATAAATATATAGGTCAGCTGGCTGTATCTTGGTGGAAAAACCGTCAGCTGATACTTTGAAAGTTATTACATAGGAGTTAGGCAGAAGCATCTACTGCAAATTTAAATGCAGCAGCTGACTAGGTTTCCCTCGACTTATTGTTAGCTGATTTTTTTTATTTATCGCATCAGTATATTAACAATCAGCTCACAAATTTTCATTTGGGAGGAAATGACGTATCTTTAATTATTCGACATAGCGCTTCAATATGAGAGTTGAGTTGAAATAAATATTCCATATCAATATTTTTGAAAAGAATGAGTATGTAATCAAATCATTTTAGATATATTTAAAAAATTAAATAATCAATTAGCTTAGTATTTAAATTTTTAGTTAAAAATATTTTTTTTGAGAGGAAATCACTAAAAATAAAAATATATTTTTTTTTATGTTCGTGACACCAGCTGACGTACAATACACTATGTTGTAACCAGCTGATTATTTTTTTCGTTGAGATATTAGATGAGCTACAATTTGACAAATTTTTAGCTGAGAGGAAATGAGTAGAAGCTTCTGTCGTCTCACGAATTATATCTCGAGAGGAAATAATTAACCAAATTTGCACCTGGCTCCCGGACTATTGAAGTAGGGTGCCCATAATGAACGAAATTATAAGATTATTTACGGGTAAATTCAATTGACGCATTTGACCAATAAAAAGTGTCCCAACCAGTTTTCTTAAAAACGACGTCTGTTAGATTTTTACGACAATTAATACTAAACAAAATGGTTATTTGCCCAGCGCGCCAGATATTCCAGGTTATACAATAATACTCGACAGCAGAGTTTATGCGTTGCATTGCGTTTATGTTTACTGCGTTTTACTTTAATCCATCTTTAAAGCGTAACATTTTTTTTTTTTTATTCAAATTATTGGTTAATATATTTTATCCTGTTATATTCGTATCTACCTACATGATATTGCTTGGTCACCCTAATGAAAGGGACAGAGGGCTCTCGCGAAGCTATCTCGCTCGGACCGCGTATTGGCAGCCTGTGCGCATTCCAGGTTGGATTTAAGTTCCTTGTTCTACTCTCCTCGCGTTCCGAGTTACGCAAAATCGATGTATGTAAGCGCGCCAAACAACCCTTCCGTAGAGCGTGGCGATTTCTTGACGCACTAACAGCGATGTTATTGTGATTCGGAACGCGGGGTAGGTGTGGCCATGTTAATTATTTTGTTAATCGATTTACCAAATCGATTTGATAAAAGTCGATTTTTAACAATTGTGGTGTGACCGTTTTGTGGTAACTTTTGTTGTTAGTGTTGATATTTTGCTGTTTGTGCAACAGTTGTAAACAGTTTCTCTTTGTAAAAAACAAGCTCTTGCTTTCTATTTACATAATTAAAGAGATACTTTTGCATATGATTTATATTATTTACTAAAAGTGAATAACAATTTCAAATCAAAACGTCAATTGAGATATCATCAAACGTTAATTTTTAAACGATCTAAGTAGCCAGTTTTAGTTGGCCATATCATGAAATGCAACTAATTCACTGACCACGACATATGTATACATATATCCTCAGATTACAATTCCTTCGTGTTTTAGTTTATTTACTGCCTATTTCTATTTTCTTTTTATTTTAACCCGCCCGCTGCTTATTTTAATCCGCAATTTGAATATACGTCTAATCAGTTACATGAGACCTAGATTATGACCGGAGAAAAGCTATTGTAAACATCTCTGGTACTTTTAGTCGGCGGAATAGTAATATATCGATATTTTCAATCGATTATTACCATTTAATTGACATAATCTGTGGTCTATCTTGACAACATTCAGGTTATGTTTTAATGGCAGAACTACCTTAGATTCAATAAAATAATTATTAGTTACGGTTTTTATTGCTAGGGTGAAAGAGATGTTGATAAAATAAAATTGGACTTATAAAATTACGACTTAATTTTTGAGAAGTAAATAGTCTCTGCCCGGCACTGAAAATAAGGGGCCCATCGGCGGGCAATGTCTTTTGAACTTTCTAGGTCATCTGGAACTGGGTTAGAATTTTGATCTATAGGTCAGTCAGTGATAAAAATGACGATTTTTGGATGTTAATATCTATAAATAACTGTTTGGGATGTGTTTATGAAATTTGGAGCACATATGTATCTTGCAAGTCTCACTATATGAGCCAAATTTGACACGTTTATGTGAAATAGTTTTTGAGTTAAGAGTGGGTCAAAAGTGGCTCCAAATGGTTCGTGTAATATTACACACGGTGCTGCTCGCCAGTTCTGTTACTTGAACTTGGCTTGACACGCTACCGCGTGTCTAGATCCTCTGGCATGCTAAATTATTAAAGTTGGTTTGTTGAAAACAATGTGATAGTTGTTTTTCATAAACTGATTTTTACTAAAAATTGTTTCATTTCATGTATCTATCCAAGCTTTGTGACGAGTAGATCGATAGTAAATGCTTTATTGTATGCATGCCATACATTGTTAAAAAAAGCTCACATTATTTATTTAAATTGTTTGAACTTAACTTGAAATAAAAGGTTTCGTACTCCTGCTTCTGCGAGCCTCTTTTTTCTAATGTTATAATAAACAGAGTATAGTGATGTGTGGAAATTGGATATCAGTTATAGTACGCCAAAAGTCCGTGATGAAGATGAAGAATAAATAAATGATTATGGCTACGATATATTAGTTTCGTTAATAAATAAATGTGGTGCCGTATCCAAAAACATTTACATTCAGGTAAATTATAATCATTACACATATACACTATAGGATAGAGTAAAATATGCTTTAATATGTACATAATTTTTAAAATAACACTAATAATTACAGTACATATAAATAAAAAATATTGGACAGTTCGACTCCACGTATTCCTTGTCCTAGCTGAGAGCCTGGATCGTATAACTGTATTGTTATTTATTGGCACTTTTTAATTCGAACTTTAAGACATGCGGCTAAGGTTCAATTTCTTTTGATGTGTGTTGACCAGTGCGCATAGGTCGTAAAAATTTATTGCTCTTTGTACATAGCTTTGTGAAATTAACTTTAAACATTGCACTTAAAGTTGAATTTACATTCATGTTTATTTATTTCAACTAGCATAACAATAACACAATTTGGTGATAGTTTTAAGAGAACTTTTGCTTGGGATTGTGTATCTAGTTCTTTATTAGTGATCGATGTCTAAATATGATAAAATTAATGATTTTAACATTTTTAGTGTCGACAGTTGACGTTAATAATTATTACTTATCATAATTTGCCAAATTTAAAAATGTATCTACTAGGGGTGTGAGGGATCGTTAAAAATGTATATCCGGATACGGATATTCGGTGTCAAGATCCGCGGCTACGGATCCGGATACGGATCTTAACTTTCTTACTCAATCGGTGTCGATGCGCGTGACCTTGAAACGATAGTTGACGTCACTTGACGCTTTGCCATATGTATCATAATTCACACAGTCCATCCATCGTTTCTTTGGTCTCCCTCTACTCTTAAAGCCATCGACATTCATACTCAATACTTCCCTCACGACGTTTTCCTCATTCCTTCGTACCACGTGATCCATACCACGACAACCAATTCCCACACAATTTTATGTCTACAAAGACCAGCTAATTTGATTTGCCCCTGCACTGCTGGAATATATGCCCTGTTAGTGAGTAAATAAAGTATGTTTTACCTTCGCTTTGGGACTTTTATAGAGCAGTAATAGTCCAGGCTTCAAAACACACCATAGTTTTGTCCATGACTTGAGTGAGCCTCGAACCTGAAAGAAAACATTTAATGTTTTTTTTTTTTTTAAATGCGCTTTAGGGTTTGCCGCTATTAAGTAATAATATTATAAAACTGTTGCATAATAAGGGGTATTAAAACACGAGTAAGTACAGTATCATGTTGCCGGACGTAAAGAATATCACCATGCCATTTCTTCGGCTTCTTGGCTGTCGTAAGAGGCGACTAAGGGACTTACTAGAGAATGGGCAGCAGTGTTCTCTATGCATTTTACTACCATACTGCGATCGACAACCCGCCTGCTAAACTTGGCGATTATGGCAAAATACCCACAGAAGGGTCCTCGATACTGCCAGAGTCGCGATATTTGTTCGGAAGAGATACCGTGGCCCTGGCATATGGGCAACTGAAGGAACACGGGTGGGTTTTAGTCAGTAAAAGTCTGACACGTCCTTCCGCTCCACCCTAAAGCGGGAGAAGTCATTTGATGATTTCCCACCTATAAAAAAAGGGTCCTCGATAGAGTGTAGGAGAGCGGACGCGGCCCTCTTCTCTCTTCTATAGTACTCCTGTAGTCTCTCTTACCTTGAGCCAATCAGCGAGCACAACCACAGAAGGGTCCTCAATAGAGTGTAGGAGAGCGGACGCGGCCCTCTTCTCTCTTCTATAGTACTGTGTCTACTTCTGTAGTCTCTTACCTTGAGCCAATCAGCGAGCACAACCACAGAAGGGTCCTCAATACAGTATAGGAGACCGAACGCGGCCCTCTTCTGTAACTTCTGTAGTCTCTTACCTTGAGCCAATCAGCAAGCACAACCACAGAAGAGTCCTCAATAAAGTATAGGAGACCGAACGCGGTCGTCTTCTGTAACTTCTGTAGTCTCTTACCTTGAGCAAATCAGCGAGCACAACCACATAAGGGTCCTCAATACAGTATAGGAGACCGAACGGGGCCCTCTTCTGTAACTTCTGTAGTTCTTCTTACCTTGAGCCAATCAGCGAGCACAACCACAGAAGAGTCCTCAATACATTATAGGAGACCGAACGCGGCCCTCTTCTGTAACTTCTGTAGTCTCTTACCTTGAGCCAATCAGCAAGCACAACCACATAAGGGTCCTCAATACAGGATAGGAGACCGAACGGGGCCCTCTTCTGTTACTTCTGTAGTTCTTCTTACCTTGAGCCAATCAGCAAGCACAACCACAGAAGGGTCCTCAATAGAGTGTAGGAGACAGTGGTCTCGAACCTACCGATTTTTCGGTATTTCTACCGATATTGGCTCTGTTCTACCGAAATACCGAAATATAACGAATATTCTACGATTTCACAGTACACATGGAAATGTCATTTACCGATTTTGGGTACAAATATACCGTTTTTAACTGGCAATTCTACCGATCTCGCTATATGACGTTCGAGACCACTGGTAGGAGAGCGGACGCGGCCCTCTTCTATTACTTCTGTAGTTCTTCTTACCTTGAGCCAATCAGCGAGCACAACCACAGAAGGGTCCTCAATAGAGTGTAGCAGAGCGGACGCGGCTCTCTTCTTCTCTCTTCTGTAATGCTGTCTCTGTGCTTTGTAACTCTCTTTTCGAGAGAGTGCCGTGCTTGCCGTACGAGAAATGCCGCCTACTGCTGTTTCAGATGACTGGAAAAGAAGAAAAGAGAAGAGATAAATAATAGGCATTGCCCGCGACTTCGTCTATGTCGCCTTTCGTAAGTAAGTAAATTTTATTTGTTTATACATGGTGTACATACATTGCATGCAAGATAATAAAAAGATACAGAAATGTTCTGACATGTTCAACCGCATATCGTGGCGTACAAATTGGTAGGTAGAGATGGTGCATAAACCGTGATTATACTCATCAAAATGACATTTCATTGTTATTCCTTAAAATTATAATTCATTCACTCATTCATTCCATTCAATTCATCATTACAATTCAATAGGCATATTATTCAGATACAATTCCATGTCAAAGTAGTCGTTAAATAAATTGGTAAATAAAAATATTAATTACTGTCGCTAAAATTTCAATTCCTAATTACAATTATTTCTCAAAAAAAGTACTTCATAATTGTTTAATAAAAATACTCAAGATGAAAAGCAGCCTGCAATTAGTTGTTTTTATTTGTTTTTAACTAGCTATGTCCAGTGGCATTGCCCGTGTAAGGGTCGTAAATTATTCCACGGCAATGTACTACCGTATCAATTACTACAATCAATTAAATATTCAATGTAATTTTTTAACTTGGTTATTTCATCACTATTTTATGAAAAGAATAGATATTGAATCTTCCCATTTATTTCAAACCTTGCATTCATCCAGCCAGCTCGGTTATCTACAGAATACAAGTGGCCTTTCACCTAGCATCCCTTATCAAAACGTTATCAGCTTCCGACGGACCCTTCCGTTATGAGCGCGACCTACCCGAAACGAAATGTTACTGCATAATCAGACCATAATGTTCACAGTTCAGGAACACAGGCTTTCGCTCTGTGCGAGGGAGTGGCCCGTAATCCACCACGCGGGCCCAGTGCGGGTTGGTAGATGTCTTAGAATTTTTGGTTCTATGACATGCCGGTTTCCTCACGATGTTTTCCTTCACCGTTTTGAGAGCAGTGCTGATGACAAATTATTTACATAAAGTAAAGCGTCTACCCACAACTCGAAAGTCGCTGCCGTTACAACTTGGCTACCACTGCTCACATTCAACATTCACTCTTCAAAAATCTATATATATAAAAATGAATACCTATTTCCCTTGGTCACGCCATCACGCGTGAACGGCTGGACCGATTTCACTTTTTTTTTTGTTGTCTTTGTTATTGTCAGGAGAAGGTTCTTATAAAAGAAAAAGTTTAAAAAAATGCGTGGAAAATTTGAAAATTATTTAAGAATAAGAGATAGCGCGGGAAGACAATGGGATGCGATTAGGTGGGTCGGGGGACCAAGAAATTTCACGCGGACGAAGTCGCGGGCAGTAGCTAGTAAATAATAGTTTTAAAAAAACTAAAAAACTGCTTTTAAAGTATTTTTTTATTGATCAGGCACCCCACGCTTTTTCCCATTATTTTCTACTTTTTAGTTTGGTTTTCTATGGAAGCGTGTTTTTTCAGTTTTTTTAAAGTATTTTATTTTTTTATTTTCTATTTTTTAGGGTGTATCGAATTTTGAGACGTATGTCAGCGTAGTTTTAGAAGACAGTTTTTTTGCTGTCCTGGTAACCCTGGCAAAAATAATGACAAATTTATGAAATTATTGCATTGTCATCGGTCTTTGAAAGGTGTGCAAAGTTTGAATGAAATCCGGTCGTTTAAAGTGGGTCAAAATCGCGCTATAAGGAGTCGGTTACAAACAAACAAACATACAAGTGACGCTAATATAAAGCGTGTAAAACCGGCAAAATGTTACACTATTAGAAGACACGTGGGAATAGCCCGACATATCATAAAGTAAAAGCAGCAAAAAAGAGATAAATACGAAGAAAACTCGGTTAATTTGCCAAGTTTTGATTGTGGTACATGCCGGCTTCCTCACGATGTTTTCCTTCATCGTTTTGAGAGCAGTGGTTCCGGTTTGAGATAACTTTATTCTCATAAGAATACATACATTCAATTACATGAGAACATTAATACTTTACATAAAAATATTTTGGTGGGCGTATTGCAAAAAGTAAACATAATTAAATATTTTAGGGTAGTCTTAAAAAATCATCAAATCAAATCAAATCAAATGTTTATTTGCAAGAAATACATTTTTAGTGAAGGTGAGATCTTATAACCTAAGAGTAATTGTATTCTGCCTGCGAGCAAGCGTGCAAATATTAATTATACATATACATTATACACATAGCACACTGATTACATTTTAAATTACATTCAATATTATACACTTGCTGTTCACTACATACTTAAATTTTTATTTACATTAGTTATATTCGTATATTAATAATTACACTAAATTTAAATTTGTATGTCCCATAAATTCTTTAATACTGTAAAAACAACATTTTAGAAGCCATTCTGTCAATTTTGTCTTAAACACATTACCCTTTAATAATTTCAGTTCATTTGGTAAGTTATTATAAATTAAAACACACATATTATACACATTTTTCTTATACACATCTTTATGACAGGGTGGTTGATACAGTAGGTTGCGAAAATGCATGCAATGTTGGTTCAAACACGAAGCTAATTATAAAAACAAGTGTCCGCGAGAGCAGTGGTTATGAAAATTATTCACACAGTGTAAAGCGTCTGTCTAGGTTCGAACCCATACTCGACATAAGTCGGGCCGATACAAGTGGGCCACTTCACTCAATGAAAGCCCTAAATGAACAAAAACGTCCAATAATAGCTTAAAGTGCTTACTTTATCTGAAGATGTGCCGTCTGGGGGGTGGGATCTACCGTCTCCGGATGCGGAAAGTGGACTGGCTGCTGTGGGTACACCCGGTGAGCGCGGTGGTGGGGTCAGTGTTGCTTCACCTGGAATAGTAAAGGAGAAAGATATGTCAGTATGAGTTCCTGAGATTTATGCCCCCATTCCACTCTTAGAACACAATACAACATTTTACGCGCAGGCAGCGTGATCAACGCGTCAACATCGGCGACGACATGGCACGGCCCGACGACAATTCGGCTCGAAGGACGCCACTGAAACGGACGATACTCCTCTAACTTTCATTAGTTTATAACTGTTTGTTCGTTTTTTTTTTTTATATTTTAATATCAAACGGCATCAAAACATTGCCTAATTATACTGTCAACTACTTGTGTTGCTCCCGGTACTAACATTGGTCCTTCGAGCCAGATCCCGAGGTAGCATGTTGGGAATCGAACCCAACACTGTTGTTTTATTATAAATTATTGTTATAGCGCGTCGCCTACCCGTGTAGACTGCGCGCAATATATTGGGGCCATTTCCGGTAAATCTTATCTAAATCTAAGAGGTGTTTGAAGCACTTACCGTAAGTAGGGGGAGTGGCTGGTGCAGTGACTGGCAGTATGACGTTCAGGGGAGGTTGTGGCTGCTTCTGAAATGAAGAAGACCTGTAGTTTCTACTAGCCAACTACTTTAGAAAACTACAAATAACACTGTAATTCAATTAAGTTTTTGTGGCTAAGTACCGCCGTTCGGATCGATCGATCTGGTTAAGCTATGCTTGCCGCGGATGGTTCGTGGATGTGTGACCATTTTTACTTACCAAAACCCCTCCATGGTTGGTTCCTGCTGTCATTATTGGATCTTTAACAGTCGTTACGGGTCGTCAGAAGCCCGAAAGTCCGACAATCAGTCTTGCCAGGGGGCGGGGGGGTATTACCCAGTAACTGGATTGTGGAGGTCAGATAGGCAGTCGCTCCATGTAAAATACTGGTATTTACCTGCATCCGGTTAGACTTTTCTTCTAAAAAACTACTTTCAGGACTTGCGCCTTCGGGGCGAGTACGACCTACTGTCATTTACCAGTCGCACATTTTTGTCACAGCTCGGGAACAAAAACTGTGACAAAATGCGTGACTCAACCCTATCACACAGGCCGTACTCGACCCACTCCTATAAGTAAGATAAAACGAAACAACTTACCCGTCCGGTGTAATAGGGGGTTGAAGTCTGAAACTGCGTACTCTCAGCTCGCAGCGCGGGGGACGAGGGGGTCGTGGAGGGCGAAGAGGGCTCGACAGCTGGGGACGACGACATCGTGGGAGGGGGTCAGAACATGGCGGACGACGTAGAGGGGTTAAACGGGGCTATAGGATCGACATAACTGAGAGTATCTTGATTCGGGAGATAATGATTGCAATTTTTTTTTTTGTTTAGTATAATATGGTATTTAAAATCTGAGCCAATCGTTGTTTTTTTAATTGTGATTGATTAATTTTCGTTGTGATTGTTTTTTAATGTTTGAAGGTTTTATTTAATTTTTTAAGGCGAGTTTGCTATCGTTTTTTGTAATACATTTTATTTATTAAAAATATATTGCTATACAATTATATTTATTCGTTTATTTAATATTTGAAAATTGAAATTGGAATGAATTATAAGAATAAGGTAAAATGATTAATTTTATTTATTATAACTGTGGAAGATTTATTTTATTATTATTATTTGGAATGGTAAAGGAAGTATTGTGAAGGAAATGGAATTAAATTTAGGATTTTCCTGAAACAAAAATAGTATTATTAGTAATCATTATTATTGAGTTTATCACAATCCGAAATGAGGATAGAATGATATCAAAACTATTATTTAATTTTATGTAAAAAATATATATATAAATGTTTGATAAAAAATTGAACGTGTAATGAAATTGTTGGTCGCCCATCTAAATGAGGGCGAGCGGCCATATTCAAATTATCTTACGACATAGAAAAGAAAGAAAGAAAATACGTTTATTTGCAATAAACATGACGCAAAAGAAAGACTAAACAAAATAAAAATATAAAAAAGCTGGAGGGAAAACATGCGTCACAACCACGCAAGTCGGCCATCGCTCAGCATAATGCTGCGACCCTATGCCAAACAGCTAAAGCACTAGGAAGTGGGGAAGGGCGGGCTTTTTGGGGACTGTCTTATGTAATTTTGACATTCGAAAAGTGTTGATCCTCAGCCAAATTTAAATTAATTAATTTTGATTTTAGAGCGCCAGCGCAGGCTTTCAGCGACAGCCGGCGCTGACGTGATAACGTCGAATGGACCAGCAAACAATAAGTGAAAAACTAAACACATCATCACTCTCTTAGCCTTATTCCAATTTATTTGTGGTCGGCGCAACATATCTTTTTTTTCCACACTTCTCTATTAGTCGTCATCTCAGTAGTCAGAGTTCTAACCATATCTCTCATTAACACAGTCCACCCATCCAACGGTTGTTTGGTCTTCACCTACTCTCATAGCCAAATTTTATTACGTATAGGTACTATACTAACTTTTGCCAGCGGCTTCGCCCGCGTGGAGGTCGGAAAATATCCCGCGGGAACGTACTACCGGGATAAAAAAGTACCCTATGTGTTAATCCAGGTTATAAACGAACTGTGTTCCAAATTTCATCCAAATCCATTCAGTAGCTTTTGCGTGAAAAAGTAACAAACATCCATACATCCATACTCTAAAACTTTCGCATTTACAATATTAGTAGGATTTATTCAAGCTATAACTGCAAAACCTTAGAACGCGAGAACTATTGAATCTATACTGGAGGAATTCATGATGAACTAAAGGTTACCGATTCCGTGCGGCTGGACATAAAGAATAGCACCAACTCATTTCTTCCCGCGGGTGTCGTAAAAGGCGACTAAGGCACTTACTAGAGAATGGGCAGCAGCGTTCTCTATGCATTTTACCACCATACTGCGATCGCCAACCCGCCTGCCAAGCGTGGCGATTATGGCAAAGTCCTTTGAATTGGGGGACGCTTATGTCCAGCAGTGATCGTCACTTGGCTGAAATGAAGTAAGGAAAAATATTTTTGTATTTGATAATACAACTCTCGAGAAAGGTTACATACAGTCTAACCATCACGCTACGACCCTTATGAGCCGATCAAAATTATAAACAGGTCGGAACAAACGCTAAGACAAAACGAAATATTATCGCGGCTGGGCTAAGCAGTGCTAATAAGATATATTTTATAATAAAACGTGGAATTTCACACGGACGGAAATACTTAGTTGATAAAGTGATTATATTTTTGTCAATAGATATATCATCAATAAAAATATAATTATGATGACACATATTTCTGTACAGCCACATACAAAATTATGTGTAGATTGTTTACTGTTGGTTTTTGGAAAAACCAAATAATACAGTTGTTTGGTTGCCTCAATGTACATGTCATGACAGTGTCATTCACATTCAGGCAACCAGTCACCTTTTTTTTAATATATATATTTCATTCCTTTTCGATATCGATACTGAAAACATGGGTAAAGTGTTGCCAGCTAATTTAACTTGGCCCTGTAGTTTTAATGACCAGGCAGGCGGTAGACCGCCAGCCCGTAGGCGACAGTGATCACCGACTTAAAAAAAAAAACAGTACAAAGTCTAAAATGACTTTTTTGGGAAGTGGGATCTTGGGTCTTTGGATCTATATTTTAATGTTTGCCACCTACTCCCGAAATTAAAGCTATTTGTAAAAAAAAGCTTTCAATTTCTTCTCAGAGTATTGTCCCTCTAGCTGTATTTCGATCATGCGGGCACTCACCCTTATAGTCAGTCCGACATCGACCGGAGCGAAATCTGACGCAGGACTGACGACTTAAGGTGCTTTCCGAAGCACGGGGGACACCGCCAAGTTTCAAACTCCGGGCTGTTACTAAAAAATCCAAATAGAAAAACCCTATAACACTTTGCGCGACCTGGTAATGGAACCCAGGAACCCACGCAACTACGAGACCAATGCTTGCAACTACGGGGCAGTTGCAGAAAACTACTTACAGAAATAAAATCAAAATTTGATTTCCAAATACTACTTTTCCAGGTGACTGTCAGTGTTATCAATTAGTCATAATATTAAATGATAAGTAATCTTTAATAACATATCTTTAAGAGCTTAACAGGACATAAAAACAATTTAAAATGCAACCTTGACCGCTAATTTGGCTTAAAATTTTTAAAAGTATATCTATCCCGTTTCTTCCCGTGGCTGTCGAAAAACAACTAAGGGATTTACTAGAGAATGTGCAGCAGCGTTCACTATGCATTTTATCACCATACTTTTTTTTTTTCAGGATGGGAAATCATCAAATGACTTCTCCCGCTCTGGGCGGAGCGGGAGGGCGTGTCAGACTTTTACTGACTAAAACCTACCCGTGTTCCATCAGTTGCCCATGTGCCAGGGTCACGGTATCTCTTTCGAACAATCACGCGACCCCGGCAGGCATCGGTCCTAGCAGACCCCTACACTGCTGCTGACATCTCTTTGAGGCGCGCGTGGAACACTGCGCGCCGTCGACCCGAGCTTGGTCCTTACCGGGCGGCGAGCTACCCATTGCTCGCCACCCGCAAGCTCGCGCCTACGGTGGCCGGGAGTCCGCTATTGACTCCCGACGCCCGGGGCAACCTGCCTGCCAAGCGTGGCAATCATGGCAAACTCCAAATTGCGGGAAACCTATGTCCAGAGGACGTGTTTTGGCTGAATTGATGATGAGTAAATTATTTTAAAAAAAATATACCATTTTCCAGCGTAGCAGGGATATTGACAAGAAAACTGTAACTATGAATTCAGCACATGTTTCTAGACACCCTACAGTAGAAATTCGACGTAGATTATTTTAAAAAAAAAACAACTGTTCCATAGAAAACTGCAATACCTACGCGGTCAAAATGTATGGAACGGCTAATATTTTTTTTATAACTGACGAACTTCAGAAGCTGAGCTTCAGAATCTGCCCGGGTCACGGATTTGTTCGGAAGAGTTACCGTAGACCTAGTACAGGCAACTCAAGGAACGTCTGACACGGCCTCTCGCTTCGCCCAGAGCCGGAGAAGTGATTTGATGATTTCCTACCAAAAAAAAAAACAGGTGGCATTTGCTGAATCTATGGTAACAGAGGTTTCACCCTGTATGTTTGACTGGCCTGTTAGTCTAGTGGTTAGTGACCAGACTGCAAAAACTGAGATCGAGGGTTCGATTCCCACCCAGAACAAATCTTCGTGTGATGAGCACAATCATTTGTTCTGTATCTGGGCGTAATTTATCTATAATATGTATGTATTTAGAAATATATAAGTACTTATATTTATCAGTTGTCTGGTTACCATAGTACAGGCTCTGCCTAGTTTGGGATCAGATAACAGTGTGTTGGTTGTCCTAAGATATTTATTTTATTTATTTATGTCCCACCATTTATCATCATTATATCTGTTTACCTCGTAGGTAGGCAGGAGTTATCGATTATCTACACACTCGTATTTAGTAAATAAAGTATTGAAAGTCCCCGATATCTATTAACCTAAACGAGGCAAAAGGAGTGTGTTTTTTTTTTCAGGATGGGAAATCATCAAATAACTTCTCCCGCTCTGGGCGGAGCGGGAGAGAGTGTCAGACTGTTACTGACTAAAACCCACCCGTGTTCCATCAGTTGCCCATGTGCCAGGGTCACGGTATCTCTTTCGAACAATCACGCGACCCCGGCAGGAAAAGCAGTGTGTAAGGATCGTAGCAGGTGACGTTCTGTGGTTTCTGCCTACCCCTGTGAGAAGTAGGCGAGAGTTTGGTACATTGTGTAATAATAGGCGAATACGCTGATTTACGTGATTTTACAGCAAAAATACTGTATTTAGAGAAGTTTATTCACCACTATATGGAAGATCATTTCAATTTTTATCTAATGATTAAGCTACTTTCTATTTTTAGTATTTAATTTTGATTAATCGACCTCAAACTGGCAAGAGTTTGTGAATTCTGCCGTAAGAGGTTTAGAGTGCCTACCACATATTTAATAATCGTTTCAACGTCTACAAGGTATGAAAAAATTACAATGTATTGCTGCGAAAGTCAATGTATGAATCACTTTATACAACTTTTATATTTAAAAAAAAAGAAAACATTTCAAACAATCTATACTAATATTATAAAGCTGAAGAGTTTGTTTGTTTGTTTGTTTGTTTGTTTGTTTGTTTGTTTGATTGAACGCGCTGATCTCAGGAACTACGGGTCAGAATTGAAAAATTCTTTTTGTGTTGGGTAGCCTATTTATCGGGGGAGGCTATAGGCTATTAACATCACGCTACAACTAAGAGGAGCGGAGCAGTAATGAAAAATGTTACAAAAACGGGGAAAATGTATTCCTTTTAAGAGTTTCCATTGCGTGCGCTGCGTCAACGGTTAAAGTAACGCAAAAATAATGTATGACGGAATTGTTCCTCTTAAAAAGTTCTAAAAAAAAGTCCGCGAGAGCATATGTCTATCTTTTAAGGTTGACTCACTATAACTCAAAAGGAGCGAGCAGCAACGAAAGATGGACGAAAACTAGCAGGCAAATCGATGCGACGGGAAGGGTCAGGGGAGCAAAAATTTGACGCGGACGAAGTCGCGGGCAGAAGCTAGTTCTCGAATAAAATAAAAAAGAAGCTCTACGGCTAAGAGGGGACGCGTCTAAAAACACACACATATAGAAATTGCAAGAAGTCAAGTTAATATTACATATCTTAGCTATCTGGGTGGTCCTTTAAAAATATAAAAAAACTACTCCTTATCTGATTAAATGTAATTGTTACTAGCAAGCTGCAATGCGGCAGGCCCAGGAGATGACGAGACAAACTCCACTTTTTTCATAGTGCTTGACAACAAACAACAAAACATAGGGATAATTGAAAGGAGGAAAGATAAGCTTTTGCTCTGCAATGGAACACAAGCGTCTAATAATAATTACCTCAACTAATTCTTAAGATTAACCAATCCCCCTTCATCAGGCAGATACGTAACATTCTTCGATTTCGAGAGCTGGTACGCTATATCCTCAGCTGCCTCAATCCTCCTCAACTCCACTAGCCCTTCTCCTGCATTCCCGAAAGCCTTAGCCAGAAGAATCGCTTGCTGAGTGTCTCCTTCTGCAGATATCACTGCAGCTTTTTTCTTCTGTTCTGCTTTTTCAACCATGAATCTGGCTTTCTCTGCATCTAATTGGGCTATTTGTTTTAATTCGACAGCTTGGAGAAACTCTCTACCAAATGTGATGTGGACTATCGCTATATCATCTAGGATTAGTCCGAATTGCATAGCCCGTTCAGTAAGACTTTCATTGACCTTGAACGACACCATTTCTCGTTGCGTAATCAATTCGCTTGCGTCAAATTGTGCGACAACAGCTTTTAAAACTTCCCCAGTTATCGAGGGCAGAACTCTCTGGTCATAATCCTCTCCTAACGTCGTGTATATCTTAGGTAGTTCATCAGCTACAGGTCTGAATAAGATTCTCAGAGTGACTTCAACTCTTTGTAGGTCTTTACTCCCAGTAACAGTGGAGACATTGCGTGGATTTGATTTGATGTCAAAGATTATCGGCTTTTGAACCCATGGTATGATGAAATGGGTTCCTTCTCCTACCACTTGTTTCTTTATGCCCGTGAATCTGTCGAATATGACGGCTCTTTCGCCCCCGTCAACGTTGTATAGAGCGTTGTTTGTGACTCCACCTACCAAGGTAAGGCCTAACCCCATTTGGGCTAAACGATTGAAGATTTTGGTCGACATCTTGTTGGCTTTGCTAAAAATGCTGATTGGTTTTTTGTTGGTTTCGTTCTTCTTGGTTTTATTTCTTTGGTTGGCCGTCTCTTTGTCACCAAGAATGGAGCTTTTATTACTTTTATACAATCTTCTTGATTAAGTTGACCCAAATTATTCCCCACTTATTGCTTCCTAAATTCCAAGGTTAAACAGTCTCTAATAGGAAATATTCCAACACAACACGAACCAGTCAAGAAAATTACCACATCCAATCACTTTCACACAGAGTAGAAAATTTCCAAAATCAATTAAGACAACACTATCATTTTTCGCACTTCTTCACACAAGATATAATTACAGTATAATTTTCTGAACACTATAGAAAATCTTCCATAGCTCTGCTGTTACGCAGTGACTAAACAAAACTGAAGGTTCTCAAGGTAACTAAATTAACAAGTAATGTATCACCTGCCTGTTTATGACACACTTGCTTGAACTATAGTTATGTAGTCTAGGAGATAGGTAGGTTAAAAATAATTTCATCTCGAGATAATACTGTTGGTAAAATGGCTTTATGAATTCAAAGTTATCAAGTGTTGTCTCAAAACTAAGTTAGAAATTATGTTAAAAAATCATGGCGTTCGGCTCGTGGAGCTTTTAGGACCGGGTCCGGGGTTCCACCTAAAATACAATAATTATTTTGCAGTAGTATTTTGGGACCACAAGAAAAATGAAGTTAAAGTACAGTGAACAAAACAAGTTCCGAGAAAAAAAAAACATTTTTAGCAGTACAAAGTTCGCTGGGTCAGCTAGTATATTATTAAGATAGCATTTTTTTTTAATGTCATTTGATTATGTTTAATTTACAAAAATAGTAATGATATTAAATAATTGTAATGATTATAACCGCTGTTGACGTGTCTAATTACGATAGTAGTAGATTTAAACACTCTAGATTACTTTTTAAAAATAGTATTGTGTATTTTTTTTTTAGGATAAATTCTCAAAGAAAATTCTCAAACGAAATAAAATAAATACTATATCGTTTAATAAAAAAAAAAAAAATTTGTATAACTTCAAATTTTTTGGTTAACCGTACTTTTTCAAGACATAACTTTATTTTACTTGTGGTCCCAAAATACTACTGAAAATATTTATTATATTAATAGGTGGAATCTTGGACCGCGGTCCCGGTCCCGAAAGCCCCATGTCCCCTGGAGTTTCGTACTCGAAAATCTATACTAATGTTATAAAGAAATAAAATTGGTGAGTTTGTATCTAGGAGATATTCTTCGGAACTGCTCATACGATTCTTGCCGTGGCAAAGTATTAGTGAATGGCGAGCTGAACTAGTGGTGGTGGAGTGGACTGTCGCATGTAATGTAGACGTTCAAAGTGTGATGATTTTCAGCCAAGTTGGAATAATTCCTTATAGCATAATCAGCCTCTAATGTTCCCACTGATGGGACACAGGACTCCTCTCCGAGAAAGTTAGTGGGCCACAATCCACCAGATTTTTAAATTCTAGGAGACACCAGTTTCTTCACGCTGATTTCCTTCACTCTTTTGAGATCCATAGCAATGAAATTAAATATGCAAATTAAAGTTTCTGTCTGGGTTCAATCTCACGACCTACAACTCGTTAAGTCGGACCATTACCACTGGGCCACCACTGCTCCACCAATTACTTTTGATTTGATTTCATCATCAGCAACCTATACTGTTCCCACTCCTGGGGCAAAGGACTTCTCTTGGTGAGAGGGAGTTGGCCATAATACCCCACGCGGCCCCAGTTGCGGGTCGGATTTGATTTAACAAGATATATTTTATGTTATAATAAGAAAATCCACGCAAACTACGTCGCGGACAGAAGCTTATGAAGTAATCAAATCAGTTTATGAAGTAAGTGTTTTTCGCCTCAATTAATAAAAGTATGACACATTGAGGATAAACTATCTGATAACATTAAGCGGACATGATAATATTATGTTTACGGAATTTTTATCCGAAAACTTATCATGTTACTTAATTATTAAAACTTCTCGCTCACAAAAAGGTACAAAGGCGGACTTAATGCCTTAGGTATTCTCTACCAGTCAACCAAGGGTGGTGATGACTGAGATGGCAGGTACTTTGGTTGAGAGGAACAATAATAATAAAAATATAATAATCAATTATGAGAGGTGCGGATCATTTTTCTATACATAATAAATATAAACAGTTCCGTAAGCGATGGGCAACGGCAGTCTTGAATACATTCATTCTGAAAATATGTTTCGCTAGGAATGTGTAGAATGTACGGGTGACGAATCGCCAAACTTAAGTGCCAGTGGGCAGGACACATTGCTCGCAGAACAGATGACTGACGGAGCCAAAAGGTTCAGGGGGCGTAGTGTGAGTTTAATTTAACCATCTCGACATTACACATTAACCGCGTTTAGCACTCCGATTGGTCTTCCGACCAATCCAGGGATAATCGGAGTCTCCCAGGGTCGCGAGATTTGTTCAAAAGAGTTACCGTGGCCCTGGCATATAGGCAACTGAAGGAACACTGGTGGGTTTCAGTAAGTAAAAGTCTGACACGCCCTTCCGCTCCGCCCAGAGCGGGAGAAATCATTTGACGATTTCCCACACTTAAAAAAAAATGGGCCTATCGGATTGGGGACCGCCTACCAAAATACGTAGAGTTGGAAAGCCACCGACAAGGTGGACTACTGACTTTGCGAAGGCAGCAGAAATCCGCTGGACGAGGGAAGCACAGAACCGGTCGAGGTGGCAAAGCTTGGGAGAGGCCTATGTTCAGCAGTGGACGACATTTGGCTGAAACGATGATGATCATGATGCACGATGCATGTCCAACCATCCGCTCAGAATCCAAGACTATTTCCCAGCTTAAATGGGTTTGGCTGGCGAACCGAATTATGAGATTTGCGATATTAAATAGTATTTAATGTGGGCAGAAACGACACTACGCCGAGTGCTATGATCCTTAATTGCTCTTTTACATCTGGTCATACACGGGCGTTGATTACAGTGGGCGCAGGAGCTCCACGACCTGATCCCACAATCGTCCTTTTACTAACGGTCAACCAGACGACCATCGGGGCACCATCAGCACTTGATTGATATCCCGGTCTCAGCGCTTCTCCTACACATTCATTAGACGCGCGTGGAACTCTCTGCCCGCGTCTGTGTTTCCTTCCACATTTAAAACCTGTCTGCCTTCAAAGTAAGAGTGAATTTTCTGGACTCGCTCGTTCCGTCATAGACCTCCATATCAATTGCTTTTCACCAGGCGTGATCGAGGTCAAGAGCAGGCCCATTCAGCAATTAAAAAGGTAAGTACGTACTTCATGACCCTTTTGAAGGACGTCACCAATGAGGTCAGTGGATGTCCTTCTAAGGCGTAATTGACCTTGAAATTTCCACGATAATATCAAGTATATTATATTCTAAATAGCTTTTGCCCGTGGTTTCGTAGTTTGACTGTACGGAGGAAGGAAATTTTCCCACGGGAAAACATATTACGTCATAAATACATAACGCTGATCATACTGTCTACCTGCATACCAAATTTCATGGAAATCCGTTCAGCTATTATGGCATGAAAAGGTTAGACCGACAGAGTAACTTTCGCATTTTAGACATAAATGATGTGTATGACATATTTGTATGGATTATTTTGAACTAGCCAGCGGCTTCACGGGCGTTGAGGTCGATAATTACCCCAAAGGAACGTAGTACCGAGATAAAAGTATCCTATGTGTTAATCCAGGTTAAAAACGATCAGTGTGCGAAATTGTATCCAAATTCGTTCAGTCATTTTTGCGTGATTGAGTAGCAGATATCAAAACATTCAAATTGATAATTGGTGGAGCAGTGGTGGCCCCGTGTAACGGCCGCGACTTACGATTTTTAGGTCGTAGGTTCGAACCCAAGCAGTTACTTTACTTTGTGTAAATTACGAGTATTTCATCACCACTGCTCTCAAAACGGTGACGGAAAACATCGTCTTGGAACCAATAATACGAAGACATGTGACATCTACCACCCCGCACTGGGCCCGCGTGGTGGATTATGGCTCAATCTCTCTCACCGAGAGGAGGCCTGTGTCCCGGCAGTGGGAACATTATAGGTTGCTGATGATGAGGATAAAAAATTTAAGTAGTGACTAGCTCCAAAACTATAACCGCACTTTACGACACGGACCGTGCGTGATATTTATGTCAATCAGTCATGTAATCCCACAGGCTATAAAAAAAGACCGCTTCAGTTATTCTATTGCAGGCAGTAAGAAACGAACTAGCAAACATACAAACTTAACATCATGCCCCGAAAGTTGGTAGGCAGAGGTGACGAAAAGTTTACACACACTTCGTTTCGGCGGAGTTTCTTGCCCAATTTTCTCCATAAAAACTATCTTAGGAATGAGCGAATAGAATCAATTTCATTTCAATGTAAATGTTGACGTTCAAAAAGTGCCTATTTGAAATAAATTCTTTGATTTTGACGGTTATGTTTGAATCTCATGTATCACGTATCTCATATACATCCCGTGTCGTACAGTCTCGTGGCAAAATAATAACAACTGCACGGGTCGAACAGAGGTTAAGCTACGCTTGCCGCGGTCAGTCCGTGGATGGGTGACCATGCACTACAAAGCGAAACCACTCCACACCTCACGCTTAGCCGTCGGTCTCGGCTGTCATTTGTAATGTTTGACAGCCTTTACGGGTAAGGGTCGGTTCACATCTGACGGAAGATGCGTCGAGCGTATCATCGGTCGCGTCTATTCGGTTTAATAGTGTGTTTTCATATCTGACGGAAGATGCGTCGGGCGTAACTTGTACTTCCGTGATAAATCGTTCTATATCAAACATTTTCAATGCAAAAAAAAAACTTCGAACGGTCTGTACACAAACGATCTCCGCTGATATTACGCCTAGTCTGAATGCATCAGTCAAAATACACGTGGCGGAACGTTGCCGCTCTTTACGTCGGCCGACAATGCGTTAACGGAAACGGAACAGACGCTGTACGCTCGACGCACTAACGCATCTTCGGTTAAGTGTGAAAGATTGAATGTTTTCTCATATAATTGTCTGTTCTGGCGTTACGCGACCGATGATACGCGACGCATCTTCCGTCAGATGTGAACCGACCCTAAGGTTCAAGAATATTTCTACTTTCATGTTTCTTTTGCCACATAATTTTTTTTTTTTTTTTTTTGATGGAATAGACATCTCGCAGGTCAAGAACTCGAACTCGAACTTGCCTGTTACTACCTTAATAAATTAAGGCCTCCAGCCAGGGCTTAAAAACTCTGCCAGGGTCGCGAGAATTGTTCGAAAGAGTAACCGTGGCCGTGGCATATAGGCAACTGAAGGAAGGCGGGTGGGTTTTAGTCAGTAAAAGTCTGACACGCCCTCGCGCTCCGCCCTATAGCGGGAGACGTCATTTGATCATTTCGACTGGCCTGTTAGTCTAGTGGTTAGTGACCCTGACTGCTAAGACAGGTCGTGGGTTTGATTCCCACCCTGGACAAACCTTTGTGTGATGAGCACAATCATTTGTTCTGTGTCTGGGTGTAATTTATCTATAATATGTATGTATTTAGAAATATATAAGTATGTTTAACAGATGTCTGGTTGCCACAGTACAGGCTCTGTCTAGTTTGGGATCAGATAACGTTGTGTTGGTAGTCCTAAGATATTATTATAGATATTATTATTATTTCTGACCCACAAAAAATAAGGGTCTAAAAACTGAATAAAATCTATAGCGACTACACGCTAAGGGCACCGCTGTGGGGTACGGACCTCGGCTTAGGGCGCCTCTGGAAGAAAACAGCAAAGGATGGGCTGAGTCATAGTGAGTAACCACACTCAACATTCACTTCAATTCATAAGCGTAGGCGCCAGCACACCATTATGAACAGCCAGCCGAGTCTTTTTAGGCATCGACAGATTGGTCACAATTCTATATATAGCACCATTCACCATGTTTTCCGCAAAATTAAGGTAAAATTTTAACCACAAAACCAGGAAGAAGTAAAGGATAACATGGTTTACCTCAATTCTCCAAAGGAAAAAGAATGCGTAATGTTTTATAATAACAGTTTACGGTTTAAAGCGATATTTCAGTACTTTTTAACTTTTTTAACCCTCAGTAAAGCAGTTAGCAAAATGATAAGATTCCGTAAAAAAAAGGACAATTTAACATACTGCAAGCGCTGTGTGAAGATAGAAACGTGAATTAAAACAGGTGGCTCTGTAAAAAAAACATAAACATGACACTAAATCGCTATTTAAAACTTGTACCTTGAAGAGATTCCATCATTAAGCTATGAAAAACTCTAAGAGGGTCGCGAGATTTGTTCCAAAGAGATACCGTGGCTCTGGCATATAGGCAACTGAAGGCACACGGGTGGGTTTTAGTCAGTAAAAGTCTGACACGCCCTCCCGCTCCGCCCACACCGCGAGAAGTCATTTCATGATTTCCCACCCACAAAAAGAAGCAGCTATGTAAAACTTATGCCAAAAGATAGGGCTTATTGTTTTTTAGAGCATGCTGTGAAAACATTTTATAATTTCCTAGCATTTTTTTTCTACGAAACAAATATACACAAAATCTAGCAGTTCAAGCGCTCCCAACGACCGGCCAGTACTCGCTGACACGTCTTTAACTACAAGAAGGCCTTAAGGCCAAGGAACTGACGACGGTCCATCTTGTGCTAAGGAATCTAGCTATGAAGAACGCAACCATGATCGCTCAGCCTTGGTTTGGTTGCTTGCAGCTGATCGGATGCAGTCACTGGGTACCATGATACCCTTTGGTAAGACTGGTTGTCAGACTTTCAGGCTCTTGACGACCCGTAACGACTATCAATGATCTCCGATTGATAGACCAACGGCTTAACGTACTTTCCTAGGCACAATCACATATCAACCGCAGAATGTGTAGCTTAACCTGGTCGATCGAGCTGTGCAGCTATTATTAGGTATTTAGCCACAAGCCCCTCTAATGTGTTATAAAATAACTAAATTGTGTTTTTTTTTTACGTTAAATCAAATAAGGTAGCTCTTAATTGAGTTCTGGAATCAACCGTTATTTCGGGGAAATCCATAATAGTAGGTAGGTAGATATGCTGCTATATAGAAATTACAATCAATAATTTTGTGATTCTTGCATAACGTTAAAGAATTGAGGAAGAAGGACATTTTTCCTCAATTTTTTTTTTTTGAATACAATATTCCTAGATTAGCGCTTTCAAATAAACAAATTCTTCAGCTTTATCATTTGTTGTATATAAAGAAAAGAAAGAAAAATGTGTTTATGACATTATACATATAAATATGATTAATTTTAACCAGTGCGCGAACTGTAACCGTGCATTGAGTACATAATTCTGAACCTTTCCAAAATTCCAAAGGAGGTGAAAAAGTCACTTATTAAAAAAAATGCTGTTTCAAACATAAACCGCGTAGGTATTTAATTTTAAAAGAATAACGGTGGAGTTTCTTGCCCCCTTAAAATGACAAAGGGATCTAGAATCTTGTGCTGAACTCGTATGCAATTTGCGCGGCGATGTCCCTGCCAAGCCGTAAATCCTATTAAATCAAAAGAGAAGTAACGGATTCAGTACATTCTGTACCTCCAGAAGTTTTTCTTTTGGTTTGGCGGCTTTGCAAGTCTTTAGAACCTCCAACGAATATTTGATCAGTATAAAACATCATTTTAATATCAACATTATCGAATGACTAAGGTAGTAACTGATAAGGATAAACCAATCATACGTTCTCATCGATAACAATCAATTGACACCGCTTATCATATTATCAGCGTACTAGTAAAACAACAACTCAGCAGAACACTTTCACACGGAAAATAATCACAGTGGGAATTCGCGATCACATGAACCCAAAACTTTTTAACAAAAAATTAATTTTTAATTTTTTGTTAAAATGTTTTTATTTTATATTTTTTTTGTGGCAGTAATGTACTTATAATACTTAGCAAGGTATACCCTATCCAATAAAAAAGAATTATCAAAATCGGACTACTCTGTATAAAGTTATGCGTGGTTATACATTACAATCAGTGAGTGAACAATCAATCATCCCCTGTTTTCCGATCCTTAGGGTTCGATTTTGTTTTCCAAAATTATAGGGACCACCTTCGGAGTATACCCTTACGAGTAAAAAAAGAATTATCACAATCGGACTACTATTTAAAAAATTATGTGTGGTCATAAATAAAAAAAAATATATATAATATACGCGTCGAATTGAGAACCTCCTCCGTTTTTTTTCGTCGGTTGAAAACATCTTTCATTAGGAGATTCTACTCTGTTGTTGCTCCTCTTCTTTACAATAAAATAAATAAAGAACTTAACATTTATCCGCTCAACAAATCCTTATGTAAAAAAAGGTACATGACTGTCTAATTGGCCTTTCATATGAGGAAACACAGAACCTGTTTATGGTTCAGAAATAGTCTATGTTATTGACAATTACACCATTTTATTTTACTTTTATTTTATGTTTTCAGTAAGACGTATTCCATTCACTACTATAAACTTACACAAAATCACACACATACACAAACCAAATTTTTTGTATTTTGCAATTGTTTTATTAGTTAAGATCGTCCATGTGTTTGCATGTCATTTGGGCTAATATGCTATTGTCAAATTAGAGGGGACTGGCGCTTCGATAGAGATACCGTAACCCTGGCACATGGGCAACTTAAGGAACACGGTTGGCTTTTAGTCAGAAAAAAAAAAAACTGGTGCTGCATGTCGAAATACAGGACGCATCCTAGTCCGACTACAGATGCTAACAAGTCATGCACCACCAAGTACAAAAAAAAAATGTAGACGGGATTATCAACCTTCGGTTTTGTCTCGGTTGGTCTCCACCCCGACCCTTGCTCGAGCCAGCCCGCACCGCTGAGCCTGTAGCTTTAATTTTGCGATGCCCTTTTTTATCTCGAGGTGGAAACCCTCATGGATGTCCTCCACCCTGGGGTGGGCGGAGGGATCTGTCTGACTCTTACTGACTAAAACCACCCCGATGTTCCATCCCACACCTACGTCGGGGACCACGGGAACCAATATGTCTTCCGCGATCCCCGACTGATACTGCCCGCCTCTGCGGGCCTCCTCACGTTAGGGGAGTGTTAAACTCCCTCCGTACATCTCAGAGAGGCGCGCGTGGAACACTACGCGCCACCATCTCGGGTCCTAAGGAATAGGGGGCGACGGATATCAACCAGCGATGCCCTAAGCAGAGGTCCGTAGCCAACAGACCCCCTGTTGGCTCTTAGCGAGTAGTCGCTCTAATTTACAGTTTTTTAAGCCCTGGCTGGAGGCCTTAATTTATTTAGATAGCCACAGATAACTCCGGTTAAGCAGCCGACAAGCTCATAGGTTGAAATGCGACATTTCATCCCAAAAAAAAAATGGTCCTGCATTCTTAAGACTCACATACAATTCTAATAATATCATGTTTGGACTTTAAAAGAGACCATGACCTCGAGTTTGTTTCGGCATTTCTTCTCAAGTAACAGTCAGCTAGGAAATACCAGCGCCATCTAGTTTTTCAAATATTGACGTGTAAAGGTGTCTTATAAGATCTATTTACATAAACAAACATTTCGTTTCAACAGAGTGCATCTCAACGCGACGAAAACAGACACTATTTTCAACTCTCGGCGCCACAAAATACTTGGAAAAGACGAAACAGATAATGAGTATGACAATAAAATTGAAATTTCAACGATGTCATGTCCTACAGCCAGTCGGTACAAGCCATCAGCCATTTGGCGACAACAATTCCAGCCAGAAGTTTGCTAGAGATGTCAGCAGTATTGAAGCGATCCGCTAGGACCGATGCCTGCCAGGGTCGCGAGATTTGTTCAAAAGAGTTACCGTGGCCCTGACATATAGGCAACTGAAGGAACAACGGGTGGGTTATAGTCAGTAAAAGTCTGACACGCCCTCTCACTCCGCCCAGAGCGGGAGACGTCATTTGATGATTTCCCATCCACAAAAAAAGCCAGAAGGTTGCTAGCTACCGAAAAAAAAATTCATTGAATAGTTCAAAAACACTGTAGCGACATCTACACCGCTACATTCGAACTACGCATCACACTGACGTCAAACAAAACCCTGCAAGCAAGCAAAGTTTACCGCGCAACTATCATATCCGAACATCGTCGGGCATAAGCTCACCAGACACAACACCCGTCAGGTTGAAGGATTCTCCCTTTTCTATAGACGACTAGCTTCTACCCACGACTTCGTCCGCGTTAAATTTCTTGTTTCCCCGACCCTTCCCGTCGCGTCGAATCTACTACCCGTGATATTTTTCCCCGTTTTTGCAACATTTTACATTACTGCTCCGCTCCTCTTGGTTGTAGCGTGATGTTATATAGCTTATAGCCTTCCTCGATAAATAGGCTACCCAACACAAAAATAATTTTTCAATTCGGACCAGTAGTTCTTGAGATTAGCGCGTTCAATCAAACAAACAAACTCTTCAGCTTTATAATATTAGTATAGATGAGTGAAAGTTGAGACGTAGAGTTGGAAGGCCTCCCACAAAGTGGACCAATGACCTTGTGAAGGCTGGATGTGGGAAGCACAAAACCGGTCGAAGTGGCGGAGCTTGGGGGAGGCCTATGTCCAGCAGTGGACGTCTTTTGGCTGAAATGATGATGAAGAGTAAAAGTTACACCCTGTTCCTGATAGCTCAATAACACTGCCAGAACTAGGAATTAAACACCACGTTCCGAAGCCGCGCTTATTAGCACTAAGCCAACGATGGTATTTAATTAACAATTTGTCGGACAAGTCTGATAATGGATTATCTATGGAGAGCCATTTGTTCAGCAGTACAGCTGATATGATAACACAAAGATAATTCTATGGTTTATTAAAACATCCACTTCAATGGAACTTCAAAGTAGCAGTGGTTGAGGGCCCGACTAACGAGTTGTAGGTCTTTGTTCGAATCAAGGCAGGGGGCTTTACATTGTGTAAATAATTTCATTATCACTGCACTCAAAACGGTTAAGGAAACCGACATGTCCTAGAACTGGAAAATTCGAAGACATGTGACAGGTTACAACCCAGGCCCGGGTAACCACCCAAAGTAGAGTCTAAAATTGGTCGTCATGCTCAACATCGTATACATTTCTCAATTATATTTATTGGTTTAAGTACCATAATGTGTACTTAGGTGGTAACTATATAATTTACATAATTATGGACTCTTTTTTTTTGGGTGGGAAATCAACACATGACTTCTCCCGCTCTTCGTATCAAACTTTTACTAACTAAAAAAAACCACCCGTGTTCCTTCAGTTGCCTGTGCTATCGCCATGGTAACTCTTTCGCACAAATCCGCCACCCTCACAGGACCCAGTAGGGCATAGAAAAAGGGGAAAGAGGAAGCCCTGTTTTAGGACATCATTTGTCGACAGATAACAGACGCATTTCTTGTTTCTTCGTGTTTGGGTACCTAGTTAACGTTAAATTCTTTAGCTTCACGCATCGTTTCAAAGTAGGTTGCCTACAAGTGAGATAAAGAACATCAGATAAGGTGAGATATCACACGTCTGCCTAGCAAATGATGGATCACGTAGCAGGTGTAAACACAATTTTTTATAAATTATTATACAACATTAATTTTTGTTTATGCGAAACCCGAAACACGGGTCTAGTATTTTTATGTAAAGAATCTATGAAAAAAATTTCAAAACTGTATCATTAATAATCACAAAGTTATAAGCTTGATAAGTTACCTGGTTGTCCACGCAAAAACATATGCAGATCACCACAAACAGCTAGTGTACGTACCATCTCCGTGTAATGGACGTTTGAATACGAGAAAGACATGCTAATTTTAAAATCGAAACAAAACACTAAGGCCCGCGACTTGGAAGCGTAACTAAATATTTTTGGTACAAAATATAACATGGTGTAAAAAATATTGGAATCGATTCAGTTACTGATTCTGAACAAACTATATTCAGGTTTCGCATATACTAAAAATAATCTTGTATACAAGAGTAACTGCCCCATTGGTCTCGTGGTCGCAAGCGCGACTGCTGAGCGTAGGGTCATAGATTCGATTACCAGGACGGGGAAAAGTAATATTAAGAGTTTTCCATTAGGCATTTCTTAGTAAAAGCCCGAAGTTTCGAAGATGGCGGTGTGATACCCCCGTACCTCGGAAAGCACGTTAAGCCGTTGGTCCTGCACCTGATCTCTCTCAGTCGTGTCGTATTGCCGTCCCAGCAGACTATGAGAGTGAAGAAAGAGTGAGTGCTCCTGTGTCTGAGCACACACGCCTGCACTATAATATTTCCCGCGCCGATGGCAAGTCTCTGTTGAGATTTGCCGCCATAGCCGAAATACGGTCTGGAGGACTATATAATGTAGAAGAGAATGTCTCAAGACGAAAGTCTTTGACCAATGCATGTTGCCAGTGATGACCTATGGCACTGACATGGTGGTCGCTCACAAGGCTAGAAGTAACCCAAAGGGCAAGGGAGAGGACTGTGCTTGAAGTTTCCCTACGTGATCGAATCAGGAATGAAAAGATCCGCAGGGGAACCATACCTTGGTTCCCCTGCGGATCTTTTCTTTTCATCTTATGACCAACATAGCCCGAAGAATTGCCAACAAACTTAACTGGCAGTGGGCACATTGCTCATAAAACAGATGGACGATGGGGCAGAAAGGTTCTGGAGTGGCGATCGCTGGGAGACGTAGAGTTAGTAGGACTCGCAAGGTGTACCGAGGACCTTGTGAAGGCCGCAGGAATCCGCTAGATTGGGGAATTACAGAACCGGTCGAAGTGACGGAGCTTGGGGAGGCACATGCCCAGCAGTGGACGTCTTTCGGCTTAAATGATGATGATGATATACAAGAGAATCTGTTGGTGAAGATTTGGTAATCTTTCCTTATGTTATCGAAATAACTTCTGCCCGCGACTTCGTCCTCGAGAAAATTCGGTCCTGACTCATCGCGTCCCATCCCATCACTTCGCCCGCCCGCACTATTGTGTCATATTCGCAGAGCTTTCTTTCGGACTTTTTATTCTTTTTGGTCGTCTCCTAAGGGTCGTAGCGTAACGTTACATACTCTATAACCTTCCTCGAAAATTGGACTATCAAATGCAAAAATGATTTTTTAAATCCGACCAGAAGTTCCAGCGATTACCGTGTTCAAACAAACAAGAAAACTCTTCAGATTTATTATTGGTAAAGAACTAAGGTTCTGAATAGGCACGAGCCTATTCAAAGCCGAATATGTGTAGTACTTGCTTCGGGTCTTCAAAATCAAAAATTATTTATTCAATGAGGTTCAGCACTCTTCGAACGTCAAAATTACATAAGACAAGTCCCCTAAAACGCCCATCCTTCACCACTTCCTAGTGCTTTAGCTGGGAAGAAGTGGCGCAACAGAGAATGCATTCATCTTCATCATCTGCCTAGCATTTTTCCAACTATGTTGGGGTCGGCTTCCAGTCTAACCGTTGCAGCTGAATACCAGTATTTCACATGGAGCGACTGCCTATCTGACCCCCACAACCCAGTTACTGGGTAATACAATACCCCTTGATAAGACTGGTTGTCAGATTTACGAGCTTCTGACGACCTGTTACGACTGTCCAAGATCTACGAAAGACAGCCGGGACCAACGGCTTAACGTGCTTTCCGAGGCACGGAAGGGTCACGGACCAACCGAGGCAAGCGTAGCTTAACCTGAATGATCTTGTTACTTAGCCACAAGCTCTTCATGCACGAGCCTATTCAAAGCCTAATAAATAAATAAATATCTTAGGACAACCAACACACCGTTATCTGATCCCAAACTAGGCAGAGCCTGTACTATGGTAACCAGACAACTGATAAATATACTTATATATTTCTAAATACATACATATTATAGATAAATTACACCCAGACACAGAACAAATGATTGTGCTCATCACACAAAGATTTGTCCTGGATGGGAATCGGACCCACGACCTCAGTCTTAGCAGTCAGGGTCACTAACCACTAGACTAATAGGCCAGTCGAAAGGACAGGGAAGTCGGAATACGTGTAGTACCTACTTGCTCCGAGCCTCCGGGTCGCCTTTGGTATCCAACGAATACTGTCGAATCCAATGTGGCGATACGAACATATGGGTACCTTCCCAAGACTTCGATACACCTGCAACTCTTTTTCAACTTTCAAGGTATTTTCCATGGTTATTATTGGAAAAATGCCTTATGAATAATTCATCAGTCTAATTCTCAGCCTTGATGACTCCAGACGGTTAAAATGGGCTAAACTAGCGTGCCTGAAGGTCGTTTACTGTATATTGTACAATCGGTCTAGCCCATTGGTTCCCAAATTAATGGTGGTCCGCAGGATTAAAATTATCGTCTGCTATAAGGCCTTTTTTTGTAGATGGGAAATCATCGAATCACGTCTCCCGCTCTTCGTGTCACTTTTACTGACTAAAACCCGCTCGCGTTCCCTCAGTTGCCCATATGCCAGGGCCAAGGTATCTCTTTGGAACAAATCTCGCGACCCTGGCAGACTAAAAGCTTATTTCTAACTTTTATCCGTTTTTAATTCTTAACTATAGAACTGGCGTACTTCAAAAAAATTACGACATTACTGCAATACATTTTTAAAACGTGTTTTCTAAAACGACAACCAATGCAACAGTTTTTTTTTTTACTTCCTTGTATACGGGGGTTTTAGCTACGTTGTATATGTGCGTTTTATGTACTTATCTTTTTTTTTTCTAGTAATGTGCGTTTTGATTGTGCAGAATATTTTTTTTTCTTTCTGCTTTTCTTTTGAATGTTTTCGGTGGGATTTCCCGTCAGCTAAAATTATGAACTTCGTTACAATTGTTCATCCTCTATTAAATCCATTTAGGGAATACGTACATACATGAATTGAGCTACTCCTCAATAGACCAAGATTATGTCTGGACTTTAAAAGAGACAGTGACCTCTAAGTTTGTTTCTGCCTTTCTTCTCAGAGTAGTCAGACAGGAAACGCCAACTTCAACTAGTTAAAAAAAACGGTCGAACTGAGAACCTCCTCCTTTTTTTGAAGTAAGTTTAAAATCGGTCAAGAGTTAGTCGGACTGGCGCACCGAGGGTTTCGTACCATCACACATAAATATTTATTTTGATTGCAATATATTATTTCATATCGTATTGCAGTTTTAGATCAGCGCTATCTCTTGACCGATAGTGGAACTAATGTAAATGTTGTTGATGATTTACAAACATCAAAGAAGACGAAATGGTGGCTGGTCAATAACAGGTTGGGAGCCACTGGCTGGTCCGACGACGACCTAGGTCACGACCTTGGATTAAATTTATATTTGTTAAGCTGGCTTTTCGTTCTGCACTATTTGGACAAATACTATTGTACCTGTTTATAGATCGACCGAACCGAATGAGACCAATGAGAAAACTATGTTTTTACTGTAAAATAACGTACGCATCATCGCCAGATACACGCGCTTAGATGAAGCAAAATGTTAGAACTCCCACAGGTAATCTTGCAAAGGACTCGAGTTTTCGAGTCGTAATTTTAAGCACTCGACTCAATTATGCAAGACTCAGTGTGCTCAAAAGGCTAGAAGTCTAGAGTCAAGCACTCGAGTCTTAAAAAGGACTCGAGTCCTAAACAGGACTTGAGTCTTAAAAAGGACTCGAGTCCTAAACAGGACTTGAGTCTTAAAAAGGACTCGAATCTTAAAGAAAAACTTGGAGCATGAAGATGAGACTTGTACTAACCTCATTATTCGAAAAGACTCGAATAGAAGATGATAAGTTCAAATAAGTGATAATGATGTAATTATGCGTACAAAAAAATTTGACGATTTATTCATAGACTCGAATTCATTTTAAGACTCAAGTCCTTTTTCATACTCGAGTGGCTGTTGACTCGGGCTTGGCTTGACTCTAGAATCCGAACCTTTTGAGCACACTGAGTCTTGCAGCATAATTTAGTCGAGTCCTTAAAATTACGACTCGAGGATTCGAGTCCTTTGCAACACTACCTACAGGCGTGTTGAAATTTTAGAGGTATGAAAAACAGTGTGTAGACACAAGAGCACTTACTTTTCCTGGAGATGTGCTAGAGCTGCTAGGCCTTCAAATTGGATTACCCACAATTCGAGAGAGACGTTTCCGTATTCAAAAGCAGAATCAAAAGTCATTTATTCAAAATAGGCTGAGAGTCGGCACTTTTTGAACGTCAAAATTACATAAGACAGTCCCCCGACACACCCGCCCTTCACCACTTCTTAGTGCTTTAGCTGGGAACAAGAAGTGGCGCAACAAAGTAGTATTACTTTGGCCGTGTCTTAACACTAATTACTTCTCAAGGTTTTACCCTGTCCTTCATATATCAAAGAAAAAGTGAAGGTCAATAGCTAGAAAGTGACCCTGACTAAACTGGTAGTTCTAAAGAAAATAAATCGATTACTAAACATCAGGTGTGATGGAAATGGATTAGATGACATAAGAATTCTATGATGTTCCCACTACTGGGACCCAGGCTCCCTCTCAGTGGGAAGGAGTGGGCCGTAATCTACCACGCGAGCCAAGTGCGGGTTGGTAGATGTCTTATGTCTACGAATTTTTGGTTCTAGGACATGCCGGTTTCCTCACGATGTTTTCCTTCACTGTTATGAGAGCAGTGGTGATGATATTATGTACTAGCTTCTGCCAGTGACTTCATCCGCGTTAAATTTCATGTTCCCCCGACTCTTCCCGTCGCATCGAATCGCCTGCCCGTGCAATTTTCCCCGTTTTTGCAACATTTTTCATTGCTGCTCCGCTCCTCTTGGTTGTAGCGTGATATTATATAGCCTATAGCCTTCCTTGATAAATAGGCTACCCAACACATAACTAATTTTTCAATTCGGACCAGTAGTTCCTGAGATTACCGCGTTCAATCAAACAAAAAAAAACTCTTCAGCTTTATACTATTAGTATAGATTCAAAGTAAAGCGCTTGCCTGGTTTCGAACCCACGACCTACAACTCTTAAGTCGGGGCCGTTACCACTGAGCCGCCACTGCTCTATATCAGAATACACAATCAGTCTATAACCTGCCAAGGTCGCGAGACTTGTTCGAAAGAGACACCGTGACCCTGGCACGTGGGCAGTTGCAAGAACACGGAACACGGGTGGGTTTCAGTCAGTAAAAGTCTGATACGCCCTCGCGCTCCGCCCAGAGCGGGAGACGTCATTTTATGATTTCCCACCCACAAAAAAAAGCATTTCGTCGTGGAATGCAATAAAGTATTGAGGATTGAGTCGGGGCCCATACCAGTGGGCCACCACTGTTCTATCTGAGATGACATAACCAGCCTATAAAGTTCCCACAGCAGGGATACAAGCTAATTCTCACTGAGAGAGAGTGGGTTATAATCAGGGATGTTAGGGAGCTCCGTAACCGTAACCGAAACTATCGGATATCCGATATAAAATTTTTATCCGTAACCGTAACCGAATCCGAAATAAAAGTTTCGGATAACATCAGATTTGTTATTACATTTTTAGTTTAGGTAGATTAGATAACACTCAATATATATTTATAATTATTTTTATTTTAAATAGCTGTAATAATTACTCACACACTGATTGGAATTCCTACCAAAGAGTGACATACAAATAAAACCATTTTATTAGCTATTTGTATTTTATTTTTGAAATTCCTTAAAAATTTAATATCCGTAACCGAAATTATCCGATACTAACGGATAATCCGATATAATTTCATATCCGTATCCGGTATAATATACATTCCTACATCCGTAACCAATCCGTATCCGAAAGGAGAATCGGCAAAGATGTATGGAAACTGTTACCAGCACCAATAACAACCGCACATATGCCATTAGATAGGTATTTTAATGAATAACAATAACTAGTATGGCGGCTCATATCAATTCGCTGTGTGGAAAAAGTTGTGGCGATGTTTAGTAGAACGTAGGTTAGGTACATAACGGCGACGAAATAGAGCAGTCGAAGAGTAAATCACTTTTGGTGGTCTTGGTTTGTATATTTGCAAATGTACTAATTCCGATGATAAGACAATAATATAGTAAAAGCAAAGGGGTCCGATTATGGACCTGGTAGTTACATAACGGAACCCTTGAATAGCTACTAGTATATCTATCGAGTGTGGGCTCATCAGATGTGTATCAACGAGTCCTGTTTATTTTACCTTATGACGATGACTTGGTGAGTGGTGACTGACCTGTACGCTGGGTAACGGAACTCTTGAATAGCTTTTAGTAAACCCATCGAATCTGGGCTCATTAGATATGTCTTAACGAGTCCTGTTCATTTTGCCTGATGACGATGACCTGGATGCTGGATGACCACACTCAATATGTTTTCTAGTAGCTATTCAAGGGTTCCGTTGTCCGACGTTTGGCTCCAAGACTGGAGCGGGCTGGGGCTGCCTTAAAGCGGCTGCTGCCCAATCTGGGGGGTCCAAACGCCTCCTGCCGGAGGCTCTACACGGGGGTCGTGCGGTTCATGGCCCTCTACGGGGCACCAGTGTGGGCGCCCTCATTGAGGCTGCACCCAGCGCGCCGGTTGAGTGCGGCCCAGAGGGTCATGGCCATTCGGCTAATCCGGGGACACCGCACGGTCTCGTGCGAGGTGGCAAGCCTCCTTGTCGGAGTACCGCCATGGGATCTGGAGGTAAAGGTCCTCGTACACATGTGGGATTGGCGCGAGGAGGCGAAACGCCGCCGCCGCCGGGGCGAATCCGCTGCCGCGACAAATCGCGGCACGGTGGACAGAGCTCCGGTGTGATCTCATGGCGACATGGCGGGTACGATTGTCGCAACCCAGCGCTGGGCACGCCACAATTGCGTCGGTAAGTCCCCTCTTTGAGGAGTGGATAGAGAGGCGTCACGGCGTCCTCACCTTCCGCCTTACGCAGGTTCTCACCGGGCATGGGTGCTTTGGTGGGTTCCTGTTTAGGATAAAGCGGGAGGAAACGCCCGCGTAATCCATTGCGAGGATCGTCTGGAGGACACGGTGGAGGTGTGCCCTGCCTGGGCGGAGCACCGCCGTGTCCTCGTGGAGGCGATCGGCGGCGGTGACCTCTCGCATCTTCGCGGTCCTGGTGCGAGCCATGGTACGGAGCGAGAGGGCATGGGAAGCCGTCACCTCCTTCTGCAAAGCAGTAATGCTCGCGAAGGAGGAGGCGGGGCGCGTGAGGGAGTGGCGGTCTCTGCGCCCTCACGTCCCTAGCCACCCCAGGAGGAGACGCCCCGAGCGTCGGGAGTCAATAGCGGACTCCCGGCCACCGTAGGCACGAGCTTGCGGGCGGCACGCAATGGGTAGCTCGCCGCTCGGTAAGGATCAGGCTCGGGGCGACAGCGCGTTGTGTTCCACGCGCGCCTCAAAGAGATGTCAGCAGCACTGAAGGGGTCTGCTAGGACCGATGCCTGCCAGGGTCGCGAGGTTGTTCGAAAGAGATACCGTGACCCTGGCACATGGGTAACGAGACACGACAAGGAACACGGGTGGGTTTTAGTCAGTAAAAGTTTGACACGCCCTCCTGTTCCGCCCAGAGCGGGAGAAGTTATTTGATGATTTCCCACCCTAAAAAAAGGGTTCTGTTATATACCGTTCACGTCAGTTTTCAGGTCATCGTCATCAGGTCAAATAAACAGAACTAATTGAGACAAATCTAATGAGCCCAAACTCGATGGATTTATTAGTAGCTATTTAAGAGTTCCGTTATCTAGCATTGAGATCCATCATTCGACCAGCTGGAGAGTATCATATTATTTTATTATCATCGGAATGCTTACATTTTGGAGAATTCAAACAAAGACCACTAGAAGTGATTGACTATTGAATTCAAGTTTTCCTTTACCTAGCGTCCAGTACATCCTGCAAAATATCGCCATAACTTTTTTCACACAGTGATTTGAAACAAATCGCCATAGAAGTTATTGCTCTGTATGAAAATACCCATCGAATGACATATATGTGGTTGTTATTGGTCGCGGGGACCATTTTGTCCGATCCTCCTTTCATATCCATAACATCCCTAGTTGTAATACACGACGCGAGTTGCTGCTATGCTATGACGACAAAAGGCAGGTCTTTCTGGCAGAAGAATGAACGACTGGCGTCTAAGAATCTTTCCATAAAACAACAAGGATTTTTTAAAGTCTTTTCAATTTAATCCGATGTTTGATTAACTCATCAAATGCCGTAATTAGAGACACAATAGAAAGACAATTGCTTATGTCGAACTGTGTAACTTAAGACATTCAAAAGGTTAAGTATCTGAAGAGGTGCACAAACGCCCTTAGATAAGAAAATCATGAAACATAATCTTTCTATATGCATTATGTAGTTTTATAGTATCCAGTTTATGACGGTCGTTAAAAGTCGATAAAGATCAAGCGTTGTGATGGAAAATAATTCAAAAGGCTCACTTCTTTAAGCAAATGAAAGTTTCATGAAAATAGTCATGGGAGAAATTATAATACTACTTCCTACTAATATTATAAACGCGAAAGTATGTATGAATGTTTGTTCCTCTTTCACGCAAAAACTACTGACCTGATTTAGATGAAATTTGGCACACAGATAGTTTATAACCTGGAATAACACATAGGGTACTTTTTATCCCAGTAGTATGTTCCCGCGGGATAATTTCCGACCACCACGCGGGCGAAGCCGCTGGCAAACAAAGCTGGTCCTACTAATATTATAAATGCGAAAGTTTGTATGTATGGATGTGTGGATGTTTGTTCCTCTTTCACGCAAAAACCACTGACCTGATTTAGACGAAATTTGGCACACAGATAGTTTATAACCTGGAATAACACATAGGGTACTTTTTATCCCAGTAGTATGTTCCCGCGGGATAATTTCCGACCACCACGCGGGCGAAGCCGCTGGCAAACAAAGCTAGTCCTACTAATATTATACATGCGAAAGTTTGTATGTATGGATGTGTGGATGTTTGTTACTCTTTCACGCAAAAACTACTGAACGGATTTGGATGAAATTTGGAACACAGTTAGTTTATAACCTGGATTAACACGTAGGCTACTTTTTATCGCGACAGGACGTTTCCGCGGGTTATTTTCCAACCTCCACGCGGGCTAAGCCGCTGGCAAAAGCTAGTGAATAAGAAAAATAGGTCAGGTGCGTAGTACTAGCAACCGGCGAGCATGTATCATCTGGTCAAGATGTATGAACGTAAACGAGGCAAAAGGATTATGTCAGGATCGTACCAGGTGGCGTTCCGTAGTTTCTGCCTACCACTGCCTAGTGTTTTTTCGACGCCCTGCACTCTGTTGGAATATCGACACTCAGTTCAATACCGAAAGTTGAAAATTCAATGGACGATAAAATACCGCAACGATTTTTTTACGTCCGATTGTACGTCAACGAGTTCCGTGTGATGCCGGACGTAAAGAATAGCATCACCCCATTTCTTCCCGTGCTTGTCGTAAGAGGCGACTAAGGGACTTACTAGAGAATGGGCAGCAGCGTTCTCTATGCATTTTACCACCATACTGCGATCGCCCACCCACCTGCCAAGCGTGGCGATTACGGCAAAGCCCCCTTTGGGGGAGACCTATGTCCAATAGTGGACGTCTTTCGGTTGAAATGATGATGTAAGTCGATTAGTTACTTAGCCACGAGCCCCCTACTATTATTTACTGTTCCTGTTCATCATACTACTGCTGTACATAGGCATCCCCCAATTTTGGGGGCTTTGCCATAATCACCACGCAATTAGCAGCCGGATTGGCAATCGCAGTATGGTAGTAAAATGCATAGAGAACGTTGCTGCCCATTCTCTAGTAAGTCCCTTAGTCGCCTCAAGACAGCCACGGGAAGAAATTGGATCGTGCTATTCTTTATGTCCAACACCACACGAAACCCGTCTCTGTTATCCCTTTACATTTCAGTAAATGAACCTTAGCTCAGCGCGCTATGGAGCGAGCTATCCTCGGAGTTTCTTTGAAGGATAAAATCAGAAATGACATTATCCGTAAAAGAACTGGAGTTACCGACATAGCTCGCAGAGTAAGCAGGTTGAAGTGGCAGTGGAGTGGACATGTCTGTCGAAGGACTGATGGCCGGTGGAGCAGACGAGTCCTGGAGTGGAGACCGCGTATCGGCAAGCGCAGTGTGGAACGCTGACCTAGCCACTTTCCTTAGGTCGTCAGTACATCTAGGACCGACGACCTAAGTGGCGGAGGACAGGCTGTTATTTATTTATTTATTTATTTTAATTACATTTATAACACCATAACAGCTTACCAAGGCGCAATATGAGAGAGCCTATATCCAGCAGTGAACTACGATAGGCTGAGTTGATGAAATAAACCTTCTGAATAAATCTACGTCGTGAATACACTGCATTTGTTATCCAATATTGAAGACGTAAATCATGTATTTGATGAACTGTTTACTTTACCTAAATCTGGATGTTCCTTTCATGTTTTCATTAGTTTACAAATAACATGTTTAGTGTTATAAATATTATCGTTTTTTTTTTTTTGTAAGTTTATAAGATGTTTTGGAAACTGCCTTTTCGTGTAATCTGCCTAGAGTTTTCTCAACTATATTGGGGTTGGCTTCCAGTCTAACCGGATGTAGCTGAGTACCAGTATTTTACATGGAGCGACTGCCTGTCTGACCTCCACAACCCAGATACTGATTAAGGGGCACACCTAGTGTGACAGCCTAAAAAAGGCATTTATTGGGATTAAAAAAAAATAAAAACTAATAAATCAATCGTTTTAAAATTTTGAGGGTATACTTATACATGTTTTAAGATTACACAGTAAAATTTTTGAAATAAAATGTTAAATATTTTTGAAATGACACGCGATCTCCGGCGGTGCCAATAAAAAAAAACCGGCCAAGTGCGAGTCGGACTCGCGCACCGAGGGTTCCGTACAAACCTGTAGATATTCACGGTTTATGCAAGGTAGAATTCCGTGCATCGCGATCGATCGCGGCCGCGCGCGGCCTACGACTGTCGTCGATCGCTCGCGACAATAGTCAAATTATGAAAATGTATGGCACCGCTGCCGAGGCCCGCGACAGACGCGCGCGGCTGACGAATGTCGTGAGCCGCGCGCGGCCGTACGTGTCTTAACATGTTCTAGCGCTTAGTAACATCGTGGATTTCATGGCGCAAACATGTCTAGGAACGCAGGAGAAAACTTTTCGGTCGAGGAAGACGAAATATTAATACATTTTGTGTCTCAAACTCCAATCATATATGATATGAGGCATGGAGATTATCCTCCTCTTCTTCTTCAAGGATGTCAATTAGCACTTCGACCATGATTTTGACTTCGGTAGATACACGTCTGGAGGGAACTGACGAACAACATCTACTAATTTCAAGACACGGCCGCGCGCGGCTCACGACATTCGTCGGCCGCGCGCGTCTGTCGCGGGCCTCGGCAGCGGTGCCATACATTTTCATAATTTGACTATTGTCGCGAGCGATCGACGACAGTCGTAGGCCGCGCGCGGCCGCGATCGATCGCGATGCACGGAATTGTACCTTAAGGCTTGTGTTTATGAAATTAAATGTTATTTTTTTAATTTTTATATTTGAGTTGATTTGAATGAAAGGTAAATTGCGGTTTACGATTTATGACGTATAAAAAAAAACTACTTACTAGATCTTGTTCAAACCAATTTTCATTGGAAGTTTATATAGCAATGTACATCATATATTTTTTTTAGTTTTATCATTCTCTTATTTTAGAAGTTACAGGGGGGGGGGGACACACGTTTTACCACTTTGGGAGTGTCTCTCGCGCAAACTATACAGTTTAGAAAAAAATGATATTAGAAACCTCAATATCATTTTTGAAGACCTATCCATAGATACCCCACACGTATGGGTACGATGAAAAAAACATTTTTGAGTTTCAGTTCTATGTATGGGGAACCCCAAAATTTATTGTTTTTTTTCTATTTTTGTGTGAAAATCTTAATGCGGTTTACAGAATACATCTACTTACCAAGTTTCAACAGCATAGCTCTTATAGTTTCGGAAAAAAATGGCTGTGACATACACGGACAGACAGACAGACAGACAGACAGACATGACGAATCTATAAGGGTTCCGTTTTTTGCCATTTGGCAACGGAACCCTAAAAAGGTCCTCCACTGCTGGAGTGATTGCAGCCTTCTCCGTTGATAAAACTTTAAAAAAAAAATCTCGTTAAACTAAAACATATTGTCTGTACGATGACCCTCGGGCAAACAAAAAAAAACTAAAATTGACAAAATTTTACCCAAAATGGTCGCTTTTGGCCTGCCAAAATTCTATTTTTGATCAAATCAAAAAACTGGAGGCTCATCGTATGGAGAACTATATAGAGAAGATTTAAAAAAAAAATGATAGCGATCGGATCATTTGTCTCCGAGTAATCACTCCAGCAATTTCGAACAATGCTGTTTCGAGAAAAACGCGTTTAAAGATAAAATTATCGTTTTCACTGTTATAAATGGATTAAAATCATACTTATAGCTAATCTGCTATTCCAGGCCCATATAATTAATTCACCTTCCTCTTCCTCAAAAAGTGCTTGTTGAGCTGAAGAAGCGAAATCGATTTTTTGAAAATTTCACACGATAATAGTATAAAACTAAGTCGCGCCCCGCATCTGTAAGTTTGGATCTTTTAAACTACGCAACGAATTTTAATGCGGGTTTCATCAATAGACACAGTGATTCAAGAGAAAGGTTTTATATGCATTTTACGGCAAAAGCTAGTATAGTATATGCAAACTAGTAAGCCCATAAAAAAAAGTTAGCAGTTATGAGAACACGAACTAGAAAAAAAATGAATTGAGTAAACTAACGTAACTAACCAAATTAGTGCAGTTATTACTAATTGTTAGGAAGCTACTCATTCTCTCTTGACCTATATCTGATGGACGGTAGTTGATGAATCAAGCAATTAGTCTTCCATACGTACTAATCTATACTAATATTATAAAGCTGAAGAGTTTGTTTCTTTGTTTAATTGAACGCGCTAATATCAGGAACTACTGGTCCGAATTAAAAAAATCTTTTTGTGTTGGGTAGCCTATTTATTGAGGAAGGCTATAGGATATATAACATCACGCTACAGTCAAAAGGAGCGGAGCAGCAACGAAAAATAGTCGAAAACTGGCAGGAAATTCGATGCGACGGGAAAGGTCAGGGGAGCAAAAATTTGACGCGAACGAAGTCGCGGGCAGAAGCTAGTAGACCATTATCAGCCTATAATGTTCCCACTGCTGGAACAGAGGCCTCCTCTCTCCGAGGGAGGACTGTAATCAACCACGCGGCGCGGGCCCAGTGCGGGTTCATAGATGACTTGTAGGACATTATGCGAGTTCGTCGCAACAACACGCCTTGTTTCAAAGTTCCATGATATAGTTGGCAAGCTCATTGCCATCAATCGGGCCAAATCCAGACTATACTACTAAGAAATTCCATATAGAAAAACCCAGAAACACTATGCCCAACTTGCGAATCGAACTCAGGACATCAATGCCACGCAGTGACGCTTGCGGCCATTAAACTAACGGGGCAGTCAATGCGCCATTTCTCCTGGCGGGGTCGCGTGATTGTTCGAAAGAGATACCGTAACCCACCCGTGTTCCTTCAGTTGCCCATGTGCCGGGGGCACATGGGCAACTGAAGGAACACGGGTGGGTTTTAGTCAGTAAAAGTCTGACATGCCCTCCCGTCCAGAGCGGGAGAAGTCATTTGATGATATCCCATCCAAAAAAAAAAAAAATGCGCCATTTCTTATTCGCGCGGCGCGGCGGGACGTGACGGCGACGCGCCGCCTTCATACAGAACCGTCGCGCCACGCCGCGTCGTGCTGAGCGCTCTGTGTAAAGGCGTCCGTAATATCTAGTACATACATTACAACTATTCAGCGTCGCGTCACCGTCACGTCCCGTCACGCCCCGCCCGCTGTGTGAAGACACCTTAAAGCACTAGGAACTGATGAAGGGCGGGTGTTTTAGGGGACTGTCTTATGTATACCTGCATGTGTCTTAAGAAGACCGACTTTTGATTTGGATTTTCCTATATTCTATCAATTCTAGTGGTTCCAGATGTAAAGAATAGCATCCCCCCATTTCTTCCCGTGCGTGTCGTAAAAGGCGCCTAAGGGATTAACTAGAGAATGGGCAGCAGCATTCTCAATAGGCTTTACGACCTAATTGTGATCGCCCACCCGCCTGCCAAGCGTGGTGATTATGGGACATGGTCTTCCACTTTTATGGGAGACCCATGTCCAGTCAGTCGTCTTTCGGCTGAAATGAAATTCTATCTGCCAACAATCAGACACCAAAATAGACCAAAAATTATTTAATTGGAATATTCTGTGTCAATTAGTTTCGTTTTTGATAAGATTGGGCAACTCTTCTAAGTGAGGTCAAGGGTGGTGACTGATAAACTAGCGAAGATAAACGCTCTAATTCTGTCGAAATGGCTAACAATCAGTCTGCCTTTTTAATACGCTTTTTATTAGCTTGGTATAAATATCATAATTTCAACTTAAAGACATCCAAACTAGCCATAAGCTTCCCCTAATTTGGGAGGATTTGCCATAATCGCCACGCTTGGCAGGCGGGTTGGTGATCGCAGTATGGTGGTAAAATACATAGAGAACGCAGCTGCCCATTCTCTAGTAAGTCCTTTAGTGGTTATCGTTATATGACTAGTTTTTGCCAGCGGCTTCGCCCGCGTGGAGGTTGGAAATTATCCCGCGGTAACGTAGGTAGGTACTACCGGGATAAAAAGTACGCTTTTTTTGTGGATGGGAAATCATCCAATGACGTCTCCCGCTCTGGGTGGAGCGGAAGGGCGTGACAGACTTTTACTGACTAAAACCCACCCGTGTTCCTTCATTTGCCTATGCCATGGCCACGGTAACTCTTTCGAAAAAATCTCGCGTAACTGGCAGGATAAAAGTACCCTATGTGTAACCCAGGTATTAAAATATCTTTATGCCAAATTTCATGCAAATCCGTTCAGTAATTTTTGCGTGAAAGAGTAACAAACTTCCATAGTCACAAACTTTCGCGTTTATAATATTAGTAGGAAGTTGGACCAACCCATTTTTTCTTTTGCCGTCCCATTTGTCTTTTTCCAGTAGGACCGTTAGTTGTCCATAACTTTGACATGAGAACAATCCTACCAAACATTTTGTCAACAACAGTGAGGCACCTCATTTATATCCGACATATCTATTGTGACGGTGACGTCATCAATTAGTGTAATTGGACTACACAGTAATTCTAATTGAACCTAATTGAAAGTGGTAAAGAGTTCCTATTTGTATCAACGAATAGTTTCTTACGGGGAAAGATGAATGTAGGAACATATAGTGACCTTATTGATGTGATACCGGCGTTCGTGTATGACTAGACCATCTGTCTAGCCTAGATTTTCACAACTATGTGGGGTCGGCTTCCAGTCTAACCGGATGCAGCTGAGTACCAGTATTTTACATGGAGCGACTGCCTATCTGACCTCCACAACCCAGTTACTGGGTAATACGACACCCCTTGGTAAGACTGGTTGTCAGACATTCGGGCTTCTGACGACCCGTAACGACTGTCTAAGATCTCACAGCCGGGACCGAAGCCTTAACGTGCTTTCCGAAGCACGGGTCTTGGTATGTAAAGATGGTCACCCATCCACGGGCCAACCGCAGCAAGCGTAGCTTAACCTGAACGATCGACCTGTGGGGCTGTTGTAAGTTGGCCACAAGCTCTTCAGGCACAAGCCTATTCAAAGCTAAATACGTGTAGTACTTGCTGAAGGGTCAGGGGAGCAAAAATTTGACAAGGAAGAAGTCGCGGGCAGAAGCTAGTTCCTTTATAACTAGCTGGTGGTTTTGAGTATTTTTATATGGCCTACGCTATTGTCCTGCAGATCTGGTAGTGTTTTGTGACGGGTCGTTGAGCTTCCTAAACCTAGCCATATGGCATTTGGATAATATAAAAGATATGCGACAGGGCGATCATGAAGGCTTGATGCAGGCAGCATTTACCGCGTGGTCCGCACTGCAGAAGACCGCATATCTTGGAGACGCGTCGTATGTGGTCGCGATCCTCAGCATGTCAATTTGACTGGCCTGTTAGTCTAGTGGTTAGTGACGCTGACTGCTAAGGCTGAGGTCGTGGGTTCGATTCCCACCCAAGACAAATCTTTGTCTGATGAGCACAATCATTTGTTCTTTGTCTGGGTGTAATTTATATATAACACTAGCTGACCCAGCGAAGTTCGTACCGCCTCAGAATCAATAAATGTTGTGTTAACTTATCAGATCCCACCAACACAAAGCAAAGAGCACCAAGTACCATATACCCATGTTTGACCAAGTTATGACAAACTGGTACTTTGAAGGCATAAAGCGTTTTCTAGCTACCACACACCCATGTTAGTTAAGCTCCTACCAAGTTATGCAAACCTGGTACTTCGAAGACATAAAGCGTTTTCTAGCTATCAAACACCCATGTTAGGTGATTTAGTATTCTTAAATAAGTGTTCTTAATTTTGTAATTTTCCGCGCAATTTTTTAATTTTTTTCTTTCATAAGAACCTTCTCCTGACAATATCAAACACAACAAAAAAATAATAAGTGAAATCGGTCCAGCCGTTCACGCGTGATGGCGTGACCAAGGGAAATAGGGATTCATTTATATATATATAAAGATGTATGTATTTAGAAATATATAAGTATATTTATCAGCTATCTGGTTGCCATGGTACAGGCTCTGCTTAGTTTGGGATCAGATAACAGTGTGTTGGTTTTCCTTAGGATATTATTATATTATATTTGCTGAAATGGGCCTTTCTGGCGCAGCCGTGATGCACACTATAACGCTAGTTTCTATCATCGCACCTTACAGTTTATTATTCGATATTTATTTTACTCTTTCCTGCTGTATATTATGTGCCTTAAAGAGAGTGCTAATAAATAAATGTATTGTCTTTATTTCACTGAAGGAACGATAAGGAAGAGATAAATAATGTCGATAAGACTTTAAAATACGTTACGAAGCATGTCTAGTGTGACTGTGAATGATAGGCTGAGGAATGATGTGATAAGACAACGGTGCGGTTTAAAAGATGTAGTGACCAAATTTTAAAAGAGTATGCTTATTAGATGGTTCGGTCATGTTCAGAGGATGAATGAAGGACGGCTTACAAGGCAGATGTGACTGACTGCACATGGAAAGGGGATGCCCTAGGAAAACATGACCTTATTGGTGATGTTCTTCAGAAGGGTCAGGTGCATAGTACTCGCAACCGGCGTGCGTGTATGACCGATGTATGAACGTAAACGAGGCATTAGGAGTTTGTAGGGATCTTAGTAGGTGGCGTTCTATAGTTTCTGCCTACCCCCATGGGAAAAAGGCGTGAGTTTGTGTGTATATAAGGCTTTTTTTTTGTATGGTAAATTATCAAATGACGTCTCCCGCTCTGGGCGGAGCGAGAGGGAGTGTCAGACTTTTATTAACTAAAACCCACCCGTATTCCTTCAGTTGCCTGTGCCAGGGCCACGGTGTCTCTTTCGAACAAATCTCGCGACCCTGGCAAGTAAAGCTTGAAATGTTAATCTATTTGAAATTGAAAGATATACTGATCAAATAACGTGAGTGCTTTTCGTGATCTACGTGCTTCGAGGCGTGTACTGTTTGTTGTCAGCGTACACTGATAAATAAATATCAGTCTATCTAGTTTTTTCCGTAAAAACATCGCAGCGGGATGTTTTTGCGTCTCCCGCTCTGGGCGGAGCGGGAGGGCGTGTCAGACTTTTACTGAATAAAACCCACCCGTGTTTCCTTCAGTTGCTCATATGCCAGGGCCACGGTAACTCTTTCGAACAGATCTCGCGACCCTCAATGCACTCATCGAGATTTTAAGCAGGGCGTAAACGTGGACACTTTTGTGTCTTGTGTCAGATACAAGCTACTGATGAATATTTAATTTCTATAGAACCAGTATGAAATCATCCACTCCCTGCGTACACGTAAACTACTATTCACCAACAGCCCCACCAAGGGTTTGCCATAATCGCCATGCTTGGCAGGCGGGTTGGCGATAGCAGTACGGTGGTAAAATGCATAGAGAACGCTGCTGCACATTCTGTAGTAAGTCCCTTAGTCGCCTTTTACGACGCCGAGGTATTTTTATAATAAAACTGACATGATTACTAGTGGTACGAAAAAAAAATTAAAAACCCGCTGCTTTTATATTTTTATTTTTATAAATAATTGAGACCATTATTTCCAACAAAACAAGAATTTTATTGAATGAGTCACTGAAAAAAAAAATGGTTTCTAAATAAAGACAAAAATTCAATTGTAACTAGATTTTGGAAGACTCCTACGAGTCTTCCAAAATCTAGTTACAATTGAATTTTTCGGCTTGGTCGGTTTTATTATATGGAGCCACTGCCTATGCAGCTCCATGTAATAAAGCCAACCTAAACGTAGTTGGAAAAAGGCTAAGCAGATGACGATAAGAAGCTCTTCCCCTTAACGACTATCAAACCTAATTGGAAAAATAGAAAACAGTTTGCTTGGTGAAAGAATCAAACACTGGACTCCCATACTTAGGGTTGCCACCCGTACTTTATAATAAAGTATTATACGTTATTTCACATAATTGTACTTTATACTTTATGAGAGCAATAAAGTACACGAAAATACTTTATTTTTCAAGATTTGATTCGTTTGGGATTTTGAAAAGTTTACTCGAAATTTATTTGATAAAAACTTCAAAAAAACAATAAAAAATATGTTTTTAAATATAATAAGAAAGACAAATAAATTATACTTTCTTTTTATACTATGTACTTTATTTTTCTTACCTATAATAACCAATGTACTTTAATTGCTAGAAAAAAAGGTGGCAACCCTACCCATACTCAACAGTCAAGCTTATTACCAATAGACCGATGGAGCAGTCAAGTCTAAATTTCATTTCATTACTCCAGGAAGGATCTTCTAGATAACAAACTATACTTAATTTTATACAGTGATCTTTATCCTTTTTATCACAAATAACCTGCATGTCACGCTTTAACCCACATAAGTCTTAATTCCGTAGGAATATCGGGATTCTGTAGGAATATCGGGATAAAATGTATCCTATGTCCTAATGCAGGTCATAGTCTACCTCTGTACCAAATTTCATCCAAAACCGTACAGCGGTTTTATCGTGAAAGTATAACAAACAAACATACATACATAATTTCTAATCATTTATTTTTCCTGTAGATGGAATGCTTAATCTTATCTACAGCCTTATCTATGATAAGGTTACGGTTATGTTATGACCGTAACCAACAACTGAACAGATTATGTGCACCTAGAATCTAACATTTCATAAGTTCGCATTTAGGTTTATGTAAAATAAAAATATCTTGGAGAAATTTAATCAAATCGAGATTAAATAATTTGATTAAATTTCTCCAAGATATTTTAAAATCACATTATTAGCTGCTAGTGTGTCTTAACAATTCATAATAATAAGCAGTTAAAGGATGTTCCTCCCTATAGACCTCTGACCATCGGCAGCTTGGACCTAGTATTGCAAAGGACTCGAGTCCTCGAGTCGTAATTTTTCAGACTCGACTCAATTATGCAAGACTCAGTGTGCTCGAAACGCTCCAAGTCTAGAGTTAAGCACTCGAGTCTTAAAAAGGACTCGAGTCTAAAATGAACTCAAGTCCTAAAGAAAACTCTGAACATGAAGATGAGACTTGTAGCTCATGATTCGAAAAGACTCGAATAGAAGGTGATAAGTTCAAATGAGTGGTAATAATACAAAAAAATCTGACGAGTTATTAGAGTTTTTCGAATGATGAACTACAAGTCTCATCTTCATGTTACAAGTTTTTCTTTAAGACTCGAGTTCATTTTAAGACTGGAGTCCTTTTTAAGACTTGAGTCCTTTTTTAGAATGACTCGAGCTCGGCTTGACTCTAGTCTCCGAGCCTTTTGAGCACACTGAGTCGTGCATAATTGAGCCGAGTCTCTAAAATTAAGACTCGAGGACTCGAGTCCTTTGCAACACTACTTGGACCCTGCTTCCAAAGCTGATGGGCCACTATTATTTAATAAATTTCTTAATGTTTTTGTTTGTTGTAAAAATATTTCATCATCATGAATGTCCTGCCCTTATCCCAATTAATTTGCGGTCACCACAACACGTCTTTTTCTTCCACACTTCTCTTTTGGTCGTCATCTCAGTAGTCACCCCCTTTCTATCCATATCATAATTCACGAAATCAAAACAAAAGGTATTTAAAAAATAATAAACGAGAATAATAAGTATTGAAATGATATCAATATTATTTAACTTTTTTAAATTATTGATGGTGAAAACATTTCAGTACTTATTATTTTTTACTGCAGATAATTTTCGTGTGCTTTTTTATTTGCGATAAAAAGCCGCATATGAACTAGACAATACTTTGGATATGCTTAGAGATGGTAGATTTCAAGAATAATCTGACAAAAATATCCATTATTATTTTTTACTGCAGAACATTTTAAAGTCCAGATTTTTTACATGTTTAGTCATTTATATTACAATATAAAGCTGCATAACATTTGGAGAATACTTTAACTGTGCATAATATCAATGAAAGAACATTTTAAATAAATTGAATACAGTCTAATAAGAATCTCATTCTATGAAGTGTTGACCTAAAACCACTTCTCACTTAGCTAATTGAATTAAAAAAAAAACCTTGTGATATAATATTACCGCATAGCTAAAAAAAAGAAGCCAATTATTCAAAAAAAGAATACTTACTGTAAATATCACTGAGATTGTCCCAGAAACTGTTCATCAAATTTCTTTGGAAAGCGAAAAAATCGTTTTGATTACGGCCGCACACATTTCTTGAAACGATTGACTAATAAATAACAGTCTAGAGAATAAAACGTCCGGCAATTGTCGCACGCACTATGTAGTAAGCGACGCAGACGGCTAATTATAAAGTCCTATGCCAATTCATACAATACAACCGCTTATTTGTGAAACATCAAAACCGTTTTCGAACACAAATAAAACCGGAAGAACGCACACACAACACAAAAGTTTTACAGGGACTGCACAGTTTATTGCCCTAATTACGGTAGCCGTATTGTTTATAACTGTGTCGAAACAATGATAATTTTTATTGAAATAATATGCTTCAAGGCACAAAATTTTTTTTTTTTTTTTTTTTTTTCGCTTTTGGCAATTGAGCCGATGTCGACTATTCTGCCAGAGTCACGTTTAGACGGTAGCGTAGCGCAAACTGACGCAAACTGTCGACTTTGTACTTTGTGGTAGGTTTACAGATTCTGTTAGTCGTGAAGTTAGTCGTATTTAAAATTTTAGATTATTGTCGTTTAAAAAAGTTGTTAAAATTTGAATAATTTTGGGGGAGAAGTGAAATAGAAGGGAATGAAAGTTAGTTGGGAGAGGAATGTTACACTTGGAAATTTCTTCATAGAGGTCGAAGGATTTGGTATTCAAGGAGCAGGAGAAAAATATATGGTCCAAAGTACCGTCTGCAAGACCGCATTCACAGAGGGAACTATCCTTAACATGGATCTTTTTCAGAAACACTGGGCTACAACAATGTCCAAGTCGCAATCTGCAAAGCGAGGAAACAGTTCTTTTGGCCAATTTTGGGTACTTAAAAAACCAAGGCTTCGGCTGGATGTCAGGCTGTATCGATGAATAGTAGATACCCTTGACTTTTGAGGACTCATTCCACTTTTTGGTCCATGAGTCAAACAGTTTGGGTTTGGCACCATTTCGCAAATCGTAGTTATGGGCTACGTAGTGCTTTCGATCAACCGGATTTGATGTGGCATACTTTGCTAACGAATCAGCGCACTCGTTGCCAACAATCCCTGAATGACCAGGTATCCAGGCTATCTCGATATCTAAGCCGTTTTGGGAACAGTCAAATAACAAGCTCTTAATATCTAAAATGATTTTACTATGGGTTTTACTACGAAGTTGATTCTGTTTTAGGGCCTGAATACTACTGCGGGAATCTGAGAAAATAACTGCTTTTGTAATTTGGTGTGACTTGATATAGTGTATGGCTTCTAAAATGCCAATACACTCCCCTGTAAAAACTGATGTTTCTGGTGGACATTGAAAGAGTAGGGCAATTTTGGAATTTTGAAAGTATACAGCTACTCCTGTACATTCTTTTAGTGATAATTTTGATGCATCCGTAAAGAAAAAATTCCATCCTTCCCAATAACGTTTGATGGCTAACTCAAAGTCACGTCTTGCGTTTTGAGAATTCTTCGAGATACCCAGTCCCAAAACGGCCTTTGGTTCGAAATGGATCGTTTCATATGCAGCGGAAAAGACGGGCAGGATTGGGTATTGACAAACAGGCGAGGAGAGGTTTTTAAGCTCTCTGTACCTATTTATCAATAGTGGGACTGTTTTATTTTTCCAATAGGGAGTGTTATTGAAGGAAAGGTCAATTTGCTCTAAAATTGGAAGTAAGGGATGGGATGAAAGAGAAAATACCTTGGAGAGGAAACGATCTGCCAAATACTGTCTTCTTAGGAAAAGGGGAGGTTCTGCACATTCATTTTGAAGCGCATTTATGGGAGAGGATCTCATGGCACCAATAATCATTCTTAGGCATTTGGCCTGAATGCTGTCCAGTCTCTTGAGCGCTTCTTTGTTGCAGGGCTCTATGAGAAAGCAACAATAGTCAAGAGCACTCCTGGTCAGCGCATTATAGACCAGTTTGAGGGTGTAGGGGTGAGCTCCCCACCACACCCCGGCTAAGGCCTTAAGGATCGACACAGAGCATTCACATTTTTTGACCGTGTTATTTATGTGATCAACCCCAGACAATCTCGAGTCCAGTGTTACTCCCAGAAACCTAGCACTATCCTTAACTGGAATGATTTGCCCATCGATATTTATATCTACTTGGGGAACGGAACGCTTGCGGGTAAAAATGACAGCTGAACTCTTTGGAGCACTTAGAGATAACCCGTGATCAAGGAGCCATTGGTTTAATGAGGATAAAGAGACATTCATTGATAGAGCGGCATCCTGGATGGAATCTCCAGTGACCAGTAAAGCAATATCGTCAGCATACTGAAGGATTTTGCAGTCATAATTTAGGGATGAGGCCAAATTTGCTGTATATATATTATATAATAGGGGACTCAAAACAGAACCAGAATAATCTGAATAATCTGAATAATCAGAATAATCTGACAAAAATATCCATTATTATTTTTTACTGCAGAACATTTTAAAGTCCAGATTTTTTACATGTTTAGTCATTTATATTACAATATAAAGCTGCATAACATTTGGAGAATACTTTAACTGTGCATAATATCAATGAAAGAACATTTTAAATAAATTGAATACAGTCTAATAAGAATCTCATTCTATGAAGTGTTGACCTAAAACCACTTCTCACTTAGCTAATTGAATTAAAAAAAAAACCTTGTGATATAATATTACCGCATAGCTAAAAAAAAGAAGCCAATTATTCAAAAAAAGAATACTTACTGTAAATATCACTGAGATTGTCCCAGAAACTGTTCATCAAATTTCTTTGGAAAGCGAAAAAATCGTTTTGATTACGGCCGCACACATTTCTTGAAACGATTGACTAATAAATAACAGTCTAGAGAATAAAACGTCCGGCAATTGTCGCACGCACTATGTAGTAAGCGACGCAGACGGCTAATTATAAAGTCCTATGCCAATTCATACAATACAACCGCTTATTTGTGAAACATCAAAACCGTTTTCGAACACAAATAAAACCGGAAGAACGCACACACAACACAAAAGTTTTACAGGGACTGCACAGTTTATTGCCCTAATTACGGTAGCCGTATTGTTTATAACTGTGTCGAAACAATGATAATTTTTATTGAAATAATATGCTTCAAGGCACAAAATTTATCCTTTTTCTGATTCTGACGTGCGTGACGTTGTGGCGCTGCCCCTTTTTAGTTTATTATTTCCTATCGCTTTTAGTCGATTAATATCAAGTTTATGCCAATTTATTTTCTATTAAATACTAGCTTTTGCCAGCGGCTTCACCCGCGTAGAGGTCGGAAAATATCCCGCGGGTATCGTCACTGCTCAGCTCCTACGTGTCGCGTTATGTTATATAGCCTATAACCTGCCCAAGAGTATGGACTACAATCGTACCAAGTATGGTTAAAATCCCTTCAGTAGTTTTTGACCCATGCGTGCATATACAGACAGACAGACAAAAAATTTACTGATTGCATTTTTGGCATCAGTATCGATCACCATTCATCCTCCAATATTAATTTTGAATGTATATTCAATGTACAGAATTGACCTCCCTACAGTTTTATTATAAGTATAGATTTGTAATTACTAAACAGAAACAGTACTTTTCACACTATAACACACGCAAAAATATTATCCCTTTATAAAAATGTAAAACTCAAAGTTTATTTAGTGGGAAAACGACAAAAATAGTTGAAGTAACTTCTTTAGTAGAACTTTGTTAAAAACCGTCTTGTTACTAGCATACTAAATTAATCGCCAAACTCCAACCCTAGAATACGCAATTTCCAAAGACAACAGACACATACACGTTTCGTATGCGTTCATGAACTAAGCATTTTAAAATAAAATCTAATGATGTGATGTTACATAAAATGTATAACATTGTTTAAATATTATATGATATATTCTATATTCATGTGGATGATCTCTACGTTCTGTAACTTTCGAAAAAATCACTTTATTCCAAAACTACATTCTGATTTTTATGATTCATAATAAAAGTACTCTGTGTTATGATTGCACCAATAAAACCATAAACAATACTTTTGAAGGAATCAGATGTCAGATGATCGATCGATTTTGAAAGGTGTCTAAAATACGGGAAAATTAGAACCAGATTCTATTCTATTTGTTTACAAAATCAAGAAAACATTATTGAAACATAGAAAACTTTAATGAAAAATGTCTTCATTTCTATGTTTTATTTGCCATAACACAGTGAACTCGGATACTAATGAAGAGACACGGGACAAATACAGAGAAATCGTCGGGATGAACGTAAAAATTCTCTCGTGTTTATGTTATGATTATTTATTTACATTCAGTTCTAACCCGTTTCTGACTACTTCTACGCCTTTTGTAGTCCATCGTTAGACATAGACTTCTCGTATATGTAGAAATTACTAGTCACAAGCCACGCCATGGCCCTAATAGAAAAAAAGGCAGTTCATATTAAATATTCAAAACTGCTGCGATTGTCATGCTGAGTTCTATACAGCAATGGTGGTATAAAATGTCCTTTCTTTCATATAGTACGCAGAGTTGTTGAGCTCCTTACCTTCTGAATTGATCTGAGACACATCTGTGCCCTTTTTTTCTGTGAGTGGGAAATAATCAAATGATGTCTCCCGCTCTAGGTGGAGTGGAAGGGCGTGTCAGACTTTTATTGACTTAAACCCACCCGTGTTCCTGAAAAACTGAAAGCATTTGTTTCAATCAAACCCACTACAGGCACTTTTGAATTGACAAGGGGTTGTGGTCAGTCGAAAGATGAAGCTAGATTCCCATTCTGAAATCTATTAGATTCCTATGGAGAAGAACGACCAGCAAACTCATTGGACACCTTTTCTGGTCACTGGTGAACTCAACTCAGAGTGTGAGATGCATTTCTGATGCAGCCTTACTTAGTTATTCACACTCTTTCAATCTGTATATTTGTTTAAAATTTGCCCAAAATTGTCTTTACGCCATGTGTAGCGGAAAACATCTACCTATTACTAGAAGACCGGGTTTGGACCCAACCGATGGCAATAGGATCCCGCCTATTACATAAGATTTAAAGATAACTGACAGAATGTGTTTGTACTAACAGTATACCTCTGCCCAACCCTTCAGGGGATAAAGGTCTGTCAGGGTCGCGAGATTTGTTCGAAAGAGATACCGTGACCCTGGCACAGGCAACGGAAGGAATACGGGTGGGTTTTAGTCAGTAAAAGTGTGACACGCCCGCTTCCACCCAGAGCGGGAGACATCATTTGACGATTTCCCAGCCACAAAAATAAGGGGATAAAGGTGTGATGTTATGTTTAGTAATAATGTTTGTTTCAGCTGTGCCCTGATTCTCATCTATGCTATATTTGTTGCCACATGTTGAATAAACTGTGGCTATTTAAATCTGTATGCTTAAAAAGGAGTTTGGAATATCCTGTACTGTTTAGGTAAGTAGATAATCTAGAAAAATAAACACAACTTTTCAAGTATATATTTTTTTGAATTTAAATTCTTTCACCACAAACTTGATATATGATTTATAGCAATACACATCAAACTATCAAATTAGGTACTAAACATTATACTAAAATAGACTTCTTGACGACAATCTTTTAATTTCGCAGTTAGGAGAGAACTAACCTTTCAGAATCAGTTCACAACAACTTTCGAAACTTAGAAGACCTGTGACATCTGCACTGGATGCGCGTGGAGTATGGTCCACCCCTCTCACTGTGACCCAGCAGTGGGCGCATTATCTATACTTATAATAAAACTGTAGAGAGGTCAATTCTGTACATTGAAAATATATTCAAAATTAATATTGGGGGATGAATGGTGATCGACACTGATGCCAAAAATGCAATCAGTAAATTTTTTGCCTGTCGGTCTGTCTGTCTGTATGTGCACGCATGGGTCAAAAACTACTGAAGGGATTTTAACCAAACTTGGTACGATTGTAGTCCATACTGCTGGTCAGGTTATAGGCTATAAATCATAACGCTGAGACACATAGGAGCCGAGCAGTGACGACAAATTTGAAGCAAGTAGGATAAAAATGCGCTTTCGAGCTAAAAAAAATTAACCTGGATTAACACATAGGCTACTTTTTATCCCGGTAGTATGTTCCCGCGGGATATTTTCCGACCTCCACGCGGGCGAAGCCGCTGGCAAAAGCTAGTAATAAATAAATAAAATAGAATCATTTTAATTCGGACAACTAAGATCCATAAATTGTTAGTAACAGTTTTCCTTAAAACACTATTGTTGGTAACTTATTCTACAGACAAATTTATAGGCTGATTTTTCTAAATATAGAAATTATACCTAGATACCTTTACATTTACAGCGAAAAGGGCACAATAAACCTACAAAGAAATGAAATTGTAACAACAATAATATGTTTCGAAGAAAATTGTCTACCAACCAATGTCTCGCAACTTTTTGTTGATAATAGAGACCAAAGTATAAACAGCAATGATTACACTAAACTTGAAGAAAGTCATAATGATTTTGATGATTATTTCCGAGATAATACTGCAAAAGAAGTTATAGAAACGGAAATTGAGAGAATAAAAAGTATTGATAATTGTGATAGACATTTTGTGAAAAGTGATGAACAATTTGTGAATAATGATGGACATTTTCTAAAAAATGATGTAGAATTTGTGAATAATGATGACCAATTTGTGAATAATGATGAAATATTTGTGAAGAATGTTGAGCAATTTGTGAATAATGACGAACAATTTGTGAATAATGATGTTCACAATTCTGGTGATGAAAATATGTTTGATTATGAATTAAATAAAGACCAAGAAGGTGGCTTAGAAACTAAAGCACAGAGTGAGGAAGAAGATGAAATAAATTATGAATATTATGAAGATGAACGCAATGAATGTATAGATGAAATTAGAAATGAATGTGGAGATGAAGAAACTGCTGGAGAATTAGGTAAATCTCTCTATATATATTTTTTCTGTTAACCTGTATTGACCTGCTACTAGGTAAAGGTGCCTCCCCATATTTTGACACTATGCAGTTAGTGAGGGACGAGTTGAAATCTATATACGGGGTCAAACTAAATTACGTAACGAAACTACGGAACGAAAGACGGGGCGTAGCTAGTGTAACATACGTTGCAACGAACATGCGGTCCAAATATATGAAACTAGCTTCTGCCCGCAACTTCGTCTGCGGCAAAGACTGAGGTCGTGGGTTCGATTCCCACCCAGGACAAATGTTTGTGTGATGAGCACAATCATTTGTTCTGTGTCTGGGTGTAATTTATCTATAATATGTATGTATTTAGAAATATATAAGTATATTTATCAGTTGTCTGGTTACCATAGTACAGGCTCTGCCTAGTTTGGGATCAGATAACGGTGTGTTGGTTGTCCTAAGATATTTATTTATTTTAAATATTTGCTCCCCTGACCCTTCCCGTCGCATCGCAGCCTACCAGTTTTCGTCCATTTTTTTGTTGCTGCTCCGCTCCTTTTGATCATAGCGTGATGTTATATAGCCTATAGCCTTCCTCAATAAATAGGCTACCCAACTCAAAAAGATTTTTCAATTTGAACCAGTACTTCCTAAGATTAGCGCGTTCCCCCCCCCCCCCCATTTTAGGGAAGTGGGGGGTTAGAAAGAGACAAAACGTAGCCTATGTCACTTTCCATCCCTTCAACTATCTCCACTTAAAAAATCACGTCAATTCGTCGCTCCGTTTTGCCGTGAAAGACGGACAAACAGACATACACACTTTCGCATCTTCTATATATATAAAAATGAATCCCTATTTCCCTTGGTACACTTTCACATTTATAATATTAGTATGGATACATCGTGAAATGTAATACACCTTGAAACAAATTCGCCTTGTTGTTGTGTTATACTTTATTTTACAACTTATTTACTTGGTTAAAACCTCATTTCTACAAATTCCAGATACATCAAAGAAGAAAAAATCGAAGAAAAGTAAAAAGAAAGATTTCGAGAAGATTGTTCTTTCTACAGAAGAGCAGAAGGCAGAATTAGAAGCACAAAGAAGGGGCAAGAAGTATCTGGAAGCAGAGTTTAAATGCTATAACTGTGCTTTGGGGTTTCTGTTTAAAGATACTTATCAGGCTCATATGATGAGGCATGAAGAGGTAAGATATAAAAAATATATGGCAGATACTACTTCATCGTCATTTCAACCGAAAGACATCCACTGCTGGACATTCTATGTAGTGATTATGCAGCTCGATTCAGAACTTAAGGAGCTCAATGTTTCGACGAACAATACCAAAATAATAGTTTAAAAAACTTGGTTAGCTATGGAAGTGTGTTTTTTAACTATTATTTATTTTCTATTTATTAGTTCGGCTAGCTACCAAAGAGTTTTTTCTTCTTTGTTATCATAGTAACCCTGGCAAGGATAACGGCACAAAATTAAATTATTGTATTGTCAACGGTGCTCGACAAGTATATACAGTTTAAATGAAATCTGACCGTTTAAAGTGGGTAAAAATCAAGTCCAAAGAAGTCGTTTACAAACATACAGATGAAGCTAATAAAAGCGTGTTAAAAGAGGACATCTTCATTTATAACTAGCTTTTGCCAGCGGCTTCGCCCACGTGGAGGTCGTAAATTATCCCGCGGGAACATACTACCGGGATAAAAAGTAACCTATGTCCTTTCTCAGGCTCTAAACTATCTGTGTACCAAATTTCATTTAAATCGGTTCAGTAGTTTTAGCAGGAAAGCGAGACAGACAGACAGACAGACAGACAGACAGACAGAGTTACTTTTGCATTTAAAATATTAGTGTGGATAATATCTTAGCACAACCAACACAACGTTATCTGATCCCAAACTAGGCAGAGCCTGTACTATGACAACCAGACAACTGATAAATATACTTATATTTCTAAATACATACATATTATAGATAAATTACACCCAGACACAGAACAAATGATTGTGCTCATCACACAAAGATTTGTACTGGGCGGGAATCGAACCCACGGACCTCAGTCTTAGCAGTCAGGGTCACTAACCACTAGACTAACAGGCCAGTCAGTTATCCATGTTTTTCTTTTTCAGTCGAACGGAGAATACCGTTGTATGCTATGTTCCCTCCGTTTCGCGACGGGCGCCGTCCTCCGGTCTCACAATTCGCTCCACTCCGTTCGATATCGGTGTTCGCGTTGTTCCGAACACATTCGAGCTCGACAGACGCAGACGCACGCTAAATACTGCCATGAGAACACTTCGGCGGCTACTTGTCATCTATGTGGCAGGATTTTTCAGTAAGTACCTATGGTAATCCTAGTATTATTATAAACTAGCTTTTCCCAGCAGTCTCGCCCGTGTGGAGGTCAGAAATTATCCCGTGGGAAACGGCATAAAAAGTAGCCTATAACCTTCCTACAAAATTGAAAAAAACCTATCAAAATAATGCAAGTTTTTTTTTTTGTCTGCTAGTTAGAGAGATTAGAGCATTCCAACAAAAAAAACACAAACTATTTAACTTTATTATAATTTATTATTATTAATAATGTAGTACTTATAGATTTATTTATTTTGTACTTAATTAACACGGTTTCTAATCAATTACAAACACATTAAAAAGAAAATATAAAATTATAATTTTAAACTTTTAATCATAAAAAATAAGCAAATCAAAAAATGTTTATTTATGGAAAGAGTATCCCCAGGGGTCGTCCCAAATACATTGTAATAACTTTTTTGGGTAATTTTTGCATAAGCTTCGATAATACGTATTTATTCCAATTTGTGTAACGATGATGTTGTAATATAATCTGTCGCTGTTGTTTATATTTTTTACCAACCAATTCGTATATCACTACTTAGTGATATACGAATTGGTTGGTAAAAAATAAATCGGTAAAAAACTAAAAAAACAAAGACACCGACTTCTGAAATAGAATTTATTTGTCACTTCTTACTGTTTTATTGGAAGTTGGTTGGTTTATTTTTTTTTTTTGGAAATAAAAAGTTTTTATAGTATACTAGATTTTTGCCAACGGCTTCGCCCGCATATCACACATATATAAACATTGCTTTTGAATCTATCTGTCGCGTAGTTTAAAAGATCTAATTGTACCAGATGCGGGAAGCGGCTTCTGTTTATACTAAAGAAAAGATTTTGTATTTTGCGAATTTTACGTGAAAAGTCGCGGGCAGAAGTTAGGCAATATTATTAGTCGTAAAACATTCTTTAATAATTCAGTAGCCCAATAAGTACTTACATTGACTTATTTCAGCGACGTTTGTAAGGCCCGGATAGCTCAGTCGGTAGAGCATTGGACTTTTAATCCAAGGGTCCAGGGTTCAAGTCCCTGTTCGGGCGATTCTTTTTGTTCATTTTTATTATTTAAATTTCTTCCTATCAGTTGAGATAAGTAAAATAAGTACAATAATCAACAATTAGTACTAAAGTTTTTTTATAAAATATTTTTTGGGTATGATTACCGAGGCAGCTATAATGCTATTGAATTTTTCCAATAAGAAATTCTCAATAATAGCTCGGAGAATTTGTTGGCTCGCCCCCTATTACATAGGACTCAAGTATCATAATTTTCCTACCCTTATCCCAATTAATTCGTGGTCGGTGCAACATGTCATTTTCTTCCACACTTCTCTATTAGTCGTCATCTCGGTAGGGGGGGACCCTTTCTAACCATATCATAATTCACACAGTCCATCCATCGTTTCTTTGGTCTCCCTCTACTCTTATAACCTTCGACATTCATACTCAATACTTTCCTCATATGGGAGTCAAGTATAATTGAAGAAATGTGATTATCTTTATACCTCTGTCTAGCCCTAGAAAATAAAGGCGTGATGTTAAGACACGTCGGAACAACCCGAAATGAATAGTAGAGAAAATATTTCTTCCTACTATCTTTATATATCCATATAATTCTACTATATGTGTGTATGTCGCTGAACTCCTCCTAAACGGCTGGACCGATTTGAATGTTCTTTTTTTGTATGCATTTGGGTGGCACCCTGGATGGTTTAGATTCACCATTGGACCGGAGGTGGCGCTGCTATCGAGTTCTAGGAAACAGGACAACGTCTGTACGGTCAGCTAGTATACTTATAAATTAAAAAGTTGGTGGTTTAGATGTTTCTATACGTTACCGTCTGGTTGTTGCCGGACGTAAAGTATAACACCATCCTATTTCTTCCCGTGGGTGTCGTAAGAGGCGACTGAGGGACTTACTATAGAATGGGCAGCAGCGTTCTCTATGCATTTTATCACCATACTGCTATCGCCAACCCGCCTGTCAAGCGTGAAGATTATGGTAACCCCCCCCCCCCCCCCCCCCTTAATTAAGGGAAATAAGATGGATGGGGATTAAGATGTCCAGCAGTGGATATCTTTCAACTGAATTGATGAATTTATGTAACTCTTTCAATACAAAACAAATTCCGACTTTCGTCCAAGCTTAAATCTACTTGTCACATTTTTTTAAATATGTATTTAGAACTTAATCTTATAATACTAGCTTCTGCCCGCGACAGCGACCACGAGAAATTTTGACCCCCGATGCTCCGGTCCACCGCCTCGCGTCTAATCACCCGCCGCGTTGTTACTTCGTTTTTGCTTAACGTTCTTTCTGTTTTCTCGGCTCCTCAGGGTCTTAGCGTCATATTAAATAGGCTAAAACCTTCCTCAAGAATTTGGCCATCAAATGCAAATGATTTTTTCAAATCCGACTAGTATTCGTATTTTTTTTTCTATTTTTTTCTACTCCTAAGTGTCCTAGCGTGATGTTATTTAACTTATAGCCTACCTTCATAAATGGGCTATACAGTACTAAAATTATTTTTCAATTCGGACCATTAGTTCCTGAGATTACCGCGTTCAATCAAACAAACAAACTATTCAGCTTTATAATATAAACAATAAGTATACATTTCTAGCTCTAAGTTCTAAAGTTAGAACTCTTGTAATGACGCAGATAATGTGTTACTCTACAGGGATGCCAGCGGCCTGCAGCAGCATCTGAAGAGGTTCCATATGACGAAGACTAGGAACAGAACATACTCGTGCAGCGTTTGTGGGAAGAGTTACAGCAACCAAGCAGCCGTTAGGACGCATATGATGTAAGTATGTATTAGGTCTTTACCTATGAAATTGCCGTTCTGCAGTACTGGCCATTTCAAATCAAAATAATTTTTGTTTGTCTAAGAATTCTAATTTCAAATTAAGTTTATTTTAAAAACATGGAATTCTTTTTCCAAAAGTAGTCATTTGTTTATTGATTAGTGTTACATTTTCATCGCATTTCAATCTTTTTCGTCATCATGGATACGTTAAAAATTCGAGTAATTATGGAATATGAGTACCGTCGTGGCAGCAACGCGGCACAAGCGGCACGCAACATCAACGACGTTTACGGAGCTAACACTACAAACCAACGCACCACCTGTTATTGTTTTGCTCGCTTCCGTTCTGGAAATTTCCGTATAGTACCAGTCGCCCCCACATGAATTGCCACCAGGTGGCAATTGGGAGAAAAAAATCCCAGTTGCCACCGGGTGGCGACTGGGACCTTATTGCCCCCACTTCAAATCGCTGTACATTGCGGCGTGGATCGCCAAACCCCCTCATCGCTATATTTCTTACGGCCGCGATGACGGGGTTGGCGGTCACATTTCCAATGTGGTTTTATTAGTAGATATGTGATATTTTTAGGGACATACAAACAAGATTTTCTTTATTGTAGTTGCTTTTAATCACTTATTATTATTAATCATAAAAACCTGGTGTAAATTCGTATCATAGAAAATCTTAGTTTTTACAATAATTATAAGTACTAGGAACAAAAGCTAGTCATCATCAGCCACAGATAATCAAATTACATATTTACAATAACTATGTTTTATCAATCAAATTACTTAAACGTAAAAATTACCTCATAATCATAAAAACTTGGTGTAAATTTTATTCCAGTATTTGTACTAGCAGAGTAAAACAGAAAAATCCATTAAAACAAAGAAAAGCGAAACAAATATTTAGAGATCAATTTATACAAGAAATTCAGCTAGAGTTGGTGCAAGGCGATATGACAGTGGGACATTTTCTCGAAACGATAAGACACTAAAAATATTTTACGATTTCCATTTAACGTTTCGGTACAAGATTTTAAGAATGTACCTATGTTCATTGTTATAAAGTGATTACCTATTCACTATTGTTATAAGTTAATTATTATCTTTTATTTCATATTTAGACATATTATTTACATTTTTAAATATTTTTATAAAAACAAAAGTTAATTGTTGTTAATATTTTGTTCTGTGATTTTCTTGCAATAAGACTGTTATTTTTAAGTTTTTTTTACTATTATATGTTTAAGCTTTTTTATACTTACAAAAATTTAAGAAACGTAGGTAACGATTGTTTTTTGTAAAACATGATTATTGTAAATATTTTGATTATCTGTGATACAAATTTACACCAAGTTTTTATGATTATGAGGTAATTTTTACGTTTAAGTAATTTGATTGATAAAAAATAGTTATTGTAAATATATAATTTGATTATCTGTGGCTGATGATGACTAGCTTTTGTTCCTAGTACTTATAATTATTGTAAAAACTAAGATTTTCTGTGATACGAATTTACACCAGGTTTTTATGATTAATAATAATAAGTGATTAAAAGCAACTACAATAAAGAAAATCTTGTTTGTATGTCCCTAAAAAATATCACATATCTACTAATAAAACCACATTGGAAATGTGACCGCCAACCCCGTCATCGCGGCCGTAAGAAATATAGCAATGAGAGGGTTTGGCGATCCACGCCGCAATGTACAGCGATTTGAAGTGGGGGCAATAAGGTCCCAGTCGCCACCCGGTGGCAACTGGGATTTTTTTCTCTCAATTGCCACCTGGTGGCAATCCATGTGGGGGCGACTGGGACTATACGTGATTGCATGGGTGATTATTTCGATTAATACAAATAAAAAATACATGAAAAAAAATCGTTTAATTCTTTTCATACAAAACGGCATTTTCATAGGTAAAGACCTATTATTATAATTAAATATAGCTGCTTCTGCCCGCGACTTCACCCGCGTGGATGTCGGAAATTAACGAAGATATTTTTCTAAAATAAAAGTAGCCTTTTTTTTTTTTTTTTTTTTTTCAGGATGGGAAATCATCAAATGACTTTTCCCGCTCTGGGCGTGTCAGACTTTTACTGACTAAAACCCACCAGTGTTCCATCAGTTGCCCATGTGCCAGGGTCACGGTATCTCTTTCGAACAATCACGCGACCCTGGCAGGCATCGGTCCTAGTAGACCCCTACACTGCTGCTGACATCTCTTTGAGGCGCGCGTGGAACACTGCGCGCCGTCGACCCGAGCTTGGTCCTTACCGGGCGGCGAGCTACCCATTGCTCGCCACCCGCAAGCTCGCGCCTACGGTGGCCGGGAGTCCGCAATCGACTCCCGACGCCCGGGGCGTCTCCTCCTGCGGCGGCTAGGGACGTGAGGGCGCAGAGACTGCCACTCCCTCACGCGCCCCGCCTCCTCCTTCGCGAGCATTACTGCTTCGCAGAAGGAGGTGACGGCTTCCCATTCCCTCTCGCTCCGTACCATGGCTCGCACCAGGGCCGGACGCGAGAGGTCGCCGCCGCCGATCGCCTCCACGAGGACGCGGCGGTGCCCCGCCCAGGCTGGGCACACCTCCACCGTATGCTCCACCGTGTCCTCCAGACGATCCTCGCAATGGAAACACCCGGAAAGTAGCCTAAGTTACTCCTTATTACATCAGCTACCTGACAATAAAAATCTCGTCAAAATCGGTCCAGCCATTTCAGAGATTAGCCGGAACAAACAGACAGACAGACAAAGGTTTAAAAAAAAGATTTTTGGTGTGAGTATCGTATTTACTTTCATATGCATTAAGTGAAAAGCTGTTAATTTGCAATTACAAACAGCCACTTCAGCTTTATAATATTAAGTATAAACAAACAACAACAACATTAAATCCCACCAAAACATTTTCATGTAAAAGTAAAAAGAAGAGGCCATACCCAAGTAGCACAGAACTGCATTTATAAAGAATTATTAGTATTCACCTGGGCTGCAACAGCTATTTCGAAAAAAACGTGGCCAACTATAAAGCTTATTTCTGTACAGAAATTCTATTAAGCACCACAAACATGCCACAAAGTCACTGTTATTGAGCGCTTAGTAGTGCAGTACACTATCAGCTGTAAGTTTTCTGAATAATAGCCCACACGTGTACTATACAACCGTTGCATTTTAAGAGAGAACATATCACTCACAATAACATAATCAGTTACTTTGTGAAGTTATTTAACAAAAATTTAATGCTTTATGCTGCATACAGATTCACTTTTCCCTTATTAGTCAGGTGTTAGCATACCCTCGAATAAATAGCATGTATCCAAGTGTCGGCATGCGCGAATGGAATATTGGACGCGACGGGTTCCGTACGTTATATTTATAAATAAATAAAATGAAATTAATTTATTTCAGACATAACCCATATTACAAAAATTAAGATAAAAGTAACAATGCTGCAGCAGAAAAGAATAAAATGTCATTAAAAAAATAAAAATATATGTCACATAGTTGAAATAAAATAAAATGTCTAATTTACGTCGGATTTAAATTAAAGTAACAATAAATAATAATTGCACATATTAACAAAACAATACAAAAAAGCCTTTATAAATAGAGGTCAGTGTGTTTGGTGACATTAGGCTGAGTAGGTACTCCCTGCTACAAAAATCTTCTTATAACATAACATTTTCGGGACTAATATGGTTGCCACAAAATTAATATTGTTTTAAATGTTTCTGGTACTTACCTAAAAATGAAGAAGTTTTATTAAGAGAAATCCAAGATTTTTTTATTGTAATAAATTAATAAATTCCGAGACTTTTTAAGATTCCAGATTTCGACAATTTTTCTCAGAGGTAGTCAGTTAGGAAATACGTGTACAGCTAGCATCTAAAAAAACAACGTAATTTTCTTTATGCTTATTTAATTTTCCCTTTTTAAAGTACAATTTAGGGTGTACCACCCTGGTCCAGGCCTTGAATTTTCATCCTTTTATAATTTCAAGGAGTATAAAAGTACTTCTCGGTGGCCACCATAGAATTTCCTTAGTTTTCCACTGTGCAGGAACGACTGTTAGATCGACAACACCTCTCTATATAGTTTGAACTATTTTGAAAGACTTGTTCTGTAAAAAACAAGAAAAATATACTTATTATAATAGAAGTATCAGTTTCTCAAAATGACAACACTACCTATACAGTTTTTGAGGAAAAAAAACCACAAGATACAATAACATATTAAATACCTAAACTTAACGTAACATAATACTATTTCATGTGGAAGTAATTAAATTATTGGGCCAGAAAAAACATTATTTTTAGATAGGTACCTACAAATTTATAGATATTTCGTCGCAAATTGAATAAATCAATAACTTATGTATTATACATATAATTTTATTAAATTATAATCTCAGCTACTTAAATTACAATTTTAATTAAGTACTTATCGTCGAATAACAATTAAAAAAAGGGAACAAAATGGCTTTAAAAGAACCACGGCGGAACCCTAAAAGCTTGGATCCATAAAGGTAGTTATCTAGGTAACTGACGCAAATGTGAACCAATACGGCTCTCGTCATCGACATAGGTCTGATTTGTATTTCACAAATGCTAAACTATTTTACTCTTGGCTGAATTACAGGCCACATGTGAACACCCGTACAGACCTTAGCATTAAATTGACATTAAAACTGTTAACTTGTCATCCGCCATATTCACTGCGTTACTTTGTATTATTATAAAATTTTATATTTTAATTTTTGTTTATTTTAGAGGATATCAATTGCAATTAATTTGGATTAAAAATTATTTACACGAAAACAGTTTTTTTTTTTGGTTTCTTTGTACAAAAACGAACATATTTATTTTATTTTCATTCTAATGTTGTTGCTTTTCTTTTAGTATTTAGTAGTATTCCGAGGGCGCGTGAAAATGTTGAACTAAATATGTATGGTATTTGACAGTAAAGTTACCTTCCCAATAGGATTTCAAATATAATAGGAGGAAATCGAAGTTTTACTTACCTTAAATTGTATGTATGTATATTCTCACAAATGACTCCTGAGATCTTGCACACAACGATACACTTCATGTTTTACAATTTGACAGTTCATATCAAAGAAAAATAAATAATATTCAGTTATTGCATTCCACAATTTCGCTCAGTGTGTAATTTCAACTGTATAAAAGTATTAAAAATGTACACATTCGTCTTCCTTGCTGTATAATAAGTAACACGTGCCTCATTAATCAGGCAATATTCAGCTCTTTAGGTGACTGTTACACACATAAATGCTACTATAATGTTGTTATAATGCAATTATTTATCAATTGGATTTCTTATACAGCTATGTGCTGAATAATTTGTGCCCAAATTAGAGTTATATCCTCTGAGGATGCGCTGTCTACGCTATTATTCAGCAACTAATGCATCCACTGTGCACTGTTAAAATGCTGTTATACAGCACTTTTGTGCTACTTGGGTATAGCTCGCACTGCCAAAAAGTTATCAGATCTCATGCCCTAACTTCACAAACTCTACTCTACCTTAGTCAAATTATGTGGCTTGGCCGTTTCGTTACTACAAGAAATTGTCGGTCTGTCTATTTGTTTTGGCTAATCTCTGAAACGGCTGGACTGATTTTGACGAGACTTTCACTAGCATAGCTGATTTTATAAGGAGTAACATAGGCTATTTGTCTGAGAAGCACGTCACTGTGTGATAATTTCCGAACACCATGCGGGCGAAGCCGCGGGCACAGCTAGTTTGAAATAAATGTTTTGAGTTTTTATCCAACATTTTGAATCTCTTTTCAGAAAACACATCCATAGGAAGTTCTGTTGCGACCAATGCCCCTCAGTGTTCAGTAGCCCATACACACTGAATCAACACAAAAAGAAGCACACTTTAACAGAAGAAATTAAAGAACATTACTGCGCTACTTGTGGTGTGGGGTATACTAGTAGGAAAAGCTTATTGGCGCACCAGAGGCAGTCTATCAACCATCAGCAGAGAGCGTGAGTTTTATATAATAATAATGTAATAGTTGAATATATCTTTTATATATAAAAATCTCGTGCCACGATGTATGTTAACACTAGAAGTGCGGGCGTCCCAAATTTGACCCATTTTGATGTTCTTTCTTCTCTAATTAATATTTTAATATCTGGTTGACCGAGCTTTGCTCGGTATTTTTTGGTAAATTGTGTTTAAAATAATAAGTTTATGTTCAAGTTGATTATCGATAAAGTTGGTCATTGAAAACATGAATAAAACGACATTGTATAAAAATGAATCCTAGCTAGATCGATTTATTGGAGCCGTTTCCGAGATTCAGATTATATATATATATACAAGAATTGCTCGTTTAAAGGTATAAGATTATGCGTGTAATCGTAACTTTTTATGACTGTTCATGAAATATGATCATTATTATATTTATTATTTATACGAGACTTCAACCACGTAATTGCCTTATACATATTTTTTTTATCCAAATTTTTCTCAGTCGGTATGTTCCGCGCTTCTAGTGTTCAGGGTAAACTCCGAAACTACTGAACTGATTGTGATCAAATTTCGTAAATATTTGTAATTTAGTCCAACTTAAAAGGTAGGATAGTTTTATCTCAATTATTGTCCTCTATATTTGCAAATTTGGTGTTTAAAAGGAAGGTTTATTAGTACATATAATACGCGGGCGAAGCCGCTGGAAAAAGCTAGTAATAGTATAAAAGTATGCTTAGATGGTTTGGTCATATTGAGAGGATGAATGAAGGACGGCTCGCAAAAGGTATTTACAAGGCAAATGTGAGTGGAAACTCCGGGAGGGGACGCCCTAGGAGGACATATAGTGACCTTATTGGTGATGTTCTTCAGAAGGGTCAGGTGCGTAGTACTCGCAACCGGCGTGTGTGTATGATCAGATGTATGAACGTAAACGAAGCAAAAGTAGTATGTGAGGATCGTAGTGGTGGAGTTCCGTAGTTTCTTCCTACCTCTATGGGAAAAAGGCGTGAATTTATATATACTATAATATTATAAAGCTGAAGAGTTTGTTTGTTTGTTTGTTTGTTTGTTTGTTTGTTTGTTTGTTTGATTGAACGCGCTAATCTCAGGAACTACGGGTCCGAATTGAAAAATTCTTTTTGTGTTGGGTAGCCTATTTATCGTGGGAGGCTATAGGCTATATAACATCACGCTACAACCAAGAGGAGCGGAGCAGTAATGAAAAATGTTGCAAAAACGGGGAAAATTTATTCCTTTTGAGAGTTTCCGTTGCGTGCGCTGCGTAAACGGTTAAAGTAACGCAAAAATCATGTATGACGGAATTGTTCCTTTTAAACAGTTCTAAAAAAAAGTCCGCGAGAGCATATGTCTATCTTTTAAGGTTGACTCACTATAACTCAAAAGGAGCGAGCAGCAACGAAAAGTGGACGAAAACTAGCAGGCAAATCGATGCGACGGGAAGGGTCAGGGGAGCAAAACTTTGACGCGGACGAAGTCGCGGGCAGAAGCTAGTGTATGTATAATAGTTGAAAAAAAAATAAGAAGGCCTTAGTGGACCAATTTGGACCATTATGTAATGAAGTGGGCCAGGTAGGACCATTTTGTAATGTAATGGGCCAACATGAACAATTTTGTATTCTACTGGCCGCTATAGGCCACCCTACACCAATATTTAAAGTAGTGGGCAAACTTTGACTTTTGTATTGCTGCGGGCCAGCTTACGCCATTGTGTAATGCTGTGGACCTACATGAACTATTGTGTAAGGCCCCGCTTTGACCATCGGTGTTGCTTTGGACGATGTGTAGCTTTGCACTAACTGCGTAAAATATTATACTAAGCCAACTTCGACCATTGTGTAATAAAGTGGTCCTGCACGGAATATTTTGTAATGTAGTGAGCCATCTAAGACTATTTTCAAATACAGTAACTACATACAATACTGGGCCAGCATGGCCCATTGTGTAAAATAGAAGGCCAGCTTGGCCCACTGTGTACTGTAGTGGGCCAACATTAACCATTGTCTAGTGTAGTGGGCTAATTTACACCATTTCGATGGCAGCAAAGTAGAAACGGACATCTACAAAATCGCAGTTTTACAAGAGAGCAGATTTAGTAAAAAATAAAAGTAATTTCGAGTTATAGACCGATTAACATGAAATTTTCTATGATGCATTAAAATAACCTTCTCCATGAATTGGATTTTTGGATTGATTATAAGCTCATTTTTGTAAAAAAAGCATTTTCATCAAAATGTAGATGTCAAAGTCAAAGTAAATTTTTTTTATTGTGAGACAGTGGTTACAGAGTTGTTATTGAGATATTTTGGTGTGCGTTTGCACTGCTCTACCATGTTTGGCATACAATAGTTTAAAATAAATTGTCATCTTAGACCCAAGTTTATGTGCTAAATGTAAATTCAACAAGACATTTAAATGGAATTAAAGTTAATTTTTGCATCAAAACATAAAAGCAGTTTGGCACTAGCTCATCACGAATCTGTCGGACAAAAATTCATGGACTGTATAATATGTCCGTTTCTACTTTGCTGCCATCGATTTCACAATGTAGTGGACCACCTTGGAACATTGTTAAATGTAGTGGCCCAGCTTAGATCATTGTGTATTGTAGTGATTCAACATAGAACATTGTGTAGAGGAATGGGCCACCTAGTACCATTTCTTAATGTAGGGTCAGCTTGGACCTGCCAGGGCTGCGGATTTGTTCGAAAAAGTTACCGTGGCCCTGGCACAGGCAACTGACGGAACACGGGTGGGTTTTAGTCCGTAACAGTCTGACACGCCCTTCCGCTCCGTCCAGAGCGGGAGACGTCATTTGATAATTACCCAACCGCAAAAAAAAAGTAAAATACCATGTAAGCGGTTTTTAACCGACTTCAAAAAAAGGAGGAGGTTCTCAGTTCGACTGTATTTTTTTTATGTTTGTTGCTTTAGAACTTTCGACTGGGTGAACTTTGGTCCAGTTCTGACAATGGCATTCATGAGAAACCCATATAAGCCTTAAATTTGCATTAAGTATGTGCGCGAAAAAGGGACGAATAACTCAATATCACGCCACACTACGTCCAGGGTAGATACCATAACTAAAAGTTAAAAATAAAAACTTTTTTTCAAAAAAAAAAAACAACTTCCTTAAAAACACTACAAAGTGAGAAATAATTTTAATTTCGGAAGTCGGTGGCAAAAAAACTGAAAAACAGATCCTATGACACCGACTTTCGAAATCGAAGTTATTTTTCGCTTTGTAGTGTCTTTTATCTACAGACGAGTAGATCTTCTGTCTGTGCCTAATTTATGGTATATACGTACAAATAGTATTTGAGACTGTTCAGCTGTGGAGATATAATAAATCTTTGTTCATAAAACTAATAATTAAAAAATTAACATTTAAAACTGGTACACAAACCTGTGTCAACACTTACGTTGACTTATTTCAACGATCTCTGTAAGGCCCGGATAGCTCAGTCGGTAGAGCATTGGACTTTTAATCCAAGGGTCCAGGGTTCAAGTCCCTGTTCGGGCGATTCTTTTTGTTCATTTTTATTTTTACAAATAAGATTTTTTTCTAGTTTCGTTATAAATAAATATAAGGCGTTCATTATTTATTTAGTACTTTAAAAAAATAACATTTTTGTGATTATGGAGAAACATTATTTAGGTACGTGGTAAACTCACGCGTTTTTTCCATAACGGTAGGTAGACACTACGGAACTAATTTTTATTACTAGAAATCGAGAAACATTGGATAAAGGTAGGGTTGCCAGGTCATAAAATCGAAACGCCGGAAAGACTTGTCAGTTTAGCCGGACATTTGGGTAAAAAGGCCGGACATCTTAATTTTTTAGTTTTAAAACAAAAATAAACATAAGAGTAATGAACTAAATACCTACATTTTAAAATCTTTGTAACATAATGGAATCCATATTTTTTGGTTGGCAGACACCTCCTTTAAAAGCTCATTTTCTTTTAAAATTGAGCAATAATAACGTGGGGAGGACAGTGCTAGTTCGCTCGCTTGCGCTAGCGATACAAGATGAGGCGGGTGAAGTCAAATATGATCATATCTAAAAAACCTAACAAAAAGCTGGACAGGCCGGACATGAAAATCCTCAGTAAAGAATAAACTGACTAAAGACATCATTAATAATTAAAGTAAAAAAAAACCGGCTTCCAAAACGCTACAAAGTGTTAAATAACTTCAATGAAAACACACGCGGCGCTCGCCTTTGCGTTTAACTCCCTTCAGTCAAGTCAGTCACAATTTGGACAATTTTCGTTTCAAAATCCACACTATCCACACTAATATTATAAATGCAAAGTAACTCTGTCTGTCTGTCTCGCTTTCCTGCTAAAACTACTGAACCGATTTAAATGAAATTTGGTACTCAGATAGTTTAGAGCCTGAGAAAGGACATAGGCTACTTTTTATTTCGTGACTTTGTCTGCGTCCGCGATAAACGACATTTACGCAGAAGAAGTCGCGGGCAGAAGCTAGTCTTTTATAAAGTGCTGATTTCTTCCCACACCTTTTTTTTTGCAATACGATCACTATACTCCTTTGTAGTCCTCTCCCATATCGCAGGACGATTCTGTATTTCTAGGATAAAGCTTTCGATATTAATTTCACTCGGTGACTCTATTTTTAACGTGTGTCAACACAACACTGCCCACCATGTGACTGACCGAAACAGTAGCGGGCGAAGGGGTAAGAACGCGACTCGAGCGCCGCGTGCGCGCCGCAGGGCAGCTAAACGCGACGCTCACGCAGCGCGCTCGCGACGCGCGCGCGGCGTTCGCGCTACTCACACGCCCGAGGATCGCGCACGCCTAATGTGGGGTCAGCCTAATAGATACTTAGCTACATAGTTTGTCTTAAGATTGAAAAATCGACATTCATACATACATAAAATTACGCCTTTTTCCCATAGGGGTTGGCAGAAACCACTTAGATACTCTTTTTGCCTCGTTTCATACATCTGGTCATACACACACGCCGGTTGAGAGTATTACGCACCTGACCCTTCTGAAGAACATCACCAATAATCGAAATCATCATCGTCATCATCAGCACCTATAGCAGTCCAGTTTTCAATAAATGCATCGAAGAGTCAATCTTTCCTGACCAGTTGAAACTGGCCAAGGTGATTCCAATACACAAAAAAACTTTTTACAAAAAAAACAACCGACTTCCTTAAAAAAACACTACAAAGTCAAAAATAACTTTAATTTCGAAAGTCGGTGTCTTAGGCTCTGTATTTAAGGTTTTTGCCACCGACTTCCGAAATTAAAGTTATTTTTGACTTTGTAGTGTTTTTTTAAGGAAGTCGGTTGTTTTTTTTGTAAAAAGTTTTTATTTTTTGACTTTTTAGTTGTGGTAGATACTCCGCACTAATATAATCGCGTTATTCGTTCATTTGTCGTGCAAATACGTAATGTAAATTTAAGACTTATATGGTTTTCACATGGACCCCATTGTCCAAATAGAACCAAATTAAAATGGGACCATTCGGGAAGCACCAGCTTTCAAATAAAAAAAAAATCATCAAAATCGGTTCACCCAGTCACAAGTTATGAGGTAACAAACATACGGTATTCGTTCATTTGTCGCGCAAATACTTAATGGAAATTTAAGACTTATATGGTTTTCACATGGACCCCATTGTTCGAATGGAACCAAATTAAAATGGGACCATTCGGGAAGCACCAGCTTTCAAATAAAAAAAAAATCATCAAAATCGGTTCACCCAGTCACAAGTTATGAGGTAACAAACATAAAAAAAAAAAATAAAAAAAAAAAAAATACAGACGAATTGATAACCTCCTCCTTTTTTTGAAGTCGGTTAAAAAAGGCACTAAGACCGATCCGAAGAATTATTGCCCCATATCTTTATTACCCACCTTATCAAAACTCTTTGAAAAAATAATTAAAACTAGACTGATGGCACATTTAGGTATTAACAAAATTATTAATCTGAGACAATTTGGATATCAGAAAGGCGTTGGTACCTCGGATGCTATGAATACTTTAATAAATGATATAGTTAGTAAATTAAATGAAAAAATGAAAGTAGCTGGACTATTTGTTGACCTCAGTTCTGCTTTTGACACCATAGATTATGAACTACTACTTACTAAACTCGAACATTACGGCAAAAGAGGCAAAACATTACAACTTATGACATCGTACTTAAAAAATAGACAAATGTATGTAGAAATTAAAAGTAAAGATGATAATAATCATGAAGTGATATACAAGTCAAAAATGACATATGTAAAACGTGGTGTGCCTCAAGGCTCAATTCTAGGACCTACACTATATATTATCTTTACAAATGACTTACACAACTTCATGAACAAAACTCAGCCGAACGAGAAACTTGTTGTTTTCGCTGATGACACAAACATAATAATTGGAGCAAAAGACATAGAAACATTGACATTAAATCCATACTCCATACTTCCATATCCATACTTTATTAATATTATAAATGCAAAAGTAACTCTGTCTGTCTGTCGGTCTGTCTGTCTGTCTGTCTGTCTGTCTCGCTTTCCTGCTAAAACTACTGAACCGATTTAAATGAAATTTGGTACACAGATAGTTTAGAGCCTGAGAAAGGACATAGGCTACTTTTTATCCCGGTAGTATGTTCCCGCGGGATAATTTCCGACCTCCACGCGGGCGAAGCCGCTGTCAAAAGCTAGTACAAATATAATTATAGGAAAAATTTGCGAATGGTTTCCAACCAATAACTTATTGCTAAATACAGGTAACACAAACCCCTTATTATTTAAGACTACGACTCGTCATAATGACAGCTTAGAAATACAAATAAATGGTGACAGAATTGAATTAGTGGATAAGGTTAAATTTTTAGGGATTATTATAGATTCGCTTTTAAATTGGAAACCGGAGCTTGCCGCTATTGAATCATCTATATCGTCAGCATGTTATGCCCTCAGGAGCCTTCGGAACGATCTGAACATAGATCAGTTAAAGGCTGTATATTACGCACTCGTCGAGTCTAGGATAAGGTATAGCATCGTGCTCTGGGGAAATAGTTACAATTATAACTGGCAGAGAGCGTTCATCTTACAAAAACGAGCCATAAAATAGCCCAATGTGTCTCATGCAAAGATTACTTTAAACAATTGGGAATATTAACCGTTCCAAGCTTATATATTAGTGCTCTTAAGTAATTTTGCGAAATATTTACATGAATTCGAATCACAGATGGAACGCGAGATAAGAGAGAGCACACGAAGAAAAGTTTTAAAGCAACAAATAAAACCAAAATTTAATATAGTGGAGCATTGCTCGAAGTACCAAGCTGTAGAGATTTTTAATAAGTTGCCTTCTGAGCTAAAGATCCTGATCTATAACACCCACTTGTTTAAAACCAAATTAAAGGCCTTTTTATTAGAAAAATGTTTGTATAATATATCGGAAATGTCACAAAATAATAAATGATCAATATAAATATTTTTTTAAAAATTGCTTTTGACATTATTATAATTTTAGCATCTTTTGACATTATATTTTGAAATTGCTTGACATTGTATATAAAACTGGTTGACATTATATTTGAAACCTATTTGACATTAGTTTTGAAAGCTGTTTTGACATTTAAAAAAAAATCTATTTGACATTATATTCAAAACTGTTTTAATTAATTGAGTTTTCACTTGGAGGTTAGTCAATAATTCATAGTTCCTTGTATTATTATGTAAATTGTATGTGTATATATTAATATTCAACACAATGTAAATTGTTAAATGAATAAATGAAATGAAATGTCCACTGCTGGACATAGGCCTCTCCAATTGTACGCCATTCAGCCCGATTCTCGACAACTCTCATCCAGCTTCTACCTGAGATCGTCGCTGGAATAATAATGAAAAATCGACTTTAAGTATTTTTTTGTTATATTAAGAATACTCCATCTCTTTCTACAGATTCGAATGCCCAATCTGCAACCGATCATGCCCGAATGAACGTTCGTTGACGTCGCACATATCCACAGTTCACAGCGCTACGAAGCCGTTCCGATGTCAAACTTGTAACGCGCGATATAGTAGTCGGAAATCGCTGACAAGACATTCGAGAGCGCACACCACGCCACCGCAGACCAAACTAGCTGTTTGTCACCTCTGTGGGAATAGTTTTAAGGTATGAAATTGCTTGTATTTTTTATGTGTATGTGTCGTTGCTCTTGGGGCGTTGGATACGACTGCACGCAGTCAAGTAGACATTCCCCAGGATCGGCGAGCCTCACACAGCTTAGAATAAATGTTACAAACATTTTTTTTTTTTTTTTTTATTCATAAGTTTTCACTGTTACTAACACTTATGGAAGAAATCCTACTAATATTATAAATGCGAAAGTTTGTATGTGTGGATGTTTGTTCCTCTTTCACGCAATGACTACTGAACGGATTTGGATGAAATTTGGAATACAGTTAGTTTATAACCTGGATTAACACATAGGCTACTTTTTATCCCGGTAGTATGTTCCCGCGGGATATTTTCCGACCTCCACGCGGGCGAAGCTGCTGGCAAAAGCTAGTTCTGAAATAAATGTATGTTTATTTATTTATATAATATTGTAATAACAGCCGCACGGTCGATCTAGTGCATTGGTGGTCCAGTGGTATCGGCCCCGGTGTAAGTGTGGTCTTGGGTTCGAATCTAGGCAGGCGCTGTACTTCGTGTAAATGTTACCGGCCAAACCCGATCTTAAGATGAACTAGTTTCGTTTACGCCAAACCCGAGGGGCAATTGCGGAACTTTTTATCGGTAGGAATTGGTTTAATATTCATAGTTAAACAACATTCATTGCGTTATTTACGTTGCTAAGCTGACAATTTATTCGAACAAATGACGCAATGGTTTAGAAATAATTTTCAATCCCACACTGAGAAAACTGAGAATCATAAAAGAGGTGAATTCAGCTTAAAGTATGATGAATTCACTCAAAGGACGGAGCATAGTGATTCACCAAAAAGAACGATGATAATACTATTGTTGATGATAACAGTATTTAAGATGATGTGTCACCATGGATTTAGTTTTAGTTACCTACTATTTTTCGATGCCTTCCTCATATATCCAGTTATATCCTATTAGTTTTCCTACAATTTTTCGGTGACTTCCTCACATATTCAGTTATGTCATACAATTTTTCCTACTATTTTTCGGTGCCTTCCTCATATATCCAGTTATATCCTATTATTTTTCCTACTATTTTTCGGTGACTTCCTCACATATTCAGTTATATCATACAATTTTTCCTACTATTTTTCGGTGCCTTCCTCATATATCCAGTTATATCCTATTATTTTTCCTACTATTTTTCGGTGACTTCCTCACATATTCAGTTATGTCATACAATTTTTCCTACTATTTTTCGGTGCCTTCCTCATATATCCAGTTATATCCTATTATTTTTCCTACTATTTTTCGGTAACCTCCTCGTATTTTAGGTTAGGTCCTCTTACTTTTCCTACTATTTCCTCATATCTCTGGTTATAGCCTATTATCTTACGGAGGTCGCCCTCAATAGGAGGATTGTGTTTTTTAATAAACCAATTAATATCTCTATAATACACCAGTGATTAGTTGTAGTTCTACTCATTCTCCATCAGTAGGACTACAACTAAATACTGGTGGATTACACAGAAATTGTTTGGATTATTAGAAATCACAATCCTCCTATAATTGAGGGCGCCACTGGACTTACATGATCCCCTTATTTTTAAGTATCCAATATTGGTTCTTTCCTTTTAAATATTATTAGGTGTGAGCTCAACATTAAAAAAAACTGAAGAACCCTAAACTTGAACCTTAAAAAAATGGAGAGTAAGTAAAAAAAATAGAAAAAAGTACCTTGGCAAGAATGGTAAGAAGGTGAAAAGGGATGTATGTATAAATTAAACAAAAAATTGAATGGTATTTTTATTTCCATAGTATGAATGAATAATTATTATATACTCTAAACATTTATATTCAGTATAAAAGAAGACTGTTTTGTTTAGAAACATCCTCGCCTTAATGATTACAGTATCTATTTGTCGGTCATTATAAAGAATCATTATATACATTATGTTCAATAATTCTAGTTTTTACAAATTAAAATAAAGGTTGAGACGATTAGAAATTTAATTTACAAAAAATAACAAACTTTACATTAATGTACCTATAACTAAAACATTTTTGCCCTTAAGGTGATTGCTTCAGGGTAGCCGTTTTTTGCAATTTGCAGGCCAGTGCTAGGTTGTATGTTAATTAAATGTTGCACGCGGGTGTAAGTACATAAGTTGTACTACATACGTCTTACACCCGCGTCTAACATTTCAATCAAAACCTAGCACTGGCCTGCAAATTGCAAAAAACGTAAGAAAATTTGAATTTTGCGGGCTACCCTGACGCTTTCACCTTAAAGCTGCATACAATAAATTGGTTAGGTATATTATTATAGTAAATATCTATTTTCAAGTAAAGTGCTACCATAAACACTCCGATGAGACTAATCTATCCCTCATACAAATACTTTACTTTAAAATCTATTACTAAAGGTGAACGCACACTTTTCAGAGCCGAAGGAGGCGAAAGAATCGAATTTTAGAATTACTTGTATGAAATCTTATGGAACCTCGCACACTTACCGAATCGGACGAATAAGGTCGTACGATTCGGTGCGGATAAGTGTGCGAAGTTACATTGGACTTCATTTAAGTAATTCTAAAATTTGATTCCTTCGCCTCCTTCGGCTCTGATAAGTGTGCGTTCACCTTAAACCAGCTATTGGTGCTGGCTCATACCATTACTTTATGCGGACACCGTTATCGGGCCGTCTTTATAGGATATCCTAAAGGGATATCCGATAAATACCGTAACTAAGGGTAGATTACTAGTTGAGCGCACTCTGCTATAAAAAAATAACTGCCCTTGGACTCTGCAGTGCCTCAAACTAGCAACGCCGCGTACGGTATAAGTACATAATTAATAATTATGTAAACGTTTCCAAAAAAAATTGATATTACTGGATTCAAAATAAAAACACCTTAAAAATGAGCAAACGAGTTAACTCGTTTGCGCATTTTCAAGGTATTATAGCAGCGACCGTAAGCCGTTAGAATACCTACAGAATTTTGAAATTTTTACTCTAGGTACCATCTACTTGTAATATATGACGTGTTACCTCGCATTAGAGTGAGCGTGTTAGGACACGGAGAAACGGCATTTTGGCAAGGAAAGCACAGATAATCATTACCACGTTTAACTTCATAAGAATTGTAATGAGAATTAAATTCAATAGTTTCAAACATACAGCAACGGAAAAAAACCTCTTCAGTATCTGTCACCAAAATTGCATCAATTTGGCCAAAAGTGGGTAAGAATTGTTCATCATCTATATCTACAGTAACAATAGAGTTCCGCTGCCATATAACACCAGCTATTGTAGCGGAAGTAACCGAATATTTGAGGACAACGCCAGTGCCGAGAGAAAACTTGACAGTGTCTCCTGAATTTAATGCAGATTTTTTTCCTAGTATTTTTGTTGTAGGTATTGTATTTTTCACAAACAAGTCATTGAGCATAAGTTGACATTTTATTGCTAGAGTCTTGCAAACATTGACTCGATTAAAAGATGATCTAGCCACTAACTTAGATACCCTGTGCTTGGCTTCAAAACGCATAGCCCACATGTTACGTACGGGGCCGAACTTCATTAGCATGGTAGGATAATGAGTCAGAAAATGAAACTTTGGCTGCAGGGGTGATTTTGTTAGCTCCGTGTACAATTGATTAAATTCTGCTATTATAACCCGGAGTTGAATATTGGTGTCACTGAAGACCCTATGACTTAATAACCTGTCGGTGATTTGCCGCAACATAATGTATAATTTCCATACTTTATTTTCTAAAGGAATGTAAAACCCGGCTATTAGGCTGAAGTATCTAATAAGGGTAAGCATTTCTGATGCTGAAGTTTTCAATTTTACTTTCGAACCTTGGACAACTAAACAATTACTTGGTTTTGAATTCCTATCTGGTCCATAATCAAATGAAATTATTCTTTGTTGCAATACTGAGATCTTTAAAAGACCTTCGGCAAGGAAGTGGTTTATGACAAAGGTCATTACATAACGAGCTACACCTTCTAATATATCATGCATTGGGTCTACTGCTACATTTTGAAATAAATCAAATCCTGTCACCTTAAGCCAACAGCATGATTCTTTAATGCCCGTGTTAGGTGTATCGTTTTCTTGCAATTGAGCGTGGTATGAAGTCATATTTCTAAGCAAGTTACTGTTTTCATATAGAGCAGTTTGCAAACCTTTCTTGTCAATGTTACAGATTCTGCAACACTTGTTAGCTGAAAAACTTTCAGTAAACCCGAGAATTGAATTCAGGCCTAAATTATCGCCAGTTATAGCAACAACCTTCAATTTTACGGTTCCTTTAAAAAACTTATTTTCTATAAAAATTCCTTTGTTTTGCAAGTAATTCAATTCCTCAATAACAGGGTCAAAAATAGCTTTGTTTCCATATTTAGTTTTGTCAGCAGAATGGCAAATAGCTAACAGCAAAATGTTATTCAACAATGAAAATAAATGTGGTGGGAGTGCTGGCAAGGAAACGTATACACCACCAAGCTTATGCACCCCAGCGTGGCTCCCCAAAGGATTTCCAATTTCAAAATCATCATAGTATACTACTAAAGGAAGAATAATGTCCGACGCCTGCGGTGTACACATTGCCAGCCATACAGATCCCTGCATTACATTTTCTAGACACATTGGCCTCATCGGATTTTCTTCACGGATTATTAAATTACCCCTTAGGTGGTTCAAATAATCCGTTACATCTTTCCAAATAGTGTCAATGGAAAAAAATTTCTTCAAAACCTGGCGAAGTTGAATTACTTGCATTGTACGTGGCTTGGTGTGTAATGTTAAAGTGTTACTCCTTTGTGAAATGTCAGGACAATAACCAACGATTACTTCATGTGGTGGTATAAAAGAACCTAATAAATTCAATTCTCGGAATCTCAAATATTCTGAACGAAACGGAAAAAAGATGCCCTTCAAAGCTGTGTTGAACTTATGAAGTCGTTTATTAATTTCGCTTCCAGACATGCTTTCCTCATCAGCTAGCACAGGGCCGAATACGGACATTAAAGACGGTGCGATATTGTCAAGAAGGGTTTGCAAATGACTAACCATAGCTTGTACAGACGATCGAGATACAGAGGGATTTACATAGAGCGTTGAAATAAATTTCAAAACTTCTTTATGAATAATACTATCAGCATTATCAAGGACTTCCGGTTCACTATCAGCTTCAATGTATATGTGCTCAGTTGCTACTTTGGTAGTCTCTGTTTCACACATAGGAACTACGCAAGCCTCGTTTGAGGTGGATGGCAAATAACGAGTGTTTACTTTATTCAAATGTTTTAAGTTAACATGTTTTCTAAATTGTCTAACGTCCGTGAAATACCGGTAGCATGCGTCTTCACCACATTTATAAACTCCAGTAATATCAATTTTTTCACATTCTTTCCTTATGTGGGTAATAAGTGAAGAAAACGTGGGAAAAGTCCTTTTACAACTGTGACACTTCATCTTAATTTAAATTGTGACTCCGAGAGTAACTAATATCTCCTTCACAGATTGTGACATACGATCGTACGATGTTTTGACTTTGTAAAAACCAATTTGGATAATAAGCCAAATGTTATAGCTTTCAGTAGGATATTTAGCCGCAGTAGCATGAAATATTTTAAAAGTCACATCAACAGCCTCAGTTAGTGTTGTGAACTTGTAAAACGTATTGTCACATACTGTGAAGGAGACACCTGACTGGCGGCACCAAATTATAAATGGTTGGAGGCTAATACCTAGGTTTTGAAGCTTTTGGCGACGCTCCTCAATTACCACTTGCACGTCTGCGTCATCATCCACGATGGTCACAAATCCATCCAATATCTCCGCTCGTGAAGCTTGCCAGTCTTTTCTAGATCGACGGGCAGGAGGAATATTAAAGAGACAGCCGAGTAGCAATATCGCTGCTATTAATTTTGTCTCCGGTTGTTCATCTGGAAAGAAAATAATAATAGTATATTTGACACAACACATCATCATTAACTGAGCAAATAGGGAAAAGTATCAGAACAAAATAAAATCTATCTATATAAGTAAAAATGAATTGCCGAAATGTGTGTCCGCCCGCCCGTTACTTCTGAACGACTGCACCATGTTAGATAATTTTTAAATTCTTTTTTGTCTATATATTTTATAACGGGTTCACCGACCCAGGGAGGTCGAGCACCTAGAACTATATAACAGAATCATTTCCTTACCGTCACAAATTGCCAATGTATCAGCTATTTTTCGACGAAGAAACGAGTCCTTTGTGGTGTTAAGCTTCTGCTGAGCAGCTTTTAGTATGTTTTCCGATGAAGCATCCAAGGCGTCGAGGCCCCCGGATTTATCAGGGAACAGTGCTTCGTAGTCATGAGTCAGGAGTCGCCATCCATCACTTGACTTCAGGATAGGATACTTATTGAAGTACTCCTGTAATGTCCCTTCCTCGTAGTACAAGTACCGGAGGCGAGCTCGCACCGTCTCCCGCCACAGGGCACTGACCTCCTGCCACGGACCAGCTGAAGGACTTGACAGCTGCTCTAATGCTGACGCTACGTCCTCCACTTCACCTGCACACAAAAATTAAAACGATTAATAATTAGTACAATGACAATAACGGTTCTTAGATTCAGATATTTTGTAATTTGTAACGAAAATTTATACTAATTCAGATATTTTTCTCAATAATTTTGTTCTTGATAATTTAATTCAATCTGAAAACATAAAATTTCTTGAAAAGGAGTTACCTTCTTTAAGTCCGGTCAGGTCGATTCCAGCGAGTGGAGGGGTGTCTAGCCTAGGACTGGACTTGGAGCGAGAACGTGACTTGGGCTTTTCAATAAGGCCCAACGAAACTAAATGCTGCCGTCGAGCCCTTCTGGCGGTGACTAACCAGCCAGAGATATTGCGCTTAGCCTGGTAAGCATCAGCCGGCAGGTACGGCGCGTAGTATAGGGGTGGTGACTCCTCTTTAAATAATCTGCCAATGTCGTAGGATAGAGCAAGCAGCTGCGAATCTGTCAGAAGTACCGGGTTTTCGGCCGTAATGAGCTTCTCCATAAGCAGCTTGCATAAACGCCCACGCACGTTTGAGGGTAAGGTGCCCGTTTTCTGCCCAATTGCTATTATTTGTTTTCCCTCGACTGATGAATTCAGTATGGTATTCACCTGAAACACAAATAGTATAAGTATGGCATTACAAACTAAATATGCAAGATAAAAGTAAAAAAAAAAAAGTCACTAAAATGTTGAAAATACAGGTTCAATACCTACCTTCCATTCAGTATAATGATCAGTTGGAGTCGGTGCCAGTCTAGGCATCATGCATTTAGTTGTTAGTTATAGCTGTCACCAACTCCAAATATATTACTGATCTTTGTGACATATAGTATAGCTCCTAAACGGCCGTCCGTACACACATACAGGACAGGACAGGTACAGACGTTAAACTTATCTGTTTACGCCGGGGGTTAACAATATTGAATGTCAATTTAAATTCCTTATCAAAAGTACAGGATAATAGGCAATAACTTACTAAATTGCTCCCGGTGGACTCTTGTCTAACTGCTTCACCCACTGACGACGACGAGTCCAGTGGTATCACCAGTATGTCACCATCCTAAAATAATATTTACTTTGAGACAATGTTATAATAGTACATGTAACAAAAAGGTGTGATAATATGAGTATGTACGGTCAATTAACCTCAATAATCGTTGAAATAATCACTAAATGTGTCCGAGTGCGACCGTTAACTAACAGGCTATAGCTAGCCCTAGCCGGAGATAACTCAAGGGAAGTGTTATATTTTTTTACTAGTAATCGGTTCAGCATTGCAGGTGTGAACGGTCCTGCCCTCGTCCCTTGATCCGGCCCTGATAAAAACTAATCGATCAAGATCAGGACTGATCCTGGTCTCAAAGAATGTCTATACCAAATTTTGCATCGGTTCAGTGTCTTAGGTATGAAAATGTGAAAAGGTCCTGCCCCAGCCGACAGATAGACAGACAAACTTACTTTCGCATTTATAATATTAGTATGGATGTAATTACAAATTAATACATATTGCTCTTGAACCAAAAAACAGTAAGTACGAGTACTTTTCTACAATTTTGCAGAACTTACCAAATTTTCCTGGTTAAGTCCTGCTTCGCAGTCTTGGTTGAGGATTGAGCTTTGCAGTCCTTCACACGGTGGCAGAGGCTCTAAGTTACAAGGTAGACTAGTTAACAAGTCATTCCTCAGGACCTCTTCAAAGAGTGATGAATTGTAGGAGTTATCCTGAAATTTAACAAGAAATTTAAAAAGGTAATAATAATGTACTTAGTTGGTAAACTAACAAGACTGATGAAAAGTTATGATTTTATTCCACTTTTTAAATAAATACTGCACCGGTTAAATTGTTAGGTATCTTAAGAAGACTTTAAAATAATAAAAGTTAATAAGTAGGTACCTACCTACCTACATGCAAGTAGGAGAATGTGCATTTAAGCGACGCAGGGCATGTGTAAGCAAAAAGTTTAAAACAAAATTTACTTTTTTGAAATACAATTTAACATGAAAACAAACCATATCTTTTGGTTGGTCAACCGTTTGTCGTAAAAACGATGTCGAAGGGATCCATAGGTAAGGTTATGTTAGAACTGTGACCTTGAAATTGGTCGCGAAATTTTTTTAAGTATATTTTCATAGTGCCTCTAAGACGACACTCTGACCCTATTCTTGCTAGAAATTAGAATGTGTGAATGTAATGTGTGAGCTCATGCTAGCAACTTACTAGGTAGGTTTGTCAACTTACTTTCAAAACGATCGATGTAGCGTTCCAAATTCCACTTCTTAAAAAGATCACGCGTAGCCATATCCATTTTTGCACTGATCAAACACGTTCACTGGCACTAATGGAATTGTTATTGCTATTAATTAAACGAGTCGTGAGTCGTGACTTGACTTGAAATACAAATGGCCGACCGAAATGGCGTCACCTTGGCAATGGCATTTATAATAATGCCGTCACCTTAAATTTGTAGGACATCATTCAAATGCTACTCATAAATGGGTCTCTGTAATAATAATTTAGTAGGATACACATAAAATAATATGACTATATTATTGAACTTTGATGCTTACTCTAAAAATATGAGATTATTTAATCGTATTATCATAGGATTCACATAAAATAATATGACTGTAATATTAAAAAATGATGCTTACTTTAAAAATATAAGTTTAAAGCATTATAATTTAATATAGTACATTAGGGGGAGGTCATCGTATTTTTAGAGATACTTCTTCATATTAAACTATGAAATCTATTTATATTACGGTGACTGTCATTGTGTTTTTTAATTAGAATCTTATTTATAATTATCATACTAATTTATGGGACAGTGGACCATTTTCTATTACATTGTGTTATTATTTGAAGAAGACAATGTTATTTCATAATTACAAATTTTTACGATGACAAGTATCATAATATTGCATTATTTACCCAAAAAATTCGATTCCATCTTAACACATTTCAGTTCTAGCGTAATATTTACTTATTATCAACATATTATAAGACAACGCATCTATTTTAAACCAACGTCACGATATTTTAAGATTATGCCAAAATGACATTTTTCTCAGTGCATTCAGATTCTGATAAATTGTGCGTTTCGCAATTAGGGTGCAGGTCTCCCTACACGCAATAGGACAAACCAGTTTAGACATATGCAGAAAAGACAAACAAAACAGCATGTACAGCCTACTACAGTAAGAAAGTAGCGATGTGTTGTCACGGTATCATTCCGATGTGAAACTTTAACCGTTGTAAACATGTGGAGTCATTATGTTGATGAGAAGGAGAACTGGTTTGGTCTAGGCGAAACTAGTTCGTCCAAAAATCGAGTTTGGTCGGTAACATAAATCATTTTGTCACCACTGCTCTCAAAACGGTGAAGGAAAACATCGTGCAGAATCCGGCATGTCCTAGAACTAAAGTTTGAAGACATGTGACATCTACCAACCCGCACTGGGCTTGCGCGGTAGATTACGGCCCACTCCTTCTCACAGAGAGGAGGCCTGTGTCCCAGCAGTGGGAACAATATAGGTCGATTATGATGGGTCGATCTCTAGGTTGAGAGGCTTAGCAAACTGCCGCAAAAATAATGACGGGGAACCGCTTTACGAATTCCTAAGAAAACTTACTACATTATGTATGTTGTGTGACTGACAGTGGCATGACCACTGGAAATACCGACTAAAATTATAAGGGTTGATAAGTGGTCGATCTGGAGAGAGCTTACCCCAGCTTGGCCCATTTGAATCTCAAAGTAAAGGCATCTAAAAAACCTGTCCACCATAGACAGAACTTTGTCTTTTCTTAGTAGAATAGAGATAGTATTGTCACGCTACGCCAACATAAAACGGTACAAATCTTTCTACAATCTTTAATTATGTCTTTAATCTTTCTACAATCTGTAATTTTGTCTATTCTTCCGTCGACAAAACCCATTTCTACGGTGGCTACCATGCTACGCATGCTGGGGAGAGTTTCCCCAGATTGGCCACATTTAAATCTCAAAAACTAGGGCACCTCGCGGAGATAAGTTTTCGCTAAGTCATAGATTTAGTCGGTGTGTAAAAAATATATTAAATAACTCTATTTTTCCATACAATGGTACAAGCAAAAACAAAATACTTTAGATTCGAGACAGTATTTATGATGGTGATGTCATATGGTGAAATGTTTATTAAAATATTTTTCTATTAATTTCAGGGTAAGAGTAAACTCAACAGGCATTTACGAGAAGTCTGTGAGAAGGATAAACTTGAGGAGGAATTGTCATCTTATTACGAAAACCATAATGTTATTCAAATATTGTAATGTTTTGCAATAAATGTTATTATCTTTTGTAAACCCCGTTTTTTTATTGGAGTTTACTCCATAAAAACGATTTTCATATATAATCCCGGAGTATAAAAATGTATGTGGAGTAAAATCACACATTTTTTTTTACTAGTCGTAATTTTTCCGAACTAGTCTTAACAAGAGGTACATGTAGATAGACAGTCAGCCCAATGCTGCTCCGATCGACGTCATCACGTCAGCGCCGGCTGTCGATGAAAACCAGCTCGGGGGCTCTGTCTCGCATAGAGCCGCAGCATTATTTGTGGTTCTTTTCTCAAAAGATCATTTCAGACACCAATCTACATGCGTCTTCACATTATCTAGCCAAGATTATGGCTGGGCGATAAGAGAGAGACTGTGACCTCTGAGTTTGTTTCGGCGTTTCTTCTCAGAGTAGTCAGATTGGAAACGCCGACATCATCTAATATTAAAAAATATGATTAACGAGAATAAGTGTTTGTACAAATCTATTTGAAAAATAAAATAATTTATGCTAAGCGATGGCTGTTTTGCGTGGATGTGAAGCATGTTTTCCCCCAGCTTTATCTTTTATTTTTGTTGTTTGGTCTTTCTTTGCGTCATGCTTACCGCAAATAAAAGTATTTTCTTTCTTTATTTCTTTCCTTTCTCCATGAAAGTTAAATGCTGTATGAGAAAAATGTATTAAATCAAATAAAACGCAATATTGTTCCAAAAAAGTATTATTTCTTTGTAGAAATACATTATTATTATTATGGTTTATTTTATATAAAAGGTTACAGATTCTACTTTATTTAACTTCATTAACATAGCTAGTTATAGCAAATACATAACAAGGTAATATGAATCTATACAATATTAACCGCAGACAGAAATAGGTATGAGGGCGGACTTACTGCCTTAGGCCAATCTAGTGTTAATGTTTGCCATCAGTTTATACATTTGTAAATCTTATATCTTTAAACGAGCAATTCTTGTATATATGTATATACAACATTAATTTTTGTTTATGCGAAACCCGAAACACGGGTCTAGTATTTTTATGTAAAGAATCTATGAAAAAAAATTCAAAACTGTATCATTAATAATCACAAAGTTATAAGCTTGATAAGTTCCCTGGTTGTCTACGCAAAAACATATGCAAATCACCACAAACAGCTAGTGTACGTACCATCTCCGTGTAATGGACGTTTGAGTACGAGAAAGACATGATAATTTTAAAATCGAAACAAAACACTAAGGCCCGCGACTTGGAAGCGTAATTAAATATTTTTGGTACAAAATATAACATGGTGTAAAAATTATTGAAATCGATTCAGTTACTGATTCTGAACAAACTATATTCAGGTTTCGCATATACTAAAAATAATCTTGTATATAATCTGAATCTCGGAAACGGCTCCAACGATTTTCATGAAATTTAGTATACAGGGGGTTTTGGGGGCGATAAATCGATCTAGCTAGGATTCATTTTTATAAAATGTCGTTTTATTCGTGTTTTCAATGACCAACTTTATCGATAGTCAACTTGAAAATAAACTTATTATTTTTAACACAATTTACCAAAAAATACCTAGCAAAGCTCGGTCATCCAGATATTATCTACTAATCTGTGGAAAATGTATTGAGTAGTTATTTTTAAGTTAATGTGTTGTTCCCATGTATTTTTAGTATATTATTGTTTTCCCGTATGAAAACAAAAAATATATATTTTTCTTCATCATCATTCTCCTGACCTTATACCAATTTATTTGTGGTCGGCGCAACATGTATTTTTCTTCCACACTTCTCTATTAGTCGTCATCTCAGTAGTCACCCTCTTTCTATCCATATCATAATTCACACAGTCCATCCATCGTTTCTTTGGTCTCCCTCTACTCTTAAAGCCATCGACATTCATACTCAATACTTTCCTCACGACATTTTCGTCATTCCTCCGTATTATGTGACCATACCATGACAACCGATTCCCTCACAACTTTTCAGTTATTGGTGTCACTTTCAAACTTCCTTTTTTGTACTCATTTCTAATTCTATCCATTCGTGTAACACCACACATCCCTCTTTCCATTCCCTCCATTCTTCTTCTTCCTCTCATCCCTCTCAAAAAAATATATGACTTCATGATATTTTTATTTAATCTTTTTTCTCCCACATACCAAACTCACACCACACCCCACATACAAACTCACTATGAAACTAAATTCAACTCATTATACTTATAATGAGTGAATTTGAATGTGGGGTGAAAAACATTCACTAATAGAAACTGCAGTCACGGAAAAAGAGGAACATAATACAAAACAACCATATTATACTTTGAATCGAAAACCAAAGGCTAATATTTTATTAATCACAACTTACATAATTACAAAAGATATAACTGTACAATTTCTAGAAATTCATTCAAGGTGGGATATTAAATAAATAACCGAAAAAAAAACCATCATGTTTGTCTTGCCATACGCAAAAAAAAGAGAATTATTTGACAAGCATAGTATTACCACCATAAAAAAAAAACACATTATATCCGTGGTCTGAAAAACATGGCTTCGCATCCGGGAGTGACACATGCTATGAGTTTATGATCCGATATGATATATTAGAGTGATTTTTGGTGATACAGTAGGTCTTATAGTGAGGTAAGGTGAGCTCAAAAACCTACCCGTTAGGGCATACACTATTTAACAATATAAAAAGTTTAAATCGATTTTACATGCAAAGTAACAGAGATTACTATTACATATTAAATTACTATTAAACTAAGCATACATCCAATTTGAAATATAAATATTTAGAAAAAATCGGTTATTGTTATTGTATATGTTTTTTTAAATTTGTCAATATACTTATTTTATTATTATTAGAATACAGTTAATTATCATAATTAATAACCAGTTACCAACGATTGCATCAAAACACGAACCAATCAGGTTAAGCTAAGCTTGCCGCGGTGGGTCCGTGGATGGGTGACCACCATTACATACCAATAACCCTCCGTGCGTCGGAAAGCACGTTAACCCGTTTCGGATAAAATGGCACTGTTTCAAGAAAAAAAATCTGTCGTTTCTTTGAGAAAAGTTTTTGTTTTGATGTGTTAATCAAAAAAAAAATAGCATCGATATTGGAACTTTGTTGCCTAAGTCCACTAATTTCACTGGTCAACAAAAAAACACTTTTTGTAAGTAACATGAAATGTTTTGTCTAATTATGGTTAGAACCAGAATAAGGACAATAGAAATAAAATTAAAATGTATCAAATACGAATAGTTTTTTTTTTTAAATTTGATTTCAAATTTCACTTTTATAGTCATTTGAGCAGTGATTGCCGAGAAAATTAAAAGCCACATTAATTAAAGATTCCGAGGCTGCTTTTTCTAAATCACTAAGCTTTTTTGAATATTTCATTTTCATCAATTCCCTGATTTGAGGACCTGCAAATATTTTTAAATAAGTTAAGTTGCTAATGGCGTCAAATTTCTTCGCTGAGTCTCAAAACTTATATCGCCACAATTGTAACAAAACTTGTCAGGGTCATTTTTACACTTTCTTGACATTATTTAAGAATCATTTCATTGGAAAAACAGAAAATACAACTACGCTTTTCAAATAATAAATACTTTGAATGGGAAAACAAAACTTAAAAACGATTAATCTTTGATTTTCGGATAGTAGCTGTAACACAAAAACGAGACCTGATCTAATCAATATAAATATGGTGTTAGAATGAGGGAAGGTAGGTTATTCAAAATTAGTAAACACCTTTCTTGTTACATTTTGTTGACCAGTGTTTTCAGTATGTGCCCTCTATGCGTCGCCACGTTCGCCACGCCAAAATTTAGATTTGCCCTCGCCTATAGATGTTTCACATCAAAATCATGGACACTATTCAGAAAGAGTACCATTTGAACTACAAAAATATATCTGTCTCGAATTTTTCAGGCAAGAATCGAATTAGTTCTGAGTCGCTAAAGTGCGGTGTACTAACAGTGCCACTGTCATCCGAAACGAGCCTAGCCGTTGGTCTCAACTGTCATGTGTGGATTTTAGACAGTCGTTACGGGTCGCCACAAGCTCGAAAGTCTGACAAACAGTCTAACCAAGAGGTATCTTATTACCCAGTAACTGGGTTGTGGAGATTAGATAGGCAGTCGTTCCATGTAAACTCAACTAGTTGAGAAAAGACTGAGCAATTCATGATGAAACTCAAATACACTGCCCATCCGAATCAAACTCAGAGGGGTCTCACTAAGTAAACCCAGGACTAACTATAGAAAGAAAAATATACTGTACGAGGGAGCAAAACTGTATAATGCACTACCCGACGATATAATCAATAGTGACACCATATTTAAATTTTAAAATGCCCTAGAAGAATACGTTAGAAAACAACACTAACAATATCAATTGTCACCTCTGTTGCCTAACTCTCTTATTGTGAGCACAGGGAATCACACTTACTTTTATTTTTATTTACTTTTACATTTCTCAATATTTTGAGTGAACTGTAATGTTCTTGTTTTTTGATAAATAAATGTCTTTAATCAGTCAATTACCGTAATTACAGACACAATTAAAAAACCATTATGTCTATACCAAATGTGGTATCTCAGGGACTTAAGAGGTTAAACCGAAACATACCTTACTCACATAATATCACACCTTATTCCCGGGATGAGGTAGGCAGTGAAATACCTACACAAACATGTCACATAATATTTAATTCATCCTTTAATTTCATTTGCATGCATTTTTTTAAACTAACATCTTACATATTAACTTAAACAAAATACACTCAAACTTTAATAAAAACAAATTGTCAAAAAGCTAAAAATGCTTAAAAGAAACTTAAAACTTAATGTTTAATAACAATACATGCTTATTATTCATAACATAGCGCCTTACCTGAATAAAAAGGGAAGGCAGAAATACAGGGTAGGCAGGAAGATCGGCGCGCAAACTGTAACCTACAGTCTACAGTATATGATTCTATTCTATGGAAATTTTAAGTCAGATATAAAAAGAAAATATACTGTTTCATACAAAAATGCACCAACCTACGCGATCGAAATGTATGGAACAGCAATTTTAAATAATTTAAATATCCTTTTTTTTTTGTCAAAAAAAACATTCATCGCGGTTCAAAATTTTGTAGTAATAGTGACAGTTTTCGCATCGAAGTGCCCTGCCACCCTGCATGTATCCAACATGCGTTTTAGAAAATAATGTTTGTGATGATTGAAGTAAGTCATAGGAAAATTCATATTTTTTAATTAAAAGTAACATACATACATAAACTCACGCCTTTTTCCTACAGGGGTAAGCAGAAAGTATAGAACGTCACTTGCTACGATCCTTAAATACTGCTTTTGCCTCGTTTGCGTTCATACATCTAGTCATACACGCACGCCGGTTGCGAGTACTACGACCCTTCTGGAGAACATCACCAGTAAGGTGTATGTCCTCCTATGGCGTCCCCAATATCTTTAACCCTCTCCCTGCCGACAATATATAAAGCTTATTAAGTTCAGGAAGCCATGCGGGTCGCCGGCGGGTCCCATGGCAGGGAGAGTGTTAACAAAGTATGACTTCTATACAGGGTGTGAACCGACCCTTTTATGAAGTTATCATGTACACACTGCTACATATCAAGCTACACATTTCCAGTTGTAACAGACCTCGCATAGTATAGGCTTTCCGTACAATGAGAAGTCAGCTTATACTGGAAATGCACAGCTTGATTTTTCACCGTACGTACGCATCAAACGATGTAACTTTTACTTTTGGTGCGCAAAGTAACGCACAGAAAACATAGTGCTTATGAGCGCTTACAACAGTACTCATGGCGACAAATCAAGCTATACATTTCCAGTATAAGCTAACTTCTCATTGTACGAAATACAATGCAAGGTCAGCTTAAACTGGAAATGTATTTATTTATTTATTTCACCGAAAAAAGAAAATACAGTGGATTAGTAGTATAGCTTGATATGTACCCGATTTTAGTAGCTTTACGTGCTGGCGTCTGTACACACGTACAGACGCCAGCACGTAAAGCTACTAAAATCTGTCAAATTTCTTTATGAGGTTTTCAACTTTATCGCTAAAGTATTAGTTTCAAGATTGATTGAGAAAATTTGACAGTTTCGGGTAGCTTGATGTGCTGGCGTCTGTACAAGGACCATTGGAGTATTTAAAGCTAAGTAACAAACAATTAAAACTTATTTTCGTACAAAAAACGTAAGCAAGAACCTTCGTTGCTAAGGGTATTTTCATATCCTGTATAGTACTTGCGTAAAAATTTCAGGGCGAGACAGTGTTTTATGAAGACCATTTTTCGGACATTGCTTTTTTATATAAAAACCTGATAGTTTAAGTTATTTAAATGCAATATTTCGTATCCCCATTTCACTAGTATGTTTAGTTTTTGAGATAGAATTTTTTGAAAATCGTCTTTTTTTCAACCGGGTATTTAGAAAAAAAATCATATCTCTGAAACTAAATATGATACGCAATCGTGACCTTAGAAACATCGACGGCGTTTTTTATCCTGCATATTTTATAGTACAAATAAATCTCAGAACTTCATTAGATTCAGAATTATACGAGGTTTTTCGTTTTTCGTTTTTATTTTTTTTCTCGGTAATTCCATCGTATTTGGAAAAGTTATTTATACTAAAATTATGCCCTTTATCTTCCCTACATACCACAAAAATAACACATCCTAATTGCGTGGAATCTAGAAGTTATTCCAAATTAACTGTTTTTGCTAGGGTTGTCACTTTCGAATCTGAACTTTGATGACTCAATTTTTATTTAATGGGACGTATTGGTTATTACAATTTCGACTATTCACCTAGGAACTTTGTTATATCCAGACTTATAAAAGGTTTTTAGTTTTTATTAATTTTGCTCTCGATAATTCCGTATTATTGGGATAAGTTATTTATACTGAAACTAGCACTTTGCCAGCAACTTCGTTCGCGTTTGTTTTTATAAAAACTTTAACACCCTTTAAAACTGTATTTTGACGGTAGTTTTGAAAAACGAATAACGGGCCGATTCTGTTGTCACAAAATTCTCTAAACTAAACTAAAAATCACTTAAATTTGGTTTATCCCTGTCCACCGACGATTTCCTATTCTGAAATAAACTAAAGTGACACAACTTAACTATATTTTAGTTTGACAGCACTAAGATTGCACTGAATTATTAGTTTAGTGAAAATGTCAATTTTGCTATTCTGAGTTTGCTGGTTTTCACCAAAAATGTTTACTATAATAATTTATTTTAACTAAATCTGACTATTTTTAATCGCGATTAAAAAGGTGTGGAATAAAACTAGTGATCATGAACTAAAATTCACACTAACGCCTCGCCTTCACGTGCAAAGACAGTACTGTATTTTTTGTTTTCCTTTTCTTTTGCTTATGTCTCGAAAATGGCGTATCCTATCGCAAAAATAATGACATTTTCGACCCCCTATGTGATACCCCTGCACATATAAATCTCAACACGGGGGTAATATATTTTTATATTTTTCAAACAAAACGTGAAAAATTCCATATAGATCACGTCCAGGCTGCCCTCTTGCGCGCGCATTCGTCTCTCAAAAAATTCATTGCGTAGCGCACACAAGTAATATGTTGCGAAGCCAAAAGAAAAAAAAAACCACGTTAAGTCACGATTGTCAACTTCGATTTTAGTCGTGTCAAAATAATTTTTAAATTTAGAGATTTTTTCTTCCAGAATAGCGTTACAATTCTCATAGCCAAAAGTAAGGAATTTTAGAGATAGTTTAGTTAGTTTAGTTCGGTGTACAACAGAATCGGCACCAATGACAATCTTTATTTTGATAAGAATTTGTGCTAACAATAAGTTTTAAGTTTTTTAACCTAAGAAATAAGATTCCTCCATACAATCTTTAAAACCCCTAAATTGTTCTATTGGAGGTAGTTCTGAAAATCAAAAATGACATTAAACTGTAAATGTGCCCTGCCCACTGACTGTTAAGTTTGGCGATTCTTCTGATTGTGTAGATAACTTTGGTTTAAATATAGAGATAACTTCAGATCCGGATATGAACTAATATAATACGATCGCGTGACAACCCTAACGACGTAGAATACGGATCAAACTTAAAAATGTTGTGGTTTCTAGATTCCACGCAATTAGGATGTGTTATTTTTATGGTATGTAGGGAAGATAAAGGGCATAATTTTAGTATAAATAACTTTTCCAAATACGACGGAATTACCGAGAAAAAAAATAAAAACGAAATACTAAAAACCTCGTATAAGTCTGAATCTAACGAAGGTCCGAGGTTTATTTGTACTCTGAAATATGCAGCATAAAAAACGACGTCGATGATTCTAAGGTCACGATTGCGTATCATATTTAGTTTCAGAGATATGATTTTTTTTCAGAGATATGATTTTTTTTTTCATTTTTTTTCAGAGATATGGTTGGTTGAAAAAAAGACGATTTTCAAAAAATTATATCTCAAAAACTAAACATACTAGTGAAATGGGGATACGAAATATTGCATTGAAATGACTTAAACTACCAGTTTTTTATATAAAAAAGCAATATCCGAAAAATCGTCTTCATAAAACACTGTGCGAGAGTAGAAAATACAGTGCGCAATATATATATGCGGTGTTTATACTTTTCAATCTGAATCAAAGACAACTAAAGTTTCCGTCCTACCAGTTTTGATCGAAGGATCATTTACATACGTACCAATACCTAAATTGGTCTTCGCTGTATTTTTCTTCATATTTACCACGGACACTTCCGTGTTATGCACTTGCCTTGCATGGAGACGAACATCGGAGTATTTTCTGAAGGACTGATTGCAGATGGGGCAGTCAGCTTTCTGCCTCCTCTCCCTATGTGCCTCCCACATGTGTTCCCACTTAAGTTTTGAGGACCCGAACGTTTTCCTGCAGATAACGCAGCGGACACCGATTATGGATTTTTCGTGGTTGTATCTTATATGGCGCCGGTAGGCAGTGTCGAAGAAGAAGACTTTGTTGCAAATATCGCACGGAATTGGAGTGGCATTGCTGTGTTTCTGTGAAGGAGAAATATGTAATTTTACTAAGTATATACAAGAAAATATATAAAACCATGGTCCAACCTGCTGTCTTGCAGTGGCGCAGGTAACTAATAAGCCCATTCCTGTCGGCTTCCCTTACGAAATTATGACAGTCAGGAGTTCTCAGCAGTGTTTAATAATCACACTGAATGTATTTAATCTTACACTATAAAAGTATTACAAAACCCCAACCTACATAAAAAAATATTTGTCTTTATATTCCAGCGAAAACAAAACATTTAAAATGCGCGCGGCACCGCGCGTCAAGATTTTTCTGCAGTGTAACTCGCTTTCAACGCCGGGTTATGAAGTACATCAATTTCTATACAAAATCATCTCGTCATGACGTCACTTCAGGTCACGTGCCACGCATTTTTTAGAGGCCTTGGCAAGCCGCAAGACGTCGGGTTATTCGAACGAACTGAGTAGCAATATCGTCCTTTCGTTGAATTTCGCCACGCTTGGCAAGCGGGTTGGCAATTGCAGTATGGTGGTAAAATGCTTAGAGAACGCTGCTACCCATTCTCTAGTATGTCCCTTAGTCACCTCTTACGATACCCACGGGAAGAAATGGGATGGTGCTATTCTTTGCGTCTGGCACCACACGAAACGTCGATGACACGAATGTATTCAATTTTATCGGCCCAAATCTTTGATACTTAAGGGACAGTACTCCGCGAGCATTCGCTTCACGAATATGTTTTGCAAACATTCGTTGCGCGAGCTTTTGTACTACGATACGAACGTTCATTCATGAAACGGGGCTCTGGTGGTGTTTCAACTTGTTTGCAATACAACTACATAGAAAGGAGAGGTATCTGGCCCGAGTTGTAGGTCTTTATTTGGAACCCAGGCAGGCAGTTTTGTGTAATTAATTTCATTACCGCTGCTCTCAAAACGATCAAGGAAAAATATCGTGAGAAAACCGGTTTGTCCTAGACCAAAAAATCCAAACACATCTAACATCAAACAACTCGCACTGACTCGGATTATGGCCCACTCCCTCTCAGTCCCAGCAGTGGGAACTTCATAGACTAATTGTAATATTGAACATAGAAAAACCAACTTACCACCATATGTTTCTCCAAAGATGTTTTCGACTGAAACTTTTTATTACACAAATCACAAATGATCACTTTCAAATTATGCACTTTTTTATGTTTAGTAAAGTTGCTCGAGTCACCAAATGTACGGTCACAGAGTTCACATTTGTACACAGGTAACGAGGCATGGTCCCGCATATGCTGCTTATATTTCTCTGGGATTTCAAATCCTTGTTCGCAGATCTGGCATCTGAGTTCGTGGTAGATGTGTTTCTGGCTGTATGCGTCTGAGAGGAGGTGTTCTATCATGTGCCTCTTGCATTCGTTGACTCGTTTGAACCAACGGTGGCAGTGGTTGCATTCTTTCGTATGTTTGGTCAAGCGGGCTGTAAAAAAAATAAATATTTTATCATGTAATACAGCCACACATACCAACAGAAGTCTAGGCTATGGTCTTTGTGTATTTCATCACCACTGCTTTTAAAAACAGAGAAGGAAAACATTGTGAGGAAACAAGCATGTCTTGTAACCAAAAATTCGAAGACATGTGACATCTACCAACCCGCACTGGGCCCGCGTGATGGAGGCCTGTGTCCCAGCAGTGGGAATAATATAAGCTGCTGATGATGATGGTTTACATTTATTGCGAACCTCAACTTGTTACGGGGCGTCCATTAAGTACGTTAGTTTAACGAGTTATAATAACCATGCAATTTTTATTTTGATATATGTTATTACAAAAAAAATAAATTATCGTTAACGAAAAATGTTTATTTTGATTCTAGTTTTTATGGTAACTTGCACATGCATGTCACATGTATTCGAATTTTTGCTTCTAAGACATGCCGGTTTCCTCACGATGTTTTCCTTCACCGTTTTGAGAGCAGTGGCGATGAAATAATTTACACAAAGTAATGCGCCTGCTTGGGTTTGAACTCACGACCTACTACTCGTAAGTCGCGGCCGTTACCACTGGGCCACCACTGCTCCTCCTGAGGGTTATTTATCCCGAACCCCTACTCGTAACAACAACAAATTTGATACTCACCAATACATTCCTTTATAATAGTTTGACGCAGTTCTCCATGCTCATGTTTAGGCCTCGAAGTCACCTTTATGGGATGTGTAGGCTGGCTATTTATATGTGTTTCCCAATGCTCAAAAAACATAGGTACACCTATGATTATTCCACATTTTTTGCACTGATAATCAGGTTTTGTCATTGCTTTACCTGCATGTGTGATCATTTTAACTCGGACAAAGCTATGTTTAATATGTTGATGGACATGCTGCCCTAACCGAGTGAATGTCTCAAATTTTTTCAAGCACTCCGGGCACGATAGATGCTGGTAGCCATGTTCTTTGAAGTGCGTCAAATATTTTCTCATGGACATAAATGTATTTTTACATTTTGTACACTCATAACTTTTATTTTTGCCCGGATGTCCACCGCAGTCATAATCTACATGACTTTTATATTGTCTGTGTTTCGCTGTAAATCCGCATTTAGTACATTTGTATAGTTTGTGGTGTCTCTTATATTTCTTTCCTATAATAACTTCTGGTTCTAGCACAGAATCATTTTCTGAATCTTGACTATCTTCTGTCTGTTCTAGAGTGTCATTATTATGTTCTACAATTACTTCATGTTTTACAAATAAGTCTGCTACATTGAAATTCAGTTTGATAATATCTTCTTCATCTTCTTCGTCTTCTACCTCTACGACTTCTTCTTTCACACTTATTTCATGTTTAAAATCTTCGATAAGATTCTCTTCTTCACGCATTTGGCTTACAAATGCTTCGAATGGTTCTTCTTTTATGACAAGTCTTGGACTATCTTCAAAGTCTTTAGGCTCGTCTGAAAATGGTTAAATAAGTTATTAATATTTGAGGAGTTAGTGAAGTTGTGGATAAAAATGTGCCTGTGTGACCTAAATGGATGCAGTCCCGACTTTTTTTTTGTGGGTGAGAAATCATCAAATAACGTATCTCGCTCTGGGCGGAGTGGGAGGGGGCATGTCAGACTTTTACTCACTGAAACCCACCCGTGTTCCTTCAGTTGCCTATGGCTACCCTGCCATAGGCAACTCAAGGAACACGGTAAATCATGTTACAGTAGAATCACAATAACTCGAATGTCAAGGGTAATGCTAAAAAATAACGAGTTTTCGACTTGACAAGAACTTCGAGATACATGATTTAACTGCTACTAGTATCGACTTACAAAGGCACGATTTCTATTTGTAGATGCAAATTTGAATAAAAAAACCCGAACATTTATTTTGGATTTTATTGCTATTCTTCTGGGGAATTCCAAGTAAGACGTCATTGAATTTTACTAACTGTTCTACGACTTGCGGAGTCTCCTTTTTGAAATTCGAATTATAGAGTACAAATATGTATTATCAACACTTCGTAGGGAAATAACATTTTGTTCGAGTTACAAAGTCTAAATAATTCGAGATACCGCGTATTGGGTTCTGCGGAAGGGAATGGCATTTTTTTATGACTTACTGAGGATTTCGAATTAACGAGGTTCGAGTTATAGGGATTCCACTATAATGTTTCATGAATAATTTAAAACTTACCTTTGACTACAACAGCTCCTGTATAAAAATCTGACTCTATGTCTGCTTGTAACAATTTTTCCTCACAGTCTATTTCACTTTTTATAATTAATTCATCTTTCAGTAAGGATTCTTCCCGTTTCAGTACAAATTCTTCTACATTAGGTTTGGATTCTTCTTCTTCTTCAGGTATGGATTCTCGTTCTTCGTCAGGTATGGATTCACGTTCTTTCAAATTTAGTTCTGCTAAACCCTGATACACGCAGGCCGTTGGTACTACGATCTGAAAAGAAATATCAAGATACTGAGGACTAGATATTTACTTAGGATTTTTATTAAATTGTGTTTTTCGACTCGGAATGGGCAGCGTTCGAGAAACTACGCAATATCTTCTCGTCCCACATACCGCAGTGCCTCAAGACGAAAGTCTTAGACAAGTCATCATCATCATCATTTCTGCCAGCAGTCGCCCACTGTTGGACAAGGGCCAACCTCGATTTGGGGGGTGTGCCATAATCGCCGCTCTTGGCAGGCGGGTTGGCGATCGCAGTATGGTTATAAAATGCATGGAAAACGCTGCTGCCCATTCTCTAGTAAGTCCCTTCGTCACCTTTTACTACACCCACGGGAAGAAATGAGATGGTGCTATTCTTTACGTCCGGGTCCACAAGGAACAGTGCGTGTTGCCATTGATGACATATGGCACTGAAACATGGTTGCTCACAATGGACCTCATAAGAAGACTGAAAGTCACCCAAATGGACAGGGCTAAGCTTTTTTTTTTTGGATGGGTATCATCAAATGACTTCTCCCGCTCTGGGCGGAGCGGGAGGGCATGTCAGACTTTTACTGACTAAAACCCCGGGTGGGTTTTAGTCAGTCATAAAAAAAAATATAGTCGAATTGATAACCTCCTCCTTTTTTTAAGTCGGTTAATAAAACTCACCCTTGTTCCTTCAGTTGCCCATGTGCCAGGGTCATGGTATCTCTTTCGAACAATCTCGCGACCCTGGCAGGCATCGGTCCTAGCTCCTAGCAGACCCCTTCAGTACTGCTTGGAGTACTGAAGCAGTTTCTCTACGCGATCGAATCAGAAATAAAGAGATCCGAAGGAAAACCAAGGTAACCGACATGTGGCAGTGGGCAGGGCACATTGAAGAACAGATACGGTGAGTATAACCTTCATTCTATTCATCAGCCTATTGTTCCCACTACTGGTACACTGGCCTCCTGTCGGTGAGAAGGAGTAGGCCATATTCCACCACGCGGGCCCATTGCGGGTTGGGAGATGTCACGTGTTTTCGAATTTTTGGTTGTAAAACATGCCGGTTTCCTCACGATGTTTTTTCCTTTACCGTTTTGAGATTATTGATGATGAAATAATTTACACAAAGGGAGCAGAGGAGGCCCAGTGGTAATGGCCGCGACTTACGAATTGTAGCTCATGGGTTTGAACCCAAGTAGGCACTTTGTGTAAATGATTTCATAACCACTGCTCTCAAAACGGTAAAAGAAAACATTGTGAGAAAACCAGCATGTCCTAGAACTAGATTCTATTAGAAGTAAAATAATACTCACTTTAGGAAAATAGATTTTACGTTTATTATACCCAGAGGAATGTTTCAATAACCAATGTGCAGCTGCATCTTCATCATTCAGAAACACGTTCAGACCATTACAGGTCATGCACTTCCTTAACATCATATAATTGTCTGTATGAGTCAGCATATGTCCATACCTTTTACACCTGTACCGTATCACCCTTTCACAAACTTCACATTTGCTACTATTATTCGACTGTTCCATATGAATCTCTAAAGACATATCATTTGGGAAACTCTGCGAACAGTGGGGGCACTCACTTGTAGGTCCAATTTCTTTGCAATTATGCAAATATTTACAAGAGAATTTTTCTAAGCAATTCTTGCAGTTTTTAAACTGAGTCATTATTGGTACGTCAGACCGAACGGAATGAGACAGTACTAAATGGTAATTTAACTCTTCTTCCGTATCGAATCTTGACTTACATATACTACATTTTAATGGTTTATCCTGATTATTACAGATTTTACAAGTAATGAGATGATCCCTCAGTCCCATACAAGTGAAAAACTGCTTATCGCAACCCTTATTCCTGTAAAAATTTTTCTCAAACCTGTATTCAAGTTCATGAGCAGCATAATCTTTCCCGCATCGGTAACAAAGGCCTTCTGTGTAAATATCTTGGATTACAACGAGCCTGTCGAGATAAGCAATCAAATTAGCTTCATGTGTTTCATATTTCTCTAAAATAATTTTAATCTTTAAATCACTTGGATGTTGCGAAGACAGATGGTTACGGAAATCTGTTAAATGCCACCAAGACCTCGTGCAAATGTAGCATTTGTAGAACAGAGGGTTTTCTCTGTGAAAGCTATGAAACTGCCACTTACGCCATTCGTCTAGAGCATGTTGTATTCGCCCCTCATGGCAGTCTTGTATTAGAATCATTTTATCCTCATATCCTATCGTATTTCTGACGTGAATGTTAAGTATTTTATCAGCTACATCTGTTGATTCCTGGAGTATGTTATCGGCAGCATCAAGTATGCTTTCACGAGACAGCCATATTGGTTCGGAGCGTACTTTTTTCGGGATGAGTGTGTCCTTTTGTATTGGTGTTAGACGATTTTCGTCTTCAATTTCAGCAAATTCCTCATCATCACAAGATTCAACTTCGATGTTGATCTCGAATTTTCTGGGCGACATCTTACATTGTGGGTCTTTGTCTTCTTTAGCCGCTGCGTTGATTTTCTTTAGAACGCTCGTGTCGGCTTCTTTTGGTTTTGAGAAGATTCGTTTTAGCGGTATAACTACCTTTTTTGGTAGTAGTTTGTTAAAAGGCTGTTTCATACTTTTAGATATTTTCGACTCAGGAATCTGGAATGTTAAGATGCAAAATATAATTTTGATTAAACTTTAAGAATACATCATCGTCATCATCATTTCAGCCTAAAGACGTCCACTGCTGGACATAGGCCTCCCCCAATCACCGCCACTTAAGAACTATACAAATAAATAAAATTAAAGTTTCTGATTAAAAACTTCAAAGTAACAGCTTTTACTATAAGTGCAAATACTATAAATGTAAGTATATACGGAATCCTCAAAAAAAGAAAAAAAAAATCTCCGGCCGACAATTTGTTCCAGCTAACGGCTGAACCGATTTTGACGAGACTTCCTCTGGCTGTTAGCTACTTTTTGTTGCGGTAGTATGTTCCTGTGTTCCTAATCTTAAATCAACGCGGGCAAGACGCGGGCAGAAGTTAGATATTAAGGCGCTGCACAGTGGGGTAGGATTATTTAAATGTGTCGTTAATTCAGAATGATGATTTGGAGTCGATATATCGATGGTGACATGATAAGGTTGGTGAAATAAAAAAGAAAATTGTTTGTATAAGCTTATATATAGATATATATTACATGTACAATCAAAATCATATTTATAATGTGTTGTATATTAAATATTATTACTACCCTAGACAACGACAAAGAGGTCATAACAAAACTAATCACTATCAGCGCTATAGTCACTATCATCGTAACAGTCAGAATCACCTTCTGTATCATCATCCGTAGAATTTTCTCTTGGCGGCTGTAATGATGGTGGTATTAGAAGATCTAGAGCTTCTTTAGGCAGTGAAGTCAGCGTTTTCTTTGGCAGTTTCCTTTTGCTGGTTATGATAGGATCTGATGATATAAGTAACAGATTGAAAATATCAGTGTTCGATTTCTCGCGACTACATTTACGAGAGTGGTGTTCTCTGAATATTTTAAAGTCTTTATTCCGGGCTTCTTGGGCTTCTTCCGTTAGTTGGCCTATTGGCAAAAGTGCATTTTTTATTATTTCTGGCCCGTGAATAAAAAAACTTGTGTACAGTGGGAGGCATGTCATACCAAGAGTACATTTGCACAAAATATTTGGCGGTGTCAGTTGCATATGTGCGGAATTTTTCCACATCAATGTCATAGCCAGATGACATGACAATTATATATTATGCATTCTTTGTATCAATTGTAAATTCAACTTTGTAATTTCTGCAGACACTGCGGCATTTTTAAAAAATCGCCTCGCGGTGTTGCCGTCATTGGTATTTCTAAATCCAGGTTTGGGCTTGTCCACTATCAAGCCTAGTCTTTCTCGGAATTGAGCCTAAATTGTTCTCTTGGTTTCTTCGACCTTCTCCTTGTCTGAAACTCCTGTTACATTTTTCGTGTTTTTACGAGCCTGCTTTTTCTTAATAGGCAGTCTATATGCCAGGTGCAAAAGATATTCAGAGAAACATATCCATCCTTGTAACACTGAAATGCCGGTACATATAATCATGGGTGACTTTAATACTTGTCTTCTGAAAAACGACCATCGCTCTTCTTCTCTGAATAATATTTCAGTTTCCAGTAACCTTTCCATTCTTCCGCTGAGTGCCACTCACCATTTTCCTAACTCTACTCCTTCACTGCTTGATTTGATCTTGGTTTCATCTTCAGATCGCGTCACTAAGCATGGCCAATGCTCAGCTGAAGCCTTTTCATATCATGACCTGATCTTCCTATCATACAAAATTCGCCCACCAAAGGCAAAAGCCAAGATTCTCATTCAGCGTAATTTTGGTGGTATGAATGTTGACAATCTCTGCAGGGATGCCAACAATATAGATTGGTCTGCTCTATTTGCTTCTACATCCGTCGATGAGCAAGTTAAAATTTTTGTGGCTAAACTTATAGAGTTATATGATCATCACGCACCTGTTCGAGCAGTAAAGGTTAGACATTTGCCGGCGCCGTGGCTCACAGATGAGATTAAAAAAAAAAATGCACAAAAAAGTGACGGCAAAGTCTAAGTTTAAACGTAGACCGAATGACGCTAATAGGGAAAGCTATGTCTCAATCCGTACTCACTGCAATAAGGTGTGTAGGAATGCCAATCGCCATCACATTCATACTTCTGTCCAAAATGGGGACGCATCCAAAGTTTGGAAATTTCTTAGGTCATTGGGGGTCGGTAAAACCCAACAAGAGACAATCCCAAAAGATTTAGACATTGATGCAATGAATAATCATTTTACTGCTTCGTCCGATTTTGATAGGACAATAAAATGTAATACACTGAATTATCTTTCTTCTCTTCCGACTCCCAGTTTTTCTCCATTTGTTTTTGGTCAATTTTCCACATGTGATGTTAAGAAGAGCATACTATCAATTACTTCCAATGCAGTTGGAAGTGACTGTATCAGTCGTAATATGTTGATCCCTGTGCTGGATGTTATCCTTCCCGTCATCTGCCATATCCTTAATTTTTTAGCATCTAGTGGTGTCTTTCCATGTTCATGGAAGGATGCTCAAATAATTCCATTACCAAAAAAGTTTAATCCCTCATCCTTTTCTGAATATCGTCCAATATCCGTCTTACCATTTTTATCCAAAGTCCTTGCACGGTTAATCCACGATCAATTAAGCACTTTCCTCTCCAAAAATAATCTCCTCAACCCTTTCCAGTCTGGCTTCCGTCCTGGACATAGCACCACTACAGCGCTTCTAAATATTACGGATGATATAAGGTCAGCCATGGAAAACGGTAATCTAACGGTCTTAGCTTTGCTTGATTTTAGCAATGCTTTTAATACCGTTGATTTTAATGTTTTGCTTGGCATTCTATGCTCTCTTAATGTATCTCCATCTGTTATTGACTGGTTTCGTAGTTACCTGTTCGGTCGTCGGCAACGTATTTGCATCGGAGAGACTTTGTCTTCCTGGAGTAATACGTCTGCCGGTGTACCACAGGGTGGCGTTCTATCTCCTTTACTTTTTGCAGTTTTTATTAACTCTATCTCCGACGAACTAATTTCTTCCTACCACCTTTATGCAGATGATTTACAAATCTACTCTCGAGCTCCTCTTGGAAATTTGTCCGAGGCTATATTAGTGATTAATCGCGATCTAGCCCGGATATGCGGTTGGAGCAAGAGGTATGGACTCATGGTCAACCCCATAAAGACGCAGGTCATTGTGGTTGGCAGTTCTAGGACGGTCTCAAGGATTGACTGGACGGCTCTTCCCCACGTTTACTTTGACAACTCTATTATTCTTTTCAGCGAAAAAGTTAAAAACTTGGGGATTTTCATCGATAAGAACTTCACTTGGACTGCCCAGCTACAGGAAGTTAGTCGCAAGCTATTTGCATCCGCTGCATCTTTGAAGAGACTGCGTAATTTTCTGCCGACTGCCACCAAGATTGCGCTTGCACAATCACTTCTTTTACCCATCCTTGATTATGCTGATGCCAGCTATCTTGACCTTACCCAGGACCAACTCGATAAACTTGAGTGGCTTCAAAATGTCTGTATAAGGTTCATATTCGGTTTGCGCAAATATGACCATGTCTCCGAATTTCGTGTGAAACTCAAGTGGTTACCAATTCGCCTTCGCCGGAATGCCCATATTCTTTCCCTTTTATATAATGTGCTCTTTTCCCCTTACACCCCTCTCTATCTTAAGAATCGTTTTCAGTATCTTTGTGACTCCCACACTAAGTTCTTGAGGTCATCAGATAACTTAAAAGCTTAAAATGCCAATGCATTCTACAACTTTCTTTGACAAATCCTTTTCTGTTCAGGCTGCTCGTTTGTGGAATGCATTGCCAGTTCAAATAAAACGCGCGCAATCTTTATCTATATTTAAGAAACTCGTGAAGGAGCATTACTTGTTGTTGTGATCTTGTTCACGTAGCTGAGATTATCTGTACTTGTCTTTCATCTTCTTATATATATATATAGTACTTATGTATGTATATAAGTATCTATTATACAGGATATATATGATTATTATATGTATTTATTAAAGTAAATTGTATTTGCACCAGTGACAACCCCATTTTTATGTCCACGCAATCACTGTCCATTCCAAGGTTGCCTGGAAGAGATCGCAAAAGCGATAAGGCCGCCCATTGTATGTTTTTATTGTTAAATGTTCTTCGTTGAAATTGTTTTATGGTGTACAATAAAGCACATATAAATAAATAAATAAATGCCAAACTCCAAATTTTCAGTTTTTATTGGTCTGCTAAGGACTTTGGATATGTCACTGAAGTCTTTGGATGTTGCTCCACATATATAGCACATCTGTGTTGATGTTGTATTTGTAATTGCATTACAGACTTTTCCGTCTATCATAGTAAACATCAAGTTATATTTAACTTTCATAGTGCGCCCATCTTGTTGTATGGCACTTGTCTGAAGAGTTTTTATTTGGTGGTCGACCTTTTTTTTCCTTCCACTGAAACTGTGGTGCTTTCTTTGATGAATTCAATTTTTAATGGTCGGCAATATCTAGTCGAACTTGGTCTAGGGTTTTGCCAAATGACCTTAGATCCAGATGTCAAGCGTAGGGGCACAAAACATGTTATGAAAACAGCTGCATCACTGGCTTCAGGACCATAAAAATCCTGTTTATAGGAGCTATGGCCGCTACTGCCATCAAATCCCCATTTTGAAAATAAAGACATATTTTGTAACTCTTCACTGTTCAGTGTAAGCAAAACCTCATTCTGAACTGAGACCTAACGTTCAGTGGTAATATCAAGTATTGTCTGCAAATCAACGTGTACAGAAGTTTCACTAACATGGATTTTATTAGGCTGTGGGTAACATTATTTTTTTGTAATCTGTACAATTTTGTAAGACGGGTAGATTTTTGGAGATTTTGATCTTAATATATTGTACTGATGACGAGATAAGTTCGCTTCGACTATGAGTGCTAGAGCATCCTCTCCAGACATCATCGTAACTGTTTCTAGTGACTGTTTATAGGCTTTTAAATATTCAGTAGGCTTTGATGGATTAGATAAAACATCTTTAATTATTTTTGAAGCTGCACCCTGTCCTGAAGCTTTCAGTTTCATTTGCGTGGCATAAACCAGCTCAGGTAAAGGTGTATCTTTTCTCAAATCTTGAGTCTTTTGTCGCTTCATCTTGTTTGTACTTTCCTCAAAAGGTAATGCTGGACTACCGGGAATACTTAGTTTTATTTTTTTATCGGAAAATCTATCCTCCATGCGGTGCGCTGCTTCCCATCGTAATTTGTATACAGATTTAAATCGATTTATCGTTTTCAAAATGGCTGTCCGATGTTCACCGTCACATTTTGTTCTTTTTTCAATTTCCTTCTGAAGTGAATCTATCTGATCTTGAAGTTTATTATGACCAGAGTTCTTCATAAGTAGCTCTCGTCTTGTCACAAACAATGTATTGGAGTTTGTACCTGTGTAAAAAAGTAACAAAAGAATTTAATAAAAAAAAGGAGGTATTTTGAGAATAGCGGCTTATCTCACTACTAATGTTATTTATTTCAAATCTAGCAAATATGTGCAAAAAATTAAGAAATAATCTTAAACTATAATAGCTACTGGTACTAAAAAAATCGAAACGTAACCCCGATCAGTTCCGGAACATAATTAATTAACTAATTGATTTATTAGTTTTTAATTCTGACTTCTTCTTTTTTTTTGCAATCATTGACTCACAATTTTACCCATCAAAACAATTATTAAAATATAAATATAGTGTGAAATAATAAGATACATACCTGAACTTAACGCTTCCATAATAGCTTCTGGTGATTTTATCACAAGTATTTAAAAAATCTAATGTAATCTTCGTTATTGCGCAAACGCACGAATTCACTTGCATGCTCCACGAATGTCCGCCTTGGACTTGAGGGCGTGATAAGGAGCGGGGGTTAAGTGGATTGCGTCCGTTTACCTTCGCTGTTGTTCTACAAGTACTTGACTATGCCACAACATACACAGTAATATGGTAAAGCAAAAACAAATATTTTTATTTAATGTATCGATTTAAGTAATCTTGCCCCAGTGTGCGCTGTAGGAAAACAATAGAAGCTTAATTTAAATAATAGAAAACACATAGTTAATGTACCAAATTAAATTTCATTCGAAAAAATCCATTGGTTTCTTAGTAAGCTTCAATGATATCCGAAGACCAGGGTCTTCGGATATCGTATCGTATAAACATTTAGCTTATCTGGAAATACATTAATTATATTGTCCATTAATCCTATCCTATCCTACTTCCTACTAATCTTTACATAGTATAAAACAAAGTCGCTGCCTGCTACTGTTACTACTAAAACTAGATTAGTAAATGAAAAGCACTGTTTTTGGAAAATAACATTATTAAAAAATAATAAATTAATAACATAACAATATCTTAAAATACACCCTCCACAAACTGACAGAGTGAATTCAGCTCCTTATTTTGAATCATATTCCACCGGAATTTTTGTCAGGATTTTTTTTTACGTTTTTTCAGGTTTTTCAATTTTATTTCAATGTAAAATTACATTCTCTGAAAGCAGCACTCCGTTTATGTAAAAAATACGGCTAAAATAAAAAAAGCAGCAGTGGATGTTGAAATACTCGAACGTACGACGCATAAAATCAGCTGTTCACTTCCTGCCTAACTACAGGAGTTCATTGAACTCGTCATCGGCGATTGCACAAAGGCGGCTTTCCGAATTGATCCGAGATACATTGCGTGTGAGGAAATAAAACAAAGCAAGTTTATTGGATTCCCATAACGGTCCTGAAATAATTTCTTGTACTGGTCATCTTAGTATGATATACTGAATCCAACCAATCAGTCTGCGGAGGGCTGTCCCTTACACCCTGTATAAAGTAGATCACGAGATAGGTAAAGGAAAACATTGTGCGGAAACCCAGACATATACTTGACATATAAGTCTGAATTTGCCAACCTATCTCGAGTAAGATTGGTGACCTACACTTGTGCGTTCTCTGTGTGAGAAAAAGCCACTACCCTGTTTTGGGTCAATAATAGGCTTGTAATATTATTACTATATATTGACTGGCCTGTTAGTCTAGTGGTTAGTTACCCTGACTGCAAAGGCTGAGGTCGTGGGTTTGATTCCCACTCAGGACAAATCTTTATGTGATGAGCACAATCATTTGTTCTGTGTCTGGGTGTAATTTATCTATAATATGTATGTATTTAGAAATATATAAGTATATATATCAGTTGTCTGGTTACCATAGTACAGGCTCTGCCTAGTTCGGGATCAGATAACGGTGTGTTGGTTGTCCTGAGATATTTATATTTTTTTATTTATATGATGCTCGCAACCAGCATGTGTGTATGATCAGAGGGACAATACTCATAAATTAAAAAATGTTCACAGTCTGATCTCAGTCTCAATCTGGGTAAAATACCTCGAGTTACCATACATTTTTGTCAAGTTTTTGACATTTGATTTTCGCCGTGATGAGATTGCAACAAGATTTTAAACATTTTTAACAATGAAAATTGGCCTTTAGATGCCTGTTTGTTAATGAGGCAAAAGGAATATGTAAAGACTAGCTTAATCCAGCAGCTACACCTGCATGGAGGTCCGAATTATCCTGCAAGAATGCACTACCAAGATAAAAGTACCTTAATTTTTTGCCACACCGATTGCTTATAACCTGGATTAACCCAGGTTATAAGCAATCTGTGTGGCAGATTACAATACAAACTGTAATCTTCATAAAATAGAGGGAAAATAATAAATTTGTGTTCCATGGAAAGTAGCTAATCATCTAAAAAAAAATCCATTAGGAACTGCAATAATTATATTGTTGCTGATGTTAAGCTTGAGTGTTAATATCTATTCCGGATTATCTATATCTATATCATCCAAATCCGTTCAGTAGTTTTAGTATGAAAGATTAACAAACATCCATACATCCACACAAATATTCACTTGTGTAATATTAGTATGAAGGATTGTAGCATGAATGTGCTGTTCTGTAGTTTCTGATGAAACCCATGAGAAGACATGAGTTTATGTATTATTATGATCTCAAGAATATGTATAAGCTGTTAAAGAGTTCTCTTACACAGTGAATTCTATATGCAGATTTAAATATCTATACCCTACAAAATAAAAGTATTATGTTGTCTTCGACTTAACAAAAGCAAGTAGAGTCATGTTCTATGTTATGGGGGTTTTGGTTTCCGCACTTAGTCCTTTGAGTGGACCATTGTGCGTGGGCCATGGCGGCCGTCGGTATTACTCCAACCAGCCCACCTCCCTCCAGAAGTTAGTAATGTCTCCTGCACGCGTAGCATGACCACCGTAGAAATGGGTTTTATCGACGGACGAATAGATAAAGTAACGTTTCGGGTACACAGTACGACGGCAACAAAGTAGAAAGAGTCAACTGCACTTTTATATAATTTACTCTTCGACATAATTCGACTCAGAATGATATTTAACCGACTTCAAAAAAGGAGGAGGTTCTCAATTCGACTGTATTTTTTTTTATGTTTGTTAGGTACCTCATAACTTTCGACTGCGTGAACTATCGGTATACGGTCGGTGTCAACAAAAACTAAATGGTCACCCATCCAAAGGCTGACCTTGAGAAGTGAAGCTTAACCTAGCAAACCTGCAACACAAGGCAAAACAAAAACTAAATGGTCACCCATCCAAAGGCTGACCTTGCGAAGTGCAGCTTAACCTAGCGAACCTACGACAAAACGCCACTCATAAACTAAATGGTCACTCATCCAAAGGTTGACCTTGAGAAGTGTAGCTTAACCTAGCAAACCTGCATCACAAGGCAAAACAAAACTAATTGGCACCCATCCAAAAGCTGACCTTGCGAAGTGCAGCTTAACCTAGCGAACCTGCGACAAAACGCCACACATAAACTAAATGGTCACTCATCCAAAGCCTGACCTTGCGAAGTGCAGCTGAAACTAGCGAACCTGCGACACAAGGCAAAACAAAACGTTGTGTAGTTGACTCTTTCTACTTTGCTGCCGTCGTCGTACTGTGTACCCGAAACGTTACTTTATCTATTCGTCCGTCGATAAAACCCATTTCTACGGTGGTCATGCTACGCGTGCTGGTCTGCTAAGAACGTCCGTGTAAGATTTGGGTGTCCGAGGGTATCTGTCCTAATCTGGGTGACGCCTGTACATTCGAAGAGTACATGCGCAACGGTTTCCTCAGCTTCCATGCAGGCCCTGCACAGGGGGCTGTCCGTTATGCCTATTGTGTAAAAGTGTTTGTTTAGCGTAAGTAGTCACATAATACATACAGAAACTCATACCTTCTACCATGGGGGTAGGTAGAAACTACAGAACGCTACATCATCATTATTTTCCTGTCCTCATCCCAATTTATTTGGGGTCGGCACAACATGTGTTTTTCTTCCACACTTCTCTATTAGTTGTTGTCAGAACGCTAATTGCTACAATCCATCCTATTATTATAACACAGTGACAGTTTGTGAGGATGGATGGACATTTGTTAATCTTTCACATAAAAAAGACTGAATGTTTTTGGATGTAAATTGGCCCAAACATTGTTTATAACCCTCCTTCTCACCGAGAGGAGGCCTGTGTCCCAGCAGTGGGAAGCTAAAAGGCTAGGATGATTATTTATAACCTGGATTAACCTCATGGTCATACATGCATGCCGGTTGCAAGTACAATGCACCTAACCTTTTTGAAGAACATCACCAATATAGTCACTACATCAAAAATATTGTAATAAGCAACTATTAAGTGAAAACACTCATGAAAACTTGAAATCTAATAAAAAAGGAGTGTTTTTGGATAGTTTGTGTGTAAAGTCAGGGTTCTTTGGTACCTACAAAACAGTGTAATATGTCTTTGTTAAAATGTACTTTTAAAGTTTTGTCAATTATCATCTTCCTGCCTTGTTACAACCTTCTAACATTCCACATTCATAGAACTAAAATTTTAATTTCTTTGATAAGTGTGTTTTTAATTTTACTTTAGTCAATTCCTTCTAAGTCTTGACATACAATTGCAAATGTACATCAACATGTAAGTTTGCATGAAAGTAATCAATAAATAAATGTTTAAACAATTCGTTTTATTTTTCTATCATACTTTTTACATTCATCTCTCTTCGCGTTTGGGTTATACACTGATCTTTAATCTGTAGAATTTATCCAAATAACATCGTAAATTGTGTAATACCGGCCAAAAAATTATATCGCCAAGATAGAAGTCAGTCCTAGAAAAAGATACTTTTCGTAGGTAGATTTTCGCATTTTCTTGCGCATGACTTTCACCTACCCCCACAAAAAAATTGCAAAAAGAATGTCATAAATTATTAAAATAACTATTTCTTAGACTTGAACATAAAATGCGCTTTATTTACGGCGTTTCTTACAAAAATCTGAACAACAATAGCGGTATAAAAACGATGAAAACAGCATCGAAGTTGTTACGCGTGCAAACTTTTTGACAAAATGGTGGTATTTATTTCCTACCTGCAATTCAATATCATCCTCTTCTTCGGCATAGTCTCTAGGCACTAATTTCGTCTTTCTCGACCTTTTTCTGGACGTTTCCGCCATTTTTACGCTTTAAACATCCCACATCCACCTAATTAAACAACAAAAATAAGCTAAAAACTGTTCAAATTCGTATGGTAGACTACACGACCAAGATAAAACGCGAAATAATTTCCAAAACATGAAATTACCGGACCAAGGTTAGATGTCATTACAAAAATCATGAGTGAATCGGTTCTCTCTGTTTAACACATGAGTTTGAGCGTAGATACTAGTGCCATTGTTATTCCAATCTCCGAATTTTACTGTTTGACAGTTTAGGTTAAAGACGCATGTCGGGTAGTCGGTGACAAACTCTATGTACGAAGTACGAAACGTTTCGTTTCGTTTTAAATTCATCCAATCCATGATCCAGGCACAGTAATGTTTGGGCCGCAAAAAATTAATTATATTCCATTCTAATTTTAGAAAAGACTACGAGAGCAAATTTATTTATGTGGTTGTTTCCGAAATAATCTTAAAAACTTTAGTGGCAAACGCAGTTAGATAAATCATAAACGTTTTAATCGTTATGGGAATTATGGGATCGAACAGTACTTTGAGGTTGCTAAACGCATCTACTAACTCATTTCTATGAATTTTTTACATGAGAAAACCTCAGACCAAATAAGAGGAGAAAACTATTACTTTTAACTTGTAGAGCTAACATAACTATGATGATTTTCCTTATAACTTCGTTATTACGTACCTACTCAATAATATGTGGATCCGTTGATAAGTAACAGTACATACAAGCCAGTGGCCTTTTATTTTCTTGAGATTTAATCAAGAAAATACTAGGCCACTATTAGTTTGTATATGATTCCGCCCTGTTGTTTGCACGCTACATGAGTTGATGGACGCTTCTGAAAGTGCTAAGCCCGTAGCCAAATTCTGAGCTAAATCTATTTAGATTGCTAAATTGACGCACTAAGAAGAAGTATAACTAGAGTTGCCAGTTTGTAATATTCAGCCTGCTGAATAGTTCAAAAGAACTGCAGACTCAGATCAATTTTGGCTTGTCTTGCTCGGAAATTTCACCTTTTTGGCAAACTCCTGGTGTCCTTAGCTCCGAAAAAACTCTGATAAAATATAAGCTACCCTATCCGGTGCCGTTGTTAACACGGGGAGCAAGTAAAAGAGTAGAGTGCGTTTTTGAGGCAAAGGTTTGTTGCCGTGCTCATTACGGGTTATGAAAACAAAATGGTCGCGAACAAAACCATACTTAATACACTTAATATTATAAAGCTGAAGAGTGTGTTTTTTTGTTTGTTTGGTTGACCGCGGTAATCTGAGAAATTACTGGACCAAATTGTTTTTTTTTCTGTTTAGTAGCCCATTTATTGAGGAAAGTGAAGCAGCAATGAAAAATGTTGTAAAAACGAAGACCACGCACGGGCAGATTAGGGAGTAACGCGTTCAAGTATTACGTAACGCAATTTTTGAAGATTTTAGGCCCTGCCTCCCCCCATGTAACGCACCGTAACGTTTTTCTGCACCCCCCCCCCCCTACCCCTCCCTAAACGTTACGTAACATTTAAGAGACCATTAAAGTCACAATTATGTTGAACAAAGTATAATATTTGGAATTTGAAAGATTCTAATTCTCTAGCTTTTTTATTAAAATAAAAAAAATGTTACGTAACGCGTTCTTTAAATACTCCCCCTCCCGCCCTTGTAACGCACCGTAACGTTTTGCAAGACTCCCCCTCCCCCCAAATTGCGTTACGTATTACTTGAATGCTCCCTTATTCAATGCGACGACGACGGGTTGGTGGAGCAATAAATTTAACGCGGACAAAGTAGTGGCGGGCAGAAGCTAGTAATTAATAAATAAGGTTAGAGAGAATCGAACGTCGCGGTGGTGTCTGTGGAAGCGAGTGTGTACACGAGACCTCTCAACTAGGTCGTGCAATGTGCTGATTGTGGATGGATTTTGGGTAGATCCACTGCGAGTACTACTTCACTGCGTAGAAATGGACTCCCAGACGGGGTTAAATGCCTCTCTATAATTTATATGTTTTTTTAGATATATTAAGAGACAATTTTTTTGTTAAATTGTCCCGGAAGTGATAAGCCTGTATCTGGCAACCCTACAGCAAATAGTTTAACACCAAAATTTAACAATTTAACATACCTTACCTACAACTTTAGTCACTGCGACACTGCGACATTATTGTACTCTTAAGCATGTGCTACACGGTTTTAAACGGCGGTTTGAAACAGAAAAAACAGATTTGCGCTTTGCCGGCTACACGGTTTAAAACATGTTTAAAACCATCAGTGTTTTATAGAACGTTGCGTGAATAGGACGTCTCTAAGCTCGCACCGTATATTCACTACAACGACGTCATGGCGCCTTACCTATATAAAGAACAAAGAGTTGGGGTGTGTCTTGCTCTTTTGTGTGCAATTGAAGAAAAAAAAGATTTAATTTTGTGGCTAAAATATCCCACGAATTTTTTTTCTGAGTCAAGTCTTTGTACGACTCGCATGTTAAGTCCCAAAGGCAGGGCAAGTCTCTATATAGCTCGAGAAGTTCTGTAACTACTTCTCGTTCTTTTTCGTCTCGTGCCATTTTGAGAACGTTGTCGCGTGCGTCTGCCTGCGCTCGCCGCTGCAACCTGACTGTCGTTCGCGAGGTTTTAAACAAGCGGCTAGACAGTTTCAAAAAAGTTTTAAACCGACGCTTCTACCAGTGGTTTCAAACGCAAGCCTTGCTGCCAAGGGTGTTTAAAGGTCAAACGAAATTTGGCATAAAACGACTATCTACACTGTTTTAAACCTCTGTTCAAACCGCCGTTTAAAACCGTGTAGCACATGCTTTACTTTGTTTTGTATTATCTGTGTGGTTTGACACATAACCTCAAAATAGTTTCAGAATGGAATTCTAATTTCTGATAGATTGTTTACCTAAAAAGTCATTAAAATGAGTATATTTATCAGGAACTACAAGCCTAATAGCTTGGCAACAGTGTACAACTCCAAATTATGGCGCTTAAACTCAACAACAGCTGACAGTGCTCTTAAAAAAGATGAGGAAGAGGAAGAATTTAGAGTACTCGATATTTTGAAGAAAAGGGAAAGATTCCAAAGGAGGGTCGTTCGCAGGACTGATATACAGCCTGATAGGGCTGATAGGATGGCCACAGACCAGGTAATTCATTAGGTCTCCGTTTTTAATGGTTATTTTAAGTGTGCAAAAGCATCATGAAATAAGTTACGTATTTTGAAAACTAATTTTACCGCAAGCTATAAAAGACTCGAGAAAATGATAATTGAGAACTTAGAATGAGAATCGAACAGAGATATTTGCTAGGTCCAAACACATAGTGCGTCGTAAGATATGAATGAGTATTAGAAAGGCAAAGTTAAGGCAGTTGGATGTGAGTTAACGAGAATCCAGCTGAATGCTGTGTGATTAGACATTATAGCTGTAGGCAGATGAAGATGATAATATCGTTACTACTATCCTATTATGATTGTATGTTTGTTACTCATTCATGTAAAACCCGCTGAACAGATTTGGATGAAATTTGGCACACAGATAAACAATTAGTCAGACGGTTCAGCTTATAACCTGGATTAATACAAAGAATACTTTTACGCTGCTAGTATATTCCTGTCATAATTTTTTAACTCAATGCAGGGAAAGCTTCTGGCAAAGGCTAATCTATACTAATATTATAAAGCTGAAGAGTTTGTTTGTTTGATTGAATGCGCTAATCTCAGGAACTACTGGTCCGAATTGAAAAATTCTTTTTGGGTTGGGTAGCCTATTTATCGAAGGAGGCTATAGGCTATATAACATCACGCTACAATAAAGAGGAGCGGAGCAGTAATGAAAAATGTTTCAAAAACGGGGAAAATTTATTCCTTTTGAGAGTTTCCGTTGCGTGCGCTGCGTAAACGGTTAAAGTAACGCAAAAATCATGTTTGATGGAATTGTTCCTTTTAAAAAGTTAAAAAAAAAAGTCCGCGAGAGCATATGTCTATCTTTTAAGGTTGACTCACTATAACTCAAAAGGAGCGAGCAGCAACGAAAAATGGACGAAAACTAGCAGGCAAATCGATGCGACGGGAAGGGTCAGGGGAGCAAAAATTTGACGCGGGCGAAGTCGCGGGCAGAAGCTAGTGTAACATAAAACTAACTAATGCAATCTATTTCCACAATTTCAGAATTGGGGCAACGTCTGGCCTGGACCGAAGACTTTTCATCCATCATCAGTCCCACTCCCTCTCCGCCAAGGCTATGTCCCTAAAGGACAAGCACCACCTGGTAAAAAAGCTAACACAGAACTTATGAAGATACCGAACTTCCTGCACCTCACTCCACCGGTCATCAAGAGCCAATGTGAAGCCATCAAGCAGTTCTGCACAGAATGGCCAACACTCTTAAACTCAGAAGAAGCAATTGAAAAGCATTATCCCGTAGAAGTCATTACTTCAGATTACTGCCATGCCAGTCCGAGTATACGGAATCCTCTAGCTAGAATCGTCACTCTCCGCTTTAAATTATCAACTTTAAACTTAGACAAACATTCAAGGGACAAGTTTGTACGCTTAGTTGGAGAACGGTACGACAGTAAGACAGACTTGGTAACCATAACCGCTGATCGGTGCCCTGCCAGAGGACAGAATTTGGATTATGTGAACTATTTACTGACCGCATGTTATCATGAAGCTTGGAACGTTGAAGAATGGGAAAAGGATAAAACGGAAGACGATATGGAATACTATGACTGGAATAATAATGCATCTAAAAAGAGCCTAGTTAATTGGTATTTACGCACTCAGAATGAAAGTAGAGATTTGACGGATGATGAGTACAAAAATTTTGATGTTTCTGGAATCGGACATGCAGAAGAATATAAGAATGCAGTAACAAGTTTGATGAACGATGGAGAAAGTGAAACAACCGTGCAGAAGTATGGAGAAGCCGTGAGAAAACTCTTTGGTTTGCCGGAGAAGAAAGTAGTGTAAGTTATTTGTACAATAAAGTGTAATTAGTAGGTATGTTCGTTTTTTAATATTACCATTTCAAAATGACCTTGACATATCTCGGTATCCCTGGGGTCCTGGACAAAGTTTCAGGCCAGGTGTTGGCTTCAGCCCATCGTACACCTTCTAAAGGGTAGGCATATGATGGGCTGAAGCCTACTCGCAGAGGCTCCATTTGCACTATGAAGTGCACCCAAGGACAACCCCCGTTGGTCTAAGACTATTGCAGAAGATGGAAACCACACATATTGGGCTATGGATTTGGGTGGCTACAGTGGATTGGTCACTTGAACTATGGAAGATCTTATGTCACTTTATAATGGGCCCTGGAAACTTGTTTTCTCGGTTAATAACTAATAGAGGTGTGGAAGAAAAAGACATGTTGCGCTGACCACAAATACATTGGGATAAGTGCAGGAGAATTATGAGATATCTGTTTAAATGAAAATAAACAATATGCTTTAATAGGCATTTATTTTATAATGTATGTATTTGTACAATATTTTATAATACAAACTTTTTACAGTTCAGCTAACTACATGATTCCTTTAGAAAGGATTTTGGAACTAAAATAATCTTCTAACTAAATTTACAACGTAACATCACACTTTCATATCCCAAAGGGTTTGGCAGAGGTGTACCCATAAATACAGGGTAAAATTAAATTAGCTGGCAATACTTTACACGCGCGTTGGGTATCAATATCGAAAACGAATGAAAAAATAAAACATTATTGTAACTTTTTCAAAACTTTATATGACTACCGTTATGATAATTATGGCTTTTGGAAATTAACTTAAAAAAAAGTACATATAAGTTCTTTGAAAAATTACAAAAACAGCTTCAGTTCGGACATTGACCTTCGCCCATCGAATGGGATAAAAAAAATATTTAATTTTTTTTTCTTGCATTAGTTTTTGTCATCGATACCCAAATACGTGGGTAAAGTATTACCAGATAATTTAAATTGACTCTTTATTATACACAATAATATTTTCTCAACTTTTTTCAATTACAATAATTTTCAACACGGGTTACAGATTTTTTTCTACTGTTGAACATGAGGTTCAATTCCCGGGCGGGGCAAAATGTTATTGGGTTTTTCCAAATGGTAATTCTTAGTAGCCACCCGAGGTCTGAAATAATGCCTTTTTGATGGTAATAGGTTCGCCCCCTATTACAAAGGACGAACAAAATGTAGGTCTAATTTTGGAGCACCTCTGACGAAAAAAGTCTTTATATTATATATCATAGATTTTTATTAAGTTTGCATGGTATTAAAACATTTCAGTGCAGAATAAGCGATGAGACTATAACTACTAACGCAATCTACAACTATTTTATTTAAAATATCACTGCAGTTTTTCAAAATACATTTTTTCTCACGACTACCCTCGAAAACATGTTGAGTCGGATTCCATTTTTTTCGCCAAATATCTGTCAACGAACTTTTTTTGAATAATTTTTCGTCGCCCTGAGAGTTTTGAGTACTGCATTGGCTAAGAGTCTCTCTCTTCTTCAAATAATTCTTCAATAGAATTTCTAGTACGTGAAAAATGTACGTTAAATTTTCAATTTGGTCTATATTTGTTAATTCATAAGTCGAATCTGTTTCTGTAACTTTTGAATGAAATAATTCTAGAATATTCGACATTTTCTCTATAGTGTGTTTTTGTATATGTATTGATTTGTTTAGTAGTAATATTCTTTGGATGTTCTCGTCTTTTTTCAGAAACTGAAAGAGATAATAAAAATGTGTTAGTTGTCATCACCATCATTAATAATTTAAATCGAAAGACATAAGGTTTGTCATAATCGCCACGCTTGGCAGACGGGTTGGCGACGCAGTATGGTGGTAAAATGCACAGAGAACGCTGCTGCCCATTCTCTAGTAAATCCCTTAGTCGCCTCTTATGACACCCAAGAGATGAAATGGGATGGTGCTATTCTATACGTCCGGCACCACGGAACGGTTTAGTCTTAGTTGTCAACATAGGCGTAATAAAATCGTGACGGGATTTTATCGTGAACTGAATATTAGGACAGTAAAACACACCGTTTGCTTTTCAACGCGCGAATAAATCCCGCCGCCATTTTATTACGGTAGTGAGAACGTGGGATAACAAAAAGTGGCCAAAGGTGAATCGGGCGGTCTAAGGGTTCCGTACTAACAAAACTATCAAAGATTTTCTATCTATTATTTAATTTTCTCAGTACGACGGGAAAGCACATTAGGCCAAGTCCCGGCAGTCAGCAGGAGTTTGGCAGGCATTCATAAATCTTTGACAGAAATCTGACAGCCAGTCTTACCAAGGGTCATTTGATGATTTACCACCCAGAAAAAAAAGGCACACCTGTGAGAGTCGATCGTCTGTGTCAAAGACGTGTGGCCAGGTACAACTTCGTCTTTCTTTTCTTTCTTTCTTCACTAAAGGCGGTTAAAGTGCTCTTACCTCACTGTCTTCACTGCTGTCTCCCTCATATACTTGTCGCAATAATAGGTCTACAGTTTCTAGTAGGTCTTCTAAGAACGATGGATATTGCTCCTCTTCATGCAACCTGTCTATTAATTGGCTTAGTACCTAAAAATTGACGTGAATAACATAACACATTACCAGACTACAATGTTCCCACTGTTGGGACACAGGCCTCCTCTCTGTGAGAGGGAGTGGGCCGTAATCTACCACGCGGGCCCAGTGCGGGTTGGTAGATGTCACATGTCTTCGAATTTTTGGTCGTAGGACATGCCTGTTGTGTATGTTTCTTTACGATGTTTAGTTCACCGTTTTGAGAGCAGTGGTGGTGAAATTAAATAGACAAACGATTGAACAATCCAAAAAAAAAGCAGTATGGTGGTGAAATGCATAGGGAACGCTGCTGCCCACTCTCTTCTAAGTCCCTTAGTCGCCTTCCACGACACCCACGGAAAGAAATGTGGGCACAAGAAATACTCCATGCCTAGTTTGAATAAATGACTTTTGTTTCTAATGATTTTGCTCACCTGTGCAATTTCATTAGTAATGTCTCTGGTGCCAGTTACTAAAGGACATTGCATGATGTAGTTAAATAGACAGCATCCAGATTGGTTCAGCCAATTCCCTGATAACTGAAGTGCTGAAATAAAGTAAATTATTTTACCTACATAAGTAAGCTCACGCCGCCGCCGTATTTACACGAAGTTAACCAGCACCCTAATTGCGAAACGCACTATTTATCAGAATCTGAATCGGATTGAAGATTATTTCTAATCCACTGCGACATTTGTTAGAATAAATTGTCGGCTCAGTAACGTAAATCACGCAATGAATGGACCCTAAGCTCCGCTACGATCCTTACATATTATGTTTGCCTCGTTTACGTTCATACATCTAGTCATACATGCACGCTGGTTGCGAGTACTACGCACCTGACCTTTCTGAAGAACGACACCAATAAGGTCAGTATATTATGTCCTTCTTGAGCGTCCCCCCCACCCCCACGGTGTTTTCACTCACATCTGCTTTATAAATAATACCTTCCCTATTCCCTTTCTTACCTTTATTTTGTCTACTTTCATTTTTTTCTATGCATGAGGATATCCCCAAGAAAATAAAAACGGACCAGTATACGAAGAGTAGAAGGAGACCAAAGAAACAGTGGAAGAACTATGAGAAAGACGATATGGTTAGAAAGGCGGTCAAGACTTAGATGACGGGAAATATGTACAGATGTACCGACAAATAAGTCTTGGGATAGAGGCAAGTTTTAAGTATGGATGTCGATGGCTATAAGAGTAGGAGTAAGACTAAAGAAACGATGGATGAACTGTGTGAAATATGATATGGGTAGAAAAGGGGTGATAACCGAGATGGCGACTAATAGAGAAGAAGTTCTAGAAGAAAAAGACGATGAAAGAAAAGAAAGAAGAAAGAAAATCCGTTTATTTGCGGTAAATACGACGCAAAGAAAGACTGACCACAACAAAATATAAATAAGCTGGGGAAAACATGCGCCACGGCCGCGCAAAACGGCCATCGCTCCGCATAATGCTGTGACCCTATGCGAGACAGCCCCAGCGCTGGTTTTCAGCGACAGCCGGCGCTTACGTGATGACGTCAAACGGTGCAGCAAACAATGAGTAAAAATCATTACAAATACTAATAAAAAACACACAAAAAGTGGTATAAGGGAATAAGAGGGCGGGAGAATGATGGCACTTAAAAATAAATCAAATTATAAAAGCTATATTTACCGCTTTTGTTGTTACTTCTTTGAGAGTCGCTTCTGTATCCAGAATCAGTGGAATAACCATCACAAGACATTCTTCTGTTTCGGCGATTCAAAAATGACTTGACTTTATTGAATTCTTCCAATACTTTATACGATATAATTTCTTCTGATTCATAGTCCTCTTCTTCTCTTCTTTCTATGGTTTGGTCTGAAGAATCGTTTCCAGAAGGGAAATGTGCAAGTTGGCAATCTTTTTCAGAATGTTGAGTCAGTTTTTCTGTATTCGATTCATTTGTTAAATGATTTATATCATCATTAGCTTTGTCTTTCTCAATTTTGTAACTGATTTCTCTGTTTTGAGATAAATCGTCAATATTTTGAGTAAATTGAAGAGGGTCGTCGGTTATTTCCATATTTACAATTTCGGGATTTTCTCCATTCTTGTTAATATCATTTTGGGTAGGAACACAGTTTCTATTAATATTCTCTTCAATGATTTGCATTTCATCAAAATATTGATCAAAATTTTGTGAAAATTGAGTTGTACTTTGAACATTGTTATCTTGAGTGTCCCTACTTATAATATTATTGATATCATGCATAGTTTTATTACTATCACTATTAAAATTGTCATTATTATATTGAATTTCATCAAAATTGCTATCGTTATTCTGAGAAAACATATTCATAGTTTGAATATACTCTAATTCTTCTCTATTCGTAGGTTTATCATCAAATTTACTATTTGAACTATTTCCTTTACTAAGAAATTGAGTCTCATTATTGAAATCGTTAATATTTACGGCTGCAGTATTGTATCCTTCATTTATATCTTTATTTACAACAGTACTAACTTTCTCATTTTTATTTTCAGCAAACAAGTATTTATTAGGTATAACAATATCGTTTTGACTTGGACTGTAATGAGTATAATTTTGAGTAAAACCATGCACTGTATAAATTTCAGTTTTTTGAGAATCGTAGTATGTTTTATCCATGCTTTCAGCCGATGTAGCTACAGGCTTATAGTTCGAACCTACTGTTTCAATATTATTATTTTTGGGATAAGTATCATTAGTAGTTTTGTTAATAATAACAGTATTTTGATCAATAATTCTTTGCCTATCATTGAATTCTTTGCTAAGAATATTTTTCGGTATAGTTAGATCGATGTTTGATTCCTGATTAATATTATGATTGTCTTGCGATTGCATTATATCGGTAATCTGAGAACTGTCATAGTAAGTTATTTGTGACAGATTCTCAGGTATGTTTCTATTAATTATTTCTGGTGCGCTGTTTGGCTGAAAAAGGCGTTTTTTAAATTAATGATAATATTGGTTAATAAGGGGCTTGTGCCTAAGTAATTACAGCTACACGGGTCGATCGATTAGGTTAAGCTACGTTTGCTGCGGTTGTTTCGTGGAGGGCAACTACAGAACGCCATCTGCTAAGATCGTTACATGCTCCTTTTGCCAAGTTTAAGTTCATACATCTGGTCATGCACGCCGGTTACCAGTAATAATAATATAATAATATATTTATTTAGGCACATAAAGGTTTTGTAGTACATAAGGGACTTAAAATGTAAGCATTATTACAACGGTACAACGAATTCTTGGGTGAATCGCTACTCTCCTAGCTAGATCACTGAGTAATCTGTATTTAGGAGAGACAGTTTCCACTCCCAGTTTGGGTATCACAAATTATCATGTTAGTAAGCTTTGCAGCTTATAATGTAGAACAAAACACAAAAGGAAAAATCTTAAAATTAAAATTACTAAACATCAAAAACTAAAATTAAATAAAACAATTAGAATTAGGAGTTTTGGTGTGGTCAGTCGAGTGAATGTGTGTATGTGTTAGTGTAGGGGTGGGTGAGTAAGTGTGTAAGGGTGAATGTATGTGTGTGTAAATGAAAAATAGGAAATAGGGTAACTTTCATGTAACTGTCAATAAATACTTTTCAGTCTCGTCGTACGTTTTTTCCAGGAGGAATGCACGTAAGGTGACTTTGCATTTGCTGTGTGGTAAATTATAGATATATAAGGACGCGTTAATTTTATTGTACAAGCAGGGGCCAAGATAGTAGAAAAATCTCTTAGTGAATTTAAACTTAGTTTGTGGAACAGTACAAATAATATCTTTCCTTCGTTTGGTAATAGTAGTAAGAGGAGTTTTTTGATGTTGGAGAAGAACGGTGAACTACGCACTAGACCCTTCTGAAGAATATGACTCAATAAAGGCCTGCCAGGGTCGCGAGATTGTTCGAAAGCGATACTGTGACCCTGGCATATGGGCAACTGAAGGAACACGGGTGGGTTTTAGCCAGTAAAAGTCTGACATGCCCGCATGACATCTCCCGCTCCGCCCAGAGCGGGAGAAGTCATTTGATGATTTCCCATCAAAAAATAAAAAAATAAATAATTGCACTATCATCACTATAAATCACCTAGGGCGTCCCCTCCCGGCGTGTCCAGTCACACCTGCCTTGTAAATACCTTTTGTTAGCTGCCCTTCATTCATCCTCTCAACATGACCAAACCATCTAAGCATACTCTTCTCAATTTTTGTCACTTCATCTTCTTTTAAACCGCACCTTTGTCTTATCACATCTTTCCTCAGCCTATCATTCACGGTACGTCAATTGCTATCAATCAAATTTTCGTCTTTAGTAATTTATTAATGTCAATCGCTTTAATTGCATTTTGTAGACGATCAGTGGTCGCAACAATGAGTGTCAATCATGACAGTTGACAATCAGAAATTACCGTTTTGGGAGGGATTTTCAACCTTGGCAAAAAACTACAAATAAAATATTTTTTGTCAAACATACCTTTTCTCTGGCCGCGTTTTCGTCACCCAACAAGCTTTGTTCATTATTACCGAATTCCGGATCAAAGTCCTTCAAAATAGTGACACTATCATTCATCTCATCATCTTCTTCGATAAGAAAATCGTCACTACAAACACTGAAGTGGTCTTCGTCCATTTTGTGATCAATTTTAGATTTTAGTTCTTCTAAATATTTATCAGTTCTTACATTTGCTGGTTTTGATTTTATTATAGCTAATGCTACAGCTAAACGATGTTTTTGATAAATGTGATTGGCTGAAAATGCAATTTTATTGGTATTTATTTAATTGTCAAAGTTAATTTCTAGAAACTTTTCGAAAATAAATAATTTTAACAAAACTTACCAAAATCATCGAAACTCATTGTGTTTACAAATATTAACTGCAATTAACATGTTTATACAACATTATAATTATAATCGACATAGGATATATTTTATGCTCATTAAAGATAATTTAATTGCAAAGTGAAATTAAAATTCGCGCCATGAAGCCACAGATTTTCTGTAATCACGTTTTTTTTTAAATATCTAACCTCTTGGTATTGGAATTTCTGTATTGTGCCTTACCAAGCTCCGCGGAGTAGTTTTGTTGTAGTTTATTGTAATAATTATTTAAAATAAATGTATTATTTAATTAATAACATGCAACAGTTATTTAATTACCATCCGGTTGCGAAGATTTCAATTAAACCACGAAAGCCAAACCACAGGGCGCCAAGCAATAAAAAATCCTACTTAAAAGAGGTTATAGTATATTCTAGAGATGGGTCGTACTAGGTAAATTTTGTACCAGGTGCACCTAGTCCAAGTCCGTACAAATACTAGATCCAAATACCTATTCCACCTAGTCCACCTAGTCCATGAAATACGCATACTTTATAGATGCTTAGTCTTTGCGTACCACCGATACGTGTAGATTCGTACGTCAGCAGTAATAAACTGTACCTTCATAATTTCCGCAGGCTTAGGACTATCAACGTAAAATTAATACATGTTGGCCTTTGTCCGTAAAATGATCACAAGCGACACTTCTTTTTTTGGGAGCCATTTTTTAAAACAAAACTTGAGAGGTGTCAAGGGACACCCGGATGGAACGAAGTTCCTTTCCAGGATTCATTATTGTTTTTTTTATTATTTATTATGTACAAAAAACCTGTATACACTCAACAAAAGTATTATCTCTCTCTCTCTCCCTCTCTCCTTCTCTCGCTCTTTCTCTCTCCTTCTCTCGCTCTCTCTCTCTCTCCCTCTCCTTCTCTCTCCCTTTCTCTCTCTCTCTCTCCTAAGTTCCAAAACAAAATATATACAGTCGAATTGAGAAACCTCCTCCTTTTTTTTAAGTCGGTTAAAAAGTGTCGTTACAAACAAAGTTTTTCTCTTAATTCCGTCTAGCCCCCTTTCGCAACGCGCCGTAAGGAACTTCAATAAACTAATTAATTAATATCACAATAAAAATAGATCTAAGTTCTTAATGATTTATCAAAATTTCGTTACAAAAACCGATCACTAAATAAGTCCAATCTCCGATAGTACGTGTTTGCGACGTCGCCGTCGAGTCAAGCGAGATCACATTCGCATGAGTCCGTATTTGATACTAGACTGCATCATCATTACATAGTCTTCATTAGTATCGAGTATTGTCAAAGTACCTAGTCTATAAAATACTCCTATTCCGGACTAGTATCGAGTCTCGAGACTAGTCCGACAGACAAGGATGGAAGGACTGCGGAATAGTATAGTTAAAAAAGGACAGTATATTTAGCACAACACAGTGCGTGTTATGTTACTTTTATTTTTATGCCATTGAATTAGGGTTCAAATTCAAGTGACTGACACACGAATGATTTTGTCAAACATGAATGAGCTATGACTATGCTGCTATCTCACTTTCACTTCGCCGCGTAGTTGGTACTTCGATTCGGGCGGACCGCGGTGCGGGTGCTGTGTACTGCGTAGGCACAGTGAGACTAGGTGGATCTAGTATTTTAAAAGTTGGAATAGGTGCAACCTAGTCTCATTACATACCTATTCCCTGTACCTATTCTAGTATATACGCCTCATCTCTAGTATATTCAAACCTTTTTGGATACCCACAAACAATGCCGTTTGTCAAAATCATGTCAAGTTAAATCAAAATAGAAACTACAATAATTCCAACAAAATGTATTTATCCACGTTCATGAATGGCTCTGTATACAATACTGTTTGGTCTAAGTATATTTATGATAGCTTTGGTCCTCGCCATTATAAGAAAGATGTTTTTTCATTGGCAAGAAGAACAGAAGATTGAGAGAATGACAATAACAACAGTGCAGAGGCCGGGTTAGTACCTAATTACGTTTAAATTCTCCGTATAAGGACACAATGTAACGATATCTAGAAGTCAGTAATAAGGCCTTGTATATATCGCATAATGACTCGCATCATTTAAGATTTTGCGTACACTCTAGCTATGATGATGTAAGGCCGTGCGATGAATATTGCACCAAAATGATACAAACGTGGACAAGGCCATAAATGCCTAAATAGACGTACCGCATGTAGTACAAATGATTCGAACTACAGTTTGAGGGATTTGGTATCTTTGCGTGGTTCTCTTTCTCTGGCCTCTTGCAGTGTCACTCAACTAGATACAGTGCGCCTAGTATATTTTAAGAATCTGTGAAATAGTTTCTTTTAGCATTCAGTGCGAATAAATTTCCCGGGCATCCATAAACTCAGTTACTAAAATTGTTTTCTTTTTTCTTTCAGCTGTCAGTGCAATGATCTATACAGATAAATGTGTGTTTAAAAAACGAAAATATGCTGCGGACATAATTATTTACAATGTGATCAGCAAAAGCGATATAAATCTTAATAAGGATTTTTAAAACTACAGTAAATAGCTTTATGTTAAGTGTTTTTTTGTTAAATCAAATAAATTGTATATAATCCAGCATGATATTAAAAATTTGCTAAATATATCTATAGTTGATTTTTATTTTACATGGCCAAAGGCCATTCTTTTTACCCCCGACGCTAAAAGGGGGGTGTTAAAAGTTTGACCTAGATGTGTGTCTGTCTGTGGTACCGTAGCTCTTAGACGGGTGAACCGATTTAGGTGCAGTTTTTTTTACTTAAAAGAGGCTTTCTAAAGATTTCTTCACCACTGCTCTCGAAACGGTAAACAAAAATATCGTGAGGAAACCGGCATGGCCTGAACCAATATTTCGAATACATATCGCACACCTAGATCTAAAGTAAGACAACTCAAAAATTGTGAATTTTGAATTATCATTGTATTCTTTGTTTAGGCGGGAGGGGGGTGACATGCGTTGATTCAACAAAAGAAGACTAATGCCATCTAGCGACGAATCTTTCAAGTTTTTATTGAACCTGTTAAGTTGGATAGCTGCGTAGGGTTATCGAGCATATGAAAACAATGATAACTCAAAATTCACAATTTGCGAGTTGTCTTACTTTAGATCTAGGTGTGCGATATTGTCGTATCTAACCCGCACTGGGCCGGCGTGGTAGATAGTAGTCCACTCCCTCTCGAAGAGAGGAGGCCTGTGTCCCAGCAGTGGGAACATTATAGGTTATAATCCAAAACCGACTTCACTTCTATGTACAGACGCTAGCACAACGAGCTAATACAATCTATCAAATTTCGTTAATAGATTTTCAACTTTATCGCTAAAGAATTAGGTTCAAGCTTGATTAGAAGAATTTGACAGTTTCTGGTACCTTGATGTGCTGGTGTCTGTACTCGACAACTTCTGAAATTTGACTGTCGTCAATGACCTAGTTCGTTTTCCAGACACAAATTTGACAGGTGTAATGTCAAACTTATGTCAAATTCCTACACTAAAAAGTAGAGACTCGATTAACCGGACTAATTGTTTTAGTTATGCAACCGAATAATCGAAAATCCGGATGGTTGAATGTATGAAGAAAAGCTGTTTTCGCACATATTTTTGCAAAATACAAATGCTAGGTAATTATTACAAAATAGCAATAAATGTTTAGTAAAAAATTAAGAGATGACATATTTTCAATGTTTTTTTTTTCCGTGGGTGTCGTAAGAGGCGACTAAGGAAGTTACATGTCCGTAAGGATTGAGGAGCCACATCAGATTTTTAAAATCTGATTTCACCATTATTTAGCAGCAATATAGCTGATTTTGCAGCACGAATTCTAGATTTAGCAGCAAAATATATCACTAGTTATATTTAATGCAAAAGTGGCTCCTCAAACTAAACGTCTGAATTGAGGAGCCACCTGGAACTCGTTAAGTAATAGATGAATATTTTTGAAAATTTTGTATCATTTAGTAGTATTTGTGCATATTACTGTAAAAAATTTCGCTTCTGCAGCGTTAAAATGAGAGAAAATACAACACTTTTAGTTTGGCTCCTCAAGAGGGATCAATTAATATATTCGGCATAATGAACATTTAGCAGGTGTTGTTTTTGTTTTTGCAGTAAAGGAATAAAATAGTAAAACAGAGTAAATTTTGTAGATGAACGCATTTTCTTTGGCTCCTCAATCCTGACATTCTAATTATATATGTTTGACTGTAGCCACCTGAGATCTCAACGGAATCTAAAGCCAGAGATACTAACATTTAGCAGAAATGTCTGCTATATATATCTGCACAGTTCAGTAATGTATCTATTTTGGATTCTGAAAAAACAATATTTACCTATTATGTCCGTAAGGATTGAGGAGCCACATCAGATTTTTAAAATCTGATCTCACCATTATTTAGCAGCAATTTAGCTGATTTTGCAGCACGAATTCTAGATTTAGCAGTAAAATATATCACTAGTTATATTGAATGCAAAAGTGGCTTCTCAATCTAAACGTCTGAATTGAGGAGCCACCTGGAACTCGTTACGTAATAGATGAAATTTTTTGAAAATTTTGTATCATTTAGCAGCAATTGTGCATATTACTGTCTAAAAATTTAGCTTCTGTAGCGCTAAAATGAAAGAAAATACAATACTTTTAGTATGGCTCCTCAATCTACACTCAAGAGGTGAACTTCTATTGGATGTGAGCGATCAATTAATATATTCGTCATAACGATCATTTAGCAGGTGTTTTGTTTGTTTTTGCAGTAAAGGAATAAAATAGTAAAACAGAGTAAATTTTGTAGATGAACGCATTTTCTTTGGCTCCTCAATCCTGACATTCTAATTATATATGTTTGACTGTAGCCACCTGAGATCTCAACGGAATCTAAAGCCAGAGATACTAACATTTAGCAGAAATGTCTGCTATATATATCTGCACAGTTCAGCAATGTATGTATTTTGGATTCTGAAAAAACAATACTTAACTATTTTCTTGTAAATTCAGTGTGAAGGGTGAACATATTGTACTCGTGTTAATGAAAGCAGGATAAGTAATTTATTAAATTTATATTTTCATAACACTCACTACGAATTGGTTACCAAATTGGTGGTAGGCCTTTTGTCTAACAGTGGACATCTTTCGGCTGAAATTATGATGATATTTTCTAGTAATAAAAAGTAAATAAAATAATCTTTAATAGCAATGTCCGTGCATGCATGAATCCGTCTTGGCGGTAAAAAATTATGTGATGGCGGTTTTTGTGGTCCGGATAATCGCGAATCTGTATAACTGAGGGCCGGATAACCGAGTTTCCACGGTCCACACGGTGACATATACAAGCTATACGTACGAAAAACCTATACAATGCGAGGCCTGTTAATATTGGAAATTATACCTTGATATGTAGCCGTGTGTATAAGGCACTTGAAACGTCAAATACAAAAAAAAAACACACAACTGAAGTAAAACTTCTTTAGCTTTCGTAGATATACGAAACGTAACTGGCTATGAGAGAAAGAGAGTAAGAAAATATGTGCTCGCACCTCTCTCTTACTCCTACAGTAATATACGAAACGTAACTCTCTTTCTATCTTCACTAACTTATAATCTCCCTCTCAACTTCCGTTCGCCTCGCCCGATCACACTTTACGTAACGCTCTCGTCACGCATTCACCAGCTTACTCCCTAAGTCAAGCGTGCGTGATGAAGTTTTACTTCAAAAATACTAACTATATTGAACAGAAAAACTTTTTTTTTTTAATCAATTAATTGTAATTTATTGTATAACTTCTTCATCTTTCTCCAGCATCCGCAGCTCCGTCTTATGCGGCGCACGATTACTCTGGAAGCATTCGACTCCGTACACACTGTTGATTTTAATTATATCAGTCGCTGATAGAAGTTCAGGATTCTGGCCCAACGCCCGCATTATTGAGCCGTCGGGGTCCTGGAAATATAATATATTCAATATTAATCAATTGTAGGTACTGACTGAAGGACTTGTGGCTAATTAATAATAGCCGCATGGGTTGATCGTTCAGGTTAAGCTACGCTTGCCGCGGTTGTTTAGTGGATAGGTGACCATCTTTACATACCGAGACCCTTCCGTGCCTCGGAATGTACGTTAAGCCGTTGGTCCCGGCTGTCTTTCGTAGATCTTAGACAGTCGTTACGGGTCGTCAGAAGTTCGAAAGTCTGACAACCAGTCTTACCAAGGTGTACAGTATTACCAAGTAACTGGGTTTTGGAGGTCAGATAGGCAGTCGCTCCATCTATACTAATATTATAAAGCCGAAGAATTTGTTTGGTTGAACGCACAAATCTCAGGAACTAGGTACGTTTAGTGTTGGATAGCTCATTTATCGAAGAAGGCTATGGGCTATATAACATCCCGCTAGAACCCCCTTAGGAGCCGAACAAAAAAAAGTCAAAAAACGACGACCTCACACGGGCAGGCGATTCGATGCGACGCGGAGGGTCGGGGAAGCAAGAAATGTAACGCAGACGGAATCGCGGGCAGAACCTACTTTTATGTAAATCGGATAATTGAATCAGTTTTACACATCCTAAAAAAAATTTTTGCTGGATGGAGTCGACATTTCCTATCTGACTACCCCTGAGAAGAAATGACGAAACAAAGTCAAGGGTCAAAGTTTCTTTAGGTAGGGTCGTGGATTTGTACTAAAGAGTCACTGTGGCCCTGGCATAGGCAACTGAAGGAACACGGATGGGTTTTAGTCAGTAGAAGTCTGACTCGCCCTCCCGCTCCACCCTGAGCAGGAGAATTTCATTTGAATCAATCAGCAATTCCACCCAAAAAAAAACTTGGTCAGATCATGTGAGGACCATGTAGATCAGTTTTTAAAATATTAACATGTTAAAGTGTGTTATAAGATCTTATTTACATTTCAAGTCAGTATCTGAAATGGTGTTCCGGGGAAAGAACAACACAGCTTTGAGCGTTTTTAAGTATCAATTAGAAAATCTACTATCATATTTGGACGCTGTTAAGCAGAAAAGATCCAACCAGCAATTTGTCGAAAATCAAGTTATATAGTTAGAATCTACACATCGAACTTTATATACTCAAAAAATATCTAAGCATTCTGATCACTTTCACCAAAAAAACCTCTATGACACTACATGTACCAAAACACATTTAATGTTTTAAAAGAAAACCAAAAGAGATCCATGACTCTTGGATCTAAAAAAAAATGAAACGTATTATATTTTCCTATTAGATCGATTGTGGATTAGACTTGATTAGTTGTACGCACCCATTCAAGATTTCAATTAAAATTAAAATTTACGGAACAATCGCGTTTTATTTGCTTTCACTTGATCAATTATTTAAGCCGAAATTTCGGACACTATTTACGATCCTTTGTCACGGGGCAAGTGTCCGAAACGTCGGACTTCATAATAAAGTAAAAGTAACTAAAAAATATGTGTTCCCTTTATTAAAGATTTTTAAAACCTCATTTTTTTTTATTTGGATCACTCGTGTAAAGATGTTACCAAAAATTTCCTTTTTTGCGTAAAAGATCCACAGGTAGTTTTTTAAGAAAATCAGGAAAACCGTGTTCAACTTGCCTGTGGCGTTACATTTCAAATAATGCTAATTTACTGTGTTAACATTAGTAACTTTCCATTTTTGTATTCCTCTGCTTGTTAGTTTTATATTCACTCCTAATCTTCAAATCGTATTTACTCAAAAGTCACAAATTGTTGGTTGGATCTTTTCTGCTTAACAGGGTCCATTTAGATATCGGTACTTCGGTACCCGTCACGTTTGTGGTTGAGAGAACTTTTGTAGGCAGCAAAAATTTAAAAGAGTTTGCTTAGATGGTTTGGTCATGTTAAGAGGATGAAAGGCAAATAAAACAGCTATTTACAAGGCAGATGTGGACGGGGAAATACATATAGTGACTTTTTGGAGATATTCTTCAGAAGGGTCAGGTGCGTAGTACTGGTAACCGGCGTGCATGTAACATCTGATCAAGATGTATGAACGAAGCAAAGGAGTATGTATGGACCGTAACAAGTGGCGTTGTGTAGTTTCTGCCTACCCCCATAGTAGAAGGCGTGAGTTCATGCAAACAGTATAATAATACGGGGTGTAAGGGACAGCCCTCCACAAACTGACCTCCGGTAGAATATGATTCAAAATAAGGAGCTGAATGCACTCTGCATTCAGCTCCTTATTTTGAATCATATTCTACCGGAATTTTACTCCGGAGTTTTAAATTTTTTTAAACGTTTTTTCAGCTTTTTCAGTTTTATTTCAATGTAAAATTGCATTCTCTGAAAGCAGCACTCCATTTATGTAAACAATACGGCTAAAATCAAAAAAACAGCAATGGATGTTGAAATACTCTAACGAACGACGCGTAAAATCAGCTTCACTTCCAGTCAAACTACAGAGTTCATTGAACTCGTCGTCGGCGATTGCACAAAGGCGGCTTTCCAAATTGATCCGAGTTACATTGCGTGTGAGGAAATAAAACAAATCAGGTTTATTGGATTCCCATGACGGTCCTGAAATAATTTCTTGTACTGGTCATCTTAGTATGATATACTGAATCCACCCCATCAGTTTGTTGAGGGCTGTCCCTTACACCCAGTATTGTTTTGAGAGCAGTGGTAGCCCAATGGTAACGGCCCCAACTTAAGAGTTGTAACCTGTAGGTCGTTGGTTCGGCCCTGCCTGGGTTTGGGCACTTTGTGTAAACAATTTCAACACCCACTGCTCTCAAAATTGTGAAGGAGAATATCGTGACATCAAAGACATGTGACATCTACCAAAATGCAATGGGCCCTCGTGGTAGATTACGGCCCACTCTCTCTGTCTGAGAGGAGGCCTGTGTCCCACTAGTGGGAACAAAATAGGCTGATTATGAAGCATTTCTACTGGTATTTTACGTTATTTCTATAGTTACCTGTGCCTTATATGTGGCAACGGTTGAAATGCCTCTCTTTCCGGGTCTTCTCCAGAACTGCCACGCGGGGTGGGTTGCACTTTTGAAGTCATATGGTAGGTCTAACGTAGCCTCGTCACGTATCTTCTCAAAATGGTGGAGCTTATCTGAAGAAAATAAGGAAAAAAATAAAATAAAATATTATTAAATAAATAAAATATTAATATAATAAATAAATAAACTATTGATATAATTAATAAATAAATAAAATATAAATACAATTAATAAATAAAATATTAATAAATAAATAAAATAAATATTATATATTTTTTTTAATATTTAATAGTAATCTTTGTTATTTTGCATGAAAAATCGATTTAAATTTTTTATATTGTTAAATAGTGTATATTAACGGGTTGTTTTTTGATCTAATAATTATTTATTTTTATTTTACTCTCTCCTGCTGTATACCTAAAGTGTGCCTTTTGAACTGTACTTAATAAAGTTATTCTAACTTTGCTTAATTTAATATATGTAGAAAAATTGAAAATTAACATATTTTGTCGAGTGCACCAATACCATGGGCGTCACTAGTGGGGGTTGGGGGGGCATAGGGTCCTATACCTTCAATTAATATTTTTCCCATCCTCTGTATCAACACGCACCCCCTCGACTGGGGACGCCCTTGAAGACTGACAAGCGTTCTCTATGCATTTTACCACTATACTGCGATCGAATGCCTAGCCAACCCTAGCATGTTATTATGCGCATGCCAAGCGTGATTATAGCAAACCCTCGAAATTGGGGGACGCCTATGTTCGTGGACGTCTTTCGGCTGAAATGATAATGAAGCCCTTACTGGAGGCCTTAATTTATTAAGGTAGCCCTAGGCAAGTCAAGTTAACCAGCCGACCTCCTAAGTTGACCTGCAAGTTTGTCATAATCTAAATAAGTTGGGTTTGGGTTGGCAATCGCAGTATGATGGTAAAATATATGGAGAACGCTGCTGCCCATTCTCTAGTAAGTCCCTTAGTCGCCTCTTGCGACACCCACGGTAAGAAATGGGATGGTGCTATTCTTTACGTCCGTGCCGGACACACGGAACTGTATCTTAAGCTAGTTTATATCAATGGTATTGCTCTTTGTTTTCATACCTGCTCTAATATGTCGATTATGCACTCTGATATGCTTATCCCTGTCATGGCGGGAGACTTCGAAGTAGAACCCCAGCATCGCCATGACCATCATCGCGGTATGCTGCTTGTGGTAACCTCCTTCGAACAGTTCTATGGTGCCGAAGTTCTGGAAGAAGAGAAGGAAATATATTAGTAGGTTCCGATCTAATTATTTTAAGCTTTATAATGTCAGATGCAATAAAAAAAAATCAGTAAAGCAAATAATATTTTTCTGTTTATAAACTACCCACAATTGAAGAGGAAGCTCCAAAAAAACCGTTATAAAATTTGAATTTTGAGGCGGGTACCCTCAAAATCCAAATATAACGGTTTTTTTGTAGGTCAGTGTTGGGCTGTATGTTGAATAAAATATGACTCACAACCGTAACACGTATGTATTTACAGAATTCATCTTCATCATCATTTCAGCCGATAGATGCCCACTGCTGGACTTGGCCTCCCCCGATTTGGAGAGCTTTGTCGTAATCGCCACGCTTAGCAGGCGGGTTGGCGATCGCAGTATGGTGATAAAATGCATAGAGAACGCTGTTGCCCATTCTCTAGTAAATCCCTTAGTCGCCTTTTACGACACCCAAGGGAAGAAATATGGTGATGCTATTCTTTACGTCTGGCAACACACGGTTTACAGAATTAAAATCAGTAGTATTTTCAGCAGTGTGCAGTGGTGGGAACGGTAACTGCCGCGACTTACGAGTTGTCGGTCGTAGGATCAAACCCCGACAGGCGCTTTCCTTTGTGTAAATTATTTCATCACCACTGCTCTCAAATCGGTGAAGGAAAATACCGTGAGGTAACCGGGATGTCGTAGACCCAAACATTCGAACACATATGCCTTCTGCCAACCCGTACTGGACCCGCGTGGTGGATTTCTGCCCACTCCCTCTCACCGCAAGGAGGCCTGTGTCCCAGCAGTAGGAACCTTATAGGTTTATTTTATGCTTATCATTAAAATGATCAATACAACCCTCTAAGTTTATTTAACTCAACAGCATTTTTTTTTCAACAGAAATTTAATTCAATTGATTTTTATCATAAAAAAACATCATTTATTTTTAGTTTCATTCATTTCTAGTTTCATTCGTTTCTAGTTTCATTCATTTCTAGTTTCATTCATTTTTAGTTTCATTCATTTCTAGTTTCTTTACTTATTCATTTCTGTTTTTTTCATTCATTTTTAGTTTCATTCATTTTTAGTTTTATTCGTTTTTATTTTTAGTTTCATTCATTTTTAGTTTCACAATTTTTTAGTTTCATTCATTTTTAGTTTCATTCATTTTTAATTTCATTCATATAATGGGATTAAATGAACTCAGAGGGTTATATTGATGATTTTTCGGTCGCGAATCATACTTTCATCATTTCAGCCGAAAGACATCCATTGCTGGACATAGGCCTACTGACATAATCACACATCCTGACACTAGTGTTGCAAAGGACTCGATTCCTCGAGTCGTAATTTTAAAGACTCGACTCAATTATGCAAGACTCAGTATGCTCAAAAGGCTTGAAGTCTAAGTCAAGCACTCGAGTCTTAAAAAGGACTCGACTCTTAAAATGAACGCGAGTCTTAAAGAAAAACTCGGAGCATGAAGATGAGACTTGTAGCTCATCATTCGAAAAGACTCGATTAGAAGGTGATAAGTTCAAATGAGTGGTTATGATGTTATTATGCGTACAAAAAAATCTGACAAGTTATTCATAGACTCGAATTCATTTTAAGACTCGAGTCCTTTTTAAGACTCGAGTGGCTGTTAAATGACTCGGGCTCGGCTCGACTCTAGACTCCGAGCCTTTTGAGCACACTGAGTCTTGCATAATTGAGTCGAGTCTTTAAAATTACGACTCGAGTCCTTTGCAACACTACCTGACACTGACCTGCATCCCAATTGCGTAACACAATCTCAATCTGAATCAGTTTGAAGATAATTGCTAATTAATCCATTCTTTCATATGGTCGAAAAATTGTCTGCTTAGCAACGTAAACAACGCCATGAATCTTGTGTAACTGCCAAAATGAAAGCGATTCGTACTGATAGTGTATTACGCAATTTACTATCTGAAAACTGCAAAAAAAACGGGGCAAAAATCAAAAAAAGAAAATTGTACATTTGTTTAACAAAAAGAAAGAAAAGTAATTATTGTGACGCGCACAGAAATATCATAGAATGAACTAAACGCAATATAGGTACTTATAAAGAAAACAAAACGTGTAAAATGTCGTATACGTCATAATTTGATTACTAGATGAATCTGGTTTTTTCTGGCTACCTCGAGAAGATAGACCAAAACAAGCCCAGAGATCAGTCTTACAGTCCAGACATAACCTTGATCAGGACAAATTAGGACCGTGCCAGATAATTTATTCTGCAAAAAAAAAAAAACGCATTGAATTTGCAATTCTGAAAATCGTCGATCGTCACTATCAGAATCATTCCACAGGATATTGCCAAAACATTGCGTCATTACTCATTATGTACGAACAATTTGTCTGCTCAACAACGTAAATACGCAATGAATGTTGTTGAGTTGTCAAAATGAATGCCATTCCTACCGGTATTGTGTTATGCAATATCCCGCGGAATGATTCTATGAGTCATGTTTGTCTGATCGTGATACCTATCTGCATTTATTTTGCAAAAGCAAACATCAGATAAAAACAAGCACAACAAAAGGAGGCAAGGTTTCAAAAATGAAAATGCCTTTTTATACAATTGTTCTCCAAATTTATTTCAAATGTTATACAATAAAAATGGAATAACAATGTTATAAAATAACAGCCTAAGGGCTGAATAACAATTTATAATGACATAAATTGAGATTATTTATAAATCAGCGCCCTAATTACGTAACACACTATGAATCAGCATCATTTTGAAGGTTCTTGGTAATCCATTGCATCAAATCTTGGAAACAATTTTCAGCTTAACAACGTAAATAGCGCAATGAATGTGGAACGGTCAAAATGATACCCATTCTTTCTGTGTTACGTAATTACGCCGCGCTGCTCCTACAGGTAGATACCTACAATAGAAAATAACATGCTCATTTAAAAACTGCATATTTAAAAATGTCAAAACTCTTAGTCAGCAATTCCGCATTCAAATGAACCTAACACTGGCTCAGAAAGATAGGTGGGTTCCTGATGATGAAGGTCCTATCAGGCGCGGTCCGAGAGGGGGGGTTCTAGGGGTCATGACCCCCCCCAAAGACAGTCATACTGACTTTAGGGGTAAAGTTTTTGATACTACAATTTGTTGCTGCTGCAACAAAATTGTTAAAATATTCTTCAATACTCATGGTGACCCCCCCCAAAATTGAAGGCTGCGACCGCGCCTGGGTCCTATGGACCAAGTATTCCAGAAATTCTTCCAAGGGAATGGTATGGGCTTCCTTCTCTACTCTTCAATTTCACTCTTCACTGTCGTGAACCTCTTCAATAGCAGCAATCTCAAAGTTTTCCAATTCTTGATAGTTCTCAATTCTTCGACGCTTCGCTCTATGCATCCAAGGCTGATCGTAGATCTTCCTCATAACCCCTGACCATCTCATCATCCATTCCGTCATCTGCCGCTCAAACTCCTCTCTTAAACATTCCATGTTTGAGTCCATCCATTGTATTGCTGTCTCCAATTCTCCTTTCATGAATTCTTTATCCTTTTCGGTTAAAATATTACTTTTCTCATCAACACTTCTCTTTACTTCGTACACGTAAGATTCCATTTGGTTCCTTACTTCTAAACGTTTTTTGTTTTCTATGTCATCATCACGGTGGGTAGTTGCTTCGACAATCATCTGGCCTATTTGAAGCTGGTTAAGTCTGTGCTCATTTCTTATGGTCATACTATTTGTATGTCCCGTGGTACGGTCTTTGGCTGAGACGCTCAAAATACCGGTAGCGTCTATGTCAAAAGTCACGTCAATCTTTGCAACACCTCTTGGACCTGGTGGTATTCCGGTGAGCTCAATAACTCCAAGTAAATTATTATCTTTGGTCAAACTCCTCTCTCCTTCAAATATCTCGATGGTCATTGAGTTCTGGTAGTCGTCTATAGTGGTGATTTCTTTGGTCTTCTGGCAAGGAATCGGAGTGTTTCTTTCTATTACTTTGAACATCATTCCTCTGGATGTTTCTATTCCTAGAGAGAGTGGCACTACATCGACGAGTAATAACTCTTTGTCTTTGATTTTTTCCTGGCGTTGACGACTCAATATGGCGGCTTGGATTGCTGCTCCGCAAGCTACAGCCTCATCAGGATTATAACTAGTTGTCAACTTCTTCCCTCCAAAGAATTCTTTTAACATACTCTGTATCTTTGGTATCCTCGTGCTGCCTCCAATTAGAATAATCTTCTGCATGTCTGTCTTTTTAAATTTAGCATCGGCTAACGCTTTTTCTACTGGCCCCAGCGTGTCTTTGAATAGATCTGAACATAACTCTTCAAAGAGAGCTCTAGAGATTCTACCTAAGTAGTCTATACCATCGCAGAGAGTTTCAACTTCGACTGTAGCCTCAGAGTACGAAGTGAGAAACCTCTTTGCACGTTCTGCAGCGGTCTTCAACCTCCGCAGAGCTTCAGCGTCCCCTAAGATATTCGTATGGTACTTTTTACGAAAATCTTCTGCAAAATACGCTACCAGACGATTATCGAAGTCTTCACCACCTAGTCTCATATTCCCCGCAGTCGATTTTACTTCGTAACCGGAACCATTGATGGACAGCACTGAAACGTCAAAAGTTCCACCACCCAGATCGTAAATTAGGACGTTTTTGTCCCCTTTACGATCTAAACCGTAAGCGAGAGCGGCAGCTGTTGGTTCGTTCGTGATTCGAAGAACTTCCAACCCAGCTATAGAACCTGCAGTTCTAGTAGCTTGCCGCTGAGAATCATTAAAATACGCTGGAACAGTAATCACAGCCTTATTTACTTTAGTGCCAAGAAAACTCTCAGCTATCTCTTTCAACCTAAAAAGCACCATACTACTGATTTCTTCTGGCGCGAAAGACTTTTTCTCACCTTTATAATCAACTAAAATCATTGGCTTACCATTTTGATTTGAAACTTGAAACGGCCAATGACGTAAATCCATTTGCACGCCAATATCGTCGTAACGTCGACCCATTAGACGTTTCGCGCCAAAAATTGTGTTCCAGGGATTGATCGCGGCTTGATTTCGCGCCTCCTCGCCGATGACACGCTCGGTCGGTGTAAATGCGACGTAAGCAGGAGTTGTTCGGTTTCCTTGTCCGTTTGCTATCACTTCAACACTGCCATTCCGCCACACAGCCACACAGGAATACGTCGTACCCAGATCAATGCCAATTGCAACCATTTTGCAAGGAAAACACTTCAACACTTTAAAAAAAATACACGTTTCAAAATTACTCCCGGGTGTTGTTACTTTCCGGTAACTTTGAAAACACTAGTTTTGCCGCGCTGTCGGTCGTATTTATACGCTCGGCCAATGGGTGTCCCGAATTTTCGACGGTCTCGACCAATCAGAATGCGAAAGCAGTAGAATGTTCCAGACTGGGGTTGCTAGCGCTTAAAATAAAATTACCCCATTTTACAATTTTTAATATAAAAGACGTTTTGAATTATTCTTCTATAATTTTGCATATCATCAACATCCTAGCCCATTTCCCAAATTTATTGGGGTAGGTTACGTTGGTACTTTATTTGGGGGTTATAAATAAAAATCAATACCTATTTTTAATACTTAGACCAGAACCTTTATGACCCCAAAATGTATTTTAAATTTATGACTGGCTAAATGCAGTGTAATAGTTTGTAATGCGTTCTTTATAGAAAATATTCTTTGACTAAAGGGTTTCTATGAAAATATGTTCTTTTTTGTAAAAATCATTTCTAAGATGTCTGTAATAACTGAATGTATGAACGTGTTACATCAGAAAACTATTATCTGAGGGTGGTAAATGCTAAATTAGAATTTTCCACCGCCATTTGTAATCTATGAGCTGTTTAATAAAAAAAACTACACATCATTTAACTTCGAATGTTCCAGACACTCCCCTTAAAAGAAGCAAATCATCTTTTTCTGGCAACCCTGTGCAGAAATTACCCACTGACGTCACATCCTAGCCATTTCTCTGTCCTTCACACACTTGTGGCCCTGCACCATATACAATATTACTATCCCTTTCTTATTCGGTCCTTTGCACTCCTTTGGAAATTTTCTAATTCTGTCTCTCTTTTTAATGTTTACGTCTACCATGCGTTTTACTATAATTACAAAACAACTAGGCTTTTAAGTATTCAAATATTCTAATTACTGAATGATGTCGAATGAATATTTTCGTTGTATATTACGTTTGTGTTTTGGCGTGAGGTTTAGTCAAAATATAATCATTGTCATCATTGAAATTAAATGTACATAGGTATTCCCGAAATGTGATCATGATCAAGTATGGCGTTATCTTCAACGAACCCTAATAAATAAAAAAAATTGTTTAAGAAAGAATTTCACTGTAATACAATGTCATTTAGAAAAGAGAGGCAAGCATTAATTAAATAGCTATATTCCTGTTAAGACGAATACGCCGTAAGTTAGCCCGCGAAATTCAATTTTTTCTTATCGCGATTTATTGGTCAGTTTGGTCAGTGTCAAATTGTATGTTGAAAAAAATATAATTCGCGACCGTATCAAATATGGCTTTTCAGAATTATTATCATTACAATGTTAAGACGATTTTTTTTACATTTTTGACGTAACCTACTAATTATTTGATATTATTTATCTACAATTTTTAATTTCAATTCTTTAATAGTGGTTGTTTCGGCAATCATGTCATCAGATTTAAATAGGTTTTTTTTAAATGTACTATTTTATTTAAAACAAAGAACTATTTCGTGAAAGTAAGAACGTTCTAGGCCTTACAGACTAGATTCGTGTACCATTTTTTCTTGGGGGTTCCGTACCAAAATGGTAAAAAGGAACCTTAATGATGACTCAGTCTGTCTAGCCGTCTGCCTGTCACATCTGGTCCTGTCTGGATATCTCAAGAACTAGGTACTTATGCTATCAGTTTTAGGTGACGTGTGCCCTACTATTTTACAAATAAGAAAGAAATAAAAATATGTATTTTTTTTTTTGCTACATGGACTGAACGGGTTTTTTTAATTCGAAGTGGGGCTACTCAGGCATGTGGGATATCGTATGAAAGAGCGCTATTTACACGTTCTCAAACAATTTTGTTTTCTTTTAGGCCGCATTGTTTTCGAATTTGATGAAAAAAATTATAAATACTCTTATCTCCGAGGTTGGCATAGAGAAAAATCTAAAATTATTCTATCTGATAGAGATTTATGTAAAGATTACAGGAAAAATTAAACGATGTCTCTAAATAGCAATTTTTTCAGAAACCATTACCAAAAATTACATTAGTTCTACTATCGGTCAAGAGATGGCGCTGACCTATATAAAATATATTAGGATGGTGAGTTCCACTCGCTCTGGACTGTAAAAGACAATTATTTTAAAAAGAGTAACCATGGAGTTTTTTGCCGGCTCTTCTCCATAGGAATCAACCAAAGGGAACCGTGCAGCTTCTGACGTTTCATAAGTACTCATGTAAGTTTATGTCAAATAAATTATTTTGATTTGATTTGATTTGAGTGCACATGTAATATTTTAATTATGAAAAAATATTTTTTAAATGTACATACACTCGGACCCTACGGCCCTAGTGTTTTTTAGGTCCTAGTTGGATTGAAGGAGCTGCCCCAACACCGCCCGGCGTAATAGGACGATGGGGTGGCGCTAGGGTGTCCACACATATTGCATTTTACACCAAAGGCATACCAATCTTCCAGTAGGAATTCTGGTATATGCAAGGTGTAACAGAAAAAAAAGAAAAATCTAGAAAGTAGTTTGTTGATAATTGACTAGTTATCAAGCTATGCATTTCCAGTATAAACTGATCTCACATTACATGGGATTTCCGTATAATGAGAGGTCAGCTTAAACTGGAAACTTGTAGTAAATGCTTGATGTGTGGCCGAGTGTACTGAATCGATTTCAGTCATTATAAGTGTAAGTGTATATTTGGCCATATCTACCGCCGATGGAGCCAAAGAAGCCAATAAATTCAATAGTATTTCAAAGCAATAAGACTCAATTTTAAATGCGTTAAGTACCTATTGCAACACGATTTTATAAATAATAAAAAAATAGCTTTAAAACAAAGTGCGGTCATTTTATTGGGTTGGTACATCTAAACTACATATTATACTATAATATAATATTATAAAGCTGAAGAGTTTGTTTGTTTGTTTGTTTGATTGAACGCGCTAATCTAAGGAACTACTGGGCCGAATTGAATAATTCTTTTTGTGTTGAGTAGCTTATTTATCGAGAAAGGCTATAGGCTATATAACATCACGTACAACTAAGAGGAGCGGAGCAGTAATGAAAAATTTTGCAAAAACGGGGAAAATCGAACGGGTAGGCGATTCGACGCGACGTGAAGGGTCGGGGGAAAACGAAATTTAACGCGGACGAAGTCGCGGGCAGAAGCTAGTAAATAATAAGAGTTTAGTAAAAAGTTTTTCAGTTTTTTCTAGAAACGTCTAGAACATTCTACGGATGAGGATATATATATATATATATATTTACATCACAATACTGATTTTACGTCCTTTCATTTCGCATTATTGTAACGTCCACCACTTGCACTTCATTTTTACAAACTATGACAGCGAATATTGGTCCATTAAATGATTTTAAAAATCATGTACAACTTATTTTCTTATGTACTTACGATATGTTGATATACAAATATTCGTATATTGCCAGACAAAGCGAAACCAATACGGACTCCTATCCATATTACCACTCATTTGAACTCTTATAATATACATGATTTTTAATTCATTCTACAGCTTATTGCAATTCCTTTGTAGAATGCGACGTTGCCATTCTTATCTGCTATTATATCATGCACGATGCATCACGTACACGCGATTGTGAAAATAATCCCTGAGGCTGCACACTTCGCGGTCCTGAAGGATCTTGGCATTCAAAAAACCTAGACACCCCCACTTCTAGGTCATGAATTGTCCAGCCGTGCTATACTATAGACTGTTTATAATAAGCAATAATAAAAAATATTGATGTAAATGAAACAAATAGATATTGGGATCAAATTAAACGTTTATTAAACATACCTACATCTTTTATCAATTCTTCAGTGAGGTAGATATTTATAAATATGTAATATAGATTTTAAGAAACATAATTAACACAATTTGGTATTTGAAATGACAGGTATTAATTTAAAAAACAATAATCTGGTGTTCGTATTATATAAAAACATGTGACTCTGTGTTTTCAAAATACGGACGCCAGATTACCCAAAAATATTCACTAACTATTATTTGACGTCCATATATTTCTGACATCAGGTAGGTATCGAATATATGGACGTCAAATAATACTAAGTGTTAATATTTTTGGGTAATCTGGCGTCCGTATAATAGTACATGTGGTATCCAACAGACGTAAGAATACTATCGTTTAAAATCCTTGTCATGTACATTAATCAACTTTAATAGGTTGATATAAGTACCTTAGTTATAAAATTTTACTTAAAAAAGTTGAATACAATATTGAACAGAAGCGAGAAAAGTTCTTAATATACGGACGTCAAATAACACTCGTTATAAATATTTTTAGTAATATAGCGTCCATATTTAAAACAAAAATAATTTCAACAAAGTTAAAAACAAATGAATCTTCACAATATTTAATAAAAATAGCCTCTTACGAAACGAACCTAAGTTAGAAACCTTTATTATACTTACGTCTTCTATCAATCCTTCATTCAGTGAGGTAGATATTTATAATTATGTAATAAGGGTTTAAAAAACATAATTAACATAATTTGGTACTTATTTGAAAAGACATAGGTAGTAATTTAAAGCTAAACTATGGGTGCACACAATGTCATATATATGTATTACAATAAAATATAATCAAATGTTACAATAATCTGCCCCATAGCCAAGTTGCATTTCAACAATCGTTAACGCTAGTAGAATAAAATGTATAGGATTGACATGAGCTTACGCAAAGTGATGTGACAAGTCAAGTCACGTCAATCCCATTCGTTGTATTCTATTCTACTAGCGTTAACGTTTGTAGAAATGCAACTTAACTAAGGGGGCTGGTGTAAATATTTTGAAAACAGGTGTCTCTGTGTTTTCATAAAACGGACGCCAGATCATCCAGAAATATTTACACTAATTATTATTTGACGTCCATATATTTCCAATATCAGGTAGGTATCGAATATATGGACGTCAAATAATACTAAGTGTAAATATTTTAGGATAATCTAGCTTCCGTATACCTAAGGGTAAATGCCTAATAGACGTAAGAATACTTCAGTTCAAAATCCTTGTCATGTACATTAGTCAACTCCAACAGTTTTATTTAATTACTTATGTCATCAAATTTAACTAATAGTTAAATGCAATCAAACAGAAGCGTAAAAAGTTCTTAATGTACGGACGTCAATTAACGCACATTATACATTTTTTTTTGTAATTTAGCGTCCATATTTAAAACAAAAACAATAATGATATTTTAACAAAGTTCACAAACAAATGAAACTTCACTAAATTTTACAAAAATAGCCTCTCACGAAAAGAACTCAAGTTACAGTAATGTTGTACACATTAGGTACAATAGTAGCACTCGTTTTCAGGATAGTGATCATAAATAAATACTAAACTCCCAGTTAGAGCACCAAAACTCAGCACGATCAAGTAAACAAATTATATTTTCGAGAATATTCATGTCAGCAACGATATGCCACTGTTTATTGTAGAAATCAACAACCCATTTGCAATTAATGTAGTAAAATCTTATAATGAAACTAGCTTTTGCCCGCGGCTTCGCCCGCGTGGATGTCGGAAATTAACGCAGGTATTTTCCTAAAATAAAAGATTTTTTTCTAAAATAAAAGTAGCCTTAGTTACTCCTTATTAAATCAGCTACCCGCCAATAAAAGTCCCGTCAAAATTGGTCCAGCCATTTCAGAGATTAGCCGGAACAAACAGACAGGCAGACAGACAGTAGACAGACATACAAAGAGACAAAAATTATAAAAAATATTGTTTGGTATATGTACCGTGTATACATCCATGTACACTTAGTGAAAAGCGGTTATTTTAATATTAAATACAGACACTCCAATTTTATTTATTTGTATAGAGTATAGATATACCGTTAGGTACGGGGTTGAGAAACAAACATCCAATCATACAAATGTTCCTTTATAATAATTAGGAGTACCTAAGTACGTTTATAATTCATATTACTTCTTAAGTACTACTTCATACTACTTCTCTATTCTTTATCAGAGTATCATGTGTGTTTGATGTACTTAATAAAACTAATAGTATTCAAAGTAAGAAGACTGCGACATAGAGCTGGATTGAATTAAATATAAGTCTTCCTAGTTTTTCTTAACGCTCCTATTCTACCTACACTGTCACTCAATTATTTACCAGACACCAAATCGAACATACTTATAGGAATGGTACTTTGGCCAGTGTCTTCACCCGTAAAGCTGTCGGAAAATATCACCCAGGAACCTACTACCGGGATAAAGTATCCTATATGATAAGTATCCAGGGTAATCAAAAATCCAAATCCATCCAAAAATCTAAACATCTAAGCCTTATTTCGCGGTCTCTTACTTGGAATAATATAATGGATAGATTTATTTTGAGTACTTCGAACACACATGATATTCACATATACTATGAAGCCAAAGTAATATGAATTACAATCCTACTAATCCTGCACTACCCTACCGCTACCAACCGGGACGGACGGACGCCCGGACGGCCCGCTAGCCGCTCTGCGTCTATTTTATATAATCTCTGATATCTTCTAAAATATTAACTTTAATTATATGCTGCAAAGTGCAATTTTGATTGACATGAAATGTACAACGTATCTTATGTATTTAATTGGATAAAGAACGATACGGTATTGTTTAAAATAGCTTGGTTAATGACCCAGATTTTTTTTTGTAATATATTACAGATAAAAGTGGTTTTTCTAGGGTATCGTTAGGAAATAAACATAGACTATCATGGATTTTTTCATCGATATTTTTAAAATATATAATTCCGTGGTACATTAATTTGATCTATCTCGTAAGGTTAAGCCAGCGTTTGCGATTTAAGCGCACAAAAAATATGTTTGTTACGACATCACATTAGAAATGTTTGAATTTCTTGGCTTTTCTCTACTATAATATGTATGTAAACTACTTTTAAACCTTCCTCTAAATCACTCTGTCTATTGATGAAAAACGCTTTAATGCGTTTTTCATCAATAGACAGAGTGATTTGATCCGTTGCGCAGTTTAAAAGATCTAATTCTAAGCGTACAGACGCAGCAAGTGACTTTAATATTATGCAAAGGTTATCTAGAAAAAAAAACGCCATCCAGTGGATGTCTACGCAACTTTGGTGTCAAACGATACGATGAATTAACTTACACCGCCACCGATTAGGGATTCTTGGAACTAAACAATGAATACGCACATACTACACACAGCTATAGTTCAAGCTATATTATTTCCAGTTTTAGCTGACCTCACATTGTATAGACTTTTCGTACAATCAGATGTCAGTTTATACTGGAAATGTATAGCTTGACCTGTAGCCGTGCGTACTATACAAAAAAAAAAAACATTTAATTTTCAAATATTGAGATCAACAATTGAGATAAAAACTATCCTATCTTTTAAGTTGGACCAAATTACAAATCATTAAGAACTTTGATAACAATCTGTTATGTAGTTTTGGAGTTTATTGGCAACATACATCGTAACACAAGATTTTTATATATATAAGATGAGTTTCTCTCCAAGGCCATGTTAGGTTGTTGGTCAGAATATGATAAAACAAACCTCTATTTAAAAACCTGTCAATATTTACGATTCACTCCATCTTCTTATATTCAATTTGAAGGTAATATATACACAAACAGAATTATTATTATGGGTTGCTTACGAAATTAACAGATTTTGCTCATTCATTTTGCCAAAAGAGGCGGAGGTCACATATCTTATGAAATAAATTCGCGCAAAACCGAGCTCACTCACCATGCGACGCCCGTATACAACGTGACATAGCAAAATACTATGATTTATCTAAAACATAAACAATGCGCACCGTGCGCACGGTACGGCAACGTTGCATCTCCAAAGTTTGTGTGGAAGTCAAACAAGGCTAACAATGAAAGTATTCACAAATTGACAACAGCGCCATTCGTTTTGCAACGAAAATCAACGGAACTACGTAAATATATTCAGTACAGCAAGATTGAAAGAGAAATGACGTCCAATTTTTTTTTCATAATTGGATATTTCTAGTATCAGTGTGTCATTTCGCAAACATTGCGCTCAGTCTCCTATTTGACGTCCATATATAGACGTCGTAAGCAGGTGGACGCCACATTATATGCAAAAATAAGCATAGTGGACGTACAATAAGTTACATAATATAAATATATATATATATATATATATATATATATATATATATATATATATATATATATATATATATATATATATATATATATATATATACATATGTATATACTATAGCGAGCGGCGAGCGCTGGTTCATCTTTCAGCCCGTCTCTTCCTGCCCTCTACCGGCGATGCCCTAAGCCGTGGCCCGTACCCAGCGTTGCCAGACGTCCCGATTTTGGCGGGACGTCCCGATTTTTAGCCCAAAACTTTAATGTCCCGCGCAGGACAAGCTCAGTCCCGCTTTTTGTGGATTACTCGGCGGTGTGGTTGTTATGAGTACAATAAAGTTACGTATTTTTATATGATGCCTATTCTACCATTATTGTAAACTTAATCTGAAACTCAAAAAATATAATTTTGTTCGTTTTTTTCAACTATTATTACAGTCAATTTTTTCACCTTCACTTGACGGAACCTCGCGAAAGTCTGACTTTGTGAAAATTTTGTGACCTTAATACTCAGTGGCGTCGATTACAAGGATCCCAAAAAAAAAAACTAATTAATAATATTAAATATTTATTTTAAAAAAACTATTAAGATTTTAAAGCAAAATTATCGGGATTTAAAATAGTAAAAGTAAAATGACACTTATACACTATATTAAAACGAATAACATACTGATAATAAAAAATTTGATCTTTCGCATCAGGTAAACCCAATCCCTCAAAACCCATAAATGCTTTACCAGAATGAGCATTATTAACAACATCATGAGAGCCCATTGCAATACACAATTCACCAATTCGCACCTTAGAATTTAACAAACTAGTCTCTACACGCTTTTTGCGTCGAGGATAATAATTCCATTTAATTTTACAATTTCTATGAACAATTGTACGTCTCAAGTTAGGATAAGAACCAGTAATTTCAGGCGTCCCAAAAGAAGCATGATTATTAATCATGTAAGTACACAACGAAAAAGTATCTTGTGTAAACAAGGGATCAACCCTCAAACCAGCAAAACGCTTATTAACAATCTCAACTTTACCCATATCAAAATACCTTTTAATCTCTATATTATTTATTATTAATAATATAGTCAACCTTATTCAAAATAAACATTCCATACTGATTTTGCAAATAAGTAGGGGCATTACTATTACCCATACCAAATAAAGTAAAAAAAGGCATTTCCTGAAACTTTACATCATAATTCCCACAGCCAAATTGCCAAGTCAACTGCTGATTTTACTCGTGGAGGCAATCGGCGGCGGCGACCTCTCGCGTCCGGCCCTGGTGCGAACCATGGTACGGAGCGAGAGGGCATGGGAAGCCGTCACCTCCTTCTGCGAAGCAGTAATGCTCGCGAAGGAGGAGGCGGGGCGCGTGAGGGAGTGGCAGTCTCTGCGCCCTCACGTCCCTAGCCGCCGCAGGAGGAGACGCCCCGGGCGTCAGGAGTCGATAGCGGACTCCCGGCCACCGTAGGCGCGAGCTTGCGGGTGGCGAGCAATGGGTAGCTCACCGCCCGGTAAGGACCAGGCTCGGGTCGACGGCGCGTAGTGTTCCACGCGTGCCTCAAGAGATGTCAGCAGCAGTGTAGGGGTCTACTTGGACCGATGCCTGCCGGGGTCGCGTGATTGTTCGAAAGAGATACCGTGACCCTGGCACATGGGCAACTGATGGAACACGGGTGGGTTCTAGTCAGTAAAAGTCTGACACGCCCTCCCGCTCCACCCAGAGTGGGAGAAGTCATTTGATGATTACCCGTCCAGAAAAAAAAACTGGTGGATTTGCATAACCAGAATACACATATTTCATAATTCGCCCAGGTGGGGCCATAATACTACGAAGTGAAACATAAAAAACGTCGACTACGACGGGGACACCTCATCTTCCGACGATATGTACCTAAGCAATCTCTTGCGACCACGCAGGCGACTCCTATTTATGTTGGTATTATTATAATTAATTCCTCCTTAAGTTGGTATTATTATAATAATAATATAATCCTGGATTTCACAAAGTTACCTTATTCGAAGTGTTTTCTTACAAGTTTTCTGTTCCAAGCATGATGAAGAGATTATTGGAAGGACGGAAGTATGCTTATCCTGTAAAGTGTGATAGTGATTTAATTATTTCTTTTCATGGTCCAATTATTTTTGTATCGAATGATTTGGATGGAGATATGGATGATGCTTTAAAGAATCCTTTATTGTTTGTTAATGGTGCGGAAGCGTACTGGGAGGCAGTTCGGACATGTGTACCGAAAGTGGAAGCGGAGTCGCCTGCGTGGTCGCAAGAGAGTGCTTACATATCGTCGGAAGATGAGGCGTCCCCGTCGTAGTCGACGTTTTTTATCTACGAATGCCCCACTTCGTAGTGTTATGGCACCACCTGCGCGAATTATGAAATATGTGTATTCTGGTTATGCAAATCAGCAGTTGACTTGGCAATTTGGCTGTGGGAATTATGATGTAAAGTTTCAGGAAATGCCTTTTTTTACTTTATTTGGTATGGGTAATAGTAATGCCCCTACTTATTTGCAAAATCAGTATGGAATGTTTATCTATACTTATAATAAAACTGTAGAGAGGTCAATTCTGTACATTGAAAATACATTCAAAATTAATATTGGAGGATGAATGGTGATCGATACTGATGCCAAAAATGCAATCAGTAAATTTTTTGTCTGTCTGTCTGTCTGTCTGTCTGTCTGTCTGTATGTGCACGCATGGGTTAAAAACTACTGAAGAGATTTTAACCAAACTTGGTACGATTGTAGTCCATACTCCTCGGCAGGTTATAGGCTATATAACATAACGCTAAGACACATAGGAGCTGAGCAGTGACGATACCCGCGGGATATTTTCCGACATCCATTGCGGGCGAAGCCGCTGGCAAAAGCTAGTTTTGAATAAGGTTGAATATATTATTAATAATATAGTTTCGTAACTGTGTTCATACTGGATTGAAGCGGATTAGGAAATCAAACACTTGTGTAACGTAATGTCTTATAATCACGGTAAAACAGTAGGTAAAGTTTACACTAAAATTATTATCACGGGAACTTTTGTTCAACACACCGATTAAAGAAAACACGCGTGCCGGTTAGGAGCTCGAGCGAGTGTCGGCGCGCGGCGGTTCGAGAAGTTCCGTGCACCTTCAGGCGTGGCTATGCGTCGACTAGCACTCCCGCGTCGGAGGCGCGTGAACGGCGGGGTTGCGTTATTGCTATCTCTCTCTTATGCCTCTAGTGCATAGTCGTTAAAGCGGGAGGGAGGACGTGCGCGGTGGCGTCCGGAAGTACGGGGGATTGAATTGGTTGCGACAGACTCCCCCTCTAGTCTAGGAGAACGCCCTCGTTCCTGGACTTGCTCATTGCCCTGGTGCTTCGGGCGTCCGCGACGTCGCTTGGGAATGACAGGATTAGGTGGTACGTCACTTACAGTACCACTGTCTACAAAAAGCGTTAAATCTTGTGCATGGTATTTTCCTAAGGATTCCTCAGGGTTCCCTATTGGAGAGATAAGATAGGTGGTAGGGCTCACTTTCTCCGTTATAACATACGGTCCATCTCGTTTGGGCACAAATTTAGCTGTGAGGCCCTTGCTACCTTGGCTCAGTACATGTGACCGGACCAGAACTTTATCTCCGACCTCGTACGATGGACTAGGTCGACGGGATCGATCCGCAACCCTCTTAGACTGATCTTGCTGTAATTCGACTCGTTCACGAACTGCAGATAAAGAGTCGATAAAAGATCTCAGGTACGGAGTGATTTGAGGAAGAAAATTCTCTTTATCGAGGATCGCCCTCAAATCATGCCGAGTTTCTGTGGGGGACCTCATTTCTCTGGCAAACATGAGATATGCGGGAGTGGCACCAGTGGTTCTACATACTGCGCTATTCATAGCGAAACGAATCACTGGGAGTTTCGCAGGCCAGGAGCAATGGTCATTCTCCACGAGTTGTGAGAGCTGAGTCTTAAGGTCCCGATTCTTGCGCTCGGCGGGGTTTGCCTCTGGATGATAAAGTGGCACGAAGTTTTGTTTAACCCCTAAGATGAACATACATTGTTGCATAACCGCCCCCACAAACTGTACGCCGTTATCAGATATGACCCTGCGCGGTAAACCGTATCGGAGAAAGTATTCCGTAGTAAGAGTACGGGCGCAGGCTTCAGCAGTCGCTTCCTGAAGGGCGTAGAGCTCAACCCAACGTGTGGCGGTGTCTTCAACTAGAAGAATCCATCGTTCTCCCTTCTCTCCTTCAGGTAACGGACCGAAGAGGTCTACAGCTAGGACCTCATTCCGTTGCGGCATCACGGGTGTCTGTAGTAATCCAGGGGGTTTGTCATTGGTAGCCTTATATCGTTGACAATCGACACAGGCTTTCACATAATCTGTAATGATTCTTCGCATTCCGGGGAAATAATAGGACTGGGTGATCTTGTGGTAAGTACGATCGATTCCAGAATGTCCCGCAAGAGGTGAATCGTGGCACTCTTTCAAAATCTCTGGACGGAGTGAAATTGGAACAAGTTGAGGAGCCTCGCTATCTGAGTCGGGATTATACCGGTATAGTACTCCTTGTGATAACAGGTAACCGCGCTCCGTCCACCTACGAGATGCCACCTCGTCTGGACTTTCTATCTCTTTAATGATTTTATCAACCTCCGGGTCAGCAAGCTGCTCCCGCCTTAACTCTGCAGGGCTCTTAGCGGGTAAATCAATTATCACTGAGCAAATGCCGCAACTGTCACGAGTATCTTGGGAGCATATCGGCCTACTCAGTGTCTCTACATTTGCCTCTGCCACTACATTTGCTTTTCCCGGAGTGTACTGATACTGAATGTCGAATGATTGTAACTTGAGGGCCCACCTCACCAAACGACCTGTAGGAGACTTTAACGTCATCAGCCAGCGAAGTGGTTGGTGGTCACTACCAATAATCACCGGATGTCCATCTAGGTAACATCTAAACCGCTCCACCGCCCACACTACCGCTAAGGCCTCTCGTTCGGTTGTAGAATAGTTACGCTCAGCAGCGTTCAGAAGACGGCTGGCGTATTCGATGGGTCTTTCTTCCTTGTCCTCCCCCTGGAGTAAAACGGCTCCGACGGCATAATTGCTCGCGTCAGTGCGGAGGATGAACGGGTGATTAAAGTCAGCCTGGATTAAGATTGGCGCTGAGGTAAGAAGCTGTTTCAGCTCGCTAAAAGCAGTGGTCTGAGCTGAACCCCAGGTCCAGGTCTGATGCTTTCTTGTTAGCCTTGTAAGTGGCTCTGCTACCGAGGAGAAATTCGGGATAAATTTCCGGAACCATGAACAGGTTTGTAAAAATGTCCGTAGATGTTTCAAGTTGTTTGGTTCTCTCATGTCTAGTACCGCTTTAACCTTTGCAGGGTCGGGTGAGACGCCCTGCTGGGTAATTATGTGCCCTAGATACTTGACACTTTCCCTAGCAAAAACGCACTTCTCCCGGTTGACTCGCAACTTGAATTCGCGAAGTCGACTGAATACCGACTGGAGATCCTGGAGATGCTGCTGGAAACCTTCAGATATGATCAGCAAGTCATCTAAATACGCAAGGATCGTCACATTGGCCAGGGATGAACAGGAGCGCAGACGGTCGATTAGCCGTTGAAAGGTCACCGGAGCGTTTTTGAGACCAAAGGGCATGCGTTTGAAGCGAAAAGTTCCCAATGGACTAATGAATGCGGTTTTATCTCTATCCTGCTCATTAACACTAACCTGCCAGTAACCGGATCTCAGGTCCAGAGTACTCATGTAACAATTCCTCTTTGTTGACTGTAATAATTCATCAATCAAAGGCATCGGGTAATGGTCCGTTTTGGTCACGGCGTTTAGGCGTCTGTAATCTACGCAGAAGCGGGTGCTGCCATTCGCTTTAGGAACCAGGAGAGCTGGTGAACACCATGCAGACTCACACTCTTCAATGATGTTGTCCTTCAGCATCTTTTCAATCTCCTGACGCATTAGCTCCTTTTTGGCAGGGGTCAATCGGTACGGAGGTACATAGATAGGAGGGTGCTCACCTGTGTCAATACGGTGCTCAGCATACGGGGTAGGCTCTCCCCCTAGCTGGAAAATGTCCGTATTGGCAACCAAGGTCTGCGCCAGCAGGTTCCGGTCAGGTGGGTTCAACAATGTACCTTCGTCGTCCCTGAGTACGTCAGCAGAGGAACAAGATAGCTCTGGGGATGAGGATGGTTCAAAACTCATCATGTACTGAACGCGGCTGTTGTTAGAAAAATACCAGCATTTCCGAGAAAAATCCATGACTACTTGGGCTGCAAACAAGAAATCCATGCCGAGCAACGTTTCATTGTTACGCGCCTCAGGGAGGATAAGAAAAGGAGTCCTAATGACCTTCTCCTCTAAGTGCACGTCAAGAGTAGTCATGAGCACGTCTGTGTCGCGAGCGTGTCCATCGGCAAGCTTGATACGTCTTCGCGCCGGTTCAAGAGGGTGTCCCTTTCGACAGAGGAGGGTGTGCAGTGTATGGCCCGCAATACAATGTTTGGCACCGGTGTCAACTAACGCGGTCCCCGACGCGCCTAAAATTTTAATATCAAAAATCGGCCGCAAAACTTTTCTGTCAGAGCTCCTACCGGCGCGCGAGTTCTCTACACATGTGTCACTACACACCATATTAATATTTAACACATTCTTAGAAACATCATTACAACAACATACATCATTTTGCAAAAAATTACAAAAACGGCAGTTACACCTTTTTACTCCGAGGAAATTATTATTAAAAGCGTTATCATCTTTCGAATAATCACAAAAATGTTTCGTAACCTCTAACGCATTACAATCGTTATTACAATAAACTTTACGATTTTCCGCCAATGTACAAAAATCGTCCTTACGCCCCTCTACATTGGGAACGTTTTCGCGACAAAAACAATTGTTTTTGAAAACATCACAAAAATTATCCTTACGTCCCTTTGCAATGCGGTCGTCATTGTAACAAAATTTCTTATTGGCAGAAAAAATACGCTTACGCTCCTTTACATTAAGGGCGTCATCATAACAAAAATAGTCATTATCTGAAAAATTACAAAGACGGTCGTTACTATTATCGACCTCGCAGCTGGCAATGTGATCGTTCGACAAATCGTTGTCCGAAATATTACTCTGTACAGAATAACAATCATTATTATTAGAAATAGCATGACTGGACACAGGCTCACTCGAACTATCACGAGACCAGTTATTATTTTCTTGAACGACCCAACAAACATTTGCATCCAAATTTTTAAAACTAGAAGTAGAGTAGTTCAAATCTTCACAATAATGTTTATCAGAACACTTCTCTACGCGATTATACTTTTCGGAACACGCAATATTTTCGCGATTTGACTTTAGTCCTTGAGTGTACTTTGGTCTCGAAGTTTGCAGAGTACTATCAAAACTACAAAAACTTGATTCGTTGTTACACTTTTTGCAAGTTTCACGAGTAACATTTTTAGATCCGCACTTGTAACACGAAACCGAATTATTAGAATCAACAGCTGACTCACCTTTGTCCGCCAACTTACGGCACTGGTCGCGCTCGTGTCCGTAGTGTTTACAATACGCACAAAACGGTCGTTGCTGTTTCGATGACGCTGGTGCGCGTTCATCGCGCGGTGTTCCGGCGGTGGCACGCGCATGTGATGCGCGCTGTGCGCGCGTCTCGTCCGGAACTTGCACGTGCGAGTCCTGCGGGCGCGCAGTGGTGGGCGGAGCGCCGCCGCCGCCGCGTGGCGTGATGGCTGCCCCGTGCGCCGGTCTCACGCTTGCAGCGGAGTTTAATATTCGCGCGTTGTTCATTGCGGGCTGAGTAGGCGTTATGGTTGCGCTGCGTTTCGTACTCGAAGCAATGGATGCGGTGTTTTGCGATTCTCGCTTTGTCGATTCGTTTAGGGAATCTTCGATAATTCTAGATTTGGATAGCAACTCGGAAAAATTACTGACTTCTTCGCGTCGTAATCTTTTACGGATTTTCCGGTGTAAAAGGCCGTAAATCATATCGAGTTGTACCTTGGTCGAAAGGTCGTTTGATGGCAGGCGTGTTAGGAGGGCGCGACTCTTCGCTACGAAGATATCTGTTCGTTCGTCTTCACCCTGCTCGTCTCTGAATAGCTCCCGGTATATTTTGTATTCAGGACGGCGGTCGCCGTACGCGTCACGAAGGTATTGTATTGCATCTTCCCAGGATGTGACCTCCGCGCGGATACTCTGCCACCAGGTTGCTGCGTCGCTGGTAAGTAGCATAGACATGCCTCGAATAGCGACATCATCAGTGATGTTCGTGCATTCTTTGAATGCTTCAATGGCATCGATGAACGTTTCGACGTTTTCCTTCGCCGCTCCGGAGAATCTGGACGAGCATCGTGAGAAATTGCCGGTCTTCTCTGCCGCACTCGGCGCTGGCGCCGGTGACTGAGCGGTTAGAGGGGACGTGAATGTCGACAGGCGCTCTAACATGCGCTCACAGATCTCCGCATTCGATTGCTGAATCGTTGATAACAGAGCGGTAAAATTATCGCGAGACAGCGTGACGCTGTCGTTGAGTTCATCGTCATGCGAACCATTGAGGGATTTCCTACCCCGTGTCTTCGGCATTGTTACACGATCACTATTTATGTTCACAGTTTCACACACACTAAGTACTTTAACTGCACAGTTTTCACAGGAACTGTGGCATTCGGCCTACAGTTGGGACGCCATCTTTCGTAACTGTGTTCATACTGGATTGAAGCGGATTAGGAAATCAAACACTTGTGTAACGTAATGTCTTATAATCACGGTAAAACAGTAGGTAAAGGTTACACTAAAATTATTATCACGGGAACTTTTGTTCAACACACCGATTAAAGAAAACACGCGTGCCGGTTAGGAGCTCGAGCGAGTGTCGGCGCGCGGCGGTTCGAGAAGTTCCGTGCACCTTCAGGCGTGGCTATGCGTCGACTAGCACTCCCGCGTCGGAGGCGCGTGAACGGCGGGGTTGCGTTATTGCTATCTCTCTCTTATGCCTCTAGTGCATAGTCGTTAAAGCGGGAGGGAGGACGTGCGCGGTGGCGTCCGGAAGTACGGGGGATTGAATTGGTTGCGACAATAGAGATTAATAGGTATTTTGATATGGGTAAAGTTGAGATTGTTAATAAGCGTTTTGGTGATTTGAGGTTTGATCCCTTGTTTACACAAGATACTTTATCGTTGTGTACTTACATGATTAATAATCATGCTTCTTTTGGGACGCCTGAAATTACAGGTTCTTATCCTAACTTGAGACGTACAATTATTCATAGAAATTGTAAAATTAAATGGAATTATTATCCTCGATGCAAAAAGCGTGTAGAGACTAGTTTGTTAAATTCTAAGGTGCGAATTGGTGAATTGTGTATTGGTGACATGTCAGCGTAGTTTTCGAAGACAGTTTTTTTTGCTACCCTGGTAACCTTGGCAAGGATAATGACTGATTATTTACGACTTTTTGTTATGTCCCGCTTTTGAAGAAAAAATCCCGCTTTTTACTAAAAACGTTTAAAAATCCCGCTTTGCCAGAAACTAAATCTGGCAACGCTGTCCGTACCCCACAGGAAAACTTAAAAACTAAAGCGAGTAGTTGCTTAAAACTATAATTTTAAACTAAGACCGTAATTTCAGAATAAAATAAATTAAGGGGTTTTATAATGTCCAATTTGTTAAATATACATTGTAGGTAAATTAGCTTAAAATTACTAAACTATTACTATATCAAAATATAACACCTTACATACCTAAAAAAGAAAAATAAGTTTCCAATAAAGAAAGGAACTAAAAGGTTAGGAATTAATTTATTGGATAAAATTTTTCAAATATAAAAATTTCTTCATTTATTTTCTGCCCCCTTTAAATTACTTAAACGATAAGAATAGTTGGTCGCTGTGATTAACTAAAGACAATGTTTGTGTTCTTTCAACATGAATTAGCTTTCCTACTGACAGATATTTGAGCTCATTTGTTTTTGTTGTTTATTTTATTTGACTGTTTAAATCAAATTATTTTAATTTTATTTTCATTTATGGTTGACATAATCTACTTATTACATTTTTTTTTTTTGTTGAGTTGTATTGCAAGTTGTATTTTTATGTGGTTAGCTAGCGACCTCGACCGTTTGATCATATTTTTCTTGCCTGAGCAACCGGGCAGCAAGTTTGTCATGCTCCCTTAAATGTCATTGCTTGCACGGTACCGTCGTCGGGTTACCAAAAAAAACGTCCACTTCTGGACACGGCCTTACCCCACCACTGACCATGGTAACTCTTTCGAACAAATTTGTGACCCTGGCAGGCATCGACCCTGGCATATATTATCGTTTTTCTTTTTAAGGTAGAAAACCTTTAAAATGATACAAAACTTCGTAGACTCACCTGTTTTCCCCCCACCCTGCCGGTGACATAATCTGGACTGTCATCCAGGATCATATAGTCGTCAAATCCCGGGGCTTCTTTGGCGTCTACCTCTCGAAGTTTAACGCAGGTCTTTTCCGTCAAAATACTGTTCACTGCAGCCAACCTGCTGCGGAGATCGTCAAGGTCATCTACGGAAGATAATGAACACTTAGGGGGCGGCGATACATTGAAGGGGTCTGTTAGGGCCGATACCTGCCAGGGTCGCGGGATTTGTTCGAAAGAGTTACCGTGGCCCTGGCATATAGGAAACTGAAGGAACACGAGTGGGTTTTGCTCAGTAAAAGTCTGACACGGCCTTCCGCTCTATCCACAGCGAGAAACGTCATTTGATGATTTCCTACCCAGAAAAAAAGGGGATGCGCTAAATTAGCTCGTGTAATTTAAATCTATACTATCTATACTTAATATTATAAAGCTGAAGAGTTTGTTTGTTTGTTTGGTTGAACGCGTTAATCTCAGGAACTACTGGTCCGAATTGAAAAAATCTTTAGTGTGGAGTAGACTGTTTACTTTTTTTATCAAAAAAACCGGAGCAGCAATTAAAAATGTTTGCAGAAATGGGGAAAATCGCACGGGCAGGCGATTCGATGCGACGGGAAGGGTCGGGGAACAAAAAATTTAACGCGGACGAAGCCGCGGGCAGAAGCTAGTATTCTTATATTTTTTGCAGTTTGCAAATCAGTGTTAGGTTGTATGTTGAACAAATATGAGCTGCGACTGTACCACGTATGTGTTTCATCATCATTATCATTTCAGCCGAAACACGTCCACTGCTGGACATAGGCCTCTCCCAGTTTGGGGGGCTTTGCCATAATCACCACGCTTGCCAGCCGGGTTGGCGATCGCAGTATGGTGGTAAAATGCATAGAGAACGCTACTGCCCATTCTCTAGTAAGTCCCTTAGTCGGAGTAGTAGGAAGAAATGGGGTGATGCTATTCTTTACGTCGTGGCGATTGTCGCAAAGCCCCTCAAAATAGAGAAGCCCTACGAAGGACGTCTTTCGGCTGGATTAAGAGTTAATTATGATGACGAAGGAATGTTAATGATGCGTCAGATACTTACAACCCGGTAAATGCGCTATTACATAGATGACGGCACCATCTGGCCACTTCCTTTCCGAATAGAACTCTTTATTTAACTTAGTCAGTTCCACAGTTTTTGGTAGCGCGCCGCCGCGCTTTTGCGTCCTCTTGGTTTTATGGCTGTTTCTCTTCTTGGGCCTTTAAAAGAAATTGTTGGTCCTTTAATTTAAAAGGAATTATAAACTACTACCTTCTGCTAGCGGCTTCGCCCGTGTGGAGGTCGGAAATTATCCTGCAGGAACATACTACTGAGATAAAAAGTACCTACCTTTTTTTTTTTTTTTTTTCAGGATGGGAAATCATCAAATGACTTCTCCCGCTCTGGGCGGAGCGGGAGGGCGTGTCAGACTTTTACTGACTAAAACCCACCCGTGTTCCATCAGTTGCCCATGTGCCAGGGTCACGGTATCTCTTTCGAACAATCACGCGACCCCGGCAGGCATCGGTCCTAGTAGACCCCTACACTGCTGCTGACATCTCTTTGAGGCGCGCGTGGAACACTGCGCGCCGTCGACCCGAGCTTGGTCCTTACCGGGCGGCGAGCTACCCATTGCTCGCCACCCGCAAGCTCGCGCCTACGGTGGCCGGGAGTCCGCTATTGACTCCCGACGCCCGGGGCGTCTCCTCCTGCGGCGGCTAGGGACGTGAGGGCGCAGAGACTGCCACTCCCTCACGCGCCCCGCCTCCTCCTTCGCGAGCATTACTGCTTCGCAGAAGGAGGTGACGGCTTCCCATTCCCTCTCGCTCCGTACCATGGCTCGCACCAGTGCCGGACGCGAGAGGTCGCCGCCGCCGATCGCCTCCACGAGGACACGGCGGTGCTCCGCCCAGGCAGGGCACACCTCCACCGTATGCTCCACCGTGTCCTCCAGACGATCCTCGCAATGGAAACACCCGGACGTATCCTCCCGCTTTATCCTGAACAGGAACCCACCGAAGCACCCATGCCCGGTGAGAACCTGCGTCAGGCGGAAGGTGAGGACGCCGTGGCGCCTCTCTATCCACTCCTCAAAGAGGGGACTTACCGCCGCAATTGTGGCGTGCCCAGCACTGGGTTGCGACAATCGTACCCGCCATGTCGCCATGAGATCACACCGGAGCTCTGTCCGCCGTGCCGCGATTTGTCGCGGCATAAAAAGTACCTTACGTGTTAATCTAGCTTATAAACTATCTATGTGCCAAATTTCATCTAATTCCGATCAGTCGTTTTTGCGTGAAAGAGTCAAGAAACAAATATCCATGCATGCATGCTCAGAAACTTTTACATTTATAATACTAGGTTTTGACAGCGGCTTCGCCCGCGTGGCGGTCGGAAATTATACCGCGAGAACGTACTACTGGGATAAAAGTAGCCTATGTGTTAATCCAGGTTACAAATATTATTGTAAGCCAAATGTCATCTAAATCCGTTCAGTAGTTTTTGCGTGAAAGAGTAACAAACATCCACCTATCCTCAGAAACTTTCACATTTATAATCCTACTTACTTCCTATCCTACTAATATTATAAATGCGAAAGTTTGTATATATGGATGTGTGGATGTTTGTTACTCTTTCACGCAAAAACGACTGAACGGATTTGGATGAAATTTGGAACACAGTCGGTCTCATTATAAAAAGCAGTTTAACTAAAAACCCAGGTTTAAACCTCATTAAACAATGGTTTAAGTTTTATTACAAAAAATGGTTTTGCGATAAACCATAGACTAAACCCTTGTTTAACGTTAAACCTGGGCGACCCCTGGTTTATCGATGGGTCTAAGTCGCATCTGTCAAGTTTCCACTTTTAGGTTATCATTTATTTCGTTGTGTTGTGTTGTTTTTATCCAAAAATGGACATTAACATGGTAGATTTAATTGATAATAAGGATATTGAAGCTATTCAGTCATTAGAAAGGTTATGCCGATTCAACAGAAATCGGGTTCGAGTCAATCCCTTCATTGAGTTATCCGATGAAGATTTCAGGCAAAAGTATAGGTTTACTAAGCGTTTCTTCGACTTGCGATACTTTTGTATAAATTTTGTTTTCTTAAAACGCGCGAAAATGTTACGTTTCGTTACACGAACTTAGATGTACTACTACCTAATACATTAGTAATGTGATTAAACCTAAACAAAACTGCAATCGATAAGTAATATTAATGTCCATGTAAAATAACAAAGTCTCAATATTTTGAATGTTCCTTACACAATTAAATCATTGATAATACTATCAAAACGTTTTCTTTTCTTGGGATACGGAACGTTGCAATAGAATGATATCATGACGAACGAGTGATATTTGTGTTAATCTGTGGTTGATATTAAGATAATGGTTTAAATTACGGTATTAGGAAGACCACGATTTATAAATGTTTTGTAATACGAACAAGTTTAGACCATGGTTTTACAGATGAGCTTGGACTTGATAGTTTAGGTTTAAACCAAGGCTTATTTAGTTTTTTGTAATAAGACCGAGTTAGTTTATAACCTGGCTTAACACATAGGCTACTTTTTATCCCGGTAGTACGTTCTCGCGGGATATTTTCCGACCTCTACGCGAGCGAAGCCGCTGGCAAAAGCTAGTATTAATATAATTAGGATAAATGACTTAATTTCAGTAAGTAGGTTTGTACAAACAGTTTTACGCGTCAATCATGAGGTTGACGTTTTCTGTCTGACTACTCTGGGAAGACAGGAAAATCCTGCATCGAGCTTGCACAGTTTACCGCAAATCTGTTATATACACGTACAACAGTCCTGACATCAATCGTCGGGCAGTTGCCCACCAGAAACCTCTTAATCCTCCGGTCGGAGGAAACAGGTTGAGTAAACTTTTATACCCTCTTCTTCATACCTCCTAACCGTTCATATGTGTATTCCAATAAACGTATTCTGTTTCATTACTTACTTTTCTTCCGTTTCTTCTGCTGATCTTGAAGATGATTCGTCAGCTGTTTTATAACCTTTTCTAGTTTTCGTTACAGCCTTTTGCACTTTTTCTTCAGTTGATTCACGGTCTTCACTCGTGTTTGCACTATCCGCTGATGATTCTCCAGATTTGTGTTCTTTTTCTACGCTTTTTTCTACTTCAACAGATTTTTTCTTAGTTTTTTTGGTTTCGAAGACTGAGCCAGCTCCTAAACTTAAGACTTTTTCAAGTAATGCTGTGTTACTTAGTGTCTTTCCTGGTTCAATTTGCTTGTCTAAAGATGTGTCGGATTCTTCCCAATCTGAGTTGTCACGAAATTTCTTTACTCTGGGGACAAATGGTTAAGTTGTATACTTATATAGTTTTCTTTTACAGTTTGTACCTTATTTTCTGTTTAACATGTTAGTTTCCGAAAAAAAAAAACTGTACTATAAAGCTTTAACCCCCGACAGCAAAACTGTACGTATTGTGTTGTCAGCTGCATCGTAGCTCATAAACGGCTGAAACCATTTTGTGTTTTTTTTGTTTTGTTTGAAAAGTTACTGGATGTGTACTGTCATTTCATAACATTCAATCTTCGGGTGGGGTCAACGATACATAAAAATAAACAAAAATACAACTTACTTATACCGTTTTTCACGAAACTTCCTTCTAGTAGGTTCTTTTTTATCATCTTCAACTTGAGAATCAGTCGTAGAAGATACCGCGTCTGATTTCGTCGAATTATCTGTCTTTATCTCTTTTAAGAGTTCCTTCTTCATCGCTTGTACTTTTTCCTTAAGATTCTTTTCATCATTTTTTATTTCCGTCTCTTTCGTGGCTTTCTTGTCTTTTATTTCTTCTGTGGGTTTAGGCGTGGTAACTGTATCGTTTGCTTCTCTTTTTCTTCTTTTAGCCTTTAAAGTGGTAGAGACTTCGTCATCAATTTTCATTTTGTCATCCACATTGTCTGGATCTTTGTCAACCAATTTATGTTTATCAGACAGCTTTACTACTTCAGATTTAGAAGACCTGTACGCTTTAGGACATCGAGCATCGTTTTCTAATTTGCATTGACTTTGGTAAGCTTCTACAGTCTCAGAATTTTGACAGAATTCTGTCAAATTACTAGCAACGTCGGCAACAATGGATTTGGCGAAATCTACTATCACTTTATGAATGCTTAATACATCGGAAGCTTTGGTTTCATCTTTAGCTTTCTCATAATGAAATTCGAACTCAGAAGTGCTGTTACTGGAAACGTTGCAATATTTTTCTCTGGCATGCTTTAGTGCTAGTGCAGAAAGTTGGTGAACTAGTTTTAGTATTATTTCTGTTTCATTAGCTATGCCTAGAGAATCAATATTATTTTCAGAACCAGCAGTTTCTTCAGTATTCTTTAATATTTCCTGAGGTTTATCAGCATTAGGATCTTCAGGTAGTCCAGCTACTATATGTGGTGGTGGAGTGATATTAGGATTGACTCTTAAGCTCATGTTTGCAAGAGGTTCTACTATCTCCCTCTTCCGTCTGCCAATACCAGGGTAAGACTGACACATAGCAATCTTTTCGGCGCGGTCTCGGGTCTGACATTCGGGTCCGTATATGAATCCGATCTTTTTTATATCTGTGGCTGTTAGGCCATTTTTATTTTGGCGAAAGCTGCGGTTCTGGAAGATAAATTGTTGGTTATTTTACGTGATAGTTCTTGGCAAGGCATGGAGAAGACAGTTGACGTAATGGTAGTAAGGGACCTGCCCCACCACCGGCGAAGAACAAAAAGGGAAGAGAGCTAGCAACTAAAAATGAGCGACCATTTGTGAGCTAGTGTGTGCGCGTACGCAGCGATGCGTATATGAGGCGTTTCACGTCAACTCTCCTAGCTCGGCGCGCGAGCGCCAAAACATCTACTTTTCAGCTCACGATTACAAGAGTAAAATGAACTCATAAAAAATTTTGAAAATGCATTTCCGCTGTAGTTTTTCCTCAGTTTTCCGAGTCAACCATATGTTTTTTTTTTAAATGAGTTCCTAATCTCAAAAAAATTCAAAACATGTTATATCTCAAAAACGGCATTTTTAATATTTTTTTTGATAGTCTAGATCGAAAGAGCAGCTTTTTTACATCGAAATAGCTATTTTCCAGAGAGGAGTTTTTTTGTTTTTGAGAGTAATACGGTGACGAACAGTAGGTACCGCGCCGCGCGTCGGCAGCATACTAACGAATATAATTTTAATACACTAATAAAAGTGCATTTACATTATATTTATCAATTTCTACAATAAATCCTTTAAATATAAAACATTAAATAATACCTTTAACTATCCAAATCACATTTTACGTCTAACGTTTACGAGACTTAGCTGCCGACGCGCGGCACGGTACCTACTATTCGTCACCGTATTACTCTCAAAAAAAAAAAATCTTGTCTGGAAAATAGCTATTTCGATGTAAAAAAAGCTGCTCTTTCGATCTAGACTATCAAAAAAATATTTAAAATGCCCTTTTTGAGATATAACAGATATAACATGTTTTGTATTTTTTTGAGGTTAGGAACTCATTTTTTTTTAAACGGATGGTTGAATCGGAAAGCTGAGGAAAAAATACAGCAGAAACGTATTTTCAAATTTTTTTATGAGTTAATTTTACTGTTGTAATCGTGAGTTGAAAATTAGATGTTTTGGCGCTCGCGCGCCGAGCTAGGAGAGTTGACGTGAAACGCCTCATATATAAGGTGTATCTATTCATACACGAAATATTTTAAGGGGTACACCTGTAGGTGGTAAAGAAGCTATAGAAGCAAAAAGAAAATTTTTATCTAAGCGTTTTTGAATTTTCGTAATTATTATAATTTTAAAACTTCTTGAGACGTTTTGCATAAAACCTTTGCTCCAAATTCTATGAATGGCCCGCCTGACGCTGCGAGGGCGACGACCGGACGGCACGAACATGGCCACGGTGTCTCGGGCCGTAAAAAATAAGAAGGAGCCAATATTTGTTATGTGCGTTAAATAATTTATAAATATTAAATTAAAAAAAAAACTCTTGGAATTTTTTTTTTTTTCGTTGCTATAGCTTCTTTACCACCTACAGGTGTACCTCTTAAAATATTTCGTGTATGAATAGATACACCTTATATACCAAGCGTGTGACTATGACTCTATGGCTATGGCTATATGACTCGACTTACGAGTTACGAGTTCTAGGTTGTAGGTTCGAAACCAAACAGACGCTTTACTTTGTGTAAAATTATTTCATCACCACTGCTCTCAAAACGGTGAAGGAAAACATCGTGCGAAAACCGGCATGTCCTAGAACGAAAAATTGGAAGACATATGACATCTACCAATCGTCCAACCCACGTGGTTGATTACAAGCCACTCGCTTTTACAAAGGCCTCTGAGTGTCTCTCAGCGAGTGCTCTGCCTGCCAAGCGAGCGTTGCTGTGCGAGTGCTCTCTTTGATATATCTTGTCGTGCGACAAATGAGTTCTCGCTGGCAGTATCAACAGTCAGGGATGAACTATAAAACAAAAAAAACACTACAAAGTCAAAAATAACTTTAATTTCGGAGGTCGGTGGCAAAAACCTTAAATACAGAGCCTAAGACACCGACTTTCGAAATTAAAGTTATTTTTGACTTTGTAGTGTTTTCTTTTAAGGAAGTCGGTTGTTTTTTTTTGTAAAAAGTTTTTATTTTTTGACTTTTTAGTTGTGGTAGATACTCCGCACTAATCTAATCGCGTTATTCGTTCATTTATCGCGCAAATACGTAATGAAAATGTAAGACTTCGAAGTCTTTAAGAAGTCGGTAAAAAATGTTGTGTCTCTTTTACTGAGACAACATTCATTTTCACACAGACAATAATTATTTATATATCCTCCTGGATTCCGGAAAAAAAGTTGTTGGATACTATTTAAAACTTAGGTTTTATGGTATATCAGGGGCAAACTCAAAAAGACGTTTGGTGCAGTTTACTAAGGTTACACAACTACCATAAAACGATTAGTTCCGAAAACAATTCACAGATGACTAGAACGATTTTTTAATTCTGTATGTAATATAGGTATGACGCTGGCCTCCAGGAGGATAAATTTATTTGGAAATCCAAGTACAGACGCCACCAGGTCAAGCTACCCGAAACTGTCAATTTTTCCCAATGAACCTTGAACCTAATGCTCTAGAAATAAAGTCGAAAATCTATCAAAGATATCTGACAGATTGTAGTAGCTTGATGTGTTGGCGTCTGTACATCCATAAAGTTGTTACTAATACAAAAATCATCATCATCAGTTCAGCCGTATTCCGTCCACGACTGGACATTGGCTTCCCCCTAATAGGGGGCTGCCATTATCGCCACGCCAGACAGACCTGTGTTCGCGATCGCAGCAAGGTGGTAAAATGCATAGAAAGCGCGATTCATGCTGCCATTTTAATGTGAAAACGCGTAAGGTGCTTTTTGGGGAATTTTTATTATGTCTACAAAACTCTACTTTTACCAGTATGTCGATAAAATATTCGCGTCATTTGGTAGTTTTTGAACCATTATTTTCGTTTTTTATACAGCGTGCTAACCTGCGACCGTGACCTGCTAACGTATTACATTGTACATACAATGACCCCTGCTCTGTCACAATGTCCTGTACTGTCCTTGAACTCATCAGTGACCCAGTGACCCAAATACTTCAATATAACTCTTTGTAAAGCGGCGGGATTGTTTTGCGTACTGGATCTTGAATCTACTGCGTAGCACTGAGAGTTCAAAATCGAATGTCGTGTTTTTTCGACCCACTGGGATGTACTCTGTTCGATTCTCGATGCTCGGTTCAAAACAGAGAGTTGAAAATCCCGCTGTGATATTTTTACGGCCGTATAAACGTTGCATTACACGGAACCTACAGTCTATTGTATATGTTTCTTGACTGCTAGCTAGGTATAATAGCTAGTTAGTAATAAAAAGTCTGACAACCAGTCTTAGGTAATCTGTCAAGTTGGACCCTTCATTATACACACTGTATACATAAAGCCACGCCTTTTCCCAATGAGGGTAGGCTTAAACCACAGAACACCACCTGCTACGATGCTTAAATACTCCTTTTGCCTCGTTTACGTTCATACATCTGATCATACACGCACGCCGGTTACCAGTACTACGCACCTGACCTTTCTGAAGAACATCACCTATAAGCTCACTATATGTTCTTCTAGGGCGTCCTCTTTCGTGATATCCAATCACATCTACCTTTTGTTAGCCGTCCTTCATTCATCCTCTCAACATGACCAAACCATCTAAGCATACTCTTTTAAATTTTTGTCACTACATCTTCTTTTAAACCATACCGTTGTCTTATCACGTCATTCCTCAGCCTATCATTCATAGTCACGCCACACATGCTTCACAACGAACGCATTTCCACAGCATTTATTCTACTTTCATGCTTTTTTTACCACACCCAAAATTTACTTCCAAACATAAGCTTTCATTATATTGCCTTGTCATACGTGTTAGGGGGCTATTATGTTGCTGAGCGTGGGTTCCTGGGTTCGATTCCCAGGTCAGGCAAAGTGGTATTGGGTTTTTCCATTACGAATTTCTTAGTAACAGCTTGGAGTTTGGAAGTTGGCAGTGTGATGATACCCCCGTGGCTCGGTGCGCACGTTAAGCCGTTGGTCCTGCGTCTGATCTGTCTCCGGTCGTGTCGGATTGCCGTCCCATCGGACTATGAGAGTGATGGAAGAGTGAGTGCTCCTGTGTCTCCGCAAACACTTGTGCACTATAATATCTCCCGCGCTAATGGCTAGTCTCCGTTGAGATTGGCCGCCATTGCCAAAATACGAGCTGGCGGACTATATTAGGGGCCTATTTTAAGTGGTATTTAATAATTGATCTTATTTACCTTAAATCTGATAGTTCTGTGTCCGTTCTTACTATAATCCCGTTCGCCGAAGTGCATAATACTATCTGGGTCGTACGGCAACGACCGTAATATAGCCGGCAGGATGCTCTCCTTTGCGAACAGTTGTATGAAATCTGGGGGATGAAAAATAGAAGCATTTTAATTATAGAATTTAACGAATGTAAAGTTTGACTGGTAGAAAATACCTATAGCATTAAGTCCGCCTCTGTACATTTATGTGCTTATAGTGTTAAATAAATATATATATATAAAAATGTTATGTTGGTTTGTGTACGCTTCAAAAACTCAAAAAGTTCTGCACCGATCGAGCTGAAATATTAGCATGATATATAATCCGCATCAAGGATTGTTTTTATCTATTTGCGTCAGTCACATATTCGCGACCGCGAACGATCAGCTGTGCGCCATCTGCCGGAAGCGAGGAAAACACTCGCTGACAACTGCAATAGTAATGGCGTGCCACAGCGAAGCGGGGCAGGGTACAGCAAGTAAAAAAAAACTTTTTAACAAAAAATTAAACCGCCGAAAAAACTGAAAAGCAAAAAATAATAAACCTTAAAATTATGAGTCGGCGCTTTGAGTAATCTTTGTTCATTGATTTTTCAGCGCCGACTCAAAATTTTAAGATTTCCGTTTTTTCGGCGGTTTAATCTTTTGTTAAAAAGTTTCTATTTTACATTTTTTTTGTGGCTTCAATGTACTTATAATACTTGGCAAGGTATACTCTATCCAATAAAAAAAGAATTATCAAAATCTGACTACAATACATTACAATCAGTGAGTGAACAATCAATAATTCCCTGTTTTCCGACCCTTAGGGTTAGATTTTATTTTCCAAATTTATATGGGACCACCTTGAGAGTATACCCTTTCCAATTAAAAAAGAATCACAATCGGACTACTATACAAAAAGATAAGCGTGGTCATAAATAAAAAAAAAATCCGGATAAGTTTTTAACCAGTGCCCATGCAATTTTTATTATGATATCTTATTACAAAAAAAAAATAAGTTATCGTTAACGAAAGATGTTTATTTTGAAACTGGTTTTAATGGTAACTTGCACGCTGCCAGGGTCGCGAGATTGTTCGAAAGAGATACCGTGACCCTGGCACATGGGCAACTGAAGGAACACGGGTGGGTTTTAATCAGTAAAAGTCTGACACGCCCTCCCGCTCCGCCCAGAGCGGGAGAAGTCATTTGATGATTTCCCATCCAAAAAAAAATGGTAACTTGCGCGCGGCGCTGGCCAGGCGGTGAAGGCGAACGACCGATGAGCTGTTCGATCGGTTAAAATTCTAAGAAGTTCGATGTGTGACCAACTTTACAGACCAAGACGCGTCCGTGCCTCGGAAAGCACGTTAAGCCGTTGGTCCCGGCTGTCTTTCGTAGATCTTAGACAGTCGTTACAGGTCGCCAGAAGCCCGAAACTCTGACAACCAGTCGTACCAAGGGGTATCGTAATTATTCAGTGACTAGGTTGTGGAGGTCAGATAGGCAGTCACTCCTTATAATACTGATTTTCAGCTGCATATCGTAAAACTTAAGGCGCTGTCCGAACGTAGGACATCGTAAAACGCTCAGTTTTGGTCGCAGAGTAAAGTTGAGTGATGGGCAGTGGATAAATACTCGGAGGATAAATACTCGAGTTTTTATCCGAAACGGATAAATACTCGTTTTTACTCATTTTTATCGGATAAATACTCAAAATGATGGATAAATATCTTTTTTGCGCATCGGATGATTATTTTAAAATGTTAATGACTTTTATCGTTATTTAGGCTTTTCAAAACACTACGTTATTACATTATTTAGTTCAAATGTAAATTTCCAGGGCTGTAATTGTGTCAGAAGCCCAAACGTCTCTAATAGAGCATGCTCTTTAGATACAAATTTAGAATCTTTCTTTGTTGAGAGTGTAGAGAATAGCCACATAATTGAGTATCTCTGTGAAGAGCTTCTAAAAGTCAATAAAAATGCGGTGAAGACAAGTTTGTTGATGTTGTTTGCCAACGCTGTAACATGCAAAGGGCTTTTCAATTAGTTAAAGGTGTTGAGCCTTTAAACTGCGCAGCACACACTGGTAATTTGCTGGCTAATAGTGCACTGAAATGCGGTAGTTTAAAAAAGCAGATATGATAAAATCTTTAATAAAAAAACAATTGGTTGTCTGTAAAGTCGGTATACGGACGATAATTTTACGTGATAATGTCTAAGTCTCTTTTACTCGGACGTATTGGCTGATGAAGTGGAAGAGAGATAGATTTTACAAGTCGAACGCTAAGGCCGATCGTGCCTCTCTATCGCTTGTTTCGCGCTCTCGCTTACACGCTCGGTTCAGGCGGAACATGACAATGAGTCATGCTTTTCCGTGCGTGCAGCCAGCATTCATCGATTTATAAGATAGTTAAAAAATCACAAGAACTAAACCCAAAAACCACGATCGAAGCTACAACAAATCGTAAAACAAAAGGTACGGGAGAAAAGTTAAACCTGCCATACTACACAAGATAGGGCAGCTATCTACGATCACTAAGGAGTATGAAAAATAGAAAAGCCGCTCTCTCAGCGTACTCAAAAGAAAAATATATCGTCAAGTCAAATGCTACAAGCAGCTTTGCTTGATGATAACTTTTGGGATTAGATATATCAATGCATATCTGTTTTTGAACCCATAACAGAACCTGTTTTTCAACAAGAGTCCAGCAAATGAAATGCCCTTCTAGGGTTTATAATATTTAAGGATATGAATTCAACACAAAAAGGGTTATATTTACAGACAGATACTGATAATGAGTCATTGGATTTGAGAAAATCTAAAAGCAGGTTTCAGTAAATTTTATCACTGTGATGTGTGACTTAGATCGCCTGGAAGATACGGTGGAGCATAGAGTGGAGGTTTGCCCTGCTTGGTGGGCGGAGCAACGCCGTATCCTCGTAGAAGCGATTGACGGCGGCGATCTCTCGCGTCCGGCCCTGGTGCAGGCCATGGTATGGAGCGAGAGGGCATAAGAAGCTGTCACCTCCTTCTGTGAAGAAGTAAGGCTCGCGAAGGAGGAGGAGGAGTGCGTTAGGGAGAAGCAGTCTGTGCGCCCTCATGTCCCTAGCCACCGTAGGAGGAGACGCCCCGGGCGTCGGAAGTTCATTGTGGTCTCTCGGCCACCATGGGCACGGGCTTGCGGGCGGCGAGGACTGATGCCTGCCAGGGTTGCGGATCTGTTTAAAAGAGTTACCCTGGCGCAGGCAACTAAAGGAACACAGGTGGGTTTTAGTCAGTAAAAGTCTGACATGCTTTTCATATTGGCGATAGCAGTGGTGGCCCGGTGGTATCAGCGCCGACTTACAACTTGTAGGTCGTGAGTTCGCACTCAGGCAGGCGCTTTACTTGTAAATAATAACATCACCACTGGTCTCAAAACTGCACATTGCTCGCTGAATCCATATCCTACAATGTTGACAATAGGGCCAAACCGCAAAACCGTTTTTTTTTCGGGTTTTTTATTTACAAAACCGGTGAAATCGGGTTTTTCGGGTTTTTTAATTTTTGTTAAATAAATGAAAAATATGTCTGTAAAGAAAAGAAAATGCTGAAATCTAATCAAAATATGTATTTTACAACCGACGAAAGAAACGGAGGAGGTTATCAATTGGACGCGTATATATATATATTTTTTTATGTATTACCACACATAACTTTATACAGAGTAGTCCGATTTTAATAATTCTTTTTTATTGGATAGGATATACCTTGCCAAGTATTATTAGTACATTAACCAGTCCATTACCGTAATTACAGACACAATTAAAAAACCGTTGTGTCGATACCAAATGTGGTATCTCAGGGACTTAGAGGTTAAAGCCACAAAAAGTTATAAAATAAAAACTTTCGTCGTCGGCGCTGAAAAATCAATGAACAAATATCACTCAAAGCGCCGACTCATAATTTTAAGGTTTATTATTTTTTGCTTTTCAGTTTTTTCGGCGGTTTAATTTTTTGTAAAAAAGTTTTTATTACAGACTGAAATAAGCTACAACTACTAACAAGCAATACAAAAAGTTTGATGAAAATAATTATTGAAATATCGCACAAAATAGAAGTCTTATTCCTAGTAAACCAAAACAAAATAAATCAGACATTCTTATAAATATAATAGATTATTAATTCTAAATTAAAATTACACAGCTAAATCAAATTACAATTTTTTACTTTGATAAAATTACAATATATGACCATATATTTTTTACTTTGATAGGACACAAGTGCATCGAGGGAGTCATCATTTAAAGTACTACGGATTTATTACACACTAGCTTCTGCCCGTGACTTCATCCGCGTCAAATTTTTGCTCCCGTGACCCTTTCCGTCGCATCGAATTGCCTGCCAGTTTTCGTCCATTTTTCATTGCTGCTCCGCTTTTTAGGATTGTAGCGTGATGTTATATAGCCTATAGCCTTCTTCAGTAAATAGGCTACCCTACACAAAAAGATTTTTCAATTCGAACCAGTAGTGTCTGAGATTAGCGCGTTCTACCAAACAACCAAACAAACAAACTCTTCAACTTTATAATATTAGTGTAGATAGTATAGATGAGACCTGCTCATAAAAAGGCTCTCTCTGATTCCACACTTGTTGGAGGTATAGATTCCAAAGCTTTATATACTTTTATTAAGTGCTCTACCATTTTTCCTCCACCGTCGTCGTAAAGTGCCATCTCCACCCTAATTTTAGTTTCTAAATGAAGTTCTGTTGTTGTTGTTCTGTTGATGATGTTCTGTTGTTGTTCTGTTCTGTTCTAAGTATTCCTAAGTTGTAGTTGCCGTCGGTTTAGTAGTCGAAAAATGATTATTTATAATGATAACCGAAAAAACCGAAAACTCCGGTTCTGGTATCCTAAAAAAACCCGGTTTTCAAATCAGTCGGTTATCCGGTTTTTTCGGTTATCCGGGTATCCGGTTTGCATGCCCTAGTTGACAACCTCGCGAGCCAAGTCAAGATATTTGATTTGTTTATCTTTCTCGACTTTCACGACGAGTTTTTTTTTATTATTACAATGATTTAAGCGCTACTTAAATAGTTTCTGCCTACCCCCACGGGAGAAAGGCATGAGTTCATGTGTGTATGTGAAAAACCAATTAAAAAATGTAACTTATCTAACTTTGACAGTGATTGACTAACTGTTTTCATAATTGAATGAAATTATTGTTAATATCGGCGTTTTGTAATTGTTAAAATGATTAATAAGGTACGATACCAATCTGCATTGTCTATTTTTTTCATAAATAATTTTTAATTTAAATTTTCCTTTTGTTAGTAAAATGACAAAACCTACGTTACGAAAACATAAAATAGTATTTATCCGTTGTTTTGGATAAATACTCAGTAAAAACGGATATTTATCGAGTATTTATCCATTTTGAGTATTTATCCGGATAAATTCCCAACACACGCATTACAAGCCAGAAAAACATTGATTGACTTATCAAATTTTCAAAGAAAAGTCTTATTTCAAAATTGTACCAAAATAAAGTATTTTTACATTAAAATGACTTTCATTTATGTTCTACTAGCTTTTGCCAGCGGCTTCGCCCGCGTGGAGGTCGGAAATTATCCCGCGGGAACATACTACCGGGATAAAAAGTAGCCTATGTCCTTTCTCAGGCTCTAAACTATCAGTGTACCAAATTTCATTTAAATCGGTTCAGTAGTTTTAGCAGGAAAGCGAGACAGACAGACAGACAGACAGACAGACAGAGTTACTTTTGCATTTATAATATTAGTATGGAAGTATGGATTGTTATAGATTTTTTTAGTTAAGTTAAAAGCGTGTTTTTTTAGTCTTTTAAACTATTATTTCGTTTCTTTTTTTTTTGTTCGGCTAGACACCAGAGCGTATTGTTTTGCTATCTTGATGATCCTGGCCAGGATAATGGCTCAAATGAAATTATTGTATTGTCATCGGTCCTTGATAAATGTGCAGTTTCAAATTAATCCGACGTTTTGAAGGGAGTGAAAATCATGTTCAAATATTTCGTTACAAAACCAATCTAATGAGAGCGTGGTAAAAATAATAGTTCCTCCATTCCGATCTTCTTAGTTCTTCTGTTCTTTCTTTCTTTCTTTTAAAAAAAAACTAAAAAAACACGCTTCCATAGAAAACCAAACTAAAAAGTAGAAAATATTGGAAAAAAGCGTGTGCTTGATATCAATTAAAAAATACCCCAAAAAGCACCTCACGCTTTTTCCAATATTTTCTACTTTTTAATTTGGCTTTATATGTAAGCGTGTTTTTTTTTTAACTATTATTTATTTTCAATTTTTTAGGGTGTTTCGAATTTTGTGACGTATGTCAGCGTAGTTTTTGAAGACAGTTTGCTATCTTGGTAACCCCGGCGAGAAGGATAATGGCACATAGTTTGAAGCTAATAAAAGCGTGTTAACCGATTCGTTGCGGATGGCACGTCTCCCATGCCATCATTTTTTTTTGCATGTGGCGTTACGCACGGGAGCCGTGTCATTCTGAAATCGATGGTAACTCCTTCAAATTAACTTTCAGGGAGATCTACTCGAAACAAAACTATATTAGCGCTTGGCACGGCAGCCGTGTCACGTTATTTTTGTTCAGCTACAAGTTTGACAAATTAATTGGACATCGCAACGAATCGGTTAAAAAGAAGCACGCACGCATTATGTAAGCGTGAGTGAGAGTGTGAATGTGTGAACACTCTCAGTGTGTGAACAAATGGCACAGATAATTTTATTTGTGTTATTCAATTATCAATATTACAAAAGACAACCGTTACTGGTCGTTGTGCTCTTTGTATTTAAAGAAACAAGTGATTAAATATTGGCAAATAATTAATAGACTTATTTATGTACAGCAATAGGGTTCAATATTGTTGACAATCTTACACTGTCCTACCATATCTATTAACACTGTTATTTGAAACCATTGTAAAAGCCAATTATTTTTAAAAGAGTAACAGTGGAATTTCTTACTGGTTCTTTTACATAGGAATCACCCAATTGGAACCGTGCACTTAGTTTCTGACCTTTCATAAGTGCTCATGTAGGTTTATGTAAAATAAAATATTTTGATTTGATTTAATATTGAGATCAGAAAAGGCTTTGCAGGAATGCGATGCTTTTAATTTTTAACCGACTTAAAAAAAAAGAGGAGATTGAGAATCTCCTCTTTTTTTTTTAATTCGATTGTATTTTTTTTATGTTTGTTACCTCAGAACTTTCGACTGGGTGAACCGATTTTGATGATGATTTTTTTTATTTGAAAGCTGGTGCTTCCCGCGTCCGTCAATTTGGTCGAGATCTGACAATGGCATCTATAAAAAAACCATATAAATCGTAAATTTCACATGGGCCTGCAGTCTCGACATAGAAAGCGACACTATCGCAAACTACCGATCGTTAAATAAAACCGAAAAAATTCGCTTGCCGTAACGATGCCAGCGACAAAATGGAAGTCTCGACATCTGAGATACGGACCAAACTCATACATTATACTTGAAAAAAACGATGACAGTTAGCGCAAAACGCATTCATAGTTCGGTTTAGTAGCAATGGTACGATATTTGGTAGTCTCGACACTCAAAGTTATTGATTGACATCGACATTTCGATGAACTTTACCGTATTTTGTTAATGTTTACGAGTATGTGTTGCGTCCATTTTTGAAAGCCCGCAAAGTGATTCGTTAGCAACGCAAACTATATGTTTTGGTGTTTTGCAAGTGTTTATTAACAAAAATGGCGTACTCGAAGGTGTGACTGAACTAATGAGGCTTTAAGGCCATCTATTTATGGGTTCCGGCAAAACTAGTTACGAACGAGCGTCGCCAACAACCATCGTATTAGAGGGAGCCAAATACATTTAGTATCTTTTTGAAGAGAGCCGATCGTCGTTTTTATATTTAATAAATTACACGCAACCGCAAATCATGTTTCCAACTTTATTAAATCTCCATTAAGTATCATCACAGACAATCATCTCCTAATTAGACACGTTCGTTTAAGCTAGAATTTCTACGAGACGTTGCATTCTTATCCACAGGACATTTCCACCGCATTCTGCAGTTTAATAAAATAGCTCGACGTTATTAATCTAAACATATAATATTTAATGATTGATGATGATAATGATGATGATATAAATAATACACAATGAAATGTTTTCAACTTTATTAAATCTCTATTAAGTTTCAACAGTTCATCACACACAATCATCTAACTACACACATTATTTTAATCTAAACACTTTACATGGCACATATTGCATTCCTATCAGCATAACATTACCATACTTTAATAAAGTAGCTTGGCAAAAATAATTTAAATACATATACATATCCAAAAAACTGATATCATGCACTATTACTAAAGGATAGCCGTGAGAGACATGACATAAATTACAGTAGTCAAACCGCAGGAAAACTGAATTAATAAACAGTATTTATCACTTTGTATACAAAAAACATACAACAGCAAATATGTTTCCAATTTTATTAAATCTCCACTAATTATCAACAGTTATGCTCTCTCTATTCAATTAAGTTTCAACAATTCGTCACACACTGAAACTTAATAGAGTTGTTCGACTTCATCAAACACAATAATATAATAACACACATTCTTTTATACACTTTACATGGCACATGTTGCATTCATAACTGCATAACATTTCCACAATTTAATAAAGTAGCTTGACAATAATAATTTAACTAAAAACATCCAAAAAACTGAAATTATTTTATTAATACACTTATTTTATAATTTAAGCATTGCAATCTTAAGTCTAAGCTCCTTACTACTTACAAAAGAGCAACATATGCACTACATTATGCGCAGACTATAAAGTAGTTAATACATAAAAATAAAAATCTGGTGACAATATGGGTGGCTTTTCATGTTTTGGTACTTCTTTGTCTCCCTAGAAGTAGCCATACTTGTAGCTAACCAACAATATTTTCTACCTCAAATGTAACCCATGTAGTTAACGTTGGACCTCAAACTAATTGTGAATAAACATCGGTGCCCAAGAAACATTTTCTTTGTTTGTTTTGCACCTGTTGTTCTAAACTTCTAAATAAAATACCTAAGAAAATTGAAAGACATACCATTAAAAACAACAGCTAAAATAATTAAACAGAACTTGTTAGTATTTTGCACAAGATTTCTTAACCAACAAGAATTATTAAAATTTTGTTTTTGTAATTTAAATGTACTAAATTTGCTTACTTAAATAGGTAGAAAGTACATAGATTCCTCACAACTGTTACAACTGATTGCAAGTTGTACATTCTTTGCAATAAAATATATCTATTCTATTGAAAGATACATAAATAACACATAACCGCATATCATGTTTTCAACTTTATTAAATGTCCATTAGCAGAATCATCTAAGTTTACACATTCTTATAATTTAGATACTGTTTACATGAGGCATGGTGCACACCTATTGAAAAATCTTTATCAATTGTTTACAGACTTTACAGCAGACAATGACTCAGTTACCACAAATGATGCATCTCCAAGCATAATTCAAACTGTGGACCCGTAGTTTCACGCTGCCTTAGCCCTCCGACAACCTTGATATGGCTATGAGACGGCAAATCTCACGCAAATGAAAATCCTTTGGACTTGTTCATATCTGTACATTTACAGAATTACAGTAGAGGTGTTAACCGAGCTCTTAAGTAAACATTAACCATTTCTTCGAATACAACAACCACACGAATCTCTGCAGTGTCCCAAGTGTCTGTACTGTACGCAGCTTAATATGATTTAATAAGAAACTACATGAAGTGGAGTCGGCGCTTGACTCAAAATGAGTTAGCTGAGTAATAATATGCTGTAACCTTGGCTATTAATGAAAAATTATCATGTTATATACCACATAATTTGCTATATCAACAAAAAAGACATTTTCCATAATGATCTGACACTGACAACTTTGGCATTATGTTGTTTAACTGTAATTTTTTTTTATTGACATAAATACGGGGCTTTTGGATACGTTGCATTTTGTTACATTTTTATCTTGTAATGTGCGTTTTGTTTGTGCAGAATAAACAATTTTTCTTTCTTTCTTTTTTTTTACAATGTTGTAAGGAGGCAGATTATATTTTTAATAAATTGCTAGCTGACCCGGTAGTATTAATAGATTCTACAAATTTTTCACTCATTCTTTTGATACAATCAAATTCATAGACTTAAAATCATTTCATGGAAAAAAAAAATCCGCAAAAATTCAAAGTGATCATTTATTGGAATGTTGAAATATAGCACACACAGACATACTCTTTTTGAATTAAAATTTTATTTATCTCATCTTAGTTTGTAATCAAATAAAAATATTTTTAATTTACATAAACCTACATGGGCACTTATGAAACGTCAGAAGCTAGGTGCATGTTTCCAAATTGTTGATTTCTATGAAGAAGAACCGGCAAGAAACTCCACGGTTACTCTTTTAAAAATAATTGGTGTTTACAATGGTTTCATATTACAGTTCTAGGGCAGCACTGCGCCCCACAGTGCGTCGCTTGACTCCTGATATTGGCGCTAAGTTTGGTCGCCCGAAACGGTGGCGCCAACACAGTGTTAATATCGAAGGATGTCATTACCTTGATTAAGTCTAATCATGTTTTTAAACTATTCACCATCATCATTTCTGCCGAAAGACGTCCAGTGCTAGGTTCTGTGCATGTACAGGAGGTGTTGTCATTATCACCATGCTTGGCAGGCGGGTTGGCTATCGCAGTATGGTGGTAAGATTCATAGAGAACGCTGTGGTCACTTTCTAGCAAGTCCCATAGTCGCCTATTACGACACCCACGGAAAGAAATAGGATGATGTTATTCTTTACGTCCGGCCGGTTTAGTTCATCTAGCTACAAAAGTTCTTTTTATCTATCCTGTTGATCCTGGCACAAATTTATGAAATTAATAAAAAAAAAACACGAATTATTGAAATAGTACGGTTATGTCGTGAAAATTACTTACACCACCATCTTTTAGGAATTCCTAGAACTAAACAATAAATACAAACTCTTTTCGTATAATAAAGATGTTTTTTCCAAATATTAAGAACAGTAATAATTGAGATAAAAACAATCCTATCTTTTAAGTTGGACCAAATTATAAATAATTAGAAGTTTGTTATGAATCTGTTCAGTAGTTTCGGATTTTACCCGTAACAAACATGATGGCCCGAGATTTTTTAAATTTAATCAGTCCTTCTTTTCTTTAATAAACAGTTTCCAAGATAGGGTTTAAAAAGTCACTATACAATTTGTAGTAAAAAATATATTTTTTTACCAATCAGTGGTCTCCATTTTTTTCCAGAATTCAAGGATTTGTACTTAACGGCTAATAATTGAAGTCGAACTATAAATAGTAGTCTTCGGTAGTGTCTCGGCATCGTTTTGTACGATGTTGCGCGGTATCTCCGATGTAGAGACTTGCTTTTGTCGTATGCATCGGTACGGCAAGCGAGTGTTTTCGGTATTATCTAGTGATCCGAATTTTCGATGACATAGTGGCGGTCTCATAGCCATATCAAGGCTGTCGGAGGGCTAAGGCAGCGTGAAACTACGGGTCCACAGCTTGAATTATGTTTGGAGATGCATCATTTGTGGTACCTGAGTCATTGTCTGCTGTAAGGAGGGCACAACATGGAAGAAAACAGTTTGAACTAAGTGAATAGTGAAAGTGTAAACAATTGATAAAGATTTTTCAATAGGTGTGCACCATGCCTCATGTAAACAGTATCTAAATTATAAGAATGTGTAAACTTAGATGATTCTGCTAATGGACATTTAATAAAGTTAAAAACGTGATATGCGGTTATGTGTTAAAGTATCTTTCAATAGAATAGATATATTTTATTGCAAAGAATGTACAAATTGCAATCAGTTGTTACAGTTGTGAGGAATCTCTGTACTTTCTACCTATTTAAGTAAGCAAATTTAGTACATTTAAATTACAAAAACAAAATTTAATAATTCTTGTCGGTTAAGAAATCTTGTGCAAAATACTAACAAGTTCTGTTTAATTATTTTAGCTGTTGTTTTTAATGGTATGTCTTTCAATTTTCTTAGGTATTTTATTTAGAAGTTTAGAACAACAGGTGCAAAACAAACAAAGAAAATGTTTCTTGGGCACCAATGTTTATTCACAATTAGTTTGAGATCCAACGTTAACTACATGGGTTACATTTGAGGTAGAAAATATTGTTGGTTACCTACAAGTATGGCTACTTCTAGGGAGACAAAGAAGTACCAAAACATGAAAAGCCACCCATATTGTCGCCAGATTTTTATTTTTATGTATTAACTACTTTATAGTCTGCGCATAATGTAGTGCATATGTTGCTCTTTTGTAAGTAGTAAGGAGCTTAGACTTAAGATTGCAATGCTTGAATTATAAAATAACAGTGTATTAATAAAATAATTTCAGTTTTTTGGATATTTTTAGTTAAATTATTAATGTCAAGCTACTTTATTAAAGTGTGGAAATGTTATGTGGTTATGAATGCAACATGTGCCATGTAAAGTGTTTAGATTAAAATAATGTGTGTAATCAGATGATTGTGTGTGATGAACTGTTGATAATTAATGAAGATTTAATAAATTTGAAAACATGATTTGTCGTTGTATGTTATTTATATACGAAGTGATGGATACTTTTTATTTATTCAGTTTTCGTACAGTTTGACTGTTGTAATGAACTACAGAATGCATTAGTAATGTCAAGTGAATAGGAATGTAACATATGTAAGCAGCATCTAGATTATAAGAATGTGTGTAATTAGGAGATCATTGTGTGAGATGATGATGATACATGGAGATTTAATAAATTTGATTTGAAACATGATTCGTGGTTGTTTGTTATTTATTTATAAACAGCGATCGTACGATTCGATCCCTTTAAAAGATATAAGGCTCCTTCTAATGCGGTGTTTGTTGGCAAAGCTCGTTTGCACGTAGATTGTCCGGAACCCATAAATAGGTAGACTTAAAAGCCTCATCAGTACAGACACTCAGACACACTTTTGAGAACCCCCATTCCTCATAATTTTTGTTTATAATTACTTTCAAACACCTAAAAAACATAGTTTATGAAAACAAAAATGGCTGCAAAAACGACTCGTAAACATCAACAGAGCTCAGTTGCGACAGACCAACGACAGTTGATAACTTTGAGTGTCGAGACTACCAAATATCGTTCCATTCCGATCTTCGGAACTTTGTAACTTTTTCGTTTGTTAAAATGGTCGCTATCTATGTCGAGACTGCAGGCCCTGGCCAGTAGTGGTATAGGAATTAGTGCGGGGTAGACGCCATAACTAAAAAGTTTTTTTTTTTATAAAAACGTTTTTTAACCTTAATATATTCTTTAAGTGGCACCGGAATACAGCTAATGGTTAGATCAATCAATCTGCTTAGCTTTTTCCCAACCATGTTAGGGTTGGCTTCCAGTCTAACCAGATGCAGCTGAGTACCAGTATTTTAGATAGAGCGACTAGCTATCAGACTTCCACAACTCACAAGGAGAGTACCAAACTTGGGAATCACAGGTTCCGTTGCTTTTTATATATGTTGTAGAGTAGTCTCCCCTCAATAACTAGGTAAAATGGTAGGACGCACTTCACCTTCATTTTCGAGAAAAATAAATTTAAAGTTCAAGCACTTTTTTTTTCAAAATTCATTTATTTATTTAATAATTTGTTATTTTAATCAATAAATAATTCAAATGCTGAAGTTATTTAATATTAAATTTGTTATATAGGTATCTGATGTGTTTTTATATTTTTTTTTATCAATTTTAATGGATTTTTATTTTATTGGTAACAATAATAATATAATATTAAACATTTTAATTCTAAAAATACTCGTTATTATAATTGGGAATTTTTAACGTAAATAAATTTTGTTAGGTATATAAATTTTCAGTTATTATACACTCCTGCTGTACAAGACCCCTTTCCCCTTAATTTTACCTGCTCCGACATCTACTACCTGGGGAAAGGGACGTACGTGTAAGAATACGATTGGCCAAAATTTGGCCTTGTCATGCGGCTGCTTTTAACTGCAGTCATTCAACTACGAGTTTTCATTAGTGTAACACGTAAAAATTGTTTAGTAGTTTACTCGACACATTTTTTTCCAAATTTATTCATTTATTTTTATTAATTTGTTGAGTCGAGTGGACATGCACTTTAAACTTCACTTTCATTTTTCTCGAAAATGAAGGTGAAGTGCGTCTTACCATTTTACCTAGTTATTGAGGGGAGACTACTCTACAACATATACAGACTGTAAGGGTAAACACCGTTGTCACTTAACCCATGGGTAATTTGACTTAAATATAAAATAACAGAGCGAGTTAAAAAAATAAAAAATAAAAATTCCTAAAAAGGTTTAGAACAGATTTTATCCCAGACCGCCCGCAAATTCATGGATATGCGCATCAGTGACGTAATCACTACAACGATCGCCAGCCGTTCCGTCCACACAACACATAAAATAATACACATTACCTGTGATGTAACTTTCCCATCATATGGCTTAGGACAGCCACAAATACCTACCGTGACGAGTCTAAATGTAAATTTGATTCGAAATGGCTTTGGATTCTAAATGATTTGAAAACATTTTGTTTTTAATAAACCAAACCATTGGGTAGGTACTTTTGGCGTATTTAAAAAGTTAATCACAATTTTATGTACAGTTTAATTAAAAATTAAATTAAATTTACACTGACTGAATAAAATATCAACACTTACCGACTTACATTAACCTCAACACGTGTTCAAAATGGGTTCCCCGTCCAACATTCTGTTGTTATCGAGGTTATTGATAAGCCACTGCGAAAATGCGCCCCGTTCAGATTATTACCCGCAATGGCGTAAAGCCGAACCATTTCGGTTCACTGTTCATTTGTGTAAGACATTGTAACACAATTCACGCGCGAGAAATGAGCGACGGACGCTAAGACGCGGCGTTACGTGCGATCGCTAGCGAGACTGCCAGCTGACTGACTGCGGGGTCGCGACCCGTGTCGGCGTTGCGTCGTGCAGTTCGCACGCGGTGTAGGTGTAGTTCCCGAAGTTTGTTGCCCTCGCGCATAGGGTGAAATATTCTTGTGGAAAAATGCAGATTTTCTTTAAAAAAAAAAGTTGTTTTTTTTTCATTGATTTTACGTTCTATTAACGAAACCAAATCACTGGTTTCAAGGATAACGGTGTTTACACTAACACCCAGTATAAAAATCAACGGAATCTGTGATTCCCAAGTTTGGTACTCTCCTTGTCAGTTAATGGATAACACAACACCCCTTGGTAATAAACATTTGTTTTAATACATACAACCGAATTGAGAACCTTCTCCTTTTTGAAATCGGCTAAAAATTGATGATCTTGCTACGGCGTAGCAACATCGTCGCGTAGCAGCTACGAGATTAGTAGTAAGGGTCATTGAACCTGCCAGGGTCGCGAGATTTGTTCGAAAGAGATGCCGTGACCCTGGCATATGGGCAATTGAAGGAACGGGTGGGTTTTAGTCAGTAAAAGTCTGACACGCCCTCCTACTCCGCCCAAAGAGGGAGATGTCATATGATGTTTTCCCAAAAAAAAGGGTTGTTCCGTCCCGTTTAAATAGGTTACTCTATGCGCCTAACGGAATGCGCCCGAACGGAGTGACATCTGACTTGTCAAGTTTGACTTTGACACTTCTCTTGGGTTTTGGCTTGAACAAGGGATCATGGTCGCCGTGTTGATTTTCGCGACCAGTTGTAAATTAATCCCTTTAAATCGATCCGTTTGTGACAATTAGTCGTGATCCTATTGCTTTGATTGTAAATAACCCCAATTTGACGAAATAATACGGGTTGAGTTTGGATATATGTTTGTTGAAATAGTTTGAAGGTTAAGTGTTGGAGACCGCATGTCTGGATGGCAGACCTCTTGGAGCGGCCTCGTTGTATCCTGGAGAATACTCATAATGTCACTACACGATACATATATACTCACTTACATACATAAATCCAGATAGGCCCCAGAAGCAGTTTCCTTCAATCACGAGGTGAGTCTTTTGTTTAACTTATATAGATTAGCTCCGCGCACGGCGGACAAGTTCGCTAGCCACTCTTGTCTCCAGAGCCCCACCATCATAACTTCCACTGCGCTATTGAAATTCTATGGTGAGGCCTGGCCTGGTGGCGAACAAGGGTCATTGAACAGCACAGATTATATTACTTATCTTTCTTTATATCGATAATGTTGTAAGACAAGGCAAACATTGCACTTATTGTGCAAAAATATTGTGTTGAAATATTGTTCTAGTTTTGATATCGCATTTTTTTTTCGAAACGTGCTGTTTCTCTACAGTTCTCTAACTAAATTTAAAAACAGAAAATGTTGTATTATTTAATCGCCGCTGAGCCTGTAGCTTTAAATTCGCCCCTAAATAATAATCATTTAGATCCACCCCATTCCCTGCTGCCCTCTACCAACGATGCCCTAAGCCGAGATCCGTGTCACTCAGAGGGTGCCCTTAGCGAGTAGTCGCTCTTAAGTTTTTTAAGCCTTGGCTGGAGGCCTTAATTTACTAAGGTAGCCAGCGATGACAGCGAGATGCCAAAAAAAAAATCACGATAATATTATTTCCATATGATTGAGTTCTAAAATAAAAGATTAATTGAATTTGTCCAATATAAGGACGTAAACAAAACAAAAAAAAAGGATCGTAGCAGTTCTGTAGTTTGTGTCTACCCCCCTGGGATTAAGGCGTGAGTTTCATTTGTGTATGAATTTCAAACAAATAGTTTACTTACATGTTTTATTGTATACAAAATGATAATAAAAGACTACAATACGAAATAACATATAGAAACAAAATTATTGCGATTGAGTAAAATAAAACAAAATTCATTATTATACCTATCCCTACAAATATCATGGATCTTTAACATAGCTGGTGAAATGTGGGTGAAGGTACTCCTCTGTCTAACCCACAAGCGTGATGTTATGTTACAAATAACTAATATTAGAAACCAATTAACCATAATCAAATTAAAATATCTTATTACCGTTTTAATAGTGATAGTTAATTTCTTTTCCAAATTTCGTCCAAATAAGTTAAAAAACTAATTGACGTAAATTACGTACAATTTCAAATCTTTACCTAGTCTATACTAATATTATAAAGCTAAAGAGTTTGTTTGTTTGGTTGAACGCGGTAATCTCAGGTCCGAATTGAAAAAATATTTTTCATGCATATATGCTATATAACATCACGCTACAATGGAAAGGAGCGAAGCAGCAACGAAAAATGTACGAAAACTTGCAGGCAATTTGATGCGACGGGAAGGGTCAGGGGAGCAAAAATTTGACGCGAACGTAGTCGCGGGCAGAAGCTAGTATAAAAGAAAGTGACTTTCCGCGTTCTATCTGTATACAGAGTGATCCAAGAGGAAGATTTATATGTACTACGCGGGCGAAGCTGCCAGCAAAAGCTAGCCAGCTATCATAATTTTAAATATAACTTTAGGAAAAGTTGTGAATATTTAATTTTAAAACTCTAGACATCATCTAAACGATTACATATCTAAGCCAATAGCAACAAACAACATTATCAAGTAATCAATGTCGATTAATCATAATCTTATAACAAATTATTGATACACAAAAATAATCCCCAAAACGTTATCTTAGACACTCAATCACATTAAAACCTTATGCACATGGCATAAAGTCAAAATTGGCGTCGCAGTGGGCTCACAGGGCGGCGACCCGGCCCCTCCAGCGATATCCAAATGCGTATACTTGACATTTTTCTCCTCTAGACCTCCAACTTTGATCAGAAACCCTCCGGCTAGCTGATGATGGCGAGCCTTGGCCTCCATATCAACTTGGACTAAGTCGTCTCCTCTGCATTTTCCATTGTTCACAGACAAATCTTCTGGTCGTATGAATGACACCTCAAATCCTTCCCCGACCCTAGCCCCGCTAAATTGTAAAGCGCTTGCATGATTTGTGCCTCGAGCGCTGTAATTATCTAAAGCAGCTGTGTAGTTACCGTAACACAATCTAGCATGCCCTGTCAAAGTAGCTATAGTGTATAAATGAGGATTTAATTCCTTTTCAGCAAGTTCTCCCATTTTGAATAACGCATCCGCCATCGCGAATCTTCCTTCTGCGTCTGTGTTTGTAACTCGAACTGTTTTACCACTTTTGGAGACTAATAATTCATCTGGAACATACGAATCTTCACCGATGGAGTTTCTGCAGAGGCATAGGACTCCTATGACCTTCAAATGTGGGGGTTTTAATATAGAGCAAGCTTTTAAAAACCCTGCTACGGCTGCAGCACCACTTTTGTCGCGACACATGCCTGCCATTTTGCCTGAGATCTTCAAATCTGCGCCACCAGTGTCATACGTCACTCCCTTGCCGACTAACAGCAGAGTTTGAGTTACTCTTGCGCTATCTGACGGCCTATATTCGATTTCTACAATTCTAGGCTTGTGTCTGTCTATTTGATTAGCAGCTCTGGAAACAGCTGCCAACAAAGGATAATCTTCAAGAAGAATGTTTTGATCGTCAATTATTTTTATGAAGATATTGCTGTCATTAGCAAACTCTGATTGGACGTAGCTTACGATATTTGCTGGAGTCATCCTTTCGGGGTCTCCTCCAGCGATGTCCCTAGCTAACACTCTAGACTTTTCCAAAGCAATAGCATTACGGACGGTCTTCTCAAACTGTTCACTTAACTTTTCTTCGGAATGGAATCCGATTTTTAGGAAATTCTTCGTGTTATCCCTCTCTCTCTCCTGTAGTGGTATATACAACGCTTCCAGAGCACCAAGAATACAGACCAATTGTCCATCAGGAAAGTTAACAACATTTTGTACGACGAGCAGTGGTTTCTTCGCTCCTGCCTCTATAGCTCTTACCATGCCTTTGTAAGCAGCATCTTTCACCACTCTTGCATCATGGTACGGAGAAATCTTCCCTGTAGGTGACAGCACCAATCTTCCACCAGAAACATAATCACAATTCCAAACTGTAGCTACTTTATGAACGTGCTTATCAACTTTAGATATTTTATCGATGTAGCTGCCAATGTGCCTTGGTAAAGGCACTTTCTGGTCTTCTGGATACAGAATGAGGATCACCGCATCATAATCGATTGACTGTATGTTCGTTTCGATGAAAACGTTATCGTATAACTTTAAGTCGGCAGCCGACATGTTGTGTGTACTGCAGTTGTAACAATACTGATAATTTTGTTGTAATAATTTATCAGCGCATTAAATACTTTATTTATCTTGTTATGTGAAGTCTTTTATTATCAGCGTAATTTATGAAGATATTGTTGTGTTATCAGTTTTATTGATATTTGTATTGAGAATAATTTTTTATTTTATTGTTTTGTAATATATCTAGAAAGTGTTGTCAGGTCAGAATGTTGGGGCCACAAAAGGGATGAATAAAAAGCAATTGCATGCAGCTGATATGAGCCTATTATGAGGGATATGTGGTGATACAGGAATGGGTAGAATCCATACTTCCATACTAATATTATAAATGCAAAAGTAACTCTGTCTGTCTGTCTGTCTGTCTCGCTTTCCTGCTAAAACTACTGAACCGATTTAAATTAAATTTGGTACACAGATAGTTTAGAGCCTGAGAAAGGACATAGGCTACTTTTTATCCCGGTAGTATGTTCCCGCGGGATAATTTCCGACCTCCACGCGGGCGAAGCCGCTGGCAAAAGCTAGTAATAAATAAATGTCGAAGTGGCACCGGTAACTGAAAAGTTGTGTGGGAATTGGTTCTCATGAAATGAATTTGGATGTGAGACGGAGGAATGACGAAAATGTCGTGAGGAAAGTTTTAACTATGAATATCGATATAAGACTACGGGGAGACCAAAAAAAACGATTAATGAACCTTGTGAATAGTAAGAAAGATGCGCGTGGAAATCGAAAATCATCACAAGAGGACGTCATACCGAAACAAAAGTATCCTATGCCCTAACTTCCTAACTCAAGTCCTTCATCCAAATCCGTTCACCGCTAGCCCATTCAGTTCAGCAGTGCTATTATATAACCATCTCACCGGGTGAAGTGAGCGTGGAGTGAGCTATCAGTGTCATTTCACCTGATGCTAGGGATGACCAAGTATTATATTTACAGTCATAATCGAGATTTTGATTATATATTTATGCTGATTCTATTTATCATTTTTATAGGAATTTCAAAGCTAGCATAGTGTCTATCATAAACAATACTACTGTTTCGGGAAGTTATTCAAATGAAAAAGCGAAATAGAAATTCAGTCAGAACCGCATTGTTGCCTGACGCACAAGTGCGACACGCACGAACAACAGTTTCTGTCTGAATTTCTGTTTTGCTATGTCATTTGAAAAACTTCCCGAAACAGTAGTAATGTTAAGAAACTTTACTAACTTTGGAATCCTCATAAAATGATCAATAGAATTAGCATAAAAATATTATCAAAATCTCGATTATGATTGTAAATGTTATGTTTGGTCAATCCCTAGCATCACTGGGATGACACTGACAGCTCACTCCACGCACCTTTTCACGGTGAGATTTTTACAGAATCGACATGCAGATGTTTGAACTGAGTGATAGTAAATCAGTTAGCCAGTAACGGTGGTTGCGTGTGTGTGGTGTGTGTGTGGAGTGTATTTGTGTGTGTGTGTGTTTGTGTGTGTTCGTGTGTGTGTGTGTGTATGTGTTGGGGAGCGTGAGTGATATACTTCATAACTATGTTTACGTACCTGGTTCAACGTTTTCAATGAAAACATCAATATAAATATCTCTGGTCAACCGAGTGTGCTCGAAAGGCAAGCCAAGAGCTCTCGCGATTATCATGTCGAGGTCTGACGTGTGAAGACACTCGTATCCTATTTTGACTATCTGTGGGAAGATAATAAAAAACATCAATCAGAGAAGCAAATTAATCTGTCTCAATCTGTCAAAAATACCGCGAATTTCCATACATTTTTGACAAGTTTTTGACGTTTGACTGTCGCAGAGATGACACTGCGGCTAGATTTTGGCTGGCCTGTTAGTCTCGTCGTTAGTGACCCTGATTGCTAATACGGTGGGCGTGGGTTCGATTCCCACCCGGGACAAATCTTTGTGTGGTGAGGATTGTTTCATTTTCTTCGGGTCTAAAGGGTCGAATCGTGAAGTTAAATAGCCTAAAACGTTCATCAAGAATTTGTCTATCAAATGCATAAAGATTTTTTCAAATCTGATTTTAATTTGTAGAGATTACTTTCTACAAACAAACTTATAAACTTTAACTCTTTTTTTTTGGTGGGTGGGAATCATCAACATCAAAAATCAAAATCAAAAGTCATTTATTCAAACTAGGCTGAGAGTCAGCACTTTTTGAACGTCAAAGTTACACAAGACAGTCCCCCCAAAACGCCCGCCCTTCGACACTTCCTAGTGCTTTAGCTGGGAAGAAGAAGTGGCGGAACAAACTCCCCAGCAGCACAGCTGTCTGTTAAGTTAGAAGAACTTGATTCTATACAATTGTAAGGAGGTAACATTACGAGACACAAAATATTAAATTAAATGATTTGCCTTATGTCAGCTAGCCAACCCAATATTCCAAGAAATAAAATAATAATCAAATGACGTCTCCCGCTCTGGGCGGAGCGTGTCAGACTTGTACTGACTAAAACCCACCCGTGTTCCTTCAGTTGCCCATGTGCCAGGGTCACGGTATCTCTTTCGAACAAATCTCGCGACCCGGGCAGGAAACTTACATATTATAAGCTCTTTACAATATTCGTTTCGATAAGGCTAGGATTCCGTAGGATATTTGCTTTCACCGATGTGTCAGTAAACTCCATGATAAACTCAGAAAGTACTTAAGATATGAATAAAAATGTCAGTGCTTGTCCGGATTTGAACCCACAACCTAGATATCGTTGTTTTTATTTGCAGAACTAGACTACTGCCCGCGGCTTCTTTCGCGTGTATCTCAGAAATTATCCCCGTGAACATACCTGTAGATAAGCTATATACTAGTGAAAATCCCATAGAAATCGGTCCAGCCGTTTTCGAGATAAGCCGGAACAAACAGACAGACTAACAAAACATTTTAAAATTGTGTTTTCGATAGAGACCGTATATACTTTCATAAGCATTTGGTAAAAGTCTGACTGATTCGCTCTCGGCACTCTTTGCGTATGAAACCCTAAAAAATAAATAATAGTTAAAAAAAACTAATAAAAAATCCGCTTCCATAGAAAACCAAAATAATGGAAAAAAGCGTGGGGTGTTTTTTAAGGTATTTTTTTTTATTGATATCAGGCACCCCACGCTTTTTTCCATTATTTTCTACTTTTTAGTTTGGTTTTCTATGGAAGCGTGTTTTTTTAGTTTTTCTAAACTATTATTTATTTTCAATTTTTTTAGGGTGTTCCGATTTTTGAGACGTATGTCAGCGTAGTTTGTGACGTATGTCAGCGTAGTTTTCAAAGACAGTTTTTTTGCTGTCCTGGTAACCCTGGCAAGGATAATGGCACACATTTATGAAATTATTGCATTGTCATCGGTTTTTGACAGGTGTGCAAAGTTTGAATTAAATCTGGTCGTTTAAAGTGGGTCAAAATCGCGCTATAAGGAGTTGGTTACAAACAAACATACAAGTGAAGCTAATATAAAACGTGTAAAAAGCAACTTACATGAGGATCAAAATTTGAGTGTCCCTTTATCTCTATCCTGCATCTCCTCATGCCCTCAGGGTTGATAAATGTCATCACATGCTGGCCCAGACTAGGAGCTGCCATCACCGGCGCGAATTTAATACAAGTCTTGAACGCAAACATAGCCAATGATTTCAAAATGGCCGTCACTTGCTCGCTGTCTGAAAAAATGTTGTCGTTATATAAAAAAAATATATTTACACACATCATCATCATATGCCTAGCCTTTTCAACCGACGAAAAAAAACGGAGGAGGTTATCTATTCGACGATTATATTTTTTTTTATGTATGACCACGCATAACTTTTTACATAGTAGTCCGATGAAGTCCGATTGTGATAATTCTTTTTTATTGGAAAGGGTATAGGCACTCCGGAGGTGGTCCCATATATCATAAATTTGGAAAACAAAATCGAACCCTAAGGAAGGGTCGGAAAACAGGGGATGATTGATTGTTCACTCACTGATTGTAATGTATAACCACGCATAACTTTATACAGAGTAGTCCGATTTTAATAATTCTTTTTTCCTAACAATGTTGGGGTCGGCTTCCAGTACAACTGGATGCAGCTGAATGCTATATATGGAACGACTGCCTATCTCCCTATACAATCACAAAATACGTACCTATTATTATCGAAGCTAACTTTGTGATTGTACCTGTAGGCAGATAGGCAACCTCCCTAACGCAAAATCGACCCAAGAAAAGTTCGTAAAATTTTGTTTCGGCCATTTTTCTCAGCTCCCCTAGCTAAGTTACAACCGTTTCGTGTCGAATTCCGTTCTCCAATCGGTAACGCCTCGGTGTCAGCATTGTAGAAAACGATAAGTTGGTAGCCATGTTGACGCGCCTGCACCCCTAGCCAAGTTGATAATGTGCAATCGTTCACGCTAGTCGCTCAACGTTAAGTCACGTGGTTAGAACAAACGAACAGAAAATTCGTAGCCAAATTCACATCGTTCAAAGTGATAGAATGATTTTTTATCGTTTCTATAATGTTCAACGCTAAATCCTTTGTTATAATGTGTCGTTTTTCTAAAGACATTGTAGAACGAGCGGCCGACTCCGGCGCTTCAACATGGCTACCAAATTATCGTTTTCTACAATTGCTGACACTGAGGCGTTACCGATTGTAGAACGGTAAACGTTTGTGACTTGGCTAGGGGGGCAGATTCGGCCGCTCGTTCTGCAATGTCTTTAGAAAAATGACATTATAACAAAAGGTGAAGCGTTGAACATTGTAGAAACGATAATAATTCATTCTATCATTTTGAACGAACGAGATGATTTCATTCCCATACATTTGATTCGTTCACGACTAGCGTTAACGATTGCAGATTATCAAATTGGCTAGGGGTGCTGAGTAGTCAGATAGGAAGCACCGACCTCATCTAGTTTTAAAAATATGATTGACGTATAAAGTGTTTGTACAAACGTACTTTAAGAACTAAAATCATTTATCATTTACCGATTTTAAGTTCAATATTCAGTGTGATGATGAGGACGCTAAAATAATAGTCTTTAGAGTAAAAAATCGATAAATACTAACCGAAGTGGTCAGGGTCTATGTAAAATGGCACGGTAGCGTTTGGCCAAAACATAAAAGTTTTCAACGTGGTCGCTGAAAAAGAAGAACATTAATTTAGACACACCTACGAGATCTTGACGGATTGACAGATGAAAAACGTAGTGGTCCTAATAAGGGATCCATGTACCGTGTAGTACCGGGCGGTTCCGTGTTGTGGCAGTGTCGTGTCGTGTCACTTCTGCAGTTGCATCGAATTGCCTGCCAGTTATCGTCTATTTTTCATTGCTGCTCCACTCCTTTCGATCGTAGCGTGATGTTATATAGCCTATAAGTTCCTGAGATTATCGCGTTCAACCAAACAAACTCTTCAGCTGTATAATATTAGTATAGAGGTTGTATGTCAGTACTTAGCACCCATTTAGATCTTAGGTTATCGGCGCAGTCGGCAACTACACGCACATTCTAAATACTGGACTTGGTTCCCATTTTAACATTTATGTATTTATGGGTTTTGTTTCACTAACGCCCTTTGTGTTTTGTGCCCAACCAACAAAACTGAGTGGTCTCCTTTAAAACCGTGGTTCAACTTTTTATATTTTACTTCCCTGTGTTGTTCTAATGCCGCGTGCATGTATCCACGATAATAATTTAAGTCACGGTAGCAACTATAAAACTGCTCTTCGCATGCCGGAAACAATCTTTTCAAAAAAATACTTACTCAACTCAGGGGTCGTAAATTCACTTGAGCATTTTGATACAAAACCACTAAACAATAGTATAAATAAATTAAAATATTTCAACATTGTCCCAACGCTTACTCGCTACAGCGGAAAAGATTTCGATTCAAAAATAATTTTATTAGTTTTTTTTTATTGTGAAAATTTTATTGTAGCGAATAAAAACGTGATTATTTTTGGCAATAAGTTAGGTACTTGTTTTAGTAAGGATTTCTTGTTTCAATCTATATCATCTGCCTAGGCTTTTCCCAGCTATGTTGGGGTCGGCTTCCAGTCTGACCAAATGCAGATGAATACCAGTAATTTACATGGAGCGATTGCCTATCTGACCTCCACAACCTAGTTATTGGAGAACTCTATACCGGTCGTCGCAGCGGTGAGGTGTGGTGGCCTAGTGGTCAGAGCCGCGGCTTACCGAATTGTAGGTCGTAGGTTCAAACCCAGTCAGGCTCTTTACTTTGTGTAAATTATTTCATCACCACTGCTCTCAAAATGGTGAAGGAAAACATTGTGAGGAAAGAGGCATGTCCTAGAACCACAAAAATCCAGATTTATGGCGTCTACCAACTTGCTCTGGGTCCACTCTCTCTTGAAGAGAGGAGTCCTGTACACCTATATGTTTACAGGATAAGTTTTTATCCAGTGCGTAAATTGTAACCATGAATTCAGCATATCATTGTAGACCCCCTTGCGCAGAAATTATTCGTGGGGTTTACAAAAAAAAAAAATCTGCTGTTTCATAGAAAAATCTACTGTTCCATACATTTTGGCCCCGTAGGTATTGACCTACGGGGCCAAAATGTATGGAACAGCAGATTTTTTTTTTTTGTATAACCGACGAAAATTTTCTACGCTGGGGCGTCTAGAGTGATATGCTGAAATCATGCTTACAGTTTGCGCACTGGATAAAAAATGATCCTGTATTTAAGGGGTGGTTTTGTTTCGACCCAATTAACGAACTCTAAAATGCAAAAAGGTGCAAGTAAAAACAGTGGGAGCCGTACGCTCTTTTATGATCTCTTTATTACTTCACCTACTTGATAAGCGAAACTTGTCGCAGGACATTAGGTTCTAGGTATACAGGCTGGCAGGGACATCAAAGCACTTAATGTAACCTACATTTTGACCGCGATCTTTAAATTTCTACTCTAGGAGACCGCCTTTTTTTTCTGGTTGGGAAATTATCAAATGACTTCTCCCGCTCTGAGCGGAGCGGGCATGTCAGAGTTTTACTGACTAAAACCCACCGTGTTCCTTCAGTTACCCATATGCCAGAGCCACGGTACCTCGGTTGAACAATCTCGCGACCCCGGCAGGGATAGGAGACCCCCTGCCGGCCATATTCTTGCCACCAGTACTTAATAGTGTGACTGACACTGGGATAGCGGGACGACCTTGACTCCTACCGAGAGGACTGGCTAGTACTAGCAAAAGACAGAATTCTCTGGAAAAGGGAGAGGGAGAGCTTCGCGTCCAATACAATAACGCATTTAGGGTGCTGATGGGGTTGCCCCGATACTACCCAGCGCAACAGGGATGTTTGCTGAAGCTCACGTGGATTGTTTCTACACGGTGATGCGGAAACGGTGCGCATCCCTGGTCCGTAGGGTGCGGGGCAGTAATGGCACGGGGGAAGACGCTCCTGCAGGCATCTGTCTTAGTGACAGCTGGGGTCGCACAAGTCGTAGACAGAATCCGGCTGTTGGGTCTCCAGGTGGCGTTGCACAAATCGGAAGCTATTTGTTTCCATGGGCCCCGGAAAGCGCCACCTTCGGGATCCAACATCATGGTAGGAGGTGTCCACATCGGTATCGAGTCGACGATGAAGTACCTAGGACTCGTCCTCGATAGCCGGTGGAACTTCGGGCCGCATTTTCAGCGGTTGGCTCCCCGACTGATGGGCACCGCGAATGCACTTTCGCGATTGCTGCCTAATCTTAGGGGGGGGCAAATACCTCCTGCCGGAGGCTCTATTTTGGGATCGTACGGTCTATGGCGCTTTATGGAGCGCCTGGTTGGGCGGACAACCTGACGGCCCGTAACATTGCAATATTGAGAAGACCACAGAGAGCAATGGCCGTCAGGGTAATAAGAGGATACCGTACGGTCTCCTTTGAGGCAGCGAGTCTCTTGGCCGGATCACCACCCTGGGATCTTGACGCTAAAGTCCTAACGTCACTATATCGGTGGCGTAGGGAAGCGCTGGAGCGAGGCGAGCCCCTGATGCCTCGTCATGTAGAGGTATACAGGGTTGAGCTCCACCAGACCCTAGTGGTGGAGTGGGAACGGCGACTTGCGCAACCCGGCGCAGGGCATGCCACTGTAGCGGCGGTAAGACCCGTAATGAGGGAGTGGCTGGAGAAACGGCATGGCGCCCACACTTTCCGGCTGACACAGGTACTATCCGGACATGGATGTTTCGGTAAGTATTTGTGCCGCATAGGCCAGAACCGACACCTGGATGCCACCATTGCCTTGACGACACGGCGCAGCACACCCTTGAGGAATGTCCTGCCTGGGCAGTGCAGCGCCGTGACCTAGTCATGGCGGTTGGTGCTGAGGATATAATCTCGCTTCCGGACATGGTCCAGTACATGGTTGGTAGTGAGAGCGCGTGGGACGCCGTCGCTTCCTTCTGCGAGGAGGTGATGGTCGCGAAGGAAGCGGCGGAAAGGGAGAGGGAGGACACAACCTCCCTTCCAATCCGCAGAAGGGTAACCGGGCGACGGAGGCCGCGAAACGATCTCCGGCCACCTTAGAGTGAGGCCTGCAGGCAACAGACTGACTTGGGGAATTTGTTGCCTGAACAGAGAAAGGCCCGTGACGGCGGCGCGTCGTGTTCCGCGCGCACCTGTCTCTGAAGGAACTCCGGCCATTCGTGGCCGTTAGGGTGACGGGGTCCGCATGTATTCATGCGGGCCAACACCTAGCCGGGGGAGCGTGACGAAATGCGCAAGCACTCCAGCACCCCGGCTAAAGGTAGCTGCAGAACACCGTATGGTTTTAGTCAGTAAGAGTCTGACAGACCCCTCCACTCACCCCGGGGTGGAGAACATCCATGAGGATTTCCACACGTTAAAAAAAAAAAAAAAAAAGGGTGCGGGGCAGCGCCAACAGCATCCTATCTATGATAGTAAGTAGGCTGGATAATGAATTTGTGAACCACTGTTGCAAGGTTTCAGCTGGGCCGGTCACCTTGCAGCAGTGATATCATAATCTGTTTCTGTTTTTGTCTTTGTGTGTTACTAACGTAGTTTGTAAGCACATTGTAGCTAACACTATGAGTCTTGTTGCTCGAATTAAATGATTAAATAAATTTGCCCTGCAGTGTGACAATACAGGCTAGTTAGATTAGACACTGGCATGGCTACCATCAGGAATTTTAATTTTGATAACATGAAAAAATGAAGACGCTAATTAGTCGACGTATGTAATGTTTGCAGGCCACCTTAATTTAATTGCTTGTTTGTTTTAATTTTGTACGCCATTTATTAGCAAAACATAGTGCACATATTTTTGACATAGACTATCTGCAACTAATACCTTTGTTTAACAAAATAAATGATTGATTGATTTATTGTTTTATTTGGCAACTAGCTTCTGCCCGCGACTTCGTCCGCGTCAAATTTTTGCTCTCCTGACCTTTCCCGTCGCATCGATTTGCCTGCTAGTTTTCGTCCATTTTTCGTTGCTGCTCGCTCCTTTTGAGTTACAGTGAGTCAACCTTAAAAGGTAGACATATGCTCTCGCGGACTTTTTTTTAGAACTTTTTAAAAGGAACAATTCCGTCATACATGATTTTTGCGTTACTTTAATCGTTTACGCGGCGCACGCAACGGAAACTCTCAAAAGGATTAAATTTTACCCGTTTTGCAACATTTTTAGGGTTCCGTTGCCAAATGGCAAAAAACGGAACCCTTATAGATTCGTCATGTCTGTCTGTATGTCTGTCCGTCCGTATGTCTCAGCCATTTTATTCCGAAACTATAAGAGCTATGCTGTTGAAACTTGGTAAGTAGGTGTATTCTGTGAACCGCATTAAGATTTTCACACTAAAATAGAAAAAAAACAATAAATTTTGGGGTTCCCCATACTTAGAACTGAAACTCAAAAATGATTTTTTTCATCAAACCCATACGTGTGGGGTATCTATGAATAGGTCTTCAAAAATGGTAATGAGGTTTCTACTATCATTTTTTTCTAAACTGAATAGTTTGCGCGAGAGACACTTCCAAAGTGGTAAAATGTGTGTCCCCCCCCCCCCGTAACTTCTAAAATAAGAGAATGACAAAACTAAAAAAAATATATGATGTACATTACCATGTAAACTACCAACGAAAATTGGTTTGAACGAGATCGAGTGAGTAGTTTTTTTTTTAAAAACGTCATAAATCGTAAACCGCAATTTACCTTACATTCAATCAACTGAAATATAAAAATTAAAAAATATATATATTTTTAAACCGAAAATACCTACAGGTTTGTACGGAACCCTCGGTGCGCGAGTCCGACTCGCACTTGGCCGGTTTTTCATTACTGCTCCGCTCCTCTTAGTTGTAGCGTGATGTTATATAGCCTATAGCCTCCTTCGATAAATACGCTACCTAACACAAAAATAATTTTTCAGTTCGGACCAGCAGTTCCTGAGATTAGCGCGTTCAATCAAACAAACAAACTCTTCAGCTTTATAATATTATTAGTATAGATTTATCGTAAACTCTTCGATCTAGCTTTTGGACTATACCTTAAAAATGTAACTCATTATATCTTCTAAAGTTCTAAACTAAGTCCCGACTAAATCTGTGACTTGGAATAAGAGAGATATAAATGTAACCAAGCTGAGGTTTCTCTCCAGATTAGCCACCAATAAACTCTTGTAACTTTTGAAACAGTGACCGACTAATTTTGATATTTGGCGACTAATTGTCTGTTATTAAAATTAAAGTGCAAGCCAATGTTAGTTACACGGGAATGTGGGCTTAAGGCTCGTTGATGTCCGCGCGTGTGTGTGTGTGTTTCCATTTGGTCGTAGTTTCTATACTGTCCTTTGTATATAGTGACAATAGGCTCGCCCCTTACGACATGGAACTTATACCTACATAACAAGTACTACGTCAAAGAGGCGTACTACGCCGCCAGTATCCAACCCGACATCCAGCGGAAACCTTTGTCGTGATGAAAGTATTGAGTATGAATGTCGATGGCTTTACGAGTAGAGCAGAGACCAAAAAAACGATGGATGGACTGTGTGAATTATGATATGGATAGAAAGGGGGTGACTACTGAGATGGCGACTAATAGAGAAGTGTGGAAGAGAAAGACATGTTGCGCCGACCACAAATAAATTGGGATAAGGGCAGGCGAATGAAGATAATCCAGCGGAAACCTTGATTTTTTAAATGTACTATTGTGTCCTTCGGCCTCATTCGGGGTCATATAAACATAATTTGAGTCAAGCATCTTCCGTTTTCTGGTCACACCTATAGGTATATGCAACTATCTCCTTCTTGGCAACACTATGATGACGTATTTCCGGCTTCGTTCACCAGGTGGCTGCAGCGCGCCAAATCGTTCATTGGCGTCCTGTTTTCGGACGGTTCACATCTACTTAAAATTAACGTTGTTAGCGTTCGATATTCTTGGAATAATTTAAATCAAATTCTTAAAAACTTATTATAGTTCTACCTAGTTTATTTTCTTAACGCTGTTAGCGTTTGGTATATGCTTTAACAATTTAAATTCTAACAATGGCGGACAAAGTACAACATAGTCGTAAAGAATCTGATTCCTCATCGGATTCGTCAAGTTCTTCAAGTTCGTCTGAATCAAGCGCGTCAGAGTTAGAGGTTGAACAGGTGGATAAATCTCGTAAAAGAAAGAAGGCCAGTAAGAAGAAGAAAAGTAAGCGTCATCGAGGGCAAAGCAAGGTAATCAAAAAGCTTGCAAAACAGGTCAGTGATTTAAAAAAAATTTACGTCTACCCTCACAATATGTGTTATGAAAATGAAAATTATGATTGTGATAATCCGATTTATAATGAAGATAATTTTGAAATTGCACATGGACAACCAGTAACCGAGAGGTTGTCAGAACCCGTATCAGATCCTGTACCGGTTCAATCATTTGATTTTGATTTGGCAACGCAATTAAAGGAGCCAGCTGTCACAGCAACTCCTTCAAATCAGTTAGATTTACTCAATTCAATTCAATATTTTAATAGTGAAAATTGGAATAATGTTCGATACATGGAATCACAAAAAGTTTATAATGCCCGTCCTGGATATGTTGACCTTGAAGTAAACGATGAAATTAAATCTTTAGAAAAAGTTACCCATCTACCCTCTGCGGATAAATTTCTTGGAGCTGTAACTCGCGCACTGGTAATGCAAAGTGATGCAATGCAACAGGGTTTCTGACAGATTTTGGACTGGGTTAAGGAAACGGGTAGCATGGACCCAGAACAATTGACATTAAAATTAAAAGACGTTTTTTCCGGTGGTTATCAAAAAATTTCACGTGATTGTTTGCAACTTGTTTGTGGCCGTAGGGCCGATATAATTGAACAAAGACGCGAAGTGTTCATTAAGCAATTGAGAGATACATCGTTTAAGCCATGTTTGAAGAAAATACCGCCATCTAGTGAATTTTTGTTTGATAAAGTACCTTTTAGTGAGTTTATTAAGAATAATGGCGGAATTAATAAGATTTTTCATGCAAATAAAATTAATTTTTCGGGGCAGGAAAAGAAAACCCCTAGACCCCAGGCGGCGTACCCTGGATCTAGTGGATATCAATCGTCCAGTCGCGCTCCGGCACTGACGATGAATTATAGATTTCCTCCTCCTCAGAGTGCAGGATCCTTTTATAATAACTTTCCCGCAATGAACCCGTTTATTAATAATCCAAAATTTTTTCGTCCCCAACCGAGGGGACATCTGGCTGGACAACGCTTTCATCAGCCCCATAGTTTTCGAAAAAATGAATCGCAAAGCAATCCACAGCGGGGAAAGGGCTCGGCTAAGTTCAATAGAAAGTTCTGACATAGATCGAGATTTTTGGGGGGGGTGCTTACAAAATCATGTTACGGAGTGGAAGAGTCTGGGGGCACCAGAAACATTAATAAAAATAGTGAAGGGTTATCGTATTCCATTTCGAAAGAAACCGCCTCTGGTCCTGCCAAGGCAGGTGAAACGTTGCAATCTTACTCTACCATCGCCAGAGATGGACAGAGTCATTCAAAATTTGTTGAAACAGAGAATTTTAGAATATGCCCCACTAACACCGAGTTTCATATCAAATTTCTTTCTGATTCCCAAAAACGACGGAACCTACCGTCCCATTTTCAATTTAAAAAGTTTAAACAATTACCTGATAATAAGCAAATTTCTGTTGATTTCGGTAAATCGAGTCCCCGATTTCATTCAGGAGAGGGATTGGATGGTCAAAATAGACCTCAGGCAAGCTTACAACCACGTAAATGAAGCACCCGTTCACCGTTGTTTTCTCCGTCTACTGTATCGCAACCGGTTATTGCAAATGACTTGTTTGCCGTTTGGCCTGGCGACAGCGCCCAAAGTATTTGCATCGTTGACCAACTGGACCGCAGAGATTTTCAGGAATCTAGGCATTCGAATAGTGGTCTTTCTCGACGATTATCTTCTAGTAGCACAGGACAGACTGAAACTTTTCGAACACGTCGACATTGTTCTTCAAACTCTCAGCCAGCTGGGTTGGCAGGTGAACATGGAGAAATCGATTCTTGTCCCTCAGAAAGTAATAGAGTATTTAGGATTGATGTGGAATCCGTGGCAAAATCAAAAATTTCTACCAGAAAACAAAGTTCAGAACATGCAAAGAGTTTTATCAAAGCTGCTACGGCGAGGGAAGGCGTCTCTTCGAGAAATACAAAGTATCATAGGCGTTCTGAATTTTGCTCGTCTAGTAGTTCCAATGGGTCGTTTGAATTTTCGGCACCTGCTGGCTTATTGCAACCTGGTCCTAAAAATGCCAGCTCAGTCAACTTATCCCTTGCCTGCGGAAGTGCTGGTAGAAATAGGTTGGTGGAAGGTTCACTGTGTAGAGAAATCCAGACTTCATCCACCACAGGTAAAAATTTTTTTAACAACAGACGCAGCAGATGTAGGTTGGGGGGCGGAGTTGAATGGTCTTCACCTATCGGGCAAGTGGACAAAAGAAGAAGAGCGGCTTCATTCGAATCACAAAGAAATGTTAACTATTCTCAAATGTTTAATAGATTTCGGTCCGTCTCTGAGCCACTCATCTCTGCTTCTGCAGTGCGACAACAAGGCGGTTGTAGCGTACTTGCGAAAGGAGGGGGGCAACAAGTCTCGGATTTTGATGGAGTTAATATATCAAATTTATCACATACTTCAAAAGTACGACATTCAGATAATCCCCCATCACATTCCAGGCAGGTACAACAACGTCGCAGACCGACTGTCACGTCATTCAATTTTACAAGAATGGCATCTACTCCCCGAATTCACCAGTATTGTCTTTGCAAAGTGGGGTGTTCCCCAAATCGATCTTTTTGCCTCCAGCACAGCCCACGTAGTACCTTGTTATGTAACTCTAGATCAACGAGATCGGCGAGCCTGGAGACACAACGCGTTTGCTTTCAAATGGGAGTTCCGTCTGGCTTGGGTCTTCCCTCCTCCGAGTTTGATACCCCGGGTCCTGATGCATCTAAATCAGGCTCAAGGTGTGTTTCTGGTAGTTGCACCGAAGTGGCCTCGAGCATTCTGGAGAGCAGATTTGAAGAACAGAGCGATCGCGCCTCCGTTCACGATTCACAGGTTATCGAAAGTGCTAGTAGACACGAGGACCGGGCAGCCACCACCTCGAGTGGAGGAGCTGGTCTTAGAGGTTTGGAGATGTGGGGGTGGTCTGAATCTTTAGGTGGCTGGTCTGAAGAACAAAAGTGTCTGCTGAAAGAAGGTTGGAGGTCGTCTACTTTAAATACGTATCGGCCAGCATGGCAGAGATGGTTGAATTGGTGTTCCATGTTTGGAATAAATTTCTCAGATCCTTCAGGTAGTGAATTGGCACGATATTTAGCGGATTTACACCTAAAAGAAAAATTATCATATCGTACTATTTTACTTCATAAATCCGTTGTGTCCACTTTATGTAATACAAAGAGTGAGGCCCGATTAAGTTCAAACATTTTGGTTAAACAAATGATTAAAGCTATAGCGTTGCAACAGCCTAAAAGGTGTCCACCCCCTGTTTGGGATCCTCAGTCTCTAGAAGGTTGGTTGGGCAGTAGACCTCTTCAAAATCAAAGTCCATTCGAAATTTCAAGAATGTGTGCGGTCTTACTGTTATTATGTTCAGGGCGTAGGATACACGATTTAACGTTACTTAGTGTCTCGCCAGATAGGTGTATTATAGGTGAAGATAGCATAATCTTTTGGCCGCATTTTGGTTCGAAAACTGATTCTGAAACTCGTGTACAGTCAGGTTGGAAATTGTTAGGGAATCATGAGAATGCCGCCCTTGACCCGGTGCTTTGGCTTAAAAAACTTATAGAAATTGGAAAACCGCGTCGCTTGCTTTGTTCTAGCGACAGATTATTTATCACTGTATGTGGAAAAGCTAAGCCGGCTACTAGAACGATTTTGGCAGGTTGGGTTAAGTCGATTTTGAAGGAAGCAGGAATTGAAGCTACTCCAGGTAGTTTTCGTTCCGCGGTTGCTTCACGAAGTTGGTTGGACAACGAACCTCTTGATGAGATTATGGCACGAGCTAATTGGAGATCTGGGAATACTTTCAAAAAGCATTACAGAAAAAAAGTGATTCCAGTGCAGGGAAACTCTTTGATTCATCTTTTTCAGCCCATTAATTAATTACTTCAGATTATATAGAATAAATTATTTTGTGATACTGATGATCTTACAAGACGTTTGAATTATGAGAATATGATGTATTGATGAATAATAAGAAGTTTTACATGATTACTTTAGTTTATACAAAGCTATTACATGATTATGGATTCGAGGTACGTATAAATGATCTGTTTACTTTGTCATAAATTGTTAGGTACTGTAATTTTGGTCATTTATTTATACACTTTAAACTATTATTTATTTATATTACATATTAAACTATTACCTTTTAATTTATAGCAATGCAATCTTAATTACACTGGACTATATTTTGGTGTTTATTGTTGTTAATAATTTCTTGATCTAATTAAATTCGTCTTTTACTACACATTGGCGTCCCGTTCACCAGGCGATAACAAACAAAGCCTCAAATTATGTTTATATGACCCCGAATGAGGCCGAAGGACACAATAGCAGCGTTTTACCTTCAACAAAACGCTTGTTGTGTCCGGAGACTCATTCGGGGTCATAATTTTAAAGACTGCCTGGTTTTTATTGGTTTCTCAAGTTTTAGGAGTTTGAGGCCACAATGAACGATTTGGCGCGCTGCAGCCACCTGGTGAACGAAGCCGGAAATACGTCATCATAGTGTTGCCAAGAAGGAGATAGTTGCATATACCTATAGGTGTGACCAGAAAACGGAAGATGCTTGACTCAAATTATGTTTATATGACCCCGAATGAGTCTCCGGACACAACAAGCGTTTTGTTGAAGGTAAAACGCTGCTAAATTGTCGAAAAGAACTGTTTCATCGTTGTGTAGACTGAGACTCGGTCACTGTGGCAGTCCCGTGTTCCTGAACAAGATTCGTGTTCGTGACAGTTCTCTGTGCGAATGCGGTCATCTATTCTTCATGTCCATCAAACTCCCAATCTTTTGATTTGTATTATGCTTCCCAAAATTGATATAACGCTTCCTACTAACTTCCATTCCCTCTTGACTAACTTTTCCCCTAAATTATCAAAGTCCAATCAACATTTTTGATTAGTGACAATAATATTGAAAAGTAGTTTGGTGTGTAATAATTTTGAGTAATTCTAACTTTGTAAATAACTGTGTCGTTTTGTAGTAGTGTAACAGTATTTAACAAAACTTATCTCTCCTTTTCAGCTACCTACTTACAATAACAAATACCACAAAGTGCCATGTGCTGCTGTCTCTACGTAACGCTGGCAGAATAGTCGACATCGGCTAAGTTGAAATAATTTCATCATCACTCACTTCAATCTCTTAAACACAATCATCTCAAATTCTAAATATTTCAACGTCATTTATGTAATACAAAATTTAAATCATCATTAATTTTAACCGAAACGTTACTGGCTGAGAGAAAGAAACATACGAAAAGTAACTCTTTCTATCTTCACTAACTTATATCTCCCTCTCAACTTCCGTTCGCCTCGCCCGATCACACTTTTCGTAACGCTCTCGTCACGCAATCACCAGCTTACTCCCCAAGTCAAGCGTGCGTTGAGTTTTACTTCAAAAGGGAAAAAAATAAAAATGCGGGTGTACTGTCTACACCTTCGGGGTTATGACGAAGGGACAATCCTACATATTACCAAGAAATAAAACTCAAATCTGTGTCAATATATAAATTTATTAACTCCTTCACTTAGCGACAGGTTTAACAGGCTTAGCTGGCTTCTTGGTTTTCTTAACACCAACAGGTTTCTTTTCACCTTTCGCTTTCTTGGGGGGTGGAGGGGCGGTTTTCTTGGCTACTGGCTTCTTAGGCTTCTTGGCAGCAGCGGCCTTGGCGGCTTTCACCCTACGTTGACGCAGCTTCTCGGCTTTCACGGCAGGGTCGGTTTCTGAGAGCTTGATCTGTGAAAAGTTATGATGTTAGCGAAAGAATTTTGACCAGGTTTGGCATAAGATAAGGTGGTAAAAGTTCAGAAATTGTCAACGTGTAAGTAATCATGGTTTTCATAACCCAATGCTCTGAAAGAGTAGTTTCATCATTTTGGTGGTTTGTTTGGTATTCAATTAATATGTTGCATAAAGTATCTTGACTTGGCTCGCGAGGTTATCGACGTGTAGGATGTAGACGTAACAAGTCGTAACAGCCAATGGCTAGATAGCCAAGAGCCGCGACCGACACCTGAGGAGGCTCTCGTTGGGCAGCTGGATCAAGGGATTTATTCATAGGGCCATGTTTGTCGAAGGACCGACGGCAGATGGAGCAGACGAGGGAGCATTCAAGTAATACGTAACGCAATTTGGGGGGAGGGGGGTCTTGCAAAACGCGTACAGAGTATTTAAACAACGCGTTACGTAACATTTTTTTTTATTTTAATAAAAAAGCTAGATAATTAGAATCTTTCAAATTCCAAATATTATACTTTGTTCAACATAATTGTGACTTTAATGGTCACTTAAATGTTACGTAACGTATAGGGAGGGGAAGGGGGCGTGCAGAAAAACGTTACGGTGCGTTACATGGGGGGAGGGAGGGCCTAAAATCTTCAAAATTGCGTTACGTAATACTTGAACGCTCCCCGAGTTCTGGAGTAGAGACCGCGTATCGGCAAACGTAATGTGGGACGCCCCCAAATAGATGGACCGACGACCTCAAAAAGGTGGCTGGGACAGGCTGGATGCGGAAGGCGGAGGATAGGGTATCGTGGAGCAGCATGGGACAGGCCTATGTCCAGCAGTGGACTGCAATACGCCGAGTTGATTGATAGATTGATGACGGGAGCCTCGTGAAGAGCAACAAATCAAGTATCTCCTCCTTTTTTTAAAAAGTACAAGCATAATACTCACTCCACGCTTCTCAGCCAAAGCTAAGGCCTTCATGTTATTCCTCCTGTCCTGATCAAGGATGGCCTTCCTTCTGGTCACAGCTGAGTACGGGTTCAACCTCAGCATAGCCCTAGTGTTGGTCAGCGGGTTCAGCTTCCTGGTCGCACGGACTACACGCTTGCTGTAAACAAAATTGATGCGGTTAGATGGTGTAAAATGTGGTTGGGTGGTATGTGAAAGAGGGTAGATATTCAGTATTTGTCAACGTGTGAGTAATCATGGTTATCATAACCCAATGCTCTGAAAGAGTAGTATCATCATGTAAATTTTTGGAAGAATGGCAACTTTGAAACCCTGAGGATGCAGTCACTTGAACAGTAGACCACATGAATTTTTTCTTAAATACATAATGCCGGTATAAGAAGCCTAAAGAACTACATAGAGGTGTTTCTTTTTTTTTTCAAACCTTTCTACAGGAAGCTCGTTGCCATCAGACTAGAAATTAAATTGTTATTTTTATTTTCTGACTGATCCCTGATAAAAAAAATACCGAAATAAACTCAAAGATCGTTGTCTCTTTTAAATTCCAAAGATTTTACGTCTAAAAATGCAGGGTCGAAAGAGGCTTTTGAAGAAAAGACCCATTGCGACGAATTCGATGTTACGGGAAGGGTCTGGGGAGCAAAAATTTGACGCGGACGACGTTGCTAGTTTAAAATGACTTGACTTTGTTCCTATGGTACCAATAATTATGTGTACGTACTTGGGCGCGCGCAGAACCTTCCTGATCTCGTCAGATTTCAGCAGACGGCTGAGGTCAGTGTTGGCCATCTTAGGCTGGGGAAGGTTGAAGTTCTTCTTCTCCTTTGAGGGAGTCTTCCATGAGCCGAACAGGGAATCTGTAGAAAGAGATTTTATTAGTTATGTAGGCTATAAGATATATTGTTTGTAGGACCGACTGGTAAAAATATTTGTCCGATTCATAACATGGTTTCGACAATCTAGAGATTTTAAAATATTTTTTCTTGGCACACTGGTTAAATTTTTTTCCTGTATAGTGAAATTTTTAATAAATAAATGTATTCCACAAGTCGACACATTGACAGACTAGATGTCTGCGTCAATGTTTCCTAAGGGAACTATAATATACCCCTCGATATTCGTAACTCGACTTTGTATGGAACAAAACGAGTAAGGCTTATAGGGGATACAATAAGATAGAAATGGAAATACGTGTATTGAATACTCTGTGGGATTCTCAATGCTCGGTTCAATTTAATTTTGATTTAAATTTTTCTTTAGAGCATTTTTTTTATCTATTAAGTTTAAATTCTTAACAGACTTCAAAATTAAGAGTTATTATCGATTTCATAAATTTTATTTTACATTTTCCACTAAAATCTGAAACGTTGTTTATTTCTATTGGTAGTTTGCACACATATGCAATATTTTTAACAGACTTTAATGAGTTATTTTTTTTTGTCCGTAAATTTTTTCGTTGGGTCTTAATAGTTTTTTGTTTTTCCTGGAAGTCTTCAAATAGACCCTGGACTCAGGTAGGCCGCAGTAAAGAAAACCTGCTCAGATGGAGATTTACAGATGACTCCACCCCGGAGTGTAAATATGGTGCTGTCCCACAAACAGTGCGGCACTTTAATATCTTGTCCAGCGTGTCCTGTTGCTTGCAAGCTACCAAGCTTAGCCAAATTCTGGGCTAACTCTATTTGGATTGTTATTGACATGCTAAAAAAAGGGCTAAGTGCGGAAACCAAACCCATAGAACATAGACATGCTAAAAAGAAGAATAGTTTTTTCTTTTTTGTCGTTGGTACTCACCGAGCCTGTCGAAAGCGGACTGGGTCCAGATGCAGAAGCGTCCGAGATGACCACCGGGCGCCAGCTTCAGAAGGTTGAGCTTGTCCACGTTCAGCATCTCGACGCCGGGAATGTTGCGGAAGGCGCGGGTCAGACCCTGGGGAAAGGAAAATGTTGGTTAGACATGAATTACTGATAGATGTGGGTTAGTATAAACTCTTAACAGAATACTTCGTTCTTCTAATTAGGACCGTGTGGCGTCGGACTAAAAGAATAGCACCCCATTTCTTCCCGTGGGTGTTGTAAGAGGCGACTAAGGGATATACTAGAGAATGGGTAGCAGCGTTCTCTACGCATTGCAGCCTATCATACTGCGATCGCTAACCCGCCTGCCAAGCGTGGCGATTATGGCAACCCCCCTTGGGGCAGGCTATGTCCAGCAGTGGACGTCTTTGGCTGAAATGATGATGAATTGGGATAAGTCATTATTTCCCTATATTGTTTTCATGCTTTGTGTTTATGTCGGCTCAATGTAGTCACATTATCCATACTAATATTATAAATGCAAAAGTAACTCTGTCTATCTGTCGGTCGGTCGGTCGGTCTGTCTGTCTGTCTGTCTGTCTGTCTGTCTCGCTTTCCTGCTAAAACTACTGAACCGATTTAAATGAAATTTGGTACACAGATAGTTTAGAGTCCGAGAAAGGACATAGGCTACTTTTTATCCCGGTAGTACGTTCCCGCGGGATATTTTCAGACCTCCACGCGGGCGAAGCCGCTGGCAAAAGCTAGTCAAAAATATAATCAACCTACTGAGAACACATCTGATTATGGTTAGATAAGCTGGTCGCAGAGAATGAAAGAGGAAAAAATAATAGTTTAAAAAACTTAAAAACACGCTTCCATAGAAACCAAACCAAAAAGTAGACTACTTTTTAGTTTGGTTTTCTATGGAAGCGTGTTTTTTAGTTTTTTTTTTTAACTTTTATTTATTTTCTATTTTTTAGGGTGTTTCGAATTTTGAGACGTATGTCAGCGTAGTTTGTGACGTATGTCAGCGTAGTTTTAGAAGACAGTTTTTCGCTGTCCTGGTAACCCTGGCAAGGATAATGGCACTTTATGAAATTATTGCATTATCATCGGTCTTTGACAGGTGTGCAAAGTTTGAATGAAATCTGGTTGTTTAAAGTGGGTCAAAATCGCGCTATAAGGAGTCGGTTACAAACAAACATACTAACATACAAACATAGAAGTGAAGCTAATATAAAGCGTGAAAAAAATGTCTACAGATCTGGCAGGTATACAGAGGCCAATTAAATTGGCATCTACCAATCCGGATTACAGCCGTCTGTCACAGACGCCTGTCTCCCAGCAATTTGAACTTTATAGGTTGATTATTACAACTCAAGCATTAGCTCAGTACCCACAGAGAGTGAGTCTTATGTCATTAGGTTGATATTAGTACACCATTATGCTGAGTGATGGCCGTTTTGTGTGGAGGTGACGCATGTTTCCCACACCTTATTTTTTATGTTTGTATACCTCTGGTCTTTTTGTGCGTCATGTTTGCCGCAAATAAACGTATTTTCTTTCCATTAGTGTTTAATAAGTATGTAGCGACACTTATGATCCGCTATGCGTACAAACGCGTGCAGTTCGGTTGTGCCGCGTTGATATCACCCCTAAACGAAGCTAAAGCTATTGATCGCTTTAGCCATACGCTGCTGGGGTAAAAGAGTAGGCAGAATTCTTACAAATATAACGAAAATTAGGTGAGTTACCGAATGAGAAGATTTTGGCACTGTCATGAAAAATTTAGTAGTGAAAAAAGTGGTTACTATAAAGCCTTGTTTGCCCGAAGGGTTGGGCAGAGGTGTACCTATAAGTACACCTACATTCTACCAGTTATGTTTAAGTCCCATGTAATAGGGAGCGAGCCTATTGCCATCAACCAAGCACAAATGGATGAAAGAAAGGTAGGCATATAAAATGTCTTGTGAAAGTCATGAATGGCGGTTTATTTTTCTCAAGTTTGATTTGGTTGTCATTGTATGAGCATGTGATGCATGAGGAAAATGTGTGAAATGAATGTTGATGGTTATAAGAGTAGTGGAGACCAAAGAAACGATGGATGAACTGTGTGAATTATGATATGGATAGAAAGGGGGTGACTACTGAGATGATAACTAATAGAGAACTATGAAATAAAAAGACGTTGGACCGACACCAAATAAATTGAGATAAAGGCAAGAGAACTAAAGAGGGTGGAAAACCCTAAAAAAAATTGCACTTTCGGTTTTTTGTATTACGAAATTTATAACATTAGTGTCTGCTGGGAAATCAAAACAGGAATAATGGGTACCAGAGGTGTAAATTCCAAACCATGATACAAGCCACCAATTCTTCAATGGCCGATTTTATAAACGTGAATTTAGCATAGAAATGCATGTCAATTTATTTCCAGTTCCAGCCCAGAACTTGGCCCCAACAATCTTAAAGGTTAGTCGGCTACAGACAGTGTATATGCTGTGGATCCTTACCTGGTCCTTGTGGTAGATGATGAGGGGTCCTTTGCGCTGCACGCGACGACGGTTACGCATCTTTCCCTTACCGGCGCGCAGGCGCTGGGATTTGTAGACCTAAACAATAAGAATGAACTTTTATTATCTTCTATATATATAATAAATTCATAGTTTAAAAAACACTAGAAAAACACGCTTTTATAAATGCACGTAAAAACCAAAATCTTAATCGTGGTCAAAGTTAATTACAAGACCTTTGTAACAAGTCTAAACACGGCTATGATACGATATTCCATCATGGAATGCCAGTGCCTTTCTTCCGGCTTCATCATCAGACATTGAAACCTAATCGTGGTCAAAGTTCATTAAAAGACTTTTGTAACAAGTCCAAACACAGCTATAATACGATGTTTCATCATGAAGTTCCAGTTCATATCTTCCGGCTCCATCATCAGATCAGTTCGACAGTACCACATTTTTGTATTGTCATCAGAACTACATACAGCTGCCAATTTTCATGACGCTACGATCCTTGGAAGATGGTTAAATTAGTTACCTTAGATTCCATTACATAGTTACATACAGGTCGACCTAATAAAAGTGTGTTAAAAATCAATGCCACTTTTCGTTGTAACTGAACTCCTCCTAAACGGCTGGACCGATTTGAATGAATTTTTTTGTATGCGTTTGGGTGGCACCCTGGATGGTTTAGATTCACTATTGGACCCGGTAGGTGGCGCTGCTATCGAGTTCTAGGAAACAGGACAACGTCTGTACGGTCAGCTAGTTACTTATAAATTACATTAGAGTAGCTTCACACAGAAAACGACGCTGCGTAAATCTATACACAGCGTTTACACTGCGTAAACGTTCTGCGAGAGCCAGTAAAGTCGGCACTATCTTTTTTTTTAGGTCGTGGTGGAAATCCTCACGGATATACTCCGCCCTGAGGGCTTACTGTTCAACCTAATTTTAATTCCAATCTAAAGCCAATACGATTCCATTGTTAATTTTGCATACGTGATTCGGTACTCTTGAAAACAATAGTGTCAAAATTCGACCAACAACAACACCCAATCCCTATCCAAAATGGACACCCAATTTAAACACATTTTCGCGCTAGCGTCGAACTCAAGAATACGAAACATCAAAATTCCAATGTCAATCGATCGGAATTAAAATCAAGAGTAAGCACACAGGGGTGGGCAGAGGGGTCTGTCAGACTCTTACTAAAACCACCCCGGTGAACCTCCCGCACTTACGTCGGGGATCACGGGAGCTAATACGACTTTTGCGATCCCCGGATTGGTGTCAACCGCCTCTAACATAATTACACTTTGCTTAGCCTAGAAATCAAAACCCAACGCTTAGTAGTGACACTTATGACCACTAGAAAAATGAGGAAGTCCTTTTTAACACCATCAGCACGCGTAGCATGACCACCATAGAAACGAGTTTTGTCGACGGAAGAATAGACAAAATGTCACGGCGATGTTAAAACTGAAGAGAGGAAATATTTCTAATCTTCAGTCGACAAAATTCTACGATGTCGAGCATGGCGACTATTTTTTCTCTACTTTTGAGTTGGAGTTCAGTTCGGGTTACATTTCTTTTTTTTTACAGGATTATATTAATTATAATCATCAATATAATACTCTAAGATCGTTTAATCCCACTGTATGACTATTCAATGAAAAAGTCCTTAGCGGATCCACCTTAATTACATTAGTTACCACTCTCTTGCTATGGAAAGAATAACTGTCTTTGTCTTCATAGAAACCCGAGTCTACGGGTCGCCCCGTGCTCGGGCCGAAGAGATGTCTATTCTTGGTAGAATTGAGATAGAATTGGTCATACTACGCCTGCTGAGTATTTTATTACAAAGCAAATGTCTTCCACAGTTTACGTCCGCGTTGAACAATGATATTCAGCCGGATGGTTGGCTTGGAAGTTTAATGTATCTCCATAGACATAACGACAGATATATAGATCTGTAATTAGCTTTTAAGGAGAAATAACCTACTGATTTTTTCAAATGTAATCAATCCGTGTTTTTGGGCATAATAGAGTAACATAAAAACTTTTTTTTTGCATATTTAAAACTGAATATTAAGGTCACCTGTCAATTATTTTCGCCAATCGGTAGTTATATGTATAGTTTACTGAAAATGTATAAAATAAAAACACTTGACGGAATTGTCGTTGAGATTCAGCGTAATAGTAAAAATGATATGGAGGAGTTCCCAACTAGGGTAAAACCATTTCATTCACATGTTTTGGGTCCAACTTTGCATGAAACATGCCTGGTGTCCTTTGTAAATGAAACTACAAATTGGCATATGTAGATACATTTTTTGATTCATTAACCACTTGACAGTCCTTGGCCACTATAGTTGCCACTAAAATTTACAACAGATACTTTTAGAACAATAGTTTTTCATGTTCTACTAACCTTGAGTACATCAGACCAAGCCTTGATGCATCTCAGGAAGATGACTGCCTGTTTGGTCTTGCTGATCTCCTGGACCTTGTCGGAGACCACCAGGGGCAGCTCAGGTACTTTCTCGATGATATGACCTGAACAGAACATGAGAATGTTTATTTTTCTATAACAAGGAGTATGATCAGATTTATGAATATAAACGAGGCAAAAGGAATATGTAAGGATCGTAGTAGGTGGCGTTTTGTAATTTCAAACTAACATCTGACTAATCTGACTTCATTTGTAAGATAGAAAAGCAAATGTCTTCCACAGTTTACGTCCGCGTTGAACAATGATATTCAGCCGGATGGTTGGCTTGGAAGTTTACTGTATCTCCATAGACACAACGACAGATATATAGATCTGTAATTAGCTTTTAAGGAGAATTATCTTGCATTTGGATCTAAATCAAAAGCCATATATTAAAGCTAGATACGATCTACATAAGACAGTCCCCATAAACGCCCGTCCTTCACCACTTATTAGTGCTTTAGCTGGGAACAACTATTGCCAACGCACTGAGAGTTTAAACTCCAACAGTGCTTGTTCGACGACTTTTTTTTGGATGGGAATTCATCAAATGACGTCTCCTGCTCTGGGTGGAGCGGAAGGGCGTGTCAGACTTTTACTGACTAAAACCCGGGTGGGTTTTGTTCCTTCAGTTGCCTGTGACAGGGCCACGGTATCTCTTTCGAACGAATCTCGCGACCCTCACAGTTGTCCGCCTTGTGATACACTCTATTCAATTTTCAATCCTCGGTTTAACACAAGACAGTTGAAATTTCAGTACGCACAAGGAACCTGCCACGATTTTATGACGTGGGCTGCTCGCATTTTCTTTCTTCTCTTTGGGATACTACCGTATATCCTAGCAACTAGAAATGTTAATTAGACTTCGATAGTTCATGGACAGGGCGGCGCGGTCGTCCGCTGCCAGGGCGTACAAACATGTTTAAATACTTTTTGCACAAGGAACACCGATTAGTGTTTCATAACTTTGATGAAACACGCAACAAAAACCGTCTCATAGTTTAAAAGATCTAAGCGTAGACGCGAGAACCGACTGTTGTATACTATGTAGAGTTAAGAGATTTTTTTTTAATCTCCCGATTCTGATTACGGTTCCAGTACATCCGTACTGAAAACGCAAGAATCCGCTGGATGCAGGAAGCACAAAACCGGTCGAAGTGGCGGAGCTAGGGGGAAGTCATGTCCAGCAGTGAACGTCTTTCGGCTGAAATGGTGATGAAATCCCTACTATCTACAGCAGCCTGTAGTACATACCTCTAGCCTGCACGAGAGCTGGCACTCCGCTAGCGGCGACGGCAGCGGCGACGGCGGCGCGCCTCTGACGTAGGTTGACGCGGCGGTGCCAGCGGCGCCACGGCTTCGTCGGCGCGAACATGCGGCCTCCGCGGCACATGTTACCGAACGCACCCTGGCCGGACCTGGGTGAACGGAGTTATATGGTAAGAGACGTTCTTGGCTGGTTGAAGACGAAGATCTAAGTCGTTGTCAGTAGTTGTCCTTCTAATTTAGTATCGGCTTGAGTTAAACGCCTGGCGTGAGCTGTCAGCTAGGTGGCATTTTATTTTAAGAATAGCCGTTCAAAGATAAAATTTGAATGCGGTTCCACTGTATCATAATGTTCTGCAGTATAATTTCTGCTGCATGGGAACAAATATGTGTCTACATACATTACACAAGACTGTTTCCTTCGCGATCTAATTTTAGCTCTTGCCTAAAACTTTTTGTATTTCCAACTTTATTTTGGCTTAGGTTAAGTTCTTAATGAAAAAATTACGCCAAACTAGATTGTCAGATTTGTAAGAACTGTATTTCGATTTGTGTTAGGTTCTGATTTCAAAATCAGCCAGTTATTATTGAATTTTTCGTGGAACTAACATTGTTTTACGGATTCCAAAAACCAAACATAACAGTCGTTTGGTTGCTTTAATTTACATGTCAGTGTAAGTTGGAGTTTAGAATAGTTGCAATGATGAAAAAAAAATTTGGTTTTCCGTTTTTATTTATTTCATTAGTTTTCGATATCGAGACCTAACACGTGGCTAATTGCCAACTAAATAAAATTTGCCCCTGTATTTTAAGTTACCACACGTACACATTTTGGAATAAAGGATTGGAGTATATCTGCCTATACCTATATAAAATCTATCTGATATCTTGTCCAGCGTGTTACACCCAGATACAGAACAAATGATTGTGCTGAAGTTGATGGATGCTACTGAAATGGCTAAGCTCGTAGCCAAATTCTAGGCTAACTCTATTTAGATTGCCATTGACACACTAAAAAGATGGAATACAGGCGAGTTGTTTTTATAACGTAGATGTATTCTAACATATCGAATGCGTCTACCCACAGGGAGTAGACGTCCGCGCTATTAGAACTTTGATGTACCCCGCCATTGTCACTAATCACAATAATTTGTACTGCAACAGTGTTTAAACGGGGATCTCTGTAGGCTAGTTATCATAAGAAATCAAGAATGCTTTTCGAGAGGCTGTTGGGAGGTCTTTGGGTATGGAATCCTAAAAAGCAAATTCAGGTCATTCCCAAAAAGGATTTTTTTTTTCATTCCCTAAATTAATTTTCCCTATAACTAATTTTACCACTTTCAGGCTTCCTCTAGTATACTCATATAGAACCCGAAATTTCAAAAAAAGGTGGGTACCGTCAGTTTAAGGTTTTGACCTTGACCGCCCGTTTTGGACTTGAGTTTATGCCCCGGTTTCACGTTTTTTACTATGAAATTGTACAGGATAAAACTTATACCTTAGTACACTGATGAGAATTTTAGTGACGCCCGCAGCTTTCTAGTCCTACTAAAATCCTATCCTACTAATATTATAAATGCGAAAGTTTGTATGTATGGATGGGTGGATGTTTGTTACTCTTTCACGCAAAAACTACTGAACGGATTTGGATGAAATTTGGAACACAGTTAGTTTATAACCTGGATTAACACATAGGCTACTTTTTATTCCGGTAGTACGTTCCCGCGGGATATTTTCCGACCTCCACGCGGGCGAAAACGCTGGCAGTAGCTAGTTAATAATAAATCATCAAAAAAATTTCAGAAGACGGTACATACACTAGAAAAAGAAAACATGGAAGCCATCTTACCTGTGGGTACCACCACCACGGACACGGGGGATACGCGCTACAGCACGTCCGGTACCCCATGACTCGGCACTGGTCTGGTGACCTGGTTGATACAGGCAGAAAAAACATTAAGATGAAATATCACCTTGACCTGAACGGAAAACAAGCACCGTAAGTTTGCCTATAGAGAAAATCTGGTCCAATATTAACAAAATAAAGCATTTCATAATTAACTAAAAAGTTTCGTTTGTGACCTTGACCTTGATGTGTGTCAAGGTCAATATGTTAATTCAACATATTTGAGTGAGTCATAAGGCCCTTTTTATTGTCATCAAATGACTTATCCTGCTACTGGTGGACAGTGAGGGCGGGTCAGACTTTTACTGACAAAAACCCACCACTTTCAGTTGCCTCTGCCAGGGCCACGGTAACACTTTGAAACAAATCCGCGACCCTGGCAGGGGGTCATAAGCACCTAAGAAGAAGCTTTACCAAACTATTAAGATCTAGATTCTGTTCTTTTTGGTAAGGAATTATTCAAGTGATGTCCTTATTGAAGCGAACTTTACTTAGATTAAAGGGTTGTATGTAGTAAAAACTCTGCACCCGTCCCCACTATAGAGTGAGTCCAGAACGCCATGTCTTTACGTTGATGTTGCACTAATCCGCAGTAACGCTCCACGGCAATATCATCCGGGAGTGTGGACATTTAGTGCTGAAGTTTTGTTAATGATTAATAGATTTTAAAGTGTTAGATTAAGTTTATAAAAGCATGTAAAGAAAGTTATTCAATATAATGAGCAATTGTGCTGAAACTTTTCCTAACCACAGGCACAAGTAAAAATAAAGTTTTTTTTTTAACATATAAAATTTCAGCCATATATGGCTGATGAGGCATCATCAGCCATATATGGCTGAAATTTTCCAAACCAATTGAGCCGTGTCAGCCATATGTGGCTGATGGCATAAGCTTGTTTCCAAAAGTGCGATTTTTCGTCATCAACCACGTTTTACATATTAAACTGTATGGAGTATGGCAAGGCCTGGTAATTTATAACTACACTGATGGCATCGGTACTTTTACCAAAAATTTGAGAAATATTAAGCTTGAAAGTGGAAGTTTCGAAAACAAATCTGCCCTGTATGGCAGCCACCATTATTTATTTTTTACTTCACTATTCTATTACGTAATATGTTACGAAAATAGTGTAAGAGACATTCCTACCTAACATTAAAGAATAATAAAAAAAAACATGGTTAGTTCATTTGTTACTCCAGCATTATATGTGTTAAAAAGCTGAAGTGACTTACCGGCCTCCTTGCTGACAGAGTAAGGCTGCCTGCCATTCTTGGACATGGACACGTGCACATCGTTGACGAGGTCAGGCCTGATGGGGGCCTTGAACACGAACGGGAGAGGGAGGGAGGCGCCAGCGACAGCCTCGCTCTTCTCCGTGTAGACCGACACAAGCGGTCGGGCAATTGATAGACTCTGAAATAGATGATTAAGTTATTATTAGATGTTCAGATATTTTAGAACCTATAGTGAATGTCTAATAGACGGTAATGTTGAAAGTGAATGCTTATTTTTACTCCTATTAAAAGATGTTGAAAACTGAATGTGTCATTGATCTAGTCTGGTCTAGTCCTGGGTTTGATTCCTAGGTAAGGCAAAATTTAATTGATTTCTTGTATCTGGAAAAACTCAGCTGGAGAGTTGACTCCAGTCTGGATCCGTGCGTGGTTGATGGCAATATGGTTGCTTCCTATTGTAGTATATTGGGATTGGCAAAATGTGGCCAAGCTTTTGCCCAATTATTTGGAGAAACAAAGCGTAATGTTATGTCAAAACTATTTGACTATCAAGGTAGAAACGTTGTAAGAGTATACCATGTGCATTGTACTTGTGTCTTATTTCAATAACACAAGTTTGTTATTTTTTTTTTATATTATAATATTAGTACTCCTTCAGATGACCCTCACCTGGTTTGCGTGTTTACATACAAATAATAGTCACCTGTGGACATTGAACCCACACTTCTTTCCAACTTACCAAAAGCCTCAGTTACCCATGCCAACAACATAAAAGACTACTATCCAAATTACTTGCAAAGAGAGAAGGCCTGTGTCCGAGCAAAGGGAACCAATAAGGGCTAATTTTCTTCCCTTGGAAACCATTCAAATATATAACATACTACATTATACCAAAGGCACACTTTCCCCTATTTACTTTCAATAATATGACTAATTGAAGATTGTATTCCTCAAATCGACACACAAACCAGTATTTACTAGCCATGCTTCCTATGGGAACTGTTTACTATACCCCTTAAATTATACCTAGTAGACTATGGTAGTACAACTAGGAAGCATTTGGGGAAAAATAACTTACAACCAAAATTTAAGAGGGTAACAAAAAAAAAAGTAGCGGAAGTTACCACATTTTTCGCTTTTTTCTACAGTAATCATAGCGAGAGGTGAAGTTGAAAGGTAATAGAGTCAAATTGTGATGTTTTGAGGTTGTTTTCAATGGAAAAGTCAAGGATTCCGGTATCAATTTGACGAACGAACAATCATAACCTCAAAATTTTCACGCATTTTCATAACAATTAAATGTTAGTAAAATAGCCTTTTCATAGGATATTTCACTACAAAAGCTTGTTAATTAAAGTTGAACATCGTTTTGTAACAATGTTCGTAATGATTTTACGAAAAATAAACAAGGGATGCGCTGATGGCGTGTGGTTTTCATCGATCGATAGTTCATCTATGAACACATTATCATGTTGTAATAGGGATCTAAAACGCTGTTAAAACCCATATAATGTTGAATTAACACAAATAACTTACGAAACACCATCATGATCTTGTTATTTCGCGAAATGTAAAAGCAAACACGTGTTTCGAGCACGGCAACAAAATACTTTCAACGACACACTTTCACTTCATCAGATTGAGTCACTAAACTATATTAAACGGTAGAAATTCACATCAGTTTCTATTAAACTTACCATTTCGCTATTCCAGCGAAGTTATTCCTCCAAAAAACACTATAAGCGGCGGTAAAGACCATCCGCCATGCCACGGAGGAGTAAAAAGACCGGAAATTAGAATGGTTTTTTGACAGTATGAAAAGGCAGTAACCAGCCCAAAAAAATCTATATTTAATAAGAAAACATTTTTTTATTGTTTTACGAAACAAATAATCCTTATATTTCTGTTATAACATAGGGTAAAAAATGCATTTGATTTTTTTATTAAATTATCTGCAAAATGCAGTAATCTATAGACAAAAAGCGTAGGTAATTTTCACAACTGCGCCAAGACATTTTTTGTAATGCCAGGTTAATCGAATATTGACAAATGAATGACATTTTAGTAGACACGAATTATTATTATTTACAAATATTTTCAAATAGTAGTATTGTATGTAAAGTTATTATTTGGTGAACACCAAAAGAAATCTTGAAACGGTACAGTACTTATTTCTGTTTTAAAACCTATAAAGTGCATACAAAATATTGGGTGTTCTAAGCTGAGGTTCTAAGCAATAATGGATGCTAAATTAAACCTGTGAAACTCCCCAGAACAGGTAGCTAGACCACTTCATCCACATACAACAAGCATCCTAGTCATAGCTGGACTACTGAACCGTTTTTTATTAGTTTAATAACAACAATTTGCCCACCACGACGTTAAATGCATCAGAATATTGCTTTGCGATTTTGTAATAGCCACATTTGGCTAGGAAGCTACTCTCAAAACACATACATTGTCAAGTTTATAATGTAAATAGTGCTGGGAAACGAATGACAATGCAACGTATTTGCCTATCTTGAATATCAATTCGTGTAGCATGGCGTGAGGCCCCAAATTGGCCCAATGATGGATTTAGCACACGGAACGGGTTGCCCTTACCCTGACTGTTAGACAAATATTATGTTATGTTCTTTTAATTAAGTTAAGCATCAAAGATTGTTGATCAAAACAGGCACTCTCCCCAAAATTACTTGAATTCTTGCAATTATAGTCCTGACAAATATGTTTGTAATACTTGTATTTCAACAGCATCAATGGATGAAAAACCAAAATGCAGTCACGATATAGATCCAATAACACAACAGCCAACAAAGAAAGATCAATCAGCAGCTCAAAAAGACCAAATGACACTGCCAGAAGTACAGACTCCAGCAACAAAAGCGCAAACTGTATTAAAAAAAGAAAGTCCAGCTTGTTTTGAAGACCAATCAACTGCACCAATGATTCAAACTGTAATAAGGATAGATCAAACCATTTATTCGATAGAGCAACCCGCGCTTTTGAAAGATCAACCGGTTTATTCAAAAGAGGAACTGGCTCATCCGGAAGAGCAACCAGCAGCATATTCGAAAGACCTACTGGCTGGCTCGAAAATTCAAAACGCTTTAACAATAGACTATGCGGGTGCATATTTGAAAGACCAAGTGGCTTATTCAAAAATTACAAATGCTTTAACAATAGACCAACCGGCTGCAAGTTTTCCAGAGTTTAAATCGTCTTCGTTCAAAGAACAAACAACTACACCAACAATTCACATTGATTCTATTAGAGATGAATTGTCTTCGTCAAAAGACGAAACTTCTTTAGAGAAAATTCATACTACTTCAACACAAGACGAATCGGCTTCATCAAGAGAGCTCACGATTACATCAAAAATTAAAATTGCTTCCACAACAGTTCAATCATCTTTTCCAATAGAAGAAAAATATATACTGAAAACCGAATCAGGATCAACAAACGACTATGAATCGACTATGATGACTACCCCAAAAAAAATTGTAGAAGCAATAATGGAAAATTATTCGAAAAAAATTGAACCAGGCATCTCCTTGTGTGCTGCTAGGCCTTCAGTAATCCGATCTCATCATATAAATAGTGGCTATTTAAGTTCCAATGCACCTTTAAAAATTAGTTCTTGCACTCAAAGTCCCATTACAACTCATCCAGGGTCCCAGTTGCCATTAGCAACTGCTGTGGCCGTACCAACTCAACCCCCTAGTTTATTCTTGCAAGCCTTATCGAAACTTAACGAAAGTTCTGTAACTCTTGCAGCTATCAGCCATTTTCAACTGCAATCCTCCTCTAACTTGAGTAAAGTCTATAAAATTGAATCTGGGGAAATAACACCACCAGACTCATTGTCAAGTGCCCCACCGACCTATTCCTTTGTTTTACGTCAATTGGCTGTCAGAAGGAGGCCCAGATTTATGGGAACATTTTTTCCTTCGCCGTCTTTCGTTCAACATGCTCCTCCACCTACTTATACTGGTGCTTTTGATGTTTACATTGAACCTGCTCTTCCTCCGCCTCCTACGAGAGTTTACAACTTTGGATTCGCTTCAATGCCTATCGTTTGCCCCGAATGCGGGTATACGGGCATGACAGTAGTAACAAGTCATATAACTATATGCACGCATTTATGTGCTTTTCTTTTATGTTTACTCTGCTGTTGGATATGTGCTCCCTTACCGTATGTATTAAGGTCATGTAAAGACGTTTATCATTATTGTAGAAATTGTAGGAGTTTCTTAGGTATGTATTGTCCAACTAATCCCGAGAGTACTGCGTATCCAAATGTTCCGTAATTTTACTTGTTGTAATACTTAATGAGTTGGTTTGAGTATTTTTAATATTAATATATTTTTAATACGATTTTTCTAGTAAGTGTAACTTTATAAAGTTTTTAGTTTTCTTACTAGCTTTATGTTTGATCGCAATCGATTTCAAAACGAAATCTAATGATTAGCCATAGACAATAAATATTTTTGAATGGATCATGGATTTCGGATTTTATTTTGCAGATTGTATTTTAAAATTAAATTAATTTTCGAAGTTTTATTACAGAACGCATTTCATTACTATTTTATTGATAAAACTTGCAGCATTTTATTTTCTTGTGTTGCATGAAACAATAGTGATTTGCAAAGATCCGAAATGTGATTTTATTACGGATGCGTTCCTATTTATAAGTTAACGAGTTGTGAAAACTATCGATCAACTGACTGAATAACATATCCAATTAACCATGTAAAAACTGCTAATCATCTCTTAATTGACATGGATTTATTTAGAAAGACTAAGCTTTAAGCATTTGTTTAAAAATTGCATTTATTTATTGTTAATTCTGAACGTTTCCACTGTCAATATTGTTTCAGCGCCCTCTAGCGTCAAAATGTCCTGTGTAAAATTAGAAGTCACAGCCTTCCGTAAGTTCCGTGTGTGTTGCGGAAAAATCCCTTTTTGGGCGTCCGACCACATGTGTGAATAGTGAACAAAATATGGTTCTGTTATGATTTTATGTTAATAGAAGCGTATTTCATAGTGATCAGTACACGACTTCGATAGATAAAGTGCGTACGGATCGTTCAGTGTGCCAGAAAAGTTGGAACAAGACGACGGAAGTGCATTTTTTTCGATGTAAATACGGTCCAACCAGGGTCAGTCCGGTGTGGTACGAGAGGTTCGCGCATATTTCCCAGCGACCGGCCGTGTGTGCGCGCCACTGGGACGTGTGAGTTACTCGTGAATAATTCGACCTTCGTACTGTTCGATCGGGCCGTTTTTATCGGGAAAGTTCGTTCGCGATTAGTGGGTTAACCCCATCATGCCGTCGTGTTGACGGGCATGGAGGCGCGCTCGTGATCGACTGTCGGCGCGGAGCGCGCGCCCGGGCTTACATAACGAGGGCAGCGGCGGCATGGCCGCCCGCGTGTCCGCCGAGGGCGCAGGGCCCTCTTACGCGTCAGTGTTGAACTTTAGAGGGGGTGACAGCAACAAGGAGAACATTGAGGCCGCGCCGGGCGAAGTGTTGGAGGCTCCTCCGACAAAGCAGGATGACGAGGAGGAGGAGGGGTTCGTGCCTGTCATATCGCACGGACGCCGTCCTGGGAAGGGGCGAAGGCACCCTGAGCGTAGGGCTCCGGCTCGCCCTCACAAGGCCCCCGCACCGCACACAGAGCCACAGCCAACGCCAGAGCAGCAGCAGCAGTCGTCTGAGAGCCAGCCGAAGAAGTTTGTAGAAGCACCAATACCTAAAGTGAACCCTTGGCAGGTGAGTGGTATTATGTAAACAAAATAATGTCATAACATTAATGATGCAATTCTGTTCTATGAATACTTCAGTCATGAAAGAAAGAAATTGTTTATATTATGTATTGTACACACTTTTTCCAACTATGACTTATGTGCGTTGGTCTTTGCTTCATATTACTTTTTTTCAGGTTATGTTGACTTTAGACCGCGGCAATCGCATGTTATGCCTATTGATGTTGTTATTGTTTCTCAATATTCTTATTGGCATTTGCGAGGGAGATGTGATTCGTATGATTTGCATACTCTAGCATAACTTACGGTTTAACACATTCACCGAGATTTATAATTTGGTAACATTGCTTCCCATTTACTAACAATACATTATTTCTATTGTAACACTAACCGAATTTGAAAATTTTTAAAATGAACAAAATCTGCATTATTTTGACTTCTTTCATGTCGAACTATATTGCGGTCGCCTTCCAGTCTAACCAGATGCAGCTGAAAACCAGTAATTCTTCATTTGTAATTTTCTATCATTTCTTTATTCTAGATTTTTTAGAATTGTAATATTCTTTAGATGATAATAAGGCTTTACAAATGTTTATCAATGGTGCTATGGGTGAGTACCACTAGATATAGGGCCATATTCTATAGAAAGGTCATTGCAAGCCTTCAAGGTGTTATGGTGCTATAGATTTCAGCGTCTTGCACCCTATTACACCCTATTGCACAACAATTTCAGTTAAATTGAACTTTGCTTAGTATAGATGAAATAAATTTGCAAAGAGACAAAAGTATATAAGCATGCCCTTCCTTTTATACTTTTGTCTCTTTCATGCCTTGATTATTTGTTTTCTGTCAAACACAATACTATTTTGGCCTTTTGTGATACAGGAACTCCCTGCAAAACAGTTGAAGAGTTAAAATAAAATAAGAATTCAGTTGATATTTCAACTAGACCTAATATAAAAGTTGTAGAAAATCTCTCAGGCATTAAGTCCGCCTTTGTACAGTATATTTTTTTACTTGTGCATAAAGTTTTAATAAATAAGAGTCACCGGTACACAGATGTTTTTTCTTAAAGCTAAATAAATAAACTATTAGTGATGAAAATTGATTTTATTTAACAATAGAAAGAACAAAGAACTGCATTATACAATATTACACACAGAAAAACATAAATTACTTAAGTTATAATATAGCCCACAGTGCTGTTCACATATTACCGTAAATAAATAAAACTATTTTGAACATTTTGTTTTTAAAAACCTAAAAAAATATAGCTTTGACATGACTAATTATGTACGGTTTACTTGAAACTAGTTTCAACCAGTCAAATGGCTTTAAATTAGTTAAGTTATACTTGAATCTTGAGTGAGGTTCTCATAAATAGGCCTTAAGATTAAGATGTAACTTATCATCACTCAGTTATCTGTATTTATACCTATTTCAAGATAGGTGGGTTCATTTGGCAGAGTTAATTGAAATTGCAGTCAGTAGAGCATAAATACATTTTTTGTATCAATTTATAACTTTTACATTGCATAGATATCGAGTTTCTGCATTGAGAATTTGAACTAGTCAAACTTTAGTTTAGAATAATTTAACTAGAGTTGGACCAGTTCACCACTTCAAATTATGAATTACTAGCTTCTGCCCGCGACTTCGTACGCGTCAAATATTTGCTCCCCTGAGCCTTCCCGTCGCATCGCAGCCTGCCAGTTTTCGTCCATTTTTTTGTTGCTGCTCCGCTCCTTTTGATCGCAGCGTGATATTATATAGCCTTCCTCAATAAATAGGCTACCCGACTCAAAAATAATTTTTCAATTCGAACCAGTAGTTCCTGAGATTAGTGCGTTCCACCCCCCATTTTAGGGAAGTGGGGGGTTAGAAAGAGACAAAAAGTAGCCTATGTCATTCTCCATCCCTTCAACTATCTCCACTTAAAAAATCACGTCAATTCGTCGCTCCGTTTTGCCGTGAAAGACGGACAGACATACACACTTTCCCATTTATAATATTAGTATGGATGTAAGGTTTCCTCAAAAACAAAAAGTATGCATTTTGCAAAGAAATTTTAAACTCAAATTTATTGTAACCAGTTTCACCAGTTCACCACTTCAAATTCTGAATTCAGTAAGATAATTCCTCACAAAAAAAAAATTTTTAGAGAAATTTTAAATTTGATAGCTCTTGACCAAGCGCGGTGATCAATGATCATGTCTTCTCTGCATGAAAAAAGACCCTGTCAGCTGTGGGGTGTGTGTTGTTATCTTTGCCGTGTAAAATTAAAATGTGTTCTAGTGCTAAATAAAACTAACTAAAATTGTAAAATAATTGTGAACTAGGTTCCACAGTAGTCGAAATTCAACCATTGTTCATTTAAAACTTAATGTATTTTCGTCCTAGCTAGGTTACATGGTAACCAAGTTGTGCCAACCCAGGTGCCCACATAAACCATCATCATTCTTCTGCCCTTATGCCAATTTATTTGGGGGGTCCGTGCAACATGTCTTTTTCTTCCACACCTCTATATCAGCCGCCGCTCCCTTTCTAATTCTCATAAATCACACAGGCCATCCATAGTTTCTTTGGTCTACCTCTACTCTTATAGCCATCGACATTCATACTCAATACTTAGGTTACGATAGGTTCCCACAGAAGTACAGAGAATTTAAAATAGACACTGCTTACATAAAATTTCAACACCGTCTCAACCTTTATTCAGCATTCCAGTTAGAGGCTTTATATTGCACTGCGGTCATTTGTATAAATGATTGTTTCAACATCATACATTTTATAAAACAGTTGTAAAAACAATGTTTTACACCATATTAAAGGTGTAAAACCTACATTTTTATCACTCAATTGTTATTTCAAGTTTTTAAACATTACTTCCTTATGTTAGCTGAAGTTATTTTTCAGCAGAATTTATTTAAACCGTAGATAAATTAGCAAACTTCATTTCAACATAGATAAAAGTAATCTAGGAATATAATTATAATAAATATGTAGTCTATAAACTGTTATCACTTCTTAATCCTAAGTCATTTTAATCCGGTAGATATTTTAATAAAAATATTTATTTTTCTAAATCATTGTAACTCGCTCATTGCTGAATACTCAAATGCTACTTAAGTTTAAGATGGTCTCAAAAGTTTGCCTGTTGTTATCATACACTTTTATGAAATGGAGACAGCATTTGACAAGCTTCATGCCCTTTTAAAAAAGGGGACGAAGGACGAAGGGGACGGGGGGAAGGGGACTGTTAGTAATTATTAATTTTACTGTTAGCCCGCACCACCCCACTGCTAGGCAAAGGCCTCTTCCCATGACTTCCAGCTCCTTTGATCCAGGTGTAAAGTGGACCACTGGTTGTATGTTAGCTCCCATCTGCTATGGGGTCTGCTGTGGCGTATAGGACGTACATAATCATCATCATTTCAGCCATAAGACGTCCACTGCTGGACACAGGCCTCTCCCAAAGGGGGCTTTGCCATAATCACCACGCTTCGCAGGTGGGTTGGCGATCTCAGTATTGTGGTAAAATGTATAGAGAATGCTGCTGCCCATTCTCTAGTAAGTCTCTTAGTCGCCGTCTACGACGCCCGCAGGAAGCCATGGAATGGTCTTATTTTTTTTTTTTTTTGTGGGTTGTAAATCATCAAATGACGTCTTCCGCTCTATGGTGGAGCGGAAGGCCGTGTCAGACTTTTACTGACTAAAACCCACCCGTGTTCCTTCAGTTGCCCATATGACAGGGCCACGGTATCTCTTTCGAACCAATCTCGCGACCCTGGCAAGATGGTGCTATTCTTTACGTCTGGCACCATACAGAACATCATACACACAGGTTCATAATAAGTATCATAAATTCTCTCAAGGTTGAATATTTGGCCCAATTTTGATATCCAATTCAGATAATATATCTTTTGTCATAATGATATTTACTGTGACTGTTTTCTATACAAATAAATTAAAATGTGGTCTGTTTGGTAATGTCAAAGTATTGAGCTATTTACTAAATGCATATAAAAGTATATATGGTACATAAAACAGAAAGATTTCGTCATTGTCTGTTTGTTTGTGCTAATCTCCGAAACGGCTGGACAGAAATGTCCTTGTTTAATGTTTAAAAATGTCCAATACCTCATCAAAACTAACGCAACAATGTTCATGAGCTGAACAAAATACATAACAAAGATAAAACCATTAAACAAACATTATTTGAAAATTATTTCACTACTTACCATGATTCTTTCTTCTTCTTCTTTCTTTCTTTCTTCTTTCTTTTCTTTCTTTTTTTTCTTTCTTTCTTTCTTCTTTTTCTTTTTTTTTTTTTTTTTTTTTCTATACATACTTACAAATAGACCAGTGGTGGCCCAGTGCTCATGGGTTCGAACCCAGGCAGGCGCTTTACTTTGTGTAAATAATTTCATCACCACTGCTCTCAAAACAGTGAGGAAACCGGCATAGCCTAGAACCAGAAATTCGTAGCCCGTCTCCCACCTCTAAGGAGGCCTGTTTCCCAGCAGTGGGATCATATAGGCTAGGGGATTATGATAACATATATAAACTCACGCCTTTTTCCTATGGGGGTAGGCAGAAACTACAGAACGCCACCTGCTACGATCCTTACATACTGCTTTTGCCTCGTTTACGTTCATACATCTGGTCATACACACACGTCGGTTGCGAGTACTACGCACCTGACCTTTCTGAAGAACGTCACCAATTTGGTAAAGTTATCATAACTTGTTCGGTGTGGTGTTGGATGTAAAGAATAGCACCATGCCATTTCCTCCCGTTGTAAAAGGCGACTAAGGGACTTACTAGCAGTGGCGAAAGCACCATATAACACGATTCCTACCGGCTTGCCCTACCGGCTTGCCTTCGGGGATTCGCATTGGTAACTCTATCACTATTAAAAATACAATAGTAGGTATGTAAATAGTGGCTACTATTGTCAATAAATATAGTTACACTACGGGTATTTAATTCACCATAACATTGAAACAATAAAAAAGGTTATTTATAGCTTTTTATTACAACAAAAGAGAAATGTTCTAAATTAACCCGGCGCCAAAACGTCATAATCGGGAACTAAAAATTCATACAACAGCGATCCCGTAATGATGTCACTTTAGGTCACGTGGCACCGCTTGATATGTACGAGAGCAAGCCGCTGTACAACGGGTTATGACAGAGACAGGTATAGAAAAATGCGTCAGCGAGAACGAGATAGAGGAATATTGCATATTTTATTCGGTTTTCAGCTGTTCAATTTAATTGCATTTAATTCATTGCATTCCTATATTAATTTTAGAATGATAGTAAGTATTCTTTATTGATGAGTCAGTAAGTTAAAGCCGACTTCGCTTCGGCTTCTCTTTTAGAAAAATTTACACCTCGCCACTGCTTACTAGAGAATGGGCAGCAGCGGTCTCTATGCATTTTACCACCATACTGCGATCGTCAACCCAAAGAGTGTCAATTATAGCAAAACCCCCCCAAATTGAGGGAGGTCTATGTCCAGTAATGGACGTCTTTCGGGCGAAATGCTCACTTGGGATTGATTTTATACCTAAGTTTTCTTTTAAAACCAATATTTATTCTTAGCTTTTTCATATACCATATCAATCGTAGACCTTTTTTTACGCTCTTGTTTACATGAGAAAAATAATTCTATAATTATCCTTATCAATGTGTGTTTAAACATTTTTGTAAACAATTGATTAAATAAGAAATAGTTATAACTCATATATTTCGTCATAGCCCATGAAGAATATCTATACAAATAAATAAATAAAACTGAAATGTCTGTTTTTAATTTCAAATTAACAGCTTTTTAACCGACTTCAAAAAAAGGAGGAGGTTATCAATTAGACTTTTGACGTTCAAAAAGTGCTGACTCTCAGCCTAGTTTGAATAAATGACTTTTGATTTTGATTTTGATTTTTTGACTATTTTATTTTTCTTCATTTTTTTTATTTTTGTTACCTCATGTCTTTGACTGGGAGAACCGATTTTGATGATTCTTTTTTATTTGAAAGCTGGTGCTTCCCGAATGGTCCCATTTTAATTTGGTTCCATTCGGACAATGGGATCCATATGAAAAACATATAAGTCTGAAATTTGCATTAAGTATTTGCGCGACAAATGAACGAATAACGCGATTAGATTAGTGCGGGGTATCTACCATAACTAAAAAGTTATAAATAAAAACGTTTTGCAAAAAAATAAAAACCGACTTCCTTAAAAAAACACTACAAAGTCAAACATAACTTTAATTTCGGAGGTCTTTTTTTTAACTTTTGCCTCTCTGTCTGTCTTTTTGTTCCGGCTAATCTCTGAAATGGCTGGACCGATTTTGACAGGACCTTTATTGGCAGGTAGCTGATGTGTAAAGAGTAACTTAGGCTACTTTTATTTTAGAAAAATACCTGTGTTAATTTCCGACATCCAAGCGGTATTTGCCATTTTCCCCACGATGTATTCCTTCACTGTTTTGAAACCAGTGGCGATGAAATTATTTACATAAAATAAAGCGTCCTGCATATTCCTGCGGCCTTCACAAGGTCATCGGTCCACCTTGTGGGAGGCCTTTCGACTCTATGTCTACCGGGACGCAGTCGCCACTTTAGAACCTTTCGGCCCCATCGGCCATCTGTTCTGCGAGCAATGTGCCCTGCCCACTGCCACTTTACTTTGGCAATTCTTCGGGCTATGTCGGTTATCCTGGTTTTCTTACGGATCTCTTCATTTCTGATTCGATCGCGTAAAGAAACTCTAGCCCTCTTTCTTCATCGCCCATTGGGTAATTTTCATTGTCATGTTTATCTTTACATAGTATAAAACAAAGTCGCTTCCCGCGTCTATAGGCTTAGGCGGTTCACCCACTGAAGATGCGTCCCGCCGCGGTGCGCGGAGTGGCGTATAACGCACGGGGTGCCTTCCCGCGCATTTCCGCGTCGGCAGTGTGTTGTGCTAGGCGTGATTTCTATATAGATTAAGATACTTGCGTACAATGGTAAAATCTGCCATCCCGTTTTACGCGACGGGGCGCGGTGCAGTGGGTGGAGCGCCTTAGATCTTTTACGTACGTACGGATTTTAATGCGGTTTTTATCAATAGACTGAGGGATTCCAGAGGAAGGTCTATATGTATTATACGCGGGCGAAGCCGCTGGCGAAAGCTAGTATGTAATATTATTGTAAAGAAAGTGTTGGTTCTTAATCTAATAAACGATTTTTGACTGTTTGAAGCTGCAAAAGAATCTACAAAATGACACATAGAACATGATACCCCTTAGTAAGCCTGTTTGTCTGACTTTCGGGCTTCTAGAATACCCGTGTCTGTCAAAGATCTGTAATAGAACAATTTCTTTGAAAACTTATTTAAATTGATCTACTAGATCGCGTTTGACCCTACTTCTTCCCGTGGGTTTGGTAAGAGGCGACTAAGGGACTTACTAGAGAATGGGCAGCAGCGTTCTCTATGCATTTTACTACCATACTGCGATCACTAACCGGCCTGCCAACAGTGACGATTATGGCAAACCCACCCAAAGTTTGGTGGGCCTATGTCCAGCAGTGGACGTCTTTTTTCTGAAATGATAATCGCGTTGAGGTATAGCGCCAGTCTGTAGGGCGTTTTACCTGCTTTAAGGCGTCTAATCAATAAACCATTAGCGGACTCCCGGCCACCGTAGGCGCGAGCTTGCGGGCGGCGAGCAATGGGTAGCTCGCCGCCCGGTAAGGACCAAGCTCGGGTCGACGGCGCGCAGTGTTCCACGCGCGCCTCAAAGAGATGTCAGCAGCAGTGTAGGGGTCTACTAGGACCGATGCCTGCCGGGGTCGCGTGATTGTTCGAAAGAGATACCGTGACCCTGGCACATGGGCAACTGAAGGAACACGGGTGGGTTTTAGTCAGTACAAGTCCGACATTTTCACAATCCTCCGCCCTCCCGCTCCGCCCAGAGCGGGAGAAGTCATTTGATGATTTCCCATCCAAAAAAAAAAAAAAAACAATAAACCATAATAATTAATTAATGAACAATTCATGATGAATAACACTTTATTAATTAATCAATCAATCAATACCTACATTAATGATAATATAACGGTATTTTTAATTCATATTGCATTCAACATAAGTTTGTTATTCCTTCCTCATACATGTACCTATTAAGTAATTGTTTATGTATTTAGGCTTATAACAACATAAATTGTGTTGATTATGTCGACACTTGAAAGGCAAAATAAGCGACATTTGCTGAAAGTTGCAGGAGAGTGATTCAAAGCTTTATTTTGCTTAGTCAATTTTGCCTTTCAAGCGTCGAAGTGTAACATTGTTGTAATCATAAAATAAGTATCTCCACGAAGATATTTCATGAAACAAATTCAGGTATAGACAAACCCGGAATCTGGCAAACTAAGAGATGATGAACGGAAACTGCGCCAGTAAACCAATTATCACTAATACCGTAAGAAATAAAGACAAAGTTTTTGTCAGTAGGATAGGATTTAAAAAGTATACGTGCTGTATATTAAAAAAGGTGCATTCATCTCTATGTTTTACCGTTAACGACGTAAAAAGTGATCAAATAAGTACCAACACAAAATTACAAATCAGTAAAAGAATTTAAAAAAAACCGGCCAAGTGCGAGTCGGACTCGTGCACCGAGGGTTCCGTACAAACCTGTAGGTATTCTCGGTTTAAAAATAATGTTTTTTTTTTAAATTTTTATATTTCAGTTGATTGAATGTAAGGTAAATTGCGGTTTACGATTTATGACGTTTTAAAAAAAACCACTCACTCGATCTCGTTCAAACCAATTTTTGGTGGTAGTTTACATGGTAATGTACGTCATATATCGTCGAGTGCAGTGCGATTCGCCGTTTCAATCGGACGCGCTTGCACTGTTAGCGGAAATTATTATTTTGCGCTGAGCGTGGCGAATGCCGCTGCCACTATGCGTTCGGAAGAACTTGTGGCGAACGAGATCCTGGCATTCCTGCAGTACCAGCTGGATGTCATGGACGAGGTCAGTGTGATCCAGATTTGCAAATCTAACTTCAATGAAGAGGAGATACGCAGTTCTAAAACACTGCTGTATGAGTCGTTACATATGGCTGATCGAATGCCGTCCCGCAGGAGGGATGAAAAGGGAGAGAGGAGTCTCCAAGACATCATAAAAGTGTTGAAGGAGATCGACCCGGACGACGTGCCGACTTTTGTGGCGAAGGATTTGCGCAAGCTGCCCCCCGTCACATTCGACCACGTCGACGTTACCAGGCTGCTGAGGGACATCACAACCTTAAGATCAAGCCTGGTCGAGATGCAGTTGAAGTTGGAAGCATCACAGTCCACCATCAGTGAATTACGTACCGAGGTAGCAGATCTACGCAACACGGTATGTAGGTCACACGAGCCAGCTACTAACGTCAACACATGTCACGGCACATTCAATGCATCGCAGCTGAGTTTCGAGTCAGCAAAATTCGACTCGCCGCCGGCCGCCGTCACTGCAAGCGATGCACAAGTGCGCCCCGCCGTCTCCGTGTCCCCCATCATTGGGACACCGACCAATCTTACCACGTCAGCACCGGAGCGTGGTTACTCGGCTGCCGTTGTTAAATCTCCCGCTAATCATCAGCGGCAACCTAATTATACGAGGGTAGCCCAAAGGCCCTCCGAAGCAGTTCGAAGCTCGTTACCGCCGGTAACAAGCCAACAACAGGCCGATGAAGATGGCTTCATTCGTGTGGAAAAGAAGAAGAAGAAGAAGCCTACTTGTCGCAATCAGTGCGGTACAGCATTGACGGGTCCCGATATGTTGCTGCGTCCCGCTATTCCAACCACGCAGTTGTACGTGTCGCGTGTACATTATACCACGAAGGAAGAGGACATCGTGAAGTACATCAAAATGAAGAGCCAGTTCACCGTGAGAGTCGAAAAGTTGGACTCGCGTCATAAGATTAACTTCAAATCTTTTGTGGTGCGGGTACCGACTCATCACCTGCAGACTTTCATGAAGGAGGAATTTTGGCCGAAGGGTGTCATGTATCGGCGTTTTCGCGGCAGGCTACATGAAACCACGACTCAGCGCAATACGTCGCCGACCCAACGTAACAAATGATTGTATAAGTGATATTTTTATTATGTATTAGTTTATATTGTGTAAGAATATTTTGTGTATTTTATTTATGGGCCATCGTTGCCTGATAATAAAGAAATTATTATTATTATTATTATTATATATTTTTTTTAGTTTTATCATTCTCTTATTTTAGAAGTTACGGGGGGGGGGGGGGGGACACATTTTACCACTTTGGAAGTGTCTCTCGCGCAAACTATTCAGTTTAGAAAAAAATGATATTAAAAACCTCATTACCATTTTTGAAGACCTATTCATAGATACCCCACACGTGTGGGTATGATAAAAAAAAAATTGAGTTTCAGGTCTATGTACGGGGAACCCCAAAATTTACTGTTTTTTTTTTTTCTATTTTAGTGTGAAAATCTTAATGCGGTTCACAGAATACATCTACTTACCAAGTTTCAACAGCATAGCTCTTATAGTTTCGGAGAAAAGTGGCTGTGACATACACGGACAGACAGACAGACAGACAGACAGACATGACGAATCTATAAGGGTTCCGTTTTTTGCCATTTGGCAACGGAACCCTAAAAAAGGAGAGAAGTTATGAAGACCAAATTAGATCTTAAAAAAGTCGATTTAATAATAGTCTAGTCAAATATTGAATTTTTGAAAGAGAGGAAGAAATAAAAATCCCTTTTGATACTTTTGTTATTATTATATCTAAACTAATATTATAAAGCTGAAGAGTTTGTTTGTTTGTTTGATTGAACGCGCTAATCTCAGGAACTACTGATCCGAATTGAAAAATTCTCTTTGTGTTGGGTAGTCTATTTATCGAGGAAGGATATAGGCTATATAACATCATGCTGCAATAAAAAATGGACGAAAACTGGCAGGCGATTCGATGCGACGGGATGGGTCGGGGAGCAAGAAATTTGTCGCGGACGAAGTCGCGGGCAGAAGCTAGTTAAGTAATATAGGAGTAAAACACCAACCCGCACTGGGCCCGCGTGGTGCATTATGCAAGGGCGTAGCTACTGCCGTATCTGCCGTATCAATTATACGGGGCCCCTGGGCCCCGACGTGCGTAAGCAGAAATTAATAAAAACTTCCCAATTTTTTTATTTTTTTTATTTCATAAATGACAAAAGTCACAAAAAGCAATTTCTTTTTTCCCGCGCACAGACCTGTGAGAACATTATAGACTGGTTATGAGGTGTTATAAACCCTAAAGTATTTAGAAATGGAACAAAGAGTACAGGAAAACTTAACATCACTACGCCTTTTTTCCAGCATGCGTAGCATGACCACCGTAGAAAGGGGTTTTGTCGACGGAAGAATAGACAAAATTACAGGTTGTAGAAAGATTAAAGACAGAATTAAAGATCGTAGAAAGATTTGTACCGTTTTATGCTGGCGTACCATGACAGTTCTATCTCTATTCTACTAAGAATAGACAAAGTTATTTCTATGGTGGTCATGCTACGCGTGCTGGAAGGGTTGAGCGGGCCTCCTATTGTACACCCGCATTCCACCAGTAATGTTTAATTCCTCGGGGCGAGCAATGAACCGGGTACAAATCCAAAATCCGAGATGCTACTGAAAAAATCCGAATAAAAAAAAATCCAATAACACTGCCCGAACTGGGAATAGAGCCCAGGACATCATGTTTAGCAGTAGCGCTTGCGACTACTAGACCAACGGGAAAGCAGTGATACAAAAAAAAAAAATGATCTGCCTAGTCTTGTTGAGGTCAGCTTCCAATCTAACCGGATGCAGCTGAGTACCAGTATTTTACATGGAGCGACTGCCTATCTGACCTCCGCCACACAGTTACTGGGTAATACGATACTCCTTGGTAAGACTGGTTGTCAGACTTTCGACCTTCTGACGACCTGTAACGACTGTCTAAGATCTACGAAAGACATCCGGGACCAACGGTTTAACGTGCTTTCCGAAGCACGGAGCGGTCTTGTTATGTAAAGATGGTCACCCATCCACGGACCAACCGCGGCAAGCGTAGCTTAACCTGAGCGATCAACCCGTGCGGCTGTTATTACTTAGCCATAGGCAAATAATATTGTTAGTAAAATAATGTCCTACTTATTGAAAAAATCGTGTTGCCTAAAATGCTTACCTTATTAAATTAAAACATTTGTGTCAAAACGTATTGATTTATGCTACTTACGGGAACATATGCTGTTACGTCATACAAAACACGTGTAAGTAAATAACATTGACTATGATGTCTCTGATTCTTGTATTTGTTTTATTGGTTACGATTGAAAATATTAATAGACTGTCTTTGGTCTAATAATGGTTGCAAGCGCTGCTGCTGATCATTAGGTGGTCGATTCTCAAATTGGGTAAAATATCTGGGTTGCGGATTTGTTTGAAAGAGTCACCGTGGCGTTGGCACAGGCAGCTGAAGGAACACGGGTGGGTTTTAGTCAGTAAAAGTCACGCTCTCCCCGCTCCGCCCCTGAGCAGAAGACGTCATTAAAATTTGATGAATTCCCAACGTAAAAACAAATAAAAGGCAAAATGTTATTTGAATTTTCCGTTGGGCAATTTCTCAGTAGCAGCTAGGAGTCTGGATTTGGGCCCGGTTGATGGCTATAGGCTCGCCCCCTATTACATGGGACTTAAATATGGGTTTACTATAGGTACACCTCTGCTTAACCCTTCGGATTTTACAGGCGTCGTGATATGTATGAAAAACGAATCATATTATATTTGACCCACTAGAATACTTTTTTGTTAATACAAAATTAGGACTTTCGGTTGTCCATAGAGTCGTAAATTTAACCAGCTGATCAGAATTCTTTCATTGCCAAATTATAACGTAAATGTAAATTAAAAATCGACGCAACAACGTCTCGATTATAAAAACCAATGTAAATTATGCCATCATACGGCATGACATAACATGTGATCATTTTGAGGTTATTTTTTATCAGCAACGTTTCATATCGGTACGATTTCGTGTTCCGTAATCACGATGTAGTACATAATATCATAGACTACAGTAGCACTTTTTTATTTATAGAATTCGCGCGGGAATTTTGTCGTTTGACTTTTCAAGATGGCGCGGTGTTTTAAATTGTAATGTGTTGCTTATTTTTTTTGTCGTAACGTTGCTTATTTAGCCCGTGGTTCGTTATTGAACCAATAATATTGAGATATTGACGGAGCCATCATTATTTATCCTTGAGATCTTATCAATCAAGCAGTTTCATGTCCTCATAAAAAATCCTTTGGTAGTGTTGAATACGTTTTGAATTAGTTTTTTTTTCTTGATCTTCTTATTTATACCATTTTCCTGTCTGAGGTAGTCCCAATACCATTTTAATCAACCACACTGCTTGTTTTCTACATTTAAACGTAATAAGGAAACTTTAATCCTTGTTGAACGCACGTGTTAAAAGATTTTAGTTCACGTTGCAACTGGTAGATGGCGTTAGTAGTGACGTCAGTTGATATTAAAATTATCATTAATTTGCATATCTGTATCCTTTTAGTAGGTATAATCTGCATAAATACATAATGAAGATTATACCTACTAATAACGTCTATCTGTTATAATGCCACAAACGTCGACTGTGCTATAACTATAGAGTTTTCTAGTGATTACTTGGAAAACTTCCGAGGAAGAAGAAATGTCTCAGTGAAATGTCTGTGTGTCTCTGAAATAAATATAGAAGAAAATACATTGCGCGTGTATGACTAGATGTATGAACGCAAACGAAGCTGGAGTATGTAAGGATCGTAGCACGTGGCAGGCTGTAGTTTCTGCCTACCCCCATGGGATGAAAGCGTGAATATATTGAGTAGAACTGTAGGTATTTAGAACATGTGGATGGGTGAACAACCTAGCCACTCAATTCATTGTTGCAATCTTTCAATCGTATTTATCAACTTGCTACTAGATAATGGTATCTTACGCATGTGATCCGAAAAGTATTGGTAATAATCCATTTTTACCCGACTTTAAAGAGTTTTTTTTCGTTATATTACGTTGACGTTTCTAAAATAAATGTAGCAAAAGTTACTGCCTATAACATCAGCTGCACAGGTGCGTCAGGTACCAGTGAAAGTCCCGTCAAAATCGGTCGTGCCGTTTCTGAGAAAAGCTGGAACAAACAGACATACATTTTTTTTTTAAATTTCATACTACATTTAGTAGAAAGCTGTTATTTTGACGTTACAAACAGACACTTTAATTTTATTTATTTCTGTTGATAAAAAAGGAGATAATGAATTTGAATAACTAATTGTAAGTAGCTTCCTGTATTGAAAGTAAAATAACGTTTTCGATAAGATATTAATTTATTACGATACTGTTCGATTGGAAAATCCTAGTACTTAATCGAAAATCCTTGATGACAGATTATCATGGTACACGTATTAATTTATCAAAATAAATTAAATTATACTTTTCTGATTGTTGAATTATATGGAAAGTTTTGATCTCATTTACAGTACAGACATGAAATGACCAAGATTATGTCTAGATATTAAAATGAAACGAAAAGAAATGTTTATTTATGTAAGTAGATCATATAAGACCCTTTAATACGTCAATATTTTGTTTGTTAATTGGACTGTTCCCTGAGAAGAAATGCCGAAACAAACTCAGCGGTCGTGGTCTCTTTTCAAGTCCAAACATTATATTATTAAAATTTTATGTAAGTCTAAACGTGCAGGGCCTTTTGAAGAAAGAGCCATTACAGCTTTAAGCTGACTTGTACCAACAGACAACATGACTGTATGTATCAGTCATCGTGTAGCTCAACCCTGTTTTAGGGTGCTCAACGACTCGTCACAAGACGCTACCAGATCTGCAGGGCATTGCGCAAAAGAGACTTGAGTTTGTTTTGACATTACTTCTCAGGGGAGTACCCCTTACGATGTACATGTAAGTATGTATTCTGTTTTTGTGTGTGTAAAATTGCAACTATCCCGCAGGATGCGTAGGACGTACATGTAAGTATTGCCATGTTTGGACTGGACACCATTCGTGTCCTTTCCAATAAATTTGAATGAGGTGAAAGCACGCCAAATAAAAAACTGAGTAGCTGCTAAATAATTTATTGTATGCACCGGAAATGTATTACAACCAGTTCAGACAATAAAACAATCGATGTTGTAATTGTCAGTTATGCAACTGTGCCCCTATTCTGTCTTACATATCTAAAAAAGAATTGGACAGTTCTACTTTCACTAGTTGACCTATAGTAGTAGTTCCATGTGATGCCGGACATAAAGAATAGCACCATCCCATTTCTTCCAGTGAATGTCGTAAGAGGCGAGTAATGGTCTTGCTAGAGAATGGGCATAGAGGACGCTGCTGCCCATTCTAGTGTTGCAAAGGACTCGAATCCTCGAGTCACAATTTTAAAGACTCGACTCAATTATGCAAGACTCAGTGTGCTCAAAAGGCTCGGAGTCTAGAGTCAAGCCGAGCCCGAGTCATTTAACAGCCACTCGAGTTTTAAAACTGACTCGAGTCTTAGAAAAGGACCCGTGTCTTAAAATGAATTCAAGTCTTAAAATGAATTCGAGTCTTTGAATAACTCGTCAGATTTTTTTGTACGCATAATTACATCATAACCACTAATTTCAACTTATCACCTTTCTATTCGAGTCTTTTCGAATGATGAGCTACAAGTCTCATCGTCATGCTACGAGTTTTCTTTAAGACTCGAGTCCTTTTTAAGACTTGAGCCCTTTTAAGACTGGAGTCCTTTTTAAATTCGAGTCCTTTTTAAGACTCGAGTGCTTGACTCTAGATTTCGAGCCTTTTGAGCACACTGAGTCTTGCATAACTGAGTCGAGTCTTTAAAATTGCGACTCGAGGATTCGAGTCCTTTGCAACACTAGAATGGGCAGCAGCGTCCTCTATGCAATTTACCACCTTACTGCGATCGCCCGGATGTCAAGCGTGGCGATTATGGCAAATATCCCCAAATTCGGGGATGTCTATGGCCAACAGTGGACGTCTTACGACTGAAATGTTGATGATGAAGATTGGCCTTTATGGAAAACTCTTAATCGAAGCTCTCTAAAGACTTTTTCATGAAAAAATCATCATAATCATGATAGGGCCTCCATTATCGTCATAATTCAAAGCTGACGTAACATCTAGGTCGGATTCACAATACCTAAATACACAACCTGACGTCATAAGAAATACGCCTAACATAAGGAAACTGTCACTTCCTGTGAGCTTTCTCACATAATTTCTGTTCATTTGTAATTTGCCTGACGTTAGGCATTTGTTGCTGTAATAAGTGGATTATAAATTAATATATTAGCGTCTCTTGGATACCAATTTATTATAATTAACATGAAGGAAACCGAATGAGGTCAAAACACGAGAGAATTAAGGTCTGTGTGTTTTCATCTTACAAAATTTCTGGTAACTGGTTCTTTTTTTTTTAAGGACTTGTCAGACTTTTACTTACTAAAGCCCACCTGTGTTCTTTCAGTTGCCTATATGCCAGGGTCACTATAACTCTTTCGAACAAATCTTGCGACCCTGGCAGGCATCGGTCCTAGCGAACCCCTTCAGTACTGCTGACATCTCTTTGAGGCGCGCGTGGAACACTACGCGCCGTCGACACGGGTGGTATCTGGATCTAACAAGGATTATCAATTAAAAGAATTCTTTCGAATTCTTTGGAAACTTAGATGCAGAAATCTCACTGGCGTACCTAATCTGTATTTGGGATAAATATGTCTTTACAGAATTATTTTAAGTAGTGGTCGCCCAGAGGTTGAAATTCGACCATTAAAAAAATGTAACTAGCTTTTACTAGCGGCTTCGTCCGCATATTAGGTTTACATACAAAACTTCCTCTTCAATCACTCCGTCTATTGATGAAAACCGCATTAAAATCCGTTGTGTAGTTTAAAAGATTTAAGCGTACAAATGCGGGAAGCGACTTTGTGTTATACTATGTAAAGAAAATGTACTTAAAGGAGAGCGAATGTGGTCAAAACGCGAGCGAATTTAGGTCTGCGTTTTTACATCCCTCAAAAACCTGGTAGCTGGTTCTAACAAAGATTTTCAACTTTAAAAAGTCGATTGAATTCTATAAGTAATTTGATGTAGAAAAAACTGGAAATGTGCGAATCGAACTCGCGGGTAGAGGCTTCCATACTATAAATATGTTACCCCCCTGCCAGGGTCACTAGATTGTTCGAAAGAGATACCGTGACCCTGGCACATGGGCTACTGAAGGAACACGGGTGGGTTTTAGTCAGTAAAAATCAAAGACTTCTCTTCTCCCGCTCCGCCCAGAGCGGGAGAAGTTATTTGATGATTTCCAATCCAAAAACAAAAAATTACCCCCCAATAATATTTCATGTAATTTAGGTTGGTAGTTTAGTAACGCTTAAATAACGCGTCACAATTAAAAAGTTATTAAATCTAATGGAAGAAAATGTATGGAAGAGTGAATTTTGGGTGTGGGCAAAAGAAGCATGAAAGCAGAATTAATGCTTTGGAAATGCGTTCCTTGCGAAGCATGTGTGGTGTGATTATGAATGAGGAATGATGTGATTGTGATTGTGGCTGAGGAATGATGTGATAAGACAACGGTGCGGTTTAAAAGAAGATGTAGTGACAAAAATTTAACAGAGTATGCTTAGATGGTTTGGTCATGTTGAGAAGATGAAAGAAGGACGGCTTACATAAGGAAGATGTGAGTGGAAAGGCCAGGAAGAGACTCCTTAGGAAGACATATACTGACCTTATTGGTGATGTTCTTCTGAAAGTTTAGATGCGTAGTATTGGCAACCGAGGTGCATGTATGACCAGATGTATGAACGTAAACGAAGCAAAAGGAGTTTAACAGGATTATTGCAGTTGGCGTTCCGTGGTTTCTGCCTGTCCCCATGGGAAAAAGGCATATGTTTATGTATGTATCAAATGTATATACAAGCTACTAACTCTAAAAGGCTTAAAAAACATTACATCTTGGTAATTTTTTTATCTTTTGCAACATATACGGATACTAACTAGAAAGAGAACAGCCTAAACTTTGCCAGGAAATACACAAAACATTACTAAGCGGAAATATTCAGTCCAACAATGTCAGTTGGAATTTTGTGGCCAGTCACTACTACCCACTTTTTTAAGACGTCAGTTCGTCCGCCTTAACCCACTGACTTCCACAAATATTAGTCAACATAAAAAATTGTTGTTACTCATACTTTTTTTTTTTTTTTTTTTTCAGGATGGGAAATCATCAAATGACTTCTTCCGCTCTGGGCGGAGCGGGAGGGCGTGTCAGACTTTTACTGACTAAAACCCACCCGTGTTCCATCAGTTGCCCATGTGCCAGGGTCACGGTATCTCTTTCGAACAATCACGCGACCCCGGCAGGCATCGGTCCTAGTAGACCCCTACACTGCTGCTGACATCTCTTTGAGGCGCGCGTGGAACACTGCGCGCCGTCGACCCGAGCTTGGTCCTTACCGGGCGGCGAGCTACCCATTGCTCGCCACCCGCAAGCTCGCGCCTACGGTGGCCGGGAGTCCGCTATTGATTCCCGACGCCCGGGGCGTCTCCTCCTGCGGCGGCTAGGGACGTGAGGGCGCAGAGACTGTCACTCCCTCACGCGCCCCGCCTCCTCCTTCGCGAGCATTACTGCTTCGCAGAAGGAGGTGACGGCTTCCCATTCCCTCTCGCTCCGTACCATGGCTCGCACCAGGGCTGGACGCGAGAGGTCACCGCCGCCGATCGCCTCCACGAGGACACGGCGGTGCCCCGCCCAGGCAGGGCACACCTCCACCGTATGCTCCACCGTGTCCTCCAGACGATCCTCGCAATGGAAACACCCGGACGTATCCTCCCGCTTTATCCTGAACAGGAACCCACCGAAGCACCCATGCCCGGTGAGAACCTGCGTCAGGCGGAAGGTGAGGACGCCGTGACGCCTCTCTATCCACTCCTCAAAGAGGGGACTTACCGCCGCAATTGTGGCGTGCCCATTGTTACTCATACTTACGTAGAGATATGCAGAAACTATAGAACGCCACCTGCTACGATCCTTACATAATCCTTTTGCCTCGTTTACGTTCATACATCTGGTCATACACGCACGCCGGTTGCGACTACTACGCACCTGACCTTTCTGAAGAACATCACCAATAAGATCACTGTATGTCCTAGGGCGTCCTATTTCGGCACATTTGTAAATATCATACGTTAATACTACTCATATTCAACATCAAGCCTGGCCTTTCTCGAGGAGCTGGGGTGGATCGAATAAGCGATTTCTCACCCGTACGCAAAATATAAGCTCAGACGTGGAGTTGCAGACTCCAGCCCGTTCAACCTACTACTCATATTTGAGGAGTGACTTTACAGAAAGCCATATTTATCAAGCAAAAGGACATATTTCATAATGTGTACCTCGACTAAGCTGCCCTCTATTGAAACTCCGTAATACGCTAAGGTAGTTCAAGGTCAAAGCTACCACCGACTTCTGGTCGACTGTACTAAAAGGTCACAATTGGCTCTGAAAGGTCATTATTGTGTAAAAGGGTAAGGTTTGAAAGAAACTGTGAAGTCATGTTTTCTGGGTTAGATATTGATCGGAATATAGGTCTTGCCATGTCATCTTTGCTAGCTTAAGAATTTATACAGAGGCTTATTTCTTGGGCATATTTGACTTGTCTAAATATTGTATCAGTGGACACTAATATACGACAAGTGGTAACAGCTAGCAACTCACCTTCCGAATATTGAATGGACGTAAAGAATAGCACCATCCCAATTCTTCCCGCGGGTGTTTTAAGAGGCGACTAAGTGAGTTACTAGAGAACGAGCAGCAGCGTTCTCTATGCAATTTTCCACCATAATGCGATCGGCAACCCGCCTTCCAAGCGTGGCAATTATGGCAATATCTTTCAAATTGTGGGCAGGCCTGTGTCCAGCAGTAGACGTCTTTCGGCCGAAATGATGAGCTAATATTAAGAATCTTATAGCATGAACAGCAGATCTTTCAAAAGCATTCGATCGTTGTAAACAAGACGTGTTTTGATCCACGCGCAATCACAAGCCAAGAAATTCATTCACTCAGAAATGCACAACGAAAATCATCAAGATAATAAAACAGAACTGCCCCCATAAAAACTTTACAGCTAAATCATTTCGTAGTTTGATAATATCACCTGTATGTTGGCATCACTCCAGGAATACGTCACGTAGTGTCAACGCCTCGATGACGTTGGAACCCTGATTGTCATTGGAGTGGCGTTATTTTTGGTCAGGTTCAGTTACTACAGCAGGCGTCGCTTTGCCAAAAATAGTTGTCTCACCTTCGCGTTCTTTTTACCTTTAAATGTATACAACACGACTTAGAAGCGCATAATCGGGGGATAATGTTCCATCTGCTGAGTAACAGGCCTCCACTCTTTGACAGGGATTTTACAATAAATAATCCAATAAATGTCAAAAAAAAAGTCAAAATTCTTTATTGTGAGACAGTGGTTACAGAGTTGTTATTGAGATATTTTGGTGTGCGTTTGCACTGCTCGATGCTCTACCATGTTAGGCATATAATAGTTTGAAATAATTTGTTATCTTAGACCTAAGTTTATGTGATATATGTAAATTCTACAAGACCTTTAATGGAATTAAAGTTAATTTTTGCATCAAAACATAAAAGCAGTTTTGCAGTAACTCATCACGAATCTGTCGGACAAAAATTCGTGTTCTGTATAATATGGCCTATTTACCAAGAAGTCATTTATTAAATATTAATGCTTTCGGTTTCTCTTATTTGTTTAGGAAGCTTATTATAAATTCGCGAAGAAATTTTTAGATAGTAGGGCTGTTTTTAAGGGAATAATATTTGCTATTTTGTCGGAAACATTGCGTCGTCTCGTCACGTCAAACCGAATAAGCCTCATGGTCGAAATCTTCGACTTTTGTCGGGCGGGTTTTTGACAATTGTCAAAATGGCAATTCGGCCATTCCGCAAGGGCTCAGGGTAGGCGGCTAGGCCGCAGGTGACCTAAATCGCAAGTTTGCATATGGCGGGTGACTATGTTCAACCATGAAAATGATCAGGCTCATAAGCTCGCCCACCGCATCAAAAGCAACATTTTGATGCAAAATGAACTAGTCACCCGCGATTTTGATCGACCTGTGTAAATTGGGTGACGATTTGGCTTATGAGGCAAGTTGGTAAGTGACCAGCCGCAATGGCTATTCAACCTTGTATAAATCCTCCATACGCTACTTTGGAACTTGCGACGTTAGTGACCGGTGTCCTAGACAAATTGCCATTTGGACAGTGGCTATAGTCTCCTGTGTAAAGCTCGCAAGGCATCGCTTCTCGTGGTGGCTATTTTAAACACCCTAATACCATGAAACGAACCTAGAACCTTCGGTCTAACTTCAGTCCTTCAATACTGTCTGCCCGTAATTTTAACAGCATGACGGCAATTCTTAATCACGTTGGACTCGGTCCAAACTCCCAACCCGGCACTGCGTCGAATTCTAGCATAGTGCTTGCTTTACGGGTTCAAGCAGAGGATATAAAAAGATGCTGTATAGTAATATCAGTGTTTTATTGTTCCACTGCAGTCTTTTTGTTTTGTGGTTGGTAAATCATCAAATTACTTCTCTCTAGGGTGGAGCGCAAGGGCGTGTCAGACTTCTGACTAAAACCCACCCGTGTTCTTTCAGTTGCCCATATGCCAGGGCCACAGTATCTCTTTCGAACAAATCTCGCGACCCTGGCAGGTCCACTGCAGTCCAAAGGCGTCTTCTCAAAGAGAGAAGGAAAGAGCGTGAACCACCACGCCTGCTTACTGTGCATTGGCGATTGTGGAATATTAAGTCTTCGGTCCTCTGTATAGAATTTATACTTCATTGTCTTAATTTGTTGCTCTAGGGACTCTTTTCATGCCATAAAATAATTGATCAGAAGATTTAGGCATTAAACCAGGTCTTTTTTTTATGACCAACCAACAATTATAGAATTTTCAAATATTGACACAGGCCTCCTCTCGGTGAGAGGGAGTGGGCCATAATCCACCACGCGGGCCCAGTGCAGTTTGGTAGGTGTCACATGTCTTCGAATTTTTGGTTCTAACACATGTCGGTTTCCTCACGATGTTTTCCTTTAACATTTTGGGAGCAGTGGTGATGAAATTATTTACACAAACTAAAGCGCCTGCTAATCTTTCAATTAAGTATTATTTTACTTAAATCGAATGTTAGTGTAACAGTTTCTACGTTACGTTTCTTTTGACGTCATTGTCAAACTTGGTTATTTAAATCGTGACGCAATCTTAGGTCATTGCTAGGAAAGACCTTGAAGAAAATAAAATATATTTATTCATCAGAAAATTAAATTTTTCCCTTAACATAATTTGTCAAACTTTTCAGAACAAGATTTTGACGTCATTGTTAAACTTGGTTGTTTTAAATCGTGACGCAATCTTAGTTCATCGTTGGGAAAGAGCTTGAAAGAATGGAAGAAATTAGATTTTGAAATCATGACGCAATCCTAGGTACACTAAGTCAAGCTATACATTTCCAGTTTTAACTGATCTCGCATTGTATAGGCTTTTCTTACAATGAGATTTCAGCTTATACTGGAAATATAGAGCTTGATGTGTGGCGGTGAGTACACACGGCTTCATATCCAGCTATATTCCCAGTTTTAGCTGACCTCGCATTGTATACATTTTTCGTACAGTGAGAAGTCAGCGTATACTGGAAATTTATAACTTGATTTGTTGCCGTGCGTACTCGCTAGGAAAGATCTTGAAAGAAAAGAAATTATCAAAAAAATATGGTAGTTAGTAAGTAAATGAAATTCAATTTGATTATCAGACGGTTCAAAACGCTTTCGATTTAACAGTTGATCAACTAAAATAGAACCCTGTGAATCTGGTATTAGGGGAGGATATTCTCTTTTGAACCAGTTCGGGCTGTCCATCAGCAGGAATGCCAATGGCTGATAAGATAGATTATAGAATCCTTGTCGAAGAAGTCAAGAATTTTTCGTAACAAAACGTTGTATCGATCGATTCTCTAGACCCAGGAATCCTTTAGGAGGCATATAGGGTTCTATAGAAAGGAAAACAGGTCACTCAGGTGCCTACCTACATCAAAGTTAATATGCCGGTGGCATTATTTATGTGAAGTATATCGCGGACACGCCTTTGAACTAAAGGGTTGAGCGAAATATTGTTGTGGCTACCTATTTTCAGTCGATAATGATATCCGGGGGTAGAAAATAGCCTGGTTTTGCTTATACTTAGTATATTGTGACTTGGACTTTCGAGTAAAGTTTGTCGCAGACTTTTGCAGTGTCAGGGTTTGTCTGTGTGACTGCGTTGTTCTTCGTAACTATTGATGCGGGTTTTGGCCATCATCTCTGCAGTTTATTAGTAGGTATAGAGTAGTAGTGGCCCTGTTCCAGTGCCCAGCTCTCAAAACGTTGAAGAAAAACATCGTGAGGAAATGTCCTAGAACTGAAAATTCGAAGACATGTGACATTTACTAACTCGCACTGGAACCGCATGGTGGTTAACGAAAAGAGGAAGCTTGTGTCCCAAAAGTGGTAACATTATAGGTTAATTATATTATGGAGTTTTCCAGAAGGTTTATGATATGTTTTAATTTACAAACTTAAAAGAAATGTTGATGCTTTATCAAGACGTAAGTACCTTGCGAATCTGGGGTGTATTGATAGTTGTGTATATAAGGTGTATCTATTCATACACGAAATATTTGAAGAGGTACCCCTTTAGGTGGTAAAGAAGCTATAGCAACGAAAAAAAAAATTCTTCTAAGAGTTTTTTTTTTTAATTTTATATTTATAAATTATTTGACGCACATAAGAAATATTGGCTCCTTCTTATTTTTTACGGCCCGAGACACCGCGGCCATGCTCGTGCCGTCTGGTCGTCGCCCGTCAGGCGGACCATTCATAGAATTTGGAGTAAAGATTTTATGCAAAACGTCTCAAGTAGTTTTAAAACTATAATAATTACGAAAATTCAAAAACGCTTAGATAAAAAAATCTTTTTGCTTCTATAGCTTCTTTACCACCTACAGGTGTACCCCTTAAAATATTTCGTGTATGAATAGATACACCTTATCTAATATATAAAATTCTCGTGTCACAGTTTTCGTTGCCATACTCCTCCGAAATGGCTTGACCGATTTTGATGAAATTTTTTGTGCTTATCCGGTATCTATGAGAATCGGCCAACATCTATTTTTCATCCCCCTAAATGTTAGTGGTAGTCCACCTCTAAATTTTTATTTTAATTTTTAGACAAAATTTTTAATTTCTATTTTTTTATGATACAACATACAAAAATACATACAATCCTCAATTTTCACCCTTCTACGATCAACCCTTATTTTTTAATAGCCATTTTAGTAATTTAATCATTTTTCCTCTCCGGTCGAAAACTGATCAATCGTCATTTAATTAGTTATCCCCGCCTAGGAAATTATTTATATGGCGAAACAACATTTGCCGGGTCAGCTAGTATACTATAGAATAGAGTGTGACGCAGAATTCTGCAGTTGTGAAAGACGCTGATGGTTTGTTCTGACTGTCCAGGACACCATGTTTCGAATGCTCGACTATTCTCTTTGCTTCACTACAAATTGTTGATGTCATCCTATATCGCTGGACTAATGCCTCGTCTTGACTTCCAGTCCTTTTGGTCTAGGGGTAGTAACCATTCCTTGAGTATTTTCTTCAGTATTACCGCTAACTCCTTCGTGGACTGTCGAAATAACCTTTAGCGGTTTCAGTGCTTCATTCACCGTTTATTTTGTTTTATTTTAACGGTTAATTAGAAAACCCCACCTAACTGACAGCGTAATATAAACCTAAATGACAAAGTAATTTGTTCTAAAACCGCTCAAATGATGATGTTCATAGTAAAATCCAAACAAATTATAAACATTATAGTTTTTAGCCTTGGCTACTGAAAGCGTGTGTACAGAGAGTCTATTCTGGTTCTTTGTAGCTATATCGTTTCGAAGTTAATGTGCTTTTATATCAGCCAACGTCTGTTTCTTTTAGCTGATATCTCTTCGTTATCTTCTACTAGCTTCTGCCCGCGAATTCGTCCGCGTCAAATGTCTTCCGCCCCCGACCCATCCCGTCGCATCGAATCGTCTCTTCGTGCGAAGTCTTCATATTAATGACTTTTCATTTTGCTCAGCTCCTAAGGGTCCTAGCGTGATGTTATATAGCCTATAGTCTTCCTCGATAAAAGGGCTACCCAACACTAAAATAATTTTTAATTCGAACCAGTATTTCCTGAGATTAGCGGGTTCAACCAAACAAAAACTTCAGCTTTATTAACACGCTTTTATTAGGTCGACCTGTATGTAACTAACTATGTAATGGAATCTAAGGTAACTCATTTAACCATCTTCCAAGGATCGTAGCGTCATGAAAATTGGCAGCTGTATGTAATTCTGATGACAATACAATAATATGGTACTGTCGAACTTATTTGATGATGGAGCCGGAAGATATGAACTGGAACTTCATGATGGAACATCGTATCATAACTGTGTTTGAACTTGTTCGAAAAGTTTTGTAATGAACTTTGACCACGATTAGGTTTCAAGGTCTGATGATGAAGCTGGAAGATAGGCACTGGCATTCCATGATGGAATATCGTATCATAGCCGTGTTTGGACTTGTTAGAAAGGTCTTGTAATGAACTTTGACCACGATAAGGTTTTTGGTTTTTACGTACATTTATAAAAGCGTGTTTTTCTAGTGATTTTTTAAACTATAAATTTATAATATCAGTATAGATTAGAATGCTGTCGATGTTTTTGACATAGGTCTTCCATTCTATGAGCAATGCCATCCACTGCCTCTTTAGTTCGGCAATTCTATGCTCTCTGCGTATAGGAAGGTGGTAGAGTTGGAAGGCCTTTCTCACAATGTAGACCGATGACCTTTTGAAGGCCACAGGAATCCACTGGATGCGGGAAGCACAGACCTGCACCCTAATTGCGAAACGCACAATTTATCAGAATCTGAATGGGATTGAAGATTATTCTAAACCATTGCGTCTTTTGTTCGAATAAATTGTGCCTCAGCAACGTAAATAACGCATTGAATGTTGTTTAACTATGAATATTAAACCAATTCCTACCGATAAAAAGTTCCGCAATTACTCCTCTGGGTGCTTAGTCTTGATTTTCATTCCGATCGATTGACATTGGAATTTAGATGTTTCGTATTCTTGAGTTCGACGCTAGCGCCAAAATGTGTTTAAATTGGGTGTCCATTTTGGAGAACTAAGTGGAATCGAGATCGGGCGTTATTGTTGTTCCAATGTTGACACTATTGTTTTCAAGAGTACCGAATCACGTGTATGCAAAATTAACATTGAAATCGAATTGGGTTTAGATTGGAATTAAAATTAGGTTGAAGCGTAAGCCCTCTTTTCGAAGTGGCGGAGCTTGTTGAAGGTATATGTCAAGCAGTGAATTTCTTTCGCCTGAATCGATGATGAGGAGTCTTCCATTCATCACTATTGAGTTAGGGTTCTTTCTTCCACGTTGTTGGTGCTTATAATCATCGTTCTTACGCTCAGTAGCTTTTAACCATCGATATCAATCATGATTAACCGTTACCATTGCTTCATTAAAAAAATATTGCTTTTCTTTTGGTTGTGGCTGTTCTCATAAATAGAACGGCTAAATCAACAGAAGGACAGTCAAAAGGGACCAGGTTATCTTTTACCAAGCATGCATCCGCATCATAGCTTACCATCAGCTCATAATGATGGTCTAATGCAAAACAAGCCTTTCCAGTATTTAAAAATAAATGAAAAAACAGTTAGCTTGAATCTAAACTTCAAAATTCATTTGTTTCAGACCTCAGAGACTCCATTGCAGGTATGTTTTATTTCTACCCTAATTTTGGTGGTTTAATTTTTTTAATTTTATTTTTAAGTGGCATACTTTTTGGTCACTGACCAACGTATCGGACTTACTATAGCATGCGCTTTACAAACAGCTTATGCCTCAGTTAAATTGGTAAATTTCAGTCCAGAAGGTGCTGTTGGGACTAACTGCCCACAATACACAAGCGTTTGTGCATGCCTTGGATCGGAAACAAAATTTAAACCCTCAAAAGAGGAGCTGGGGGAGAGGTGATATCAAATAATTTTTAAGCCTCCACAGCTTTTAAAAAGAAAAGAAAGAATACTTTTTATTTGGACACAGTTCGTAACAAACAAAATACAAGCAACTGAGTAAAAAAATAATAATAATGTTCTAACAACAAATGTGGCCTCAGGGCTGCGTGAAAAGATTCATTTCAGCGTTAAAGCTGCTATCTGACGCTGGTTTTTTAATGAACTTATAATCTTCTACATTGTATGTTTCTGTCTTCATGCGTATAGTTGTGTATCTTCAGACAGTCCGGTAGAAGCAATATGATTTTCTAATAACGGACTTCCAAGTAAAAACACTACACCGTAAAAATTCTTTAATTTCGGAAGTCTATAAATAACTAAAATACAGATCCAAAGATACGATAAAAGTTTTTTGTAAATCGTTTTTTAGTTATGGTGCCTACCCCTCACCAATTTGTAGACCAATACTAGAAATGTAAAAAACAGTGACAGAAAATATTAGAACATCATAATAAAATTTCTATAGAACAAGAGAGGAATTATCGAATAAAACAGTCGCGGAAAAAATATTAAAAAAAAAGAACCTCCTCGTTTTCGAAGTTAAGTAAAAACGAGTTTTCCATGGGACATAATCTAATTAGCCAACATTTCGTATCTTAATATGTTGCCAGAATACGGCTGGTATATGTAAATAGCTCGGCTAAATATATGTTGGTAATAATATAAGTATGTGGCCATGACAGTTTACGACGTTCTGCTTCGCTTCCCGGCCAAGAGTAAGGTCTTTTTAATGTGATCTTTTAGGATTAGGACCATCTTCATCTGCCTTGCCTTTGCCAACTTTGTTTTAGGCTTGCAGTGTATTCGGATGCAGCTGAATGGAGCGACTCTATCAGATCTGTACAACCCAGTTTCTGGGTACTACGATACCCCTTGTAAAACTGGTTGTCAGATTTTCGGGCTTCTGACGATCCGTAATGTCTGTCAAAGATCCGCAAATGACCGCTGGAATCAACTGTTTATCATGCTTTCCGAGGCATGGAGGGATCTTGATCTAGGGACTGGATAATGCAAGCTGAATGGCAGTGCCCCGGTCATATTTGCGGTAGGATCGATGACCGTTGAAAAGTGCTCATATAAAAATACCAGCCTCAAAATAATAGGCTAGCATTTTTACACGAGCAATGACAATTATTAGTTGGCCATTTCGAATTGTGTTATGGGATGTTTCTGAAGCCAAGCAGCATTTGATGTCTTCATCAATCAATCAACTCAGCCTATAGCAGTAAACTGCTGGCTATAATGCCTCTCCGAAATTCCAACACCCTGATTCTCCGCCTTTCGCATCCAGTCTGTTCCACCCAGGCCCACTCAGCAACCTGTTAAGGTCTTCGTTGGGGGTAGCTCATGCTACGCTGGCCGATTCACGGTCTCAACGCAAAGGCTCATCTGCTACAATGATCATGGATCCTTCGACAGACTTTACCGGCACACTGCCATTTCAGCTTGCTACACCTGCGACCTATGTCGGTCAGTCCAGATCATGCTTCAAGGTGGAAATGCCGTTGAAAAATGTAGAGTAAATTCATCTAGTTGAAAGCTTTAGCAAAGTTCTCTATTTATTACCCAGTAAAATTTCTATGCTGATACTGAAAAAATTAGAGCCAGCGAAAGCATCCTTGACACTAACGTAATGCCGTATTATGTAACAATACATATTCGAGCTAAATATAGCCATGTCTGATCACACGAATGATTCATACGGACAATTTGTACGAAGCCAACTACGTAATAGTTACCGAATATATAGAAGTTTTTTTCTTGTTGAGATTTTAGATACTCGTCTATCCAAATTTGTCGGTAGTATGTTGTTCCGTGTTTTGCAGGACGTAAACAGCACCGTCCGATTTCTTCCCGTGGTTGTCGTAGGTGGCTAAGGGACTTACTTGAGAATGGGCAGTGGTGTTCTGTATGCATCTTACTGTACCAAACCGCCTGTCAAGCTTGGTGATTATGGCAAACTCACCTTTTCGGGGAGGCTTATGTCTTGTAGTAGATCTTCCGGCTAGAATTCTGATGTCGATTTCGTGATAGATAAATATACTGGATGGACAATGTGAAAGATGGTATGGCTAGAAAGGGGGCGACTACAGAGATGACGACTAATAGAGAAGTAGGGACGAAAAAGATATGTTGCAAAGGACAAGGGAATGATTATGATTTCGCGAAAGATAATTAGAAAGAAAGAAAGAAAATACATTTATTTAGCACAAACTCAAAGGCACACAAAATAATACAGCAAAAAAAAACATAAATTAACAAAAAATAAAATCAATAAAAAGTGTAAAGTGCGATGTTAAAAATACAGTCGAATTGATAACCTTCTCCTTTTTTTGAAGTCGGTTAAAAACTAGCATTTAAGTGTGCCCCACGGCTGCGCTAAAAAGGTTCAGTTCAGCAAAAATGCCAGACAACTAGTGCCTGACGCTGATTTTCAACTGGACCTGAAGTGTGAGCGGACGGATGTAAATCAGTTTTATACAAATATTGCAACGTAGCGAATGTATGCATACTTAAATAAATAGATGAGTAGTGAAATGTTGATATATATATACTACGTGTAGTAAGTATCTAGTGTAAGTACATACTATATTTAAAAAAATAAAATAAAAAAAGAATAAAACATAACAAACAATCAATTCTGGTAATCAGCTGCATCCAGTTAAACTAGAAGCCGACTCTTACATAGTTGGAATAAGGATAGGCAGAGGATGATATCGTGACAGAGAAGAAACGAAGAAAAAATTGTGACTATGCAGACGAGCGGCATGTCCTAGAACTCAAAGACACTACCAACCCACACCGAGCTGACGAGGTAGACGGAGGCCGGTGTCTCAGCAGACCTCATAAGGCTGGTTATGCTGACGCAGAAGACAGACATTCTCGCCATCTCATCATGACCATCATTTCAGCCGAAAGACGTCCAATGCTAGACATAGGCCTTCCCAAAGCTCCGCCACTTCGACCGGTTTTGTACTTCCCGCATCCAGCGGATTCTTGCTGTCTTCACAAGGTCATCGGTCCACCTTGTAGGGGGCTTCCAACTCTACGTCTTGCTTGTTGCCACTCTAAAACCTCTCGCCATCTATATTATGTTAATTGGTGTTAGAATCTGAATCTTCTGAATTGCTTCCGCACATAAATTGTCACATATAAGCTAATCATATTAAATTATATGTCACGGAAGACACGTGCTAAAATATGTAAAGAACGCCCTACAAACACCACAATAAGCACGACTGTGTGACATAACTTGTAAGTTGATGAGAAAATTTATGGAAGAAATGCATATGCTATGCTAACTCCTAACTCTCTCACGGCTTCAAAGTGTCTCGTGGTGATTTTAAATCTTTGAGAGAGAAATCGCCATTGCAAGTTTTGTCGATCCTTCTGATTGGAAATTCTGGTATTTGGCCCAATTGAAACTTGGAAAATGCACAAATACATCATGGTTCCGTGTGTTGCCAGACGTAAAGAATAGCACCATCTCATTTCTTCCCGTGGGTGTAGTAAAAGGTGACGAAGGGACTTACTAGAGAATGGGTAGCAGCGTTCTCTATGCAACTTACCACCAGACTGCGATCAACAACCCGCCTGCCAAGCTTGGCGATTATGACAAACACTTGCGAATACACACTCGCGAATTTTTAAATCAACGTACAACATACGTACACTGACCTGAAAATTGCAAAACGAAAATTTAGCGCATCGACCATAAGCAGGTCATAATGTGGAAAAACTGGTCACCCATCCGAGGGAATGACTATTAAATACGTAACTTTACCTCATGATGTACGTGACTTGGCCACGTGCCTGTCATGGCTTGATTTATGACAATGATGATTATATCATGCTCATCACAAACTATAAAACCGTTCAATGGTGTTTTTATTATCAAAAGAAACACATTCCCGCAACCCAGAGAAAATCTGGATGAAGACATGACATCAAAATTCAAAACAAATACAAAGTGCGTAGATGAAATTGAAAAAAAAAAAACAAGCAGGATGTTTATTTTACGTCAAAACCGTTAGTTAATATTACACCACTTACGTTTCGCAGTTTTACAACGGCGAGCCCGCTCTTGGCTTGAAGCCAGTGGTAAAGAAATATCTGAAGCGAACGCTCCTCTGAAGTTTTATTTTGTATTTGTTTGAGATTTTACTGAGTTTGCGGCATTTGTATCGAATTGTAGATTCTTCTGTTTGGACTGGATTTGTTTTTAGAACATTTTTTCTGGGACCTACTTTGCTAAATAGAGTTTTGTCGTGAACAAAAATGAAGCTTTTCAAAGGTCCCTAGGAAGTGGTTTAAGGCGAACGTTTTGGAGGACTGTATTGTTGCTGATTCTCGGCCTAATTTGAATAAATGACGTTTGATTTGAGCAAGAAAAGGTAATTTAAACTAATTATACCATACGTATAGTCCTCCAGACTGTATTTCGGTGTGAGACATATTATAGTGCACAAGTGTGTGCGCAGACACAGGGACATTATTACTCTTCCCTCATTCTCATAGTGTGATGACACGGCAATCCGACAAGCCCGGAGAGAGATCAGGCGCTGGTCCAACCGCGACACGTAGTGTTGCAAAGGACTCGAGTCCTGGAGTCGTAATTTTAAAGACTCGACTCAATTATGCAAGACTCAGTGTGCTCAAAAGGCTCGGAGTCTAGATTCAAGCCGAGCTCGAGTCATTGTTAGGTCTAAAAAAGGGACTCGAGTTTTAAAAAGGACTCGAGTCTTAAAAACGGCTCGATTCTTAAAATGAACTCGACTCTTGTAGCTCATCATTCGAAAAAACTCGACGACTCCGAGCCTTTTGAGCACACTGAGTCTTGCATAATTGAGTCGAGTCTTTAAAATGACGACTCGAAGACTCCTTTGCAACTCTAGCGACACGTGCGCAAACGAGGGGGTACCCTTGCTTCGTTGCGCTTGGCGATGTTCTACCACACACCGCCAACTTCCAAACTTCCAACCGGGCTGTTACTAAGAAATTACTAATGCAAAATAAGTTGCCTAAAATCCTATTTTTTTTGCCACACTGACTCAAATATCAAAGACATGTGACATAGACCTTGAGCCTTTTTTGTTAAATAATTAGTTTCACGTGAATTCGAACGATACATGACGTGTAGACTACATGATTAGCGCTCTTCTGTGGCTTCGGTCATTGCGCTCTAAGTTTTTTCATTGATACATTCGGTCTATGCAGTTCTTGCATATGCATCGACGGCCGACGGGGTCGGAAGGTTCTGGAGTGGCGACCGCGTACTGGAAGACGTAGCGTTGGAAGACCTCCCACAAGTTGGACCTATGACCTTGTGAAGGCCACAGGAATCCGTTGGGTGCTAGAAGCACAGAACCGGTCGAAGTGGCGGTGCTTGGGGGAGGCCTATGTCCAGCAGTGGACGTCTATTGGCTGAAATGATGATGATGATGCAGTTCTTTGCTGGACGTGACCTTTTTACGAAGCCACTTAAATTAGTTCTTAGAGGTAAAGGAACAGAGTGTAAAGTTCACTCAACTTCTGTAGAAAACGGAGGTTCTTCGACCAGACGGGTGTCGTGCCTGGTGGGCAACTGAAGATTAATGTCGGGACGTTGTCTATAAAAGCTAGTTGCGCAGTAAACTCTGTTTGCGCGATACAGGATTTTTCATGACGTCATTGTTATGCATAGTTTGAATGTGGCGGTGTAGATGCCGCTACAAGTCTTTCACTGTATACTGATTGATATGGGTTCTCCTAAAGCTAGAACCTCCATTTCTATTTCTTTCGTATTTGATCTACCTCTGTCGTCTTCTTCAAAACGTCATGACACTGTACCTTTAATTCAAGTCTCCTTTCTGAAACTCATCTGCTTCAACAGCCTTCTTTGCTTCGACAGTCGGGTCGATTGACGATTAAGTTACGTTTTCTTTCCGTGTTTTCTGAAGACCAAAAGTTTGGTAATCAGTCTTACCAAAGGGTATCGTTTTATTCGATAATTGTGTTTCCACGACCCATGTTTGGGATAGATGAGCAGTCACTTCATGTAAAAGACTGGTATTCTAGCTGCATCCGGTTAGAATGGTAGCCGACCTCAAAATGGAAAACGGCTAGGCAAAAAAAAGAAGACCGGTTCGGGTTGGTAGATGTCACATGTCTTCAGACATGGCCAGTTTCCTCACGATATTTTCCTTGACCGTTTTGAGAGCAGTGGCGATGAAATATACAAGACAAACGCCTGTCTGGGTTCACATATGACATTTCTACTAGTCGTAACTCGCGGCCTGTATCTACCACTACGGCTCTCTCTCTATTTTACGATTTGATCACTGTACAATATCACATGGATTTGCCAAAAGAGAAATACATACTATGTTTTGGCCATACAATTTTATTACGACTAGATTTTCCTAGCTGTTACATCTCTTCTACGAAAAACTTAAAATTTTGTTTGTAACCGACTCCTTATAGCGCGATTTTGACCCATTTTAAACAACCAGATTTCATTCAAACTTTGCACACCTGTCAAAGACCGATGACAATGCAATATTTCATAAAGGCCCTAGGGGTATAAGCATAGTGAATTTGCCCTTGAAAGATATTGGCACGATACTTCGAGGATTTTTAGGTATCAACAAGATAATAAGATCCTGAAAGTTTCAGATCTCTAACCCATTTGGTTTTTGAGAAAAAGAAGAAAAAAGTAAAAATCTGACAAAATCAGAAAAAAATAATTTTCTCAAGAACGCGTGGATCGATTGATTTGAATTTTGGATATGTTTTGGAAGCTGAAAGTAGCTTCTAGGAAAAAAAATAACACCTTTAACGGTTGATAAGAACCTTGAAAAAAATTGCACTTTTTTTAATTTCGATTTTTAACTATGATACAATTTTGGCACAATTATGAAACTATTTTTTTCGAATTCCCCATTCATTTTTCTATAGACTCACATGCTTTTAACATTTTAAAAAAAGGTACGCCATATTGCAAAAAAATAAAAACCATTTTTTGTGCAAATATTTACTTTACGTATTTTAACCCTGCATCTTTATTTGTGTCGCTCGTTTTTGTCTTTTATTCTTACTTGAAGTAGACATGTCTAAACCAATAGTTAAATCTTAAAATATCAGTGAATTTCAACTAAAATATTATAAACATTGTACGCACGGCGACAAATCAAGCGATAGCAGCAATGCTTGATGAAACAGGTAATCATACCATTCAATACGTAAAAGACCACTCAAACATACGCGAAGCTCAAATTCAGTCTCGTCATATCAATAAGAAGGTTTATAGATGTTTTATTGAGTATAAAAAAAACGCTATTGGTCCCAAAAGCATATTGAGGCATATCTGTGAGTGGGCAAATGGTCTGAGAACAATTAGATGCTACTCTCACGTTGCTGGTATTGTTTATTATTTGTCACACGAAAGATATTTGAACAGATTCTGAGGCCTGCTGAAATACTAAGCAAATTATTTGATGCAGACAATGTTTCGCCTGTGTTTTTTTGTCTGTGGCAAATCATCAAATGACATCACCCGCTCTGGGCGGAAGGGCGTGTCAGACTTTTACTAACTAAAATCCACCCCCTTCAATTGCCCATATGCCAGGGCCACGGTATCTCTTTCGAACAAATCTCGCGACCCTGGCAGGTCGCCTGTGATTGAAAATGATAGTGATGAAGACCGCTAAAATGTGATTATAAACTTTTTTGCAAATATACCTTTCAAACATTTGTTGTTTTTATTTATAATTTATCAATTAAAATCTGTTTCTTATTTTAGAGGTGTATACATGGTTACATATCAAGCTATACATTTCTAGTTTTAGCTGAACTCCTATTGTATAGGCTTTTCGTATTGTACAATGAGAAGTCCACTTTGACTGGAAATGTTCGATTTGTCGCTTTGTGTACAATATTTATAATATTTTAGTTGATATTCACTGATATTTTAAGATTTAACTATTGGTTTAGACATGTCTACTTTAAATAAGAATAAAAGACATAAACGAGTGACACAAATAAAGATGCAGGGTTAAAATACATGAAGTAAATATTTGCACAAAAAATGGTTTTTATTTTTTTGCAATACGGCGTACCTTTTTTTAAAATGTTAAAAGCATGTGAGTCTATAGAAAAATGAATGGGGAATTCAAAAAAATAGTTTCATGATTGTGCCAGAATCGTATCATAGTTAAAAATCAAAATTAAAAAAAGTGCATTTTTTTTTTCTAGGTTCTTATCAACCGTTAAAGGTGTTAATTTTATTCCTAGAAGCTACTATTAGCCTCCAAAACATATCCAAAATTCAAATCAATCGATTCTCGCGTTCTTGAGAAAAAATTTTTTTTTCTGATTTTATCAGATTTTTCTTTTTTTTTCTTTTTTTCAAAAACCAAATGGGTTAGAGATCTGAAACTTTCAGGATCTTATTATCTTGTTGATACCTAAAAATACTCTAAGTATCGTGCCAATATCTTTCAAGGGCAAATTCACTATGCTTATACCCCTAGGGCCTTTGTGCCATTATCCTTGCCAGGGTTAACAGGACAGCAAAAAAACGGTCTTGTAAAACTACGCTTACATACGTCACAAACTACGCTGACATTCTTCTCAAAATTCGAAACACCCAAAAAAAGTAGAAAATAACGAAAAAAAAGCGTGGGGTGCCTAATCAATAAAAAAATTGCTTTAAAAGCACCCCACGCTTTTTTTTTCATTATTTTCTACTTTTTAGTTTGGTTTTCTATGGAAGCGTGTTTTTTAGTTTTTTTTTAACTATTATTTTTCTGTGCGTAATTTTTACTACAGTAATAATTACTATGGTAACATCTCACAGCTGTGTTGTCAGCCCGTTTCCTTAGAGTGCGAACTTCCTTATTTCCTTAACATCGATTCACAATCGCCCGTTATGATAAGCGTTGATAAGCCTCACACTTCCGGCATGTTAGTATAGTACTATATTTTTTAACTGTTTGCAGGATTTCTTTAATAATTTTTCAATGGAAAAGTTTTCGAAAAAGTCCTATAAGTAATTTTATTAGATTTTTTTTTATGCATTTATTTGCTGTTGTTGTTGTTTATTTGCTGTAGTTGTTGTTGTTGCTCACCTACGTATAGTATTAACCATACCGCCTATAGTAATAATCGTTTATTTATAAAAAGGGGCACATATACAAAGTAACTTTATAATTAAAATAGAGCACAGTTGCTCATTTGCCTGAACTAGGTTGAATCTGTGCTTCAGGCTAGATTACGGTGGATACGCAAAGGCAGTCCGTGAAGCTCAAAAGGTATAGCCGGATTAATATAGGAATTCTGCCCCCATGGCTTTTTTGACTCATACTTAGGGGTCGATTTGGTGTCGAATGAAAATATTTCAATTTTTAGCTCTTCGTTTAATCGGCTTTCCGTTTGAGAATCATGATCATATGATTTTTTCATGTTTTGGACTCGAAAGAATTAGGAAAAAAAATTCAATGAATAATTCCGAATTTTACTATGAAAATAAAAATAATTTAAAAAAAAAACAGGTTTTTTGAATCTCTCGAATACCGTTTGAGTTAAAGAGCTAAAAATTGATGTGAAATGGGATGGTGCTATTCGTTACGTCCGGCACCATACGGACTGAAAAATAGTCTTGACTTTTAGAAGTTATATTCTTTTCCAGCATTCCAACAGAAGATGGTGCAATTAAAAGAATCTTAGTAATGAACTTTGCATATTAAAACGCTTGCTAACTTATTTAGCATGGCACGCTTCGTTGGACGCAAGTTACTAAAATGGACGTTATATTTTAATTATTATTTATTTAACTAACGGAGTGCATTTGAGATGGAAGGTGGTTTAAACACGCGATAGATGCCAGTACATCCGACATTTTTATAACTGTTTACACGAGTTGCTTTGGCTTTCCTGGAAGTCTTTAAATAGAGTCTGGACTCTGGTAGACCGAAATAAATTTCTTTAATTCTTTTCGGTCACCTGCTCAGGTGAAGATTCACAAAAGACTCCCTGGAGTGTAAATGTGGTGCTGTCCCACAAACAATGCGGCACTTAATATTTTGTCCAGCGTGTCCTGTTGTCTGCACGCTACAGGAGTTAATGGACGCTACTGAAAGTGCCAAGCTCATAGCCAAATTCTGGGCTCACTGCATTTAGATTACCATAGACACGCAAAGAAGAACAAAAAAATGAAAAGACAAATCACCATCATCAGCCTATATTGTTCCCACTGCTGGGACACAGGCCTACTCTCGGTGAGAGGGAGTGGGCCTTAAATCCGTAATCCAATACGCGGGCCCAGTGCTGGGTGCTTACTCTCGAATTTAATTCCAATAGATCGATATTGGAATTGTCAGTCAAACGTCAGTGATTGGCTGGACTCACTAGTCTAGCCAATCCCTGACGTTTAACTGAACCAACTGACGTTTGACCAATGTCGATCTATTGGAACTAGCTTCTGCCCGCGACTTCGTCCGCGTCAAATTTTTGCTCCCCTGACCCTTCCCGTCGCATCGATTTGCCTGCTAGTTTCCGTCCATTTTTCGTTGCTGCTCGCTCCTTTTGAGTTATAGTGAGTCAACCTTAAAAGATAGACATATGCTCTCGCGGACTTTTTTTAGAACTTTTTAAAAGGAACAATTCCGTCATACATGATTTTTGCGTTACTTTAACCGTTTACGCAGCGCACGCAACGGAAACTCTCAAAAGGAATAAATTTTCCCCGTTTTTGCAACATTCTTCACTACTGCTCCGCTCCTCTTAGTTGTAGCGTGATGTTATATAACCTATAGCCTCCTTCGATAAATAGGCTACCCAACACAAAAAGAATTTTTCAATTCGGACCAGTAGTTCCTGAGATTAGCGCGTTCAATCAAACAAACAAACAAACTCTTCAGCTTTATAATATTATAGTATAGATTATATTCGAGAGTAAGCACCCTGGTTGGTAGATGTCACATGTCTTCGAATTTTTGGTTCTATTCTAACACATGCCGGTTTCCTCACGATGTTTTCCTTCACCCTTTTGAGAGCAGTGGTGGCGAAATTATTTACACAAAGTAAAGCGCCTCACAGTGGAACCGAATGTATGGGAGCGGTTGGACGTAGACATGTCCGAAAAAAAAGAGTAAAATTATGCCAAACTAATGATGCCATCTTATTCGATTACTTAATGCCTTCATAACTTGTGGTGATGAATTTCTTCATAACTCCCATATTTCGGGAGTAATTTGAGAAAATGTGAAATTTTACTATGAAAATGAGCGTATCGAGCTCTCTCCCTCCTGATTCCGGGCTTGTTTCAAGTAGCGGTCTCTAATATCATAATGCTAATACTAAGAGCTATATTTAGTACTAAGACACATAGTGCGCCAAATGTGCACTTTCTGGGATAAAGAGTGATGTTTATTTTATAACACAATTTTTTTATTTTTTGTTTATTTTGTTGATTAAAACCGTTTTTCTAAAGGTTTACCTTATTACAATAACATTTCTGAGCAGCCAATTAGAGAAGATATAAGCTAATTAGGATATATAATTAGGGACTTAAGGTTTACATATAAAACTGATGCACTAATGATTACTGATAAGAACATTGCTATTATTTAATTACTAAATGGCTCTTAATACACTAATTTAGCATGCATCATTTACTAATTATCACAATAACTAATTACCTTGCAATATTTAACAAAGGATACCTGGGATACCTGGATTTTATATAAATAGGTCACTATTAGTAACTTTAAAATCAGTGTTGATTTACACCTCGTTGTATCCAAGCTAATCTCGCAATGTATTTTCCAAATTTTAATACAAATCTTGATATTCACGTTGCTTTATGCGCACGCGCACATAAAGATTTACGCGACTTTAACTATTTGTTCAGTGTTTTAAAAGATAACAGTTGTGTTCAGTTATGTGAAAGTGCTGAAACAAGTTTAAAAGACTGGTGTCGTCGATTTTGCTACCGCATTTATGCAAAATGGACACAGTCTGGAAGAAGCACAGATAAGTTTCGGAAGAAACATGAGATTTGGCTACAGGCTGCAATTCAATGGCCGGAATTACAGAATGAAAATATGGAACCTTCTACAGAAAATATAAGTGACGTCATCGAGCCCATAATTTCTCCTGCTAAATCTGATGCTTCAACTTGTACACATCCTAGTCCTCGTAAATCTTTTGAGGACCTTAGTAACCGGCAAAAAAGAAGACGCACTGAAGATAGTCTTTCATGCAGCAGTAGCAGCGCTGAAATTATGTTTTCGGCCGAAAGGGCGCTTCAAAAGGCAGGACAAAGCGATACAGCTTATGTTATGAAATACTTGACGGAGAATCCAGAAGAGGCCTCAAAAATCAAAGCCTTCATTGAAGGTAAATCAATTCAGGTACGGGAAATATCCCCTTTGAAGGCATTGGCTCTTTATGTATCGATGAACTTATCGAAATGGCGCTATAACACTCTTCGGGATTTCAACACTCAAGAAGGAGCTCTTCAATACCCGAGTTACTACATGTTGGTTAAAGAAAAAATTAAGTGCTATCCGGCCAAAGAAGATCTCACAGTTACAGAGAGCTCTGCAAAAATCAAATTACAAGCCTTGATGGATTTAACCTCAAGAAGACTTATTAGGTCGTTAGAAACCCCTGTTGATCCCAATCAACAGCTCGTATTGACCAGCAAATGGGGTTTTGACGGATCATCTAGCCAAAGCATTTATCATCAAAGGACGAGTGAAGATGAGCAAATCGATCTTGCTAGTAATTTTATGATTAGTCTTGTACCACTGCGGCTCGTCTCAAAAGGTGTAACAATTTGGGAAAACGAGCGACCATCTTCCACTTCATTTTGCCGGCCAATATTGTTTAAGTTTATAAAGGAAACCAAAGAAAATGTGCAGAGAGAGATGGCTGAAATCGAAGCAGAGATTGAAGCCTTAACTCCATCCACCATCACTGATGGAATTAGTGTCAAACACCAACTGCTGTTGACAATGATTGATGGTAAAATTCATTCCATTATATCCAATACAGCAGCTTCAGTGTGTGACATATGCAAGGCTTGTCCTAAAGAAATGAATAATTTAGAGTTAATCAAAGATAAACACGCAAACGAGGACATGTATAAATATAGCTTAAGCACCCTTCACGCTTGGATTCGCTCAATGGAATGCTTATTACACATTTCCTACAAATTAGACATAAAATCATGGCAAGTAAGGGGTGATATAGCAAAAAGGCAAGTTGATGACAGGAAGAAAAGAGTTCAAGAGGCTGTAAGAAGAGAAACGGGCTTACTTCTCGATGTTGTGAAACAAGGCAGTGGATCCACCAACAATGGCAACTCGGCAAGGAGATTTTTTGAAAACTACACTAAATCTGCTGAACTGACCGGAATAGATGCTATGCTTTTAAGAAAAATCTGTGTGATCTTGCAGTGTATTTCATCAGGAGAGAAGATCAACGTAACTAAATTCCGAGAGTTCTGCTTTGATACTGCTAAGCTTTACGTGGAGTTATACCCATGGTATTATATGCCTTCTTCACTTCATAAAATTTTAATGCATGGGCCAGACATAGTTCAGAACATGTCAATTGTGCCCATTGGTTTTCTATCCGAAGAGGCATCTGAGGCTAGAAATAAAGATTTTAGAAAATATAGAGAGGGGCATTCTCGAAAGCATAGCAGTATCTCATGCAATGAAGATATTATGCACAATCTTTTACTGTCTTCTGATCCACTTGTTACAAGTATCCGTCCAAAAGGAAATAAGTTTGTAAAAAAATCTTCTTTTAAGGAATTTTATGAGCTTACGGATTCTGAGAAAAGTGATATCGAATTTGTTAACATAAATGATTTAGCGGACATCGATTCTGAATTTGAATTAATTGATGATGATGATGATGACGAAGATAATTAAATGATGTTATTGTTTTAAAATGTGTAACTTAGTAAATTAGAGCTTACATCTTAATTATTTATTGTACTTTTAATGAAACTAGGTAATTTATTATCAACTTACTTAAAAGTCATACTCTCATCAGTTCTTGTGAATATTTTTGTTAATATATATTTCTGTATATATATAATATATTTATAGACCTCTTAATAAGTCTGTCTGCGGTTTAAAGTAAATACAAATGGGGAAAAAACGTTTTTTTTTTTAATTTTCATTTCCTTTTATCCCAGAAAGTGCACATTTGGCGCACTATGTGTCTTAGTATTAAATATAGCTCTTAGTAATAGCATTACGATATTAGAGACCGCTACTTGAAACAAGCCCGGAATCAGGAGGGAGAGAGCTCGATACACTCATTTTCATAGTAAAATTTCACATTTTCTCAAATTACTCCCGAAATATGGGAGTTATGAAGAAATTCATCACCACAATTTATGAAGGCATTAAGTAATCGAATAAGATGGCATCATTAGTTTTTCATAATTTTACTCTTATTTTTCGGACATGTCTACGTCCAACCGCTCCCATACATTCGTTCCACTGTGCGCCTGCCTGGGTTCGAACCCACGACCTACCCGTAAGTCGGGGCTGATACCACTGGGCCACCACTGCTCTCACTGGGCCACTACTGCTCTAAAAAACAAATAAATTGATAGAATTGCCAATAAACCTAGAAACACTAATAACGAAATATCGACGACCATTAAAAAATATATAAGTATTTCTTATAGCAATAAATTGCCAGTACATAAGTTACTGATTAGAAAATCCTTGGCTGATATAACTAGTGATAAGTGCGAGTCATCGATCATAGTCGTTGCAAAACTTAGATTGTGAACCTAAACCTTGTTTACACGGTCTTAGTATTTAGTTGAATGTGTGTAAATGAGCTGCAATTAATTTATTAGTCGAATTTGGTTAAACGGATCTAACTATACAATGGTGCCGATTCCCTTATTCACAAACTAAACTTAATTTAAGTTCAGTGCATCTTTTTCTTTCTATTTCATTATGAAAAGGACAGAAGATAAATTTTAGTTTAGTCCTGTCAAATTAATCAGCGCTTGACGTAAATTGACGTAATTTTAGTAGGCAAGTTTTTAATCACGTCTAAACTTGTATGGAGTAGTGACAGGCGTTGATTAATTTGACAGGACTAAACTAAAATTTTTCTTTTGTCCTCTTCTTAATGAAATACAAAGAAAAAGATGCACTGAACTTAAATTTAGTTTAGTTTGTGAACAAGGGAATCGGTACCAATGTGTAACGTAAATAATCCAAGACCTCATACACCCTAATTAGAGTATTGAGTTAACTTTAACTGCCATGGCGAAAATCAGAAAAGTCAAAAAATGTACTTAGTGTTATTTCACTTATAAATATGTTATTTATTACAATTATTTATACCAAAAACATGGCCGCCAGGCAGCAACGACATGTTCAGATTTTGTATGTGTTGTCGGTCATATAGTCCGACAAGGCCTGAATGGAACAATAAGTGTCGGACACATAGTCCGACAAGGCAGTTAACGTGTTATAAGTGTAACACAATGACCAATACTTTAGTTTGTTTACGCTATCTTTTATTATTAATTGCATTTAAAAATGAGTCTTTACTTGTTACTTAGCCAGAAGCCCATCTATTTCCCTGTCGTCATCTTCATCAGTCCACTGCTGGATATAGACCTCTCCAATTACACCCCATTCAGCTCGAGTCTCGGCAACTCTCATCCAGCTGCTACCAGCCACCCTGCGAAGATCGTCGCTCCACCTAGCCTGAGGGTGTAGTAATATCTTATTATAATAATGTCTTAGCACAACCAACACAACGTTATCTGATCCCAAACTAGGCAGAGCCTGTACTATGGGAATCAGAAAACTGATACATATATTTATAAATGTCTAAATACATATTATAGGTAAATTACACCCAGACACAGAACAAATGATTGTGCTCGTCACACAAAGACTTGTTCTGGATGGGAATCGAACTTACGACCTCAGTCTTAGCAGTAAGCGTCACTAACCACTAGACCAGTCTTTCCCAACGTGGGCGATAACGCCCCCTTGTGGGCGCTGCAGGCCTAAAGGGGGGCGGTAAGAGACCCAGAAAAAAACCGGCCAAGTGCGAGTCGGACTCGCGCACCGAGGGTTCCGTACAAACCTGTAAGTATTCTCGGTTTAAAAATATTTTTTTTTTAATTTTTATATTTTAGTTGATTGAATGTAAGGTAAATTTCGGTGTACGATTTATGACGTTTTAAAAAAAAACTACTCACTCGATCTCGTTCAAACCAATTTTCGGTGGTAGTTTACATGATAATGTACATCATATATTTTTTTTAGTTTTATCATTCTCTTATTTTAGAAGTTACGGGGGGGGGGGGGGACACACATTTTACCACTTTGGAAGTGTCTCTCGCGCAAACTATTCAGTTTAGAAAAAAATGATATTAGAAACCTCATTACCATTTTTGAAGACCTATTCATAGATACCCCACACGTATGGGTATGATGAAAAAAAAACATTTTTGAGTTTCAGTTCTATGTATGGGGAACCCCAAAATTTATTGTTTTTTTTCTACTTTAGTGTGAAAATCTTAATGCGGTTCACAGAATACATCTACTTACCAAGTTTCAACAGCATAGCTCTTATAGTTTCGGAATAAAATGCTTGTGACATACGGACGGACGGACAGACAGACAGACAGACAGACAGACAGACAGACATGACGAATCTATAAGGGTTCCGTTTTTTGCCATTTGGCAACGGAACCCTAAAAAAAAGGGGGCATTGTGTAGGGCTTTGGGGTCGATTTATAATTTCATCTACCTAGCTAGGAAGACTCTTAGACACCGACAAGACAAAAAGGGGGGCGTTAAAAAATAATTTATTCTTAAAGTGGGCAGTAGACAAAAAAAGGTTGGGAACCCCTGCACTAGACTAACAGGCCAGTCAAGTGTCTTATCTTCCTCTTTCCCTGTATGTTACTTTAATAACCTACATTTTTAACCCCCGATGCAAAAAGAGAGATGTTATAAGTTTGACGAGTCTGTCCGTCTGTTTGTGTGCTCCCGAACGGATGAAGCGATTTTTTTTTTTTTGTATTATTCGTATTGTAAATGTTTCACAGTTTTAGAAGTGCGTTGTTTTAAAATAAAGAGAGATAAGAATGTCAGTTTACTTCCTACCGACTTATCTAAGAGCTGACAGGTCAAAGTCACTGTGTTAGTAATATTATCTTCGCACGCTTTTTGATTTATTATGGTGACGTTTGAGTTCATTATCTTAATAACTCACGCCCACATCCAGTGGATGTTTACAAGGATTGGAAATATTAATAAAGATGTGGAAAGAAGAGTTAATGCGGGAAATAAAGTAAACGGTGCGAAACATGCGATTGTGACCAAAGAATTAATGTCCGAAAAGGCTCGACTGGCTGTTTACAATGGTGTGCTTGTATCTACGTTTATGTATCGAAGTGAATGTTGGGTGTGGCAAAAGAACATGAAAACAATGAATGCTGTGGAAATGCGTTCCTAGCGTAGTCTGTGTGTGGTGTGACTATGAATGATAGGCTGAGGAATGATGTGTTAGGCAACGGTGTGGTTTAAAAGAAGATGTAGTGACAAAAATTGAAAAAAGTATGCTTAGATGGTTTGGTCATGTTGAGAGGATGAATGAAGGACGGCTTCCAAACGTATTTCCAAAGCAAATGTGAGTGGAAACACCGGGAGAGGACGCTCTAGGAGGACATATAATGACCTTATTGGTGATGTTCTTCAGAAGGGTCAGGTGCGTAGTACTCGCAACCGGCGTGTGTGTATGACCAATTGTACCCAAACGAGGCAAAAAGAGTATGTAAAGATCGTAGTAGGTGGCGTTCCGTAGTTTCTGCCCACCCCCACGGGAAAAAGGTGTGAGTTTATGAATGTATGTTCTGACAATGGAGGTAGCCGCCCCGACTCTGGCTCGAGCGATCCCTCACCGCTGAGCCTGAAACTTTAAATTTGTCCCTAAATAATCATCATTCCGATCCAGCCCCCCATCTCTTGCTGCCCTCTATCAGAGATGCCCTGATTTGAGGTCAGAACCTCACACGGGGTGCCAAGTAGTCGCTCTAGTTTGAAGATTTTAAGCCCTGGCTGGAGGCTTTATAAAGGTAGCCACAGACAAGTCCGGTTAAGCAGCCGACAACCTCATAGGTTGACATGCGACATGTCATTACCCAAAAACAAAAAAGTTTGGGGGTTGCCAGAAGCCGCAGAACGCCACCTGCTACGATCCTTAAATACTCCTTTGGCTTCGTTTAGGTTCATGCAGGTGATACACGCACGCCGGTTGCGAGTATTACGCAGCTGGCCTTAACAATTGGCTGTTTTTAAGATCACCATCCAACCACGTTGGAGTCGGCTTCCAGTCTAACCGGCTGCAGCTGAATACTAGTATTTTCCATAAAGCGATTGTCTATTTGACCTTTACAACTAAGTTATAGGGTAACACAGGCAACTGAAGGAACACGGGTGGGTTTTAGTTAGTAAAAGTCAGACACGACCTCCCGCTCTGCCCGGAGCAGGAGAAGTCGTTGGATGATGTCCCACCCAGAAAAATAAAATTAAAAGGGTAACAGGATACCCTCGGTAACGCAGGAGGAGACGCCCCGGGCGTCGGGAGTCGATTGCGGACTCCCGGCCACCGTAGGCGCGAGCTTGCGGGCGGCGAGCAATGGGTAGCTCGCCGCCCGGTAAGGACCAAGCTCGGGTCGACGGCGCGTAGTGTTCCACGCGCGCCTCAAAGAGATGTCAGCAGCAGTGAAGGGGTCTACTAGGACCGATGCCTGCCGGGGTCGCGTGATTGTTCGAAAGAGATACCGTGACCCTGGCACATGGGCAACTGATGGAACACGGGTGGGTTTTAGTCAGTAAAAATCTGACACGCCCTCCCGCTCCGCCCAAAGCGGGAGAAGTCATTTGATGATTTCCCATCATGAAAAAAAAAATACCCTCGGTAACTGGTTGTCAGACTTTCGGGCTTCTGACGACTCGTAACGACTTTCAAGGATCTACGAACGACATCTGGGACCGAAGAATGATGTGCTTTCCGAGATATGTTTGGTTCTTGAAATGTAAAGGTCCACGGACCAACCGCGGCAATCTTACCTTAACCTGATCGATCGACCCGTGCGGCTGCTATTACCTTGTCAAGAGCTTTGCCAAGTTTCACCAAGAGCCTTTGTTTCAGTGTCACCCGGATGTTTTTTTGAACATAAAAAAGTATATCATAACCACTGTTGAGTAACAATCTCGAGTCAATAACCTATTGCGATATTTGGCGGCAAAAAACGGCCGCCATCGCCATCTTTGTTTGACAAGACCATTTTAGATTATCTTGTTGGGCCTTAGAATATGCGATAAGAAACGAAGCTACTTAGGCATTCGTCACACCGCCGGCGATAAAGTCCTCGTTCGCACGGATGCAAAATATCGCGACGCGATTCGCTAAGAGGTGAAAATCGAACAGTTGAATTCTCAATCCTCGGTACAACACCGAGGGTTGACAATCGAGTGCGCGATTAAATCCCAACGCGAATTTACATCACCCTGCATAGTGCAAAAACCTGATACTACTGCTTAGGGACGCCTTAGGAGGACATATAGTGACCTTATAGGTGATGTTCTTCAGAAAGCTCAGGTGCGTAGTACTGGTAACCGACGTGTGTGTATGACCAGATGTATGATCGTTAACGAGGCTGAAAGAGTATGTTATGATCGTAGCAGGTGGAGTTCCGTAGTTTCTGCCTACCCCCATGGGAAAAAGGCGTGAGTTTATGTATACGTATGTGACTCTGAATCTTGTATTTATGGGCAAGTAATTCAACCATGACTTAAAAAAAAAACATTTAAAAAATAATGGGACACCCACATTTCGCCAGATAATATTTTCGTCCCATTAAACAGGGGGCGAGTCTATTACCATCAACCGGGAGTTATCCTTATAATGTTCCCACTGCTGGAACAGAGGCCTCCTCTCGGTGAGAGGGAGTGCCTCTATAGGTGCACTTCTGCCTAAATCTTCGTGGGATAGAGGAGTGACGTCATTTGTGTGAGTTAAAAAAGGTATGGTGTTTACGCCACTTAAACTTATTGTTAGTCGACGCCCATATGGACGTCAAAATATCGCCACGTTACAAGGATGTACAGTGCACGAAAACATTCCGCCACGGTATTATGACGTCCGTAAGAACTCCAGCGTTTGCTGGAGTTCTTACGGACGAGGTGCGACGCGACTTTCTTAGAACAATTTTTATGAAAACTTAATGTTTTTTTTTTTCTACAAGAGTCGCATCGCGCCTGTCAGAACTTCCCTTTAAGGAATAAAGAAGTGACGTCATTTATGTGTGAAAAAAAAAACATGATTTTTATGCACTTTAAACTTAGGGTGCGTCAATAAAACAACTTGAAGAGTGTGCCTAATACGAGTAATAATCCTTTAAAAAAAATCTTCCCTACCCTTTCATAACCGGACCTAACCGGCCTCCCAATATGGCAACTTTGCACTTGACTTTTCTGAAGGACAAGCACGAATGAGGTCAATGTCCGAATTAAGGATGTCCTTCAAAACTCTGTTGCGTGGCTACTCGAAGTAGCGTGTGTAAAAATATTCATGAATTGGACGATTTTTGAGGGGCGACAGAATTGTTTAACATTTTGTTTGGAAAGAAAAGAGAAAATAAAGAAAAAGCTGTTTATCTTTACTAAATTATAAAACAAAGTCGCTTTTAGTGTCTGTACGCTTAAATGTTTCAAACTCCGCAATAGATTTTAATGCGGTTTTCATCAATAGACAGTGATTCAAGAGGAAGTGTTATGTATAACACACGGGCGAAGCTGATGGCAAAAGCTAGTTATTTATTAAAAAAAAAAGAAATATTCATACAAAAGAAATCTAGTTAGCCCCAAAATTTAACCCTAAACGAATTTCTGTTCCCTTTATGCATTCCCAGTAGGTATTTCGAGTAATAGAATAGGAAGGGGTAGGTCACCGTGGCCCCTGTAGCCGTACTAGGGTCGCTACCCCTCCTGCATTCTCAATAGGGGATTATTATTAGCAACGGAACGCAAGTTATCGTGTTGCAGACGTTAGGGCCCGTTTTTACACGCTTTATATTAGCTTCACTTGTATGGTTTGTATGTTTGTTTGTAACCGACTCCTTATAGCGCGATTTTGACCCACTTTAAACGACCAGATTTCATTCAAACTTTGCACACCTGTCAAAGACCGATGACAATGCAATAATAATTTACCAGGGTTACTAGGACAGCAAAAAAAACTGTCTTCGAAAACTACGCTGACATACGTCTCAAAATTCGAAACACCCTAAAAAATAGAAAATAAATAATAGTTTAAAAAAACTAAAAAACACGCTTCCATAAAAAAAAAACAAACTAAAAAGTAGAAAATAATGGAAAAAAAGCGTGGGGTGGCTGGTGCTTTTTAAGGTATTTTTTTATTGATATCAGGCACCCCACGCTTTTTTCCATTATTTAAACTATTATTTTTATCCGAAATAACGTCTAGTTTTTGAATTAAGTCGTGTTTTGTTGGAAATTTTGAGTTTATTTTTTTATCTGGGTATAAATTTAATGAATCTCATAGTTATTTGTTTTTAAAAGAAGTATCAACAGAACTAACTTACTTAGAGGGTTTATGGCAAACTCTCCCATATTGGGGGACTCCAATGTCCAGCGGTGGACGTCTTTCGGTTGAAATGATAATTTAATGAAGATGATGATTAACAGAACTATATTTTGAGCGCAATGTTTAAGAACTAAAATAAAGCGGACACTTATTGCGTAGCATACTATCAATCAGAATTGAATAATTTAGAGGGATATAAGTTATCCAGTGCTTCCTATGTTGGCAGGATTCTCGGCTCAACTACGTAAAGAACGCAATGAATGACGTTGAACTGTCATAATGAAAGCCGTCATCGTGTGATTTTTTAATTTTATTTTTTATTTGGGTAAACGAAAACGATACTACATAACTAATCACGTTTGACATATATGTGGTCATCGTTCGCTTGTCTTAAAAATGGAAGCAAGTCTTGCATTAGAATCACCTGTCCTAAGTTTGCTAAAAAAGCTGCAACTATCGTTGCCGCCTGCTTCTACTTATTCCTATCACTGTACATAATATATCCGCCTGGATGTCGGAAATGAACGCAGCTATTTTTCTAAAATAAAAGAATTTGTCTAAAATAAAATTAGCCTACGTTACTCCCTATTACATCAGCTACCTGCCAATATAAGTCCCGTCAAAATCGATGCAGCCATTTCAGAGATTAGCCGGAACAAACAGACAGACAGACAAAATTTAAAAAAATTATATGTTTTTGGTGTCAGTACCGTATTTACTTTCATATGCATTTAGGGAAAAGCTGTTAATTTGAAATTACAAACAGACACTTCAGTTTTATTTATTTGTATAGATTTTCAACAAAAGACACTTAGATATTGGGCATTTTCAAGTAGGTGTACAGTGACCTTCAGATATAGATCCTTATCCATGTAATTAATACGGGAAGCAAAAATTTTGGACGCCTTTTTACGAAAATTACGCGGACGGAGGAGTATGAAATTTGGCACAGTTGAAGTTTTTTTATGGAGAAGGAGTGCAGAAAGTTAATTATTAAACAAAAAATGCATCTATACAAATAAATAAAATTGGACTGTCTGTTTTTAATATTAAAATAACCGCTTTTTACTAAGTGTGTATGGATGTATACTCGGTACATATATCAAAACAACATTTTTTTCAATTTTTGTCTGTCTGTCTATCTGTCTGTTTGTTCCGGCTAATCTCTGAAATGGCTGGACCGCTTTTGACGGGACTTTTTTTGGCAGGTAGCTGATGTAATAAGGAGTAACTTAGGCTACTTTTATTTTAGAAAAAATCTTTTATTTTAGAAAAATACATGCGTTAATTTACGACATCCATGCGGGCGAAGCCGCGAGCATAAGCTAGTTAGAAATATATGAAGTTTTAAATGAGTTATGGTTGAGTTTCGACCATTAGGCGACCACTGGCGATACATATTAGTGCAGCTCTATGTGGAATAGTATTTGAAGAAATCAATAATAGTTTTATGAAGCAAACACTGCATTGCTGTGATATACAGGATGGTGAACTGTTACCAAAGTCCTTGATTCTGGACACCACCCTTTTTTTTTTGCGTGGGAAATCATCAAAAATGACTTCTCTCGCTCTGGGTGGAGCGAGAGGGCGTGTCAGACTTTTACTGAGTAAAACCCACCTGTGTTCCTTCATTTGCCTGTACCAGGGACACGGTAACTTTTTCGAACAAATCCGCGACCCTGGCAGGCATCGGTCCTAGCGAACCCCTTCAATACCGCTGACATCTCTTTGAGGCGTTCTGGACCCCTCTGTTTTAAAAATTTTCGTCTGTAATTCATCATTATCATGCACACTGTTCGTACGCAAGCTTCGGTGAGAGAGAGTGGCGCGCACTCTACCACGCGGGCTCAGTGCGGGTTGATAGATGTCACATCTCTTAGAATTTTTGATTCTAAGTCATGCCGGTTTTCTGACGATGTTTTCCTTCATTTTAGTTTCCAAACATGTTAATAAATATTTCTTTTTGGAAAAAAAATACTTAAAAGCCTTCATACACATTTCATTTTGCGCTACAACTTCCAACATTTCAGTAAATTTTTCAATAGTAAAAGTCGGCCTTCATTAAGCTTAATTTATCCGTTTAAGGTTGTTAGTTGTTTACGTGGAAATAACATTAATTGGTAACAAGTTGGTTACGGGCTATGGGATTTTGGGTTAGGGTTGTATAACCGAACTGACGGTTTCCGTTCAATCATACGCAGAAAAGTTGCTTCTCTGATGCATCGAACGCGGATCAGTAACAATATCATCCCGAAAAGAATGGCAGAGAATCCTTACTCTTCTTCTGAGGTAATTTGTGGAGAGGATGGTTAACTAGGTAGCTGATCTCGGGCCTGATCATTTTCTTAGCAATCTGCCTCGGACATTAAATTCATTATTTATGGCCGGCCGGTGTTGGTTGTGTGTAAGATTTTTTTTCACTCAAATATCACCCTTCTGTCCACTAGTCGGTAGGCTCGTAATCCTTTCCTATCTTAAGGGCACGTCTTCCCTGCCATTACAGCGCCCCCCGGTCTACTTCTTGATATGCAATGGCCTATGTAGCACCATGAATCATGAGGCTTCAAAGGCTAGTGCAATTCTTGGGGTTCATTCGATTAATCGAGTCTGGTCAAACCACGCTGAGATCGATGCAATTCATTTCATTTCAATAAAGTGGATTATATTGTTATCTCGAAACTGAATAAATAAATTCGAGCTCGATTTTTCCGTTCGAGGTTGAATAAACTCGGCGCAACAAAACATGTTGATAGTTTTATACACAGCATCGCACTTCTGGGCACTAATCCAAACGCTTGGAGCTAAGGACATTAAAGTCATAAATACCTTTTTTAAACTGTAGCTAATTAACCCTCTTTATTTAAGTAATTACGGGAGATCCGTCTAAATACCCCTTAAAATTTGAAAATTTGCTACGTATTTTGCAAATACGAACTGCCTCGTTGGTTTAGTGGTCGATAACGCTACTGATGAGCATGAGGTCCTAGGTTTGATTCCCAGGATGGGCAAAGTGTCACTGGGTTTTTCTTTCTGGTATTCTTAAGTAACAGTCTGGAGTCTGGATTCATGCCTCGTGATGGCAATAGGCTCGCCCCCTATTACATGGGACTAAAACATAACTGGCGAAATGTGGGTGTACTAAATATGTAAACTCTGCCCTTCGGGGAACATGGCGTGATGTTATATTATGGTTGCAAATACGACTTTTCCGTAGCAAAATTGAAATGCAAGGCGACTAACATAAGGTATTCATGGGAGATCAAAGGCAAATTTGAATGAAAACGTCTATGTCGGACACCCTAGAAGGACGTCTAAATCGGACGTATAGTGACCTCATTGGTGATGTTCTTCAGAAAGGTCAGGTGCGTATTACTAGTTACCAACGTGCGTCTATGACCAGATGTATGAACTTAAACGAAGTAAAAGGGGCCATTCATTTATTACGTAAGACTATTTTTGACCCCCTCCCCCCTATTATAAGAAAAAATAAAAAATAGGCCGACCCCCTCCCCCCTGTTTAATATTTATTACGTAAGAATCTAAAGGAAAAAATGAATACACATACATACAATCACGCCTTTTTCCCATGGGGGTAGGCAGAAACCACGGAACGCCACCTGCTACGATCTCTACACACTCCTTTTGCCTCTTTAAGGTTCATACAATTGGTCATACACACACGCCGGTTGCGAGTACTACGCACCTGACCTTTCTGAAGAACATCACCAATAAGGTCACTATATGTCCTCCTAGGGCGTCCCCTCCCGGTGTTTCCACTCACATCTGCCTTGTAAATACCTTTTGTGAGTCGTCCTTCATTCATCCTCTCAACATGACCAAACCATCTAAGCATACTTTTTTCAATTTTTGTCACTATATCTTCTTTTAAACCACACCGTTCTCTTATCACATCATTTCTCAGCCTATCATTCATAGTCACACCACACATGCTTCGCAAGGAACGCATTTCCACAGCATTTATTCTACTTTCATGCTTCTTTTGCCACACCCAACATTCACTCCCATACATAAGCGTAGGCACCAGTACACCATTGTGAACAGCCAGTCGAGCCTTATCGGACATCAGTTGGTTGGTCACAATTGCATGTAGAGCACCATTTACTTTATTTCCCGCATTCACTCTTCTTTCCACATCTTTATCAATCTTTCCATCCCTTGTAAACAAACTCCCCAAATATACGAACTCACTTACTTGCTCCACATTCTTATCATTTATTTTCACATCACACACCGATACGTTCTCTTCTCTTTCAAACACCAATACACGTTTGGTTTAATTTAATGTTTATTTTTCAAAGTACCAATTTTTTTAAATGTTTATTTTATTTCAAAGGTACTATTAATCTTTATCTTTTGGTTTCATAAACTTTGGTTTTAATCATTCATCTAGGTAGGTAACTACATAAGATCTCAAAACCCACTCGGAAATTGGATCTGCCACTGGAACATCTCTCCGACGTCCACCCATTCCACTTCAGCCCCGATGCTGCACAAAACTTCTTCAACCCTGGGAGGTGCAGTGCGGGTGGCGCGGGTCCGTTGCTATGGCATTTACCTATATGCATCCGAGCGAACCTCGGCAATCGCGCGGTTGCCCGGGCTTTTTCAAAGTATAATTTTAACTCTGCGCATTTTTTTGATCCTACGTAAGAACTATCGAGACTCCCTCCCACCCCCTTGTAAGAAAACATAAGACATGGTCGACCCCCTCCCCCCTAAATCGTCTTACGTAATAAATGTATGGCCCCAAAGCAGTATTTTAGGATCGTAGCAGGTGGAGGATCTTAGGTGGTGGTGTAGTTTTTGCCTACCTCTATGGGAAGATGGCATGAGTTTATGTATATATGTATGTATGACAATTTGCAGCAAATATAATTTCAGGGGTTGTAATGAATGCCATATAGGCGACTGAAGGAACACGGATGGGTTTTAGTCAGTAATAGTCTTAACACGCCTCCTGCTCTGCCCAGAGCGGGAGACGTCATTTCATGATTTCCCACCCACAAAAAAGGGGTTGTAATGATTAAAATTTATTAATAATTTTATTAAATTGCCGCAAAATCATCCCACCGCTCTACCATTTGCAAAAAAATTAAGAACTTTTGAATTTCGTGGGCTGCCTGATGAAATCACCTTAGCTAATTAAAGAGAGTGCTACAGCTATTTGTCGTCTGAAATATCTAATTGAGGAAGTTTCTATTTGTGGAGGATCGGATATCAATATAGGCAGGCCATTTACCCTAATTTGTGGGGTGGGTGAGCAGGTGATGTGCAAGGCAGGTCAAGGTTATATTAACACACTTTTATTAGCTTCACCTGTATCTTTCTATGTATGTGACGGAATCGTGCAACTCGAATTTCACCCACTTCAGGATATCAGAATAATTTGAATTTTTGCACACTTATCAAGGACTGATGACAGTACAATCTATACTATAATATTATAAAGCTAAAGAGTTTGTTTGGTTGAACGCGCTGATCTCCGCAACTACCGGTCCGAATTGAAAAAATATTTTTGTGTTGGGTAGCCTATTTATTGAGGAGGGCTATAGGCTATATAACATCATGCTACGGTCAAAAGTAGCGGTCTGATCCTGACGATCCCACTACTCTCCTCCAGGAGAGTCGAAAAGAGACCAGTACAGTGAGCAAACCACACAGACACAAACCGTACCGACCTCGCCGCCAAGGTCCGTCGTCGCGACCCCGACTTAATAGTCCCTCCCGACCCTTGCAAGAGCCAGCCCGCGATGCTGAGCCTTTAGCTTTAAATTAGTCCCTAAATAATTTAACCTAGATCCAGCCAGTCCCTTGCTGTCCCCCCACCAGTGATTGCCTAAGCCGAGGTTCGTACCCCCCTCGGGGTAACCCTTAGAGCTTTCGATTTAGTTTTTTAAGTATAATAAGCCTCGGCTGGAGGCCTAAAAAGGTAACTTTTTAGAACTCGCCGGGCTACCATCCGTTTTAGTAGTAAGAATCGTTTCAGATTAACTACGAGATGTCCCACAAAAAAAAAAAAAAAACAAAAGTAGCGGGGCAGCAACGAAGAATGGACGAAAACTGGCAGGCAATTCGATGCAACGGGAAGGGTCAGGGAAGCAATTTGACGCGGACGAAGTCGCGGGCAGAAGCTAGTGTAGGTATTAAAGCGTGGGGTGCTTTTTGATGTATTTTTTATAATGACTACTTTTATCAGTAGGTATCTGTCGATAAAATATTTACATTAATTGATATCAAGCTTCCCAGGCTTTTGGGTTGTGGATGTCAGATAGGCAGTCACTCCATATAAAAATACTGGTCTGGTTAGACTGGAAGTCAACCCCAAAATAGCTCCGAAAACGCTAGGCAGATGCACTGACGCTCAATCTCAAATTCAGGATCAAAATCACCTTAGTTACTTTTTTTTGTGGGTATAATCATCAATGACGTCTCTCGCTTTGGGCGGAGCGGGAGGGCGTGTTAGACCATTACTGACTAAAACCCACCCGTGTTCCTTCAGTTGCCTATATGCCAGGGCCACGGTAACTCTTTTGAACAGATCTTGCGACCCCAACATCACCTTAGTTACTAACATTTGTATCCACCAGACCGATGCAAAACCGTTAAAATTTAATTTCTGGAGGCGGTAAAAATTAATACTTACAGTTTTCTCAATTAACCGCTAACCGTCTCCGGCGCAGGTGTCGACTCCCACCTCGTGGCCTCCGACGAGAACCGACAAAAAGCCGAAGTGCGCATCGCTTTTTATTCGAACGCCGAACGTTGTCCTGTAAAAAAACTGACGTAGTGCGAGTTTGGGTCGTGTAATGTGGGTTCCGTACCTACCATATCAGATATTATCTATGAGATATTTTATATTTTTTTGTTATTTACTGAGTAAGAAGTTTGATGGTTGTATTTATTATTCTCTTCTAAATAGAGCAGGAACATGAAATTTAGCGGTTTCTTGTATAAGGGTCTTGACCTTTGTTTTTGGCCTATGTTGTGTCACTGCAGGGCAGAGGCCTCCCTTTCTCCTTTCCAGTCCTCTCTGTCTTGAGCTAGTAGCGACATTTCTTTGTCTGTAGGCATAAAGCTCGTCCCGCCATGTTCAGTTGGGTTTGCCTCGATGTCACCAGACGTCTTCTAATACCCACGTAATGGTAGATTTGGGTCATGAATTTTTATATTTGTTCTTACTAGTTGTTGCCCGCGGGTTTTGCCGGCGTGGATGTCATAAACTATCCCTACGGAAGGTTCAGCTGTTTCTAGATTATTTAGATAAAGTTAAAAAAAAATTTTTTCATTTTAATTCGTGTTATTTTGACATTACCAACAGACACCTCATTTTTATTTACAAACTAGCTTCTGCCCGCGACTTCGTCCGCGTCAAATTTTTGCTCCCCTGACCCTTCCCGTCGCATCGATTTGCCTGCTAGTTTTCGTCCATTTTTCGTTGCTGCTCGCTCCTTTTGAGTTATAGCGAGTCAACCTTAAAAGATAGACATATGCTCTCGCGGACTTTTTTTTAGATCTTTTGAAAAGGAACAATTCCGTCATACATGATTTTTGCGTTACATTAACCGTTTACGCAGCGCACGCAACGGAAACTCTCAAAAGGAATAAATTTTCCCCGTTTTTGCCACATTTTTCATTACTGCTCCGCTCCTTTTAGTTGTAGCGTGATGTTATATAGCCTCCCTCGATAAATAGGCTACCCAACACAAAAATAATTTTTCAATTCGGACCAGAAGTTCCTGAGATTAGCGCGTTTAGTCAAACAAACAAACAAACAAACTCTTCAGCTTTATAATATCATAGTATAGATGGATAGATTATTTGCCGTGATAGCTATGATAAAATGTCAACTAGCTAAATACTCTGATTAAAAAGAGAATTGTCTGTGAAAGATTTAGTCTAAACAGAGTGTCCCGTTGGCAGTCTGCAGCTACTTTTAAACGGTACCCTGAAAATGTTGTTTTTTTCATCATACTGTCATCTCGCTTGCTTGTTACTGCTTCACTATTCCCATCTCTTTCGCACGCGATTATTCAGCGATTCCTCGATCCGTGAAGTTGATTATTTTCAGTTTCTTTACACGCGATTGGGCAGCATCGTTTAGTATCGTAATTGGTTATGGAAATGCTATATTTCGGATATGAATCGATGAACGGCTTTTTGGTGTCACAGTCTGTAATATACTAAACTACTTGCGTACGGTTAACCTGGAAGCCGACCCTCGATATAGTTGAATTGGAGATGATGATCACCTATAGTCTAAACCTATATACATCCGGTACGACGCTACTAGTAGTTTATTAGGTATTAGTAGTTTTCATAGAAATTGTTCGAATATTCGCGTCGCGTTGCATTTATCTGGTTTTTAACCGACGAAAAAAAAAGGAGGAGGTTATCAATTCGACGCGTATATTTTTTTTTTTTTTTTTTTTATGTATGACCACGCATAACTTTGTACATAGTAGTCCGATTGTGACAATTCTTTTTTTATTGGAAAGGGTGTACTCCCAAGGTGGTCCCATATAAATTTGGAAAACAAAATCGAACCCTAAGGGTCGGAAAACAGGGGATGATTGATTGTTCACTCACTGATTGTAATGTATAACCACGCATAACTTTATACCGAGTAGTCCGATTTTGATAATTCTTTTTTCATTGGATGGGGTATACCTTGCCAAGTATTATTCGTACATTCAAACCACAAAAAAATATAAAATAAAAACTTTTTAACAAAAAATTAAACCGCCGAAAAAACTGAAAAGCAAAAAATAATAAACCTTAAAATTTTGAGTCGGCGCTGAAAAATCAATGAACAAAGATCACTCAAAGCGCCGACTCATAATTTTAAGGTTTATTATTTTTTGCTTTTCAGTTTTTTCGGCGGTTTAATTTTTTGTTAAAAAGTTTTTTACATCGTGAGGAAGCAGATGTCAAACAAATATAACATCAATAAAATTCAAAATTTTACTTCAGACCAGGGATCCATAGAGTGCTAGTAAGAACTTAGACCAGCCTAGCTGTGCTGTGCCCGCTTGGATCCACCAAGTCCTCTCTAAAGTCTGTCCCAGCTGCGGATCAACCCTAATTACACCGAACTAGCTTCTGACGCGTCTAATTTCTTGCTCCCTCGACCCACCCCGTCGCATCGAATCGCCTGCCCTTATGAATACTTCGTATTCGTCTCTTTTTTTTTGTTTTTGCTCTGCTTCTAAGGGTCCTAGCGTGATTTTCTTAAGCATAGGCTTTAGAACATCACGCTAGGACCCTCGCGATTTATCGTGGAAGGCTATAGAGCCTTCCTCGATAAATGGGTTGTCCAACACCATTTAATCCATTTAGTAGTTTTTGAGATTAACGCCTTCAAACAAACTCTTTAATATTAGTTGTGCTTTTTAATATTAGTAAAGATTGTCCCACACTCCCTGTCTACATATTTCGTGGAATTCTATCAGCTAATGTCTACCTAGCTATATTCTTCTGGCGAATTTTCAAGCAGCCATAGTGCAGATTTCAGTCGTATTTGTCAGTTATCCAATGAGTCAGACACTAGTGGGAATCTGGCAGCATTGCGTAGATTTTTGCAAGGCAATAATCGTTTGTTTACAAGCACTTCTTCTGTTTTGTAAACAGTTTCGTTACTAAATACGTCACGAGTTGACTTGACTGTCTAAAATTTTCTTCGTTTTTACCCGGCTGCCCCAGAGAGGGTTTTTTTTTTGGGATGGGAAATCATCAAATGGCGTTTCCCGCTTTGGGCAAAGTGGGAGAGCGTGTCAGACTTTTACTGACTAAAACCCACCGTGTACCTTCAGTTGCCTATATACCAGGGCCACGGTATCTCTCAGAGAGGGTTATGTTTTCTTCTTAGACGTAGTGTGCTAGATAGCATTTTCAATCAGCCAAAATATTGAACTCATACAAATTTCAGCACTAATTTAACTTTTAGAAGATTGGCAGATTTGGCATTCGACAGGCAACTCATTCATTGTCAATACTCACTCACCCCCTTTCAAATCTGTAAGACAATTATCCATGTACAAGTTGAACAGCCACGGTGACGCTACACAACCCTCCTTAGAGATATAGAACTAGTTCGTGTATGCCCCATTTATCCTAACACAAGAACTGGAATCCTTGTATAAAATTTCAAAAATCCGTTTGCTCTTTAAGCTCGTTCCACGTTCATACTCAAAATTTTCTTCACGAAATTCATCCCAGCTTAGCTTTGAGGTCTTGAAAGAAGGTCACACATCCACGGAACAACCGCGGCAACCGTTGTGCTAAACCCAAAACAGTAACAAGCAACAAATAACCATGGCCGATGAAAAGCCAATAAAATAGTAAATTGCTTAATATAACTCTCGATGACATTTCCAGGCGCGTATGTTAAAAGCCTGTTGATTAAATTTTCATTCAACACTTGCTTCGCGATTTTGAACTGTATTGTTGTAGACGTAGAGAGTGTTTTGTGTGAGCTAGTGCGGTTGGGTGTTGACATATTGGTTCGTTCGGTGTGGTGCAAATTGAAAAGCGCAGCGATGTTTTAATTTGTTTGTTTTGTGATGTTAATTACTTTGCACACTATTGTATAATATACATGAAATTAGCGAAGCAAAATCTTTGTACCCTTTTTCCCGAAAAGAACGCGGAGGAGTATGAAATTTAGTTAACGTTAATTTTTACACGATAATAATAAATAAAATAAAAATAAATAAATAAATTGTTTAATTCAAGTCACATGACTCATATTCAGACAAATACATACTAAAAGGATACAGACAGGATAACAAACACAGACAAAAAGAAAGAAGAACACTTACAACATAGAAACATGTCGGCTGCAACATTGCCGGACATATGGACAATCCACTCTGCCGGCGATCATCGCTGGGACGGTGTTGGAAATACATGAATTAGAAATAATGCATTAGAAATACATGAAGTTTTAAATAAAATACGGTCGAATATCAACCTCTAGGCGACCACTAGTATACCTGTATGTAACTATGTATATACAGCCTATAGAGTCTACTGCGGGGGAAAGGACTTCTTCTCATTTTTCCCCTCACCCACGCTCTAGCTGACTGTACAGACGTTGTCTTGTTTCCTAGAACTCGATAGCAGCGTCACCGACCGGGTCCAATAGTGAATCTATACCATCCAGGGTGCCACCCAAACGCATACCAAAAAATTCATTCAAATCGGTCCAGCCGTTTAGGAGGCAGTGTGACCAGATACAGTATTTAAAATACTGAATCTGGTCACACTGCCCACGCTGTATTTGTAGTAAAAAAGTGTGAGAGTTAGTTATAAAAAGAAGATAAATTGCATTTTAATGGCACAACAATATCCAAAGTAAAACGGCACAACAGTATACTACTTAAAAATACTTTGTAGGTGAAAATTATGACTCAACTCAAACGTATGGTTGATTTATTAGAAACTAAAGAAAAAATAATGTCTCTGAAGCCGGCTTGAACATAATTGATTTTACAAATGACATTTAACATCAAACGTATAAAAAAAATCTCTTCTATCTTCAAACGTTTGCCAGAAATGGTACGATATTTTAAATTAGTTAAGTTACATTTAGAGTGAGTTGCACCAACTAACGTTAACCATAATCAATGCCTTGGTTCCGTCAAATCTGGCTAGGGACCATATCAGTAAATTACATCACACAAAATTCATGATTTTTTGAGCCCCACTCCCGGCCTTGTTACAACTGGTCACATTTGTGATACGGGGGCGGAGGTTAGACAGCTGACAAGGCATTGGTTATGGTTAAAGTTAGTTGGTGCAACTCACTCTTAATAATCTATGGTTCAAGCATGCCTAAGAGTACTTTGTTCCACTGGTGTACTCAAGACTAACGCCATTTGTTTTTATGAAAGGGCGTCGTGTTATTGGAAATGTCACAAAAGATTTCATCCCAAGGCAGTATAGCTTTTGAATATTCCAGAAATCGTTCAGAACGACCCGAACATAGTTGGCAAAAGGCTAGGCAGATGATCTAGCCTTTTCTGAAGAATGTTGAGGTCGGCTTCCAGTTAAACTGGATGCAGCTGAAACCAGTATTTTACATGGAGTGACAGGGTAACACGATACCCCTTATTAAGACTGGTCGTCAGAGTTTCGGGCTTCTGACGACCCGTAATGACTCAAAGATCCACGAATGACAGTCAGGACCAACGGCTTAACGTGCTTTCCGAGGCATGGTCTTCGTATGTAAATATGGTCACCCATCCACGGGCCAACCGCGGCAAGTGTAACTTAACATGATTTATCGACCCGTGTGGCTGGTGTGACCTAATCACAAGCCCCAGAAAATCAAATGTCATTTATACAAATTAGGCTGCGAATTAGCACTTTTTGTAGTACGTCATAATTACATAAGACAGTCCCCCGACACGCTCGCCCTCCACCACTTCCTAGTGCTTTAGCTGGGAACAAGAAGTAGTGCAACAAACTGTCCAGCAGCACAGCTGTCTGTGTAAAATTTATCATCATTTTAAAACGCCAAATCTTGTCTTTTGTACCAAACAAACACGTTTTCCGATACAGTAAACTAGTTTTGATATCAAAACTCGATTTGGTAGCGGTATTTAAAAATAATTGTTCTACAAACTGGTATAATAATGCTAAGGGTTTATTCCATTGTATTAGTTGGTCGATTTTATCAAAATGTTAATGTATTAGTCTAATAGTGACAAAATTTAAACTAAGGGAACAATTTGGAATACTCTTGCAATTTATAACCTAAAAATGCGAAAAAGGTAAAGAAATAGATCTAATTGAAAATATATTCCACGTGTGGCGATATTTAAAGGTTGTACCCGACTTTTATTAACTAAAACCCACCCGTGTTCCTTCAGTTGCCTGTGCCAGGTCCACGGTATCTCTTACGAACAAATCCGCTACCCTGGCAGGGTGCACCCTGAGAACTATGTAAAGAAAATATGCATTCAAGAGGCATTAGAATCAAGTTATTCTAACTGAACAGACAGCTGTGCTGCTGGGGAGTTTGTTGCGCCACTTCTTCTCTGCTAAAGCACTAGGAAGTAGTTAAGGGCGTTTTGGGGGACTGCCTTATGTAATTTTAACGTTCGAAATGTGCCGACTCTCACCCTAGTTTGAATAATTGACTTGATTTTTAGTTAGCTTCTCTACCACCTGCCTGACTATTATGTTTAGCGGTTCTCTAGTTGCAAGCCTTCTCAGAGACACACAGTGACGATCCATTTAACAATAACACATACATACATATACATAGGCTCCAGCGGCGAGGCGTAAATTTTTCTAAAAGAGAAGCCGTAGCGAAGTCGGCCTTAACTTACTGACTCATCAATAAAGAATACTTACTATCATTCTAAAATTAATATAGGAATGTAATGAATTAAATACAATTAAATTGAACAGATGAAAACGAATAAAATATGCAATATTCCTCTATCTCGTTCTCGCTGACGCATTTTTCTATACCTGTCTCTGTCATAACCCGTTGTACAGCGGCTTGCTCTCGTACATATCAAGCGGTGCCACGTGACCTAAAGTGACATCATTACGGGATCACTGTTGTATGAATTTTTAGTTCCCGATTATGACGTTTAATTTAGAACATTTCTCTTTTGTTGTAATACAAAGGTATAAATAACCTTTTTTGTTGTTTGAATGTTATGGTGAATTAAATACCCGTAGTGTGACTATATTTATTGACAATAGTAGCCACTATTTACATACTATTGTATTTTTAATAGTGATAGAGTTACCAATGCGAATCCCCGAAGGCAAGCCGGTAGGAATCGTGTTATATTATGGTGCCTTCGCCACTGATAGGCTCTTTTCCCTTCAGGGTAGCTATAATTGAACCTACAGAATGCCACCTGCTACGATCCTTACATCTCCTTATGCTTCGTTTACGTTCATACATCTGGTCATACACGCACGCCGGTTACTAGTGCTACGCACCTGACCCTTCTGAAGAACATTTCTAATTCTGATGAATATAGCGTGCACTCCTGGTGTTTTCACTCACATCTCCTTTGTTTGTCGCCTTTTATTCATCCCCTCAACATGTTGTTGCCACCACATCTTCTTTTAAACCGCACCGTTGTCTTCTCACATCATTCCTTAACCTATGATTCATAGTTACACCACACATGCTTCATCATCAGCAGCCGATAATGTTCCCACTGCTGGGACACAGGCCTCCTTTCGGTGGGAGGGAGTGGGCCATAATCCACCACGCGGACCCAGTGCGGGTTGGTAGAATTCACATGTCTTTGAATTTTTGTTTCTAAGACATGACTGTTTCTTCACGATGTTTTCCTTTACCGCTTTGAGAGCAGTGGTGATGAAATAATTTACACAAAGTATAGCGCCTGCTTGGATTCGAACTCACGACCTTACTCGTAAGTCGCGCTCGTTACCACTGCTCAAATACTTCACGCATAGCATGTTTTAAAGTTTCTGAAACACCTTTTAATAAAACAATCATCTTATGAGTAATTTCAAGATTATCCCCAAGTTACGACATAATAAACAAGAACACAACTAAATAATAAGTCATTATGACTGTAAAGCTTATAGCTTCGAGGAAAACGTTAAAAACTTAATGCTGGTGTTTGCTTATTGGGAATTACCGATACCAATGTATGCTTAGAGCAATGTACATTTAAAATACTTTAGATATGTGTAGAGAAACATTACCGATGTCGACAGTCTTTATAATATTCCTCATACTACACTAGACCGCCTGTTCTTGTCTAGGCAGACAAACGCGGGTTTCTATTAGATATGAAAATTTAGTTCGTTTCTTTTAATTTCGGGACACATTAGAATGTAATTGACTGACTTATAGTGATTTTTCGAGGTAGGTCCTGCTATATGCCTATATGCAATGCACGCCGCTGCTCATACCTGCTGTCTTGTATGAGTCAGAAGGTTCAGCCACAAAAGAAATGAAGAAAGGCAATTGCATGCAGCTGAGATGAGAATGTTAAGAGGGATGTGTGCTGTTACACGAATTGAAAGAATAAGAAATGAATACATAAGAAGAAGTCTGAGAGTGTCTGTGAATCGGTTGTCGCGGTATGGTCACGTGATACGGAGGAATGAGGAAAATTTCTTGAGGAAAGTATTGAGTATGAATGTCGATGGCTATAAGAGTAGAGGGAGACCAAAGAAACGATGGAATGACAGTGTAAATTATGGTGTGTCTCGTCTTAGAATTTTTGGTTCTAGGAATTCTCGGTTTTCTTACAATGTTTTCATACACTGGTTTGAGAGCAGTGATTATGAAATAATTTACTGAAAGTAAAGAGCCCGTCTACGTTCGACCCACAACCTACAATTTATAAGTCGGGATCCTTAGTTCAGATATATTACACTTAAATCTATGAAAAGCCTTCTCTAAAATAAAATAAGTTTTCTGTCTTTGGGACGTTAGATTGAAAGGCTTTCAGTAATTTTCGCTAGGTGGCTAGCCTGTTCCATTTATCATTATTTAAGTGATTGAGTATCATTAGAGAATGGACTGTATTTATACACTAGCTTCTGCCCGCGACTTCGTCCGCGTCAAATATTCGCTCCCCTTCCCGTCGCATCGAATTTCCTGCTAGTTTTCGTCCATTTTTCGTTTGCTGCTCCGCTCCTTTTGACCGTAGCGTAATGTTATATAGCCTATAGCCTTGTTGAATAAATGGACTACCCAACACAAAAATATTTTTTCAGTTCCGACCAGTAGTTCCTGAGATTAGCGCGTTCAATCAAACAAACAAACAAACTCTTTTTCAGCTTTATAATATTAGCATAGATATAAATGCCGCCTCTAATCTTAGTGGAACGATAGGAATGTCGTGTGTTCGTTAGGTCTATTTCAAATAAATAATTAAAATGCATGAATTAGATTTGGCTGTATAAGGCCCGTCTACTCTAACACATTCAACGCTAAAATAATTTAAAACAATACGGTCGAACGATTAACAGAAACCTATTTAAAAGATCCTTTCCACTAAACGCGTTTGGTGATTTGGGCAAAAGCTATTTCTTAACTAAAATTTCAAAGATACTAAATGCCAAATGCCTATTCCCGAAACCTGTCGTCATAAATACTAATCATCCGTCTCTTGTCACCAGGTTCGAGGAGGCACCACAGGTGCTCCGCCCCCGGCAGCTCCAGCTATGATCGAACAGGAGAAGAGGTCTCCACTACAGCCACAGCAGCAGGGAAGGGTGCAACCAGGTATGGAACTCCTTCTGCATAATTCTTAGATTGAAACGTGGTCGCCCACAGAAGTCCACTGCTGGATATGGCCTCTCTGATTGCACGCCACTCAGCTTGATTCTCAGCAACTCTCAACCATCCACCCTGCGAAGATCGTGCGTGTATGACTGGGCCGTAATTAACCACGCGGGCCTAGTCAGGGCTGTTATTAGCCGCCATCTCGGTAGTCATCCCGTTTCTCCTGCCAGGGTCGCGAGATTTGTTCGAAAGAGTTACCGTGGCCCTGGCATATAGGCAACTGAAGGAACACGGGTGGGTTTTAGTCAGTAAAAGTCTGACACGCCCATCCGCTCCACCCAGAGCGGGAGACGTCTTTTGATGATTTCCTCCAAAAAAAAGTCATCCCGTTGCTAACCATACCATCATTTGCATAAAATATAAACCCTAGTAAAAAAAACACAATAGTGGTATTATTCACTATGCGTGGTTATGCATCGTTGAGGAAAATTGCACTGTATGTCCACTGTATACAATAACAATATTGTACTCGGTCACTGAATGTAAGTGCTACATAAAAGAAGTTGACTTGGCGGACCGATTTGTCTACAATCTACAGTCTTGATAAAACGGGTGCAGTGTTGACTCTACAACTTATGTTGGTTGAAGGAATCTGTCATAAAATGAAACGAAATGTGAATTATTTGTATCGGAATCACTTTTACACGTCAATAACCAAGAATGAGGCAACATTTCCCATCTATCCTTTAGAAGAAATGCGGGTCAAAGTCTCTTTAGAATCCAGACATAATCTTGGTCAGATCTTGTGGGCGCCTGAAATGGTCTTCTTAGGAAGGGACCACACAGATTTGAGTAGATCAGTCCGGTCAGTGCTAGTAAAGCATTTGTCAGTAATCGTGTAGCTCAACTTAGAAGTTGAGGAGCTCAACAACTTGACGAACAATGACAAAAAAGGTCACTTGGGTAAGCCAAATAAAGTACTCTGAACTGCCCGACCAACATGAAAAAACTGACTCACATCGTCCACACATTTAGGCCTCCCCCAAATTAGGCGTGCGCGATCCTCGGGCGTGTGAGTAGCGCGAGCGCCGCGCGCTCGTCGCGAGCGCGCTGCGTGAGCGTCGCGTTTAGCTGCCCTGCGGCGCGCACGCGGCGCTCGCCTTGGCGTTTAACCCCCTTCAGTCACAATTTGGACAATTTTCGTTTCAAAATCCACACTATCCACACTAATATTATAAATGCAAAGTAACTCTGTCTGTCTGTCTGCCTGTCTCGCTTTCCTGCTAAAACTACTAAACCGATTTAAATGAAATTTGGTACTCAGATAGTTTAGAGCCTGAGAAAGGACATAGGCTACTTTTTATTTCGTGACTTTGCGTCCGCGATATACGACATTTACGCAGAAGAAATCGCGGGCAGAAGCTAGTCTTTTATAAAGTGCTGATTTCTTCCCACACCTTTTTTTTTTGCAATACGATCACTATACTCCTTTGTAGTCCTGTCCCATATCGCAGGACGATTCTGTATTTCTAGGATAAAGCTTTCGATATTAATTTCACTCGGTGACTCTATTTTTAACGTGTGTCAACACAACACTGCCCACCATGTGACTGACCGAAACAGTAGCGAGGCGTAAGAACGCAGCGCTCGCGCTTCTCACACGCCCGAGGATCGCGCACGCCTAATGTGGGGTCAGCCTTAGAATGATTACAGTGAAAAAAATACTTTTACAATGTAAATATTCACTCAGGGTGCATTAGAATCAAGTTTTTACAACTAAACAGACAGCTCTACTGCTGAGGAGTTTGTTACGCCACTTCTTCCCAGCTAGTGAGTGCACTGGGAAATTGTTAGACTGCCGTTTTGGGGGACTGTCCTATGTAATTTTGAAGTTCAAAAAACGCTGATCCTCAGCTTACTTTAAATAAAGAACTTTTTAATTTTGAGCCTCTCCGCAAAGCGATACTTAAAACAACATCTGGCATAACAAAAATGAAACGATTCTTAAATTAAAGTGTAAATATTTTTCCGCGCTGACAACCCAGAGTTCCGCAGAATATTTACTCTCATAATTTATTGTTCCATTTTCGACTCAGCTTGTGTCGAGTGAGGTGCTATCTCATTATTATCTGAACGAATCAAATAGCGACGTAATTTCGGTGACTTACTTTACGTAGAAGAAATGGGATGGTGCTATTCTTTACGTCTGGCACCACACGGGACCCATTCCTTCCCGTGGTTGATGTAGAAGGCGACTAAGGGACTTACTAGAGAATGGGCAGCAGCGTGTTGTGTGCATTTTACCAACATATTGCGATCGCCAACCCGCCTGCCAAGCGTGGCGATTATGGCAAAGCCCCCCAAATTGGGGGAGGCCTATGTCCAGCAGTGGACGTCTTACGGCTGAAATTATGATGGTGACTTTACGTAGCTGTCGTAACATTTACGGAATGTTTTTGTCTTTGGTCCGTGGCCCTGACATTTAGTAATAGACAAACGTGAAAACTTTTGTTGATTGAATACGAGGCTTTTTGAAAGTAATGTGTTAAGTCAAAAACTAGCATTACAATGCTTTTTTTTTTGCTAGTAAGTATGTATGTATTTTTTTGGTTTTGCAGACTAAATAAATTTTCTTTTCCATTCTAAAATAAGCTGGGTTTTGCTCACCGTTACAGCTATTTTCGACAACCGCTAAAACTCTTTTGTTTTCTTACGCAGAGCCGGCTCCGGTTGTGGCGGTGCCCCCGCCCCCGAAACCAGCTATAGTCAAGGCTCCGAAGAATGCGAAAATTAATCAAAAGGTAAGATTTTATCATCTTTATTGTCTTCTAGTGGTTCTTTGTGAAGAAGCTCGAAGATTGGAAGGCGGTGGTGTGACATCCTCGTACGTAAGTCGTGCTGCGCCTGATCTCTCTCCGGTCGTGTCGGATTGCCGTTCCATCGGGCTATGAGAGTGAGGGAAGAGAGAGTGCACCTGTGTCTGCGCACACACTTGTGCAATATAATGTGTCCTGTGTACCTTTGCTAATGTAGCTCTGTTCAGGCTGATCAATGTTACCGAAATTTGAAACCCTCTTTTTTCGCGGCAGGATTTTTTTCACGCTCTCCTTTATTTTTCTAAGACTGATTTCAGTTCATACGTGCAGAGCTAGGTAATTATTAGCCAACAGAATTCCACAATATTCGTAGACTTCCTAGTCTACGAATATTGTGGAGTGACGTTCCTACGTCACTCCGCTTCTTTGCTACGTGGTACTACCTCGCTCTTCTCCGCTAAATCTTAGGATCTTAGAAAGCATAAAATAATAAACCTTAAAATTATGAGTCGGCGCTTTGAGTGATCTTTGTTCATTGATTTTTCAACACCGACTCAAAATTTTAAGGTTTATTATTTTATGCTTTTCAGTTTTTTCGGCGGTTTAATTTTTTGTTAACAAGTTTTACTAATGGGCTCCTATCCAAGGACCGATCCCTGTAAGCGTAGCTTGACCACATTCGATTTTATAGCGCATAGGATTTTCAACTTTCGCTGTTGAACCGAGCATTCAGAATCCAACAGAGTGCATCCCAGCACGTTGAAACAACGCACCGTTCGATTTTCAACTCTCAGCGCTAAGCAGTGCGTCGAAGATCGAGTGCCCGAAGAAATCCCTTCGCGATATATTAACGTGCCTGAAAACTACGACTACGAATAATACCATGGCTAGCAACAGTCTCGGATAACAATTATTTTTCTTTGCATTTTAATACTATAATAAGCAAATTCAACACGGTTTCATTTTACTTCTAGCATAATCAAATGCTACGCTCCTAATAATATGTTTACCATATAATTGTACCGATTTGTGTATCGCTAGCTGGACTCGTTTTGATATTAATTTAATTTTAATGTAGGTTTAGTGATAGGAGTAGGAAAGATAACGAAAACTCGATAAACATTAAAATGTATAAATAACATTCGTAGACATTTGTTAGTCGCTAAGGGTAGTCAGAAACCTGAAAATCTTACTAGGGGTATCGTGGTACCCAGTAAGTGGGATATGCAGTTTGGATAGGGACATGGAGCGCTCCATGTGAAATACTGGTACTCAGCGGTATCCAGGAAAAGGTAAGACAGATGACCATTAGCAAAAGAGATAGAAAAATGGCTTTATTGGCATTGTATCATTTAAACTAAAAACATATAACAGAAAACAATGATAATAATGAAAAAAGGGTCTCAGCTCAGCATAATATCACATGACAACACAAGGTATCTGGTGTGGCACCTGACGCTGATTTTCAGCTGCAACCCACGAGTACCAAACGCTAGAATAATAAATACATAGAAAAAAAAAAAGAGTTTCCTCTTCTGGAGTCGATCTTGGCTGCGGCATCAGCCCAGCTCTTGTAAATAAATTTAGTGTCATCTGATCGGAACAAGTATACAAAGTTTTAACTTTGTAGACCATAAGGAAGTTATCCAAAATTAACTTGCAAGGTTTCATCCATACTGTACACTCACTTTGAGAAAATGAGTTGCTTACCCCTTAACAAAGTACAAGCATAAATATCAGAATTTATAATCAACGTGTTACTAAGGAAAAATAATATATTTACCAATACATATTCAAGTTTCTTTCAATATACTTAAGTATAATAAATATCGAGGATTCATAAAATAAACTTTATTTCTATGTAAGCAGAACTCATTTTAGTTTGTATTCAATTCTTTAGTGTGGTCTATAAGCTCATTATACCACAGTAGGGTGACATTAATTTTCCTATTAATGACAATGTCCATGCAATCAGAATTGTGATTGACATCAATAAATTCATGGGTAATTGCCCTTCTATCATAATTAAGATGGCACATCAAGGTACTGGATCAGTGGTGGCACAGTGGTAACGGCCGCTACTTACGAGTTGTAAGTCGTGGGTTCGAACCCAAGTAGGCACTTTATGAAAATTACTTCATCACCACTGCTCTCAAAACGGTCAAGGAAAACATCGTGAGGAAACCGGCATGTCTTAGAACCAAAAGTTCGAGGACATGTGATGTCTACCAGCCCGCCCTTGGCCCACGTGGTGGTACATGGCCCACTCCGAGAGTGTCCCAACAGTGGGAACATTATAGGCTGCTGATGATGATGATGATACATTACAGTCTACACCTTCAGAGAACATGAAGCATGATGCTGTGTAAATTGTATAAAATTCTTCAGGATAAAACTGTTAAGATTGTCTCTCAATTACTGAGAATCAAGGCCATACCGCGGTTTGCTGCGCATAAACAGGTTTCAATTTAGCTACGTGTCGTACATGTTGTTGTTAGGTAGTGATGTGCCGTGTCGATTGTGTAGATCGAAGTCGATAGTTGAGGTAATCGATTTTTATAATCGTGAGTTTCTTGGCGCTTGTTAATGGGGGAATTTTTAATTGGGTTTCGTAAATGGTTGTGGTGGTCATTGTTTTTTTGCTTTTCAATAATAAAATATTAGGAACAGAAAGTATTAAAGAGATACTTGCGAGCTATAGTTTTAATTGAATGGTTGAAATGTCTGCCGGGGTCGCGAGATTGTTCAAGCGAGATACCGTGACCCCGGCACACGGGCAACTGATGGAACACGGGTGGGTTTTAGTCAGTAAAAGTCTGACATGCCCTCCCGCTCCGCCCAGAGCGGGAGAAGTCATTTGATAATTTCCCATCCGGAAAAAAAAAATGGTTGATATGTCTTTTCCTGAGTAAAAATGGCTCAGGGAAAGTAAATAAATAGAAAGAAGATCAAGTTGGAGGAAAATATGCGTCACATCTACGCTAATTGGACAGCATAATGCTACGACACTCCGTGCCTTAGCGTTAGTTTTCAGCGACCATTGACTTGTAATTTCAATAATTAGTTAGGATGAGTCAAAGTGCCCAAGGCGAAAAATCACAGAAAAAAAAAAGACTATTTTCATCAAATCCACTAATATTTCTAGAAGAATACACAATGTTATAAGGCAAAACCCTTCTTTGCAGTCAAGTTTAAATTTTTCCTCTAAAATAACAAAAATAAAAGAACATGCCCAACTCTAATCACAGACACAGTGAAAGTGTTAGTCTTAGAACATTTATACAAAACCCTTTATATATTTGCTTATGTAACGAATAAATTAAATTGGAAACGCTCAAGATCTAGTTCATGAGGCCAGACTATAATTAGAAACAATGCAATCTTATGCAAATGTCTGCCTTGAAGATGCATGCTGAACGGATGACCGTAGGTTCGTATGTTATTGAAATAGAATATTAATCTTTATTTAGATTATTTGATTGATGTGTTTAGATTTTCATTCATCTTTATTCCCTTGCTCTTATGCCAATTGGGGTCGGCGCAACATGTCTTTTTTTCATCTTAGTAGGCACCCTCTTTCTCGCCATATCATCTTTCTAGACCATCCGTCTGTCGTTTCTTTGATCTTATCTCAAAACTTTCGTCACATTTTAAGAATAAGATTTGAAATGTGCATGGTTTTAGGTACGATCGAATTGAAATAATGATCCAATTATTGTTTCACACTTTTAATAATATTTTATACTAGCTTTTGCCAGCGGCTTCGCCAGCGTGGAGCTCGGAAATTATCCCGCGGGAACATACTACCGGGATAACAAGTAGCCTATGTCCTTTCTCAGGCTCTAAACTATCTGTGTACCAAATTTCATTTAAATCGGTTCAGTAGTTTTAGCAGGAAAGCGAGACAGACAGACAGACAGACATACTTTTGCATTTATAGTATTAGTTTGGGAGTGTGGATAAACAAAAACATATTTGCACACTAACAATTAAAACATTGCAAAATATCTACTTAAAATCGCTGCAATGCAAACAAAATGAATGCCGGTCAACCAACCGAGAATAATCGATGTGATTCGATTCGCGTCCCATAACAACATGTCGCCTCACTACTAGTTGTTCGGCCATCGTCGGATCGGGCGGTCGCGCGCTCGGCGCGAATTATTTAAAAACAGAATTCTATTCTAATTCGAATAAAAACATTCTATTTTTAATTTCAATAGAAATTCTTGAACGAACTCTTTTGACATCAAGTGATTTTCATCTGTGGATTAAAGTTACTTCTGTTAGTAAAGTGTTGTGTGAAAAAAAAAAAACATTAATAAATAAACAGTACGTGGTTTTTATTGCTTAAATTCGTTCTGGTGACACATATCGGTTTTTAATTGGTATTAGTTTAGTTTTGCCTATATTTGCACAATATAACGTTGTCAGGCCGGTTCGAACCGTGTGATTACTAAAATTGAAACTACGATAAGAGTGTTAAACATTATAATTTCCTACTGCGCATTGGATGAACGTGGTTTTACAGCGTATGTTCACGCATGCGCGCTTTTTGTGTGAGCAGCAAGGGCTAAGCTACATACGTTCTGCATTTAAAATGTTATTCTCGAAACATGAACTCGAAATTCGAACGGTGTGGACGCGGTGATTTATGTTAAAAACAAATGAGTTCGCTTTCGAATTGTCTACGGACAGTTGAGTGAGTGAGCTGCCCTATATAGTGAACTTTACGGATTATAGAATGGGACCTATAGGGGTAGTGGTAAGATTGGAAGCTTGATATAGGAAGGAGCATGTGGAGATGAATGTTAGGCCAAGGTCAAATCAGTGGGTTAGTCGTGAAGTTAGCGAGAATAGAAATACGTTTAATTATCTTCGTTTGAATTGTACTCAATGGCCATTAATGCAATGTGGTGTTTTTCTTTTTCAACCGACGAAAAAAAAAGGAGGAGGTTATCAATTCGAAGCGTATATTTTTTTTTTTTTTTTTTATGTATGATCACGCATAACTTTGTACATGGTAGTCCGATTGTAATAATTCTTTTTTAATTGGAAAGGGTATACTACCAAGGTGGTCCCATATAAATTTGGAAAACAAAATCGAACCCTAAGGGTCGGAAAACAGGGGATGATTGATTGTTCACTCACTGATTGTAATGTATAACCACGCATAACTTTATACAGAGTAGTCCGATTTTGATAATTCTTTTTTCATTGGATGGGGTATACCTTGCCAAGTATTATTAGTACATTCAAGCCACAAAAAAATATAAAATAAAAACTTTTTAACAAAAAATTAAACCGCCGAAAAAACTGAAAAGCAAAAAATAATAAACCTTAAAATTTTGAGTCGGCGATGAAAAATCAATGAACAAAGATCACTCAAAGCGCCGACTCATAATTTTAAGGTTTAATATTTTTTGCTTTTCAGTTTTTTCGGCGGTTTAATTTTTTGTTAAAAAGTTTTTTAGTTTAAATCATGGTATGGCTTTTTGAGTAATCTATGCCGCCTACATAAATGTTCTATTTTTAGTATTGTTCGTCGAATCGTTGAGCTCCTTAAGTTTGAGTTGAGCTGCATAAATGCGTACACTGACTAGACAGGTCCACTCAATCTGTGTGGTTCTTTCCTGACACCGATCTACATGGTCTTCACATGATGTGAGCAAGATTATGTCTGGACTTTAAAAGAGACTGTGGCCTCTGAGTTTGTTTCAGTCTTTCTTCTCAGAGTAGTCAGATAGGAAACGCCAACCTCATCTACCCCTTTATTTATAAACAATGATGAGCGATGACCTTACATTTTTCACGTTTAAACGTCTCTTAACTTTAGGCGACGTTTGTAAATAAACCCCATAGATTTTGAAATAGGATTCTTGTTTATATTATTAATTTGGTTGTATTTTTAAAAACGTTTTTACCACATAACTCCGTCATTTTTAACCCGATTTGAAAAAATCTTCTTTTGTTTAATCAGTCAATTACCGTAATTACAGACACAATTAAAAAACGATTGTGTCTATACCAAATGTGGTATCTCAGGGACTTAGAGGTTAAAAGGGTTTAAGTATATTTACTTATAGAGTGGTCCCATATAAATGTGGTATCTCAGGGACTTAGAGGTTAAAAGGGTTTAAGTATATTTACTTACTAGCTTCTGCCCGCGACTTCGTCCGCGTTAAATTTCTCGTTCCCCCGACCCTTCCCGTCGAGTCGAATCGTCTACCCGTGCAATTTTCCCCGTTTTTGCAACATTTTTCATTACTGCTCCGCTCCTCTTAATCGTAGCGTGATGTTATATAGCCTTCCTCGATAAATAGGCTATTCAACACAAAAATAATTTTTCAATTCGGACCAGTAGTTCCTGAGATTAGCGCGTTCAATCAAACAAACATACAAACAAACAAACAAACAAACGCTTCAGCTTTATAATATTATAGTATAGTATAGATAGCGTGGTCCCATATAAATTTTAGTATAGTTCTGCACCGTAATTGCGAAACGCACTATTTATCAGAATCTGGATGGGATTGAAGATTATTTCTAAACCATTGCGTCATTTCTTCTTATAAATTGTAAGCTCAGCAACGTAAATAACGCAATGAATGTTGTTTAACTGTCAATATGAAACCAATTCCTACTGATAGCTTCGTACGAATTTGGGTGACCATATTTACATACCAAGACTCCTTCATGTCTAGGAAAGCACGTTAAGCCGTTGGTCCCGTTAGTCAATCGTAGATCTATGACAGGCATTACGGGTCGTCAGAATCTTGAAAATCTGACAACCACTCTTACACTAAGGAGTACCGTGTTACCCAGTAACTAGGTTGTGGAAGAAAGATACGTAGTCGCTCCATGTAAAATACTGGTACAGTCAGTTCCCTCAATTACCTGACCCCTCCTACACAGAAGAGATGAGGAAAAGGGGTCAGGTAATGCAGGGAACTGACTATACTCAGCTGCATTTGGTTTGATTGGAAGCTGAACCCAATATAGTTGGTGTAGAATCCTGTTGATTCCGTATTAAAGTTGAATAAGGTTATGTTATTTAGGTTAGTTAATTTAGGTTGTATTTTTTTTCTTTATTTATTTAAATATGTAATTCATGAAATAAATAACCTAATGTAATAGAAAAAAAAAAAGTTGAATAATATCCCTTCACTGAAACACCACCACATCAAGCGCTACCGTGCAGACCTGCTTCACCGTCTCTGTTTCCCGCCATTTCTCCTGACTGACAGATGACATTAGTGACAGCAGCTGCCTCCGCTTGTGTGCATAAGACAGTGTTTACAAATCTATTAAATAGATACACTACGTTTAGGAAAAGGCTAGGCAGGTGATATTAGTCCAAGGTCATAGATATATTAAAATCTTGACATGGTGTTCGGTAGCTCTTAGTTTGGGTTTTTTTCTCTTTGCCTTAAAATAAAAGGTCGTACGAATGTTCCCCTTTGTAAACAATACTAGGAAGCGGTGAAGGGTGGCCCTTATTGGAGGGGTTAATTTTTAATTCGAAATTTGATTGTTCTAACTGGCGGTTTTGTAACAAACTCTTTGAAAAATTAATCGTTTAGATTTGATAATAACAGTCATAAATAGAGACCTTATTGGTGATTTTCTTCAGTAGGGTCAGGTGCTTAGTACTGGTAACCGGAGTGCGTGTATGACCAGGGGCCTTACTCTTCAACGTAATTTTAATTCCAATCTAATGCCAATACGATTCCAATGTTAATTTTGAATACACGTGATTCGGTACTCTTGAAAACAATAGTGTCAACATTGGAACAACAACAACGCCCGATCCCACTTAGTTCCACAAAATGGACACCCAATTTATATACATTTTAGCGCTAGTGTCGAACTCAAGAATACGAAACGTCAAAATTCCAATGTCAATCATCGGAATTTAAATCAAGAGTAAGCATCCTGATGTATGAACGTAAACGAAGCAAAAACAGTATGTATGGATCGTAGTTTCTGTCTAGCCCCATGGGAAAAAGGCGTGATGTTATGTTGCTTAATTAATTCTTCAAAGGGACTTCATCTTGGTCACGATTTTTTGTATAAATTTAACCTTGACATTATCCTTGTATAAGGAAAAAATATCAATAATTTCTGTTTGATTTTAGTCCAGGTAAAACCCATTTTATAGTTAGGTAGTGAGGTTTAAAAAATGCGGGCTCTTGCTGTGTTGAAAAACCTAAATGTCTTAGCGAGTCGATTGTCATATTTTTTACCCGACTAACGGAAATTCAAATAGTTATGATTTTAAAATGCCCCTGTCAATCCGTGGTTCTCTTAGCCCATATAAAAGCTCCTACATAATGTATAAAATTTAAACCCAAGATTAGTCGGTTTTTGCAGTCCATAATTCAGGTTTAACTGGTCTCGAAATCACTGAGAACCTCTTTTTTAGATTTAGTACAAAAAGTTGGCGCCAGGTATATTTAAATTTGTTTTTACCGTCAAGATAATTAGCGCTCTAAACGTTTGGTTTATTTACTACATACATTATCATCATCATTTAAACGAAAGACGTCCACTGTTGGACATGGGCCTCCCCCAAGAACCGCCACTTTAACCGGTGCATTTTTTGAAGGGGTGTGCCATAATCGCCACGCTTGGCAGGCGGGTTGGCGATCGCAGTATGGTGGTAAAATGCAAAGAGAATTCTGCTGCCCATTCTCTCCATTAGTCGCCTTTTACGACAACCATGGGAATAAATGGGAAATCATTACTACATATTATACTTACGTATATAAACTAACACCTTTTTAATTTAATTTTACTGGATTATATTTGGCTCATGGGTAGACTTAGGCCTAGATTAGGACATATAATAGAATAATGCTAGTCTTAATGCCATTTGCCAGGCTCAAATTGAATTTCTATCCAATAAATTTTCTTGCTTTCGAGATAATCAAATTCCCTCTCAATAAAGACGCTTTTACCTTCACACTTTTACGTCAGTGTTCTTGATATCTTAGGACTATCATGACGACATTACTCAAGAGCTACAATCTAAACCCATCCATATACTCGTAAAATAATAAATAAATAGTTAAAAAAGAACCTTTTGATAGTGTAGTTTATCCAAAAAAACTCAGCAAAACAAAACAAATGAGCCCAAACTCGATGGGGTTATCTTGTTTAGTTTAGAAGTTCCTACGGCCATCTTCCAGGTCCATCATCAGAACAGCTCCATGGTACCATATTATTGTATTGTCACCGAAGATTCGTACGTACACCAAATTTGATCCCAATTGGACATCGAGAAGTGGGTCTAATTTAGCTTCAAAGATTTGTGTCAAACACACATACATACAAACATTGCAATTGAAATAAAAGCTTGTAAAGATGACGATGCAGTTCTTTGATGGTCATAAACGCGTACCGGTTGCGAGTAATATATACCTGACCTTTCTGAAGAACATCACCAAAAAGGTCACCTTTACGGTGTCCCCTCCCGGCGTTTCCATTCATTTGTTAGTCGCCTTTATACCTTTTTACAATTATTGTGTCTACCTTTATTTCAAGTTGTATTAGATCACAATTTTCCTGAGAATTAGGGCTCATAATTATGTGAAATTAATTTGCACTGTATGTCCACTGTATACAATACCAATATTGTAGTCAGTTACTGCGAATGTAAGTGCTACATGCACAGAGTCGGCTAGGCGTTCCGTGTTGTCGGTTTAGACAGAACGGGTGCATTGTTGACGCGACAATTTCTTTTTTAACACGCTTTAAAATATTAGCTTCTTCACCTTTAAGTTTGTATGTAACTATGTTTGTAACCGACTCCTTTGGACTTGATTTTGACCCACTTAAAACGGCCGGATTATATTTAAACTTTGTACAGTTATCGAGAACCGATGACAATACAATAATTTCATAAATTTGTGCCTTTATCCTTGCCAGGGTTACCAGGAAAGCAAAAAAAAATATAATTAAGAAACGCTCTTTTGTAGCTAGCTGAACTAAACAATAGAAAAAAATAATTGTATGTATGGACTACTACTACTACTACTACTAGATGGGCACCCATCCACGGACAAACCTCGGCAAGCGTAGCTTAACCTGGCAACAAGCCCCTCTTTAATTAATTGAAGCAATCCACTAATTTGCGAGACAATAAGAAGAAATGAGCGACTCATTGATGCATATTTTAACCACGATGACGTATTTGTCTTTCAATGCAAAAAGATATCAAGAAGATCTACACCAGTGAAATAAGTCAGTCTGTCAGCCGATATAAAACAATCTTGAGATAATGCATGATAACTGATAACACGCATACATTACAAAATGTATTACGTAAGTGATTAGCAAACGTTGAGTTGGAAGACTGATAAAATAGTTTTCTTGACACGTGTCTTAAAAAACGTAGGTTCAAAAACTAGAGTAATCATGCTCTAAAAAGTATGATGCAAGGAAATGTTCTCATCTGAAAGTCGTAGTTGTATGCCACTTTGCCTTAAAGTGTATGACTGACTGCTTGCTACTATTTGAATGTATTGTTTTGTTAGACTAGGTGGCCTATACCAGCGGAAGATCGAGGTGTTACCAAGAGTACCTTTTTTTTTGGATGGGAAATCATCTAATGACTTGTCCCGCTCTGGGCGGAGCGGGAGGGCGTGTCAGACTTTTACCAACTAAAACCCACCCTCTGGTGGGGACCCTGGGGTTACGGTATCTCTTTCGAACAATCTCGCGACCCTGGCAGAACGATACTTTATTTGCCAAATTATGATAGTTTGAGAAATTATTACGGAAACAGATGTACACACATTCGTACATACACGTACATACCGGGAAAAAAAAAATTAGTTCCTTAAGCTTTTTCTTCAATGAAATATCCGAATGTGACGTCATTTACTCTTATCTTTAAAATACTCAAGGTTTATTTTGACCTCACTGTCGAATTCAGCACCCTCGAAGACTATGAAAATAACACTCGTTACGAGTCGTCATAAGCCTGAAATTCTGAAAACCAGTCTTACCAAACAGTATCGTGTCACCAATTAACTGGGTTGTAGAGGTCAGATTGGCAGTCGCTCCATGTAAAATACTGGTATACAGCTAGACTGGAAGTAGACCAAGATAGTTGGGAAAAGTCTAGGCAAATTGGTTCTTGAAACATATTTTTTTTATTTTATTGTACAGACGCCACCAGGTCAAGCTACCCGAAACTGTCAATTTTTCCCAATGAACCTTGAACCTAATGCTCTAGAAATAAACGAAAATCTATCAAAGAAATCTGACAGACTATAGTAGCTTGATGTGTTGGCGTCTGTACAATGGTAGAACAAATTAATTGTGATTTACCTTAAACGGTTCGCACGTTTCTACACGTGCGTGACTGTGTGAATGGTGTATGTCAATTATTTCGTGATGGTGCTGCATCAGTGGAATCACTTGCGTGTTTTTATTTTTTATATTGTACTAGCTGACCGTACAGACGTTGTCCTGTTTCCTAGAACTCGATAGCAGCGCCACCTACCGGGTCCAATAGTGAATCTAAACCATCCAGGGTGCCACCCAAACGCATACAAAAAAAATCATTCAAATCGGTCCAGCCGTTTAGGAGTACAGTACACGTACAGTAGAATTATATATAATGATATCGGATTGCCGTGTGGTGCCGGACGTAAAGAGCAGCACTTTCCCATTTCATCCTTGGTTGATTGGACAGATCCACTCAATCTGTGTGGTTCTTTTCTTAAAAGATCATTTCAGACACCAATCCACATGATCGGACCAAGATTATGTCAGGACTTTAAAAGAGACTGGGACCTCTGAGTTTGTTTCAGACTTTCTTCTCAGAGTAGTCAGATAGGAAACGCCGACCTCATCTAGTTTTAGAAAACATGTTTAAAGTGTTTGTACAAACCTACTTACCGGAATAAAATAATCCCGTGTGGGTGTCGTAAAAGGCGACTAAGGGACTTACTAGAGAATGGGCAGCAGCGTTCTCTATGTATTTTACCACCATACTGCGATCGCGAGCCCGCCTGCCAAGCGTGGAGATTATGGCAAACACCTGTAGAGGGCTCTTTTGGCTGAAATGATGATGGTGATGTTGGTGACAAAAAGATATAAAATAATCTCTGATTCTTAAGTAACACATAGAATTTGACATCACACCGTTGTCAAAGATTTTTTTTTTCTATTTTGGAAATGTGTTTTCCCGACCATACCTCATAGGCGCCTTCAACCGTATTATCATTAAAATAAGACGATTATACGCTATAGATAATGATAATGTTATCTCTCATGCTAATGTGGGCGACGGCCTTGAGTCGTATATACGTCATACATATGTACGTATACGTACGCAACGCGAGATTGTTTGTCGAAGTATGAAATTTGTGAGTGACTGGTAGAATAATGGTTTAAATTGACACGTGTATGGTTGGAAATATAAACGAAAATCCGTGATTTTACTTCCGTTTTAGATTCATTTCAAAATCAGCCTATATTGTTCCCACTGCTGGGACACAGGCCTCCTCTCGATGAGAGGGAGTGGGCCGTAATCTACCACGCGGGCCCAGTGCGGGTTGGTAGATGATGCATGTTTTCAAATTTGCCTACAAATACTGGAACTTGGCAGGCGGGTTGGCGATCGCGCTATGGTGGCAAAATGCATAGAGAAGGCTGTTGCCCATTCTCTAGTAAGTCCCTAGTCGCCTTTTACGACACCCACGGAAAGAAATGGGATGGTGCTTTACGTTTGAAACCACAGGTAACGCTGAGTGTAAATATCAAATGAATAAATAGGTCGTAACTTAAAGATAGACCGCTGTAAAATATCGATGGAACCTCGCATTTATTATTTACTAAGGAGCTATGTAAGGCAACTAAGAGTGCCTATAATACATATAAAATATTTCCGTGACAGGTTGATTGAATGGCATATGATGTAGCTACTTATGCAGAACGATGACATTTGAATGATCTTCCTCAGAGTAGATGTGGATGAAAAGATTTTTCGAGCAGGAAGAGATAAAATTAAATCAAGCAGCATTTATTCAAACTACACTGAGAATCAGCACTTTTAAAACGTAACAATTTTAAAGTCAGAAACGTCCGTTCTATACAGTCAAAATCAAAAGTCAAATTAGGCTGAGTATCAGCTCTTTTCGTTCGTCAAAATTACATAAGGCAGTCCCCCGGCACGCCCGCCCTTCACCACTTCCTAGTGCTTTAGCTGGGAAGAAGTGGCGCAACAAACTGTCCAGCAGCACAGCTGTCTGTCCAGTGGTAAAGCGAGGGCGTTTCTGTCTACAAAGTTGTTGGCACTAGGAAGTGTCCTAGTGCTTTCGCTGGGAAGAAGGTGCAACAACCTCCTAAGCACTATGAAGATAAAGATTTCATGAAAGTCATGCAAATGGTTTTCACGAATCAATATATACATGAATGGAACATAATATGGTTTTGAGAGCAGAATTAAAAGGGAATCGTTATGTTTTGTTTTAAAAGTTTCTGCATATCAAATCGCCAGTAACAGTATGGCTTTTTTTTTGTGGTTGAGAAATCATAAAATTACTTCTCCTGCTCTGGGCGCAGCGAGAGGGCGTGTCAGACTTTTACTGACTAAAACCCACCCGTGTTCCTTCAGTTGCCTATATGCCAGGGCCACGGTAACTCTTTCGAACAAATCTCGCGAGCCTGTCAGAGTAACAGTATGGCCTAAGGGCATATCTGATCGTTGCTACATGACATCCGATATCTACCATCTCGCACTAGGCCCGCGTCACGGTAATTATATCTATACAGTAGTCTATCTTCATACAAACGCTCGGAACGCAAGTCATACCTACGCGTCTCGAGTCTGGTACACTCCGAGTACATTCGCAGTCGCGTACGCACCGCTTTGACAAACGGATGGCGGGCGGTGTGATTGATGGTTTTGTTTGTAAGCAGTTAGCGTGTGATTTATGAATATTTGATAATAATCAGTGCAAGATGATTACCATGGTAGTATTATTTTTTTAAATTACTTGAAAACTCCGAAAGGAAAGACAAGATTTTTTATAAACATACCCACTAGTACGAAATTTGTTTATTTTTTTAATACTTTTCCACCAAGTAAAATACCTGGATTATTGAATAAGTAAGTGAATAGGGTGAAAAAAGTGACACACGAGTGACCTACCTACGCTCGTAGTAGTAGCAGGTAATTTCCTAGCCTGGGGTACCCAATCTTTTGATTTGAATCGATCCTTTGGATCGAAAATCATTGAATCGATAGACGATCTAGATCGCAGGATTTGAATCGGCCCAGCAAAGATCATATCGTAATTAAAAATCAATAAAAGTTGACATAATTTACATCTTCCACCCTTGTCACTTTTAATTAAAAACGGTCCAAACATTTGATTTTTTAAATAAAAATATAATATTTACAATCAAAGAAACGCAAGTAGGTAGATGAAGTTAAAATACTTGATGCGGGCAGCCCTCCCGCGTCTATCGCTTGTTTACGTACCGCACGTGCTGTAGGTAATTATTTCTACGATAAGGCCGAGTCAAAATACTGTGTAGTATATTTATACTGTGCCCGCGTGGTGGTTTACAAGCCTACTCTATCTTTCACGGAGCGGAGGCCTGTGTCGCAGCGTTATGTGCGATTAGATGCTAGGACTATTTTGACTTGCTAGAATTCCACGCACGAAATTCGTCCGTTTCTCCGCTCAATGGCTCTTTCAGTTGAAATCGTTTTTAACCTCCTGGGGAATTTAACTAGAAGAAGTTAGAGACTCCGTGTCCATGACAACTGTTGTCTAGACGATAAGCAAATTTAGATCTGGCAAGCTGCCAAGCTGACTATAATGTTATTGTCACAAATAGAGGACGGTAAATATATGTGTTTGTATACATACCGTGTATTTACTATTTATATGATACTAGCTGACACAGCGAACTTCGTATCGCCTCAGATTCAATAAATGTTGTAATAAACCTACCAGGTTTAACAACCTGCTACGCGGTGGTGATCTGGTAAGCGTTTTCTAGCTGACACTCATATGCTTGGTTAGCTCATACCCAGTTATGATAACCTGGTACTTCGAAGGCATAAAGCGTTTTCTGGCTGACACTGCTAGTCATGACCATCTGGTACTTCGAAGGCAACGTTTTTGTCATACCACGTTTTATAGTGACTTATATTCTCTTTGACGTTTTATGTCACGTCACACGGGAACGCGGTCGAACGGATACAAAGTATCCTATGTCCGTCTCCTGGTTCTAAGCTACCTCTCCACCAATTTTCAGCCAAATCAGTTCAGCCGTTCTTGAGTTATAAATAGTGTAACTAACATGACTTTCTTTTATTATAGCCTATAGCCTTCCTCGATAAATAGGCTACCCAACTCAAAAATATTTTTTCAATTCGGACCAGTAATTTCTGAGATTAGCGCGTTCAATCAAACAAACAAACTCTTCAGCTTTATAATATTATTTTAGTAGTATACTAGCTTCTGCCCGCGACTTCGTCCGCGTCAAATTTTTGCTCCCCTGACCCTTCCCGTCGCATCGATTTGCCTGCTAGTTTTCGTCCATTTTTCGTTGCTGCTCACTCCTTTTGAGTTATAATGAGTCAACCTTAAAAGATAGACATATGCTCTCGCGGACTTTTTTTTAGAACTTTTTAAAAGGAACAATTCCGTCATTCATGATTTTTGCGTTACTTTAACCGTTTACGCAGCGCACGCAACGGAAACTCTCAAAAGGAATAAATTTTCCCCGTTTTTGCAACATTTTTAATTACTGCTCCGCTCCTCTTATTTGTAGCGTGATGTTATATAGCCTATAGCCTCCCTCAATAAATAGGCAACCCAATAAAAAAAGATTTTTTCAATTCGGACCAGAAGTTCCTGAGATTAGCGCGTTCAATCAAACAAACAAACTCTTCAGCTTTATAATATTATATTTTAGTAGTATACTAGCTTCTGCCCGCGACTTCGTCCGCGTCAAATTTTTGCTCCCCTGACCCTTCCCGTCGCATCGATTTGCCTGCTAGTTTTCGTCCATTTTTCGTTGCTGCTCACTCCTTTTGAGTTATAATGAGTCAACCTTAAAAGATAGACATATGCTCTCGCGGACTTTTTTTTAAGAACTTTTTAAAAGGAACAATTCCGTCATTCATGATTTTTGCGTTACTTTAACCGTTTACGCAGCGCACGCAACGGAAACTCAAAAGGAATAAATTTTCCCCGTTTTTGCAACATTTTTAATTACTGCTCCGCTCCTCTTATTTGTAGCGTGATGTTATATAGCCTATAGCCTCCCTCAATAAATAGGCAACCCAATAAAAAAAGATTTTTTCAATTCGGACCAGAAGTTCCTGAGATTAGCGCGTTCAATCAAACAAACAAACAAACAAACTCTTCAGCTTTATAATATTAGTATAGATTATGTATAGAATTGGCACTATACTACTTTTACATACACTACCTAGTAACCGTCCTTATATAACACCAACTAATTGAAAAAAAAAAAAAACTGCTGATTATTAAATTTACCTATATTCCACTTTCATAATTTAAAAGTTCAATATTCTCAAGTTCAGCTGGTTTTTATAGTTTTTCGCAACTCTCTCGCATTGTGTAAGTTTTGTATCGAGTTGATTTTGTTTTATAGCTAACTAGTTTGACGCAACAGTGAAGTTTTAAATGGAGATTGACCTTAAGTGGGTATGAGATATAAGGTTTGGCGCGAACTGTATCGTAACAGACGCGTGGTTGCGCGATTTGAGGCGAATGAAGTTGGTGTCGCGATTTTTTTGACTGGTGTAAACGTTAATTCTAAAATACGATAACTGGCAATACAATCAAATCAATATATTTTACCTCACATAAACCTACATGGGCATTTAGGAAACGTCACAAGATAGGTGCACGGTTCCAATTTGGTGATTCCTATGGTGAAGAGCCGGCAAGAAACTCTGTTTACTCTTTTAAAAAATTATTGGTTTTAACAATGGTTTCAAATTACACTGTCCATAGGTATGCCATTTTAATTGTGAATAGACGTACTGATAACTTACCATCGTTGTAAAGTTTTAATTTGTTGCTATTTTTTGATTGAGGTTTAATTGTTAATGACTTACATGCACTTTTTTTTTTTTTGGATGGGCATTCATCAAATTACGTGTCCCGCTCTAGGGTGGAGCGGAAGGGCGTGTCAGACTTTTCTGACTAAAACCCACCCGTGTTCATTCAGTTGCCCATATGCCAGGGCCACGGTATCTCTTTCGAACGAATCTCGCGACCCTGGTAGACACGCACTTTATAATTAATAATCAGTCTATAATGTTAGGAACATTATAGATATGCTGGGACACAGGCTTCTTCTCTTTGAGACGGAGTGATCCACCACGCGGCGGGGTTGGTAGATGTCACATATCTTCGAATTTTTTGGTTCAAGGACAAACGTCAAAGAAACATTCCACACGATGTTTTCTGCCGGCGTTTTGAGAGCAGTGGTGATGCAATTAAAGTGCCTCTAGGCCACCAGTTCTAACTTTATGGTTACCGAAGTTGATCGTCAAAAGCCTAGACATTTTATTTAAAAAATATTAGACTCCCTTAGCCAGTTACTTAAGAATTATGAGGCAGTAAAACTACCCCTAGGCAGTAACTTGAGTAAGGAATTGTTGTAAACGATATCAATCAATTTTGAACACAAATTTACGCATCTATAAAAATAAGGTGACATTACACGCAAACGTTAAAGTTTACGTTAAACCGTTACTATTATCGTAATCTGAACTAAAAATAGTGCTGAAGAGGTTGTTTGTTTGTACGCAGATAAAAAAAAAGATTAGCAAATGAAGAATAAATTATCAATTCTTAAGGAAGGTTATAGGCTATTCGACATCACGCTACGACCATTAGGAGCTGAGTAAAGGAAAAAAGCGGAAAGAATGTTTAACACGTTGAGTGCCGATCACGCGATATCGCGTTATTCGGCTCTGCATAATATGGCCGATCACGCGGTATCGCGTGCTTGCTACTAACAATTTCGTATGCGCTCGAAATCTGTGGCCATATCGGATTAACCATCAATCTGTGTTTGGCACTCAAGGTGTTAACGAAAACGAAATAAAAGCGCGGGCGAGCGATGCGATGTTTCGGGATACATCGTAAACAACTTCCCGGGCAGAAGCTAGTTAAATATACAATTACCGTACAAACTACTGAATAAAGTATTAAGAAGGTAATAAAGTCTATTAAAGGGAAAAAAAGTATTGGTGGCTCAATGACTCAGTGGAAACGGCTGCGACTTAGAGTTGTAGGTCGTAAACTCGAACCCGAAGTAGACACTTAACTCCAATGTAAACGTGACGAAACCAACATGTCTTAGCCCAAAACACTCGAAGACATGTGTCATCTACCAACCCGCACTAACTAGGCCGTTTTGTGGAGGACTACGAATTTACGGTCCACTCTCTATCGTAGTATAGGTCTATGTGTCCCACCAGTAGAAACATTATAAGCTGAATATTCTTAGGGACGACTGATAAAGTAAAGGTTATCAACCTTTAACTAGTAACTATCAAGGTTTTATTGATAAAATGCCACTTGTAATGAATATATCGCTTTCTTTTGAGGAAAACGGTGGCGATTAACGGTTCAATTTTAATGTGATTTGCTACTTGTGTTATCTGATTATTTGATTTGTACACGTTAACTTAAAGATAGTATTTAATTTGTAAATTGTTCGCTTAATTTGTAAATGCTACAGAAGATACTTCAAAGCTACCGAATATCGACATATACCTAGCCTTTTCATGGACGTAATAAAATCGTGGCAGGTTTTATTTGCGCAAAGGATCTCCAACGCACTGCTTAACGCAGAGAGTTAAAAATCGCACAGTGTGTTTTTGACGCTCTATATCCTCGAAATCTCGCTCTTTGGGATTCTCAGTGCTCGGATTAACACTAAAAGTTGAAAATGCATTGTGTGATATAATACCGGCTTCCTACATATAGGGATGCAGTGCAGCTAAGTATTCCACAGGTAACTACTATAATGACCTTTCTTTATCCAGTTACTTGGTAATACGATAGTCCTAATATTTCTTCGTGACAGATTTTCAGGCTTCAGAATGTTCGCAAAAAGTATAAATTCTTGAGAAAAATCTTGCACTACAGTTGCCTATACACCAAAGCACCATACGCATAAATTTTAATTTAAAATAATCTGCGCTGGTAAAATCACGTGTTACCAAAACGCCTCAGTGCCAGCATACCTTTAAACAGTATGAAATTATGGAATTTTAATATTGAGAACGTTTTTTTAAAGGTCGCGCAATAGGTTAGTGATCTACCCTGATCTTTATGGTTTTATACTTCACATTTCTAGAGTTTTTTTCCAAGGAAATCGGGATTATAATTGTAGTTTTTAGGGTTCCGTTGCCAAATGGCAAAAAACGGAACCCTTATAGATTCGTCATGTCTGTCTGTCTGTCTGTCGGTCTGTCTGTCTGTCTGTCTGTCTGTCCGTGTATGTCACAGCCACTTTTCTCCGAAACTATAAGAGATATGTTGTTGTAACTTGGTAAGTAGATGTATTCTGTATACCGCATTAAGAAAAGTAAGAGAATGATAAAACTAAAAAAAATATATGATGTACATAACCATGTAAACTTCCAACGAAAATTGGTTTGAACGAAATCCAGTAAGTAGTTTTTTTTTAATACGTCATAAATCGTAAATCGCAATTTACCTTCCATTCAATCAACTCAAATATAAAAAAAAAACATTTAATTTCATAAACATAAACCTTACGCATAAACCGAGGATACCTACAGGTTTGTACGGAACCCTCGGTGCGCGAGTCCGACTCGCACTTGGCCGGTTTTTTTCAGCTTCGTTTCAATAGTTTTGTTTTTGAAATTACTGCTTTTATTAGCTTAGTATGTATGTATCGAAATCTTTGAATGTGCACATGGAGCGACTGCCTATCTGACTTCCACAACCCAGTTACTGGGTAATACGATACCGCTTCATCCCTCCACATCCATTACGGAACAAAGACAGTTGTAATGAGCCGTCTGGAAAGGAAACTGAATGGTTTCCTTCGATCCAATTAAGCTCGAATATCAGTCACTTCGTGCCATTACAGAAATATGTTTTTCTAATCAAATTTTTCGAGTATTAACCTCGCTTACATAGTTAATTTTGATGAAACCAGAAGATAATCTTCTTAGTCGTTTCCTGCGTCTGTATGGTTAGATCTTTTAAACTACGCAACGGATTTTAATGCGGTTTTTCATCTTTAGATAGAGTGATTCAAGACGAAGGTTTATAATGTACTAGCTTTTGCCAGCGGCTTCGCCCGCGTGGAAGTCGGAAATTATCCCGCGGGAACATACTATCGGGATAAAAAGTAGCCTATGTCCTTTCTCAGGCTCTAAACTATCTGTGTACCAAATTCAATTTAAATCGGTTCAGTAGTTTTCGCAGGAAAGCGAGAAAGACAGACAGACAGACAGACCGACAGACAGACAGAGTTACTTTTGCATTTATAATATTAGTGTGGATAGTGTGGATGAAACGCGGGCGAAGCCTCTGGCAATCTTGGCTTAATCGCCCGGGCCGCGAGGTAGAAAACCTCTATAAAAAATCACCCCAAACCTCCAAGCGGCGGCGCACCGTGAGGGAGGTTGACAGCTTGACTAATGGGTAGCTGAATTAGTCACTAGTGCGAACCACTGATTTTTGAGACAATATAAAGTTTATTACTCGTGGGAACAAACATGGAAAAATTTTTAAAAACAAAACAAACAAAAGAAGTGGAAGGGTGCGATGCGGGGTCGGAGTCCGACGCCGCGTCGAGCGCGAAGGGCTCGCGTGCGAGCTCGGAGCGGGGAGTGGCGGGCGCTGCTGGAGGGAACAGAGAGTTCTCACAGAAGCGCCCTAAATCGGGGGCAGGTCAAGAGTCCTCCTCCGACGGCGGGATGAGTTCGGCCCGCCGGAAAATATCACGGCGTGGTGGGCTCCATGAGGGGGGCGTCGGCCGAGGACTCCCCACCAAGGAGGCCGGCGAACCGAGCCGAGCAGGCTCAGCCGAGCTGACCCAAGGAGGGGAGAGGCTCACCACGGAGGGGAATCCCTCTGGAGGGACCAGCAGTAGGGCCCCCTCAGAGTCCTCCGGTGGCGAGTCGGACGCGGCCGGCTGCTCGGAGGAAATGGGCAGGTTCGCGGAGGTCGTGGCCACGGCCATCAGGGCGGCGACCTTAAAGAGGCTCCAGAGGTCCAAGGACAGGGCCATAACTGCTGCCACGAAAGCCATCGTGGCAGCGGCGAAGGCCTTTCGTTCTGGGCCTCCGGTGGTGGATGGGGTGGCAGAACTGCGGGCGGAGGTCGCCCGAGTGACTGCCGCCATGGAGCTCCTCCGAAAGGAGAATGAGGAGCTCCGAGCGGACCTGGCCGGTCTCCGAGGGGCCGCCCCCCAGGAGGCATCGCAGGGGGAAGCGCGGCAAAGGCAGGGCGGGCTCCTGCCTACCGAGAACCAGGTGCTGACCCTGGTGCGGAAGGAGCTCGCCGTCTTCCAGAGCAGGTTCTCTGCTCTGGAGGCCGTAGTCCTGCGCCCCCCGCTGGCGGCAAGCCGGCCGGTTTCGAGCCGGCCTGCGGCGGCTTCGGGTCAGCCGAAGGCGACCTCGGGCCAGCCGAAGGCAGCCTCGGCCCAGCCTAAGGCTGCCTTGGGCCAGCCGAAAGCGGCATCGTATGCCGCTGCCGCGTCTGCCCCAGCCAGAGGGCCGAGGCAGCCCTTAGGCCGGCCCAAGCAGGCACCTGCTAGGGCCCCCCCAGCGCAGGTGACGAGAGGGCCGCCAATGCCGCCCCCGACTGCTGGGTCTCCCCCTGCCACCGCCGAATGGCAAGTGGTCGGGGAGAAAAAGAAGGCGGGCAAAGCCGCAAGGCAGGCCCGAAACAAGAAGAGGCAGCAGCGGCGCAAGAAGAGCAGCGTCGCGGCTAGGCTTCGCGCCCCGAAGTCCGCAGCTGTAGTGATCACGCTACAGCCGGAAGCGGAAAAGAAGGGCGTGACCTACCGTGACCTGCTCTCCAAAGCCAAGGCGGCAGTGGACCTCCAGGAGATCGGCATCTCCAACGGTCTCCGGGTGAAGGTCACCTTGACTGGAGCCCGGATGCTGGAGGTCCCTGGTGCGGCGAGTGGCCCGACTGCTGACGCTCTGGCCGATAGGCTTAGGGCGTCCTTAGACGCGGACGAGGCCCGAGTGTCCAGGCCCACTAAGTGCGCTGACATGCGCATCCTGGGTCTGGACGACTGCGTGACGGAGGCGGAGGTTATAGCCGCCGTTGTTAGGACGGGAGGGTGCTCGGCCGATCAAGTCAGGGCAGGTACCATCCGTCCTGACAGCACGGGGATGCGGACTGTAACGGTCAGCTGCCCCGTGTCGGCGGTTCAAAATATAACCGCGGGGGGCCGAAGGCTCCTGGTGGGCTGGGTGTCGGCGCAGGTAAAACTGCTGGAGCCCAGACCTCTGAGGTGCTTCCGATGCCAGACTGGCCACCACGTTTACGTGAAATGCACCTCAGAGGCGGACCGCAGCGGTCATTGCTTCCGTTGCGGTCAGCCCGGTCACAAGGCCGGCTCTTGCAATGCCACGCCGCACTGCTATGCATGTGCGGCGGCTGGCAAGCCGGCCGAACACCGGGCTGGGAGTAAGGCCTGCGCTTCATCCGCCAAGGCCAGGGGCAAGGGCAAGCCCTCCGCCACCGTCGTCACCGCCGTCGCCGCTGCTGCCTCGACCACCGTCGTTGCCGGCACCACCACGGCAGGGCCCTCACAGGGGGCTCAGGAGGGGGGTGAAATGGAGTGCCAATAATAGGTACTCCATTGCGCCTCCTCCAAGCGAACATCAACCACTGCGCCTCCGCTCAGGATCTGTTACTCCAGAGCATGGCGCAGTGGTCGATTAACATCGCTGTGGTCGCTGAGCCGTATTTTGTCCCGCCCAGGGATGACTGGGTGGAGGACCTGAGCGGCTCAGTGACCCTCATTTCGTCGGCCGCCGCCGGAACCCCGACCCTCGAGGCCGTCAAGAGGGGACGGGGTTGCGTAGCAGCACGGTTCGGGGAGATTGTAGTTGTGGGAGTATACTTCTCCCCGAGCCGAACTCTCGCCGAGTTCCACAACTCCCTTGCGGAGTTGAGAGTCGTCGTCGTCGGGTTCCGTCCCCTTCCCGTGCTCGTGCTCGGGGACTTCAACGCCAAGAATTTGGCTTGGGGTTCCCGGTATACGGACACACGGGGCAGGATGGTGGAGGACTGGGCTCTGGAGACAGGCCTGGTCGTCCTAAATCGGGGTTCTGTACCTACGTGTGTACGGATGCGGGGCGACTCAGTGGTGGACATTTCGTTCGCCAGCCCCGCTCTGTCACCGCAGGTTATTGATTGGCGCGTCATGGAGGGGGTGGAGACGTATTCCGACCATCGGTACATCCGATTTGACGTCTCCGCCCAGACCTCGAGCGCGCCGATCCGGCAGACCCCGAGTGGTCCGCGGTGGGCGCTGAAGAAGCTGGACCGGGAGCTTCTCCTGGAAGCCTCGATCGTGCAGGCCTGGGTGTCACCACCGGACAGGCCTGCTGATACCAACGATGAGGCCGAGTGGTTCCGGGAGGCCATGTCCGAGATTTGTGACGTGGCTATGCCCCGAGTCCAGCCAGGACGGGCTTGGCGCCAGGTGTACTGGTGGTCGCCGCAGCTGACAGCGTTGCGCGGAGCGTGCGTTGCGGCACGACGTCGGTACACCAGGCACCGCAGGCTCCGTATCCGACCTCCGGATACGGAAGCCATTCAGGCGGAGCTATACGAGGGGTACAGGGCGGCGAAGACCGCCCTCCAAGAGGAGATCCTGCGGGCCAGAGGACTGGCCCGCAAGGAGTCGCTGGAGACTCTGAACAGGGACCCATGGGGACGGCCCTACAAGGCCGTCCGGGAGAAACTCCGCCCATGGGCTCCTCCGCTGACTCAGAGTCTCCGGCCCCAACTCGTGGAGGGCGTGGTGAGCGCTCTGTTCCCTTCGCGAGGGGAACATAGTCCCCCACCCATGGCTCCGCCTACTGCGGTGCCCGATGCGGACCACACCACTGACGACGACGAAGGTGTTCCAGAAGTGACCGAGGCAGAGATGAGGGTGGCGGTACGAAGGCTTAATGCCAAGAATACCGCCCCAGGACCCGACGGCTTGCCTGGCAAAGCATGGGTCCTGGCCTCAGAGGCTCTCGGGCCTCGACTCAGGGGGCTCCTTAGCGCATGCTTGGAGAGGGGCCAGTTCCCACTTCGTTGGAAGACGGGGAAACTGGTCCTCATTAAGAAGCCTGGGCGCCCAGCGGACTCTCCGTCCGCTTACCGGCCCATCGTGCTACTCGACGAGGTGGGCAAGCTCTTTGAAAGAGTGATTGCAGACCGCCTCGTCGGGTGGCTGGTGCGGGAGGGGCCGGACTTGTCGGACGGCCAGTACGGCTTCCGCAAGGGGCGCTCTACGGTGGACGCCATCATGCGCGTGCGAGCCCTCACGACGGGGGATGCAGTGGCCCGGGGTGGGGTCGTCTTGGCGGTGTCTCTAGACATCGCCAATGCCTTCAACACCCTGCCCTGGAGTTGCATTAGGGAGGCACTCCGGTATCACCGGATGCCGACCTACCTCTGTCGCGTGGTCGAGGCCTATCTGACGGATAGGGCCGTCATCTACCCCGGTCACGAAGGGGAATGGAACCGGCGAGAGATGTCGTGCGGTGTCCCACAGGGATCGGTCCTGGGGCCGCATCTGTGGGACATCGGTTACGACTGGGTGCTGCGCGCCGACCTCCCTAGCGGCGTCAGCGTGGTTTGCTACGCTGACGACACGCTGGTCCTTGCGCAGGGGAGGTCGTACGAGGCGGCGGCCGAAATTATGACACGCGGGGTTGCGACAATCGTCGATAGGATCCGGCAATTGGGACTCGAGATGGCATTGCACAAGTCCGAGGCCATGGGTTTTCATGGTCCTCGGAACGCGCCACCTGCGGGTTCCCAACTCACGGTAGGAGGGGTTCACATCGGCGTCGAGTCGACAATGAAGTACCTGGGACTTGTCCTCGACAGCCGGTGGAACTTCGTTGAGCATTTCCGACGTTTGGCTCCCAGACTGGAGCGGGCTGGGGCTGCATTAAAGCGGCTCCTGCCCAATCTGGGGGGTCCAAACGCCTCCTGCCGGAGGCTCTACACGGGGATCGTGCGGTCCATGGCCCTCTACGGGGCACCGGTGTGGGCGCCCTCACTGAGGCTGCGCCCAGCGCGCCGGTTGTTTGCGGCCCAGAGGGTCATGGCCATCCGGTTAATTCGGGGATACCGCACGGTCTCGTGCGAGGCGGCGAGCCTCCTTGCCGGAGTGCCGCCATGGGATCTGGAGGCAAAGGTCCTCGCGCACATGTGGGAGTGGCGCGAGGAGGCGAAACGCCGGGGCGAAACTCCGCTGCCGCGACAAATCGCGGCACGGCGGACAGAGCTCCGGTGTGATCTCATGGCGACATGGCGGGTACGATTGTCGCAACCCAGTGCTGGGCACGCCACAATTGCGGCGGTAAGTCCCCTCTTTGAGGAGTGGATAGAGAGGCGTCACGGCGTCCTCACCTTCCGCCTGACGCAGGTTCTCACCGGGCATGGGTGCTTCGGTGGGTTCCTGTTCAGGATAAAGCGGGAGGATACGTCCGGGTGTTTCCATTGCGAGGACCGTCTAGAGGACACGGTGGAGCATACGGTGGAGGTGTGCCCTGCCTGGGCGGAGCACCGCCGTGCCCTCGTGGAGGCGATCGGCGGCGGCGACCTCTCGCGTCCGGCCCTGGTGCGAGCCATGGTACGGAGCGAGAGGGAATGGGAAGCCGTCACCTCCTTCTGCGAAGCAGTAATGCTCGCGAAGGAGGAGGCGGGGCGCGTGAGGGAGTGGCAGTCTCTGCGCCCTCACGTCCCTAGCCGCCGCAGGAGGAGACGCCCCGGGCGTCGGGAGTCAATAGCGGACTCCCGGCCACCGTAGGCGCGAGCTTGCGGGTGGCAAGCAATGGGTAGCTCGCCGCCCGGTAAGGACCAAGCTCGGGTCGACGGCGCGCAGTGTTCCACGCGCGCCTCAAAGAGATGTCAGCAGCAGTGTAGGGGTCTACTAGGACCGATGCCTGCCGGGGTCGCGTGATTGTTCGAAGGAGATACCGTGACCCTGGCACATGGGCAACTGATGGAACACGGGTGGGTTTTAGTCAGTAAAAGTCTGACACGCCCTCCCGCTCCGCCCAGAGCGGGAGAAGTCATTTGATGATTTCCCACCCTGAAAAAAAAAAAAAAAAGAAAAAAAAAAAAAAAAGAAAAAAAAAAAAAAAAAAAAAATAAAAAAGCCTCTGGCAAATACTATTGATAGATAAATGCGAATCTTTGATATTTACTCCTTGTACATCCATATCATCCCCTCCCTCTCACAATACCGCTTAACACGTCACGATATCGCGTGATTCGTCGGCTCTGCATAATATGGCCGATCACGCGATATCGCGTGCTTGCTTCTAACAATTTTGTATGCGCTCTAAGTCCGTGGCCATATCGGATTAACCATCAATCTGTGTTTGGCACTCAACGTGTTAAAGCCACCCTATGCCCGTCCTTACACCAACATTAAAACTGAAAGAATTCATTTAAACAATTTTTTTTATCAAAAACATGGATATCGAACTGACTAAATCACGATTACTCGGTCCAAGAAACAGTAAAGTGATATCGAATCAACACGTTAAAGGACGTAGACAGAGACAGACATACTGGCGCCATACAAGAGAAAGAGTCGGCAGAACAGCTGCTACCACGTGTAATTACTAGCACAGGTCTGAGTATAGGTTTATTGGAGGTACGAAAACTATACAATATGCCATAGTCCTTGTTGTGGCCTTGACTTGGTTATAAGTCGTTTGTTATAACTGGAATCATCGAAAATCTTCCACTGCTGGACCAGTGGTCTCGAACGTCATAGAGCGAGATCGGTAGAATTGACAGTTAAAAACGGTATATTTGTACCCAAAATCGGTAAATGACATTTCCATGTGTACTGTGAAATTGTAGAATATTCGTTATATTTCGGTATTTCGGTAGAACAGAGCCCATATCGGTAGAAATACCGAAAAATCGGTAGGTTCGAGACCACTGTGCTGGACATAGGCCTCCCCAGTTTGGTGGGGATTTTACATAATCGCCTCGCTTGGCAGAGAGAGATTAGGCAGCAGCGTTCTCTATGCATTATACCACCATACTGCGATCGCCTACCCGCCTGCCAAGCTTAGCGATTATAGCAAACCCCTCCAAATTGGCGGAGGCCCATGTCCAACAGTGGACGTCTTTCGGCTGAAATGACGATGATGATTTGACGCTTAAACATACATTTTTAAAACATGTCTCTTTCACTTTCAATCACTTGATAGAATTACAAAGATGTTTTATATTCGACTAGTTAACACTAAATTCTTTTAACGATTTGTACTGCAAGAAGACCTTAGACCACGTTACCACGGACGTAAAGCTGCAGGATTTTGTCGCACACAGGATATTGAGAATGTAACAGAGGGCATCATAGCCCGTCGAAAAATACAGTGTTCGATTTTCAACCTTCGGCGCTAAGCGCGGTGCGTTGAAAATTCAGTGTACGACAAAATCCTGACACGACATTTTTACGTCCTTACGTACGTGGACTTAGTATGTTAGCAACATCTCCACCATTCAGACATAATACCTAATTAACATCCTAATATCTTTCTGAAGGTCAAATTTAGTAACCAAACCTGATTTTACGTATTATAAATCTTAACACCACGATTTGCTAAAGATATTACACACTCCAATAAAAACCTGAACGGGATTTTTCATCATTCGCATGTTATAAAAATAACAAAATAAAAATGCGCATGATTCGATGCAATAGATTCGCGTGGTCGGTGCGAGCGAGACAGTCCTATATGCAACTCGTAAGTTAGAGCGAGACGGTTATACTGCAGTAGTTGCTACGCAGAACGCGGTATAAATATCTTTATCTATAGCAGTGTAACGGTGTGATTGGATCTTTTTTTTTACGAAAAAAACTTATCGTCTGAGGTGATGGCTTCTAAAACGATAGTTTTTGTGCTTTAAAACAAGTTGGTGAATTAAATATTAAGTAATTGCACGTTAATTGATGTTATTAAATAAAGGGCTTGTGGCTAAGTAATAATAGCCGCACGGGTTGTTCGTTCAGGTTAAGCTACGCTTGCCGCGGTTGGTCTATGGATGGGTGACCATCTTTTCATACCAATACCCTTCCGTGCCTCGGAAAGTACGTTAAGGCGTTGGTCCCGGCTTTCATAGATCTTAGACAGTCGTTACAAGTCGTCAGTCGCCCGAAAATCTGACAACCAGTCTTACCAAGGGGTATCTTATTAACCAGTAACTGGGTTGTGGAGGGCAGATAGGCAGTCGCTCCATGTAAAGTACTAGTACCCAGCTGCATCTGGTTAGACTGGAAGCTGACCCCAACATAGTTGGGAAAAGGCTATACAGATTATGAGTAACTGATCCAAAGCGTTTTTATCATCCAAGTAAACTTTAACTTAAATTACTTCATAAATTCAAACATTTTAAAAAAAGCTTTTGATAGTTAAGCTTAACAAAAACAATGAGCCCGAACTCGATGAGTTTTTCATGTTTATTTACGAAGAACCTACGGCCTTCTTCCAGCTCCACCATCAGAACAGCTCCATAGTACCATATTATTGTATTGTCACCAAAGATACATATTTACACCAAATTTGATCCCAATAGAACATCGGGAAGAGGTTCTAATTTTGCTTCCAAGATTCGTGCCAAACACAATACATACAAAAATGTCAAGTTAAGTAAAAGCTTGTAAAATAGTCTGCTTTTAAATGCTAATTGACGGCCTCCGTCAGGCGAACCAAATAGGAAGACCTATAAATAAACCCACTCACATTTCTACCTACCCTTTCACCATGAAATATGTTGAAATAACAGCAAATTTTTTATAAATTCCATTTAGTTACTCCAAACGACCTTCGCCGCTCGAATCCGGTGACATTTGTATGTCCAAAACCATTTAAAAACTTGCCAGACGTGAAATATTTTGGACGTGTGATTTCGTACTAGGTTTTTTTCGTCTGTGTCACTAATTGACCAGATTTTTTCATTATTTATAGTAGAAATAGGATTTACCCATTGAATGTCAAATAAAAGTCATAAGTGGCGTTAGAAAATTGTCCTTTTCAAATATTTATCTGTGGTTAGATATGTTCTGAGGGTTATTTTTAAACTTTGATGCTATTGGAGGCATTCGTGACTAAACAATAACAGATAGACGTTTCGATTGAAGATTATTGTACGCTTGCCACGGTCAGTTTGGGGATGGGTGACCATCCATTTCATATTTAGACCCCTCCGTGTCTCGGAAAGCACGTTAAGCCGTTGGTCCCGGCTGTCCTTCGTAGAATCTTTGAATAGTTAGGGATAGTCAGGAGCTCAAAAGTCTGACTTTTTGGGTTTCTTTCTTAGTACTTGTAACGACAGTCAAAGATTTACGTATGTCAGTCGGGATAAACGGCTACTTAGCGACCCACGAATAGTGTATACCACGAGGTGGGCGTTTCCGAGCAAAGTTGTGTTGCAAAAATCGCCTTCCACTTCAATGTTTTATCAACTAAAAACTATCGTGCACAAAAGCAATAAAATAAGGTTATCAGGTCAAAACCAAGCTGAAGATAATATTGATTAACAAAATTATTCTGCTTATTAATTTCCCAACTATGTTCATGCCAGCTTCCAGTCAAATTAGATGCAGTTGTAGTATTTTACATGGAGCAAACTGCTTATCTGACTTCACAACCCAGCTTCTGGGTAACACGATCTCTCTCTTTGTCTAGCCTTATCCCATTCCATTTGGGATCGGCTCTCCTTGTCATTCTTCGCCAGATTTTTCGTTTCTGGGTCGTCGTGTCATTCACTTGGGCTTGCTTCAGGTCATTGTTGACTACAGACATCCAAGTGAGAAGGGGTCTACCTTGCTTTACTCGCTTCGCTTTGTGTTGTTGGGTAACACGATACGCCGAAGACCGGTGGTCAGACCTTTTGGGCTTCTGACTTACCTGTAATGACTGTCGAAGATCTACGTAGGGCCAACGGCTATTTCTCGACTCACGAACTTTGGACACCTTGACATGGGAGTTCCCATGCAAAATTGTGTTGCAAAAAACTGTCTTCCACCTCAATTTTATCAACAAAAAACTATCGTGCACTAAAGCAATAAGGTCATCAGGTCAGAAGCCAAGCCGATACTATTGATTAATCAATCACTTTGCATATCCTATTCCCAACTATGTTCAGGTTGGCTTGCTAACTAGATCCTCGTAAAGATATATTACAATCCATACTAATAGTATAAATGGGAAAGCGTGTGTGTGTCTGTTTATTTATTTTTATTTATTTATTTATTTAAGGACAACCAACAAAGCTTACACTAAAATACATGTTATAAAGCACTTATATTCGACATAATATAGCGTAGCCTTAATTAAAGGCTGCCACGGCATGCATTAAACATAGAAGTAGTTATAAATAGATGAAACTTATTAAGATACATTGTTACAAAAATATGTTCGATTGATCTAATCAATTTTGTTTGATTTTGTGCCAAACATTCAAAAAAGTTAAAATATTTAAAATACGAGTACAAAAAAAAGAACGCAAGAATATCTCTTTGTCCGTCTATAATCTGTTTGTCCGTCTTTCACGGCAAAACGGAGCAACGAATTGACGTGATATTTTAAGTGGAGATAGTTGAAGGGGTGGAAAGTGACATAAGCTACGTTTTTTTTTACGTGGATGGGGTGAACTTGGAAAAGCGGTGCTTTTCCTATGGACAATTGTATGTAGCATGTTCGCATGTGTCCAATGCCCAGAATCTTTACATTCTATCGCCAAATTGAAAGACATGTAATATTGTCTACAGTAGCGTATTAAAATAACATTCTGTTCCGAGTTCTCTTCTGTGTTATATATCAGGAAAGGGGAACCGTGTTACGGCAAAAGCTAGTAGATTATATAGATAGTTGTAGTATTTTACATGGAACGACTGCCTATCTGGGTTCCACAGCCCAGTTACTGGGTAGAGTGGGTAGCATGATACGCGTTATTAAGACAGAGTCATTGGCTTTCTAACTACCAGTAACGGCTGTTAAAAATCTACGTATGACAGCCGGGACCAACGTCTGGTCATCCAACCTCGAACCGTGTATACCACGACGTAGGCGTTCTGTATGCATTTTAACACCATACCGCGATTGCCAACCCTTGGTAGTAGGCAGTAGGCCGTCCAGCAGTGAACGTTGATCGGCTGAAGTGTTGATGATACGGCATTCCATGCAAAGTTGTGTTGTAAAAATAATAGTTTTTTTTAAACTATTATTTATTTTCAATTTTTTAGGGTGTTTCGAATTTTGAGACGTATGTCAGCGTAGTTTGTGACGTATGTCAGCGTAGTTTGTGACGTATGTCAGCGTAGTTTTCGAAGACAGTTTTTTTGCTGTCCTGGTAACCCTGGCAAGGCTAATGGCACAAATTTATGAAATTATAGTATTGTCATCGGTCTTTGCAGGTGTGCAAAGTTTGAATGAAATCTGATCGTTTAAAGTGGGTCAAAATCGCGCTATAAGGAGTCGGTTACAAACAAACATACAAGTGAAGCTAATATAAAGCGTGTAATAAATCGCTTTGCACCTAAATTTTATCAACCAAAAACTATCGTGCACCAAAGCAATAAGGTCATCAGGTCAGAAGCCAAGCCGATAGTCATTGATTGATACAACTCAAACTCACATACAATAAACATAGGAAGCGAATGAGCATCAGTGTAGTACGCTGCTGGAAAGTTTTTGTCTTGCATGTGACGTTACACTAAAATGCGTGCAATTGTGGCAGTTGGGCTCGGTCCCGTTTTATGTAACATCACGACTTGTTTCCCCGAAGGGTTGGGCAGAGGTGTACTTAAAGTTTGCCAGGGATATTGAACAATGGATTCAGAATTATGATTCTGAAACACGCTGCGTTGAAATTTTTTGTCAGATATTGAAAAATATAATGTTTGTCCCATATACAAGGTGTACAAGAATAGACACAAGTCCTGAAAGTGGTTTGTTCATAATTGACTACTTACTGAATCAACTTCTGTCATTTTAATAACAGATACTTTTCCAAAAATTAAGTATTTGGACATCAATTGACCCAAAGAAAATTCAATCTTATTTGAAGATGAGATTCAATTAATTGCTTAAAGTAGGTGTTGCTAAGGTCAACGGGATTTTCTTAATATTAACAGTTAGCTTTAAAAATAAGTTTTCGTCATTGAATTATGCTACTCAATACTCTAATCAGGGTCGTTATGAGGTCTTGCGTTAATTGTATCGATGAATTTTGTTTAGGATAACCGGCGAAAAACTTCGTGTCTAGAATCATGTGCTGATATCAAGGTTTTATTATCTTTTGCGTCCATGTCGCTACCACTTGGTTTAGTACACCCACAATTCGCCAGATAAGTTTAAGTCCCATGTAATAGGGGCCGAGCCTATTGCCATCAATTGCGAAATTCCAGAAATTGATAACTCGATAACACATTGCCCCACCTTGAATTGAGCTCGGGACGTCATGCTAAACAAAACAAGTAGCGTTTGTGACCACTATAGAGCAACAAAGCAGTCATTGGAAAGTTTTTGTTGTACATGTTACATAAAAATGCGTTCAATTGTGGCATTAAGTAGGGCTCGGTCCCGTTTCGTATTTACATAATACTTTTATTGTTAGAGAATACCGTTTGAAAGGGCTTACTGGTTTACTGGAATAGTATAAAGCAGCCGAAAGAAATCCACTGCTCGACATACGCTTCTCCCAATTTGCGGGGGCTTGCCAAAATCAACACGCTTTTTAGGGTTCCGTTGCCAAATGGCAAAAAACGGAACCCTTATAGATTCGTCATGTCTGTCTGTCTGTCTGTCTGTCTGTCTGTCCGTCCGTATGTCACAGCCACTTTTCTCCGAAACTATAAGAGCTATGCTGTCGAAACTTGGTAAATAGATGTATTCTGTGAACCGCATTAAGATTTTTATACTAAAATAGAAAAAAAAACAATAAATTTTGGGGTTCCCCATACTTAGAACTGAAACTCAAAATTTTTTTTTTCATCAAACCCATACGTGTGGGTCATTTATGGATAGGTCTTCAAAAATGGTGTTGAGGTTTCTAATGTCATTTTTTTCTAAACTGAATAGTTTGCGCGAGAGACACTTCCAAAGTGGTAAAATGTGTCCCCCCCCCCCGTAACTTCTTAAATAAGAGAATGATAAAACTAAAAAAAATATATGATGTACATAACCATGTAAACTTCCACCGAAAATTGGTTTGAACGAGATCCAGTAAGTAGGTTTTTTTATTACGTCATAAATCGTAAACCGCAATTTACCTTTCATTCAAACAACTCAAAAAAAAAAAAAAACATTTATTTCATAAACATAAACATTATGTACATAAACCGAGGATACCTACACATTTGTACGGAACCCTCGGTGCGCGAGTCCGACTCGCACTTGGCCGGTTTTTTTTTCCATTTGCCCATTATGCCAGGGCCACGGTACCTCTTTCGAACTGATCTCGCGACCCTGGCAGATATCCCCACGCTTAGCAGGCGGGTTCGAGTTCACAGTATGTTGATAAAATGCATAGAGAACGCTGCTGCTCATTCTCTAGTAAGTCCCTTAGTCGCCTCTTACGACACCCAAGGGAAGAAATGGGATGGTGCTATTATTTAGGTCCGCACCACACAGAACAAAGGTTGAAAACTTACCTAAACAACCAATTGGAATCGTGCGTTCTGACGTTTCATAAGAGCCCTTAAAGGTTTGTGTAAAATAAAATATTTTTGATTTTAAACCTTATTGTGTTACGAATAAGTTACAAATGCGACTCAGCAATACATAAAATAGGATAAGGCTGGAAAGCTGACGATGAACCAGTAGATATTATGTAATTTGCAGCAAGCACAGCTGGCCCAATGCTAGTTCTAGGTCGTGGAATCGTTAAGAAACCGGCATGTCCTAAATTCAAAAATTTGAAGAAATGTGACATCTATCAACCCGCACTGGGCCCGCCTGTTGGATGACTGCGCACTACCTCTCATCCAGCATGCGTAGCATGACCACCGTAGAAAGGGGTTTTGTCGACGGAATAATAGACAAAATTACCGATTGTACAAAGATTAAAGACAGAATTAAAGATTTGTACCGTTTTATGCTGGCGTAGCATGACAGATCTATCTCTATTCTACCAAAGTTCTTTCTATGGTGTTCATGCTACGCGTGCCGGTGAGGCAGCAGCAGGAACATTATAGGTTGCTGATGATGACTGACTCAGAATAAAAACATTTCTTTTTTTCTCCGACATTCTCGCTAAACCACCAGTACCGGAGCTTCTACAACGCGATGTTTCAACATGACGATACAATGTTTATAATATCGGCGCGCAGACAGTATTGTTCGCGGGACAATGGTAAATATTTTAATAACTTTAGTCTTATTGGTTCAAACTGCCTCTTAAATGGTTTTATCATTCTTCAGTTCAGAGGTCCTAGTACCTCAACATTATCATTTCAGCCAAACCACGTCCCCTTGAAAATAGGCCTCTCTAAAATTGAGGCGATTTGCCATAATCGCCACGCTTGGTTGGCGATCGTAGTACTGTGGTAAAATGCATAGAGAACGCTGCTGCCCATTCTGTAGTAAGTCCTTTAGATATCAACATTTTAGCTCTAGCAACAGCCTCATGGATACGAAATAGGAATATGACCGTACGAACCGGTCTGCGCTTAACAACTGACATATAAAGATAAATTATATAAGTAAAGTATATAGGTGGAAGGCGATAGCTAGACCTTGACCCGTGGGCGCGGCGATTGAGATTTTTGCTATCTATTTGCATATTATATATTTGATAGAGGTGTCGGATTTCTGATAAGTTTAGTATGGTTCGAACTCCTCTTAGTGTCGCTGGCAATAGAGGTAACAAACTTTGCAGGCCTTAAACTTCGCCACTTTGATGGCGTTGTCAGTGGTAGACCAGAGGTCATATTGACTTGTTTGAGGACACGGAGGGCGAAACAGAAGATGGAGCATAGTTTGTGAGACAGCTCCACATATACACCCTGCTGCCATTCCAGCACGCGTAGCATGACCACCATAGAAAGAACTTTGTCTGTTCTTGGTAGAATAGAGATAGAACTGTCATGCAATCAATCAAGGCAGGCTACAATCTTTAATTCTGTCTTTAATCTTTCTACAATCTGAAATTTTGTCTATTGTTCCGTCGACAAAACCCCTTTCTACGGTGGTCATGCTTTGCATGTAGGTAGCCTTAATTTACGAGGTTCGACTTACACCTTCTACCTTCGACTTACACTAAGGTTCGAAGCCAGTTCAGGCAAAAAGAAACACATCTACTGACACATGTACTCTATTTCACCAAGGTTCAAAAGAATAGCACCATCCACATTTCTTCCCGTGGGAGTCGTAAGAGGCGACTAAGGGACTTACTAGAGAATGGGCAGCAGCGTTCTCTATGCATTTTACCACCATACTGCGATCGCCAACCCGCCTGCCAAGCGTGGCGATTATGGCAAACCTCCCCAAATTGGGGAAGGCCTATGCCCAGCAGTGGACGTCTCACGGTTCAAATGATGATGATGAGTCTTGTTTACCTTGCAAGAGTCTATTTCAATTGAGTTTCCATTAATTGTTTGCAACTAAATGTTTTTTCCTCAAAATGTTAAGAATGTTTGTCCCCAAACTATTTATATGTCATCTCCCACTTTGAGGATGTCCAATAGAATCGGCGAGATAGACGTTCCCATTTCTAAAAATACTAGAAAAACACATTGGTAAACTAAATTCATTGGTTTATAGCGATTGGCAAAACAAAGTTGTTTGTTTTCAACGTCTTGTGCTACGGAGTTAGTGATAACACATACATACATACAATCACGCCTTTTTCCCATGGGGGTAGGCAGAAACCACGGAACGCCACCTGCTACGATCTCTACACACTCCTTTTGCCTCTTTAAGGTTCATACAATTGGTCATACACACACGCCGGTTGCGAGTACTACGCACCTGACCTTTCTGAAGAACATCACCAATAAGGTCACTATATGTCCTGTCGTTGTTATAAGTTTGTCTGTAAACATACTGTAATACTAGTCTATGGCCGTGACCTCGTCCGCGAGAAATTTCTTGCTCCTCCGACCCACTCTCGCACCGCAGCGCTTGGTATATAGCTTTTTAGGGTTCCGTTGCCAAATGGCAAAAAACGGAACCCTTATAGATTCGTCATGTCCGTCTGTCTGTCTGTCTGTCTGTCTGTCTGTGTGTCCGTCCGTCCGTCCGTCCGTATGTCACAGCCACTTTTCTCCGAAACTATAAGAGCTACGCTGTTGAAACTTGGTAAGTAGATGTATTCTGTGAACCACATCAAGATTTTTACACTTAAATAGAAAAAAATAATAAGTTTTGGGGTTTCCCATACTTAGAACTGAAACTCAATTTTTTTTTTTTTTTGTCAAACCCATACGTGTGGGGTATCTATGAATAGGTCTTCAAAAATAGTATTGAGGTTTCTAATATCATTTTTTTCTAAACTCAATAGTTTGCGCGAGAGACGCTTCCAAAGTGGTAAAATGTGTCGTCCCCCCCCGTAACTTCTAAAATAAGAGAATGATAAAACTCAAAAAATATATGATGTACATAACCATGTAAACTTCCACCGAAAATTGGTTTGAACGAGATCCAGTAAGCAGTTTTTTTTTAATACGTCATAAATCGTAAACCGCAATTTACCTTTCATTTAATCAACTCAAATATAAAAATAAAAAAAAAAACATTAAATTTCATAAGCATAAACCTTATACATAAACCGTGGATACCTACAGGTTTGTACGGAACCCTCGGTGCGCGAGTCCGACTCGCACTTGGCCGGTTTTTTTTTTAAACCACTTTATCTGGTCATCATCAATCATCATATCAGCCAAAAGACGTTCACTGCTGTATATATGTCTCCAATTTGGGGGAGGTTTGCCATAATCGCCACGCTTGGCAGGCGGGTTGGCGATCGCTGTATGGTGGTAAAATGCATAGAGAACGCTGCTGCCCATTCTCTAGTAAGTCCCTTAGTCGCCTCTTACGACACCCACTGGAAGAAATGGTATGGTGCTGTTCTTTACGTCCGGCACCACACGGAATGACTAACAATGTCTTGTACTTTATTGTTCAACTAGCTTTAGCCCGCGGCTTCGCCCGCGTGGATGTCGGAAATTAACGCAGGTATTTTTTTTTTAAATAAAATATTTTTTCTAAAATAAAAGTAGCCTAAGTTACTCCTTGTAACATCAGCTATCTGCCAGTGAAAGTCCCGTCAAAATCGGTCCAGCCATTTCAGAGATTAGCCGGAACAAACAGACAGACCGACAGACAGACAAAAATTGTAAAAAATGTTGTTTTGGTATATGTACCGTGTATACATCCATATACACTTAGTAAAAAGTGGTTATCTTAATATTACAAACAGACTCCAATTTTATTTATTTGTATAGTTGTATAGATTCGTTTCTGACCACGACTTTTTCCGCATCGAAATCACACATAACATACATAAATTGTTATTTTGTTTTAAAAAATATGAATGTACTGGTCTGAATTCAATAAATATGTCTCTGACGTAAAGAATAGCACAATCCGATTTCTTCTCGATGTTGTCGTAAAGGCGGCTAAAGGACTTACTACAGAATGGGCAGTAGCGTTCTCTATGCATCATACTGCGATGGCCTCCCTCTCTCAGGGACGACACCTGTTATCCAGCAATGGGAACATTTTAAGCCAATTATGCTCTGTAATTATCTATAGTATATTAGTATACATAATTATCTATACTAATATTATAAAGCTGAAGAGTTTGTTTGATTAATTGAACGCGCTGATCTCAGGAACTAGGGGTCTGAATTTAAAAATCTTAAAGGCTATATAACATCACGCTATAACCAAGAGGAGCGGAGCAGTAATGAAAAATGTTGTAAAAACGGGGAAAATCGGACAGGTAGGCGATTCGACGCGACGGGAAGGGTCGGGGGAGCAAGAAATTTAACGTGGACGAAGTCGCGGGCAGAAGCTAGGTTGAGAATATAGTGCCTAGAGAATAAATTTTTGGACAGTTTTAAATCGTTGATGAATGGCAAATTCTAAAGCACTACATAAGAATTTAAACTTGTCAAATATAACAATTCAATTCGGCATTTTATTGAGTTGCATCGACCTGGTCTGCCGTCTGGCATTCTGCCAACCGCTGCGCTATCGAGCAAAAAAATAATGCCAAGTGCGAGCCGGATTTGTTGCTGCGGGTCCTTTGTAAGATATGTCGATTTATATCGAAGATATTTTAGGATTCACTTAATAAATTCTACACCTCAGAAACACGGTTATAAGTCCTACATACATACATAAACTCACGCCTTTTTCCCATGGGGGTAAGCAGAAACTATGGAACGCCACCTGCTACGATTTCTACAGACTCCTTTTGCCTCGTTTAGGTTCATACATCTGGTCATACACACACGACGGTTGCGAGTACTACGCACCTGACCTTTCTGAAGAGCATCACTAATATGGTCAATATATGTCCTCCTAGGGCGGCCCCTCCCGGCGTTTCAACTCACGTCTGTCTTGGCATTTCTACTTAGTTTTTATTTCAGTAGAAATCACATTTGCCCAGCAATGAGAGTACCAGCCCCGCAATGGGACTATATATGTACCGTGCCGGACTTAGGAAATCCCCTAGTGTGACGTCATACAACGTTTTATAAACCCATCAAATCAAAGCAATTTAACGCTAACAAATGACGTCAGTGTGTTAAAAGTAATTAAATTGCAATAAGACTTTAACAATTTATTGTTTTCTAATAGTTTAGAGCATAAAAATAAATTGGATGATAACTGACTAAAGAAAATACTATAAAATAGGTTCTGATAATGAAGTCCCATGGAAAACGAATAAATATCTACACTATTTCCAAAACGTAATTCTTAATCGTTAATAACACACATACAAACATACCGGTCAAAATCATAATACTCTTTAATGCTTCGCCGTAGTCCGATAAAAATGACGAGTATTGATCATCGATTATACTTGATGCTGATTTTACGTGGTTCTTTCAAAGGCTATCTTGTACCCAGTAACTGGGTTGTGGAGGTTAGTTAGGTAGTCGATCCATGTAAAAGTACTGGTTATCAGCTGCATCCGAATAGACTGGAAGATGACCCCAACATAAAAGGGAAAAAGATGATGATAAAAATTGTTGTAGCAGTTATAATATCCAATGGGGACTGGCACTGTACTCCCTTATACAGGTTATTCTATAACCTAGCTGGGAATGCAGCACCTCACCACCATTTCAGTTGGAGTTTTAGTACACTCAATTTGTCAACCATTTAGACTTTACTACAATGCTCTTATGATGTTTTTTTTTTTTAATTTTTAAAATTTCATGTTTCCTTTTCTTTGAAATGAAATAAAATGTTTATTTCTGTAAGTAGATCTTATAAGACACTTTTACACGTCAACATTTTTTTTTTAACTATTTGGCGCCGGCATTTCCGAGCTGACTGTTCCCTGAGAAGAAATGCCGAAACAAACTCAGAGGTCATAGTCTCTTTTAAAGTCCAAACATTATATTATTAGAATTTTATGTGAGTCTAACCATGTAGAGCAATGTCTGGATGAGCCTTTTGAAGAAAGAGCTATTGCAGCTTTGACCTGACTTGTCCCAATAGACGGCATGTATGTACCAGTCATCGTGTAGCTCAATCCTACTTTAGGGAGCTCAAGTGACTTTCACGTACTAGTCAATAGATTTGGTTTTTCTACAGTAAATTGGTATAAAGAACCCTAGAGTCCGCAGTATTCTCATCTTAATACCGCATTCTATTAGACTGCAACTATTTTTAAGTGCACGCTGACATTTTAACTTCGTTTACTAAGTCTTTGTAAATTCTACTGTGTATTGCAGTTGCGGTATTGTAATCGTTTTAGTCAGACAAGAAGTAATAGAAGTATTAGCATATAGGCTAATTTTAATGAATACCTGTTCCTTTCTTCCAAGCGTAGATACTTTGTCCCTGCAGTAGGATAGTTGCAGCTTGATATTACAAACTACGGTTACATTCTTATTTTTATTGCATTCTTTATTAACCGTTATCTAATGAAACATCCGACACTTGCAATAGTGCATTGGCATTTATAGCGTGTTAGCCTCAGGCATTTATCATTTCACAATTAAAAAATATACTAGCTTGCGCCAGAGGCTCCGTCCGCGTAGAGTAGCGTAACATCACGTCTTGTCTCTCTGAAAGATTTGTACAGTGGTGTGCCTATAGTACAGCCAGCTTTAAAATATCGGGAAGCACCAGCTTTCAAATAAAAAAAGAATCATTAAAATCATATAATAAAATACCCATTATTAATTAAAAATGACACAATTCAAAACTTTAAAAAGAAACTGACAGCACTGTTAATTGAGAAATGCTATTATTCTGTGAATGACTATCTTATGACACTGACTTTTGTACTAATTATTTTTTTTTTATGACTTACCTAATTTTGACATTGTAATTTATGATCATTATTCCAATTGTATTGCAGCTTTTTGAGTTAATGAATTATTATATGAATGTACCATGCCGAATATGTATTAACTATCCTATAAAATAATAATATTAATTGTTGATGTGTATTAATAATGTTGCATGCCTAATTTAAGGTAGATTGTACAAGGATCACCCATATTTTTTGTCACATCTTATTTACTGTACCTGCAATCTATGCAAATATTTTTTTTACTTTAAAATCGGTTCATCCAGTCAAAAGTTATGAGGTAACAAACATAAAAAAAATACAGTCGAAATGATAACCTCCTCCGTTTTTTGAAGTCGGTTAAAAAGGGCTGACTCTCAGCCTAGTTTGATTAAAGATTTTTGTTTTTGTGCCAAATTCCCCTCAGCCGTTAAGGCGTGAAAAAGGTTACAGACAGACAGAGTTACGGAATTTATAATATTAATATGTGCTATGTAATAGATATGTCTGAGTTCATTTCGCCTCAGGCGTTTCTTGGTCTTCTTAGGATTGAGTAATTTTTATAACCGTTTCTGTAATAGTTTTATAACATGTCTGGCTTTTGCAGTCAGTTACTTGGGTTTTTTGAGGTATGAGGAACAGGGTTTGAGGTTCACTCAACCTCCGTAAAAAAGGGTGGACCCTCCGACCAGACCAGGAGTTACCGTGGCCCTGGCGTATGGGCAACTGAAAGAACACGGGTGGGTTTTAGTCAGTAATAGTCTGACACGCCCTTCCGCTCCTCTCATACGTCATTTGATGATATCGCACCCACAAAAACAAAACACTATCTCGAGAGCCTCATAGGTCTAGTGGTCGCAAGTACTACTGCTGAGCATGAGGTCCTGGGTTCAATTTCCAGGTCGGGCAGTGTAATTGGGTTTTTCTAGCAGAAATGTCTCAGTACTGACCTGGATTTATGCCCGATTCTTTGCGAAAGGTTCATGTTTCAAGTTTTCTTGTCTGTGTGTGAGGACTTTTCTCTGCAATGGGGCAGCTTGAGGCTCTTATAGAAGAACATGATCTATATGTTTCCTAGCATGAATAATTTTAAGCATTACTTTTTTGCATGGTAACACCTTGGGACCATTTAATATTCCGGAAGTATTTGCCAAAACTGTATTGTTTTATCTTTTTCCTGTACCATATGTGAGCAGGTGTATTTTATTTAATACGGTAACGTTTATTTAACTTCAAACAATTTATCAGCTGCCTTTTCCTAACTATTTTTCGATCGGCCTACAGTCTTAACTGGATTTAGCTGAATACCATCATTTTACGTGCATCGTCTGCCTCCTCCACATCCCAGTTACTGGGCAACACTATAAAATACCCTTTAGTAAGTCTGGTTATCACATTTTCAGGCCTCAGACGACCAATAACAACAATCAAGTATCCACGTGCTTTCCGAGGCACGGAGGGTTCTCATTGAATGGTCACTTATACGTACACGTACCAATCGCAACAAGTGTAGCAAAATTCCAAACATTTATCGTTGAAATATTATTTGGTCCTTTGATACACTGAAATACGAAAAATACTTTAAAGACATATTGATATTAGTGAGAGAATCATCATCATCATCATCATCATCATCATCATCATCATCATCATCATCATCATCATCATGATCATCATAATTTCAGCCGAAACTTTCCACTGCTGGACATAAACCTCCCCCAATTCGAGGGGTTTGCCATAATCGCCACTCTTGGCAGGCGGACCCATTACACAAACAAACGACTATATTGTAATAATTATGTAGGAATTTTCTGAGATAAGCTAATAGCTTTAATACAAAATAGTAAAGTACTAGCCTGCTCTCATCTTTTGCTAAAACATTCTGATTTGCTACTAAAAATAACTCCATATGTTTACCTAACAAACGAAATAAACCAACGTTGATAATCAGTGAGACGATGACGCTTCTTTAGAAAAACAAAAATAAATTCGCCTCCGCCTATTGCGTGGTAATTTTCTTCACACTTCTATATCAATATTAGCGTCCTGGCCCCGCGCACACGTGCCATGACGACTTCTCAAAACATCGAGATATTCTGCACTATCATTATCATTCCTAGGGAGTTGCAAAAGAACCAAAGGACCAATATGTTTGTACACGTTCATCAAGACCTATATAGGGCTCCCCAAGCTCCGCCACTTCGGTCCTGGCTAATCAGAGGAGTTATCTATGTGACTTTGTACGTACTTCTAACTCTCTCTACTGTTTTAAATAACCTTGAATGAAAACATCAAGACCTAATATTCCATTATTTTCCTGTCCTTATGCTAATGGTTTTGGAGTCGGCGCAACATATGTAATCAAAATATTTTATTTCACATAAACATACATGGGCATAAATTATGAAATGTCAGAAGCTAGGTGCACGGTTCCAAATAGTTGATTCCTATGGAGGAGAGTCGGGCAAGAAACTCCACGGTTACTCTTTTAAAAATAATTGGCTTTTACAATGTTTCAAATAACAGTGTTAATAGGTATGGAAGAAGGAGAGTGTAGACCTGTCAAATACTACCAGGAACTTTATAAAATAGAAAATGCTCTACATTTTTACAGTCTACAAGGCCTAAAACGTTATTGTATTAACAAAATATAAAAACTTATTTAAACGAAATGACACGATTGCCAGCTCTATTAGTCGTAATCACTCCCTTTCTAACCATATCAACTTTCACACACTCCATCTATTGTTTCTTTTGGCCTCCCCTACTCAAATAGCCCTCCATTTTCAATGTGTGCTCTCTAAATTAAATATCAGTAAGCATTACGGAATTAATTCTCTAAATGATGATGAAAACCGAATCATAATCGAAGAACTAAGCGTCCACACACGCAGACATGTTTAATATGTAGTGTAAATAGATAATAACACACAATAAAGCAGAATTACGTAGCTCTTGTTATGCCGTTTCGTTAACCTTGGCATAATCGGCGAGCGGACCCCAGCAGCGAGTGAGCGAGACGACAACATGTCCTCTTAAGTTAGAAAGAGACAACAATACCGGCGCGCGCGGTTTGCTCGCCACGCGGCTAAGTTAGGTTAAGCTTGCTAGGTTATGTCATGTGCTTTTTAAATACAGAACACTCGAGTTTTTAAAAACCAGAGTGTTACATGCATTTTTTTTTTAATATTGCGTAGCAGCTCGATATTTCTATGGTTGCAACATTCTCGAGGACATTTTATTTATAACCTTATTTCGACATGTGATTGTGTTTTTTGTTTATGGTGTTATAGGACAACGCCATTTGACGGAATATAGCGGGCCGAACACGTTGTTTGTCCGCCTTGTTTTATTTTAATATCGTGGTTTTTAGTGTAGTTATCTAAATCGCTGCGCAGGAGTTGATTGTTGTTTTGTCTAGTTGATTGTTTTGTGGTTGACCTTTTAAGTTTGAGTGATGTTTTAAGTGGTTGTTTTAAAAGTGTGTATGGATGGATGTTTGGGTGACTGGTGTCCGGAGAAGGGTAAGCACGATGCTTGAATTGTTTCTTTTTTTTCACTTAGTGTAGAGTCATTGTTTTGACTAAGTACTAAGTATATTGCTTTGTCATTGATGTCTAATTATTATGTTGTGGCCTCCATCCGACTGCGTGTCTTCGGACAGACAGGGCTATGTTTATTAAATGAGTTGACTTGTTTAGTTTCACTCTAGGACTGAATTATTAAGCTACCTACCTACATTATTTTTACAGGGCATGTAGAAAGATGTCTAGTATTTCTTCGGAAACTTAAATATGTATTCTGCTTGTGCCTCAGTAATAATGACCGCACGCCCAATCAGGTTAAGCTACGCGTCTACGGATGGGTGATAATTTTTATATACTAAGACCTCGCCGTGCCTCGGAAAGCACGTTACGTCGTCGGTCCCGGGTGTCATACGTGGATCTTTGTCAGTCGTTACGGGTCTTTGGAAGAACTCTGACAACCGGTCTTATGAAGAGGTACTTATCGTATTACCACGTAAATGGGATGTGGAGGTTATATGTATAGCCAGTCGTTCCACGTAATAGACTGATATTAAACAGCATCTGTTTAGACTGAATGTCCATCCTAACATAGTTGGGACAAGGCTAGTCAGATGATGAAATTGTACCTATACGTTAAAGTAGGGTTGCCAGGTCATAAAACCGAAAAGCCGGACAGACCTGCCAGTTTAGCCGGAAAACAACACTAAACATAAGACTGATGAACTAAACACACTTTAAAATCTTTGTAACATAAACTAATTAATATATTTGGTTGGCAGACACCTGCCAACTAAAAATATTAAAAGCTGATTTTCCTTTGAAATTCAGTAGTAATAACGCGAGGAGGACAGTGCTAGTTCGTTCACTTGCCCTAGCAATACAAGGTGGGGTGAAAACAAAAATGATCATATTTTAAAAAGCCTACCAAAAAGCCGGACAAGCCGGACATCATCTAATTTAGCCGGACATGCAACTAAAAAGCCTGACTGTGTCCGGCTTTATCCGGACACCTGGCAATCCTACGTTAAAGTACAGCTGGGATGCTTAGGGTCGAAAAAATTACAAAAAAAATAGTACATTGTCATCACTCCTTATTGAAAATACTCTACAAGCAAAGCGCAATGCGCATTGCTTGGGTCTTGATAAAATTGTAGAATCAAGAAATATGTATTAGCAGTATTTTGTTATGCTGTGTTTATTTAATTAACACTTACATTGACTGAAACTTGAAACTATGAAGTTATTAGCGGTGAAAATTGCAATACGTTGATTTTTTTCTATATATATATCTATCTACACTTCAATACTACAAATAAAATTGAAGTCCCTGTACTTCGATCAAAAATGTACTAGATTCCCGATGAGCGCTTCAAAAACGGCCCGAAAAATAAGAGCACAAATATTTTTGTGCTCTTATTTGAAATTAGTTTGGTCCAATGATAGCCAACGATAAGACGTCCTAAATGCCGTAGCACGCGTTCAAAAATTGTGTAAATAACCACTGTAGCACCAAGTTTTTGGGAGGAATATCTTTTTGTCCATAAGTTTAAATCTTTAAGTGTTTTTCATAAAATAAAAACAATCAAATAGTATATATAAATCATTTAGCAAATACATATTATGATTGTTTGACCAATGTTTGCGACAACGCACCAACTATTGTAACAAACATTGTCTGTTCTGGAACAGAGAATGCATGAAGTAGTATTGTAATTTTATATTTTATTTTTGTTTGTAGATTTCCTAGCGAGCCATTTCGCTGTGCAGAATGGGTATCTATTGTAGCGAAAGAAAGAGGAGAATGAATATACAAACCTTATAAAAATTCATATTTGAACTTTAATATAAATGAAAAAATAATTTGATATAATACAAATTTAACTTCTAAATACTGGTACATAAAAGTAGACGCACCCATTTTTTATACGGGTGGATCACATTGATTTAACCCACACTTAATTAAATTAAATAACTATTATACTATTTTAGTCCTACTACTTTTTTAAATCGATTAAAAATGTCTGCCACCATCAAAACGTACCTTTTCACCTAAAACATTATATTCTGCAACTCTACGTCTTTCCATACGTACTGTGTTCTGAGCATTGAAATGTAATACCAAGAACTACGTCTAGTTCCAAAATAGAGTAAGCACGAAATTGTCAACACATTGTTTTCAACCATATTCCTTAGACTTTAAGTTTCAGTTTAGAATAAATAATTTTGTACTTATATCAAAATGACTTTTGATTTTTAAGAGACATTTTAAATTTATTGCTCTTTACCTTTCTCCGATGACAAAAGGACTTAAATATGAATATTTTGCAATCGTAATTATGCTTTATGTTTGAGTGTTAAGGATTATAATAAACTGAACTTGTTATTATTATGAAACGTTTTTCTATATTTCGTAGTAAGAAATATAAATGTGTAAGTGTGTGCAAACGTGGCCACTTGAGCGCCTTATTTTTGTTCCTGATCCTTTATCTAGTGCTATTATTGATCGAAGTCCCTGTATGTAATATTTAAATAATAGCTTTTTATTAAATGAATGCATCCACGAACGACGTGACTTAACGTGCAAGCACGGACGGGTCTTGGTTTATGAAAATGGTCACCGATCCACAGACGCATAGCGTAACCATCCATTGTTTCATAGGTCTCCCATTACTCTTATAGCCATCGAAATTCTTACTGAAAACTTTCCTAACGACATTTTCCTCATTACTCCGTATCATGTGCCCATACCAGGGCAGCCGATTCCCACACAACTTTTCAGCTATCGGTACCACTTTCGAACTTCCTCTTATGATACAAACTCTCAAATTTTACCTCTTTATACTATCAGTATAGAGTTTTAATTCAAGAACCCAAATGATTCTCTAATTCCCTATTTACATGCTAATGTAGTATGGAAACGATAGATAGGGGTTTCAGTTATTGACTTAACGGCCACACAGCTGTTTGTGAATTCTATTTTTTCTATATTTGTTGTCAGAACTAGTGCCCTAGATATGTAGCGTCACTATTGTTGTATTTAGTTTGATAAAAGAGTCACAGTGTTCTGAACAATTCTGTTTAATCAATACCCTTGTCCAAAAGCGATATTTTACGAGTTTTTTGCACAACGTACCAAAGGACCAAAATTTTATTGTATTTAATTTAAGTGTTAGTAGCTTTCACCATTGATAAATCACAACTCGATAATATAGAGCTCTAAATTTATGCAGGCACATTGTTAGATCAGTAAACTTTTAATGGGAATAGGAGTGGTCCTAATATAGTATCCTCTGGCACTCCGGAATTAATATGTTTAAAAATTGAACTGGGAATTGAGAATTATAAGTTGAGACATTTTCAAACTCTGTCATTCAAAATTAACCTTTCAACTATATCATTGAAATGTATTTCGCTGGGTATTAAAAATCATCAACATACCAAATGCTTAAGTAAAGTTTCTCATCTCAACTTTGAATTCCCAATTTAGAAAACGGGTGATATAAATTTTTCTATATGCAAAGTACACACTATTTGTCGACTTTTAAACGTCTTGTATGTTGATGATGCGGTATTTACCATCATTGTCTTGAGAGAAGGTTTGAATGCTTACAACGGGTCAGTAGCAGAGATACTTTTTAAATCAATCACCCGGGCGAAGCCAGGGCGAGTTGCTATTACCTGCTAAGTTACTGGCGAATTCGAGCAACCAACATCCAATCTTTCGCAGTTCACATAAAATTACCGTAGTTACTGCAACAGAAACTATTATTTTTTATTAGAGATTAAGGTCCCACTGCCGGGCAAAACCCTCCCTACTCTTTTTTCACCTGTGTCTATCCAGAACTGCCAAGGACCAATGTTTATCAAAAGAGTTCAGCTCATCGCGCTATCTCCATCTAGGCCTGCCACGATGTCGTTTGCCATCTAGAAATTATATAGTGTTAAAACTCTTGTGCCACCTAGGAGTGTCAGAGTTAGTCTTGAGCCACACATAATTATTATATTGGTATTCAAATGATTGCATTACCAGTGACTGACCAGTAAGTCATTAAAATGAGCTTAAAATAACCAGTTTCGACACCTGCAGCTTGCAAGATAAGTTATGAAGAAATCTCTTAGAGCAGTTCAGATATAGGTCTGATAAGAGAAGTGACATAGTAATTATACTTTGATTAATTGAGGTTGTAATTATGGACAGTCCAATAGATCACACTTAGTGTGTATAGGCAAGCACTCTAATGAGCTTAAATCTGATAAAAATAATAGTCAACGAAGCGGTAACGCCGTTGCTTTTCCTCCTATACATATTACCAAAACTTTATCTCTGAAGTCAAATTAGAGATATGATATGACGATATTGGGTGATTTTTTTTTTGGTGATAAGTCTCATGTTTCACACAGGCAGTCCCGCCACCCGCACACTTGTACGAGAAATTCGCCCTATAATTTTCTGTAAATATTTTCGTATTGCAGTTCTGGCTTGATGCAAAATCATAAAAGGATAAAAGGAGTCGAATGCCTTGCTAAAATCTTTGTTTCCCGATAGCTATAATCTAGGAGTCTTCCGGTCTCAAGTGAATTAAAGATGCCCGATTTGAATCGATTTTCCGAAGATCGGTTCATGGCTATACGATCTACCGATTTTTTAAATCGATTCCCGCCTCTTAAACTGTCATGAATTTTTGAATTCTCTAAATTTATTGCCGCATCGTAGACATGACTTTTAACATCAGTATTTATTGGTTCCACAACTTTGTTTCTTCATCCGTGATATTTCAAACTAGCCACTCAAAAGTGTCATATAAATATCTCGCTGTTATTTTCGAAGCCAAGTCAATCAAGCTGTAAATTAAAAAAACAATCCTGAGTAAATTAAAGATAAGAATATCAAAATATGATTTTCGTAGCAAGGGCCAACTGACCTCAAATATATATTTAACTTGTAAAGTTGTAACATTAAAATGTCACTAAACTGGTTTCCATTTGTAATGCGTTTCCTTGATTGAGAAATGTCAGCCACGACAACCGATTTAAATACTAATCTAATATCCGTATAAATAGATCAAATCAATAAAATTTAGACGTAGTCTGAAATTTTATTGATTTGATCTATTTATACGGATATTAGATTAGTATTTAAATCGGTTGTCGTGGTATGATAATATTATATGATGGAGAGGAATAACAGGAGGAAATTTTGAGTATGAATGTGGATGACCAACGAAACGACTGTGAAAGATAATAGGGCTAGAAAATGGGAGAATACTGAAATGACGACTATTTGAGAGCTGTTGCCGTGCCGCCACCAACATATTATCATACGATAATATGTTGGTAACGAATGACGTGAAGATCTTTTGAGTATGAATGTGGATGGCGAAAGAAACGATGGATGGACTGTGTGAAAGATAATAGGGCTAGAAAAGAGGTGAATACTGAGTTGACGACTAATAGAGAAGTATGGAAGAAGAATCAATTCTGTGACGACCTGACATTAATTAGGTTAAGGAAAAGACAGACGATGATGATTTTGTTATGATGTAATATTAGGATTATTCTAACACAGCATAATGTACTACTAAGAAATCCGGTGCCAACTGGAAAGATTCGCAAAATTCGGTCTTTTGATCGTTAAAGACGCATGAATTTGCGCATTTCCATGCTCGCTCGTTTTACTATATAAGCATTTGGATTCGACTTACAAAGGATAATTTTACATTAGGCTACTAACCTATTTAGTTCGATGTCGGAATACAGATATTTAGGTCAACCACTACAAAAATACGATGTTTAAGACTATCTTTCGTACTCGACTAAAACATAACTTCGAACATTAACTTTTTTAACTGCACCGTAACAACAAGGGTCTTGTACTTATCGTGCAGTGTAGCATCTATAAACAAACCTCTGTACCACCAGAACATTAAGCAAAAAATAAACCTCGAAACAAACGATAACTAAACAACCTAAACCATAACAGATTTGATAGTGATAAGAAAACTATAACTCAAAAAGAACAATTCGAAACGGAACATTCCAAGTAAAAACATCCAAATCCAAAGTGTTATAGACTCAGAAGCACTGGACAAAGTGAAAAGTGAATGCGAACTTGAAAAGCATAAATTGACAGTTGAACTACCCACAACTCGTAAAGAACTAAAGTGCCAAAAAGTACCAAACTGTTGAATCACAAAGATGATACAGTAACCGCAGACATAGTAACGGACGCAATGACGGCAGGAGTGGCAGCCAGGCGCAAGTCCAGGCCTCGGAGAAGCTGGGCCAAGGTGGAGCACGATGGACAGGTATTGTGGAGGAAATAAGGAAAATATCATGGTGAATGGGTGTTGTTATAGTTTGTTTTATTTTTATATAGTTTGGTAGTTTCAGTAAGATTAAGATCGACCTATATCCACGGTTACCAAGCAAGACTCCTATGTTTGCCAGGATCGCGAGATTTTTTCGAAAGAGATACCGTGGTCCTGGCATATGGGCAACTGAAGGAACACGGGTGGGTTTGAGTCAGTAAAAGTCTGACATGCCCTCCCGCTCCGCCCAGAGCGGGAGAAGTCATTTGATGATTTCCCATCCAGAAAAAAAAAACACTCCTACGTTCTTATGAGCTCTTGTGCGGCTTTATATTTACTGACAGATTTTTTGGGCTTATATCCTTTGTTTCTTCGACGTTTTCAATACTATATTTCTTATCAACCTGGATGTAAAAGCTTTCAATCCATACGGAATGTTTTCTTGGTGTCTGTCTTATCTTTCTTTAAAGATGCTTGCCAAAGACACATCATACCATTCACCAGATTTTGGCGTAGAAATAATACGTTAATCTTAAAGAACTATCATCATCAAAACTAAAGACGATGGACCTGACGTGGTTTTAATATTTGATCTGTCTTAAATTCTGCGCGAAACTGATTCTGCGAAATACGTCATATCAAACTTGTATGTCTTAACTAAACATCACTTTTTCTTTGTCTCCAGGCATCGGACTTCACGGATATAGGCGACTGGCCGACCCTCGGCGCTGCCGTCTCCGGAGGAGCCAGGTGTCACTCCACGCCACCTCCTCATGATGCTGATCCGGCACATCATAATGGGACTGCGGTAAGATAACTGATTTATGCTATCTTTTGTTCAGCTGTTTTCTTCTATTGTAACAGCATCGACTATGGGCATTGCTCATGTAGTGGTCAAAGTTTACCCTATCAGCAGCCCTGACTGCCCACAACAAAATGGTCATTTACGGGACTTGCCAGGGTGAAATGTCTAAAACAATATAGAGCTCTCTATGCGTTCTCTATAATAGAAAATAGTCTTCTAGACCGTATTTCGGCTGTTGGGGTCAATCTCAAAGGAGACTTGTTGTGCGCAGGCATAGGTGCCTTCTCTGTTCCCTCACTCTCATAGTCCGATGGGACGGCACGCAATCCGATACGACTGGAGAGAGATCTGGCGCAAGAACAATGGCATAACCTGCTTCCCTAGAGGGATCGACGGGGGTATCACACCACCGAGTTCCAAACTCCGGGCTGTTACTAAGAAATTTCTATACGGGTTTTGTAACTCGTTAACACTATGCCCGATCTGGGAATCGAGCCTAGGTCCTCAAGCTCAGCAGTTGCACTGGCGACCATACGACCAATAGGGTAGTTAGTCGGGACGTTCTGTACACTTCGTGCAAGACGACACTTATTTTGACGACGGCTCTAAATAAGAAATAAATTTCAATGCGTTTATTGCGCTTTAAAGCATAGGTGTTTTTATTGGTTATTCACGTTTTGTCAGCTATCCGATAAGTTCCATGTATTAGGGGCAAGGACACTGTTTTTAAGTGGGCATAAATCTAGATCTAGGCCCGCTACCGAGTTTTAAGTCTAAAAACTGAAAAGCAAAGCCTAACAGATGGCCGATGGGGTCGGAAGGTTCTGGAGTGGCGACCGCGTACTGGAAGACGTAGCGTTGAAAGGCAACCCACAAGATAGACCGGTGAACTGGTGAAGGCCGCAGGAATACGTTGGATGCTAGAAGCATAGAACAGGTCGAAGTGGCGGTGCTTGGGGGAGGCCTATGTCCAGCAGTGGACATCTTTCGGCTGAAATGATAAAACCTAACTCGAACCAAATTTAATTAAACACAGGATTGCGAGTATTGCATATACGTGGAGCAAAAACGTAGTATACCCCTATTTACGAATAATACGCGGACAAATTAGTATGAAATTGGGCACAGTTAAAATCAAATATTTTTTAAACAATAATGCATTAGAAATATGTTGAGTTTCAAATGAATATTGATCGAATTTCGACCACTAGTTCGTCTAGTGTCCCTGAAGTAAAATTAACCAAAATAACAAAAACAAAACACAAGCGAGTAAAAACAATTCTATTACCAATTCAACCCGCAATATCGAATAACACGCCGAAGAAATAGTAATCGGAAAGCGAGATAAGAGGCTAGAGCCATTGTTTATGTTGCGTTTGGAAATCGACATAGAGATGACCTTGGGAAGGTTAGCCGATTGCGTACTAGTATGCGCCGAAGCGAGATGTAGAAACGAATTTGAGATGCAGTTCTTTTTTAATACAATATGGTTAAACATACTTACATAAACTTACACCTTTTTCCCATGGGGGTAGGCAGAAACTACTCCTTTTGCCTCGTTTACGTTCATACATCTAGTCATACACACACGCCGGTTGCAAGTACTACGCACCTGACTTTTATGAAGAACATAACCAATACTCACACGTGGCGTCCACTCCCGGCGTTTACACTCACATTTCCTAATGGCATTATACATACATATACTCACACCTGGTTCCCATGGGAGTAGGCAGAAACTATGTACGGATAGCCACCTGCTATGATCCTTACATAAGAATTTTGCCAATTTTGTTCAGGTTCATATAATCGGTCATACACACACGCCGGTTGCGAGTACTACGCACCTGACCCTTCTGAAAGACATCACCAATTAGGCCACTATATGTCCTTGTAGCGTGTCCCCTGATCCCCTTCCGGCGTTTGCACTCACATCTGCCTTTTGTTATCCGTCCTTCATTTATCCTCTCAACATGACCATACCATCTAAGCATACTGTATTCAATTTTTGTCACTACGTCTGGCATGGCATTATAACAAACTAGCTTTTGCCAGCGGCTTCGCCCGCGTGGAGGTCGGAAATTATCCCGCGGGAACATACTACCGGGATAAAAGCCTATGTCCTTTCTCAGGCTCTAAACTATCTGTGTACCAAATTCCATTTAAATCGGTTCAGTAGTTTTAGCAGGAAAGCGAGACAGACAGACAGACAGAGTTACTTTTGCATTTATAATATTAGTGTGGAAGTGTGGATAATCCGAATCTCGGAAACAGCTCCAACGATGTTTATGAAATTTAGTATACAGGGGGTTTCGAGGGTGTGCATTATAATTAATAATACACTGGGGGGTAGTGGAAAATATATTGTATGTCTCATCCCGTATTTTAGGCCTCATATCTCTCCACTATAGAGATGCTGGGTTACGCAATACGGGTAAAGTAAATATTTAACAGTAAGTAGGTTTTATTGAGAACGTTATTGCGATGTTCTTGATTACTTATTGAGAAAAACATGTAATTTTTATACGAATAATAACCCTGTAATCTTTGAAAAAGTCCCAGAGGGTCTAATGTAATTAACTGTATCAGACCACCTGGGCTGCGCTCGCCTGCGTAGCATGACCACCGTAGAAATGGGTTTTGTCGACGGAAGAATCGACAAAATTACAAATTGTAGAAAAATTAAAGACATTAAAGATTGTAGAAAGATTTGTACCGTTTTATGCTGGCGTAGCTTGACAATTCTATCTCTATTCTATCAAGAATAGACAAAGTTCTATGGTGGTCATGCTACGCGTGCAAGTCGTCCATTACGCTGTCCATTGACTTTCTTTTAATACTCCACTAAACATAACTGATGATACCTTCATCACGTTACAGGAACAAGACCGCAAGCCCCCAGAAGAACCTCATCATCAGCAGCCCTCGAGGCCGGAGAGGGTGGAACCCACGCACAACCACCAGCACAACGACAGGCACCATGATAAACATTTTGATAGGAATAAGAATTCAGGTTTGTACTGCCGTCTTTATGGTATGGTCACGTGGTACGAAGGAATGAGGAAATTGTCGTGAGGAAAGTATTGAGTATGAATGTCGATGGCTGTAAGAGTAGAGGGAGACCAAAGAAACGATGGATGGACTGTGTGAATTATGATATGGATAGAAAGGGGGTGACTACTGAGATGACGACTAATAGAGAAGTGTGGAAGAAAAAGACTTGTTGCGCCGACCAAAAATAAATTGGGATTTCTAGCAAGGTAGATCTGAAAGCTACTATGGGTTCTTGCCAAGGGCTATCGTGATTAATGATTTTATTTCCGTAAGAAGGTTTTTACAAACACTTTTCAAAACTAGATGACGTAGGAATTTCTAATCTGAGAAGAAAGCCCGAAACAAACTCTGAGGTCACAGTCTCTTTTAAAATCTGACATAGAATCTTGGTCAGATTGTGTGAAGACCACATAAATTGGTGTCTAAAATGGTCTTGAATGAAAGAACCACACTTATTGGACAGAGTGGACCTGTCCTGTCAGTGCACGCATTTGTCATTTGTCACTAATTGTGCAGCTCAACGATACGACAAACAATACCGATGAAAGGACTTGGGTAGGGCGCATAAATGACTCAAACTGCCAGACATGATAAAAACAGAAGAAAACAAGTGCTAGTCGGACTCGCGCACCGAGGGTTGCGTACAAACCTGTAGGTATCCTCGGTTTACGCATAAGGTTTATGTTTATGAAATTAAATCTTTTTTTATTTTTATATTTGAGTTGATTGAATTAAAGGTAAATTGCGGTTTACGGTTTATGACGTATTAAAAAAAAACCACTTACTGGATCTCGTTCAAACCAATTTTCGGTGGAAGTTTATACAGTTATGTACATCATATATTTTTTTTAGATTTATCATTCTCTTATTTTAGAAGTTACGGGGGGGGGACACACACATTTTACCACTATGGAAGTGTCTGTCGCGCAAACTATTCAGTTTAGAAAAAAATGATATTAGAAACCTCAATACCATTTTTGAAGACCTATTCATAGATACCCCACACGTATGGGTTGGATGAAAAAAAATTTTTTGAGTTTCAGTTCTAAGTATGGGGAACCCCAAAATTTATTGTTTTTTTTCTATTTTAGTGTAAAAACCATAATGCGGTTTACAGAATACATCTCCTTACCAAGTTTCAATAGCATAGCTCTTATAGTTTCGGAGAAAAGTGGCTGTGACATACGGACGGACAGACAGACAGACAGACATGACGAATCTATAAGGGTTCCGTTTTTTGCCATTTGGCAACGGAACCCTAAAAACAATGACCCATAAAGTCCTCACATTCACAATAATTAACATGTTTAATACTTTATAGAGTAAATTATCTTGCCATTGTATATTATGTAAAAGTCATAGGGAAAGTAAAATAGAGTTTGTTACTAATTAAATCCCTTTGGTGAGTGACTAAGGGACTTACTAGAGAATGGGAAGCAGCGTTCTCTAAGCATTTTACCACCATACTGCGATCGCCAACCCCCCTACCAAGCGTGGCGATTATGGCAAACACCCCAAATTGGGGAAGGTTTATGTCCAGCAGTGGAAAGTTTCGTCTGAAATTAAGATGATGATGATGAAGTCCAGACTCCAGGCTCCTCCCCCTCAAATTGATTGAGGCCTGTCTCTAGTTGTGGACGTCTTTTGGCGGAAATGATGATGGCGAGTGATTGCGTAAGAATTTATCACATAGTTTTGGTCTCAATTTTGTCGTGTCTTAAATAAATATCTTAAATATCTTAGGACAACCAACACACCGTTATCTGATCCCAAACTAGGCAGAGCCTGTACTATGGCAAGACAACTGATAAACATACTTATATATTTCTAAATACATACATATTATAGATAAATTACACCCAGACACAGATCAAATGATCGTGCTCATTACACAAAGATTTGTCCTGGGTGGGAATCGAACCCAAGACCCCAGTCTTAGCAGTCAGGGTCACTAACCACTTGACTAACAGGCCAGTCAAAATGTCTAGTATTAAACCTGCAACTTAGTTAATCATCAGAAATCTAGATTTGGTAACCTAAAATACTTTATCTATGTAACTTTATCTTCAGGTGCAGGCAAAGGCGGCAGTAAGTCGGGCAAGCACAAATGGGTGCCTCTGGACATCGACGTCAAAGCCGCCAGGCCCGGCAAGCACGGGCCACAGCATTCGTCACGACCAGAAAACGGTAAATGATAAATGACTTTATTTTTGCAAGTAGGTTTGTACAAACACTTTTACACGTCAATCATATTATTTTAAAACTAGATGAGATCGGCATTTCCTATCTGACTACTCTGAGAAGAAACGCCGAAACAAACTCAGAGGTCACAGTCTCTTTTAAAGTCCAGACATAATCTTGATCAGATCATGTGAAGACCATGTGGATTGGTGTCTGAGGTGGTCTTTTAAGGAAAGAACACACAGCTATGAGGCTATTTAGAGTGGCATAGACACACAACCATGTATTCAGTTCCAAATCAAATAATTTATATTTCACATAAAGTTACACGGGCTCTTATGAAACGTCAGAAGGTAGGTGCAAGGTTCCAAATTGTTGGTTCCTATGTAGAACCGGCAAGAAACTCAATGTATACTCTTTTAAAAATGATTGGCTTTTACAATGGTTTCAAATTAAAGTGTTGATAAGTATGAGAGGATAGTATAGGCCTGTCAACAAGTACCAGGTACTTAATAAATTAGAAAATTGTCTACAGTCTACAACATCTATAACGTTCTTCATTCACAAAATATAAAAGAATCTGCATACATTGTAGTATTTCATAAATAAAATATAACAACCTATTTAAACCAAATGTCATTATTGCCATGAAAACCAATTCAAATTAGAGTTGTAGGTATATATTTATTATATAGCTACAATTCTAATTTATGTTGATATATTTTGACAGTTGTTGAAATTAAGTTTTTCCAGAGATATGGACCGCTTAACCTACACGGTCGAAATATATGCATGCTCATCCCGTATTTTAGGCCTCATATCTCTCCACTATAGAGATGCTGGGTTACGCAATACGGGTAAAGTAAATATTTAACAGTAAGTAGGTTTTATTGAGAACGTTATTGCGATGTTCTTGATTACTTATTGAGAAAAACATGTATTCTTTTGTCAAAGATATTTTGAAAAGAGCGGCAAATAGTACCACTGCTTCTAATCTAAGTTATTATATCGTCACTGGAAAGGCAAATTACTTAACCGCTAAATTGGGCATATTGAGTTTTTTTTTTGTGGGTGGGCGATCATCAAAGCACGTCTCTCGCTCTGAATGCAGTAGGAAGACGTGTCAGACTTTAACTGACTAAAACCCACCCGTGTTCCTTCAGTTGCCCATATGCTAGAGCCACGGTAACTCTTTCGAACAAATTTCATGACCGTGGCAGCCAGGCATATTGAATTACATACATATTCGGAATCAGCGAATTTTTCTGCATCGATCTGTTCAGGTAGCATTGCAATCGAAGCACATTTGTGACGTTTCAGTAACCCGTAATTTTTCTTTTCCAATTACTGATGCGTGTATGTATGTAACTTAATATTCCCAATTTGGCGGTTAAGTAATTTGGCCTTTCCAGTGACGATATGAAGGATGATATCGTCCCAAATAGTTTCTTTGTAGACCATTTTCTATTTTAGTAAGTACCTGGTATTTGTTGACAGTCCTACACTCTCCTTCCATACCTATTAACACTGTAATTTGAAACCATTGTAAAAGCCAATTATTTTTAAAAGAATAACCGTGGAGTTACTTGCCGGCTCTTCTCCACAGGAATCAACCTATTGGAACCGTTCAGCTTGTATAGTTTCTGACTTTATAAATTGCCTATGTCGGTTTATGTGAAATAAAATATTTTTTGATTTGATTTGATTTTGAAGATCTTCTAGTAATATGTCAGGAGTATTATGAGATTAGTATATAACTGTCGAGTAGTTCTATACGTATCCATATTTTACTTAACTTATTAGTTGTGTATTTAACTAACGTAATCGGCCTTGGCCACTCCGAAGATGTCTGATGTCTAAACCTTTAATTTAAATAAATTGTAAAACTAGTTTTAAGTTGAAATTAAAATTCTCTTAATACATATTTGTTGTAGCAAATCATATTTCGTTCAACATTTAGTTTGATACTGTTCTGGAAATTGCAGAAAATAATTAAGTACCTTTGGATTTCCCGGGATACCATGACGTAATAAAAGATTATTTTGTATCTATAATATTCCTACTACTGGTACACAGGTCTGTTCTCTGTGAGGAGTGGCCGCACTCCATCACGCGGGCCCAGTGCGGGTTGGTAGATGTCACATGTGTTCGATTTTTTTTTTTGTTCAATAGCATGCCCGTTTCCTCACGTTTTTTTTTTCTTTCACTGTTTTTGAGAGCAGTGTTTGTGAAATAATTTATTGGGTCTAGGTTCGAATCCACGATCTGACTAGTAAGTCGCCGTTAAGCCATCACTGCTCTCAACATTTTGTATATGTACTAGCCAGTGGCTTCGCCCGCGTAGTCTACTGTCCCACTAATATTATAAACGCGAATGTATGGATGTATAGATGTATGGATGTTTGTTCCTCTTTCACGCAAAAACTACTGATACGATTTAGATGAAATTTGGCACACAGATAGTTTATAACCTGGAGTAACACATAGGGTACTTGTTATCCCGGTAGTATGTTCCCGCGGGATAATTTTCGACATCCACGCGGGCGAAGCCGCTGGCAAAAGCTAGTAATACATATAAAACTTCCTCTTGAATCACTCTGTCTATTGCTGAAATCTGCATTAATATCCATTGCGTAGTTCAAAGATATGAGCGTACACACGCGGGAAGCGACTTTGTTTTATACTGTACTAGCTTTTGCCAGCGGCTTCGCCCGCGTGGAGGTCGGAAATTATCCCGCGGGAACATACTACCGGGATAAAAAGTAGCCTATGTCCTTTCTCAGGCTCTAAACTATCTGTGTATCAAATTTCATTTAAATCGGTTCACTAGTTTTAGCAGGAAAGCGAGACAGACAGATAGACAGAGTTACTTTAGCATTTATAATATTAGTGTGGATGTAAATATACTTCGATAAATACAAGTGATGTTCTCAAGTTTACTAACTTCTCTAAAGCTCCATCAGTACATCCCATTAAATTTGTCAATCAATTCTTCTCTCAACAGACACAGTATCCCTAAACGGGGAAGAATCCCGGTCACGGGGAGGCGTGCGGTCCCGCGGTGGCCGCGGTGGAGCCCGAGGCGGTCGGCGCTCGGCCCCTCGGCCTGCGTCTGCGTTGCCGTCTCTACCTACCCCTCACCACCACACACTCTACCACCACGCGCACGACTTCCCGCACCACCCGGACCTGGCGCAGGTAACTTAGAGGACCAGGAAAAGTCTCATTAAAACAGAGCCCTATACCACCGTAATAAGGCCTCTTTTTCAATAGGAGTTTTAATATTTTATATGAGTCAAAGTTCAATTTTCTTACCCACATAAATATTCACTTAATGTTTTAATTCACTGCTTAGGCTAGAACCTGCAATGAGAGTTTTTTCAAACTAAGTTTAATCACTATGGGTTCGATTCCCATAAAAAATAACCATAAACAGATTAATAGTTCCATACAAAAAAAAAATGTATGAGAAGAATTATATTGTATTTGTGTGAACTTACATTCTAATTCAATTTTAAACCAAAATGCATGATTGGCACCTTGAGTTACAATAACAGATACTGGTATCAATTCTTCTGCTCATCAGCTAAACTTAAAATAAGAATATTGCTATCTCTTACTGACAGACCACGAAAGAAAAAGACAAGTGACGCTTTAGTTCTGTCAAACTACATTACGTCTAATTACTCATGATGAATTTAGTTCTTCGAAGAAAATCTTAGTTCAAAAGAATTAAACAGCTCGTAATTTATTTCCGTTTCTTTCTTGTTTCAATAGAAGGAAAAGGATAGCAATAGTCTAAATTAAGTTTAGTTGGTGCACAACAGAATCATCACCAAAATGTTTTTTGTTATTCTAGTATTGTGATTAACCAATGACAAAATATGTATTTTTATCTGTGTGAGGGCAAGACGCGTTAGCTGCACGCGTCTTGTCCTTGGTATATATATTATACATCTAAATGTATATGTAGATATATATACCAAAATAGTCCCGATCCCAAATCCCAAAATTATTTCATTCTATTTTCATTTTGAGTACCATTTTTCATTTCATCACTGGCTGGTTTACTGCTTATCCAGTAGTTTTAAGTCATTATAGTTTAAGCCAACATTCAAGGCAGTCGTGGTCATAAAATGCAAGAGCAAGATGACAGTAAAATCTGTGTAAATATTCGTTAGAAATATTCATTGTCCTTTTCGCATATTTTATGACCGTGTATGCCGTTTGAGTTGGCGTTTAGATAGTAGAATATTTCTGTATAAACGATTAAAAGCCGCTTACTGTTACTGCTTAGCGCTGAGAGTTCAAAATCGAATAGTATGTGTTTTCGACGTGCTGAGATGCACTCTGTCGGATTCTCAATGCTCGGTTCAACGCCGAAAGTTGACAGTCCAATGTACTATAAAATCCCGCGGCGTTATTTAAACGTCCTACTCTATAAAATGTAGCCCATTTTTTAGTTACCCTGATAGTGATGAATACAGTTCACAAGATAACATGATTAGATGCAAATCTAATTCAAAACAGTTACCGTGGCCCTGGCACAAGCAATAAGGAACACGGGTGGGTTTTAGTCAGTAAATGTCTGACACAAGGAGCGAGAGACGTCTTTTGATGATTTCCCACCAAAAAAAAAGATGCAAATCTTTGAGAATGCTAAATTAGACACTTATCTCTCATATCCCTAAATAAATGAATAGTCATATGACTTTTATTTTCGCATTTTCTTTATCACTCCACTAAATGTTATTCTAGCTAAAGTAATTTCCCGAATCGGCAATGTTTATCTTTCACCAGTCTGCACGTAAATATGTTTTTAATAGAACTACTAACCTAATTTGGTTATCTCTTTTTTATTATTTGCTTGTAGAATGACAAGACGCTCAATTTTTGTTAGTTTATATAAATATGAAACAGAAGTGTAGTAAATGTTTTCTTAGAAATAGAACGAACGACAATTGTTCAGTACATCTGTTGTGGGTTGCGGATTTGTTCGAAAAAGTTACCGTTGCCCTGGAACAAGCAACGGAAGAAACACGGGTGGAGTTTAGTCAGTAAAAGTCTGACACGCCCTCCCGCTCTCCCAGAGCGGGAGAAGTCATTTGATGATTTCCCACCCAGAAAAAAAAGGTGTTATGATTCATCATCACCATTTGCGTCGCCTTTTCCAATTGTAGCTTATAGTTGAATACCAGTATTTTACATGGAGCGACTGCCTATCAGATCCTCACAACCCAGTGACTGAGTCATGATACCTCTTGGAAAGACTATAGTCTGTGCCAGATGTGAAAAAAATAAAAGTCGTTGACACCCGCCTTCCAGTGTATACAAATATTTCAAAACGATACGAAAAAAAATGTAAAGAAAGTGTCAATAGCACGGTCAAAACGGTAATTTGAACACATTGGTAGGCAGGTGTCAACGACTTTTATTTTTTTCACATCTGGCACAGACTATAGTTGTCAGACTTTGGGACTTCTGCCTATCCGCAACGACAGTCAAGTGTAGGCAGTCGCTTCTTGTAAAATACTGGTACTCAGCTGCTTCCGGTTAGACTGGAAGCTGACCCCAACATAGTTGAGAAAAGGCTAGGCTGATAAATGTATGTTTAGACATGCAAGAGTTATTTATATTCAATTCAATTCATTTAATGCTGAACATAGATATAAATACATTTGCAGATGTTGAGTAGATGCGCAGTTCATTATGTCCTACCAATTAAGTTATGCGAATATAATCGAAGTCGAAATTTGAGGAGTCTATACAAGTTTAGTTGATAGGACTCTTACAAGGTGGACCAGCGACCTTGTGAAGGCCGCTAGAATCCGCTGAATGCGGGAAGCATAGAAACAGTCTGAGTGGCGGGTGAGACCATGTTCAGTAGTTGAAGTTTTTCGATTGGAATTATGTTGATGATACAACTGCCTGCCCATCGAGAAATACAAGCATGATTTTCTATCTCTCCGCCTGTATATAATTATTAAGTAGCTTAAACGCGTTATAGGCAAGTTTTTTTGAAAAAAGAAAAACACGTTTTAAAAACATAACCTATATTTGGCGAAAATACTTAAAACATCATAGAGGTTTATTAAACAATACTAAAACTATAAAATGATCGCTCCAGCAAAGCTCACAAGGTTTACTATCGGATAAAAATAACCCTTTTTTAATTGGGAATAAAGTATTATTCACCATTCTTTGTATAACATAACCTATAAAAAGTCACATGGTATGGTACTCAAAATATCATTCTTTCATTTGTTTCGGTGATCATCTTTCATGGGACAATATATTTATGTATTTACTAACGATTTTTGTATGAATGTTGCATAATTATATGATAAATGTTGACATAATTTTGATTCGAGGTGCATATAAATGCATTTGTGTTAATAATGATAATTTGACATAATGGTATTTCTTTTTACTAATTTACGCAGTTAGTAGGTATTTTACTTCAGTATTTTTTATTTTTAGTCCACGTTCGCATGAACGCAGTAATATTCTAAATTTTGTGCAATATTCTTTGATTATTTAAGTACCTTGATGCTTTAAGTAAGTACCTTGATGCTTTTAGTACCTTTTTTGTCTGATTGGAATTTATTTTGAATACTAGTTTCTTTAAGGCTGATTTTTCAATATTCGGATAAATTTTGCTCGTAGAATAAAAAATTCAGTTTGATAGCTGAATTTCTTGTTTACTCACGAAATAATATCTTTTTACACTCGGCAATATTGTAGTTGTTAATTGTAGTTTCCCATAAGTGAAAGAAATTTCGCAATCGGATTTGTAATAAACGCAAGTTAATAGGATTTAAGTCAAGTCACCAAAAAAAAAAAACGGTTAACACGATTTTCTTGATAATAATAGTTAGCTTTAAAAAACATTGGTCATGCTTTTAACTCAATACTCTAATTGTGGTGTATGAGGTGTTGCGTTAATTATGTTACACGTTGTATATTATGTCAATCCGCCATTTTTATTGGCAAATTAGTCTTTATTATTTTGAAGCATGTTTTTTTATCATTCATTTATGTTATTTCATATTAATGGATGCATTTTATTACTAATGGTGTTTGTCGTTTATTGGTGATCATTTTCATTGTTTTCATTTATTTTAATTTTATTTAATGAGTTTGGTTGTGAAGAAATATTTCAAAGAACCGTTTAATATTATAATTGGGCTATAAATGTATAAAATATAGAGTTCAGAGCTAGAGTACACTGTGCAAGGAAGAAAGCATTGTGTCAACAAGATGAGAGCTTGAAAACTATTTAAAGACGACTTGAATTAATTCTGGTTTACCAAGAAATAAGTAACTGTATACCAGAGCATATTAACAAGTCCTAAAAAAAATCTCAAAAATAATTTAATAATGAACAGAATTCATTCTGGTTTACCAAGAAATAAGCAAGTGTATACCAGAATATCATTTGAAAGACTAACAGATATGAATCGTTAATTCTGTAATAGCAAAAACAAAATTTTTTGCTAGTCAAAAATTAATTTAATAATGAATAGAATTTATCTGGTTTACCAAGTAATTCGTAATTGTATACCAGAACATCATCTGACAGACAAAAAAAAACATATGAATCGTCAATTCTTTAAAATCAAAACCTTCGTTTTTTACAAGTCATAAAAAGATTTTGCCCAAAAACAATTTAAAAATGAATAGAATTTATCTGGTTTACCAAAAAAATACGTAATCGTATACCAGAACATCAATCTGACGAGACTAACAAATATGAATCGTTAATTCTGTAATATGAATTGTTAATTCTGTAACATCAAAAACAAATTTTTTTGCAAGTCAAAAAAAGCGCAAATTGAAAATTAAAATGATAGAAAATGTTCACACCAAAAAAGGGCGGTTCACACCAAACAACCAAGCTCAGCCTCCCCTCCCCCCATACCCAGCTGCGAGTGACCGCGGGCGGCGTGGCGCAGGTGGTGGTGCCGTTCGGCGGGCTGGTGGGCGCCCCGCTGGCGCCGCCGCTGGCGCAGGCCTTCTACTACGGCGCCGCGCAGGCCACCGCCGCGCCCTACGGCATGGGGCTCGACCACGCCACGCTCAAGGACCTCATCAAGAAGCAGATGTGAGTATACAGCGTATTACGAACCGTCTTCATTTTTAAAACGTGATAATGATGTAGCGGGCATCACATTACGCTACCGTGTGGTGCCGGACGTAAAGAATAACACCACCCCATTTCTTCCCGTGGGTGTCGTAAAAGGCGACTAAGGGACTTACTAGAGAATGGGCAGCAGCGTTCTCTATGCATTTTACCACCATACTGCGATCGCCAACCCGCCTGCCAAGCGTGGCGATTATGACAAAGCCTCCCAAATTGGGGGAGGCCTAAGTCCAGCAGTGGACGTCTTACAGCTGAAATGATGATGATGATGATTGGCATCACACTGACGTCACGCAAAATCCTACAAGCAGAGTTTCAGCGCAACTAGCATATACATATACAGAATGTTTGGCACATGGACCGACAAAATTGTTTGGGCAATTGGGTAGGTCATTATCTTTCATCCCTAAACGTCGCCGTTTTACTCTAAGCACACTTAAGACATGGTGTCTATGTGTGAAAGATAGCACATGAGCTACCCAATCCCACAAAAAATGTTGTCGGTCCATGCGCCAAACATCCTGTATACAACGTCCCGACATCAATCGTTGCGCAGTTGTCCGACACTCGTCTGGTCGGAGGATCGCCCTGTACTACGGAGGTTGAGTGAACTTTAAACCCTGTTCCTCATACCTCTTTGGCATTTTATTACAAGTATTTATTTAGTTGCATGTCCGTGATCAAATCTTGCAAGTTAAATTTGACTCACTTCGCGGCTTTCGATTGAGCTGAAATTTTGCATGCGTATGTAAATTGGATGACAATGCAATATGTGTAATGAGAACAGTCTATTATTGACGCTGGCTACGTGCAGAGAAGATGTAATGACCAAATATTATCAGTTCTTTGGTATGTATTTTATCATGTTGTTTCTATCATCCACAGCGAGTACTACTTCAGCCCCGACAACCTAGCCCGCGACTTCTTCCTACGCCGCAAGATGGCGGCGGACGGGACCATCCCCGTGACGTTGATAGCGTCGTTCCACCGCGTGCGCGCCCTCACGCCCGACGTGCAGCTCGTGCTCGACGCCATCCGGGACTCCGACAAGCTGCAGCTCATCGGGGGGTTCAAGGTAAGCACGGCATCTGACTAGCCTGCCCCCAAATACATTAGTGACAGTCAGGCAAACCCCAGTATCGGCAAAAAACAACATTTTACAGGAGAGCCGATAAACGATTTCTGATTTCTGTATGTTGGTTCGGTCGTGTCGGTTTCCGACTTTGTGCAACTTCGTATTTGACTGATTTCTGAGAGTTTTAGCTAGCCTAGTATGTGGTGGTCTATAAGGTCGAAGAATGCAAAAACACCCGTTTAAAAAAAAACAGACACTAGTTTTTTTTTTAAATTAAACAGCCGATTTATCTAGCCTGCCCCCAACTACATTAGTGTCATTCAGGGTTAGACAGTGGTATTCTGCGCCCTCATGGCCCTAGCCGCCGCAGAGGAGACGCCCCGGGCATCGGGAGTCCATAACGGACTCCCGGTCACCGTAGACGTGAGCCTGCGGGCGGTGAGCAATGGATAGCTCGCCACCCGGTGAGGACCAAGCCCGTGTCGACGGCGCGTTGTGTTCCATGCGCGCCGCAAAGAGATGTCAGCAGTATTGGAGTGGTCAGCTTGGGACGATGCCTGCCAGAGTTGCTGATTTGTTCGAAAGAGTTACCGTAGCCCTGGCATATAGGCAACTGAAGGAACACGGGTGGGTTTTAGTCAGTAAAAGTCTGACACGCCTTACCGCTCCGCCCAGAGCGGGAGATGTCATTTGATGAGTACCCACCCAGAAAAAAAAATACTGCCTACTCTCATCTAACCTACTAGGTACAATAAGTACTAATAACAATGATTAATAAGAAAATATTATATCAACAGGTCCGAACAGCCTTCGAACCAACAAAATGGCCGATCCTCGACATAACATCTGGCACGAACACCGAAGAAGAGAAAACCGACAAACCGACTGCCCCCGAAGACAAGCCGAAGTCTCCCGAAGACAAGCCGAAGTCACCCGAGGACAAACCGAAGTCTCCCGAAGACAACGACGTCAAAGAGAAAGAACCGACGATCGTGAAAGAGGAAGCACCGAGTATAGAATCGGAGAAAAGAGACGAAGAGAAGAGTGTGGCATTTGTGGAAAAAACTGTGCAAATTAAAGAAGAGAGTGTTAGAGTCGGTGCAATAACGACTACTTCTATAGTGGAGAAAATACAGGTAAAATTATGTTTTTCTTTTCTATAGATAGGCTTTGCAAGCATTGACTAACATTTTATTTTTTAGACCTTTAAGCTGCTTTTCGTATAGAGATGTGCTATGCTACGTTTGTATGGGATGCGTTCGGTATCCACCAATCATATTCTTTGATCTATATAGCAACGGTGGGTTCAACTAAGCTATTATAATTTTTTGTATGGAAGGATGCGTGCTATGAATGTAGCTATGTCCAACTACCTGCAGTAGGCGCGCGTTTGTCACAGAAAGTAGACATGCCATTTTGGAAGCAAAAAGTATGTCTCTGCATCACCCAAAGGTTAACTGGTAGAAAATGCCTATGGCATTAAGTTCGCCTCTGTACATTTGTGTGCTTAAAGTATTAAATAAATAAATAATAAAAAGTGCTTTTATATCTGGCAATATGTTTCCTTAGAGAACGTACCCATACTTCTTGACCCGTTTACGGTCTTTAAAATACTACGCTTAGTCACAGGAGCGGGGGGGGGGGGGGGGGCTGACATAGATTTTTGTCACGTAGTCGATTTCGCCGTGAGAAATGTCGCGCTTTTTCGAACTATATTTCTATATGGTGCACTCCGTTTACAGCTTAGCAAAAAAAAGAGTCTGACGCGGTGACAGTTGAAACTAAAATACATTATTTTTTAGCAACACTGGTTTATTTGTCAACTGCGGGTACCTTCTCTGTCGTTGTGTTAAGTTTCCACTTATATTTCACTTATTTCCATCTATCAATTATTATTGCTTTTGTACATATACATACATATTTTTATCTAGACACGCGGTAGCGTGTCAAGCCAAGTTCAAGTAACAGAACAGGCGAGGTGTGTTATATTACACGAACCATTTGGAGCCACTTTTGATCCTCTTATAACTCAAAAACTATTTCACATAAACGTGTCAAATTTGGCTCATATAGTGAGAATGGAAGATACATATGTGCTCCAAATTTCATTAACTAGGTTATCTAGACACGCGGTAGCGTGTCAAGCCAAGTTCAAGTAATAGAACTGGCGAGCAGCACCGTGTGTAATATTACACGAACCATTTGGAGCCACTTTTGACCCGCTTTTAGATATTAACGTCCAAAAATCGTCATTTTTGTCACTGACTGACCTATAGATCAAAACTCTAACCCAGTTCCAGATGACCTAGAAAGTTCAAATTTGGCATGCAGATAGGTAATTAGGTGAATACAAAGGAATAAATCAGAAACTGGTAAATTTTTATCATTTTATTATAATTTTTAACTTAATTGATTCTATTAGGAACACTTATAACAAAAACCATTGGGTATTAATTTTGTTATAAATAAGTACCTACTAATAATTTATGTACAAAAAGTAACGATATCCCATCAAAAACATAAATGTGAAATGAGAGCAAAGTTCAATATTATGATATATGCCTTGGTTGTTGACTTCAACGACAAAAGAAGTGAGATCTAAATGGGTGCCAAGTTCAATGGTCAGTCCTGAAATTTATTTATAACTACATAAAATATAATTTTTTGTTATAACTTAGGATAATATATTGTAGTTGTAGCCTAAGGTCTGACTTGGCTAGTTTTCATATACGAGTTATATTACAGTCTTCGCAAGTTCCAAACCTGTTACTTGTCGGTTCTTATTTTATTATTCCGAAAATTTGGCTTGCTGGTAGAAACTAGCCATCGAACATAATAATTGGGGGGTCTTGGCATATACTACGAGTGGGCATCGAGAGCAGTGGATATGGGTACGTTCCCGTAATGTCGTTATACCACATAGTTCGAGCTGCGCATCTTCGTAGCACATCTTATTGAGTGTACGACTGAACGCCGACAGACACTACGCCGACAGACTGAACGTCGACAGACTGAACACTGACTGGCTGAACGTCGACTGACTAAACGCCGACAGACTGAACGCCGACAGACACTACGCCGACAGACTGAACGACGATAGACACTACGCCGACAGACACTACGCCGACAGACACTATGCCGACAGACTAAACACCGACAGACACTACGCTGACAGACTGAACGCAGACAAGACTTTACTTCGAAGGGACTCGGTTCGTGCGTAGGAGGTCACAGTTTTAACCTAACCAAACCATTTTTTTTTAAATCATCTACTTTATCTGATTGCGTCGCTGATGAGCCCTGTCGGTGAAGGGTTCTGTCGGCGAAGTCTTGTCGTTGCTCAGTCTCTCGGCATAGTGTCTGTCGGCGTTTAGTTGTACACTGCATCTTACTCGCTCCGCTACACAAGCTTAGTATTAGTGGAAGCGGTTGTATAGTTTCATAGCTTAGCTTCCACATCCTCGCAGTGTAGTCGCATAGCACATCTTTTGGTGGAAAAGCAGCTTAAGGTGGACGCGCTAAGGTAAACCATTCAAATTTTATTTAGGTTTTTTTTTTTTTTGCAATTTTGAGGTCAGTGTCGGCTTTTATGTTGATTAAAATTATGATTAACAGATCATAAGTCATTTATTTCATAACAAAATACATTGCGTTGAAAAATATTACAACGTAAATAAAATAATAATAAAAACATCAATAATAATAATTACATTCAGTGCATTCATACTTAAAATTCATTACGTATTTAAAATATAACAATAATAACTAATAAAAAAATATGCCAATTAATAAAAATAATGCTAAATTAAAAATGCTAATTTTTAGGGTTCCGTTGCCAAATGGCAAAAAAAGGGAACCCTTATAGATTCGTCATGTCTGTCTGTTTGTCTGTCTGTCTGTCTGACTGTCTGTCTGTCTGCCTGTCTGTCCGTCCGTATGTCACAGCCATTTTATTCCGAAACTATAAGAGCTATGCTGTTGAAACTTGGTAAGTAGGTGTATTCTGTGAACCGCATTAAGATTTTCACACTAAAATAGAAAAAAAACAATAAATTTTGGGCTTCCCCATACATAGAACTGAAACTCAAAAATGTTTTTTTTCATCAAACCCATACGTGTGGGGTATCTATGAATAGGTCTTCAAAAATGGTAATGAGGTTTCTATTATCATTTTTTTGTAAACTGAATAGTTTGCGCGAGAGACACTTCCAAAGTGGTAAAATGTGTCCCCCCCCCCCCCCCCCGTAACTTCTAAAATAAGAGAATGACAAAACTAAAAAAAATATATGATGTACATTACCATGTAAACTACCAACGAAAATTGGTTTGAACGAGATCGAGTGAGTAGTTTTTTTTTAAAACGTCATAAATCGTAAACCGCAATTTACCTTACATTCAATCAACTGAAATATAAAAATTAAAATATTATATATATTTTTAAACCGAAAATACCTACAGGTTTGTACGGAACCCTCGGTGCGCGAGTCCGACTCGCACTTGGCCGGTTTTTTTTATTATGATAATTGTGACCAATAAATTATTTTGTATTTTTTTTTTTGTTTTTGTGTGTCAGTACTTCAATATGTGTGGTTCTTTCCTCAAAAGGCCATTTCACATGTTCTTCACATGATGACATGTGACCAAGATAATGTCTGGACTTTATAAAAGACTGTGACCTCGTGAGTTTATTTCTGCCTTTCTTCTCAGAGTAGTTAGTGAGGAAATGCCGACCTCATCTAGTTTAAAAAAATATATAGTGACGGTTTTTGTACGAACTATTTTCAGGAATAAATTCATTGATCATTTACTAGCTTTTGCCAGCGGCTTCGCCCGCGTATTATACGTATAAACCTTCCTCTTGAATCACTCTATGTATTAAAAAAACCGCATCAAAATCCGTTGCGTAGTTTTAAAGTTCTAAGCTTACATAGGGACAAAATCCGTTGCGTGGTTTTGAAGAAGTAACCGGTAAAATACACAGAGGAAATCAGCGACTTGGCTTAATACTATTTCGAGATAAATAAATATTTGTTACGGCCACGAATTATATTTTAATCAACATACTGAACTGAAATTTGCAAAAAAAAAAAAGAAAACCTGATGAAAATTGGAATATCTTGACGCTTTTGCTTTAAAACAAAACATTTATTTTAAGTAAGACAAACACAGATCTCAAGTTATAAATACACTAATAAACTAAGTTTATAGCAACTTGTAAAGTTAATAAACTGATAAGGTACAGCTAACATCATCATCACCATCATCTGCCTGCCTTGGTCGGCTTCTAGTCTTAACTAGATGCAGCTGAAAACCTGTATTTAAGATGAAGAGACTATCTGACTACCAAAACCCAGTGACGACTGGGTAATATGTAGATACCCTCTGGTAAGACTTTCGGGCTTCTGACGTCCCGTAGTGACTGTCAAAGACAACGGCTTAACGTGGTTTCTTAAAATGTACTGGATGCAAGCGTAGCGTAACCTCCAAGGCTGTTTTTAATGAGCCATGATCTTTGTATGGTTTGTATATAAATAATGGAAATCGAAAGGTAAAGACGACAATTCACCAACGCGGCAACGTGTGCGGTGTTGCCCAGTGCCTGCTTCAGAGGCGTATGATGAGGCACTCGTGCGACACGGCAACACCGGGTCTCATGTGGATACATGCCGCGGATTGTCTACGCTTGTACTCGAATATAACGGATTATGTACGTCAGTCATTTTATAGAGGTTGGGTTGGACCAAACGTGCGCGTAGATTCTGTCTGTTCTATATTGATGACATTTCACTTTTTCTACAGGCTTTTAGTAAGTTAAAAAAAAACTCTATACAAAGGCCTCAAAAAGTATGTTAGTAATAAAAAGTAGTGTAGATCCAGAAAATATTAATATACGTAATCTTCAATTAAAAATGGTATAGAAATACGCCAGACATTTTCATAGGATTATTACTTAAGAAAAAAACTGTTTTTTTCTTAAATGGAAACTTCTTTAGCCGCGTTGAGCAAGTTTTGGTAGGGGCAAAATGGGGTCGCATCACCGACATATGACGCGTTGTTTCTTCCCAAAGTTTTCACTTCTATCGGCAGACCGATCTATAAAGTTGAAAAGTTATCCGGCTCGAAGGACCAATGTTAAATACCGAACATCTATGGTACTCAGTACTTAAATTTTGACTTTATGTTTATACAAGTAAGATTGAGGGTCTGAATAAACCAACTAAACTGTATACTGTTCTAAAGGTCGTAATATATTTGTTGAAATTCAGACGATTCCAACCAAATCATTGTAACGAAACGATTGTGAGATCTAACTCGACGCTGACGCAATCTAGTTGCGTCATGTAGAACTTGTGAAAAAAATCAATTCATTTAGATGACCTGGTGAGCGGTTTTTGATCATACATGATCATTAACACCATGACTGCCTATTTTTTATTCAAAAAGTTATATTCATAGTCATACCAGGTATAGTAAAAAGAAACAAAGATGATCAGATCACAAAATTGAACAACTTTCTCAATTGGACCAATGTTGCAGTCATGAAAAAATAAATATCCGGGACATATATCCGGGTGAAGCAGGTATAGATGTCCTCCCATTGATAAATATGACCCGTCTCTCCATTAGTCCAATGCCTACTCTAGGAGACATACCCGGTACGGCTCGCAATCGTTCCCCATCTTAAGGATACGTCTTCGCTACCATTACAGCGCCCCCCGGTTTACTCCTTGATATACCATGGTCTCTGCAGTACCACTCTAAAATGAGTCTTCAAGGGCTAGTGCAAATCCTGGGGTTCATTTGATTATTTGAGTCGGGTCAAACTACACCGGGGTCGCTGCATTTCGTTCATTCATTTCAGTCATTTATTTTGGTCATTCTTTTCACTCTTTCCATTTTATTTATTCATATCATTCATTCATACATAAAATGAATATTCTTATCATTCAGTCATATCTTTCATGCATATCATTAATTCATATCATTCGTTTATATCATTCATTCATTCATTTGCTTCGGGGAGGTTTTGAAGCTTTGTAAGGGACAGTTGATTAGTGTTTTCGCAATTACGATTTTGGTCCTATTGAAAAAAATAATCAGTTTCATGGTCTTCACCACACTTTACCAATACATTTTGTAGAGGCTTATTAAAATGTTATCAATTGTTTTAGTGACAAAAGGGACAGAGTATTCTTGCCCTGGTTTATCAATACTAAAATTCTTAGTTCGTTCGTTTGGTCTAAACCCACCTTTAACATAACATCTGATTTTGTATTATAGAAATGTTGCATGTTCTGTTAGGCTGCATGTTCGGTGTAATATGCGAAGACATGAGTCGATGGCATACGAAGCGGTACCCACTAGAACGTGATGACAGAAAATTGTACGAAAATCAGTAGAGTGCATTATTTTTATTAGCTTCATTCGTATGTAACGGAAACTTTGAAAATGATTTTGACCCCCTTTAAAACGTCAGATTAACTCGAAATTTGCCATACTTATCAAGGACCGATGACAATACAATAATTTTATAAACATTTGTGTCATTTTCCTTGCCGGGGTTACCAGGATAGCAAAAAACCGTCTTCGAAAACTACGCTGACATACGTCTCAAAATTCAAAACACCCTAAAAATAGAAAATAAATAATTGTTTAAAAAAATAATGGAAAAAGCGTGGGATGCTTGATATCAATTTAAAAATACCTCAAAAAGCACCCCACGCTTTTTTCCATTATTTTTAAAGAATTATTTATTCTGTAAAGGTAGGCACTAAGCCGCCTGTTCTTGTCTAGGAAGACGAACGCAGGTTTCTTTTAGGTATGATAATTTAGTTAGTTTCTTAATAATTTCGGGGTTAATTGAAATGTTATTGACAGACGTATGGTGATTTTTTTGAAGTAGGCACTGCTTAAATGCCTATTTGCAATTGAGGAAAATAAACCGCATAAATGCTGGGAAAGATCACTTAGCTCATATTTGTAAGGACGGCGGGATTTTAGATTTTCAACTCTGTGTGTTGAACTGAGTATTGAGAAGCCAATAAACCAGCATATTGAAGAAACTCACTGTTTGAGTTTTAAGTCCCGGTGCTAAGAAGTGCGTTGTAGAACCAGTGCGCTAAAAATTCCCACCCCTATTTTGTTACGTCTGAACGTGGGGTTAGAGACAGTTTCTGCAACGAAATGATCGCTAAGTTAATGTTACAAATAGTCAAAAGCACGAAACATGCTGTGATTGGTTAAAGAAAAAAAAACATATTCAAATTGAGCTGAGAATCATCCGTTTTCGAACGTCAAAATTACATAAGACAGTCCTTCAAAACGCCCGCCCTTCATCACTTCCTAGTGCTTTAGCTGGGAAGAAGGGCGCAACAAACTGTCAAGCAGCATAGCTGTCTTTTCATTTAGAAAAACTTCAACATTACAGGTAAATTAGCCTATAACGTTTCATGCCGCCTGGTATAAAAACAAGATCCAAATAATTAAAAAAGAACAGGACATTTCGAACAAAATATCTGTCATCACGACAAAGTGGTTACTGCGATTTAAAATCTATACGAAATTATCCATTGGTAGATAATTCGTTTTTCAAACATATTATTTAGCTTGTAGTTGCTTATTCAATAGGTATTTTTTTTAAACGTCAGCTTTTTGTGTAACTTATGAAATTCGCCTATTTTTTCTTGTCATACGAAAGAGCTTGGACGCTAGACTATTTATGTCTGTCACAGTTCACAAGATTTTTTATATAATTTCTGTGTTATTTTCTATCTACAAAAGCAATACATTTTTCATTCATGCTCAACAAAAGTTTCCTATGATGACCGAGCAAATGATAATTTGCAAATTAAAGTAAATACAGTTTTTAAGAGCACAGGTTTTTGCATTTTCAAAACTAGTCATAATACATTGGTTGCACTTGCATAGCGCATACAGGGCTTATCGTTGGTTTTATCCTCATTCCATTTACAATTGTCTAACATAGGGGCCTATGTGAGGTGGCTGCGGGCCCCCGTACGCCTTCCAAAAGACCCCATGGTCCCGAGATAATTGAGTAAACATATTTTTAAATTACAACATCATAATATTATTACACAATTAAAAAATCCCCCCTAGGGTAGATACGCTGGAATATATGTCCGGGAATCCACCCTAGGCTAATTGGATTAATGGAATTTATGGCCTAGGGTGGATTTTCGGACATACGTTTCAGTGTATACACCCTAGGGTGGATTTTTAGCGTGTAACACCAAAGTTTCAGGCGACGCATTCCCATACATTAAACTAACCGTTATACATAATTTGTTATATACAAACTTGTGTTAGTAAATAAGCCTTACGATTTCATTAAAACTATGTAAATATTGTTTTTTGTTCCGGGGTGGAAAATCCTCATGGATGTACTCTGAGTCTTACTGACTAAAAACCACCCTGGTGTTCACTTCATACTTACACCAGGGATACCCGGATGTAAATATACCTTAACCTACCCTGTTATCTTACCTCTTCAGTAATTATACTGAGAAGGGCCACTACGACAGGGCACATTGCCTTTCAAACATCATAACGACTATTTTATGTAGATAAACGTTTTGGTAAATTTGAATACATTTATATCAGTACATAGTGCATGAAAAATTCATAATTCTGCTTTTGCCTTCATATTAGTACAGGATGTATGCGAGGACTTCAGTATTCTTCAGAATATTAACAGTGGTCTTATATATATTTTTTTTTTGTAAGCCTGTGTTGTCCTACTGCAGGGCAAAGGCCGCTCTTCCCTAATAAATACTCTTTTTACTTATATAAAAATCAATTGTTGTTTATTAGTGTCGCTTAAAATGAAAAAAATATATACAAGGTGCTCCTTTTGATACAACATAACTCCAGGGTATTAAAGAGAACATGTCAAAGAATCAACTGGCATATTATTATTTTTTCTTTAAATTAAGTATGAAGTTATGAGGAACAGGGTGTAAATATCGCTCAACCTCTGTAGAAAAGGCAGGATCCTCCGAGAAGACGGGTGTCGTATCAAGTTCTTTAAACCAAGTCTAATCAAAATTGATGAAGCGGTTTCACTGCGGAAACGTTACAAACAGATAGAGAGAGAGAGACTCTTTTGTAGTTTCAATATTTGTAGTGAAACCTGATTAACTGGGCCCTGTCAACTCGTAGTCCACTGCTGGACATAGGCCTCTCCCATGTTGCGCCACAACACCCTGTCCTCCGCCTTCCGCATCCAGTGTGCCCCAGCCACTTTCTTTAAGTCGTCGGTCCACCTAGCTGGGGGGCGTCCCACACTACGCTTGCCGATACGCGGTCTCCACTCCAGGACTCGGCTGCTCGACCGGCCATCGGTCCTTCGACAAACATGGCCAGCCCACTGCCACTTCAGTATGCTTACTCTTGGAGCTATGTCGGTTACTCCAGTTCTTTTCCAGATAATTTCATTTCTGATTTTATCCTTCAAAGAAACTCCGAGCATAGCCCGCTGAGCGACCTTGAATTTGTGGGCTCTGGAAATGCGAGAAAATTCCGTTATTGATAATAACATTGACATCCCGACACTTTTGCATTGAAATACCTCTGTTACTGGGAATTTTCCAACCTTTGTAACTGAGACTTGATTTCTTAGATTTCTTCGATGTTTACCTCTATAATTAGGACTTTGTAGCTCAATAGCCCTTATATGTGGGACAATTTATCAGTTTTAGACAAATTATGACGCGTTTGTTTACAAACAGTTTAATCCCTTCCATACTTGATTTGTCAGTACTAAGAGTATCTCATATTGGGACTAGTGTTGCAAAGGAATCGAGTACTCGAGTCGTAATTTTAAAGACTCGACTCAATTATGCAAGACTCAGTGTGCTCAAAAGGCTCGGAGTCTAGAGTCAAGCCGAGGCCGAGTCATTTACAAGCCACTCGAGTCTTAAAAAGGACTCGAGTCTTAAAAAAGGACTCGAGTCTTAAAATGAATTCGAGTCTATGAATAACTCGTCAGATTATTTGTACGCATAATTACATCATAAGTATTACGTAAGCACTATAGGGGGGCGGGGGGGTCTTTGATTTGCTTATTTTTGATGACATGGGGGTGGGAGGGTCTAGATGGTGATTACGTCAGCAGTAGTTATTTACTTTTTTACACATATGGCAACCCACATATTGTCTATGTTTGAAAATGAAACGCATTTTCCGGGATTCTCACAAATAATGTACCTGGACGTTTAGGTACTCGCGTAGAACCGAGTAGGGAAATTACCGCGCTCTATTCACTTGACTAAATTTCTTCCGTCAACCTATTGTTTTGTTTCGCTGAGATTTACGACGTATTTTAAATGAATATTATATGCGTTAAAGTCCCTTATCCTAAATCAATATTCTTATTTCTAGAATTATAACTGCTGCTCATGAATCAATAAAAAAACCGAGGACATTAAAAGAAAAATGTATATAATAATGTTTACGTAAGCATGGGGGGGAGGGGTAAGAGCTTTGCTTACTTTTGCTGACAAGGGGGATGGGGGAGTAAAAAATTGTAATAAATGTGCTTACGTAATATTTGAACGGCCCCTAACCACTCATTAGGACTTATCATTCTTCTATTCGAGTCTTTTCGAATGATGAGCTACAAGTTTCATCTTCATGTTCCAAGTTTTTCTTTAAGACTCGAGTCCTTTTTAAGACTCGAGTCCTCTTTAAGACTCGAGTCCTCTTTAAGACTCGAGTCCTTTTTAAGACTCGAGTGCTTGACTTTAGACTTCGAGCCTATTGAGCACACTGAGTCTTGCGTAATTGACTCGAGTCTTTAAAATTACGACTCGAGGACTCGAGTCCTTTGAAACCCTAATTGGGACCCTCTATAAGAAAGACAACTGTCATGTTAACCTGCCTATTTGGGTAACTGGCCTGACCTATATATTTTTTATTACCTACTTATAAGTAGGTAATAAAAAATATATAGGTCTCTTTAGATCCCACTTATCCAGGTTTTTCTGTATATAGATTCTATTTAAATTTTAGTAAGGTTGAAATATAAATACTCAATATGCTATGAATTTATTTGGGCGTTCCTTCATCCATTAAAAAAATATCGCTTACTTTCTGTACTAATATATCAAACACCGCTTTTCGCGTACTTCACCTAAATGTTATAAGTACAGTATTCTACAGAACCGCCATTTATTCCTTATAACTCCACAGACTCAACCCCCACCACCTGATGATTACAAGCCAATGGAAATACAAGAAATTACAGAAGAGAAGGCAGAACCCGAGCCAGATAACGAAAAGGCTATTGACCCCGCTGACGATAAGGTTACCGACCCTGCTGACGATAAGGCCATTGACCCTGCTGATGATCCGCCCCTACAGTCTGAAGGGGGGGATGATAAGCCTGGAGAAAAACGGTAAGAATTTCCTCAAGTCGCTGTTAAATGTGGCGTCAAAACTTTTTTATATTCAATTATGGCTTTGTCCTTAGAAATTTGGCCTCAATCTGTATCAATTTCGGCCTTCAGTCGTGGTAATTCAGGCCTCCGCTAGAACCATTTTTGCTTTCCGATCGATGATTCATTATCTTCTCTTCTGCAGCCGCAAGAAGCAGATGGTAGGTATCTTCCCGCTGCCCACGATGGGCGGTCCCCTGGTGGCGCCCGTGTCCTGTCTGCTCAGGGCCGTTCCTCCGCCGCCGCTACCCAGGTAACATCTACTTCTATATTAATATATTTCGCTATTTGAGATCCTTAGTAATAAGAAAAATTATCAATTGTTCATTAAAAACAAAATACCCCGGTCAAAAGCGAGTTGGACTCGCGCATCGAGGCTAATACCGTACCATATATAAATCTAATATATAAAATTCTCGTGTCACAGTTTTCGTTGCCATACTCCTCCGAAACGGCTTGACCGATTTTGATGAATTTTTTTGTGCTTATCCGGTATCTATGAGAATCGGCGACCATCTATTTTTCATCCCCCTAAATGTTAGGGGTAGTCCACCCCAAAATTTTTATTTTTATTTTTAGACAAAATTTTTAATTTCTATTTTTTTATGATACAACATACAAAAATACATACAATCCTCAATTTTCACCCTTCTACGATCAACCCTTATTTTTTAATAGCCATTTTAGTAATTTAATCATTTTTCCGCTCCAGTCGAAAACTGATCAATCGTCATTTAATTAGGTATCCCCGCCTAGGAAATTATTTATATGGCAAAACAACGTTTGCCGGGTCAGCTAGTATTTTATAGTATTACATTATGGGATATTTAGGTGAGCGCCATCTCTTGGCCGGCTCGTGGAAGAAATTTAATTTTTATTCATGATTTCTACAAAAGTGTGCTATTCATATGATACCTCAAATGCAGGGGCAGTACCCCACTTTGAATATTTAAGACGCCCATTCAATAACTGTTGCAAAAAATAAAGTTTTTTATTTATTTCTCATTACTAAAATAGTTGGGTAAATGTCATCTAAAACTATTCTATTCTATCATAAAATATATGAAGAATGGTTCATTTGTATGATAATAAAGATAAACCGGTAAAATTTATATCTTAATACACATAAATTACGCGTCACGTTGTTTGTCAGGGATGGACTCTTAAACTACTTAACCGATTTTAATAAAATTTTCACACCGTGTTCAGTTTGATCCAACTTGAAAGATAGGATAGCTTATATTTCAAATTATAGTCGCAATATTATTTTATTGCAAATTATTTGTTTATTATTTGACGGTCACAATTATCTGTTAGCTCCAAAAGATTTGAGCAAAAATTTGACGCGGATGAAGTCACGGAAAGAAGCTAGCTATAATATATTTTTTTACTTTTGGAAAACGTACCTCTGTATGGATCACTCGTTATAAGTATAAATCGTGGAATAATCAAAATAGAGCTAAGCCGCCGACAAAAGCTCGTGTCATAATAAATGGGGGTTAAATATAATGACCACTATAAAATGCTTTGATACCCTTAGTTCTTTTACCAAAAATATATACTTGACACCAGAAAAATAAAGTCTAAAATTACAATAGTACTAGCTATTTTGTCACAATTCAAATTGTATTCGAACACCAAATGTAGTAAATGATCACCAAATCTTAGCGGGCAAATTAGTGCGCTATTTCTGCCTAAATAAACCACTGTGATTGCCATAAAATGTAGGCTTATTATGAAATACATCAAATACAAATAAATAAAATTGGAGTGTCTGTTTGTAATATTAAAATAACCGCTTTGTACTAAGTGTATATGGATGTATACACGGTTCATATACCAAAACAACATTTTTTACAATTTTTGTCTGTCTGTCTGTTTGTTGCGGCTAATCTCTGAAATGGCTGAGCCGATTTTGACGGGACTTTCACTAGCAGATAGCTGATGTAACAAGGAGTAACTTACTTAGGCTTTTATTTTAGAGAAAAAAAATGGAATCTCACGAAAAAACTAACGAACGAAAAACTTTTTTCTTAAAAATACCACGCGGACGAAGTCGCGGGTAATTATCTCTATAACCTGGATTAATGCATTCTTAATACATTAACCGCGGTAGTACGTCCTCTTGCGATAATTTCCGACATTCACGCGGGCGAAGCCGCGGGCAAAAGCTAGTTATCAAATAAAGTTTAAGCCTAAGAGATTGTGTGTTGTTGCAGAATGTTCCGCACGGGTCGCGGCGGGCTGGCGGGCGGCGCGGCGCCTCACGACCCGCTCAACCCCGACGTGCCCGAGTTCGTGCCGCTCGCCAACCGACACGGTCAGTACACTTGCATACCAACATGCCTCTAGGGCTCTGCACGAACACTTACTTGTCTCTATGAGACACAGGATTCTCCTAGTTTGAAAGGCGGGATCTTACTCATCTGTAATAGCCATAACTATCTATAACTGAGACAATACTGATGTTACCTAGGCTAAGTCTTTTGTGAAATAAAATGATTACTTATGTAAGGGTGGGCCTACAACTGTACAGCACGAGATATACAGGATGCACCCTAGTTGCGAAACGCACTATCTATCAAACCATTGCGTCATTTGTTCGATAATTTGTCGGCTCAGCAACGTAAATAACGCAATGAATGTTGTTTAACTATTAATATGAAACCAATTCCTACTGATAGCAAGTAACGCAATGACCCCTCTATTTGGCGCATGGACTGACAATTTTTTTTGGGTATTTGTTGGGTCATGTGCTATCTTTCACCCATATATTAATTCATTTCTTTCTTCAAAATTTTTAAAGTTTATTTTATTATAATAATGTGAAAAACTTAAGATTTATTAAGAGTTTGACAGCTCGTTATGTTTTATTTAGAATAATCATACATTAGAGAATGCAATAAAAGTTATTTAGTGCAACTAAGGACTTATGTCTTTTAAAGACGATGATTCTGGTAATTTTTTTTTTCAAAACAAACAAAAAATATAATCGTATCTCGATAAGTGGCATAGGTCTATGGGTGAAAGATAGCACATGACCCACCCAAACCACCTGTATAGTCCTCCAGACTGTATTTCGGCCATGGCAGCCAAGCTCAACGGAGACTAGCCATCGGCGCGAGAGATATTATAGTACACTCGTGTGTGCACAGACATAGGGGCACATGCTGGATATAGATCTCCCCCAATTGGGGGGGGGGGGGATTTGCCATAATTGCCACGCTTGGCAGGCGGGTTGGCGATCGTAGTATGGTGATAAAATATATAGAGAGCGCTGCTGCCCATTCTCTAGTAAGCCCTTAGTCGCCTCTTATGACACCCACGGGAAGAAATGGGATGGTGCTATTCTTAACGTCCGTCACGTAATATACAGTACGAGATATACAGTGTAAACAAAGTGTTCCTATTCATAATCGGTCTATATTGTTCCCACTGCTGGTATACTGGCCTTCCATCTGTGAGAGAGAGTGGGCCATAATCCACAACGCGGGCCCAGTGTGGGTTGGTAAATGTCACATGTCTTCGAATTGTTGGTTCTAAGACATGCCGGTCCTCACAATGTTTTTCTTCACCGTTTTGAGTAAAGTAAAGTGCCTGCTTCGGTTTGAACACCACCACTGCTCTTCTGAATCTGTTATCAAACCTTTATGAAATAATTAGAGTAATCTAAGCATTTTTATTGATGTTATTTTATTAATATTTTGCAGAAGAAAACGAAAAATCGGACAGTCAAGACGACAGACCACGGTCAGGCAACGCCAGTCCCAGCTCGGAACAAGTTTGGACTGAGGTGAGAATCCATATCCATACTAATAATATTATAAATGGGAAAGTGTGTGTGTCTGTTTGTCCGTCTTTCACGGCAAAACGGAGCGACGAATTGACGTGATTTTTAAAGTGGAGATAGTTGAAGGGATGGAGAGTGACATAGGCTACATTTTGTGTCTTTCTAACCTCCCACTTCCCTAAAATGGGGGGGGGGGGGGTGGAATTTAACGCGAGCGAAGCCGCGGGCATAAGCTAGTATACCATATTTATAGTAACAGAATAAGCGTTAAAGAAGATTAACCTTTATCTCAATTGGATAGAGTTCTTGTCAGAATGACAGTTGTCGTGCACTGTCTTTATTCTGAAACATTCCTTGTGTCATTGAGTTGATATTTCGTTTTCATAGTTGTTTAGATCATTTTGAACAGTCTGTTCGTACAGATATTATTGACGATGACTGTATTAATCAACTTATTAAGATTTTTGGTTTGTTTGTTGTTGTTGAAATTGATCATCAGTTCAGTTCATCGTAAAAAAAATAGCTGTTGAAAGTCTCGTCAAAATTAGACCAGCCGTTTCAGAAGTCAGCCGGAACAAACAACAAAATAAATGTGTTTTATGTCATGTACCCTTATGACCGCGAGAATGTGGTTGATTTTTCACTTAATACGTCCCGTAAATCAATATTCATCATCATCTTTATCAATCAATATTATACTGCACTGTATGTCCACTGTATACAATACCAATATTGTATTCAGTTACTGCGAATGTAAGTGCTACATGAACAGAGTCGGCTAGGCGTTCCGTGTTGTCGGCTTAGACAGAACGGGTGCATTGTTGACGCGACAAGATTTTATATTGTTACTAGCTAAGGTTCGGGATAAAAAACTCTTGGCAAATTTACACCACAAACACTAAGAATTTATTGAAATTGTGACAGATACAGCAATCAGAAACTTTTATCAGAGTCGCTTGTATCGCTTGTACTTTACTGTTTCGCATTCGTAACCAAACTATCTTTACAGTCTAACAATCCGCTATATAGTTGACAAGCTTAATCGCCTATAATATTCTCAAAAATCGTAAATCTCTGCCTCCTTAATCACAGTTTCTAGTTATTTATTATTTATTCAGTTAATTCCAGAATTCGATAATAGATGGCGGTGGCGTTCATAGATAATCTAGTTCGTGTAGCGCCTGCTACTTGATAATAGATGGCGACAGCGTTTCATGTCTTAATGATCTACGTAACGTCCTGGTTTCCATCCCTTCTTCTTAGCGTGTCGATAGCAATCTAAATATAGTCAGCCCAAAAATTGGCTACGAGCTTAGCACTTTCAGAGGCATCCATCAACTCCTGTAACGTGCAAACAGCAGGACATGCTGGACAAAATATTAAGTGCCGCATTGTTTGTAGGACTGCACCACATTTACACTCCAGGGCGGAGCCATCTATGAATTTAAACTTGAACAGGTTCTCTCCATGAGGTATTGAGCAAACAGTCTTCTAATAAGCAAAGTGGTATCTGGATGTAAATATTTAATATCTTTTGTTCGCCCCCTATGACTTAGGATTTATAACGCATAAAATGTAGGTGTTTCAGAGCGCATAGGTGCATTAATCTCTTATAAATATATCCTATAAAATAATAATGTATCTAACATTTGTCACCTCAGGTAAAACGCCGTACAAAGGCAGGTTCCCGTGAGAGAGCTCCCGCAGTCACAGATGAAGAGCAACGTGAAGAGCTTCACTTTCAACTGGACGAGGAACTGGACCTTCCGCCCCCCAGGCAGAACACCTTCACTGATGCATGGTGAGTTATCTATACTAATAATGAACTACGCATCACACTGACGTCACGCAAGCAGAGATTACCGCGCAACTAGAATAAACAGGTTTTTTTTTTAACCAGTTCGCAATTTTTTTTTGGTGGTTCAGTATTAGTAATAGAACACATTTCAATTATTTTTTCAATACTTTTTAAAAAAAATTATCGGACCTTAATTCAGTAAACTGTGGACACCCTACATATTTCGTAGGGTGGATAGGGGGGAGGTAAGTGTATAATGATATTGACAATAGTAATAGGTCAGTAACTGCGCGCCGGCGTAGGTACTTCGAACTTCTTAGAATTTTTACCGATCGAACAGCTGGTCGGTCGTTCACCATCGCCGCCGCGCCGGTGCCGCGAGCAAGTTATCATAAAAACCAGTTTCAAAATAAACATCTTTCGTAAACGATAACTAAATTTTTTGTACTATGATATATCAAAATAAATATTACATGGTTATTATAATAACTCGTTAAATTTTAATTTGTTAAAATTTGCGCACTGGATAAAAACTTATCCTGGATACAGCACCACGACATCAATCGTCGGGCAGTGACCACCAGACATGGAGGGTCCACCCTCTTCTATTGAGGTTGAGTGAACTTTACACCGTATTCTTCGTACCTCTCAATTAATAGTAAAACTGAAAAGTAATCTCGCGTCCCGCGTGAGTAACTATCAGTGGGATTTGAAAAGCCTCTTTGCATTTATTAGCCCAATTTTTGAGGTGCGCTATTTAACGTTACGCTGCGATCTTTGGGTTCCGATGAAAAAGAAAAATAGTCAGAAATAACGCGCGGGTAGGCGATGTGATGCGGCGGGAACTTCTTGTGTGAAATTTCTTGTTCAGAAACAAACAACGGAGCAAAAAATTTTACGCTGAGGAACTGGCAGATAGAAGCTTGGGATCTAGAATTTTACGGCTGGATTTTCAAGAAGATCATTGACGTTTGAAAGGGCAAATTGAAAGTAATTTCCCTGTTTTCCAATCAATAATATCACTAGCTTTTGCCAGCGGCTTCGCCCGCGTGGAGTTCGCAAATCATCCCGCGGGAACATACTACTGGCATAAAAATTAACCTATCTGCTTATCCAGGTTATAAACTGTCTCTGTGCCATATTTCAACCAAATCCTTTCAGTAGTTTCCATGCATCCTCACAAACTTTCACATTTATAATATTAGTGGGATTAGTAAGTAGTAGGATAATAATGCACTGTATGTCCACTGTATACAATAACAATATTGTACTCAGTTACTGCGAATGTAAGTGCTACATGAACAGAGTCGGCTAGGCGTTCCGTGTTGTCGGCTTAGACAGAACGGGTGCATTGTTGACGCGACAATTTTTTAAATACACTACCAAACACAGTTTTCTTTATTTTTAATTTATACAACATTAATGTTTGTTTATGCGAAACCCGAAACACGGGTCTAGTATTTTTGTGTAAAGAATCTATGAAAAAAATTTCAAAACTGAATCATTAATAATCACAAAGTTATAAGCTTGATAAGTTACCTGGTTGTCCACGCAAAAACATATGCAGATCACCACAAACAGCTAGTGTACGTACCATCTCCGTGTAATGGACGTTTGAATACGAGAAAGACATGATAATTTTAAAATCGAAACAAAACAGCGCGGCCCGCGACTTGGTAGCGTAATTAAATATTTTTGGTACAAAATATAACATGGTGTAAAAATTACTGCAATCGATTCAGTTACTGATTCTGAACAAACTATATTCAGGTTTCGCATATACTAAAAATAATCTTGTATAAAAAAAAAAAACTTTTTTTAAATAAATAGTTTCATTACAATGAACAATTCCCATTTAATCACCCCCCTTTCTATAATTACACAGTCCATCCATCGTTTCTTTGTTCTCCCTCTGCTCTTATAGCCATCGACATTCATCGACTTTCATTTATATCTGATTGTTTGCTGCACCGGTCGACGTCATTACGCCAGCGCCGGCTGTCACTGAAAACCAGCGCTGGGGCTCTGTCTCGCATAGGGTCCTAGCATTATGCTGAGCGATGGCCGTTTTACGTGGATGTGACGCATATTTTCCCACACCTTATTTTTTATTTCTGTATGTTTCTGGTCTTACTGTGCGTCATGTTTGCCGCAAACAAAAGTATTTTTTTATTTTCTTTTTTTTACTCAAGGGTTTCCTTACGAGATTTTACTAATTCCCTGCTTCAAATGGAAACCGATTCCCACACAAGTTTTCAGCTATCGGCGCCACGTTCAGACTTCCTCTTATGTACACATTTCTTATTCTATCCATTCGTGTAACACCACATATCCCTTTTAACATTCTCATCTCAGCCGCGTGCAATTGCCTTTCGTTCATCTCTTTTCCATCTGTATCGTCATTCATATTTTTACCAAACATTTTTGTAATCTCTTCCACTTTCCTTCACCAGGTCTGACGAAGAATCCGACGCGGAATTTACTGACAAAGATGTCGGGCGCCTGCTGATCGTGACGCAGACGCCGGCTCGTCAACCCAAACACGACGGGCACGACCGCCAGGGAGACTGGAACACTCGCACCAAGATCACGCAGGACTTGGAGCAGGTAAGACAATGTCTGCAGTGCACGTCTTACGGTTATTGGGCAATTAGGAAATTTCGCAGACGCACTAAAGCACCGTGGGAACCCCACCGGTACCCTGAACGCGTTATCTGTACTAATATTATAAATGGGAAAGTGTGTGTGTCTGTTTGTCCGTCTTTCACGGCAAAACGGAGCAACAAATTGACGTGATTTTTTAAGTGGAGATAGTTAAAGGGATGGAGAGTGACATAGGCTACTTTTTTCTTAGGTGTCTGGGGTGAACTTAGAAAAGCCGTGCTTTTCCCATGGACAATCGTATGTAGCATATTCGCGTGTGTCCAATGCCCAGAATCTTTACATTATATCCACAAATGGAAAGACATATAATATCGTCTACAGTAGCGTATTAAAATAACATTTTGTTCCGAGTTCTCTTCTGTGTTCTAAATCAGGAAAGGGGAACCGTGTTACCCCGGATTTAACGCGAGAGAAGCCGCGGGCATAAGCTAGTTGTATTATATTCACAGATTGCAGGTGTAGAAAGTTTGGCTGAAAGCTTTAAACAGAGTTATATTTACCTGTAAACTACACTTCGCAAATCTGCATGCCATAAACTTAGAGCGGACCGCCATCGCCCTCCTTTCCCTTTCCAAGGACCCTGTCGTCTTTTAAATCCTCGGTGACCACATACTAAGTTAAAAAGTACCTGGATGCCCGAGCTTTGCTCGGTATTAATTTTTTTTTTGGTAGAATGTGTTTTTTAGAAATTACATTTAAATACAAATTACATTTTGTTATTTTTCTTCCAATACAATAAAAAACATACGTTTAAGTTTATTATCGATAAAGTTGATTATTAAAAACACGTATAAAACGACATTTTCTACAAATGAATCCTAGCTAGATCGATTTATCGCCCTCGAAATCCCCTGTATACTAAATTTCATGAAAATCGTTGGAGCCATTTCTAAGATTCAGATTATACTAGAAGACAAGAATTGCTTGTTTAAAGGTATAAGATAAGATTAAAGGGCTCTCCATACAAGAAACGTGTTTTTTTTTTATTTCGGCGTTTTTTGCCTTGTATTACAGAACCCTTCATGTACGAGTCCAACTCGCACTTGGCCGATTTATTTAAAAAATAAAATCTGTGTTACTACCATCCTTTTAACGTAAAACTTTGGCCACCGGAACCAAACTTGCAAAAACAACTCAGCTATCAAAGTATCTTCAAATATGTCAGTGGAAACATAGTGTTTTGTCCATAATTAGAATTATAAGAAAAAAAAAAATTAAAAAATCTATTTTTGCAATTGGATTGTAGTTTTAATTTTCATAATATTTTTTTCAGGTTATCACAGATGGCCTGCGACGGTATGAAGAAGACTTATGGAATGATACAGATTATCCATCGGTAAGTTTAATTCTTGATTAAATAAATTTATATCTAAATAATAATAAAATTTGCTATTACTCAAAAACTTGAAGCATAGACTTTTGACATGTGACGTCACCCAAAATCCTACATAGCGCAACCAGAGTTTACCGCGCAACTAGCTTATAAAAGGTGTTCCCTTTGCTATCTAATAACTCTAGGGTCAAATGCGACCATGTCAAAGAAACATCTGGAAGTCAAAAAAAAAGTATAGCTTAGCACGACGAATCAACTGGCATATTATTAAAACAAATACAAAAAAGTATAGCTTATTATAAAGGCGCTTCTTTATAATCTAGTACTTATTATTTTGGCTTTGAAGCGCTTTCTGTCTTAATCAGAAAGAATGTAAGGCCCTTTGGAGTTTAGGTTTCAGCGTACTCACCTCCAAGTTGACGCAAAAGCTTTTGAAGATCTTAAAATTAAATATACTAAAAATAGAAGATCGCTTGGAAACCTTAGTCGCGTCTTACGACATACACGGGAAGAAATGGGGCGATGCTATTCACCACACAGTAAATATTTGGAATGTAACGTGATGGTTCTTCCGAGTAATACGAAACACCATCTCATTTGTCCGTGTCGTAAAAGGCGACTAAGGGACTTACTAGAGAATGGGCAGCAGCGTTCTCTATGCATTTTACCACCATACTGCGATCGCCAACCCGCCTGCCAAGCGCCTTTGGGGAGACAAATTTCCAGCAGTCTTTCGGTTGCAAAGACGTGATAGATGTGCATGTTTCCGCCAGAGTCGCGAGATTTGTTTGAAAGAGATACCGTAGCCCTGGCATATGGGCAAATCAAGGAACACGGGTGGGTTTTAGTCAGTAAAAGTCTGACACGCCCTCCCGCTCCACCCTGGGTGCTTACTCTCGAATATAATTCCAATAGATCGACATTGGAATTGTCAGTCAAACGTCAGGGATTGGCTGGACTCACTGCGTCTAGCCAATCCCTGACGTTTAACTCAACCAACTGACGTTTGACTAATGTCTATCTATTGGAATTATATTGGAGAGTAAGCACCCTGAGCGGGAGACGTCATTTGATGATTTCCCACCCACTAAACAAAATAAAAAAATAGTTGTGCATGTTGAGTAAGCCGTGTGTCTGCCCGCAGTCGTACGGCAGCCAGACGCAGCAGTACCGCACGGTGTCGCTCATCAGCCGCTCGGCCTTCGAGGCGGCCGTGCCCAGCGAGAAGCACAACAACCCCGCGGAGCCTCCGCCGCCTCCTCCGCGACCCTCCTATGTGAGTACACGTCACTTATTGTACTAACATTAACTGTACAATTTGTTCTTGTGACCCTGTATACAATCATTCTAAAAAGTTTAGACTATGACGCCACAGAAAACTTAATTAAAATTGAAGAGTATCACTCACACTCCCCAACACACACACACACACACACACACACACACACACACACACACACACACACACACACACACACACACACACACACATACACACCCACATACACACCCCACTCATACACATACACTCATACACACACACTCATACACACACACTCATACACACACACTCATACACACACACGCGCGAACACACACAATAAAGATTATGATAAATTATCAATTCTACCACTATCCCAATTGTCGACGCAACATGTCTTTTTCTTCCACATTTCTCTAAATGTCGCTCTTTTTGAAAGTCTCCATGATATTTTCCTATAATCAATATAAATAATAATATAATCAATAAATAATATCTTAGGACAACCAACACAATGTTATCTGATCCCAAACTAGGCAGAGCCTGTACTATGGCAACCAGACAACTGATAAATATACTTTATATTTCTAAATACATACATATTATAGATAAATTACACCCAGACAGACACACACAGAACAAATAATTGTACTCATCACACAAACATTTGTCCTGGGTGGGAAACCCACGACCTCGTTCTTAGCAGTCAGGGTCACTTACCACTAGACTAACAGGTCAGTCAAAAATTAATTTCGGAAAGACTCGTTCCAAAGACTAAAAAATTAGATTTTTTAATCCTTTTTTTTTCAAATTTAATTTGCAAAATGTCTTCGGTCTGCAATGACCCAGTAAATTGTAGAGTAAATATTGAAACTGAATTGCCATGTTAGAGGCAACCATCGTCCATATTCTGTAAATAATTCAACTGAAGTTGTGACACACGGCAGGTAGGACAGATAAACAGATAGATGATAAGTATGGGTATACTTTAGGTATTGAAACCTAAAAACTGATATTGCACTGTATGTCCACTGTATACAATACCAATATTGTATTCAGTTACTGCGAATGTAAGTGCTACATGAACAGAGTCGGCTAGGCGTTCCGTGTTGTCGGCGTAGACAGAACGGGTGCATTGTTGACGCGACAAGATTATTTGATAATTACTGTCATTAATTACAGTATTATATTTTTATTTTGCCATCTATTCTTATATATAACTCATACCGGCACGAAATACAGAATGGTCAAAAATATATCATCATTCTCCAGCCCTTATGCCAATTTATTTGTGGTCGGCGCAACATGTATTTTCTTCCACACTTCTCTATTAGTCGTCATCTCAGTAGTCACCCTCTTTCTATCCATATCATAATTCACACAGTCCATCCATCGTTTCTTTGGTCTCCCTCTACTCTTATAGCCATCGACATTCATACTCAATACTTTCCTCATGACATTTTCGTCGTTCAATATTAAGATAGATTCAAGTTTATCTAACTAAATGGACAGCTGTGTTGCTGGACAGTTTGTTGCGCCACTTCTTGTTCCGCGCTAAAGCACTAGGAAGTAGTGAAGGGCGGGCGTTTTGGGGGACTGTCTTATGTCATTTTGTATTGAATACTAGCTTTTGCCCGAGACTTCGCCCGCGTGGATGTCGGAAATTAACGCAGGAGGACGTACTACCGCGGTGAGAATGTGTTAATCCAGGTTATATAGGTAATAACTATTACCCGCGACTTCGTCCGCGTGGTATTTAACAAAAAGTTTGTCATTAGTTTTATTTTTTTTCGTGAGATCCTGTTTTTGTTTTCTAAAATAAAAGTAGCCCTTACTCTTTGTAACATCAGCTATCTGCCAGTGAAAGTCCCGTCAAAATCGATCCAGCCATTTCAGAGATTAGGCGGAACAAACAGACATACAGACAAAAATTGTAAAAAAATGTTGTTTTAGTATATGTACCGTGTATACGTACATCCATATACACTTAGTAAAAAGTGGTTATCTTAATATTGCAAACAGTGAAACAGACACTCCAATTTTATTTATTTGTCTAGATGTCTAGATATAGTTAGACATACATAAACTCACTCCATTTTCCCATGGGGGTAGGCAGAAACTTCGGAACGCCACCTACTACGATCCTAACATCCTCCTTTTGCCTCGTTTAGGTTCATACATCTGGTCATACACACACGCCGGTTACCAGTACTACGCACCTGACCCTTCTGAAGAACATAAGAATGTTATCAATATAATATATGTATTTTTTTAGCAGGTTGATCATCAATCGGACACGCACAACAAATATAAGCGGCCGCGACGCACCGCAAGATTCTATGCAGCCAACAAGGACCCACACGCTACCGATGTTATGTAAGTTACAATATTCATAAATCAATTTAAAGAATAGCACCACCCCAATTCTTCCCGTGGGTGTCGTAAAAGGCGACTAAGGGACTTACTAGAGAATAAGCAGCAGCGTTCTCTATGCATTTTACCAGCGTACTACGATCAGCAATCCACCTGCCAAGCGTTATGTCCAGCTGTGGACATCTTTCGGCTGATATGATGATGATAAATTCGTCTATAACTATTGAAGGGGTCTGCCAGGACCGATGCCTGCCTGGGTCGTGAGATTTGTTCGAAAGAGTTACCGTGCCCCTGACACAGGCAACTGAAGGAACACGGGTGGGTTTTCGTCAGTAAAACTCTGACACGCCTTCCAACTCCGCCCAAAGCGTAAGAAGTCATTTGATGATTTCCCACTCACAAAAAAAGCCTATAATTTTGAGGGGCTTGTGGCTTATTAATAACAGCCGGACAGGTCGATTTGTCGGGTTAAGCTACGCTCGCCGTGGATGGGTGACCATCATTACATACCATGACCCCTCCGTGCCTTGGGAAGCTCGCTAAGCCATTGGTCACATACACCAATGAAGCGGCAAATCAAAGTATTCAATCTTTTGTTTTAATAAAATTAATAAGCTCCTGGAATATAAGAAATTCTAACGAAATAAATAGAAAAAAAAAAATAGATTAATCTACAGATCTTCGCCCGTGAGCAATGTTAGATGTACAATATCACAATAATAACTATCAAAGTATTCAATCTTATATTAATAATCGTTTTAATAAAATTAATAACTCCTGAATATAAGAAATTCTAGCTAAATAAATAATGTTATAAAGAAAAATAGCTTAATCTACACATCTTTCTTCGTGAGCAGTGTTACATGTACAATATCACCATATTGTACATGTGAATATACCTATTGAATATAATCATCATTTCCGTAAGACGTCCACTGTTGGACGTAAGCCTCCCCCAAACTCCGTCACTTCGACCGGTTCTGTACTTCTCACATCCAGCGGATTCCTGCGGCCTTTAAAAGCTCGAATATACGTACTAATAATATTTGTATTGTGAATTTGCAGTAGCAGCCGAAAGCACAAGACGCGACATAGTCTCAACCCGCCCGTGGAGCATCATGTCGGCTGGATCATGGACATACGTGAACATAGAGCGAGGACGCATAGTACTGGGTAAGTAACAATAATCTAACAATAGTATACATCGACAAGAAACATTCAATAGAAAAAACATTTATTGCCAAGGTCGCGGATTTGTTGTTTAAGTGTCTAAACACACTGTGCCGAAGGTACGCGACCGAAATTCGGTACAATTACGCCTGCAATGCTAACTGAATTACTGACGACACATTATGCCGAAATTACGTTGCATCATAGCACACAGCCGAACTTCGGTCCGGCGTAAGTTCAGCTGCAATTCTGCGGAAACATATTCTGTAGAGCACACATTATACGCCACCGAAGTTTGGTTCAATTGCCTACGAAGATCCTGTATTTGTCCTCTTGTAAAGTCTCTGCAATTGCTATTAATGTAAAATAGTCTATTTGTCGGGTTTCGCACCTCAAAATTAATAACGGAACCCTAACACGATCACTTTGTTTTCCGTCTGTCTGTCCGGCTTTTTATATAACACAACACGATGCCACAACAGCGCTCGAGATACTGAATACACACAAAGTTCCGCAACTTAATTTCTGCCGCATAAGTTCGTCACTTATGGTGTGTCATAATATCAGTCGAATACGTCGGAACGTAAAATCAGCCGCGGAACTTCGGTCGCGTACCTTCGGCATAGTGTGCTTAGACCCTGAGAGTTCCGTGACCCTGGCATAGGCAACTGAAAGAACAAGGGTGGGTTTTAGTCAGTAACTGACACGCACTCCGGCACGTCACTTGATGATTTCCAACCCAAAAAAATAAAATCATTAAATACAAAGTCAAATAATTAATTTCAATTAGGCACATAAAAGGCACTTTTGAACGTCAAAAGTTACAAAAAAATTGAACTAATTCTACTCGCCTCTTTTAATAGATAGTTTCGTATGGAGAAGAAAGGTAAAGAAACTCCACCGTTACTCTTTTAAAATGTTTCGCAATATTTTGTAGTAAAATCAAACCAATCATCAATAGTTGTGAAGAGAGATTAAATAAATGAATTAATTGAGTGATCTGCACGGTTACTGACAAATACGTGCTCTGACTAGAGTGTTTCACTCAATATGTGTGGTTCTTTCTTCAAAAGAACATTTCAGACACCAATCCATTTGGTCTTCACATGATGTGCCCAAGATTATGTCTGGACTTTAAAAGTGACTGTGAGATTGGTGACCTAAATGGTCTTTTGTGGAAAGAAATGAGAATTATTGTTCATTTTGCACCTCTGCCTTTGACGAATACAGGTGTAATTTTATCTTATACTAGTTTTTGCCAGCGGCTTCGCCCGCGTGGAGGTCAGAAATTATCCCGCGGGAACATACTACCGGGATAAAAAAGTAGCCTATGTCTTTTCTCAGGCTCTAAACTATCTGTGTACCAAATTTCATTTAAATTGGTTCAGTAGTTTTAGCAGGAAAGCGAGACAAACAGACAGACAGAGTTACTTTTGCATTTATAATATTAGTGTGGATTATTTCTAATCTAGTTTTTTCCCTCCCAGCTCGTCCCTCGGCACGTCGCCCACACTAGGCTCGTCGTGCGGGTCGGCCCCGGGCTCGCTGCCCACGTTCCACCACCCGAGCCACGGCCTCCTGCGAGAGAACCACTTCACGCAACAGGCCTACCACAAGTACTACTCGCGCTGTCTTAAAGGTAAACACGACATCATCAGCCTTCAGCAATCCAGGAGAAAGACGTCGGAGGTCTATGTCCACTGCTGGACAAAGACATCCCCAAATTAGGGAAGGTTTGCCATCATCGGTACGCTTGGCAGGCAGGTTGGCGATCGCAGTGTGCTGTTAAAATAATCATGTTAGCACGAGAACCATATAAAAGCCATTTTGTCGACGAACGAGTAGTAAAAAATTACATTTTCATCCCCCCATCTCGGAAATAGTTATTTGTTATACAAGAGTGCAAAGTTGCTTTTTAACCGCGTGCTCAATTTTGATGACCGAGCAAGCGAAGGATTCTAAAATTGAATCACGAGCGCAGCGAGTGATTCAAAAATTAGAATCCTGAGCATTAGCGAGGGAATCAAAAGAGCACGAGGTGAAAAATCTTTTCACTCGAGTGCAACACGTAACTTTTCATCCCACCTCAGCGAGGAAATGACTAAATGCAAAAAAAGCATTTACAATCACAAGATACTTTTATTTCAGTTTAGGTATTAATATATACTAGTGATCGCCCATTGGTCGAAATTCGACCGTATTTCATTTGAATAGAAATACATTATTAAATGAAAAAAACATATATAATAATAAATATTCAAAAAATATAGTTATATTTGACATTCAGTAACATTATAGACAAAAAAACTAATATTCTCGATATGAACATAGATTTAAAAAATGAAATAGGTTATATATATAATCTATCTATAAAATTGATTTATTACCTATGGTTATACTTGACATTTGCTTGACATTCACTAATAGTTAGGGAGCTAGCGAGCAAAATTTCGATGATCAGCACACAAGGCAGACGTTATTAATAGTGATAATAATTATATCCTAAGAAACATCAAGGACCTCGTCTGCCACCATGGTGGCGCTGCGTTGTAAATTTACAGCGTTTCAACAATGTTTACAAAAAAAGGTGTGCTATATGATGCGCACACGTCTGCCTCTGGGGCTGATGATCACAGTCATCCTGGAAACAGAAAGAATCGAAAAGGCAGACATCTAGGGCTCTGACTTTTGTAGTATTAATTTTTACATTTATTTTTATGATTAAAAAACTCTATATGAAGTGCACACTTGGCAGATTTGAATTGTTCGATTAAAAACAATGAGAGCCTGCCAGCATGTTGCCTCTGCGTTGTCTATTGATAGTGCTCCAAAAATGTAAAAAAAGGTGTGCTATATTATGCGCACACGTCTACTTCTTGGACTGATGTTTGAATTCCTTATGAAAACCAAGAAAATCGATGAGGCAGACGTTCAGGCCTCTGATATTCCAAAGGCAGACCATTTGATTTTTTTTTTCAAGACGACGCTCGCGCCAAACCAAGCAGGTATAAAATATCCTCATAGTTTCTTTCGTGGTGTTCTCTTTTATTTGGGAATATGAGTGAGAACGGTATAACTCAGTTCTGACCTTTTCCGTATTGTGAAAATAAATGTATAGAGCGTATATCTATATACAGCCTCCCCTTTTATTTTGCACGCTTTTCCTCTCTCTCGCTCTCAGGCACTTTCACACGTCTTGGTTCAAAATCTACGTATTTTACACAAATAAAACGTGATTTAAAAAAGTTAAAGACTGTTCCTATCCAGATCCTAATCCTATTCAGATTACAATCAAGCATGCAATTTAAAAAAATACTTTTTAATTAAAGTTCCAAGCGCATTTCGTTTCTGGTTGACATTGAGAAAAAATTTGATTGCATAGATTTCAGCTCCAGAAGTTTAATCGTTACCGTGAGTTTACAGGATAATATTAACCAAAACTGTAAGAATAAAACTATAAATAATAACAATAATCCCACGTAATACCCGCTGTCCCTTGATTCCGTGAATTTCAAAAAGTAATACAGCTGAAAATCAGTGAGCAAAGAGTCTGCCACATGTTTTTTCGAATCCACAGAGTCATAGTGAATCGAATGGGCGCAATGAGAACCACGTGCAAATGACTTAGTAGACCTTTTTTTTAACATTTTTACAACTCCATCCCATGACAATGCAGAGTCCTGAATGTCTGCCTCTTCGATTTTCTTCGTTTCCAAGATGATTGTCACCATGAACTCTAGAGGCACACATGTGCAAATGATTTAATACCCCGATTTTTTTAAGCAACTTCAATCCGCTGTCACGCGAAAACGCAGTGACATAGGACCTTAATTGATTGGACCAAATCGATTCGTAATGATTTAAACTGCAATCCACGTCGACGTGAAACGTGTGCAAATCGTATACCGAAATGCTCGCCAGCTCCCTAAATATAAGACTATAGACACAAAATAAAGACAGATATTGTCGATTGGACCATAAACAAAAGAATATTTATGCATGTGTGTATTAACTACACGGTAATGAATAGTAGTGTGTGTAACGTGTTATTTATTGAAAATAATATATTTTTACGCATAATTTAAAAAAATATTAGTGTTCGTCACTTCTTCTCTGTATAAACTATAAGTGAGCGAAATTTCATACTCCTCCGTCCGCCCAATTTTCGTAAAAAGGGATCCAAAGTTTTCGCTTCACGTATTAATATATAGATTAGGTACTACATTATGATAGGTAAGTATTACAGAATTATCTTTAAATTATTTCAAATAATACTTAGGTATAATTAAGAAAAATTTAAAGTAAAGTTGCTACAGCTGCCTAAGTAGAGTGTAATATTTTTGTTAGTGAAAAGAAAATGGGGCGCGCAAAGTAAATTAAAAAAAAGTACACCAAGAAGGTTCCGAGTCTGAGTTTTTAACAAATTAGAAAAAGGTTGTATGATAAATTCGGCACCATGGAGGTAGAAGTAAATAGGTTTAATGATGTTTTGAATTTACAAACTTAGTGCACACGATGTTCTAAATTCAATTTACTTTATCCTCTAGAGAATAAAAACGGCTTTTCCACTCAGATATTGAAGATTAAAAATACTCTTTCCGAGATGGTGGGATGAAAAAGTATTTTTGCCCTTCGATACCTTAGTGCAAAAGCCGTTTTTATCCACTAGAGGATAAAGTAAATTGAATTTAGAACATCGTGTGCACTAAGTTTGTGAATTCAAAACATCATTAAATCTATTTACTTCTATCTCCATGGTGCCGAATTTATCATTCAACCTTTTTCTAATTTGTAAAACTTAGACTCGGAACCTTCTTGATATACTTTTTTTTTAATTTGCTTTGCGCGCGCCATTTTACTTTTCACGTCACCAACATTACAGTACCTAACAAAAATATTACACTCGACTTAAGTAACTGTAGCAACGTTACTTTCAATTTTTCTTAATTATACCTAAATATCATTTGAAATAATTTAAAGATTATTCTGTAATACTTACCTATCATAATGTAGTACATAATAAATGTTAATACCTATTCTGAAATAAAAGTATCTTGTGATTGAAATGCTTTTTTTTGCATATTTAGTCATTTCCTCGCTGAGGTGGGATGAAAAGTTACGTGTTGCACTCGAGTGCAAAGATTTTTCACCTCGTGCTCTTTTGATTCCCTCGCTAACGCTCAGGATTCTAATTTTTGAATCACTCGCTGCGCTCGTGATTCAATTTTAGAATCCTTCGCTTGCTCGGTCATCAAAATTGAGCACGCGGTTAAAAAGCAACTTTGCACTCTTGTATAACAAATAACTATTCCATGTAGATACAATAGTAGAAAGTTTTCTACTGTCTTTAGCATCATCATTTCGATTGGCGGTCGCAGTATGGTTGTAAGATGCATAGAGAACGCTGCTGCCCATTTTCTAGTAAATCCCTTATTCGCCTCTTACGACACCCACGGGAAGAAATGGGGTGGTGCTATTCTTTACGTTCGGCACCGCACAGAAGGGCTCGATTCTCGGCAACTCTATAATTATCATTTTATGAGCTGAGACCCAGTGAAATCCCAGTGAATCTGCCGGGGTCGCGTGATTGTTCGAAAGAGATTCCGTGACCCTGGCACATGGACAACTGAAGGAACACGGGTGGGTTTTAGTCAGTAAAAGTCTGACACGCCCTCCCGCTCCGCCCAGAGCGGGAGAAGTCATTTGATGATTTCCCATCCAAAAAAAAAGACCCAGTGAATAGACGGCTAGGTCTGTAAAGGCACTTCATTTTATTCCAGCACTTAATTTTTTTTTACTTGACTTTGACGTGCTATATACCCTTTTAACTGTAGAAGCACAAAATTCCTCACCAGTACTTTTGTTGCCTTACTCAGGAAGAATTTACATTATTGCTAAGTAAGGCTTTGCCTTTACAGGCATGCCCTTTGAAAGCTTTCTGAAGATATTTATACTAAATCAACAGAAGATCTTTGACTTAAATGATTTTTTATTATAAATTGCACATGACTTATCATTGATATGTATTTAAAATAGACAGACGAGTCACAAAATCTTGACGACGTAAAACAATTTTTTTTCGTGATTCTATATTTTGTAACTGCCTCGTTGGTCCTAGTGGTCGTAAACACTTACTGCTGAGGAGCCTGGGTTCGATTCCCAGTTCGAAAAAAGTGTGCCCGGAGTCTTGATTTGTGTCCTGATGATGGCAATAGGCTCGCCCCCTATTACATGGGACTTAAACATAACTGGCGAAATGTGGGTGTACTATGACCTTTGGGGAAGCAATGGGTGACGTTATTTTATTGTAATGTTTCAGAGCGCAAGAAGTTGGGTATCGGCCAGTCGCAAGAGATGAACACGCTGTTTAGATTCTGGTCATTCTTCCTACGAGATCACTTCAACCGCAACATGTATAATGAATTCAGGTAAATACTTTTATTTCAAGTTTATTTTACATTTACTGCTAGCTAACTGTAACCATTGTATCCTAGGTAAATAAAAGGCTGTGTCCTACAAAAGTGCAATACCTACGCGGTCAACATTTATGTATTCTTATTCTTTTTTATTATTCACAAAATTCACACCTTTTTGAAAGGTTACCTTAACCTCTAAGTCCCTGAGATACCACATTTGGTATCGACACAATGGTTTTTTAATTGTGTCTGTAATTACGATAATTGACTGGTTAACCTCCTGGATTCCGGAAAAAAAGTTGTTGGATATTATTTCAAACTTAGGTTTTATGGTATATCAGGGGCAAACTCAAAAACACGTTTGGTGCAGTGTTGCTAGTTTACTAAGGTTACTCAACTACCCTAAAACGAATAGTTCCGAAAACAATTCACAGATGACTTTAGAACGAATTTTTAATTCTTTATGTAATATAGGTATGACGCTGGCATCCAGGAGGTTAGATATATAACTAGTCTTACAGCCAAATTATTATAAATCAATAATAATCTACACTAATATTATAAATGCAAAAGTAACTCTGTCTGTCTCGCTTTCCTGATAAAACTACTGAACCGATTTAAATGAAATTTGGTACACAGATAGTTTAGAGCCTGAGAAAGGATATAGGCTACTTGTTGTCCCGGTAGTATGTTCCCGCGGGATATTTTCCGACCTCCACGCGGGCGAAGCCGCTGGCAAAAGCTAGTAATATATAATTGTTTATTGTAAATCTGTAATTTACAATTTAATAGCTATACAATACATGCAGCAGAAACAAACATATGCCACCGCGGACTTATTTTTGGAACTTTTTAAGAGGAACAATTCCGACATATATAATTGTTGCGTTACTGTAACTGTTTACGCAGCGCATGCAACGGAAGCTTCTCAAAAGGATTAAATTTTTCCCGTTTTGCAAAATTTTTCTTTGCTGCTTCGCTTCTATTTTTCATAGCGAGATGTTGCCTTCCTCGATAAATGGGCTTCACAAAATTAAAATAATGTTCAACTCCAATTAGTAGTAGTTCCTGACATCATAGTGTTCAACCAAACAAACAAACTCTTAAGCTTTATAATATTAGAATAGACTAGCTTCAGCCCGCGATTTCGTCCGCGTCAAATTTTGCTCCCCTGACCCTTTTTTTTTTTTCAGGATGGGAAATCATCAAATGACTTCTCCCGCTCTGGGCGGAGCGGGAGGGCGTGTCAGACTTTTACTGACTAAAACCCACCCGTGTTCCATCAGTTGCCCATGTGCCAGGGTCACGGTATCTCTTTCGAACAATCACGCGACCCCGGCAGGTCCCCTGACCCTTCCCGTCCGCGTCAAATTTTTGCTCCCCTGACCCTTCCCGTCGCATCGATTTGCCTGCTAGTTTTCGTCCATTTTTCGTTGCTGCTCGCTCCTTTTGAGTTATAGTGAGTCAACCTTAATAGATAGACATATGCTCTCGCGGACTTTTTTTAGAACTTTTTAAAAGCAACAATTCCGTCATACATGATTTTTGCTTTATTTTAACCGTTTACGCAGCGCACGCAACGGAAACTCTCAAAAGGAATAAATCTTCTCCGTTTTTGCAACATTTTTCATTACTGCTCCGCTCCTCTTAGTTGTAGCGTGATGTTATATAGCCTATAGCCTCCCTCGATAAATAGGCTACCCAACACAAAAAGAATTTTTCAATTCGAACCAGTAGTTCCTGAGATTAGCGCGTTCAATCAAACAAACAAACAAACTCTTCAGCTTTATAATATTATATATGATCAAACGAACTTCACAAGCGAAGTTCGATCATTATTATATGAGTCGCTTCATTCGAAGATATATTATAACCAGGTAGTCCTTTTTAATCTACAAAATAACATGCACACTTTAAGAGATTTATAAAATCGATATAAGTATCGACTTTTTACGATTAAGTCGATTCTATACTGACCATAACAACACCACTAGTCAAGCTGTCATTCTTTTAGAGATAATTAAAACAAATACAAAACTTAATCACCGGGATTGGGTTGGGAGGGAACCTATATCTTCGAATGAAGCGACTCATATAATAATGATCGAACTTCGCTTGTGAAGTTCGTTTGATCATATATTATATTTCTTCGCTTCATTCTTCAGATATATTATAACCAGGTAGATGTTTAGAGCAAAGTATTGTGTTTGATAATTAAAAACAAATATTTTGAAAAAATACGATGGTTTTAATCAATATTAACAAAATAGTTCAGAACTAACTAGACAAGTATTTATTAATTTTAATAAGTACACTCTCCGTAACAATAATTGTAGGTAAATAACTAAGTACTATAATAATATATTAGTTACTAGTTAACGTGATCATGGAAGATTGCTTGAGCAAAGTTATTGTCGTCCATAATTGGACGATGATAATATTGGGCAAAAACCTTAGACGCATTAGTCCATCCCGCGGCTTTTCTTATAGTGTCGACGGAAACCCCGACCGCGGCGGCCGCGGACGTGGCCGCGTGGCGCGTGCTATGCGCGCTGAACGCCGCCACGTCCACGCCGCTCTCGGCCAATATCTGCTTAATCCATCTGCTTATTGACTGTGCTGTCGCGCCCTTGTAGGGGCGCTTCACAGTAATTAAGAGATTGGATACGTTAGCAGGTCGGTTTTTGTCTGTGACGTGGAGATAATCTTCGAGAGTGGTCGCGGGACAGATGCTAAGGTTTTCTCTAAAGTACGGCAGGAATAAGGTCGGCTGATCACGACCTGCCGCGGATGTTTTTATAATATCTTTGATGGCTATATTGATACCGTTAGCTCCAACTGTTATATTTTCAAGTTTTATTAACGATAATGTTTGAACGCGTTGGGCAGTACTTAACGCTAATAATATTACCACTTTTTTCGTTATTTTTTCTCTGCTAAGGGTTCTATTGAGGAACAAATTAGAAACATAATTTAAAACGATCTGTGGGTCCCATGTACTGCAGTACTTGGGGTAGCTAGGTTTCAATTTAAACGCTCCTTTGAGTAGCCGTTTAATTCGATCATCAGATCCGATATAACCGCCTAATAAAAGGGATAACGCGGATCTGTGACTATTTAGAGTTCCATACGAACTTCCTTTACTGTTCGCTTAAAAAGTGTAATACTATGGAGACAGAGCCATCAAAAAAGTGATAATTATTATTTACACAATATTGCCACCACAATTTGAACGACACTTTATATTGCTGCAGCGTGTTCTTTGATAAAGATGCCAGCATCAGGTCCAGGGCTGATTCGGGGACGCTGCGTCGCGTGAACGCCTGCCTGAGAGTACTGTGGCACCCAGGATAAGGGGATTTCTGTAACATGATACGATATGATGTTCGTTAGGGTATATCCAAATGATGTCGGAGACGATTGTTTTCATTAATTGTGGATACCAGGCTTGGGATGGCCAAAAAGGAAAGACTAGAATACCAGTGGCACCATCCTGTATGATTTTGTGAATACACTTAAGAATAAGTGAAAAGGGGGAAAAGCATAAAAGAACTTATTGTTCCAGTTTGCTGTAAAGGCATCGACGGAAACAGCGTCAGGATCCTTTCTCCATGATATATAATCTTGACATTCGGTATTGGCCCGAGAGGCAAATAGGTCAATTTCGGGTTTACCGAGATTTTTTGATATTCGTTCGAAGGCTAAATCAGATAGTTCACATTCAGTATCGAGATTTAGTCTTCGCGATTCTTCGTCTGCTTCGTAATTTGCCTTGGTATTTATGTACGAGGCAAATAACCAGATGTTTCTCTGTTCAGACCATTGCCAAATTTGTCTAGCAAGATTATTCAAATGGGGGAATTGGATCCCACCCATCCGATTCACGTAGCCGATCGCTGTGGTGTTATCAACCCGCAGTAAAACTGAACAATCGGATTTATTGCTTGCGAAAAACTTCAAGGCTAAGAAAACAGCTAACAACTCTAAGTAGTTGATGTGTTGTTTAAGTTCACTACTTTTCCAAGCTCCATGAGCTCGTTCGTTATTACACACAGCTCCCCACCCGGTACGTGAAGCGTCCGAATAGACCTCTAATTCGAAGTTAGGTGTTTTCAAAGTATTTTTAGAATTTACCACATTCCTTTGCCACCAATTTAAATCGTCTAGTATTATAGGGTGAGGTTTAAACTGTCTATCAAAACTAGGATATTTTTGTAAGGCTAGAAATTTTTGTCTTTCTAAAATTTTTGTATATAACCAACCATATTTGACCGCGGGACACGCGGCTATCAAAACTCCTATTAGCTGAGCAAATTCTCTAACTGAAAACTGAGAAGATTCTGAGAATTTGCCAACAAGGTTTAGAATTTTTTGTTTTTTGTCGCATGGCAAAGAAATTGATTGATTTACTGAATTGAATATAAATCCCAGGAATTTACAGGTTTGTTTTGGCATAAGAGAACTCTTTTCATAGTTAACTACGAACCCGAGACATTCTAAAAGATTTAAAGTAGCTTTAATATTTTTTAGGCATTCTTGATAATCATCACAAAGGATATCGTCGAGAAAAACAACATTTTTAAAGCCTTCATAGCGCAAATGGGATACTACTTCCTTCATGATCTTAGTAAAGGCTCTCGGTGCTACCGAAAGGCCATATGGCATACAATTAAACTCGTAAGTATTGATGTTAGAGTTCTCATTTTCGAATTGGAATCTCAAAAATTTGCGATCTGATTTACGAATTGGTATGAGGAAATATGCTTCTTTTAAATCGATAGTGGCCATAAAGCCATTAATAGGCAACAATTTAGATGCCGTTCGGTAGTCTTCCATTTTGAAGTATAATTTTGAAATGTGATGGTTTAAGTTTTTTAAGTTTAAAATAAATCTTTTATCGCCGTTCGACTTTAAGGATAAAAATGTTTTTGAAATAAACTGATCCTTAGTAGGTGTGCAAGGGCTTACCGCACCTAATTTTAACAATTTCTGTACTTATAGCTAATAACATGTCTAATTTTTCCGTTGCTGACATTGAAATGGAAGGTACATTAGTTTGTGTCACGTTAGAATCAAACGGTATAGGAAAACCATTGCGTATCCAATTTAAAATTACAGAATTAGATGTTATGTTGAGCCAACAATCATAAAAATAAGAAATTATACCAGCGTTTTGTACCTCAGCTATTGGCGCGTTGCAGGTGCCCTCGACTTGTTCGCAGCGACCGAGTTCGACTGCTGATGATGTGGAGGCCGACGGCTCGTGGTGCTGTTCGCCCTGTTCAGACCTCTCCCCCCCCCCCCCTGTTCTGTTGGAACCGCGAGGGGCCTGACCAGTTTCCCTGGTAGGCACCTGGCTGTCGTTTTGATACTGGGGCATTAATACTGGGGGCGTGAATTAGATGTCGTTGGTTCCATCGTCGAGGTACCTTTTTGACCTTTTGGAGCTTTTTTATTCGACATGCCTTGCTTCTCGATTGTTTTGGAAGCTTTTATTTTTTCCCCTAATTTATTTCCATATAAAGTTTCGTCCCTTTCGGAATCCTGAACTACGTTCAGAAAGGGTTTAGCTAAAGCGTAGTTAATAACACTAATTCGCGATTGTGTTTCCTGATAATGAAGGTCACTTAGGATACGACATCCATCGCTCAGAATCTTTATTGCTTAAATTTTATTGTCGCTCATAAGCATGACGGTCAAAGCTTTACTGATGGCTGAGACGCCAACACCCAATTGCTGTTGCTCAGCTTCCTTCCTCTTATCTCTATGACGAGACGCTACAGAAATAGCCGCTGAAACGTCATCCTTCAATCCTTTCTTGAGGATGGGTTCCCATCGCTGAGCTAAGCTATGATGAATTTTATCACCGAACTTTGGAGTAATGTCTGTTTCCTCTCCAAGTGCTATCAAAAGCTCTGGATCGAGCTCTGGGCAGGTACTATCTTCCTGAATAGGAGCTGATGCTTCCGCGGTCGGCATGGGAGCGACGTCAGGGATATAATTAGGTACATCGTCAATTACCGCCTGATTTTCTTCTACGTTGGCGTCGGGGCCGGAACGTGAAGATTCGTTATCGTCTGAAATACATAAGACGTAACTTTGAGTTCCACCTTTTTGTTCTTTGTGTTAACTCACGGTTAACCGCTAGAATCGTGGATAAAACCGCTAGGTTTCATAATTGCGGGTCATTATTTAAATTGTAATGATTATATACTCGTATGTATATATTAGCTCATAGTATAGCCATCGTGTTAACGCTCGGTTAACCGCCAGGCGAGACATTATCATTATGTATTTGAAGAATCTGAACCTTCGTGTTAACTCACGGTTAACCGCCGGGCAAAAAATGAATAGCACATAAGCATCATAATAGGTATCACAATAAAACAATGCGCCTATAATCCTCGTGGGATTAGGTGGCGCCATATTTTAATTTATAATTGAGGGTAGTTGTTAGTACGGTACATACCAGAATCAGATGAAGATTCCATTATAATTCTACGCCGTTTACGTCTTCGTTCATCTTCCAACTTCTTGATTTTACGTCGATGGTCTTCAATTTCTTGAGAATATTCCCGTTTTTTTTTCGGCATTTTAAATAACTAGTGAGCGCGCGTGTGCTTGCTATCGTGCACGAAAAAAGAATGACAGCTTGACTAGTGGTGTTGTTATGGTCAGTATAGAATCGACTTAATCGTAAAAAGTCGATACTTATATCGATTTTATAAATCTCTTAAAGTGTGCATGTTATTTTGTAGATTAAAAAGGACTACCTGGTTATAATATATCTGAAGAATGAAGCGAAGAAATATAATTATAGTATAGATATATATTTATATATATATACAGTATAGATAAGATATACTTAAAATAAAATTTCAAAACGTGTGGATTTTGTGACTGATAAATAAATCTTGACAACGTAGGTATTGCACTTCTAAGAAACAGCTGTTTTTTTTTTACTTAAACGAGGCAACACATCATTATAATTATTATCTTCACGCTATAATCCTCCCTGTCCCTTACAGAACACTAGCCAACGAGGACGCTTCGGGCGGGTTCCGCTACGGCCTGGAGTGCCTGTTCCGCTTCTACTCGTACGGGCTCGAGAGGAAGTTCCGTCCCGAGCTGTACCAGCACTTCCAGATCGAGACCATGGCTGACTACGAAAAAGGTGAGGCTTCATTACACAAAGAAAGAAAGAAAATACATTTATTTAGCACAGTTGAAAGGCACATAACAGTTAGTTATACAGCAGGAAAGAATAAAAAATAAAATAAAAAAGTGTAAGGTGAGATGTCAGAAACTGAATAGGTCAAACTTTCGGATGGAAAATAAAGGGATAAGGAATGAAAAAAATTACGTAATGGTCTTAAGTCATTGATAGAAAAGAAGCAAGCGTTGTAAATACTGTGCTTGATCATTGCAATTTGTAAATTCTAATGTGTAGTCTTATCTTAAAAACACTAATTTTAACAATACAGTATTTTTAAAACAGGCTTTTATTAGCTTGGTATGTATCTATGTAAAGGAATCTTTGAACATGATTTTCGCCCCCTTCAAAACGTTGGATTAATTTGAAAGTTTACGATAATGCAATAATTTCATAAATTTATGCGATTATCCTGGCCAGGATCACCAAAACAGCAAAGAAAAAATAGCGAAAAAACACGCTTTGATAGCCGAACTAAAAAATAAATAGAAAAGAAAAGAAAGAAGCGTTGTTTTGTTAATTTTTAAACTATAATTTTTTTTGTGCGTTCGAAGTCAAACTTTCACATTGTTTTGATGAAATTTAAAAAAAAAATTAAAATAATCTTTTAATTAATTACAAACATTGGAATTACAATTTACTCCAATAATAGTATGTTTGTACGGGTCAAATCTTGTGTGGTCAAAATACAGGTTCAAAAGAAACTTTTTTACAAGCTGTTATTAAAGCTTGTAAAAAAGTGTCCTTGGTTCCCTATCTGTATTTAAGTTTTTTACAACCGACTTCCGAAATTCGTGTTATTTTTCACTACTGTTTTTTCTAGATCGCACAAAACTATCACTACAAGTTCACATATTCCCACAGGTCAACTATACGGTCTGGAGAAGTTCTGGGCGTTCCTGAAGTACTACAAGCACACCGGAGCCCTGCAGGTGGACCCCAAGCTGATGGGCTACCTGGAGAACTTCCAGAGTATCGAAGACTTTAGAGTCTTGGAGGTGAGTGGCATAAAACTGAATCATTTCCAGATGTTGGAGTGTCTGGAGTGTCCATAGATCAATCGACTGGCCTTTAGTCTAGTGTTTAGAGACCCTGACTGCTAAGACTAAGAACCCATGACGGTTCGATTCCCGCCCAGGACAAATGTTTGTGTGATGAGCACAATCATTTGTTCTGTGTCTGGGTGTAATAATTTATCTCTCATGCATGTATTTATTTAGAAATATATAAGTATGTTTTTCAGTTGTCTGTTTGCCATAGTACAGGCTCTGCCTAGTTTAGGATCAGAGAATGGTGTGTTGTTTGTCCTAAGATGTTATTACTTACAAGTTTACCTCCCTCTCAGCCCCAGCTGAACGAGCTATTAGCAGCGCAAGGCGCCTCCGCCCCGGGGCGCGGGCCTCACGCCCGACCTTACGACCGCACGCGCTCCGTGTCTGAATCCGACCGGGCCGTCGCGGCCGGCAGGACCAACAGGTAACGTCACGTAACACACACACACTCACACTCACTCACACTCACTCACACTCACTCACACTCACTCACTTAATCTCACACTCACTCACTCAAACTCACACTCACTCTCACTCACACACTCACTCGCTCTCACACGCGCACACGCTCAAAACAAGGCATGATGTTATTTTACCAGTACACACAACTACATATCAAGCTATACATTACCAGTTTTAGTTGAACTCGCATTGTATATATTTTTCGTACAATGACAGATCAGCTTATACTGGAAATGTATAACTAGATATATAACTGTGCGTACATTTAAATACCACCTTGATTTTGTCTTTTTCATGTAGCGATAACGGAATTAGTCACATGCTTAAAGTAATTTATATCGCCCATAAATGTTATAGGCGCGTGTTCGAAATGCAAACATTGTATGTTATGATGTATTGATGTGCTTTTTCTTCTAAGTTGCGTTCTTCATTGCTGAAGGTCGTGTCCCTGAAAGGCTTTCGTGGCTTTCTGAATAAAAGTACCTATACTGAAATCCACACTATAATATTATAAATGGAAAAGTAACTCTGTCTGTCTCGCTTTCCTACAAAAACTACTTAACCGATTTAAATGAAATTTGGTACACAGATAGTTTATAACCTAGAGTAACATATAGGGTACTTTTTATCCCGGTAGTACGTTCCCGCGGGATATTTTCCGACCACCACGCGGGCGAAGCCGCTGGCAAAAGCTAGTACACTATAAATCTATCTACAATCCGTAATTTTGTCAATTCTTCCGTCGTTTCTTGGTTGGTCGCGTTGGCCGCGTGTTGAATAACATTGGCAAAACTGTAACAGTAATTCGGCTGTTCAATTTACAAAACCTAATATCTAACATTTTTTTTTAACTGGTGTTTTCGCGTTTTTGACCTTATAGATCGCCCTCCACATCAAAAAATAGTCAAATACGAAGTTACACAAAGTCGAAAACAGACCCGACCGAACCGATCTAGAGAAATCAGAAATCATTTTTCGGCTCTCCTGTAAAATTTAGTTTTAAAATTTCACAGCCGAATAGTATTGACAAAACATGACGCCGTTCGTTCCAAAAGGAATATACAGGGTTATTTGTAATGCACCGGCAATGTCTGACTATGTTACTAACATCATAATCAACAACTTTTGTTCTTTGACTTTTAGAGCGTTCCATTTGATTTTTTTTATTTTTGTATGAAAATCTGATGAACAGAAATATGATACATTTTTAAAATTTCATAGAACAAAAGTTGTTGATTATGATGTTAGTAACAGAGTCCTGAGAGGTTGCCAGTGTTTTACAAATAACCCTGTATAGCGTTGCAGTTCTATACGACAGTCCCTTCCCACTGTATGACGCAACACTCACCTCTCTCCCTTTAGCAGCAAGTTCGTGTCGGGCAGCCGGCCCAACAACAACAACAACAGCAACAACAACAACAACCGCGGCCGCGCCGGCTCCTGCGGCGCGCAGAGCGTCGTCGCCAATGCCAGGCCCAGGCGTGAGTATACGAGTTCAAATTAAATGAAATTTAGTTGACTGGCCTATTAGTCCAGTGGTTAGTGACCCTGACTGCTAAGACTGAGGTCGTGGGTTCGATCCCCACCCAGGATATATCTTTGTGTGATAAGCACAATCATTTGTTCTGTGTCTGGGTGTAATTTGTACCATATGTATACATTTAAAAATAAATAAGTATACTTTGTCTGGTTGCCATAGTACAGGCTCTGTCTAGTTTGGGATCAGATAACGGTGTGTTGGTTATCCTAAGACCAATGTCTTATATATTATATTAAATTTATTATTCAGGCATATGGTTACAAGCTAACGCAACAAAATTTCCGACATCGCGGGCAAAAGCTAACTCATCAATAAGGGCTAGAAAAGTAGATGTAGTGACAATAATTGAAGAGAGTATGCTTGGTCATGTTGAGAGGATGAATGAAGGGCGACAACTAAATTTTAAAAGCAGATGTGAGTGGAAACGCTGGGAGGGGACGCCTTCGGACAACATAAATAGTGATCTTATTGGTTCAGTTCCACAGATCATTTTGATCCAGCCCGTCCTTTGTTGCCCTCGCTATGCCCTAAGCATAGTCGCAGCAGTCGGTCTAGTTTTTAGGGTTTCAAGCCCTGGCTGGAGGCCCTTATTGATTAAGGTAGCCACAGACACTAATACATACTAAAACGTATATAATTTTGTCTGCAGCGACGCCAAAAACGAAGCCAGAACCGGAACCGAAACAGCTCGCAGCGAAGCAGTGATTGTTGTACATAAAGACTAGAGTGCATTGTGCTTAATCACCGAGTGTAGAGTAACAACGTTCATTCAGATGCATTTTGTTTTTCTATATATACTTTTATTAATAATAATAAAAATAATAAAATAAATAGTGAGTGCTGTGGACACTTTGTGGTTCGTTATGGCGTCACTGGATGGTTATTTACAGAGCCTAGGTGAGTTCAACTTTGTGTTTAATACTTTTTATACAACTACGACGATGGTTACGATTTTGATCATAATTTTACCTCAGAACTTCTAAACTGCGTATCATATTCAAAAAATGGTCAGGGTGTAGCCATGGTCGCTTGCCATTGGCAAAACCTATTTGAAACGAGGTGGGTAAAGTTTAGAACATTTTTCGCCCATCATAGTCATGAAAATTCAAAGTATTTATTGACGTCATGTTATTGTGTTTATGTGAAGTTTAGGTATATATGGTATACTAGCTTCTGCCCGCGACTTCGTCCGCATTAAATTTCTTGTTCCCCCAACCCTTCCCGTCGCGTCTAATCGCCTACCCGTGGGATTTTCGCCGTTTTTGCAACATTTTTCATTACTGCTCCGCTGCTCTTTGTTGTAGCGTGATGTTTTATAGCCTATAGCCTTCCTCGATAAATATGCTACACAATACAAAAATATTTTTTCAATTCGGACCAGTAGTTCTTGAGATTAGCGCGTTCAATCAAACAAACAAACATACAAACAAACAAACTCTTCAGCTTTATAATATTATAGTATAGATTATATGTCTTGCTATTTTTTTCTTACTATTTTAGAACAGATGTAAAGGTCGATACCCAAACTTCACATAAACACAATAACATGACGTCAATAAATACTTTGAATTTTCATGACTATGATAGGCGAAAAATGTTCTAAACTTTACCCACCTCCTTTATATTGAATGTTGATAATTTTTGGATTAATTTTGGGCAAATTTAGTTGTTGGTTCCGTGGTCGAATTTGCTACTACTGAGCTTGCGGTCCCGGGTTCGATTACCAGGCCAGGCAGAGTGCTATTGTTTCTTCATCTAGAGTTTATCTGTCTGGAACCAAAATGATTCCACGCCCTTTTGCATGGATCTTTAATATAAGTAGCGATTAAAAAAGGACTCTTCACTGAAGGGAACCAATTTAGAGGCTTATGTAATATTGATTTTGAAGAACAATGAGACAGTGGACGGTTATCCGGCCCTAAGTTATACGGATTCGCGATTATCCGGACTACGAACCGCTGTATACCTTCAATTCGAACGAACTAGAAAATGTTTGTTTTTCTTCATAACGACAACAATTAGTCCGGTCAATCGAGTCTCAACTTTAAATTGTATTTAGAAATAAACACCACCTATGTACCTACTGCCAGGGTTGCGAGATTCGTTCTAAAGAGTTACCGTGGCCCTGGCATATAGGCAACTGAAGGAACACGGGTGGGATTTAGTCAGTAAAAGCCTGACACGCCCTCCCGCTCCGCCCAGAGCGGGAGAAGTCATTTGATGATTTCTCATCCAAAAAAAACCTATGTACCTATGTTCCTGATCTTTTCTGGTTTGTTTGTATATGTGTGTATATAAATGAAGTATGAACAATTTTCTAACAAATTTTTTTCTTTCTTTCCAGCTTATATGCATCGACAATAAGCAACGCCACGCTCGTATGTTCACGCGTTAACAATTTGACATCTATATAGCTAGAGTAAGTATGTACTACCTTATAACGATATATATTTATATATTTTTGACATTGTATAAAAATAACGACATTCATCTTGAGAAAATTCAAAATGACATTAAAAAAAAACTATTCTGTCGTAGTCTTTGGTAGATTAAGTATTTTTTATCTGTGGCGACTATGATGCTGCGACATCGACTATCCTCGCATTTTTTTTTCTCCGTCTTGGGAACTCGAGTGATGTGTCTCGAGTTGTTTTTAGCAATAATTTCTTTAAAATGAAACTTGAGTGAGTGTCAGTGAGTGAGTTTGGGTGTTTATAAGGTGTTGTATGTATAAGTCGGGTTGAATTTAATGTAATATGAACTCATTATGAAGTAACTCATTCAAGTTTTTAATCAAAGAGTATTTTTTTCACTCAGACTCGAGTAAAAACGCTTGAGTGAAAGTGAGTTATACTCATTCTCGAGTTACACTCACTCGAGTGACCCCAAATTCAATTGTTTGGATCTCTAGAAATATAAAAGATATGTACTAGGACTGCATGCTGCAATCATAAAAATAAATAAAATGTTTTTGTATATTGTACAGCCGCGTAGTAAACATGTCATGTATAAAATAGGAAAAAAAAAATGTATAAATGACAGAAGACTGGAATTTAATTCTGAAAATTTGCGAGAAAATAATTACAATTGTTGAGAAAATAAGAGATTTGGGTAATGCTAACTCGATGTTGAAAATACTTAATGAACTTTTAATATACTCTTTTTAATTGTTTATGTGGACCGTTTGGTTTTTCGGCGATGTTTGTGTGTTTGGGAACTTTTTTTGCATGTTTTTGGTACGTAGAATTTCAAATTGTAGCTTAAAATATTTTCCTAAGAACAAATCACTCAGAGAAAATAATTATTAATAGTGATCACTCTGAGCTGTTAATAAATTAAGCCCCAGTACTTTGCTAAGCATACTTAGCCCAATTTTCTTCTTATTATTTGGTTATTTGGTACCCGGCATCCATTCTAACCAAATAGGATTTATCATCAATATCAATCAGCCTTTACTTTCCCAACTATGTTGGGGTCGTCATCCAGTTTATCTGAATGTAGCTGAATACCAAATAAGATAAAGTAACAGATTTTTCATCAGAAACAACTGAAAACATAAAAAATAACTCCCTGATTTCTGAGAGTAATTGGTAAATCCTCTCTACATAGTATAAAACAAAGTCGCTTCCTGAGTCTGTGCGCATAGACCTTTTAAACTACGCAATGGATTTTAATGCGGTTTTCATCAATAGACAGAGTGATTTAATAGGAAGGTTTATATATAATACGCTGGAGAAGCCGCTGGCAAAAGCTCACTTAGAAAGCACGTTAGTTTGCAGTTCAATTTACCAAAAACATGAATTTAAAAAAAGGAAACTAAAACCAAAAACTCACCCCCTATTTAAAAACAATCTTCCATAAACGGTTTGCAAGATACTGCCACTTGTATTTAAATAATATATAAACTGAGCACACAGTTATTTTAAGCACATAAAACTTATCGATGCATTGGGATACAGATAAAATGGTTGTTATACTCTGTTCATTTTTTTATGACCGATATGACATATGAAATCAAAATATTTTTAAAGAGCCGGCAAGAAACTCCACGGTTACTCTTTTAAAAACAATTGGCTTTTACATTGGTTTTTAATTACAGTGTTAATAGGTATGGGAGAACAGTGTAGAACTATCAACAAGTACCAGGTACTTAATTAAATAGAAATATGACAGGTAAAACCTACCGTTTGTTCAACAATAAAGCGAGATAGACTATAAAGATGTCATCCCTCCCCACCTAGGGCCACGCTATGTATTGATGCGAAGCTGTCAAATAAATGAACCGTCGTAATATGAAAAACCTCTCCATACACGTCTCGTATAGCAGTTGACGGTCTACCTTCCATGATTGTGCCACACTATATAGAAATATCTGGATGACCGAGCTTTGCTCGGTATTTTTGGTAAATTGTGTTTAAAATAATAAGTTTATGTTCAAGTTGATTATCGATAAACTTGGTCATTGAAAACACGAATAAAACGACATTTTATAACAATGAATTCTAGCTAGATCGATTTATCGCCCCCGAAAACTCATGTATACTAAATTTCATGAAAATCGTTGGAGCCGTTTCCGAGATTCAGATTACATATATATATATCTACATACAACAAAAGATATGTCAGAAAGGTCACTATAAAAATGAATAAAGTATTTGCAGTCTCATAAAAATCATTGTGAGGGATGTGAAGAATAAATGGGTGTATTTCAGTATTTCGTAGTTGTATCTGTGTCAGGATAAATTAAACTATCATACTAGTTCAAGGCCTTAATAAATGATAAGATATTACTGACTTAATTTGCATTATGTCACTATGCAAAGATAATGACAGTTGATGCCCCCTATTACTTGGTGAAATAAGGGTGTTGAGACACTTCTGCCAAAATACAGGCGAAATGTCATGTTATGACAAATGACGGCTGTCAAATGAGTAGCCATAATGTCAGAGAGTCTTTGAGAAACACAGTTTTGGTGCTATTTTCAATAAAATTGTTCTAAACAACCGTTTTATTTGCATTCCGATGATTTTGGTGTGATTTTCAATTGATTCGTGTATTTTTTTTAGATGACTTGAAAATTGGGTGTAATATTTTGGTGAAATTGGTGATTTTGAAGCGAAAGAGAGAATTTTAAAGCAATAATATTCATAATAACATCTTATTCTACATTGTAAATATTAAGGCAAGCTAAGAAAAGCTATGACGAAATTAATTTCTTCATAAAATGCTAAGTTTTAGTGTACAATACTAACTACCTCTTTCGAGTTTAATTGCCATCCCCTACCCCAATTTCGTAACATACTTTTAATGAAAACCCCAAGGGTGTCGAAAGAAATTCTTAATTCATCGCTCCATATGTTTGAAAATTTCTCAACAACGTTAATAACGTAATAAATGTTGATGAACTGTCGAACTGAATGACTTTAATCATTGTTATATCTTACGCAGCTACCACGCAGATAGCTTGGGAACGAATTATATAATAGTTTAATACAGAATCGATTGAAAATCGTTCCTTTAAAAAACAATTCGATAAATAAACACTAACTTGCTCAAGTTTTTCTTTATGTATGAGTGTGTATTTGTGGTATGTTCAGAATGTTAATCCGAATTGAACTGGACAGACAGCGCCTCTAGCGGTGGTATACTGAACTAATAGTTCAGACAGGCAGCGCCCCTAGCGGTGATATACCGAACTGATAGTACCGACGGCCAAATATGGCGTCTAAAATCTTGCCGGATATTTATCTGTTAAATTCTTGGTTCTTGTTTGCACGATCATTTACCAAATTAAATTATTTTTTTGTTTTTTGGGAGAGATCAAGGGCAGAATTGTATTGTAAAAATATTTCACTTTAATTTTATTTTAAGTTCCCTTGATATGTCAAGATGGTATTTCCTTTTGACAAAATGAAACTTGGTTACATTATACATAGTGTTCCGATCTGCTTATTTAAAGTGATGCGCAAAGATAGCCTAAAAAAATCAAATTTTCTTACGTTTTCTGCGTGGTCTGTGCTAAGGCTACATTTTGAACAAAATATGATTCGCAATGAGAATTTGGCAAATTAGCAAAAACTTAAGAAAATTTTAATTTCACAAGCCGCTTGGAATAGAACAATTTGATTGATACATGTATAGATAGAAAAACTGTTGCTGTGCATTCAATTCGGATAAAATACCTAGCCAATATATATTTAAAATACTGTGTATAGGATTCAAATAAGAATGTTGGTGTGCGAAATGGCTCTTTTAATTTTTTTTTCTAGTATTTAAGTGTGCTTTTATTTTTATTTTTTTGTTGTGCCCTGTGTCCGTGGTATGTCTATACAAAAAAAGAAAAAACTAAAAAAAATAGAAAAAAAATGGCTGCTTCTTATCGATGACGTCGATAGTACTTCAGCTTAGACCGTTATTCTTCTAAAAATAAATATTGTAAAGTACTCAAAATACAGCTTTTTTATTAAAAATTTCGACTGAAACCATGCTTGTGTTATAAATATTTTTATAAGGCATACCGCGCACTCAGTGCGATTCTGTTTAATAATATATATAACTACATTAGAATTATGAATAAAAAAAAAATACAAGTAGTTCGCTTAGATCGCTTCGAAAACCCGACGAAATAGTTCCTATACGATTATTAATTAATAATGTTTTTAAGGTTTTACTAAAAAAATGTTGACACGAAACCCTTAGCAACACCATGATTACGGGCAAGATTGTAAGATATGGCAGCAAAATAAAATATTCACTACGTATTTTTTTTTTTCTACAATCTTGTTTTAAATATCTTTTTTAGTAGTAGCAAACGCGGCTGTTCAGTAAAAAAGTATTAGATTTGTTGTTCAAATTTGATAAATGATTTCAGTTAAAAAATTCAAAATGACATTTCTTCATTTTTCTGAGAAAGTATTTATGGCGTTTTTTTTTTTTGTTATATTTAACTAAAAATGCTATGTAATAGTTGAATATACTAGTTTTTCAAGGTTTTCGTGTCAATATGGATCAATTTTGTTTTCTCCCGTCCTTTATAGCATTACAATTAATGTTAACCATATATGAATTTGTATTTCATTGTATCGAAACAAATTAGTATTGAAGCGATCGAGAGCCGGGGCGTTATATTTTTACATGGGCATACAATTGGTCTTTTTTTGACGTTTAAAACTTCGATTTTGGAAATTAAATTTTTCACTAAAATAGTCCAAGAAAATGTTGTCTACAAAACCATCATTATTCTTTTTAAGTAATCATATTCTAATTTGTGAAATTTTTATATGATACAATGGATTGAATTCCGATGACATTTTTGCCGATTTGTGTCATCGTTAATTTTTTTTTTCTAGTCGAAGCGACTGTCCTTTCAGACCAAGTAAGTGGATAAACTTTTGAGAATAATTCCGAACTGTAAATATATTTGATATTTTTTGCAGTTTTCCGAAGAATCGCAATTTTCTAATTTAATATTGAGCGGTTTTTGGAGTAACTTATTTATATTCGTTATTCATTGCAAGTTAATATTGATTAAAAGAAAAGATGCGTCGATTAGTTCCGCCAATCACGGTTCAATATTATTTCCAAGATGGCGCTGTCATCTATCAAAATTAGCGTTTCGTTCACAATAGAACTCTACACTTCAGAGTTTAATCTAGCATAGATTTCTACACTAATTCCTTAGCTGTAGCTTCGTTGACGAGGTAGAAGTTAAAATAGCTTTTATGAGTCTTGAAACTTTAATATACGTGGGGCGCACTCTAGATGTCTGTCGATACGACTTAGAAGTTAGAGAACCGTTTTGACATTTTGAAGCTGTGAAGTATAGATACATTAAATTCTAGGCAATACTTAGACTTTTATAATAGTTAATTACCTCCTCCCCCCTCTTATTGCATGGGACTTAAACGGATCTGGCGAAATTTTGGTGTATTAAAACACCTTTGCCTACTCCTTTAGGGGATTCCAGGTGCGATGTTTTTTAGAGACTACAGTGCTTATAGTGTGATTATTTTGCTTTACAACAACATTGATTCATCGTTATTGTCCGTGTTTGTTCTGCACAAACGTGGATCACTTTTAAGCCTTATGACTAAAGCAATAAGGTTGAAAATTGATTAACTACATGTCATCCGCGATGGTACTATAGGAGGGACCCTTTGAGAACTTCGCTATAAGGTTATTTTTTAATTAAATGGTGATAAAAGGCAAGTGTGAGTAGAACATGCGTGGTCATTTGGAAAGCCAGTCATGAATGAATTTGCATAGGAAAAATACAATTCGGAAAGCTTCGGAATTATTTCCAAGAGTTTATCGTATAGTTTCCCGCGTATTAATATAACGCCATGAAATTCTTATGGCGGGATAATCGTTAAGTTGTTTTTTAAGTTCATTCGTTGCAATTTTTTTTTCTTATTGTAAGCGCGCCAAAGGTGTTGAAGACAAGTGTTAAGATACACTTAGGTTTACTGTATAAATGAAAAATATAAAAAAAATATCTTGCTAATAAACTAAGGCTTGGTAATTATTATTGATACTGTGCAAAATGGCGGATAGACGAGCAATTTTGATACTTGAAAATGTTAAAAGTCTATATTGTCTATTTGCCATAGTGTAGAGAAACCATAAATTAGGTTCAATATCTCCAGTGCATTAAATTTTTTTTGTTGTCATGTTTTTTTTTCGGTAAAACTTTGGTTGTTGTAAAATAATATTAAAATAAAAAAATAATTGCGTAGAAGTTTCAAAAAAAATTAGTCAATGTAGGTAGGTTAGTTCAGAAATTAAGTAAAAATTGTTTTTTTTTTAAGATTTGCTTCGTCGAGTGACTTAGACAGTTGTATGTATTGATTCACGATTTTTAAAAGAAATTTGCATTTTAGCTATCACTGTCTTGTCGCGAGACGCGGTAAGTAAGGCTGTAAGTTAAATATACATATTATATTTGAAGTAAATAAATTAATAATAAAACCACACTTGGGAATTTTTATTTTTGACCTTATTTCTCTTCAGTGAACGAGTGACGTCCGGCGGCGAGATGGGCGGACGATATTGTTGCCATTGCGGGTAGAACCTGGATGAAGCAGGCATTTTGAAGGTATGAGGAACAGGGTTTAAAGTTCACTCAACCTCAGTAGTGCAGGCAGGATCCTCCGACCAGGGGGCTTACTCTTCAACATAATTTTAATTCCAATCTAATGCCAATACAATTCCGATGTTAATTTTGCATACACGTTATTCGGTACTTTTGAAAACAATAGTGTCAACATTGGTGCCGACCTCGATTCCACTTCGTTCTCCAAAATTGACACCCAATTTAAACATATTTTGGCGCTAGCGTCGAACTCAAGAATACGAAACGTCGAAATTAAAATCAAGAGTAAGCACCTAGACGAATGTCGAGTCTGATCGGCTACTGCCTGACAATTGATGGCGGGACGTAGTAAATATTGCGCGGTAACTCTGCTTGCGAGATGTAGGATATGCGTGACGTCAATGTGATGCGTACTTCTCATGTGGCGGTGTAAATGCCGCTACAGCACAGCACGCGTAGCATGACCGCCATAGAAACGGAATTTGTCGACGGAAGAGAAGACAAAATGATAGATTGTATCGTTAAAAAATTGTGTAAAACTGAAAAGAAGATATGTTTCTATTCTTCAGTCGACAAGAGTATGATGACTATTTCTCTGATGAGATAGAAACACTTTTACAGAATTAAAATACATAAGGAACTTTTTTGCTCTTGGATTGGTATAAGAATAGAGAGGGCTATGCCCGGCAGTGAAGTCGGGCTGTAGATGATGAATTCTCTTCTTAGCGAGTTATTTCAATAGCCTTGGTACACAACTATAATAGGGTAATCGACTAATATCAAAAATGTACAGATGCCAGCACATTCAGCTACTACAATCTGTCAAATTTCTTTAATAGATGTAGGCCGCTCGCGTCACCGCGGGCGGCCGCGCGACCTTTTCAAGCTTTACAAGCGATACTGGTCTTAAGTATGTAGTTAAAGTTTAAAATTATTTCACACTGAAAGTGCTCGACGCGTCGCTGTCGGCCGATGCCATTCCGGTGTGACCCGGCCCTTATAAAAAGACGATATGCAGGAAAATGAATAAAATTGGTGGAAAAATGGAGAAATAACACGTTTTTGAAGCTATTCTTCTATTCTTGTCTCATGTTATTAAGGCGTTCCTGTGTTCTGACGTCAGATACTAGTGGTGCTGTCTCTCTCTCTGTCTAGCGTTAATTTTAAAACGTATACAGAATTTTTTTTTAACTAGTGCACAATTTTTTTTTTGTGTTTCAGTATCAGTAATACCATTTCAATTATTTTTTCAATACTTTTTTAAATTTTTATCCGACCTTGAATCAATAAACTGTGGACACCCTACATATTTTTTAATATGATATCGAAATAGTAATAAATACAAGTATTTCACTGTGTTCACAAACAAACCGCGCGCCGAAGTAGGTACTTCGAACTTCTTAGAATTTTGACCGATCGAACAGCTGATAGGTAGGTACTAGTAGCTACGCTCGGTCGTTCATCTTCGCCGCCGCGCCGGCGCCGTACGCAAGTTACATAAAAACCAGTTTCAAAATAAACATCTTTCGTTAAAGATATTTTTTTTTTGTACTAATATATATGAAAATAAAAATTGCATGGTTATTTTAACTTGTTTAAGTTTAATTTGTTAAAAATTGCGCACTGGTTAAAAACTTATCCTGTATAACCTCGCCAGTGATTTATTTACCGTGGCTTAATATTGTTCTAGTTTTCAAATTCTAGTAAAATATCCTACTCCTGTCGTTAGATTCAAAATCAAAATCAAAAGTCATTTATTCAAACTAGGCTGAGAGTCAGCACTTTTTGAACGTCACAGTTACACAAGACAGTCCCCCCAAAACGCCCGCCCTTCGACACTTCCTAGTGCTTTAGCTGGGCAGAAGAAGTGGCGGAACAAACTCCCCAGCAGCACAGCTGTCTGTTAAGTTAGAAGAACTTGATTCTATACAATATTGTGTAAGTAATTAATATTATGAAACAAAACATACATTATTTACCATATGTCAGCTAGCACACGCCAATATACCACCAACAAAACATTGAAAACTAAACTCAAGCTGAAATAAATAGTAAAACAGAATCGTAAACAGAGCTTAAAACGTAAATAAAGCCTCCAGGCATAAAGGGCGTGCCCGCTTACATATTCAACGATGCAAATTGATACATACAGCTAAGTTGAAGTTACAATAGTTAAACTAGGACCTCCGGACTAAAATAAAATAACAGTTAATACAAGTAACAATAACAAAACCATGGTCAGCAAGACGACCAGTCACCACAAGCAGCACCCGTTCACGAGCATAACGCAAAGGTCAGCCATTACCCCCCTCGCCATATTTGAGGGAAGGTGGTAACCCGACCCCCGACGCTACCGCAAGCAGTGACATCTAAGGGAGCATGACGCTCTTGCTGCCGCTTGGTCAGGCAAGAATATTATGAACAACTGAAGAGGTCGCTAGCTAACTACATGTGGGATTCGAAGATTGTGGGTTCGAATCCCGGCTTAGCTTTAACGTGTCTAATGCAGCAAATTTGCATTCGAGTATGTTTTTAATAAGGTATGATTATCATACGTATATTTTAGTTAACGTGAAATTAGCTAGATATGAGGTGGAGGTGAACATAGGGGCAATTTCTCGTAATTTTAAGATCATTCACTGTCTGAAGGCTTATAATTACGTTCAAAATCTAGTCGGAGTCTCATCTAGGTGACAATCAGTGTCCGTTACGATTGCTCGGACATAGTGTCGCAGAAGTTTAGAAGGAATTTGTAAAACACTAACAGCGAAAGTCGCAAATTCGTAGAAACAATATTCAGAAAGTTACAAAGGTTTAACCATGGCCGCGCGGTCGACACATGGAAAACCGCGCGGCCACGCCGTTCTCTTAAACGGAGCTTAGTAGTAGTCGTTTTTCTTCTACGACACTATGTCCGAGCAATTGAAACAGAGACGACAATCAAATGTCAAAAACTTGTATGGAAACTCGAGGTATTTTTGACAGATGGAGACTGAGATCAGACGAGAATTGGCCATCTTTGAATTGGAAATGGTTCTCGATATTGGCGTCACTAGGCTCACTGATGCAGACAGAAGATCATCAAGTGATAGGGTATACGCGGCGCAGAATGAAAGGTAGGCGATTACCTGTGCGGAGGCACCATTAATGCAGCTGGTGGCTGATGGAAAGGACGCAGAAGATATACATAATCAGTTTCCATTGCTGGGAAGCCTTCTCTCTGACTCTGTGAGAGGGAGTAGGCCGTAATCCACGGGGGCCAGTGCGGGTTGGTAGATGTCACATGTCTTCGAATTTTTGGTTCTAAGACATGCCGGTTTCGTCACGATGTTTCCCTTCACCGTTTTGAGAGCAGTGGTGATGATGAAATTATTTACACATAGTAAAGCGCCTGTTTGGGTTCGATCCTACGACCTAAAACTCGTAAGTCTCAGCCGGGGCCATTGGGCCACCATTACTAGAAGAACTCCATAAGGTTATACTGCGTCAACCACAAATATTGGAATAAAGGGCCCGATCAATTGCCATTAATTGCTATCATCATCATCATTTCAACTGAAAGACGTCCACTGCTGGACATAGGCCTCCCCCAAGCTCCGCCACTTCGACCGGTTTCGTGCTCCTGGCATCCATCGGATTCCTGCAGCCTTCACAAGCCGTACAGTTGATATTGTACTACCTAATCAATCGTCAATCGCTTCAATTGCATTTGTTAAACGATTTGCAGAGCAATACGTATCAATCACGTAAATATTGACAGTTGCAATTTATCGTTACGGGGGGACCCTTTGGGACAAGGTTGAAGAAAAATCCATACTTCCATACTATTCCATACTATATTATACTATATATACTATTTACTATTAATATTATATTTACTATTATCCATACTAATCCATACTAATATTATACTTACTTACTTACTTAATTATACTTACTATACTTACTGAACCGATTTAAATGAAATTTGGTACACAGATACTTTAGAGCCTGAGAAAGGACATAGGCTACTTTTTATCCCGGTAGTATGTTCCCGCGGGATAATTTCCGACCTCCACGCGGGCGAAGCCGCTGGCAAAAGCTAGTGATAAATAAATACCGAATGAAACTTAACGCCAATCCTTTTATTAAATTGACCTTTTATAGAACACTAACAGGGAAAGTCTCGTGGAACATGAGGTCCTGGGTTCGATTCCTAGGTTGGGCAAAGGTTTTTCATTTCGGATTTTCTCAGTAGCAGCCTGGACTCTGGACTTGTGTCAGGATAATGGTAAATATTCCCAGTCGCCCCCACATGGAAATAACACCAGATGGCAATCAGGAATAAAATTCCCTGTTATCACCAGGTTGGGAAGATATTGCCCCCACTTCTTCTTAGCGTGTCGATAGCAATTTAAATAAAGTCAGCCCAGAATTTGGCTACGAGCTTAGCACTTTCAGAGGCATCCATCAACTCCTGTAGCGTGCAAACTGCAGGACATGCTGGACAAAATATTAAATGCCACATTGTATGTGGGACAGCACCACAGTTACACTCCAGGGCGGAGCCATCTATGAATTTCCGTTTGAACAGGTTCTCTCTACTTCGGCCTACTTGAGGCCGGAGCCTATTTAAAGACTTCCAGGAATGCCAACGCAGCTCGTGTCCAGGTGCGAGATTTTCAGTAGGTTGAACGAATGGGTAGGGAAGCACCATGTCTCCACAGGCTTAGTGTCGTTCCTTAGACCGTTCGCCAGTAAGGGGCCATCCATAAATCACGTGATGTTTTTTTGGCATTTTTGAACCCAGGGGGGGTTCAAAAATGCCAAAAAAACATCCCCCTTGGTGATACATGGTGAGGTTTAAGACAACTCCCGCCCCCCGCCATATCACGTGTGTTTTTTAGTATCTACAAAGAATCTTAATATTTTTTTTAATATTTATAAAATACAGGTATAAGCATCATCTAATTTATTATAAAAAAGAATTACACGTGATATATTACTACACCCCCCTTCCCCCTTTGTGATATTTCGTGATTTTTTATGGACCCCTCCCCCCCTTTCGAGCCTCACGTGATTAATGGACAGCCCCTAAGTGGGAGGATATTATTTCATAAAGCTGTTGCGGCTTTTTAGCCTTTGTGACACGGTAGGCAACACCCTCATCGCTGTCTATGTTACAGCGATGAGGGGGTTTGGCGACCCAAGACGCGGTGTACAATGATTTTAAGTGGGGGAAATAACTTCCCAGTCACCACCCGGTTACCCAGTAGTCCCGGTTGCCTCCTAGTGGCAGTCCATGTGGGGACGACTGGGAATATTCGTACGCGCGCTGCATTCTGTTGGATTATATTATCGATGCTCGTATTCTGCCGCACATAGACACATTTACATGCTCTTTGAAAAGGTTTCGTAGTCTTATAAATGAGACACTTAAACTTTTAGACTAGCTTTTTTTTTACTTTCTTTTCTTTAAAATTGCTTTGTTAGGGTTCCGTTGCCAAATGGCACAAAACGGAACCCTTATAGATTCGTCATGTCTGTCTGTCTGTCTGTCCGTGTATGTCACAGCCACTTTTCTCCGAAACTATAAGAGTTATGTTGTTGAAACTTGGTAAGTAGGTGTATTCTGTGAACCGCATTTAGATTTTTACACTAAAATAGAAAAAAAAAACAATATATTTTGGGGTTCCCCATACTTAGAACTGAAACTCAAAAAATTTTTTTCATCAAACCCATACGTGTGGGGTATCTATGAATAGGTCTAAAATGGTATTATTATATTATTATTATATAAAAAATATTATTATAATATAAAAAATATTATTATAATATAAAAAATGGTATTATTATATATATATTATATATTATATTATTATTATATGGTCAAAAATGGTATTGAGGTTTCTAATACCATTTTTTTCTAAACTGAATAGTTTGCGCGAGAGACACTTCCAAAGTGGTAAAATGTGTCCCCCCCCCCCCCGTAACTTCTAAAATAAGAGAATGATAAAACTAAAAAAAATATATGATGTACAGACGCCAGCACATCAAGTTACCTCAATCTGTCAATTTTTTTTAATAGAATTTCAACCTTATATCACTATAGTGGAAGGTAAAATTTGACAGATTGGGGTGGCTTGACCTGCTGGCGTCTGTACATTACCATGTAAACTACCACCGAAAATTGGTTTGAACGAGATCGAGCAAATAGTTTTTTTTTTTAAACGTCATAAATCGTTAACCGCAATATACCTTTCATTCAATCAACTGAATAATAAAAATTAAAAAAAAAACATTTATTTTCATAAACATAAACCTTATGCATAAACCAAAAATACCTACAGGTTTGTTCGGAACCCTCGGTGCGCGAGTCCGACTCGCACTTGGCCGGTTTTTTTTAATTATTTTTATAATATTAGTGTAACTGTCATGCATGTACAGTTCACCTCCTATTGTGTTTAAAGTTTTAATTAGTAATGGTATCTAATCTGTGAACAGCGCTGTGGGTTACATTATTATTTATGTAACTTGTGTTTTCCTTTTAGTAAGATTGCATAATGTAACTGTTTGTTGTTCCTACTTAATAAAATAAAATAAAATATTTTGCGAACGTGGTCTCTAAGACTAGACCTCCTCTGCCAGGGTCGCGAGATTTGTTCGAAAGAGTTACCGTGGCCCTGGCACAGGCAACTGAAGGAACACGGGTGGGTTTTAGTCAGTAAAAGTCTGACACGCTCTCCCGCTCCGCCCAGAGCGAGAGACGTCATTTGATGATGTCGCACCCCAAAAAAAGGACCGGACTTCCTGAATCACCATAAATTTTAATATAAATCAGGCTGTACCTAGGTATTGTCAGCCACCGACTGTGGGTGAGCGTGTGTTACATTCTTATTTTACACTAAAACCCACGATAGATATGCTATTACGAGATAGTACCTACTCTATTGAGACTAGTGGTGGTTCGGTCGTAACGGCCGCGATTTATTTATTTACTAGCTTCTGCCCGCGACTTCGTCCGCGTTAAATTTCTTGTTCCCCCGACCCTTCCCGTCGCGTCGCATCGCCTACCCGTGCGATTTTCCCCGTTTTTGCAACATTTTTCATTACTGCTCCGCTCCTCTTAGTTGTAGCGTAATGTTATATAGCTTATAGCCTTCCTCGATAAATAAGCTACTCAACACAAAAAGAATTTTTCAATTCGGACCAGTAGTTCCTGAGATTAGCGCGTTCAATCAAACAAACAAACTCTTCAGCTTTATAATATTAAGTATAGATTTAATCATTTAACTCGAAGTCGAGTAACAAGACTCATAGTGTTAGTAACAAGTGCTTACAAACTATGTTAGTAACACACTTACAAAAACAGAAACAGATTATGATATCACTGCTGCAAGGTGACAGGCCCAGCTGAAACCTTGCAGCAGTGGTTCACAAACTCACTATCCAGCCTACTTGCTATCTATAAGTTGTAAATCGTGGATTTGAACCCTGACAAGCGCTTTACTAGGTGTAAATTATTTCATCACACTCTCAAAACAGTGAAGGAAAACAACATCGTGGGGAAACCGGCATGTCCTGGATCCAAAAATTCGAAGAAATGTAATACAGTCCCGTGTGGTGGTTTACAGTCCACTAACTCTCACGGAGACATGTGCCCCTAAAGTAAAAATATTTTTTTTGTGGGTGGGAATTCATCAAATGACGTCTCCCGCCAGAAGCCGGAAGGGTGTGTCAGACTTTTACTGACTAAAACCCACCCATGTTCCTTCAGTTGCCCATATGCCAGGGCTACGGTAACTCTTTCGAACAGATTTCGCAACCCTGGCAGAAAGTGAAAACATTATATGCTGATTATGCTACTCTATTTAGTAGCATCACTATTGGCGGCTTACTAAGGTAGTTATATCAATTGAAGTAAGTTTGGCGTTGGTATAAGAACATAAGAATCAGAATAAAAGCCCCCGTTCCCTCGGGTATTTTTTTTTAATCCGACGATTTTTTATTGTGTCCTTGTTTTATTTTTTGAGAAGCCAAGGAGCATTGAGAATCCAACAATGCAGTCAACCCGTCGTGAAAATATACCTTGTATTTTCTACTGACGGCGCCATGCAATGCGTTGAAAATCCAGCTTGCGATAAAAGTCTTCCTTGGTTAAACGGCACAGAACGCAACGTTGTTAGCGTTCAAAAACATTGCAAACTAGCTTCTGCCCGCGACTTCGTCCGCGTTAAAGTTTTGCTCCCTTGACCCTTCCCGTCGCATCGAATTACCTGCCATTTTTCGTTGCTGCGCCGCTCCTTTTGATCGTAGCGTCGATAAATAGGCTACCCACCACAAAAAATATTTTTTCAATTCGGACCAGTAGTTCCTGAGATTACCGCGATCAACCAAACAAACAAACAAACAAACTCTTCAGCTTTCTATTATTAGTATAGATAAATTAGCTGGGAATTTGATTCGTAAGGTCCATGGTAAGGTCTTACCCCAGGCGAACTTTTTTTTAACTTGGAGAAATTCTCATGCATACTGCACTACCACGGGAAGATAGCGCAGTTATGTGGGACTCCAACCCACCAAAACTCCATGCTATCCTCATCCACCGCTTATGGTGGGAACACGGGCACGCAAAAGCATTCTTCCGCGAACCCGCCGCAGCTGTCCGTTACCGGACCCTCCTCTGGAGAATACACACCCAAGTAACACATCAAAGCATTATAACGGCTGACTTACAACATTTCTGTATCGTTTTCGCATTTTGAGTTAGTTCCATAGTAGCATTACAAACATTTATACGGCTACTGTAATGCTTATTTGGGCACAAATTATACGGCTTTAGATCCCCAATAGGTTCACAATAGTTATTTAATCGCATTACAGGCGCATTATTTTAGCATTATTGTGGTCAAAGAAAGTGTCAGTCGCATTAAGGAAGCATTATTTCGGTCAATGAAGTTGCCAATCGCATTACAGAAGCATTACACTAGCAATAAAATTGATAATGAAAATGTTAATTGCATTACAAAAGCATTAGACTAGCATTAGAATGCAGTAAAAGAATGATTGGAGCTGTTTAAATGTTCACAGTTAGAACTTAAATAAACCCTGCATCATTGTAAAACCATATCTAATGGCACGGTACTAATGTTATAATACAGTGAACGTCGTTGCAATTTAACTACTTACTTTGTCTCACAATATAATATGAATGAAGATGGTCAAAACTGAGTGAGTGACACCATATTTGTTTGCATCAAAACAGAATTTATAATACTGGGTTTTGACTCTTTTTTTATTTCATACCTTCAAATATTACTGCGCAATGTAGTTTACTGTAAATGTCTATATAAGTTTCATTGAAAATTTCCACGCGCCTTCGATATTTTGTGGTTTTGATATAAAATGTGATTGTGTGAAATAACCAAAACAATTGTGTATTCCTAGTGTACAACGAATTTTGCATAATTAAGATAATAGTATTGGTTGGGCAGTATTGAATTAAGTTATATCATTATTATATAGGTCTATGACTTTTATAAATAGGTTCGAAGGATAATATTTTTTGGTTATAAAATATTTACAAAATGGTGTCGGCCTATAGCAGCCCGGTGAGCGTTTAAAAAGGCTACTTAATGCCGCCAGCAGTATAAATACTCACACGTGTACAATTATTAAGCCAGAGGCCAGAGAGAAGACTTTTGATGAACCACTGTAGTGCCAATGTCTATAAAGTAGTTCTATATGAGTTCACAAGTATACCGGTAGACTTGATGTAGACTGAATTAATGCCATTACTTGAACGGAATTTTGGGGATCTTTGAACAAAACAAACCCATTTCAGAATTTTTGTACAACTTAAACCCGTATGGATATTTAAAAAAATAATTAATTTTTCAATGTCCATAGTTTAAAACAGACAAATAAAATAGACAAATGGTTTTACGAATATAGTAAATTGAATGTATATACAGCTTTACACATTACAATAACTCACTTGTATTTGAATAAAGAGCTGTTAGCAGTACAACAGAACTCAGTTGATCTTTAAAAATACAAGCCTTACATTGATTCACGTTCATGCTGTTCAGCAGTACTAGGCTTTTACTTACGACTTAAAAGTGCTAATACACAACAAAGGGCACTAAATACAGCTCAAAGCCGTTTAACGGATTTACGGTGCATTATAATGATACAAGTTTATGCTATTAACCAGCATTAGGCATTATCTTAATACTTAAAAATGCTATTGTAGACCCTAAGGCACTAAAAACAGCTGAAAGTTGTATAGAGGATTTACGTGGCATTATAATGGTTCATATTTATGCTATTAAACAACATTAAGCATTTATTTACTACTTAAAAATGCTATTGTAGATCCAAATGCACTAAAAACAGCTGAAAGCTTTACAAAAGCGTTGTGGTTTCCTGCACTGAAACTAAAGGCTTCACAAAAGCATTTTGATATACCATTATCCAACCGTTATACAGTGTAAAGCATCTAAATGGTTTTGAAATGCCAATATAAAGCGTCAAGATGCTCGGTGAACTTATATAAGAGTTTATACGGACCTTAAGTTTTACATAAGTTTAATATTCGTTTGTTAAATGCTTTCTGTGTTACTTGGGCATGAACACATAGCACGCCGTGACCACCCCGGGTCCAATTAGTACATGGGCACCAGACGACACCGTGGATCCTTGGTCATCCCAGTCGAACATACTCCAACATAACATAACATAACAGCACGCCTTGTTTCCCTGAAGGGTTGGGCAGAGGTGTACCTATAGTACACACACATTTCGCCTGTTATGTTTAAGTCCCATGTAATAGGGGGCGAGTCTATTGCCATCCACCGGGCACAAATCCAGACTCCGGGCTGCTACTGAGAAATTCCAGATAAAACCCAATAACACTTTGACCGACCTGGGAATCGAACTCAGGACCTCAAGTTCAGCAGTAGCGCTTGCTACCACTAGACCAACGAGGCAGTCCAACATCTATACAAATAAATAAAATTGAAGTGTCCAGTCTATAACATCAAAGTAACAGCTTTTTACTAAACGATAATATAACTAGCTGACCGTACAGACGTTCTGTATCCTAGAACTCGATAGCAGCGCCACCTACCGGGTCCAATAGTGAATCTAAACCATCCAGGGTGCCACCCAAACGCATACAAAAAAAATATTCAAATCGGTCCAGCCGTTTAGGAGTTCAGTGACATACACACGTGCAGAGTAATAAAATATACAGTATGTACTAATTACATGATCTCAATAATCAGGCTTATCTATACAGGCACGGACCCCCTTGTTTTTCTTGTACACATAATGGAAAAAAACAACTGTGGGTACATGGTGCAAGTAACATAGGTACCAATTTATTAAAAGAATCTAATAATAAAAACAAAGATATACATTTTCAAAAAAGGTATTTTTCAACCAAATACATCTTACGTGCAGCAAAAACTTGGTACCCGTAATTACGAAAATTACGTGGACGGAGGAGTATGAAGTTTATATGCAGAAAGCTAATATCTTTGTTTAACAATGAATTAGAAATGCATAGTTCTAAATGAATTAAGGTTCTATTTCGACTACTGGGCGGTCCCACTAGTTTGCGTTACCTACTCGACAGGTGGTGTCAATAATGAAAATCAAAATTGAAATGATAAAATAAATGTCATGTTCGTATTACAGTTACTTTATTTGTGAGACTTTAATGATAGAAACGACGATTTTAACGTAGTTGGCATGGCTGAACAAAATCGTAAACCGCCTCCTTTAATTCGGTTAAAAAAGCAAGTAGGTATGTAATACTTAGATTTGATACATAACAAAATGAATTTAAAATGCATCAAAATTATATATAGTCGTTATTAATCTAATCATTCTAAATTTAGAATTGCGCAATAAATGTCCGCCAATGCGCACGTCAAACCAAACTCGGCTTTGTTTTGACTTCGACAGACTTGGCGATGTCTTCAATCAATGACATAATAAACTCAAAAATAGTGACAAAATAATGTCACGGATGACGGCATCATTGAAATGTGACATGCGTAATCAGTGTCAATTTGACAAAATAAGATGAAAGAACTTTATTGCCTGCATGTTTGTTACGACATTAACTGAATATCCTGAAAATAGAAGCAATCAATATAGCGTCGATCAATGAACTAGGAGTTACGTAACATCCGGTAGCTTGCGAAAATTGTCGATGGTGACCTCATTTTCGGGTAAAATGACTGAATTAAAATTTGATCACTTTTAAAATTCTCAAATATTTTTTTTGTATCTTCTCACACTAATTTGAGTAAATAAAATAATCCCAATTTTACTCGTTTTATATATTTTCCTCTTTCAACATAGCGCCCCATAGACCAGATCGTAACGGAGAGTAAATCATGTTGCTTATGGTAAATAATTGAAACAGGTAACATTGAAAATCGGAAATCGTTTTGAAAATATTGGAATCGATTTATATTTAAAAAATATGTAGTATTTATTTCTTGAAGCGTTAAAGACGCTTTGTAAAGCTATCTGATTATTTAAAAGTAAACACTGAACATTGAAGTGACTTTCGAAAAAAAATAGTTTTTCAAATAAAAAAAAACATCACATTCAATATTATTCTAAGGTTTTATAGCATTTTTTGTTTTTAATTTCCACCTCCACCCATTCGGTAATGGATCAAGGCATTGATATTGCATTCAAAAACTGTTTTTACGATTTTTTTATGCTTCAATTTTACTATTATTTTAGTATATTAGAAAACCACTTTTCGAAATCATTACAATAGCAGTTTGCTACCTATTTCAGGATTGGGACTATAAAATATTAAACAGTCGTTTTTTGAAACCATTTAAATAAAGTTCGATTAAATATCGACATTAAATTAATAATAAATATCTCTTTTGAATCGATTACTCGATGCTTAAACCAGTGTTGCCAGTGCATTTTGCCGCGCAATTACATCACCATTTCATGGCACGCGTTTGACGCATTTGTTAAAATTTTCGACTTTTCGTGACAGCACGTCAATTTCGACATTTGATTGATAATTTTCTAAAGATCCATCAAATTAGTTTGTTTGAAAGTTGGTTTGGGCGCTAAATGTTATAATTTCGCAGTTTTACTTTTAATACTATGATGTGATCGTGTGGTGTCCATTTTTGGTTGTGCGCTTCGTTTTCCATAATGAGTGAACTAAAGTGTGTGGTCGAAGGCTGCAATTTAGAGTACGATGTAGTCTGCAGCTTCTCCTTCTACAAGTGAGTTTGTTATGATAATATTATTTCTCGAATATAAGATTTATTTTTATTATAAGTGCCACCAAGATAGTGTCTATGGTCTGCTCGTATGACCTCGAAAAAATTTAAGTGGTAAAAATGATTGTAAACATAATTAGCTTTATGTAGTTTTGATCCAGTATTTTTCCATTACAATTCTTATTTTGCCAATAAAACGCTTAAAGAACACGTTCTTCATCATTTACATGATGAAAACCTGAACAATTGTGTTTAAAAACATTATTGTTGATAGCCGTTTAGATCAATTTTCAATAATTAATCATGATTATTCCGCTTTGGTGGGGGTAAGTCATGCAAGAAATCATGGATAATAACATTACAGTAGTTCTAAATCTGTATCAAGGCATCTTTGTAATCATATTATCTAATATCGCTTCATTTGATATCCCATTTTAACCTTAAAAATCATCTAACATAAGGAATATGATGCCTCAAGCAAAGGTTTTTTACCATTGAATTCTCTAAAAGAATGTCTGGCTGTTGGCAAAATGCCTATCAGTTACATTTTGTTAACCTTATCAGTAACATTTGTGATTAGAACTTTAATTTTTTAATATCAACATGAGCCAAAATTCCTGCAAACACTGAGGTTATAATGATGCCTCACTAAAAATGGTAATACAACAAAAATAATTCTTTTTTTAAAACTTACCTAGGAACATCTGCTATCTCTTTGGCTAGTAAAAGTAATAAAAAAAATTATGAGAAAAAACACCACTGAACTGAAATAGCCTTTTAAGTAGATCCTGTGATATTGAAAGAGACATAGAATGGTTATTTGCATGTTGGTGCATCAAGGAGTTCCTATAGTAGCCTATAGGAACTCCTTTTTATAAATTTACTAGGTTTTGCCCCTGTATTGTAACATAAAAAACTTCCTCTTGAATAACTCTATCTATTGATGAAAACCGCAACACTTATAGAAAGAGATATTTATACAAAACTGTCTCTAGTCTGTTGCTAAGTTGTCATTTTTGTATTAACACTTTTACTGCCGGCTTTTACGACCCGGCTCCCGGTCGAACGAAAATTCGTTTGCATGCCCACAACTCGCCTCCGAGTCCTATGTATAAGTAGTTATGTATCTTGCAACCATGCCGAGCACCCGCCTACCTGGTGCAAATAACTAAAATAAGCTAGGTGTGAATAGGGTGTACTTTTGAATAATTCTTTTTTCAACTGGGCACTGAGAGTATTAAGGATTTTACCTAAATTATTAAAATAAAATTGGAAATGCGAAAACTGACACAGCTTTATGTTACAATTAAAGTTGAATATTTCTTGCGTTTTTTTTTGGAATTTACAGGCTGTATATTAATGGTATTAAATGGACATAGAGGGTTGTATTGATGAGTTTAATGATGATGATATCACTGGACAGGTCCACTCAATCTGTGTGGTTATTTCCTCAAAAGACCATTTCAGTCACCAGTCTACATGGTCTTCACATGATGTGACCAAGATTATGTCTGGACTTTAAAAGAGACTGTGACCTCTGAGTTTGTTTCGGCCTTTGTTCTCAGTTAGGAAACGCCGACCTCATCTAATTAAAAAAAAAATATGATTGACGTGTAAAAGTGATTGTACAAACCTACTTACAGAAATAAAATCATTTATAATTCTGTAAAACCATGTATGTTTAGGTCGCAAGTCATATTTTAATCAACATGCAACCTGGCACTGACCTGCTAATTACAAAAAAAGAAAGAAAACTTCAATTTTGCAGGCTGCGTTAGTGCATCCACCTTCTAGAAATCATCATTTCAGCCCAAAGATGTCCACTGCTGGACATAGGCCTCCTCCAAGAACCGCCACTTAGACCGGTTCTGTGCTTCTTGCATCCAGTAGTTTCCTGAAGCCTTCACCAGGTCATTGGTCTTCATATACTAGAAATATATATCATCTGCCTAGCCCTAACCAACTATGTTAAGGCCGACTGCTACTCTAAGGGGGCGACCATTAATTACGTGAGGCATTTTTGAGAATTTTTCGATCCCCTTCCCCCCTTGGTGAGATATCGTAAGATTTTCCTCAACTCCCTCCCCCCTCCCCTAATCTCATGCGAGATTCTTCAAAACTTCTATTTGGGCTGTAAACGTGTTGGATTACTGAGAAAAAAAAAACAAAAACACAACCTGTTCTATTACTTTTATTGAAGACTAGCAAAGACTAGTTTTTGTGAATATTACTGTAGTTTAAAATCACAATCATAAAGTTAAATAATGAATATCAACCAAAAATTAAGAAAAGATTTATTCTAATTCAGTCCATGAATTTCACTCAAGAATTTATTCTCTTGACTCAGGAAAATCATTTTCTTCAAAATGGTATTCTTGGTTCAAAATTTTGGCTCTTGAGTCAAGTTATATTTTTTTTATCAGTGTACTAGTCTCAGATTTGGCCATATTTTATTGTAGAAATAATTTTTCACGCAATTTTACACCGTTTTCTCCCCCCTACGTGAGATTTGGAAAGATTTAGCTTGATCCCCTCCCCCCCTAGAACACCTCACGTAATAAATGGACACCCCCTAACCAGATGCAACTGTATACGAAAAACGTGTATAGTAGCTATTTTTGCTGTCTTAAAAAGTTGCTAAATCATCTTAGACATTATTATTGAGCTAAGTTTGGCAGTCATATCTATTTCAATGCTATACTATATGTATGTAATATCTATTGGCACATTGTACTGGAATCTACCGTAGGCTTAGTTATTGCAACTATAGCTGTGGAACTTGAATTGCTAGGTTCAATACTTATGATTAGTAAATTTGGAAGGGAATAAATACAATACTGAGGTAGGGTAATTATGAATGTTACCTGAAAATCCTAGTCAGGAGAATGGGTCAAAGTTATTTAATTATTGTATTGTCATTGGTCCTTGATATGTGACCTAAATAATAATAATAATAATATATTTATTTCCAAAAACAAGATTACAGACTTAATAGTTTCACAAAATGGTTAAATTTCAATTTGATCTGACGTTTTTAAGTGAAATGGGGTGAAATTCAAGTTTCAAGATTTCGATACATACATAGATAGACTAATTCAGGTGAAGGTAAAATCGTCAACCGAAAAACGTCCACTGCTGGTCATAGGCCTCCCCGGATTTGGGAGGGTTTTCCGTTATTGCTACACTTGGCAGGCGGGTTGGCGATCACAGTATGGTGGTAAAATGCATAGAGAACGCTGCTGCCCATTCTCTAGTAAATCCCTAGTCGCCTCTTACGTTACCCACGGGAAGAAATAGAATAATGGCACAAACTTATGCAATTATTGTATTTTCATCAATCCTTGAGGGTCCTTGTGGGAGGCATCATAATCATCATTTCAGCGAAAAGATGTCTGTCCTTGATAGGTATGTAAAATCTCAATTGTGTTTCAAATGTTGTGAAGTGGGTGAAATTGGAGTTCCATGATTCTGTTACACACATAGATAAAGAGATTCAGGTGAAAGTAATAAAAAAGTGTTTAAAAAAAATGAGAGCAGTGGTAAAGGCCACGACTTATGAGTAGAGAGAAAACCGGCATGTCCTAGAACTAACACATTCGAAGACATGTGACATCTACCAACCCGCACTGGACCCGCGTGGTGGATTATGGCCCATTCCCTCTCACCGAGTGGAGGCCGGTGTCCCAGCAGTGGGAACATTAGAGGCTGACTATGATGATGAAATAATATAGTTAAAAGCCTCTTATTGCACGCATGCGCACAAGGGCTTAGAGACAAATGAACAACATTTTGAACTAACATACCTACCTTGGTATATGATATGATACCATTATCGACTGGCCTGTTAGTCGAGTGGTTAGTGACCCTGACTGCTAAGACTGAGGTCGTGGGTTCGATTCCCACCCAGGACAAATGTTTGTGTGATGAGCACAATCATTTCTTCTGTGTCTGGGTGTAATTTATCTATAATATGTATGTATTTAGAAATATATAAGTATGTTTATCAGTTGTCTGGTTACCATAGTACAGGCTCTGCCTAGTTTGGGATCAGACAACGATGTGTTGGTTGTCCAAAGATATTTATTTATTATTATTTATTATCACATAAATTGTTATAAATTATTACCAACACATAATATGTTGAACACTGATTACTGTATTTATTTAAGACATTCTATTGTTAGGTGACATTTATTAATGACTGATACTATATTATTGTGATTTACAGTCGGGTAGAGAGTAGCGTCTTTTTTTTTTGGGTGGGGTAATTATCCAATTACGTCTTCAGCTCTGGGTGGAGTGAAAGGGCGTATCAGACTTTTACTGACTAAAACCCACCCGTACTCCTTCAGATGCCACGGTAACACTTTCGAACCGAATACCGCAGGAGAGTGTGGGGTCCTGGGTTAGATTCCCGGGTAGGGCAAAGTGTCATTGGGTTTTTCCTTTAATAATTTCTTAGTATTCTTGTCGAATTCTTGAATCTAGAATTTCTTGCCTGTCTCGTTCTTCTAGTGGCCGGAAGCGCTACTGCTGAGCATGAGGTACTGGATTCGATTCCCAGGTCGACAAGTAAAACGCAACGCATGAGGGAGAGGCAATCTATGCGCCCTCATGCGCCTAGCCATCGCAGGAGACGCCCCGGGCGTCGGGAGTCCATTGTGGACTTCCGGCCACCGTAGGCGCTTCCGGGCTGTGAGCAATGGGTAATTCACCGCCCGGTGGAAGATCAGGCTCGGGTCGACGGCGCGTTGTGTCCCACGCGCGCCTCACAGACATGTCAGCACAATCGCCCGCCAGGGGCAATTCCTGCCACGGTCGCGGATTTATTCGAAAGACCTACCGTGGCCCTGGCACAGGCAACTGAACGAACATGGGTGGGTTTAAGTCAGTAAAAGTCTAACAGCCCTCCCTCCTCCACCCAGAGCGGGAGAAGTCATTTGTTGATATTCCAACCAATAAATAACCCGGTGTTTCCCGTGATAATTTCTGATATACACACGTAAAGCCGTGGGTACAAAGCTAGTACTTTTAATATCTTTTTCAAGATAATTCTAATACTTTTTCTTTTTTGTCAACAGCTCAAATATATCGACAGACAATGAAGGCAAACGTCAGGATTGGATCGAGGGTGCTATGCACGACGAGAGCGAGTGCCTCTGGAGACATGTCAGTCTTCAGCTGTGCGGGTAAGGCATATTTTTAACCGACTTCAAAGAAAGGAGGAGATTATCAATTCGACTGTTTTTTTTTAAATGTTTGTTACCTCGTAACTTTTGACTGGGTGAGCCGATATTGATGATTCTTTTTTTATTTGAAAGCTTATGTTTCCCGAATGGTCCCATTTTAATTTGGTTCCATTCGGGCAATGGGGTCCATGTGAAAACCATTTAAGTCTTAAATTTGCATTAAGTATTTGCGCGACAAATGAACGAATAACGCGATTAGATTAATGCGGAGTATCTACCATAACTAAAAAGTTAAAAATAATACTTTTTACAAAAATATAACAACCGACTTCTAAAAAAAACACTACAAAGTAAAAAATAACTTTAATTTCAGAAGTCAAAGGCAAAAAACTTAAATACAGATCCTATGACACCGACTTTCGAAATTAAAGTTATTTTTGACTGTTTTAAGTTGGTTTTTCGAAGTCGGTTGTTTTTTTTTTTGTAAAGAGTGGATCACTTTTCATCATCATCTGGGACGGGTCGGTCCACTAAGTTAAGCTATGCTTGCGGGGTTGGTTGCTGGACGGGCTCAGCAATACTGAGACCCATCCGTGACTACAAAAGCTCATGGATCCGTTGGCTGTAATTTGTGGAACTTTGACAGTCGGTACTGGTCGTCAGAACCCCGTTAGTCAGACAACCTGGTCTTATTAAGGGGTATCGTATCCTGCCAGAACAAATCGCGCATTTGTTCGAAAGAGTTACCTTGGCCCTAGCACAGGCAACTGAAGGACCACAGATGGGTTTTTGTCAGTAACATTCACCGGTCTGCCCAGAGCGCGAGAAGTCATTTGATGATTTCCCACCTTTCCCCTCTCAAAAAAGGGGGTATCGTATTACCCAGTTACTAGCTAGGCTTTTCCCGACTATGCCGGTTACAACTGACTACATACCAGTATTTTACATGGAGTGACTGACTATCTCAGCAATTTAACGTATTTACTGTCAGGCATTTGGCCTGTCTAATAAAGAGTGTCCCAAATGTCCATTTACCTGCATACTTGACGATCTGATGCCGCAATAGACGTGGCTACCTACTGGGTCCAAGCAGTATAAGAATGATCGGGCTACGTGGATCCATGAGCGGGGTCGTAGGCCGGATACTTCATCAACGAACTCAACCGACGACACACGGACGGCTTTTATAATCTTACTTTTCAATACATAAGTTAGTCTAATAGTGGTGCCGATTCTGTTGTACACGAACTAAACTAACTAAACTATCTCTAAAATTCCTTACTTTTGGCTATGAGAATTGTAACGCTATTCTGCAAGGAAAAATCTCTAAATTTAAAAATTATTTTGACACGACTAAAATCGAATTTGACAATCGCGACTCAGCGTGGTATTTTTTTTTCTTTTGGTTTCGCAACATTGTACTTGTGTGTGCATTGCGTAGAATGAATTTTTTGAGAGACGAAGGCGCGTGCTGGGCGGGCAGCCTCAACGTGTTTTATATGGAATTTTTCACTTTTGTTTGAAAAATATAAAAAAAATATTACCCACGTGTTGAGATTTAAATGTGCCGGGGTATACTAAGGGGGCCGAAAATTTCATTTTTTTTGCGATAGGACACGCCATTTTCAAGATATAAGCAAAAAGAAAATAAAAAATACAGAACTGTTTTTGCACGTGAAGGCGAGGCGTTGTTGAGAATTTTAGTTCATGACCACTAGTTTTATTCCACACCTTTTTAATCGCGATTAAAAATAGTCAGATTTAGTTAAAATAAATTATTATAGTCAAAATTTTTGGTGAAAACCGGCAAACTCAGAATAGCAAAATTGACATTTTCACTAAACTAATAACTCAGTGCAATCTTAGTGCTGTCAAACTAAAATATAGTTAAGTTGTGTCACTTTAGTCTATTTCAGAATAGGAAATCGTCGTTTGACAGGAATAAACCAAATTTTAGTGATTTTTAGTTTAGTTTAGAGAATTTTGTGACAACAGAATCGGCACTAGTACCCTACTTTTTAATTAAAGGCCGAATTAGGTCCAATCAGGAACCATAGATGTACCATCGAAACGAAGGAAGAGGTCATCAACATCATTGCAGCCGAAAGACGTCCACTGTTGGACATTGGCCTCCCCCAATTTGGGGGGCCATTGCCATAATCGTCACATTTAGCAGGCGGGTTGGCGATCGCAGAATGGTAGTTAAGTGCATAGAGAACGCTGTTGCCCATTCTCTAGTCCCTTAGGCCTCCCCCACATTAGGCGTGCGCGATCCTCGGGCGTGTGAGTAGCGCGAGCGCCGCGCGCGCGTCGCGAGCGCGCCGCGTGAGCGTCGCGTTTAGCTGCCCTGCGGCGCGCTCGCGGCGCACTCGCGGCGCACACGCGGCGCTCGCCTTGGCGTTTAACCCCCTTCAGCTAAGTCAGTCACAATTTGGACAATTTTCGTTTCAAAATCCACACTATCCACACTAATATTATAAATGCAAAGTAACTCTGTCTGTCTGTCTGCCTGTCTCGCTTTCCTGTTAAAACTACAGAACCGATTTAAATGAAATTTGGTACTCAGATAGTTTAGAGCCTGAGAAAGGACATAGGCTACTTTTTATTCCGTGACTTTGTCTGCGTCCGCGATAAACGACATTTACGCAGAAGAAGTCGCGGGCAGAAGCTAGTCTTTTATAGATAAAGTGCTGATTTCTTCCCACACCTTTTTTTGCAATACGATCACTATACTCCTTTGTAGTCATGTCCCATATCGCAGGACGATTCTTTATTTCTAGGGTAAAGCTTTCGATATTAATTTTACTCGTGACTCTATTTTTAACGTGTGTCAACACAACACTGCCCACCATGTGACTGACCGAAACAGTAGCAATATACAACAAGTTACCAGAATCCATAAGGACAGAGAAAAAAAGCCATCTATTTACTAATAAATTAAAAAAGCTGCTGTTAAGCAAATGTTATTATAGCAACAACTAAATTTTAAATGATAAATCCCTGAAATTAGTTTAGAAAAGTCCAAAGCATGTATTTCATCTATTTTTAATTACTATTTTAGAATAAGTTACATTATAAGATAATCAATAGGTCCTCCTCTCTACCTACTGTATTTTCCTTTGCTGTGCCCGACAGGGTCCACAATTGTTTCTAAATAAAATGTTTTACCACCTAAGCATATACATTGTGGAATGCAATAAAGTATTGAGTATTGTAGCGGGCGAAGGGGTAAGAACGCGACTCGAGCGCCGCGAGCGCGCCGCAGGGCAGCTAATTGCGACGCTCACGCGGCGCGCTCGCGACGCGCTCGCGACGCGCGCGCGGCGCTCGCGCTACTCGCACGCCCGAGGATCGCGCACGCCTAATGTGGGGTCAGCCTTAGTTGCCTTTTACGACACCCACGGGAAGAAATGGGATGGTGCTATTCTTGACGTCCGGCAACACACGGAACGTAAAGAATACATACACGGTCTTCTACCGAAATAAGAGGTACACAGAAGAAATTGATTTGTCGTATTAATTAATAACTTTTTGTTTCCATCAGCTACCACTTCGAGCTGGACAACCAAGGCCTATGGATCGACTCGCCGATGCTCCCGGAGCTCCTCGCTCATCAGGAGAAGCCGGCTCCAGTCATACAGTCGCCGAATGATAAGAAATGTAAGTTATTTTTTACCAAAAAACATGATAGGGTACCGGGGAGATCGCGAAATGCGACTGCTCTCAAAACGGTGAAGGAAAACATCGTGAGGAAACCGGCTTGTTCTAGAACCAACAATTCAAAGATATGTGACATCTACCAACACGCACTAGGCGTGGTGGATTGGGCACTACTCCTCAAGGAGACAAGGCCTGCTTCCCAGCAGTGAGAACATTGTAGGCTTGTGATAATGTATGTAGGGAGATGGACGCGCAATCTGTTATCATGATATTTTTGCGTTTTTTTTTTTTTTTAAATCAGCTGTTCTGTCCATTTTGGCCGCGTAGGTGCACTTTTCAACATGAAACTTTGTTGATTGTTTTTTGTTTTTAAATAACCGATTACAAACATCTGCGGACTAGAACCATGTGCTAAATTCGTGGTTCTAGTTTTCAGGAATTGGTTCACAGGGTTGTGATCAAAATACAAAATATAAACAACAAAGTTCAAAGTCAAAATATTTTTAATAACAATAGTGTGAGCCTTTTTTTTCAGTGGGTGGGAAATTTCATTTTAATTATTAATATTGATTAGTGATCGCCCAGTGGTCGAAATTCTACACTAAATACATACATAAACTCACACCGTTTCCCCATGGGGGTAGGCAGAAACTACAGAACGCCACCTGCTACGATCATTACATTTTTGCCTCGTTCATACATCTGGTCATACATGCACGCCGGTTACCAGTACTACCTGACCCTTCTGAAGAACATCACCAATAAGGTCACTGTATGTCCTCCTAGGGCGTCCCCTTTCGGCGTTTCCACTCACATCTGCCTTTGATTACAGCTTTTTTTAAGGCTTACTTTATAGCATTTTGTATAAAATAACATATTCATTTCATTGACCACCTAGGGTTAGTATGGTAATGTGAAAACGAGAGATCCAATTTTCTCTTACTTTTTGACATAATGATGTCTATCTCATTGATGTTGCGTGAGATGTTACTCTTTAGGTCCCTGACAGTTCTTGGCTTGTCCACAAATAGCAGTGATTTCATATAACACCATAAAAATAATCCAGGGGCTTTAAATCATATGGCAATGGAAGCCATGTCTTCTCCTGGAATCTTGAGATCAGGAACCAGTCAATATTTCTCTTTTAAAAAATTGACTACTTCTCTGGACGTATGACAGGTGGCGCCCTCCTGTAATAACCAGAAGTACAATTCTCCTAATTAAAAACGTTCAAAATCTAGTCGCAGTCTCATCTCGGCGACAATCAAATGTCAAAATCTTCTAGAATGTAGGGAAACATGCGGTATTTTTGACAGATTGTGACTAAGATCGAACTGCGAACGTTCTTAAAATGACGAGAATTGCCTCTCAGTTATCATCGTGATATGTGCCAAACATTTAATGACTCACCTATTAAATTTTTTTCACCAATAGACAATATAATATGGCCGCCATGGGCTGTCAAAGATACCTTGTCCCTATTGAACATCCCTATACAATAACATAATGAATACAAGAATATCATCACCTGCCTAGCCTTTCCCCAACTATGTTGGGATCGGCTTCCAGTCCAACCAGATGCCGCTGGGTACCAGTATTTTACATGGACTCCACAACCCAGTTACTGGGTAATATGAAACGCTTCGGTAAGACTGGTTGTCAGACTTTCGGGCTTTTGACGTCTGTCAAAGATCCAAAAATGGTGGCCGGGATCAACAGCTTAGCGCGCTTTTCGCGGCACGGAGGGTTCTTGGTATTTATTTATTTATTTATAATAAGCACACCAACAGCACAATCACTTACAATTCAAATAAAATACAATTTAAAATTGGCACTTCAGTAATCATGCAAATAACAGATATGCATGACATTAGCATATGAATATTAGAGACAAAACAAAAAAACTTGAAAGTAAAAAGTATCCAGGACCCAAACCTAGAACACTACAAAATACTAATTTTACACACTACACAGACGTACAGTCGTCACACCGTTTAAATAGGGAACGCCTGTATGAAGCGAAAGTCATGGAGAATACATCAATGGGGTAATCTGTCAAATTGGACCTGTCATTATATTCCCTTGCCATACGTGTTAAGGGACTATTAAACGTGGTATTTAGTGTGGATGTAGGCAATTTAAAAATACGGTGATGCCGCTTACTACGATGGCTAGACCTGAAGTTAAAATAGTTTACCAGTTGTGCGTCAATGGAACCGTTTATTATTTTATAGAGTATTATCAGAATGGTTACGTCTTTCTTTTAAGCTAATCATTTTAAAGTGCCTTATTCTGTCATTATAATCAGGTATAGCTTTTCGGATCCTATTTTTCATACATAAATATCTAAAGATCTATTTAAAGATGCTCACCCATCCGCGGACCAACCGTAGCAAGTGTAGCTTTACCTGTCCGGTACCTAGCCTCAAGCAGCCAAATAACTACAAGGAATCCAAAGGGTAGCTCATTGGGCATCAAAAAGGGATATAGGACGGAAATAAGGCTCAAATAAAAAATACGATTTTTTTGGTTGACAGCTTGAGTGCACTGCACAGCATTTAGTTAGTTTGTGACATTTCTGCCTTATTGCAGGCGCTGGCAGGGGACCATCCTATCAGAGTCTATTCGAAAAGTTCATAGGAGGAGTCCCCAAAGGTACTGCCATTTGTTACAGACAGACATATCAATTTTAATTTTACATTTATGTCAAATTAGTTAGAATTAAAAAACATTTAAAATTGGTAGGAGCGTACATTCTATTTTGCCAGAAACTCGGCATCTAGCTGGAAAAATGTGCTTCTTGCGTCTCATCAACTTTGAACTGCGACCTGTCGAGCTACTTACTGCGGCCCGGAGAGCCATTTTATGCGGCATGATAGACACGGATTTCTTAAATAAAATGGTCTATATAATAAAATATGAATATGATTGCGGCCTTATAAATAGTATTTGCTGAACTTTGTTTTAGTTAGAAATAGGATTTTATAGCGCTAAATGCAAACGACATAGGTTCGAGATTTTGTGAAAAATATCCGAGAATAGCCATTCAAGCTTCTATAATGTATTAAAATTATCCTTTATACAACAACACTCATCTTTTTGTCCCCAGTGGCTGAAATAATTCGTATGGACCACAATTACAGCGTGGAACCGGTCAAAGAGACGCAGGATAATATTTCTAGACTAAACGTGCGACAGCTGGTGGATACTCTGGGATATCTGTGAGTATTGTGTTGTTTATTGTATTGTAATTAATTTGTGAGGGACAGAAGACAGCGGGGAACCGGTCAAAGAGTCGCAGGATAATATTTTCATAAACAATATGGATACTTTGGGATATCTGTGAGTATCCTCAATCAATTTGCCTAGCCTTTTCCCAATAATGTTGGGGTCGGCTTACAGTCTTACTGGATGCAGTAGAATACCAGTATTTTACATAGAACGATTGCCTACCTGACCTCCACAACACAATCACTGGGCTTATACTCCTTGGTTAGATTGGTTTGTCCTGACGACCCGTAACGACTGTCAAAGATCCACAAGGCACGAATGGGTCTCAGTATACAGGACCACTTATTTAATCAGTGCGCAAATTTTTTTTTTGGTGGTTCAGTGTCAGTAATAGAACACATTTCAATTATTTTACAATACTTTAAAAAAAAATATCCTACCTTAAATCAGTAAACTGTGGACACCCTACATATTTCTTAATATGATATTGACAATAGGAATAGGTCAGTAACCGCGCGCCGGGGTAAGTACTTCGAACTTCTTAGAATTTTGTTCGATCGAACAGCTGGTAGGTACTTGTAGCTACGTTCGGTCGTTCACCTTCGCCGCCGCGCTGACGCCGCGCGCAAGTTACCATAAAAACCAGTTTCAAAATAAACATCTTTCGTTCACGATAACTTATTTTTTTTTTTTTTTTGTACTGAGATTTATCAAAATAATAATTGCATGGTTATTATAACTCATTTAAGTTTAATTTGTTAAAATTTGCGCACTGGTTAAAAACTTATCCTGTATAAAGATGGTCATCGCGGCAAGCATAACCTGATCGGTCGGTTCTTTACTTAGCCACTTGCTCCGTAACCTTCCTTTCTTATTAGTATCGCAGTCCACTGCTGGGCATAAACCTCTCCCAATCTGCGCCACAACACTCTGTCCTCCATCTTCCGCATCCAGTCTGTCCCAGCCACCTTTTTGAGGTCGTCGGTCCATTTAGCTGCGGGGGGGGGGGGGGGGCATAAAAAGCTGAATTAAATATTCAATGTTGTCACCAGATCCATGAAGAATCTTCAACGCAAGCAACTGTGGGTCGTGAAGGTGGAGACTGATAAGGCTGAAGCGTCTATCACCCAGTCGGAACAGGTCATCACCAAGATGCCTGACCCCAGGCAGATTATTGAGGTAAATAAATTAGTTATATGGTTGTTATGTTATTTTTTATCCAGGCTTTGAAACTACAGTGGTTTCAAATTTATGATTATTTCCCTGCCTTCCAAATCAAATCAAAAGTCATTTATTCAAACTAGGCTGAGAGTCAGCACTTTTTGAACGTCAAAGTTACATGAGACAGTCCCCCGCCACGCCCGCCCGTCACCAGTTTCTAGTGCTTTAGCTGGGAAGAAGAAGTGATGCAACAAACTCCCCAGCAGTTCCTCTTTAGTTCTTAAAATTGGTGGCATCAATTACTGTTGGTAAGGAGGTCAATAAAAATAAAAAAGTCCTTGTGCTATTGTTTTCTGGAACACACTGTGTTTCGGCCATTTTTTTCCCGTAACACAAAATTGTTGGGCCATTTTCCCCTTAACACAATATGCTTTGGCCATTTTTTCCTGGTACACAATATACTTAGACAATTTTTTCGCGGAACACAATATACTTTGGCTATTTTTTTGCCGGGACACAATATACTTGGGCTATTTTGTCCCGGAACACAATATACTGTGGCCAATTTTTCCCGGAACGCAATATACTTTGGCCAAGTTTGATAGAAACACAATAGACTTTGACCGTTTTTTCCCGTAAAACAAAATTGTTGGGCCTTTTTTACCGAAACGCAATACACTGGCCATTTTCTCCCGAAATACAATAAACTTTGACCATTTTCACTTATATACTTTGGTAATTTTGTCCTGGAACAGAATGTACTTTGATCATTTTCTCCCGGAACAGAACATACTTTTACCATTTTATCCTGGAACATAAGTTTGCCATCTTTTCCCAGAACACTGTGCCATTTTTCATGAAAATCAAATATCTGCTTACATGACCAGTAATTCCCTACTTCGTAAGTGTAACATAAAACTACCCTACCCACAGATAATCCCGCAAACGTCATCAACATCAACCGCTGAACAACAAAACACTGAAGTTCTACAAATCATGGACGACAACACAATTTCTGACAATTTCATCTACGAGATAGCTGAAGAACAAGAAATTACTATGGAAGAAGTCAAAGAAATCCCTGCAAGTACTTCAGAAAACCCTGAATGGACCGTTAACATCTTACCCGATGACACCAAACCAAAATATGCATATATTAAACACTGCTCCTCCGGTAAAAAGAAGAGACACTTCACCGCAGAAATGAATGAAATCTCTTTACAAGGAGACTTTGAAAATTACTACATATTGCCAGATGTTGACCCGTCTGTGGGTGTTGAAATAACAACGAGCTATGAACCAGAAAATTATATTGTTGAGGAATACCAGCATCTTGTACTGGATGAGCGACCAAAGAAACGTTCTAAGGATGACTCGGGACGGAAAAAAAAGAAACGGTTGTCCACCAACCCTCCTATCAAGGATGAGCCCAGAGACTGGGTTATTGAAAATAATATTGTATATGAGCAGGATGAAGACTATGATGACCCGAAGAAAGTGGCTTCACGTGTTAGAAGAAAAAATAAGAAATACTTAGGCTATGATTTTGTTACTTAAGGATTTCTATGTGAGTCGACATTTGATTTTGAGTAGCGCTTTTTAGGGTAGGCGGGATTTTGAGTTAAAAAAAAAAAAAACTAAAATATATATATACAGTGTTTTTTTGAAGTGAAAACTTCTTTAAGTGCTGACGAATCGGGTATACTCGGCTCCAGTCGGCCGGTGACGCTGAATCCGCGTATTTTCGGCTTCAGTTTTTCAAAATGGTAGAAGAATTTTTGTCTTTAAATTTACTAGTTATATCAAATACAAAACGAAAAAAATTAAATTGATTTCAAGATTGTCAAAAAAAAATATCAATAGTTTTATTTTCGTGATCTTCTTCTAAATAAAAAAAATCATGGTGTAATTGAACTTTTTAAATCGCTTATTGTCTTCCCAATGCTGGGCATATCGCGCTAAAAACATCGTGGAGATATTTTAATATACTCAAAGTCCATATTACATCAACCGTTGGTCCCTACGGTCGTTACGGGTCGTCAGAAGCTTAAAAGTCTGACAACCAGTCTTATCAAGGGGTATCGTATTACCCAGTAACCGGGTTGTGGAGGTCAGATAGGCAGTCGCTACATGTAAAATACTGGTACTCAGCTGCAACCGGTTAGACAGGAAGCCGACCCCAAAATAGCTGAGAAAAAGCTAGGCAAATGATGACAAAACTGTCCTACGTTTGCCTACTTATAAATGAACTCAAAATCCTATCTACCCTCTTATTAAAAAGCTTGTTGAAACTAAAGGCGAGTTGGTTTTTTAAAGTCTTTGCAATGTGTAAAAATATATGATTAATTAAACATTTTTTTGGCAATAAAACATATTTTAATTTAGTTATTATAGAAGTTAGTTTTCTAGATCTCGAAAGTTTAGTATCTCAATTTGAAATGGTTAGGCTCGCTCCTATTACATGGGACTTAAACACAACTGGCGAAATCTGAGTGGTCCAGCTCTGTCTAACCCTTTGGGTATAACAAGCGTAATGATATGTGTTTTATTATATTAAATGCATCAAAATTTCCTTTAGGGACCACCTTGAAAGGGTCTGTTCAGCAATTTATTGGTTCCATTGAAAATAGCACCGTATTACCATAGCTTAAAGTAGAAAAGAAAAGAACAACTGAGTCGCGAGCATGAAAAACCGACTGTGTCGATATTCAGTCAATTTTCTACTTTAGATTACGGTAATAGAGTCCTATTTTTAATAACAAGATGATCTCTTGAATTGGTGATTTGTCAATACTGACTCTTCACGATGTATGAATATTTTCCATGTATAATATTTTCGCCTGAAATCCTGGCCCTTTCCTTTTTAGTTCAACAAAATATATAATAGACACAGTTTTAGACATCGACAATGGAACAGCGTCGGTCTACTTCTACTTCATATGATGTATGCTAGAACGACATAACAATATTTCTTAGTTTTGTCTGTGACATCTATCTAAAAGAAATAGTATTGGTATTTGGGGTGATAGTACTCAAGAATATACACAACTCAAAAATCTGAAATGTCAAGAAAACCCGCTCATCCATACAAAAACTTCTCAAGGCACACTTTTCGCTCTTTCCGAACAGACGACGCTGGTCGGGTTTACTCGGCTCCAGTCGTTCGGTGACGCTGAATCGGGTATATTCGGCTCCAGTCGATCGGTGACGCAGAATCGGGTATAATCGGCTCCAGTCGGTCGGTGACGCTAAATCGGGTATACTCGGCTCCAGTCAATCGGTCGCTAAAGCTAAATCGGGTATACTCTGCTATACTTTCGCCATTTTCCAGTTGGTCCCAAAATAACTTATATTTATGAGAACCATCTTAAAATATTGTACACTTTTATTAAGCACTGTCATTGCATATTATTTAATAATTAGGTAACTAGGTCCCAATATATTCCTATATATATAAAATTTGTATATAATTCAAAATCAAATGTCGACATAATAATATTATTAAGATTTTGTTTAAATTTTATGCATTCTTGTGCTTTGTTTTGTTGGTTCAACTGTTTAGAAGTTAAATATTTGACTGCTGGTTTTGAAATTAGACCAAAAACTGCCTGAAAAAGTCTTTAAGTTAATTAGGTTAATTTATGGCGAAATGAGATCTCTAACGCATTATGAAAATTATTTTTCGAGGCGAGCCTTTTTTTCTTCATACAATAGTATTAGATAGATAATATTTAAAGGAACCGTCAAACAGGATAATTTTCTCCGTGGAAACAATATCGTAATTGCAGAGAAAAAATCAGCATTTCCAGACATAATATACTGTTGTTCGACCCGAATGTATGAAAAAGCAGATTTTTTTCTGCGCGATGGAGGCACTTATACATGCAGTAATCGACAAAATAAAAAAAATATTTAAAAAAGTTATTTAAACGATTCATTTTCGATTTTTTAGTTCGGCCAGCTACAAAAGCGGGTTTTTCGTTTTTTTATTTTTGGCTCGGCACAATTTTATGAAATTATTGTATTGTCATCAATCCTTGATAAGTGAGCAAAGTTTCAAATTAATCCGACGTTTTGAAGGGGATGAAAATCACGTGCTAAGATTACATAGATACATACCAAGCTAATAAAACGGTGTTAAAAATGGACTTGTTTCTTCTAGAAGCTAGCAGTCAAATAAGAAACGGAGTTGAGTGCCTACCCATTAAGGTTTTTTTGTCATGAAATATAAGAAAATTTAACGAAATAAATCAGATATATATTCCTGTCATGTATATTCGTTTGAGCATTAGTTTTGAGTGTTGGATTAAAAAAAATATTGTGTTATTATGAAACATATTACTTATATACATATGTATTACGTAAGTATAAATTTAGAATAATAATCAAGACCACATAACATAGAAAGTTTTAGTCGGTTATAAAAAAACGATGTTTCATAAAAAAAGTGATACCTTCGCGGCCAAAATTTATGGAATAGTATTTTTTTTTATTTCCAACAAAAATGTCTACGCTAGGTAGTCCAGAATCATATATTGAATTCATGGTTACAATTTGCTGACTGATTAAAATGTTATCCTATACTAGCTATTGCCAGCGGTTTGAATGAGGTTTTTGGAGTAAAACTTCTTTACGTAGAGAGTACTTGGGGAGTAAGCTGGTGAATGCGTGACGAGAGCGTTACGAAAAGTGTGATCGGGCGAGGCGAACGGAAGTTGAGACGGAGATATAAGTTAGTGAAGATAGAAAGAGAGAGAGAGAGAGAGAGTTACGTTTCGTATCGTATAATTACTGTAGGGGCAAGAGAGAGAGGTGCGAGCACACATTTTCTGTCTCTCTTTCTGTCATAGCCAGTTACGTTTCGTATATCTAAAAAAGCTAAAGAAGTTTTACTTCAGTCGTGTAGTCTAAAGCAAATTCGTTTTTTTTTTTACCTTTGTTTTTGATACCGGTACCCAACATAATATGGGCATTGCTGTTAGCTAAGACCCTATATTTGATTGAATTTTCGTATGCAGAATGCAATCAGCATTAAATATACGAATATACTCAGTTTAATTCATTGGCGTTTTGCGTTTACATCTTACTTAACTCTGCCTAACCCTTTGGGCAATAGACTTGATATTATCCTATGTAAATCTTGCCTTTCTTATAGACCTTGATCATAAATACATGTTACGGGCGATTGTCCTCATAAAAGAGTTTATCATGGAATACTGTTTACCCTTATATAATGTTACCGTTCAAACCCGATTTTAGGATGAACTAGTTTCGCCTAGGCCAAACCAGTTCTCCCTACACGCGATAGGACAAACCAGTATAGACCTATGCAGAAGAGACAAAAGAAACAGCATGTACCTTCTACTACAGTAAAAAAGTAGCGATGTAGTGTCAGGGTTGCATTCCAATGTGAAACTTTAACCGTTGTAAACTGTGTCACATAAACATGTAGTCATCATGTTGGTGAGAAGGAGAAATGGTTTGGCCTAGGCGAAACTAGTTCATCCTAAAATCGGCTGGTAACATATACAATATGTAACTGAATGCAGAATAAGAAAGATATAGGTATTTTTTTAATATCAAAAATAAATAAACTTCGTAAATTATAGGCCCCGTTTCGGCTTTAAAATCAAAATAAACAAAATGGCTGAAGTTCCTACTACGATAGACCCAAATGTGGGTAGGTGATTTGTAATGTGGCCACAATCAATATAACTAATTTAATAAATAAACAAAGTTTTATCGTCATCACTACAGCCGTAAGACGTCCACTGCTGGACATGGGCCTCTCCCAGTTTGGGGGGGGGGGGGGGGGGTTATCACAATCGGCATGCGGGTTGGCGATGGCAGAATGGTAGTATAATATGTACATAGAGAACGCTGCTGCCCATTCTTTAGTAAGTCCCTTAATCGCCTTTTACGACACCCACGGGAAGAAATGGGGTTGTGCTATTCTTTGCGTCCGGCACCACACGGACAGTGAAACAATGTTTTATAAGCAGTAGTAAATATTCAGTGTCTATGTTGTGCAGATCATCTTTTATTCAATCGTTTTGAAGGTTCTTGGAATTGCATAGAGTTGTTAATTCCATAATTTTGTAATCATGTTAATAGAAAATAGGCAGCACTTCCATGGTTGTAACAGCTCTATATTAGATCTCATAAGGCGTTCGTATTTCCGAACAAGGACGATGATACCCGAAGCTTGCTTCTTGGGACTTATAGCAATAAGAAGCGTAGAAGATATATGTTATTTTTCTGTATGGTTGAGAAATGTTTTGTCAAATATTTTTTTAATCCAACACATATTCAATCATAGATGTAGTATCATGGTGTATATTGTTGTATAATTTAAGAACCATGAGTAAAACAGTGTTTTAAAAATAAAAACTTTTCTTTTTATTTGTTGGGTTTTCTTTTTAATCCTTATGTGAAGCTGTGAGGTGACATCTGCCTAGTACAGTCAGTCTCAATAATATCGAGACGAACAGTTCTAAATATATTTTTCGAAAGCCAATTATTTTTAAATGTAACCGTGGAGTTTCTTGCCGGCTCTTCTCCATAGGAATCAACAAATTGGAACCGTGCCCCACACAAGGAATGTGTCTGAATGAAGACAGTACAAGACAACTGTCATTCTGACAAGAACTTTATTGAATTGAAATAAAGTTTAATTTTCTTAGTTGTTCATTCAAAACTCATTTTGGACAGTCTGTTTATACCAATATTTTTTTTATGCTGACTGTTCCACATCCGATGCTAACGGGATGACTCTTTGTGTGGCAATACTTTACCCATTTGTTGGGTATAGAAAACTATATAGTCTAAAACTATATAGGTAACCAAAAGTATTTATTTTCTTCTTCCACCTTAGTTCAAAATTTTAATGACACTGAAGTGCATTAAAGCCATTCAATCTACTGATATAATAGTTTAAAAATCTAAGTTTCAAGCAAAATTACAGAACCAGCTGACCAATTTGTCAGCCTATCTAGTGTTTTTTTTGTTCCATTAGTTATTAACCTTTTGAGCGCCACGACAAAAATGCAAAATCGTGCCCTCAGCGCCAAGCTATAAATTCATCCTTTAATACCGATACTAAACACGTTGCCAGGTAATTTAATTTGACGTTGTATAAACCATTCTAGTATATTTTTTAGTAATCTAGAATAGTTGAAATAAAAGACACTTTACTTAATTAAATATTTATTTACATCTTAAAACTTAAATTACAAAGTTAATAATAATATCTTAGGACAACCAACACACCTTTATCTGGTCCCAAACTAGGCAGAGCCTGTACTATGGCAACCAGACAACTGATAAATATACTTATATATTTCTAAATACATACATATTATAGATAAATTACACCCAGACACAGAACAAATAATTGTGTTCATCACACAAAGATTTGTCCTGGGTGGGAATCGAACCCACGACCTGTCTTAGCAGTCAGGGTCACTAACAATTAGATTAACAGGCCAGTCAGTTAATATTAAAAAAGTATTAATAAAGGATTGTATTGTATATCATGCATTAAATTAAAACAGGAATTTGACCTTTCATTGTCCTATTAAAGGCAATAACAGTTTGCCTATTACATTCACACTAATTTTATATTAAATGAATTTATTTCGGTAGGTAGGTTGTACAAACACCCGAGGTCGGCGTTTCCTATCAGACTACTCTGAGAAGAAAGGCCGAAACAAACTCAGAAGTCACAGTCTTTTTTAAAGTCCAGACATAATCTTGGTCAGATCATGTAAAGATCATATGGATTGGCGTCTGAAATGGTCTTCTGAGGAAAGAACCACACAGATTGGATTGGACCTGTCCAGTCAGTGCAAGCATTTGTCACTAATCGTGCAGCTCAGTTCGGAATTTATGGAGCTCAACGATTTAACGAACAGTACCAATGAAAGGAGGAATTTGGGTAGGCCACATAAATAACTAAACATACTAAAATACTAACCTAAACCAGATTATACCAGCATTTCACCCACGACTTCGACCGCGTGAAATATATAGCTCAGCTTATAATGTAGCTTTCATAGGTGAAAGAATTTTTAAAATCAGTTAGTAAGTTTTGAGTTTAATAATCTGCCTATAATGTTCCCACTGCTGGGACACAGGCCTCATCTCGGTGAAACGGAGTGGGCCGTATTCCACCACGCGGGCCCAGTGCTGGTCGGTAGATGTCACATGTCTTCGAATATTTGTTTCTAAGACATGCCGGTTTCCTCACAATGTTTTCCTTCACCGTTTCGAGAGCACTGGTGATGAAATTATTTATTTACACTAAGTAAAGCGCCTGCCTGGGTTTGAACCCACGACACACAACTCTCACTGCTTTTTAGTTTATTCATTACAAACAACCAAATTTTTCCTCTTTAATTGGTATTAAGAAAAAAAAAAAAAAATTATGAAACATCCTGTTAATGATGTTTACGTATCAGACGGTAGAGAACATACCTACCCAGCGCACGAGTCGAATAGATCATTCCATCTCCATTTTCCATGAGACAAAATATCAAAAGACATTGCCCGCCGATGGGCCCCATATTTTCAGTGCCGGGCAGAGACTATTTACTTCTCAAAAATTAAGTCGTAATTTTATAAGTCCAATTTTATTTTATCAACATCTCTTTCACCCTAGCATTAAAAACCGTAACTAATAATTATTTTATTGAATCAGAGGTAGTTCTGTCATTAAAACTTAACCTGACTGTTGTCAAGATAGACCACAGATTATGTCAATTAAATGGTAGTAATCGATTGAAAATATCGATATATTACTATTCCGCCGACTAAAAACACCAGAGATGTTTACAATAGCTTTTCTCCGGTCATAATCTAGGTCTCATGTAACTGATTAGACGTATATTCAAATCGCGGATTAAAATAAGCAGCGGGCGGGTTAAAATAAAAAGAAAATAGAAATAGGTAGTAAATAAACTAAAACACGAAGGAATTGTAATCTGAGGATATATAAATATGTCGTGGTCAGATCGCAGAATTGATTACTTCATGATGTGACTAGCCATTTCATGAATTAGTTGCATTTCGTGATATGGCCAAGTAAAACTGGCTAGATCGTTTAAAAATTAACGTTTGATGATATCTCAATTGACGTTTCGATTTGAAATTGTTATTCACTTTTAGTAAATAATATAAATCATATGCAAAAGTATCTCTTTAATTATGTAAATAGAAAGCAAGAGCTTGTTTTTTACAAAGAGAAACTGTTTACAACTGTTGCACAAACAGCAAAATATCAACACTAACAAAAGTTACCACAAAACGGTCACACCACAATTGTTAAAAATCGACTTTTATCAAATCGATTTGGTAAATCGATCAACAAAATATTTAACATGGCCACACCTACCCCGCGTTCCGAATCACAATAACATCGCAGTTAGCGCGTCAAGAAATCGCCACGCTCTACGGAAGGGTTGTTTTGCGCGCTTACATACATCGATTTTGCGTAACTCGGAACGCGAGGAGAGTAGAAAGATTAATCTTTCAAATCAATACATCATTCAAATTGTCTATAAGTGGAATCTCAATTTCATCATCTTTAAAAATTACATTTCTCTGAAACTAGGGTGAAAAACTGAAAATTGATTTCAGGATCTAAAAAGGTAATAATTGTTCTTCAAAACCAAGTTAAAACCACCGTTGCCCGCGTTTTTTTTCTAGGGGCCCATATCTCCTAACAAAATGGGCAATGTCTTTTCAAACTACGTCATACGTCATCATGATGAATAATATTTTTATTTATTCAAAAGTTTTTTTAATTATGGATGTCATTGGTTACATGAAGTGGGCTGCCGTTGTAAGACGTATAAAATGTCACGGTGTATTAAGTGTAGACAATGAAATATAAAAGACACGTAGAGGCAGTCCCTGCCAACAATTAGTGGGAACTGGTGTAGAATGCGTGCAGTATACTCCTCTGCCTTCCCCGTTGGAAGACAAGCGTGATGATAAGTACTTAGTAGTCAGCGGCAGTGTTAGCCAGATAATCTCTTCTCCCGATGTTTGATGCTTGCTTATTCTGTACGGCCTCCAGTTTTGGACATTCTGTGAAAAAGTAATGATACCTATATGAATATTTTTTAAACAAACCCAAGGATATTGGAGCGTCATTTTTTACAAGAATGTAAACTTCAGTGGATAAAAAGGACTACGGAATGGTGGCTTAGATCTCTCACAAACTATCATAATAATAACAATAATTATGTATTTCTTACGTTCAGACTTATGAATAAAATAATCCAACAAATGTAGAAATTACGAGTTTTTGTTTAAAATTCAACCCTTTGGCAACAACCCTTAAAAGGTCATTAAAAAAAAAACAGAAATATTTTTTTATGGTAGAGCATCAATTTATGTGTATAGAAATATAATGTGAGAGTAAAGACCACCCTAATGTAGATATCTATGGTTTGTGCCCCATTTCTTCCTGTGGGTGTCGTAGAAGGCGACTAGAGAATGGGCAGCAGCGTTCTCTATACATTTTACCACCATACTCCCATCGCCAACCCGCCTGCCAAGTGTGGTGATTATGGCATACCCCCAAATTGGACGTCTTATAACTGATATGCCCAGTAGTGGACGTCTTATAACTGAAATGATCTATAAAGTATATCAAATAGATGATGTTACCTGTGATCCTGTGTCCCAAACCGCCACAGTACGAGCAGCCTTGTCCGTCCGGTACGGGCACGTCCGGCTCGCCGATCATGTCTAGCAGGAATGAGGGTACCTGGAAAATGAATTTGTTTATGAATATTAGCCATGGCGACACAGGACAGCGAGGACAGCGTGCGTGTATGACCAGATGAACCTAAACGAGGCAAAATGAGTATTTATGTATTGCTGAAGTTTCTGCCTACACCCATGGGAAAAGGCGCATCTAATGATGTATTTATGTATAGGAGAACTAAATATGCTAATTAAAAAACTGACACACTACACACCCTCACTCTTCACACTCTCTCCCACACTCACATATACTCACACATATCCACGCGTTTTGGCCCATTTCTATGCTCTACGCTCATTCATTTACAGTGCTGTTTGTATAATTTTAAGTTACCCATTTACTTTTAGTTTTGCATATTTACATTGTCCACACTTCAATTGCATAAGATAATGATAAGTGGAAGCGTGGAGTCTCCTAACAAAAGCAATTCCTTGCTTAAAAGGTGATCTCCAATAACATGTATCGAAATGTCCCTTTGTATTTATTTTATTTAACCATTTATGCACACATATAAATAGACAAAAAGAAAGGAACAGGAAAATATGTACAAAGGTAATGCTTATTTCTATTGAAATCTCTTCCAGCATACCTGCAATAGGAGAGAATATACAAAGAGATGAACAGAACAAAACAACAATACACAACACAATACACAATTGAAATAAACAATTTATTTATTTAATGACTAGCTTCTGCACGCGACTTCTTCCGCGTTAAATTTCTTGCGCTCCCGACCCTTCCCGTCGCGTCGAATCACCTACCCGTGCGATTTTCCCAGTTTTTGCAACATTTTTCATTATTGCTCTGCTCCTCTTCGTTGTAGCGTGATGTTATATAGCCTATAGCCTTTTTCGATAAATAGGCTACCCAACATAAAAATAATTTTTCAATTCGGATCAGAAGTTCCTGAGATTAGCGCGTTCAATCAAACAAACAAACAAACAAACTCTTCAGCTTTATAATATTAGTATAGATGAGGATTAGAGGACCTACCTTTTGCTGTGCCTCCCTCAACAGATGAGCCAGGTCCCTCAACACACTATCGTCTGCAGCCCTTCCCAACAACGTAGTAGCGACGCCCTCGCCACCAGCTCGTCCTGTACGTCCTATACGATGTACGTAGTTCTCTATATCTTCTGGCATGTCGTAGTTTATTACATGCTGGATATTTGCGAAGTCCAGACCTGGGGATTTTTAATATTGGAAAAATGTCAAGCCATTTTCAACCAAAAGTGTAAAATGTGGCATTCCGCGAATAAAGGTACCAGTAGGGAGGTATTGAGTTAAGGCCGCATGTAGAATCTAGAAGAGTCGCTTTATTAAGTTGATTACAACAAAAAAAAAAAAAAACATTTCTTAATTCTTTTTTTATGACAGACACCAAAGTCGAAATTCTGAAAAGACTAGTTTCGACAAAATGGAGTTTGAAAGTTAAATTTACAAAAAAACCATGTTCTACTCTCGGCAATTCCTGGCTAACGCCCAACACATTATATTCATCAATGTATCACTAACATAACCGATACTGTACTGCCAATATAAAAATAGTATTAAAATTAAAAAACTCAACATAATAATTATGAAAATATCGACATTTTATAAGACCTACCGACATCTGGTACCTTCTTATTAGACAATTCTTTTTAAAAAAATGTGCTTAAAAATGTTGTCTGTAGATGTTAATTGTAGCAAATTTTTTGTTGAACAATAATCAGTAAAAATCGCAAAATGCCATATTTACATATGATTTTACAAAAACGCAAATAACTCGGAAACTAAATGCCGACATTTGGTATCTTTATGCACGGAACACCACAAATGTCTACAATCCACAAATTCAGCACCATGAACTATTACTAAACATTAAGATGGTTACGCTCTGCCAGGGTCGCGAGATCTGTTTGAAAGACTTACCGTGGCCCTCTCATGGCGACATGGCGGGTACGATTGTCGCAACCCAGTGCTGGGCACGCCACAATTGCGGCGGTAAGTCCCCTCTTTGAGGAGTGGATAGAGAGGCGTCACGGCGTCCTCACCTTCCGCCTGACGCAGGTTCTCACCGGGCATGGGTGCTTCGGTGGGTTCCTGTTCAGGATAAAGCGGGAGGATACGTCCGGGTGTTTCCATTGCGAGGATCGCCTGGAGGACACGGTGGAACATACGGTGGAGGTGTGCCCTGCCTGGGCGGAGCATCGCCGTGTCCTCGTGGAGGCGATCGGCGGCGGCGACCTCTCGCGTCCGGCCCTGGTGCGAGCCATGGTACGGAGCGAGAGGGAATGGGAAGCCGTCACCTCCTTCTGCGAAGCAGTAATGCTCGCGAAGGAGGAGGCGGGGCGCGTGAGGGAGTGGCAGTCTCTGCGCCCTCACGTCCCTAGCCGCCGCAGGAGGAGACGCCCCGGGCGTCGGGAGTCAATAGCGGACTCCCGGCCACCGTAGGCGCGAGCTTGCAGGTGGCGAGCAACGGGTAGCTCGCCGCCCGGTAAGGACCAGGCTCGGGTCGACGGCGCGCAGTGTTCCACGCGCGCCTCAAAGAGATGTCAGCAGCAGTGTAGGGGTCTACTAGGACCGATGCCTGCCGGGGTCGCGTGATTGTTCGAAAGAGATACCGTGACCCTGGCACATTGGCAACTGATGGAACACGGGTGGGTTTTAGTCAGTAAAAGTCTGACACGCCCTCCCGCTCCGCCCAGAGCGGGAGAAGTCATTTGATGATTTCCCATCCTGAAAAAAAAAAAAAAACCGTGGCCCTGGCATATAGGCAACTGAAGTAACATGGGTGGGTTTTAGTCAGTAAAAGTCTGACACGCCCTTCCACTCCGCCCAGAAAGGGAGACATCATTTGATGATTTCCCACCCACAAAAAAAATGGTGGTTACACTAAGGTACCCGCAGAATTAAAATTTTATTAAGCTTTTGCAATCTGCAGGTCAGTCAGTTTGTATGTTGATTAAAATATAATTCGCGACAAATCATCATCGTCACGTACCTAGCCTTTTATTTTTATTTATTTATTTATTACATGGAGGACTTAAAGCTAATTAAAACTTACAAAAAAAAGGAAAACATAGTCATCAGAAAGCCAGTTACAAATCCTCACATATATATTTCCATTAATTAAATTAAATTAAATTAAAATACATTTATTTCAGATGACTTGATCCATACAATTCGATTTCAAAAAAATAAATAAAACGGGAAAAATAAAAATAAATAAACTTTCAAATTGCCCGCTTAATAAGGGATCGGAATAGCGGGGAAGAGATCCTATCTGCGATAGTCTGATAACTTATGGAAAGCAAAAGCAAACATTTTTGTTCTAATAATGAACAACAAATCTTAAATGTTTCTTGACATACCTTTGCTAGCTACATCAGTAGCGACCAGTACATCTTTCTCCCCTTTCCTGAAGGCCTCCACAGCTCGGGATCTCTCCTCCTGGTCCTTACCACCGTGTATGGCTACTGCCTCTACACCTGTAATATACAATAGTATAGAAGGCAGTGGTAAGGGCCGCGACTTACATGTCGCAGCAGGTTCGAATCCAGGCAGGGTCGCGAGATTTGTTCGAAACAGTTACCGTGACTCTGGCACATGGGCAACTGAAGGAACACGGGTGGGTTTTAGACAGGAAAAGTTTGACACGCCCTCCCGAGAGCCGATCCACCCAGGGCGGGAAAAGTTAGTTGATGATTTGCCACCCAGAAAAAAAAATACAAAAAAAAAATGGAAATAATTTACACAAAATAAAGACTTTGTGTAAATTATTTCATCACCACTGCTCTCATAACGGTGAAGAAAACATCGTGAGGAAACCGGCATGTCTTAGAACCAAAAATTCGAAGACATGTGACATCTACCAACCCGCACTGGGCCCGCGTGGTGTATTAGGGCCCACTCCCTCTCACCGAGATGAGGCTTGTGGTTGGCTGGGTGGCCAGTTGGAGCAATATAGGCTAATTATTTATGTATGTTATGTTAGCTACGCTTGCTGCCATTTGTTCCGTGTGATGCCGACATACACAACACACACACACACACGAACGAACACACACACACAAACACACACACACACACACACACACACACACACACACACACACACACACACACACACACACACGAATGTAAATAATGGCACCAATTTCCATTTCTTCCCGTGGGTGTCAGACTTTTACTGACACGCCCTCCTGCTCCTCCCAGAACACGGGTGTGTTTTACCACCCGTGTTCCTTCAGTTGCCCATGTGCCAGGGTCACGGTAACTCTTTCGAACAAATCTCGCGACCCTGGCAGGCGTCGGTCCTAGCGGACCCGTTCAGAAAACTCACCTTTAAGCAACAAATACTCATGAATAGCATCGACATCCTGCTTCCTCTCGGCGAACACCAGGACCGGAGGAGGTGTCTTCTGAAGACATTGCAGCAAATGTACTGTTCTGGCTTCAGCCTTCACAGGCTCCAGTTCCTGTCGAACGTTCAGCGACGCGGCGCCTGCACGACCTACGTTCACTGTCACTGGTTTTACTAAGGCTGACCTGGAAATAATGGAGAGTTTTATTATTCACCATTATTTCAGTCGAAGGATGTCCACTGCTGGGCAAAGGCAACCCCCAATTAGTGTTGAACAGACCGGTCTAGATGATCCGAGAGAAGACTGGGAAGGACGGACATCGACGTACAGTATTTGATTTTACTTATTTAGCAGGACAAAGGTCTATGACAATCCTGCTTGACTGTGCATATTGTTATTTTTTTTTTTACTAGCCTGCACTTTCCCACTCTTGGACAAAGGCCTCCCTCCACTTCTTCCAACTATCGCGAAGCCGCGCGTCCTGCTGCCAGTTTTGATGGAACCTATCCAGCTCGTCCCGCCATCTCCTACGTGGTCTGCCGCGTATCTTATTATACCTTTAAACGAGCAATTCTTGTATATATATATATATATAATCTGAATCTCGGAAACGGCTCCAACGATTTTCATGAAATTTAGTATACAGGGGGTTTCGGGGGCGATAAATCGATCTAGCTAGGATTCATTTTTATAAAATGTTGTTTTGTTCGTGTTTTCAATGACCAACTTAATCGATAATTAACTTGAACATAAACTTATTATTTTAAACATTACAAAAAAATACCGAGCAAAGCTCGGTCAACCAGATATTTATATTAGTTTATAGTTATTAGTTTCGTTAAATTCACTGGATTAATGAAATACAAAAATTGTTAAATTCTCAAATAATTTATTTAGAAAGAAAGAAGAGAAAAGAAAGAAAGCCTTTCCTTAACTATGCTGTGGTCAGCTTCCAGTCTAACCGGATGCAGCTGAGTAACAGTGTTTTGCAACTGCCTTGCAGTTTGGCAGAAGTAATATATCTTGTAAAACAACCATAACCACTTTTCCAATTTTTTTTTACATGGAGCGACTGCCAATCTGGCGTCCACAACCCAGTTACTGGGTAATACGATACCCCTTGGTAAGACTGGTTGTCAGACTTTCGGGCTTCTGACGACCCGTAACGACTGTCTAAGATCTACGAAAGACAGCCGGGACCAACGGGTTAATGTGCCTTCCGAGGCACGGAAGGGTTTTGGTATGTAAAGATGCACACCCATTCACAGACCAACCGCAGCAAGCATAGCTTAACCTGAACGATCAACCCGTGCGGCTGTTATTACTTAGCCACAAGCCCACAAGTAATTTATTTAAATCTTTATATAATTCTACTGTACGTGTTTATGTCACTGATCTCCTCCTAAACGGCTGGACCGATTTGAATAAAAAAAAATGGTATGCGTTTGGGTGGCAACCTGGATGGTTTAGATTCACTATTGGACCCGGTAGGTGGCGCTGCTATCGAGTTCTAGGAAACAGAACAACATCTGTACGGTCAGCTAGTTAAAAAATAAAGTTTAGATTTTAAGAAACATAATACGTCCATATTTGCTACGCCTTTCTTTAGTTGACCAAGGTTCCTCAAAAATGTTATATGCGGGTCAGAAGCTAGTGTTGCAAAGGCCTCGAGTCTTCGAGACGTAATTTTAAAGACTCGACTCAGTTATGCAAGACTCAGTGTGTTCAAAAGTCTCGAAGTTTATAGTCAAGCACTTGACTCTTAAAAAGGACTCGAGTCTTAAATCATCATTCGAAAGAGTTGGAATAATTCATCAGATTTTTTTGTATGCATAGTCACATCATAACCACTCATTTGAACTTTTCACCTTCTATTCGAGTCATGCTCCGAGGTTATCTTTAAGACTCGAGTTCTTTTTATGTAAGAGTGGAGTCCTTTTCAGACTCGAGTAGTGTTGCAAAGGACTCGAGTCCTCAAGTAGAAATTTTAAAGACTCGACTCAATTATGCAAGACTTGTGAAGACATGAATTGTGCTCAAAAGGCTCGCAGTCTAGAGTCAAGCCGAGCCCGAGTCATTCTCGAGTCTAAAAAAGGGACTCGAGTTTGAAAAAGGACTCGAGTCTTGTAGCTCATCATTCGAAAAAACTCGAATAACTCGTCAGATTTTTTTGTACGCAAAGTTACATCATAATCACTAATTTGAATTGATTGCCTTCTTTCGAGTCTTTTCAAATGATGAGGTACAAGTTTCATCTTCATGCTCCGAGTTTTTCTTTAAGACTCGGGTTCATTTTAAGACTCGAGTCCTTTTCAAGACTTGAGCTCGTTTTAACACTCGAGTCCTTTTTAAGACTTGAGGCCCTTTTAAGACTCGAGTGCTTATCTGTAGACGCCGAGCGTTTTGAGCACAATAAGTCTTGCATAATTGAGTCGAGTCTTTAAAATTAGGACTCGACGACTCGAGTCCTTCGCAACTCTAGACTCGAGTGGCTGTTAAATGACTCGGGCTTGGCTTGACTCTAGACTCCGAGCCTTTTGAGCACACTGAGTCTTGCATAATTGAGTCAAATCTCTAAAATTACGACTCGAGTCCTCGAGTCCTTTGCAACAGTATCAGAAGCTGCAAGATACCGCATCACATCATAATTTCTCCGATGCCTTGATTACTTGCAAGTATACACTTCCTTCACTTTTATTCATAATATCTTTATTTTTCACCTCGACATTATGTGATGTCGAAGAATGAGGAAAATGTCGTGATGAAAGTATTGAGTATGAATGTCGATGGCTATAAGAGTAGAGGGAGACTAAAAATATGATGTATGGACTGTGTGAATTATGGATATAGTTAACAACGGAGTGACTACCGAGAAGACGACTAATAGAGAAGTGTGGAAGAAAAATACATGTTGCGCCGACCACAAATAAAATCTTACCTAGCAAAATTCTGAATCTTCCTCGGCATGGTAGCACTGAAGAGCAGCGTCTGCCTCTGACCGGCGAAGTAAGAGAAAATCGTTCTTACGTCTTCTTCGAACCCCATGTCAATCATGCGGTCGGCTTCGTCCATGCAGAGATAGCGGCAGACGTTGAGGCGGACCTGAAGAGAAAAATTATAATAATATAATATCTTAGGACAACCAACACACCGTTATCTGATCCCAAACTCGGCAGAGCCTGTACTATGGTAACCAGACAACTGATAAATATACTTATATATTTCTAAGTACATACATATCCATACTAATATTATAAATGGGAAAGTTTGCGTGTCTGTTTGTCCGTCTTTCACGGCAAAACGGAACGACGAATTGACGTGATTTTTTAAGTGGAGATAGTTGAGGGATGGAGAGTGACATAGGCTACTTTTTTTTTTCTTTTTTAGGTGGCTGGGGTGAACTTAGAAAAGCCGTGCTTTTCACATGGACAATTGTATGTAGCAATTCTGTTCCGAGTTCTATTCTGTGTTCTAAATCAGGAAATGGGAACCGTGTTACCCCGAATTTAACGCGAGCGAAGCCGCGGGCAGAAGCTAGTTATAGATAAATTGATAAATTACACCCAGACACAGAACAAATGATCGTGCTCATCACACAAAGATTTGTCCTGGGTGGGAATCGAACCCACGACCTCAGTCTTTGTAGTCAGGGTCACTAACCATTAGACTAACAGGCCTGTCAATTAATTGAAATGAAAAGGGAAAATGATATATGAATGAGATTGCTCAATACATCAGTATATTGTTACCAATGCTAGGACACAGGCCTCACAGGACTCAGTGAGAGGGAGAGGGCCGTAATCTACACGGCCCAGTGCGGGTTGGTAGAAGTCACATGGCCATGAATTTTTGGGTCTAAGACATGCCGGTTTTTGAAATTTGACGTCAATTTAGTTCATGTCTTTTTTTCCACTAAAAGCCGCCATATTCAATTTAATGTGACGTCATTATAACCAGCGGAGGAGCAAGACATTTACACATACATACCGGTCGAATATTGTAGCATCTTTTGACATTATATTTTGAAATTGCTTGACATTATATTTTAAACCTCTTTGACATTATTTTGAAAGCTGTTTTGACATTATATTTTAACCTCTAAGTCCCTGAGATACCACATTTGGTATAGACACAATGGTTTTTTAATTGTGTCTGTAATTACGGCATTCGATAGGTTAAACTGTTTTAGATTATATTCAAAACTGTTTAAGCACTACGTATATAGTTGAGTTTCACTTGTAGGTTGGAATAATTCATAGTTCTTTGTATTTTTATGTAAATTGCATGTGTATATATTTAACACAATGTAAATTATTTTATGAATAAATAAAAAAAAATAACCCCATCTTTGCTTAGCCGTACTCGGGTAAAAATATGGGTTCTTGCAACAACGTACAGTGTAGGAAGTTTGTGATTTTCCTAAAGACACATGAAATATAGTATTTTTATCTAAGACAAAACTCACCATCTTCTTATCGAGCATGTCCATCAGTCTTCCGGGAGTCGCCACCATGATGTGTACCCCTCTCTGTACTACCTCCATACATTCTGATACAGCCACACCTGTTCAAAACAATGTGTAATTGTCAGGCAAAGTATACATACATACAATCACGCCTTTTTCCCATGGGGGTAGGCAGAAACCACGGAACGCCACCTGCTACAATCTCTACACACTCCTTTTGCCTCGTTTAGGTTCATACAATTGGTCATACACACACGCAGGTTACATCACCAATAAGGTCACTATATGTCCTCCTAGGGCGTCTCCTCGCGTTACCACTCACATCTGCCTTGTAAATACCTTTTGTAAGCCGTCCTTCACTCATCCTCTCAACATGACCAACCATCTAAGTATACTTTTTTGTTTACAAACCATCTATTTAAATACAGGATAAGTTTTTAACCAGTGCGCAAATTTTAACAAAATAAACTTAAACGAGTTATAATAACCATGCAATTTTTATTTTGATATATCTTAGTACAAAAAAATTAAGTTATCGTTAATGAAAGATGTTTATTTTGGAACTGATTTTTATGGTAACTTGCGCGTGGCGACGGTGAAGGTGAACGACCGAGCGTAGCTACGAGTAGGTACTCGGCTGGTAGGTATCAGCTGTTCGGTCGGTCATAATTCTAAGAAGTTCGAAGTACCTACGCCGGCGCGCGGTTACTGACCTATTCCTATTGTCGATATCATATTAGATACGAAATATGTAGGGTGTCCACAGTTGACTGATTTCAGGTCGGATCAAAATTAAAAAAAGTATTGCAAAAATAGTTGAAATGTGTTCTTTTACTGACACTGAACCAGCAAAAAAAATTTGCGCACTGGTTAATTTTTTTCATGTATAATAGTGAATTGGAAGTAAGAATAAGAATACGTTTATTTAGCTAAGTTCATATTCATCTTCATTTCAGCCGAAAGACGTCCACAGCTGGACATAGATCTCCTCCGTGCACCGCACGGTACATTCTTCATCTCCTCGGTACATTTTTTTTTTTTGCTATAATCGCCACGCTTGGCAGTTTATTGTTTGGCGATCGCAGTATGGTGGTAAAATGCATAGAGAACGCTGCTGCCCATTCTCTAGTAAGTCCCTTAGTCGCCTTTTACGACATCCACGTAAATATGCTAGTTGCGCCGTAAACTATGCTTGCGGGCTGCAGGGTTTTGCGTGACGTCAGTGCGATAGTTCGCATGTCACAGTGTAGATGTCGCTACAAGTTACTTAATGTCCAACTTACCTCCAATAGCCAGACAACTCCTGATTTCAGGGTTGCCAGTCATCTTGAGCTGCTTTATAAAGTGTTGTATTATATCGTGCGTCTGTTTCGCTAACTCTCGTGACGGACATATTATGAGGCCGTAAGGGCCTTCGTTTCTGAAAATAAATGAATTAATTGAGTATTTTTATACCTAACGGTCATTTGGGTATTATAAGTTTTTATTTGTAATATCATGATGAAATATTAGTATGGACTCTATCATGCACAGTAAATTAGGAGCGAGGAAAAGTGATGCCTACCATATCTCTAGCTCTCATTATTTATACCAATACAGTGGGCCCCCGGTAATCCGACAAACGTTTTGCAGGGCATTGTCGGACTATCAAATTTGTCGGATTATAGAGTACTGCCTAAGAAGACCCCCTATAGTCCGGCTTTTTAGGGTTCCGTTGCCAAATGGCAAAAACAAGACAGACAGACATGACGAATCTATAAGGGTTCCGCCCTTATAGATTCGTCATGTCTGTCTGTCTGTCCGTGTATGTCACAGCCACTTTTCTCCGAAACTATAAGAGCTATGCTGTTGAAACTTGGTAAGTAGATGTATTCTGTGAACCGCATTAAGATTTTCACACTAAAATAGAAAGAAAAACAATAAATTTTGGGGTTCCCCACACTTAGAACTAAAACTCAAAAATTTTTTTTTCATCAAAACCATACGTGTATTTATGAATAGGTCTTTAAAAATGATATTGAGGTTTCCAATATCATTTTTCAAACTGAATAGTTTGCGCGAGAGACACTTCCAAAGTGGTAAAATGTGTGAATGATAAAACTAAAAAACATAGGTATATGATGTACATAACCATATAAACTTCCACCGAAAATTGGTTTGAACGAGATCCAGTAAGTAGTTTTTTTTTTAATACGTCATAAATCGTAAACCGCAATTTACCTTTCATTCAATCAACTCAAATATAAAAATAAAATAAAAAAAAACATTTAATGTCATAAACATAAACCTTATGCATAAACCGAGGATACCTACAGGTTTGTACGGAACCCTCGGTGCGCGAGTCCGAGTCGCACTTGGCCGGCTTTTTACAATAGAGTACCTTGTAATCCGACACATTACAGATCCATTTCCCGTTCAGTCATGCATTATCTACATTAGCGAAGACTGTCAAAAAATATTCAATAATAATAGACATGTCGGATTACAGGGGGTGCCAGATTAGACAGGGGCCGTATTACCGGGGGTCCACTGGATTATTCAAATTTAAACCTCATTCTTTTACGGAGTCAGTTAATAACAGTCAGAAAAGTCAAGTAACTATACTATGCTAGTGTTTAGGCGACTGGCGAATAGACTCGAAACCAAGAAACTAAGTTTACTTGTAAATGTCACAAAAAAGCCGTAGTAATCAAACTAGTCAGAAAAGTTGAAATAAAAAAGTAACAAAAGTCGCATGTAGCAATCCTCGGAAAGGTCATAAAAGTCGGAAAGGTTACAAAAGTCGGAAAGGCTACAAAAGTCGGAAACGTCACAAAATTCGAAAAGGTCACAAAACTCAGAAGTCTCAAAAATCATAAATGTAAAAAAACATACTTGATGAAGGGCATCTTGACCTCTTGCTCCAGACACATCATGATGATAGGCAGCGTGAAGACCAGCGTCTTCCCGCAGCCGGTAAAGGCGATGCCTATCATATCTCTACCGCTCAGTACTGCTGGGATGCCCTGGACTTGGATCGGAGTGGGATGCTTTATGCCTTTAGCTTCTAGGCCTCGCAGGATTCCTGGTAAAAATTAAGTTTAGTCAATTTTTAAACTAGAGTTGAAACATTTGGGATGCCAAGTCAACTAGAGTTAAACTCAGAGAGGGAAATGCGTAACACACAAAAGGAAAAGTAAGGCTGTTCTCAAAACGGTTTATGGCCACTGACTTGCGAAATTAATGTTATTTTGCGTGTTTCTCTGTCTGTCTCTCTCTCATAGAATGCAAGCCAGTTATTTTCGTTTCGTCTTTCTATTTCGCATTGAAGAGTGTGGTGTCGCGACGATTATTTTTGTTGAGTATATATATAAATACAGGTTTTTTGTACATAATAAATAATCTGTACTAATATACTAATACTACTACTATATATAATATTATAAAGCTGAAGAGTTTGTTTGTTTGTTTGTATGTTTGTTTGTTTGATTGAACGCGCTAATCTCAGGAACTACTGGTCCGGATTGAAAAAAATATTTTTGTGTTGGATTGCTTATTTATCAAGGAAGGTTAAATAATAATAATAATAATAAAACATTTATTTTCAGGTAACAAAGACCCATAGACAAATACCTTACAAACTAACATACATAAGTATTATACAAAAACATGTGTTAATAATAGTACTATAAACTATGTTAGTAGCACTTCACTATTAAGTTAGCTTGTCCGTGAGCTGTCCTGTGGCACTTGTCCGCGGAAGCGACGGAACACCACGTCCTGTGGCCAAAAGTCTTCGTCCATGACGACGGGCAGATAGCAATTCGGTACACGCACCACAAACGCCTTGAAGTTGACGTTGCGGTGTGACTCCAGTAACTGTACCCTCGGCATGTACTTCGTCTTCTGGCGTACGTACTCCACAATGTCTTCCGCCTTAGTGGTGTAGTGTAGGCGGGAAATGTACACGGGAGTGTTCGGCTTAGCAGCGCGCAAGCTGACATCGGACTTTGCAGTAGCTTTCCCGCAGCGATTCTTGTTGGTTCGCGAATGGTGCTTCCTCCTTTGCACCGTCACGAAACCCTCTTCATCAGGCTTACGTTTCATAGTTGGATCGCCTGGGACACTCGCAGTGACGCAGGGTTTCATCAGAGCTGCAGACACTGGCAGCGAGACGTGGCGAGGAGTTCGGACAGCGCTGCGTAGAGGAGCGGTGCTGACGGGCGCGGGGCTGCGAGGCACGTGAGAAGGGCGTTTTGCAAGCTCAGCAAACGACGGATGCGCTGGCGACGAAACTGCTGACGCGGAATTTGACGGCGATACATCGCCGCCGGCTCCGCGACACACGTAAGCCACAACCACAACCAAGAGCCACAACCAAGAGCCACAACCAAGAGGAGCGGGGCAGTAATGAAAAATGCAAAAACGGGGAAAATTGCACGGGTAGGCGATTCGACGCGACGGGAAGGGTCGGAGGAACAAGAAATTTAACGCGGACGAAGTCGCGGCAAGAAGCTAGTAAAAAATAATAACAAAATGAATCCTGACAGTGTTTCTGCACAAGTTCCGGATATTGCTGATGGAGTTAGGTAAGTAGAGATTTTATACAGACAACAATAAATGCAATTAATCGAAAGGAACTTCGTTCCATTCGGGTGTCCCTTGACACCTCTCAAGTTTTATTTTTAGTAATGAAGTGTTTTTTGCTTCTTCAGTTTTTGGCGTGGTACCAACCCCACGCTTATTCGTTTGCTTATACTTGCTAAGTTATTTAACAGTGACAGGGAGGTATCATAACATTATCAAGTTACAAGCAAGTGGAAAAATATGTACCAAAGTACCTTACTAGCATTTAAAATTAGTCTTATTATCTTGCCATAAGATTGAATTTTCTTTGGCTCAATCGGCGGTAGGTAAAGTAAAACACATAATTTAAAAAAAAATACTGAAATCGAAGCAGTAGTCAATTATAAAGAAAATACTTTCAAGGACTTGCAACTATTCTGTTACAAATACGTCGACTTGAGAAATTCCTTCATTTGTTTCGTCGGTTAAAAACCAGTAGTCAATTATAAATAAAATACTTTCAAGGACTTGCAACTATTCTGTTACAAATACGTCGACTTGAGAAACTCCTTCATTTGTTTCGTCGGTTAAAAACCAGTAGTCAATTATAAATAAAATACTTTCAAGGACTTGCAACTATTCTGTTACAAATATGTCGACTTGAGAAACTCCTTCATTTGTTTCGTCGGTTAAAAACCAGTAGTCAATTATAAAGAAAATACTTTCAAGGACTTGCTACTATTCTGTTACAAATACGTCGACTTGAGAAACTCCTTGATTTGTTTCGTCGGTTAAAAACCACCCCATCTCTCTTACCCTTAGGAAACTTCATATGCTGGAAGGTCTTGATAGGCGGCGGGACGTCTTCTCCCTCCACCAATATCCTTAGCTGTCTGCGGACCCTCTCGTGACGTTCCTCTGGTAGCTCCAGGATACAGCGAGGTGGACGCCAGGAGGTCTTGATTGGGTCTTCGTACTGAATGCCTGGGGAGAGGAAGGGTGGTCTAAAGTTGTATTTGGATGGAATACTGCACATCACTAGTCCTTGTGCAGGTACAAGGACTAGTGATGTGCCGGATCGTTAAAATTGTATATCCGCGGATACGAATCCGAATATTTTTAGTGTCAAGATCCTCGAACACGGATCTTAACTTTCTTACTCAATCGGTGTCGATGCGCGTGACCTAGAAACGATAGTTGACGCCAATTGACGCTTTGACAGGGCATGTTTCGACTTGCATTGCGCGGTTTTTTCTTTTGTTATGTTTATAGTTTAGTCACGAAATATTTGATTTTTGAGAAATAAAAAATATCTGAATGGAATTTAGTAGTTTTGCTACCTAATCAATGATTGAAACTTAAAAAGGGGAAATGATCCGTTAAAGATCCGTCAAAAAAAAAAAGTAACGGAAACGGATACGGATCTTTCTTCTCCCTCGGATATCCGCGGATACGGATATACTGTAGATATCCGGTACATCACAAATAAGTACTGAGCCGTAATGAAAAATAACGCTACACAAGATTAGTGCGAAAAAATTGAGACTGCGCAAGATAACAGCGGAAAATATAAAACTGTATACAACGTTATTTTTAGTATATGCGAAACCTGAATATAGTTTGTTCAGAATCAGTAACTGAATCGATTCCAATAATTTTTACACCATGTTATATTTTGTCCCAAAAATATTTAATTACGCTTAAAAGTTAGTATCCGCAATCATCTGTTTGTACACGGGTCACGAGTTCACGACAGGTCATAGCGCGGGCTAGGCGGCGTGTGCGCACTGACTGCGGGATGGCGACGGCGCTCCCCTCAGTCGCCCGAATGCCATCGATCGATGCATACATATCGCGAGCGCGCGACCGCCCCGTGAGCCCTGGCTAAAGTGTTTTGTTTAGATTTTAAAATTATCATGTCTCTCTCGTACTCAAACGTCCGTACACTCGCTGTTTGTGGTGGTGTGACAGTGCGTCAGTGCTTATGAGAAAGACGGGCCCTTTTTTAACAGTTGCTTCAGTTTGTTTGAGTGAATAGTGATTACGCCAATTATTGTAGATAGTGATGATTAACATTTTTAAACACGCAAAGATAGTCAAGGGTACAAATTTATTATTTGTTTACAGCCTGCTGTGGTTCAGTAATGCGATGTTTAACAATTTTCATCCATTTTGAACTTTAAGTTGTTGACATAAGGTGCAACAAATGGCATTGATTACATTTTACCACTTACTACTGCATTTACGAATAAATTACATAATAATATCTACCTACACTTGACCATTACGACAGTCCAAAGCCTGCAAGCGTGATGGAAAATGTTTATCACCAACTAATACATAAACAATCACTGTCGCAAATTATTATCAATGAGTGAGAGAGAGCCGCGCGCGCGGCTGGCGTGGTGCCCTGCGGTAGGCTGCACATGTTTTTGCGAGGACAATCAGGTACCGTAACAAGCTTATAACTTTGTGATTATTAATGATACAGTTTTGAAATTTTTTTCATAGATTCTTTACATAAAAATACTAGACCCGTGTTTCGGGTTTCGCATAAACAAAAACTAATGTTGTAGATAGGTACTTGTATTACAGCTGTTAACTAAAATTAAAATAAGTTTACAGAATGCTGGGGCCAGATTTCTCTCATTTGTGGATCTTGGACAGTCGTTACGGGTCTCTAACAACCAGTCTTACCAAAGGGTATCTAACCTAGTTGCCTAACCTTGTCATATAGAGACAAATTGTTTGTGAGAGTTTTGTTGTGATTTTTCTTCAGGAATCTTTAGACCTAGCTACACCACTATCTGGGTTATTAAGTACAATTTTGATTGAAGATGGCATAGAACCATACCTTTAGCCAGCTCAGCGACGCCCATGAGTGCCTTGCTCTGCGCCACACTCTCCAGAATATGCTCCTCCTCCCTCGCTTGTCGTTCTGCAGCAGACAACGCGCGCGCTTCTGCGATTCTCTTCAGCTCGCTGTGCTGGTCCAGTAAGGATACGTTGTAGCGACGACCCCATTCTTCTTGAGAGGCTGTGGACAGTGAGAAATGGTTAAATTGTTTTTATTTTGTGAGATATTTTTTATAATTTATTCATTGGGTTTTGGCAGGAGCTTGAAAATAACAATTGTCTTTATAAAGTTTGAATGGTATAACAACTACTTTTAGGTAAACACCGCATGAGCTAAGTTAAATTCTGTTGATTACAATCAACAAAAGGTATTAACAAAGCAGGTGTGACTCCTGCCAGGGTCGCGAGATTTTGCGAGGCGTGAGTTTATGTATGTATGTAAGCTTACATTTAAGTTAAAGCCGCTAACTTAAAACTGAAGAGAAGATAACAATATTATGACTGTTTATATACGGACTTTGTACACATAACTAAAACTAAGAAAGATGAACTGGGTGCTTCACAGCAACTCTGATGAGCAGTTCAATTTTAGATTTCTGCTTAGTGAGAGAATCAAAGCAGAGATCGAATGAATTGACTATTTAAATATTTATCTATTTAGGATCTCCTTCCCGCATCCAGCGGATTCCTCCGCTGGATGCGGGAAGCACAAAACCAGTCGAAGTGGCGGAGCTTGGGGGAGGCCTATGTCCAGCAGTGGACGTCTTTCGGCTGACATTATGATGATGATCTCCAACAAAAGATGTACATGATTTTAAAAATTCTTTCACCTATGGAAAGCTACATTATACTGGAGTAACATGAGCTGGCATTATAGATGTTGAGTAACAAACATCTAAATCTCCAAACACTAACATTTATATGGTAAAAGCTCCTTATTCACGCTTCTTTCAATCGCGTTTTCACTATTTGCAGATTTAAAAAATGCAATCCAATCCCCAACTTAAATGGGTCTGGGCAGGACACGCTTGCCACATGCCAGTGGCGAAAGCACCATATAACACGATTCCTACCGGCTTGCCTTCGGGGATTCGCATTGGTAACTCTATCACTATTAAAAATACAATAGTATGTAGGTAAATAGTGGCTACTATTGTCAATAAATATAGTTACACTACGGGTATTTAATTCACCATAACATTCAAACAACAAAAAAGGTTATTTATAGCTTTTTATTAAAACAAAAGAGAAATGTTCTAAATTAACCCGACGCCAAAACGTCATAATCGGGAACTAAAAATTCATACAACAGCGATCCCGTAATGATGTCACTTTTGGTCACGTGGCACCGCTTGATATGTACGAGAGCAAGCCGCTGTACAACGGGTTATGACAGAGACAGGTATAGAAAAATGCGTCAGCGAGAACGAGATAGAGGAATATTGCATATTTTATTCGGTTTTCAGCTGTTCAATTTAATTGCATTTAATTCATTACATTCCTATATTAATTTTAGAATGATAGTAAGTATTCTTTATTGATGAGTCAGTAAGTTAAAGCCGACTTCGCTTCGGCTTCTCTTTTAGAAAAATTTACACCTCGCCACTGCCACATGCCAAACTGTGAGCGCTAGTACCACAGAACTGGTATCCTGAGACAATGAGGCAGGGTCGCGGCAGACCACGTAGGCGATGGAGGGACGACCTGGATAGATTCCGTCAAATTATATTGTGAATGTGAAGACCATGTGGGTCTTTTTTTAATTTTGTTTTCTTTCGTTCTCAGTAATCATGATCTGGCAGTTTGAGTAATTTATGTGGCCTACCCAAATGTCCTTTCTTTGGTACTGTTCGTCAAAGCGTTGGGCTCCTTATGTTCCGAGTTGAGCTAAATGATTAGTGACAAATGCTTGCACTGACTGGACAGGTCCACTCAATCTGTGTGGTTCTTTCTTCAAAAGACCATTTCAGTCACCAATCTACATGATCTTCACATGATGTGAACAAGATTATGTCTGGACTTTAAAAGAGACTGTGACCTCTGAGTTTGTTTCGGCCTTTCTTCTCAGAGTAGTCAGTTAGGAAACGCCGAACTCATCTAGTTTAAAAAAATATAATTGGCATGTAAGTGTTTGTACAAATCTACTTACAGAAATAAAATCATTTAAAATTGGCAGCAGGACGCGCGGCTTCGCGGTCGTTGGAAGAAGTAGAGGGAGGCCTTTGCCCGGGAGTGGGACAGTGCTGGCTAGCAAAAAAAAACCGGCCAAGTGCGAGTCGGACTCGCGCACCGAGGGTTCCGTACAAACCTGTAGGTATCCTCGGTTTATGCATAAGGTTTATGTTTATGATATTAAATGTTTTTTTTTTTAATTTTTATATTTGAGTTGATTGAATTAAAGGCAAATTGTGGTTTACGATTTATGACGTATTAAAAAAAAAACTACTCACTGGATCTCGTTCAAACTAATTTTTGGTGGAAGTTTATATGGTTTTGTACATCATATATTTTTTTAGTTTTATCATTCTCTTATTTTAGAAGTTACGGGGGGGGACACACATTTTACCACTTTGGAAGTGTTTCTCGCGTAAAATATTCAGTTAAGAAAAAAATTATTTTAGAAACCTCAATATCATTTTTGAAGACAAATTCATAAATACCCCACACGTATGGGTTTGATGAATTTTTTTTTTTGTGTTTCAGTTCTAAGTATGGGGAACCCCAAAATTTATTGTTTTTTTTTTTCTATTTTAGTGTGAAAATCTTAATGCGGTTCACAGAATACATCTACTTACCAAGTTTCAACAACATAGCTCTTATAGTTTCGGAGAAAAGTGGCTGTGACATACACGGACAGACAGACATGACGAATCTATAAGGGTTCCGTTTTTTGCCATTTGGCAACGGAACCCTAAAAATCCAATCCCTATATTCACAGGTAAAGATTTCTTTATTAGCGGAATCATCAATACCTTGGTAGATACATATTAATAAAAAGGATTACAATAGGTATCCTACCCAATATTCTTTGTAAATGCGTTATGAAATGGACAAAAAAAAAACTAAAATAGACCTTATTACAAACAAGGTTAAGGTATGTTGTTAAATGATATTGCCGCTGTATTGGTTCGGCCTTTGACATAAACCGCCCTGTTTTTGAGAATGTAAACAAACAGAATGAAAGTAACCTTATTACTCAATACATAAAGTATATTTTTTGTCATCTAGGAATGTATAATCACTACATAGTATAAAACAAAGTCGCTTCCCTTTGTCTGTCCCTATGTATGCTTAGATTTTTAAAACTATGTAACGGATTTTGATGCAGTTTTTTTTAATAGATAGAGTGATTCAAGAGGAAGGTTTATCTTGTATCTTTAAACGAGCAATTCTTGAATCTCGGAAACGGCTCCAACGATTTTCATGAAATTTAGTATACAGAGGGTTTCGGGGGCGATAAATCGATCTAGCTAGGATTTATTCTCAGAAAATTATCGATAATCAACTTAAACATATAATTCAATAATCAACTTTATCAATAATCAACTTAAACGTATGTATAATACGCGGGCGAAGCCACTGGTAAAATCTAGTCTCTAATAAATTATCATTCCATATTCACAGTTTCTCTATTTGCGGCATATTTACGGAACATATACCCGTGAATAATGAGCTTTTACTGTAGTATTAGTAGGATTATTCTAAGTCATAAAAGACACAATGTAAGGAGGGTGCAAGGATCGTAGCAGGTGGCTTTCTGTAGTTTTTGGCTATCCCCATGTATGTATAAAAATACAGAATCACAGATGTCACCCAAAATGCGGCCAAGCTCAAATGGAACTTTGCTGGACACGTTTCCCGCATGTTGGATGCAATGCAGGCTAAAAACTACCACAGCATGAGTTTCTGAATAAGTATGAATGTTTTAAAAATGTATGAAGATCACCTTTGCCATATAGTGATGAATTATTGATGTATAATATTTTAATCTTTGTTTTTAAGTAAACTATAGTTTTTAATCCATATACAAAAGTATGAGTGTTCTTAGGCTACTCGTAAATTTTTCTGTTGTTTTGTGTTTAACAAAAACGAAAACACAAAGTTTTAGATAACCTAAAAAATCGGATTTCTCACTTTCATCATCAGGGTCATTGTCACTAGAACTCTTGGGTTCTGCAGCAGCTTCAGCAGCTAGCTGACCAAGCCTTCCCAATTTCATTAATTGCTGTTTTTTTCGCTCTTTCACAGGAACGTAAGGTTCATAATTATCGATATCTTCTTCAGATTCTGACGAGTTTTCTTCGCGTCTATAACGTTTTACAGGCGGAGGATCATCTTTTTTATCTTCCATTGTTGTTTTTAATGTTTAATCTAACACAATGCAGTGAAAAACTGTGTAAAACAATGATATTCGATGGAAATTCGTAAATATTTACCATAGGTCCACAGAAAAAAAAATACAGTGACAGTCGGAGTTTATACGTTCCGTTACATGTTTTGTCGCCTTACTTTGAAAAACAAAACTATGTTAATTATGGCAAAAACGTAATGTGCTCTTTTATATTCTGTGAATTAGGTACATACATGGATGTACATACTAAGATGTAAGACGACCCACTGACCGTATTTCGATAATCTTCATGCACAAAAAGAATAACCATACAAAGGTATTGCAAGGCATCATAAGTTCCGCCCATATTAGATGCCTTGCAATACTGTAAGCGTTTTGTAAAGTGTAAACCAGTATGGTATTTGTGCAAAAGAGATTACGATATATTTACTTGAATACGTTTCAAAGAACTTAATTATATAAAACAATAATTAATTATTCATCGATCAAACAATCAAACTCAGAGGTCGAAACTATTTGTTTGTTTACAAAGTTTGTTTGATGCACTTTACACAATAACTTTTGCTCATAGCTTACTTTTACGTAATACCCACATTCTTCTGAAAAATTACGTTCCATTAAAGCTTTTGTTCATTGTTCATTTGATTTGACATTAGTTATGTATTTCACATAACTTACTCAATAAATCTATAGATCAAAAATGATTCTGGTTTTGAAAGAATTTCATTGTAGAATGTAGGAACTTGAATGCAAAATTGCAATTTTTCTGTCAAACAATCACACGATCAACGTGTTGTCATCTGTCAAATTGTCAAAATATGCAAGTGACACGTAACTTTATATAATTAAATTACCTATTTATGACCTCCAAATGTGTGAAAACGTGAAAATTTTCTCATCAACCGGTCATTAATATAGTATACAACATGTCAGATAAAAGTTTCGGCGACTGCCCGAGCAGGAACATTGTTAAAAACCCGCTTCTGTCCACTGCCGTGACTGGGCTTTCGATAGAGGATTTGACGCATAACGCAGTTTTGGTTCCCGTTGCGGCTACCCAGGGACTGATCACGGGATCAGGTGAGTACTATTATTTATTTTTATCCTATTTGTACGCCGCAAACACGTTTTTCATGACGTTGTGCGGCAAAAGAAGCCAAAATAATCGACATAGTTTTTCGCGATCCCAATGTCATTATTCGCGATTTTTCGCGAATTCTTGGCTATTAAACGTTTTTCAGTCTTTGCTATAGTGTTAAATGACTCGTGAATGCAATTTATTGATAAATAAACTGTGTTAGTGTCTTGTGAAGTGTATAATTTGTTACAAAACTTAAGTGGTTGAGATGTCGTTTCTTTACAAATCATACAAAAATGCACCTTTTGAATATGGTTTTACGCCGGAAATGCGTTTTTCGTTTCGTTCTAAATTCAAAAGCATGGAAAAATACTTTTATGATGCTACACTTGTGAGTAAATAAATAAAGCCAAATTGTCTTTGGTTGTTTGACCAAGAAGGTTAGATTACAAACTAGATTCATTGCCAGTTTTTGCTTCTTGATATTTTCTAAAAGCTTTGTTCATCAATTTCATATTGTTTTATGTAGAAGATGGTGATGCAATAGAGTTGATAAGTTTGCATAATATATTGTGTATAAATTATGATGTTGAGCATATAAATTGCTGAGGTCATAGTGGAAACCTAATAATATAGTTTTACCCTAGTGGAGAATGATAAAAGTTTCTCTGTTCCATACATAAAACTTTGAGAAACCATAGGAGGGTAACTTGACAAATGCTGGTCACTGAACCTCCATGTCACAACAAACATTTTATTTATATAATCAAGGGCAACCAACAAAGCTTACACCAAAAAATACATGTTACAAAGCACTTATATTGTTACATATTATAGTGTAGTCTTGTTAAAGGCTGCTGCAGCATGCATTGAACATAGGAGTAGGAAATACAGTTATAAAACAGATTTAACTTATTTAGATAAATTGTTACATAAATACAAATTATTCTGACATATATCCTACATACAAATACAAATGAAAACTTATTCAGTTCAATGAAAACAAACTTATCTTAAAATAAAAAATTGTAGATATGTATGACATCTACAAACTCGCACTGGGCCCGCTTGGTGAATTACAGCCGACTCCCTCTCACCTGCGGAAATTTTCTAGGTTAATTTATGTATGCCCATGGTTTCCTATTGTTGGGCAAGTTCCAGTACTAGACAAAAGTCTCCCTCCATTCCCTCCACTTTTCTGGGCATTTTTTTTTGGGTGTGAAATCATGATATGGCATTTACCGCTCTACGGTGGAGCGGAAGGGCGTCGCAGACTTTTACTGACTAAAACCCACCTGTGTTCCTTCAGTTGCCCATGTGCCAGGGCCACGGTATCTCTTTCGAACAAATCTCGCGACCCTGACTCAAGCCCCCTTGGCTTGCCTTTGCCCAGAAGGGGGACACCTCCGCCTTGCCTGGCCCCAAGTCCGAAAATTAATTTTCACAAAAACAAATTATCTACAAGTACACAATATTGATTTAAAAGTATGTAAAAATAGCACTGAAGTGTATTGAAAATAATTAGAGACCAAAGTCTTGTGAATTTTGTTACTTTAAATATGCTTTTTTTTGTATCCATATATATAGTAATAACTTCGCATGATATTTGTTAGGGTGTACAGTCTCAGAATTATTTAAAAGAGTTACCATGGCCCTGGCATAGGCAACTGAAGTAACATGGGTGGGTATTAGTCAGTACAAGTCAGACACGCCCTCCCGTTCCGCCCAGAGCGGGAGACGTCGACGAAAAAGGGTGTTATGTACGAAATTTAAATAAATAAATAACAAGTAAAGAAGAATACACTTAAGTTCTCCTCAATGTCATGTGATGCATCATTGTTAACACATTAAATGATAGCAGTGCCGTAATTGAAAATCTATTGTAGCTGGTAATTTGGAGCCAGCTGGAGGGCAATTGGTTGGTGCAATTGCATTTTATCATGTTGCGTTATTTGTCACTTGGCGGTCAGAACAACTGTCGCTTCATGTAAAATACTGGTTTTTTAGCTGCATCTAGTTAGAGTGAAAGATGACCAACATAGTTGGGGTTAACCCATCATTGTACTTCATCATGGCAAATGGAAATGAAACAGTTTGTTCTGTAAATAGGATATCAGAAACATTTTTACATGTGATATTCTCAAAAAAATTGTATCTGATTTTGATTCTGAAGATGGAGTTGACATGCCGAAGCATGGATGATGGAGTTGCATGTTGAAGTCTGACACGCCTTTCCGCTCCACCCTAGTGCGGGAGACGTCATTTGATGATATCCCAACCACAAAGAAAAAAAAGATGGAGTTGACATTTCCTATCCGACTCCCCCTGAGAAGAAATGGCGTAACAAAGTCAAGGGTCAAATTCTCTTTTAAAGTCCAGGCATAATCTTGATCAGATCATGTAAAGACAATGTAAATTAGTGCCGTGAAATGGTCTTTTGAGGAAAGAACCACACAGATTTGGAATCTGGGTCACCCTTTCTTCTATTGACTGGCCTGTTAGTCTAGCAGTTAGTGACCCTGACTGCTATGACTGAGTTGTGGGTTTCCCACCCAGGACAAATGTTTGTGTGATGAGCACAATCATTTGTTCTGTGTCTGGGTGTAATTTATCTATAATATGTATGTATTTAGAAATATATAAGTATGTTTATCAGTTGTCTGGTTACCATAGTACAGGCTCAGTCTAGTTTGGGATCAGATAACGGTGTATTGGTTGTCCCAAGATATTATTATTATTCTGGTTGTTATAAGAAGTAGCTAAGATATATATTTTTCATTACCTTGCACTTATTCTCAGGGCTTATTTCTTGAGGATATTTAAACTTCAGCATGCTTGATAAAAACATTTTCTATGGCATATCTACACTTGTAAATCTTACAAATATGCGAAAGTTTGTGAGGATGTATGGATGTTAGTTACTCTTTCACGCCAATACTCCTGAACGGATTTGAATGTAATTTGGCGCACAGATAGATTATAACTTGGAGTAACACATATGGTACTTTTTATCCCGGTAGTACTTTTCCGTGGGATAATTTCTGACCTCCACGGAGCCAAGCCACTGGCAAAAGCTAGAAATTAAATAAAAAGGTACCTACATAACAAAAACCTAACATTACCTAACACCATATAACGAAATTAACCCATATGCTATGGAAAATTGGTGATCTTACTGTGCTTTGTCTTGGCGGCTAACAGACGCTCTGCATATGACTATGAAAGTCTTTGCAATGGGATGTAAACAGAGGTTCCTATGCCTCTTTTTAGGTTTCCGTTGCCAAATGGCAAAAAACGGAACCCTTATAGATTCGTCATGTCTGTCTGTCCGTCCGTCCGTCCGTATGTCACAGCCACTTTTTTCCGAAACTATAAGAGCTAGGCTGTTGAAACTTGGTAAGTAGATGTATTCTGTGAACCACATTTAGATTTTCACACTAAAATAGAAAGAACCAATAAAAGACATTGCCCGTTTTGTTAGGAGATTTGGGCCCCTAGAAAAAAAACGCGGGCAACGGTGGTTTTAACTTGGTTTTGAAGAACAACAATTACCTTTTCAGATCCTGAAAACAATTTTCAGTTTTTCACCCTAGTTTCAGAGAATTTTTTTTTTAAAGATGATGAAATTGAGGTTATAAAACAATATTTTTTATAAAAATATTTGAAATTAAAATAATAATATTGTTTATGGATTAATATTGATTCCAGAATGAAATAAAAACATTACATAGCATCTTCCGTATGCAAAATACAGGCTCAGTCGTGGAGTTTTAGACACCAGCCCGTTCTACCTATTACCTACATAGCATCTTCTGTTGCTAGATATATGTATTATGTTGGACTGACCACCTGGCAGTCAGCATTAACTGGGCTTTGCCCTAACCACTTATTAGAAATAAATACTTACCAACGGTTAAAACCTTCGGTTAGAGGAGCTCATGGGTGTTACAATAACCGCACAGATCTATCTCAAGTTAAGATAAGCTTGGTCAGACTGCGAATGGGTGACATACAAATTCGTCCTGAGTGGCTGTTAATACATTCAAGCTGTTGGTTGTGCGTGCTATAGGTATTTAAACCTTAGATACTCGTTATGAGTAGCCAGAATCCCGCAAGTGTGATAATCTCTCTGTTTAGTTATAAAGGAGGTTAAGATGCAGTATGCTGCTATACAGCTGTTTAATTATAGAGGAGGTTAAAATACAGTATGCTGCTATACAGCTGTTTAATTATAGAGGAGGTTAAAATACAGTATGCTGCTATACAGCTGTTTAATTAGTAAAATAATCAATAACAACAATAGACATTTATTCTTCAAGGAATATATTATGTAGAAATTGTGCTGGGGCTATAGTTGGTATAGGAATCACAACATCTGCAATGATGTTACGGTCTATGTTATCAGACACTGGTGCAGACTCCACAGTGGGTGGTTTACAGCCAGCAACGGGTGGCCTCTGTGTTACTCTTGATGCAGCCTCCCAACAAGGACCACAAACTCATTCCAAATGCAAGACCTAAAAACATAAATATTATATTTATACTATAAATTGTTATTCAATTACTATGTATATTATGTTTAAATAAATAAATAAGAATAAACACTTACGTGATGAGCTGGTGTCCATCTTAGTATAACGTTCCTTTGAGGACAATCTTGACTAACTCTGTGAGTTCTGCGACTTGCAATTGACAAGCCACACGCAAAACATTTGTTTAGGTGTCCAAGAGCAGGGTATACAAGGGATAGACTTGTGTCAGATGATGTCCGGTTTTCTAATAATACAAAAATATTCTGCACACAGGATGTCATCAGAAGATACCTGAGAAGATAACAAAAAAAAAAACTGTGAATTCCTAAGTATAATATGTAAATTATTTCATGTGCTTAAAATTCATTACAAAATAGTTTTACCACAAATGATAGATTATATTGTAAATCTTTTATTATAACAAGGGAATAGTTAAGCAGTATATCTAGAGGATAGTCTGAGACGAATACATGATATATGACATTTTGTTTATAAATGAAAATAAATGTATGATAACATAAAAAGTTCAAGTATGCAGACAAAAATCTTACTTTTTACATTATATCTGTTACTATTGTGTGCACAATGGCTTAATAACCTTAGGACATAGAAAGCATGTCTTTTCATAGAAAGCACACTTCAAACATTGCTTAAAACGAATTAGAAGTTAGCTGCTTGAATATTTACCTGTTTTGTCAAACAATGACTCCTTGATTGACCAGGTAGGCATCGTAAGTATTCATATAAATATTGTAAATGACATATTAACTTACCAATGTAGGTGTTACCCAGGATCTCAGAAGGTTTAAGCATTGGTTCATCTAATTCTTCGATTTGACGTCTACGAACATTAGGCGCCAGACGTAAAGAGCAATTGACATACCGCTGCACCGGCGAGATAAAGAGTAGTTTACCCGATTGCAGAAATGCACACATTTATCACCATTTATCACTAAAAAACAATTTGAATGATGTAGGTATTGATTTGACAGATTACTCTGTCTAGTCTAGCCTCCGTTCCGAGTTACGAAAAATCTCTAATATAAGCGCGTCAAACAATCCTTCCGCTAAGCGTGGCGATTTCTTGACGCGCTAACAGTGCAGCGGCAGCGATGTTATGGTGATGCGGAACGCGAGGTAGGTGTGGCCATGTTAAATATTTTGTTGATCGATTTACCAAATCGATTTGATAAAAGTAGGTAATATCATTTATGAATTTAGGTGTGACCGTATTGTGGTAACTTTTGTTAGTGTTGATATTTTGCTATTTGTGCAACAGTTGTAAACAGTTTCTCTTTCTTTTTTTCCTGCTTTCTATTTATACCTAATTAAAGAGATACTTTTGCATATGATTTATGTTCATATTTATATCAAAAGTTAATTTTTAAACAATCTAGCCAGTTTTAGTTGGTCATATCATGAAATGCAACTAATTCATGAAATGGCTAGTCACATCATAAAGTGATCAATTCTACGATCTGACCACGACATATATATCCTCAAATTATAATTCCTTCGTGTTTTAGTTTATTTACTACCTATTTCTATTTTTTATTTTTATTTTAGCCCACCCGCTGCCTATTGTGATCCACGATTTGAATATACGTCTAATCAGTTACATGAGACCTAGATTATGACCGTAGAAAAGCTATTGTAAACATCTCCGGTACTTTTAGTTGGCGGAATAGTAGTATATCGATATTTTGAATCGATTACTACCATTTAATTGACATAATCTGTGGTCTATCTTGGCAACATTCAGGTTAAGTTTTAATGGCAGAACTACCTTTGATTCAATAAAATAATTATTAATTACGGTTTCTAATGCTAGGGTGAAAGAGATGTTGATAAAATAAAATTAGACTTATAAAATTACGACTTAATTTTTGAGATGTAAATAGTCTCTGCCCGGCACCAAAAATAAGGGGCCCATCCGCGGGCAATGTCCTTTGGGGTTCCCCATACATAGAACTGAAACTCAAATTTTTTTTTTCATCAAACCCATACGTGTGGGGCATCTATGAATACGTCTTCAAAAATGGTATTGAGGTTTCTAATATCATTTTTTTCTAAACTGAATAGTTTGTGCGAGAGACACTTCCAAAGTGGTAAAATGTGTGTCCCCCCCGTAACTTCTAAACTAAGAGAATGATAAAACTAAAAAAAATATATGATGTACATTTCCATGTAAACTACCACCGAAAATTGGTTTGAACGAGATCGAGTACGTAGTTTTTTTTAAAACGTCATAAATCGTAAACCGCAATTTACCTTTCATTCAATCAACTGAAATATAAAAAAAAAACATTTATTTTCATAAACATAAACCTTATGCATAAACCGAGAATACCTACAGGTTTGTACGGAACCCTCGGTGCACGAGTTCGACTCGCACTTGGCCGGTTTTTTCTAAACCTCTTTCAAAATTGTATGGTTTCCGTGGATCCCCTGCTGCTACATTTCTACCATATTCCCAAAACTAATAAAAAAACGTGAAGATTAGGTGTAATGTAGATGTCAATTGGTGTTCGAAATGGTCTACTAGAACTACAAGTTTGAGTAAACCTGTCCAGTCAGTGCACGCATTTGTCAATTAACCATGCAGCTTAAACGAACAATACCCAGGAGCTTTTCCTGTAGGCAGAAACTACAGCATGCCACATAAAGGAGTATCCCAACATACTTCTCTGCCTCGTTCATACATCAGTACCTTAATTGCCTAACACTATGAATCACAATCTGAATCATCAAGAATAACTAATACATATTCTATTTAAAACAAAACTTAAACTATCACTAAACACGTAACGATCACGGCGTCGTGTTCCGCTGCGTGGTGTCCCGTACGTAACCATCCTCGGAAACGTCGATATACGACACCTTTCGGCCAAAAGTCCTATCTCAAGCAGAGGGGTAATTGCGGAACTTTTATCGGTAGGAATTGGTTTAATATTCATAGTTAAACAACATTCATTGCGTTATTTACGTTGCTGAGCCACAATTTATTCGAACAAATGACGCAATGGTTTAGAAATAATCTTCAATCCCATTCAGATTCTGATAAATTGTGCGTTTCGCAATTAGGGTGCAGGTCTGTAGATGGTGGGATTGGTGGGTGTGTATTGCTAACCCATTGCTTCATTATGTTCGACAGTGTGAATAACGCAATGGATGGTGTTGTACTGTCAAAATTAAAACGACTTCTACTGCTAGTGTGTGCAGAGCAGTGTTGCCGACTTCCACGGTCTGGATTACCCAAAAATGTAACTGAAAATCCCCAATTTTGGGGAAAATAAAACCGATATTCCCCACATTTTCCCCACAAGTTTTCAGCAAAGAAATAATATAAATCAAATATATTTATTATTTATACTTAAGTTCTTAATTATTTAAATTAAGGCTTAGGCTCTTCAATGCGCCATTTTTTTTTTTTTGTTAACATATCATTTGAAGGATCAAATATTAGGCTCCCTCCCTTCTTCTTAATATCTTCTCTAGTGGCCATAAGCGTTACTAAAGTGTCAATGTGCAGGCAATTACGATTCTCTATTTTCAAATTCTTCCGAACGCTAAATTTCCTTTCGACAGATGCGTTTGAGAAAGGCAGAACCAGCAATAGGCTTATTGCGTATTTCAAATTTAAAACATTTCATGACCTGCACTGTTTTTAAGATGGATTACCTTAGCCCAGTATGTTTCCGGACTGTCATCATCATGCAAAACAAGAGCAGAGTAATCTAGCATCGCATGACCCCTCCATTCGTCATTTAGTTTTTGATTGGGGAATTCCCCATAGATTGGCAACGCTATTCGGTACAAAGCTATAGTAAACAACAGGGACTTCCGCGATAAACGATAAAGTTTGATGAAGGATGGATAAGTTGAGTTTAACTTAAATCAAATATAAATAATATATAAATTATACTTACTTTATATACTACTTCTATTACTTCTAAGTTCAGCTCTAGTGTAAATGTCTAAATTCCCCACATTTTCCCCACATAAACGCTCTCCCCACAAATTACCCAATCGAACTGAAAATCCCCGCAGTTTGGGGAATTCCCCACAGATTGGCAACGCTGGTGCAGAGCTAAGAATAAGGAAGGGGTCAGCTAGGGCTGACGCTTGCCAGGTCGCGAGATTTGTTCGAAATAATTACCGTGGCCCTGGCACAGGTAACTGAAGAAACGCGGGTGGGTTTTAGTCAGTAAAAGTCTGACACCCGCTCCACCCAAGAGCGGGAGACGTCATTTGATGATATCCCACCCAAAAATTATAATAAGTTTCCCAATACCTGGAAAGCAGGAAAGAGCTAAGCATAGTAATATTTAAAGCTTTTTAAAATTAATTGAATGTTAAATATATCTATTGTAATAATGTTTTTGATAATGATGTTTCTATTTAATATTTTGGACCTACGTTGACATAATTGTTTCATTTTGACATTAATTGAAAATTTGTATTTAACTTCTAACTATTTCTAATTAATTATGTAATCAATCAGTTTAATTTAATTTATTTACTTATGTCAGTGTTGTCCATTTTCATTAAAGTTGCTATTTATTTTTTTATTCTTAACTAGCTTTTGCCAGCGGCTTCGCCCGCGTGGAGGTCGGAAAATATCCCGCGTGAACGTACTACCGGAATAAAAAGTATCGTCACTGCTCGGCTCCTATGTGTCTTAGCGTTATGTTATATAGCCTATAACCTGCCCAGGAGTATGGACTATAATCGTACCAAGTTTGGTTAAAATACCTTTAGTAGTTTTTGACCTATGCGTGCACATACAGACAGACAGACAGACAGACAGACAAAAATTTTACTAATTGCATTTTTGGCATCAGTATCGATCACCATTCATCCTCCAATATTAATTTTGAATATATTTTCAATGTACAGAATTGACCTCTCTACAGTTTTATTATAAGTATAGATAGATTTGTAATAATTTAATTAATTTAATTTGCTTAATTAATATTTGCACACCATGACAATATGGTAAACATGTTGCACAACTCTATGTACGTAACACCATGCATGCTTTTTCTTTTAGTGATTGTATGTAAACACGTGTTTGAGCAAATAAAGTTATCTGAATCTGAAAAAAAAAGTGTGACAAAATTACCCATTTGGTCAGTCACGCACGCCGCCGCGCCGGTTGCGAGTACTACGCGTATGACCTTTCTGAAGAACATCATAAACTCGAATGTCTTGTCATTTATTCGTGGTGCAATATCCTGTTCAATCGGTGTAATCGTAATTTATGTCAAATATGAGCTTCCTAATTACTGATATAAGAAAAATGCAAGTAACTGTGTGTAGTGAAGTTTACTTTATCATCATGATAGGTAAAAAGATAAGGGATTTAATACATGGGGGAAGGCAGAAACTAAAACCGGCCAAGTGCGAGTCGGACTCGCGCACCGAGGGTTCCGTACAAACCTGTAGGTATCCTCGGTTTATGTATGTAAAAAGAAACATTTAATTTCATAAGCATAAACCTGTATGCTTATGAAATTAAATGTTTCATTTTTAATTTTTATACTTGAGTTGATTAAATGAAAGGTAAATTGCGGTTTACGATTTATGACGTATTAAAAAAAAACTACTTACTGGATCTCGTTCAAACCAATTTTCGGTGGAAGTTTACATGGTTATGTACATCATATATTTTTTTGAGTTTTATCATTCTCTTATTTTAGAAGTTACGGGGGGGGGGGGGGACACGCATTTTACCACTTTGGAAGCGTCTCTCGCGCAAACTATTCCGTTTAGAAAAAATGATATTAGAAACCTCAATACCATTTTTGAAGACCTATTCATAGATACCCCACACGTATGGGTTTGATGAAAAAAAAAAATTTGAGTTTCAGTTCTAAGTATGGGGAACCCCAAAATGTTTTTTTTTTCTATTTTAGTGTAAAAATCTTGATGTGGTTCACAGAATACATCTAATTACCAAGTTTCAACAGCGTAGCTCTTATAGTTTCGGAGAAAAGTGGCTGTGACATACGGACGGACGGACAGACAGACAGACAGACATGACGAATCTATAAGGGTTCCGTTTTTTGCCATTTGGCAACGGAACCCTAAAAAGCGCCATATGCTACAGTCCTTACTTATCTGCGTAGTCTTTTCCCAACAATGTTGGGGTCAGCTTCTAATCTAACCGGATACAGCTGAACACCAGTATTTTACACTAGCTTCTGCCCGCGACTTCGTCCGCGTTAAGGGAGACTTCGTCCTTGGAGTGCCATATTTCAGGTGTTTACGTTTTATTTTTTTTAAAGGAAACGAGTAAAGCTTTTTGAGTGCGGTTTTTTTCTTGCTTTTATTCATGATATATAGAACGCCAAAAAATATATTTTGAGAAAAAAAAACCAAAATGGCGGCCGTTGCAGCTCCGCGAAAACAAGTCCTCAAATCGCGGGAGGTAAACGGCTGACATCACTGCCCCCTCTTTGTTGATCTGAAACACAAATTCAAAGCATATTACCATTGTGTGACCCTTTGGCCATGGAATGACGGATGGGTTTTTCGTTTAGTACAAATTTCGAAAAATGGCGGCAATTTAAAAAAAAAGATCGTATTTTCGCGCTTTTTTTTGCATAAAAAGATAAATAATAAATGCAAAAATGTATCTATCGAAAAAACGATCCGTCATTCCATGGCCAAAGGGTCACTTATTGATAATATGCTTTGAATTTGTGTTTCAGATCAACAAAGAGGGGGCAGTGATGTCAGCCGTTTACTTCCCGCGATTTGAGAACTTGTTTTCGCGTAGCTGCATTTTGGGTTTTATTTTTCATAAAAAAAAATTTTTAACGTTCTGTATATCATGAATAAAAGCAAGAAAAAAACCGCACTCAAAAAGCTTTACTTGTTTCCTTTACAAAAAAAAAAAAAAACGTAAACACCTGAAATATGGCACTCCAAGGACGAAGTCTCCCTTAAGTTTCCTGTTCCCCCGACCCTTCCCGTCGCGTCGAATCGCCTACCCATGCGATATCCCTGTTTTTGCATTATTTTTCATTACTGCTCCGCTCCTCTTAGTTGTGCCGTGATATTATATAGCCTATAGCCTTTTTCGATAAATAGGCTACGCAACACAAAAATAATTTTTCGATTCGGACCAGTAGTTCCTGAGATTAGAGCGTTCAATCAAACAAACATACAAACAAACTCTTCAGCTTTATAATATTAGTATAGATGGAGCGACTGTTTATCTGATCTCCACAATCTAGTTAGTGAGTAATGCGATACCCATTGATAAGACTGTTTGTGAGACTTTCCGTCTTCTGACGACCCGTAACGACTGTAAAAGTTCCACGAAAGACAGCCGGGACCAACGGCTTCACGGGCTTTCCGAGGTACGGAGGGTTCTTGATAAGTCTATAACATACATACATAAATTCACGCCTTATCCCATGGGTGTAGGCAGAAACCACGGAACGCCACCTGCTACGATCTCTACGCACTCCTTTTGGCTCGTTTTGTTTCATACAATTTGTCATACACGCACGCCAGTTGCGAGTACTACGCACCTGACCTTTCTGAAGAACATTACCAAGCCTCAAAAATTGGGCTTTCAAATACCAAATGATTTTTTCAAATCCGACTGATACTTATAGAGATAAGCAGGTTCCAAAAACAAAGAAAAAGAAGTAGACCTATTAGTCTAGCTTCTGCCCGTGACTTCGTCCGCGTCAAATTTCTTGTTCCCCCGACCCTTCCGGTCGCATCGAATTGCCTGCCAGTTTTCGTCCATTTTTCGTTGCTGCTCCGCTCCTTTTGATCGTACCGTGATGTTATATAGCCTATAGCCTTCCTCAATAAATAGGCTACGCAACACAAAATAATTTTCAAATCGGACCAGTAGTTCCTGAGATTACCGCGTTCAACCAACCAAACAAACAAACTCTTCACCTTTATTATATTATTAGCTTCTGCCCGCGACTTCGTCCGCGTCAAATTTTTGCTCCCCTGACCCTTCCCGTCAGTCGCATCGATTTGCCTGCTAGTTTTCGTCCATTTTTCGTTGCTGCTCGCTCCTTTTGAGTTATAGTGAGTCAACCTTAAAAGATAGACATATGCTCTCGCGGACTTTTTTTTAGAACTTTTTAAAAGGAACAATTCCGTCTTACATGATTTTTGCGTTACTTCAACCGTTTACGCAGCGCACGCAACGGAAACTCTCAAAAGGAATAAAATTTCCCCGTTTTTGCAACATTTCTCATTACTGCTCCGCTCCTCTTAGTTGTAGCGTGATGTTATATAGCCTATAGCCTCCCTCGATAAATAGGCTACCCAACACAAAAATAATGTTTCCATTCGGACCAGTACTTTCTGAGATTAGCGAGTTCAATCAAACGAACAAACAAACAAAAAAAAAAACTTCATCTTTATAATATTAGTATAGATTAGTATAGATAGATATGGTTTCTACCCGCGACTTCGTCCGCGTCAAATTTCTTTTTCCCCGTCGCCTCAGATTGCCTGTCTGTGTTTTTGCTTCGCGTTCTTTCTTATTCGTCATTTTGATCTCACCTAAGGTTCATAGCGTGATGGTCAATAGCCTCTATAGTCTTCTTCAGGAATTGAGCTAACAAATACGAAAAGACAAAGTATATATAATTAAAATCGAGCTGGTAGTTCCAGAGATGGTAGTTCCGTACATGAGAGGCGAGACCTTAACCACTAAGCCATCACGCGATTTTATATTTCATTTATTACACCATTTGATTTATTATACAATTTGATTTATTGAAATAAACCATACCACAAGTGTTGCAGTAAGGTAATAAAAAAAACCAATACAATACTTCAATACAATGTTTATTTCATAAAAATCTTAGATTTTCTTTTTACAAAATATGGCTCTTTTCTTTTTAAAACTAAATATTAATTTATTGTACTACCCGTATTAGTAAATAATTAACTTAAAAATACTTATTTTTAATTGTAGGGTGAAGGTACCAGTTGTTGTCAATTAATTTAATATGTCAAAAAAAAAACATAAAATGTTGAGACTAATCTTTGATTATTATAGCTGCAAAATAATAAAAGTTGAACATAATTAAATTTCTTAATTAAAAATAAAAATTTCGGTTTCACAAAAGTAATTTGACAAGTATATTTTTAAAAACCATCACCCCACGTGTTAATCTAACATCTAGATCTAATGCTAATAAATTAGAAACACAATATTTGTCAAATTTTTAATTAAATAATATAAAACAAACATGGCGGAAACAGTTTAATAAACTAGTTATAACTGGTTTCTTACTGTAATTCTAGCATACGTTTTAAGTACCTCCGTGTCTCTTATAGTACATGTGGACTACAATATACAACGTGTAACATAATTCCGTACCCCAAACATCCGAAGACCCTTTACTTTTATGCATTTAAAATGAAGTCTTATCACCTTGCAATAAGAATTTTCTCTAGTTCAATCGGCGGTAGGTACGCTACGTCAAGCTACCCGAAACTGTTAAATTTTCCCAATCAATCTTGAACCTAACACTTTAGCGATTAAGTTGAAAATCTATTACAGAAATTCGACAGATTGTAGTAGCTGTATGTGCTGGCGCCTGTAAAACAGAAAATACCCATATTGAAATTGACTGAAATCGTTTGAGTAGTCATTTCTGAATAAACTACTTTCAGTACTTGCGTTTATTCTGTTACACATTGTATAGTAAGCATCAAACTCTATTGCTGCTCTGAAATGAGCAGAACCTCTCCCCTCACCCCCGCTGACACGGCCTTATGTTCTGAGACGCAATAATGCATCGGGCAATACCAACCTTTTTGGCCGAAGACGCAGCCCGAAGCAATTTAGCACCAACCTGACTCAAAGTAAACCTATGAAATGTGACCTTTATATCGTGTCATTTACAGTTACGTTTCCAAAATTCTGACAAACAGTCTTACCAAGGGATATCGTGTTACTCAGTAACTTGGTTGTGAATGTCAGCAATACAGTCGCTTCATGTAAAATTCTGGGATTCAGCTACATACGGTTTGACTGGAAGCCGACAGCAACATAGTTGGGAGAAACCTAGGTAGATGATGAATTTGAGTTGAATTGTTGAGCCTTTTCGGTGTGGGACGGCCAAAAGTCGCAAAGTTAGAGGGATTTATTTATAAAAGTTGCTTCAAGTAAAGATTAATCGGTTCAAAGACACTAAACAAGACAATAGAAGTTATATTGTTATGTGGGCGTTTAGTGCCCCGTCAAGTGTTAACCATACATTGTAGGCTGTAACGGAAACTATGTCCCATCTCCTATCCTGCCCCCTAAAAATTCAGCCTAAGTGACCTCTGCACTGCTTCTGACGCCTTCGGTCTTATTACAAAAAACTAAATAAGCCTTGGTTTAAACCTAAACTATCAAGTCCAAGCTCATCTGTAAAACCATGGTCTAAACTTGTTCGTATTACAAAACATTTTTAGATCGTGGTCTTCTTGATACCGTCATTTAAACCATTATCTTAATATCAACCACAGATTAACACAAATATCACTCGTTCGTCATGATATCATTCTATTGCAACGTTCCGTATCCCAAGAAAAGAAAACGTTTTGATAGTATCAATGATTTAATTATCAATGATTTAATTATGTAAGGAACATTCAAAATATTGAGACTTTGTTATTTTGCATGGACATTAATATTACTTATCGATTGCAGTTTTGTTTAGGTTTAATCACATTACTAATGTATTAGGTAGTAGTACATCTAAGTTCGTGTAACGAAACGTAACATTTTCGGGCGTTTTAAGAAAACAAAATTTATACAAGCGTTTCTTCGACTTGCGATACTTTTGTATAAATTTTGTTTTCTACTTTTGCCTGAAATCTTCATCGGATAACTCAATGAAGGGATTGACTCGAACCCGATTTCTGTTGAATCGGCGTGACCTTTCTAATGACTGAATAGCTTCAATATCCTGATTATCAATTAAATCTACCATTTTAATGTCCATTTTTGGATAAAAACAACACAACACAACGATATAAATGATAATCTAAAAGTGGAAACTTGACAGATGCGACTTAGACCCATCGATAAACCAGGGGTCGCCCAGGTTTAACGTTAAACAAGGGTTTAGTCTATGGTTTATAGCAAAACCTTTTTTTGTAATAAAACTTAAACTTAAACCATTGTTTAATGAGGTTTAAACCTGGGTTTTTAGTTAAACTGCTTTTTATAATGAGACCGCTTGGGTTTAAGATTTGGGCCAACTAAATTTTTATTCACTGCCGTACCATCGACACGATGAAGAAGAACATAGATTTTTTTGACGTTTAAAAATCTTTTAACTTTAATGTAGATGCGCTAAGGTAGTCAGCGAAATTCAAATATTCTTCCTTTTTTTTTGTAATTTGCAGGTCCGTGTTATGTTATATGTTGATTAAAATATTATTGGCGACCGCAACAAATATGGCTTCATAGAGTACCCTTAAAATAATTAGACTATTGCTCGTAAAAATCAACTTAGAGGATTGTATTGATGATTTTAATGATTATAATTCTAAAGGCATACGTTTTACAGTCGCAGATCGTATTTTGTTCAACATATACCTTGACACTAACCTACAAATTGCAAAAAAAACGTAAGTAAAATTGAATTTACCTGGCTACCCTGGCGTTTCCATTTTAAGCAACCTTTTTAAATAAATCGTATATTTTTTAATATTATAAAAAAATCCTTATCAGACGTTTTCCTCTACACACTTGGCAGAAGAAAACTAGACCGACAAAAGTGTAAAATTTTGACTGACATGACACAATTTTCATTTAGTTTCTCTCAAACATTGTTTTTAATTAATTTGTGCCAGTAATTAAAATTCATAATATACAGCAAAACGAACGTTGTCCCAACCGGCTGTCCCACAAAACCTCTCGAATTTCTCCTTCATTGTCAAGTGTCGATTTTATCCAATATAACTTGCAATCCACGATCATTGACATTGGGTAGGGACCTGCCAAGTGCGGATATCCGGCATTTAAATATTGAGACCCGCACCGTACAAATCAGTGTGATGATTCAGAGTAAACTATTGGATTAAAAAAACAGGGAGCATGGTGTCGTCTGTTTTTAAATTTATATAGTTTTGTTGATATGAAAAGTATTGGTGCGTTTACCTCTTTGCTCTTTTTTTCTCTGTTACTGCTGAGAATTATTATGTTTTTCGCGTATATTTGATGTGGGAAGTGTTGTTTCCTTCTTTAAATATTATTGTCAACTTTTGACGGACCTCTGAAACTGCCAGATTTATATGGTCATTGGTGTCCATAAGTGGACTCTATCCTTTTTTCTTTTCTTCTGCAAAGAAGGGTTGTGACTTGCATATTTCCTTTTTCACAATAAGGTTTCTGGTGGTCGCCATATTGAATTTTGATTAATGTCATGTCTTTAGTGACACTAGCAAGATTAATCGATTGATGTAAGAATCATCAAAAACGATCCACGAATTTGGTGTCTAGAGTGCCACAAAAGAACAAACATACATACATTCATAGGCTTATAATTATAAACACATTACCCTCCTTTGCGTATGCGTAAAAATGGTATACAAGAAAACACACTACGTTACTTTTATAAATAACTTATTAGTGACGTCATTTCGCTGGTTAATTCTGGCATTAAATCTTCTAGAAAACGGTAGCTTTTACTTATTTTAAACTTGATAATATGGATCTCCTAAACTTTTAAGTAAGCAAAGCCGCGTCTTCTTCTCATCAACTTCGCATCTATAGATGCCCATCTCGATATCTAAGACTTACATAATGTATAACTTAACTTAGTCTAAAGGTAACTTAATTTTAACTTAATCACTTCAACTTACAATCACATACAGTTACTCTTTTCACTTGATTTAATAATACGTTCGATTTTATGTTCCTAGTAAGGTGTACAGTAGTTTAAGTTAAGTAATCTTCAAGCATAACTACCCCATTTGTGAAGAAAGATATCGTGAGGAAACTGGCATGTCCTAGAACAAAAAATGACCAAAAACTTGTGGCATCTACCAAATCGCGCTGTACCCGCGTAGTGGCTTACGGTGGCCACTCTCTCACAGAGAAGACCCGAGTCAAGGTTTGCTGGTAGATGGCCTACCTGATGTTAACCGATAACTTCTACCTTTCATAGCTGCTTTCCAGAGATAAATTGGGAAGTCTCATGTGTCTCTAATTAGGTATAGAATCAATATTATTCATCTTATGACAGCTAGCCAATAAAAATATGCTAGACGCCAACAACATCACAGTTTTTACTCAACAATTTTAGCCAATTACTCGAGTTTCCGACTTGCTACAGCCAAATATTTGGTAGATTTAGAAATGCCAATGTCTCTTTAACTTGTCACATTCGTCACTAGGATGTACGATCTCAAAATTACTAGGGCAAAATACCTTGAAAACTTAGACTACTGTACTACCTTCAGAAAAAATGCTATATAATATTTGCACCCACGCCTTAGTTAGTTCTTGATGTATTATAAGAGGGTAGTTCCCTGTTTGCTCTTCGTTTCCTCACGCACCAGACTATCAGGAATATGACCAACAGGATCAGTGCTAATGCTAGAAATACTCCGAGGACGATCGCTGCTATCGCTGCTCCTGTTAGGTAGTCTGAAAGAGAAAGAAGATGTTATTAGTAGGTGGAAAGTGTAGTATACAAGTAGTTCAAGAGTATTTGGTATTTATTGTTTAATTGGTGATGTTTAAGTTTTGTGATTGCAGGGTACTTTTGACTCCTGAGTAGGCACAGGTAATAAATCTCTGGTATCTCATTACTGTTTTCTATAAAAAGAAATGGTATTTATTGTGATTATTACAGACTGAACTAAACACAATTTAATATAATAAAAATAAAATGAAAATAAATATTTTGCAAAAAACTTTTATAGGGTTATTTTTGGAAATAGGTTCTTTCCAAAAATAACCCTATAAAAGTGAAAAATAACTTTAATTTCGGAAGTCGGTGTCTTTGGATCTATTTTCTGGCAAAAGCTAGTCAAAACTAATATAGCACAATTCTTAAATAATAATGCAGTAAAAATACATCACGGAAAAAAACAGTGATGACCTCTGTACAAATTTTCCTGTTCTATTCTTCTTGTCTGTTTATATGTATGTACATAAATGGTAAAAATAAATATATGGTATTTTTTAAAACCTCATCATCAAACATAATTTCCCTCCTTACAAGATACAAATTAAATTTGCAAAGACAAGGTAGATTTGTAGCTTCACAGTTGATATAAAATTCACTATGCTTCGTTCTGGAAGTAGATTGAGCCCCTGCCTGTTGCTGTTTCTGTCTGGGGACCAATAAATCAATACCTGTGCACTCAAAACGCATGCGGCATGACATTTTGTATCAGGTCGAAAGTTCAAACTCTGGAATAGAAGACAACCAGAGGGGTAATTGTGTAACTTGCTATCAGTAGGAATTGGTTTCATATTGATAGTTAAACAACATTCATTGCGTTATTTACGTTTCTGAGCCGACAATTTATTCCAACAAATGACGCAGTGGATTCTAAATAATCTTCAATCCGATTCAGATTCTGATAGATAGTGCGTTTCGCAATTAAGGCGCAGGCTTTTGATGTGTTGATAGTAAAGTGGGGTTGTTTGTGTCTTGTTTCACGACGAGCTAGTTTATTAGTTCTGCCAAGTGATGATTTTTTTTTTATTCATTTAATTTTTTTTAGATATCGATACCAAACACGTGAGTTAATTTTTGACCCTGTATAACATTATAGAATTATGATCATAAAAATCATCAGTACAACGCTCTCCCCTTGTAACAAAATAAGGTTTTAAACCACCGAGCCAGTTATTGAATAAAGAACCTAACTTCTATAGAAATAAAGTTCTTTATACAAAAATGACAGCTTAATTCAGTGTTATCATTTACGATTAAGAAATTAGCCTAAATCGAAACTTTTTGTAAATTATTTCATCGCCACTACTCTCAAAACGGTGAACGAAACATTGTAAGGAAACCGGCATGTCCTAGAACCAAAAATTCGAAGACATGTGACATCTACCAACCCGCACTGGGCCCGCGTGGTACAGCTCACTCCCTCTCACCGAGAGCAGGCCTGTGTCCCAGCAGTGGGAACATTGGGGCTGATTATGTTAGTATGTCCAACTGCCCTTTAGTCTCGTGGTCGCAAACGCGACTACTGAGCGTGGGTTCCTGGGTTCTTAATAATAGCCCGGAGTTTGGAAGTTGGCGATGTGATATCCTAATGCTTCAGGGCGCACGTGTCGCCGTTGGTCCTGCGCCTGATCTCTCTCCGGTCGTGTCGGATTGCCGTCCCATCGGACTATGAGAGTGAGTGCCCCTGTGTCTGCGCACATACTTGTGCACTATAATATCTCCCGCGCCGATGGCTAGTCTCTGTTGAGCCTGGAGGACTATATGGTTATGATACTTACTAGATATATCAATGGTGTAGCTGTTAGTATTGCCATAGGCATCCACCGCGTTCAGCAGGACCCTGGGCGCGCAACAAGTAGCCCTGTAGGTAGCTACCACGTCCTGGCGAGTGCCTGCCGTGAAGTCTCCGCTGTACATGACTCCGATTGGAGAGGAGGTTAGGCGGAGTAGACCTAGGGAGGGAAAAACTTTGTTGTTAGTTATCTTTTCAAAGAGCTGGAGGATCGTTTTGTGTATACAAAGTCCTGGTAAGCAAAATGTCAAAAATATATTTCTGCGTAAAAAAGATGGATGAAAGAATTGTTTGAGGTTGACTATTAAACTGTCCTGTCTTTTGTGACAGTCGCAAAATTAAAACAAAATTGATTGACGTAAGTATCATCAATATTTTGGGAACAAACATACATAGGCTGATAAACAAATTACCCTCCGTTGTACAGTCGGGTAAAAAAAGTAGGGGCTTATGATGGTACACTTTTAAAAACGTTACGATTTCTTAATCTTAGAATCGTTTGAGCCAGATATGCTATCAATCTTAGCATCCAGCATGCATCATTAGACATCATCATCATCATAAGACGTCATCATCATCGGACCATTATTCAACCACAATGACCCTTCTTTGATCATTATTAGTCGTGCGGAAATATAATAAAGGATTGTAAATTCTCACCTGAAAGCGCATCCCTCACCACAATAGTGGTAGACCAGGAATGCTGTGCGCAGTCATCACCAGTCCTGCCGAGGCAGGTTCCTTGGAAGGTGTGGCGTATTTCAGGAGCCCACGTATCTGTGGGTTCTGCTGAGTTCGCGACGTAGACGAGGGCAGAGAGAGAAACTTGTTCATTACCTGGGGGAAGAAAGTTTGTCTATAATTGTGGTTTTATTCATGTTCCTTGGGGTCATCGGATTCTGGCTGTCTTTATTAGAGTAGAGTCTTTAAATAGTCACCTGCCTAGCCTTTTCCCAACTATTTTGGGGTCGGCTTCACGTCTAAGTAGCAGTATTTTACATGGAGCAACTCTCTGCCTCTAGAGCCCCTTGACTTTAGCCCACAAAATCCAAATTGTCTTACGCCTTTGCAATCTCCAGGTCAGAGCTGTATGTTGGTTAAAATATGAATAGCGACCGAAACAAATGAGGCTTCACATAGGTAATTAATTCTTAAGTACAAACCCCTAAGTTAAGTGAATTTAATTAACTTAAAAGATATACAATTAATCAACTTACAACCTTGTACTGACCTTCAAATTGTAAAAGACATAAGACAATTTGAACTCTACCTTGGACCTTTCATCTTAAGCAAAGGCCTATGTAGAATGAACAAGATCTTAGTGGAAGAAAAGCTTACCATACGCAGTGAAAGTTATGGTGTCTCTCAACCCTGGCTGTGCATTAGCTGGTACTAGCAAGCTGACAATCACGTTGACCGTCTGTCCTGGTTGTATATTTCGTCTGAAAAGAGAAAAAAATTGTTCCATTACAGAGAAAAAACCCACTTCCCATTCAATAAAAAGTATTTATATTAAAACCGTATACAAGTATATACAACCCGCTATTAATATGCCGAGCTCAATCATCGAAAACTCTTGATTCTTTGCCACCGTTTACAGTTAGCGGCGACGTCTCTAGAAAGTACCGGACAGATAATTCCGTTAATCGATAATAGATGGCGGTGGCGTCTACAGATAATCGTTCGTGTAGTACCAGCTAGTTGATAATAGATGGCGGTAGCGTGACGTTTCAAGTCTTAACGATCTTCGTAACAGTATTATTAATTTACTTACGTGGTTGGGTTGATCCCAGTCAGGAACCTTAGTTCTCCTGTTGCTCCGAAATTGAACCTGATCGCCTGTTCCCTGTAGTTTGTGACTTCGAAGTGTAACTGAAAAGCCAAGGAAGCATTGTTAGAACGGATTTTCTTTGCATATTTAAGGACACCGGTGGTATTGTTCGTCGAATCATTGAGCTCCTTAAGTTGAGCTACATGGTATGATTACTGATAAATGCGGGCACTGACTGGACAGGTCCATTCAATCTGTGTGGTTCTTTCCTCAGAAGACCATTTCAGACACCAATCCATATGGTCTTTACATGATCTGACCAAGATTATGTCTGGACTTTAAAAGAGAATGTGACCTCTGAGTTTGTTTCGGCCTTTCTTCTCAGAGTAGTCTGATAGGAAACGCCGACCTTATCTACTTTTTAAAATATGATTGACGTTTAAGTTTTTGTACAATAGTTTTGTACTCAAAGAAATATAATAATTTATCATTTATGATCTGTTTTTGTAACCCTCTTTTTTTTCTGAGTGGGAAATCATCAAATGACTTTTCCCGCTCTGGGCGGAGCGGGTAGGTGTGTCAGACTTTTACTGACTAAAACCCACCCGTGTTCCTTCAGTTACCCATATGCCAGGGCCACGGTATCTCGTTTGAACAATCTCACGACCCTGGCAGGCATCGGTCCTAGCAGACCCCTTCAGTGCTGCTGACATCTCTTTGAGGCGCGCGTGGAACACTCGCGCCGTCGACACGGGCCTGGTCCTTACCGGGCGGCAAGCTACCCATTGCTCGCCGTCCGCAAGCCCGCGCGTAGGCGCGGGTACCGTAGGGTGGCCGGGAGTCTGCGATCGACTCCCGACGCCCGGGGCGTCTCCTCTTTTGTAACCCTTTCATTGGTTTTGTATTTCTTGTGCTTAGGACTATCGATCTATGACGCCTCAACAGTTTTCTGTTCTGAATTCAAAACTTCTTCCTCCAGATAGTTTAAATAGCAGTTTGGTCTGAAATACGAAGTATCAGTTCTGGAGGTATTAAAGATTATGATTACCTCTAGATTTTCGCCCGGGGCTCCGTATAGCCTGCTGGCAAGACCGATTTGTACTGCTGTCAACAAAGTTCCTTGTTGATTCATCACCTGCAACATATAAATAGCTAAAGGTTAGGAAAGACACTGTCTAACTCCGTTTAACTAGAGCTAAGTAAATAAAAAGTTTTCGAAACTGCACGTATCGTAACCGGTTTTTTTGAGATTTTACCAAATAAAAATTGGTTTCTTTCTACTGGAGCAAAACATTATTTAACAGGCACAGGACTCTAGATTCTCCTTTTTTCAAAGCAAAACGACTACCTGCCTAATTAACTCTGCGAATAGAAGACAACACAACGCCACAATTTTAAAAGCCAGAGCATTCTGTCACGTGTGTCATGCAAGTGGTTGTAATGCTAGTGGTTGTTACGCAAGTGGTTGTTACGCAAGTGGTTTTTCCGCAAGTGGTTGTTACGCAAGAGGGTCCAAAAATATTCTAACAATGTTTATATACCTGTGAAATAGCTCTGCTACTATAAGGTTGCGCACTGTCGTTATACAAGAGCTGAGCGTTGTAAGCCCTGGAATTCATCTCCTCCATCCTTTCCAAATCATTTGAGGAGTCGGAGAGGAGTATGTTTGCTGATCTGCCCATGCGGATCTCTGGCTGGTTGAGTGGTCCTGATAGTCTGATGAATGGTTCCCCTGAAAAATATAAAGATGTGGCGTTATTTTTGAGTCTTAAAACTACCAAATACGAACTAATGAGTTTTCCAAAGGGTTATCTTGTTGCCTGGGCAAAACTGGTGAAATTGACGGCCTATTTTACCTCCAGGCTATGTATGTTAAATACAACAATTGTATGTCTTGATGACTCACTACATTAGTTAAAAATACTTCCAAGTTCTTTCTGGGAATTTGAGACCTCACACTCCCAGAAAGAACTTTGCTCGTTAATCGCAATTCGTGCAGGATAGCTTGCCAATTCTCAAAGTATGATCTGTTTATGTAACGTCTTCATTGGTCTTCAACATTAGTTAAAAATACTTCCAAGTTCTTTCTGGGAGTGTGAGGTCTCGTCTGAATTTGGTATTTTATCTTCAAGTTCTTCTAACTTAACAGACAGCTGTGCTGCTGGGGAGTTTGTTCCGCCACTTCTTCTTCCCAGCTAAAGCACTAGGAAGTGTCGAAGGGCGGGCGTTTTGGGGGGACTGTCTTGTGTAACTTTGACGTTCAAAAAGTGCTGACTCTCAGCCTAGTTTGAATAAATGACTTTTGATTTTGATTTTACCGAATTCAATGCCTCTATAACTAAAATATCTCATAACTGGGTCGTGGATGTCAGATAGGCAGTTGCGCACTGGTATTTAACTACATCGGGTTAGATTGGAACCCAACTCCAACCTTGTTGAGGAAAGGTTAGACAAATGATGGCAGTGCCTGGGTAGTCACCTATTATTTCCAGTTTGGTTAAGTTATAACAGCCGGTGGTCTGGACATGGGTGACCATCTCTACATACCAAGACACTTACGTGCCTCGGTACATACGTTAAGCCATTGGTCTTCCGCCTGATCTCTCTCTAGTCATGTCGGATTGCCATCCCATCGGGCTATGAGAGGGAACAGTGAGTGCCCCTGTGTCCGCGCACACACGCCTGCACTCTAATATCTCCCGCGTCAAAGACTTGTCTCCGTTGAGATTGTCAGCCATGGGTACCGAAATATCTGGAGAGTCCTCAATACTAATATTTACCTCTTAGATCTCTACCGAGAATCTTGGCGTAGACTTTAGACCCCTTGACTGGAGGTAGTGCTACATCAGCTACCAGCTCCACTATGGGATCTATCTCTTCATCCTGTCCGTCTCCTGTCATTGGTTGGTAGCTGTGAACGGAATGACAGATTGTTAATAACATCTTTACGGAAAGAATATATGGTGTTACTAAATTCTTTAGCTAAAATGGAGGTCAGTCGTTCACAACTAAAACATCAGCATATGGGGTAGACGTGTTCTTGAGTGGAGACCGCGAATCGGCAAACGTAAGGTAGGACGCCCTCAAGCTAGATGGAGCGACGATCTTCGCAGGGTGGCTGGTAGCAGCTGGATGAGAGTTGCCGAGAGTCGAGTTGAATGGCGTGCAATTGGAGAGACCTATGTCCAGCAGTGGACTGCTATACGCTGATGATGATATGGTTTATGTCCAACATATTGTCTGTGATCAGTTGATTCCTGGACGGCTCTGCTTCGCTCTTGTCCACCTCAGTGGAATCACAATCTTAGTTATTGATCTACCTATACTAACGAATGGTCGCCCAGTAGTCGAAATTCGACCATAATTCCTCTGCCAAAAGTTAGCATTCTATTAAATGGCATACAAACCTGAATGGTAGCTTGGCCAGTTCAGTGCCGTACTCATCAACCAGTTGTGACTCCCTTACGCTCGCTACGGGACCAGTCACTCGGAATTTGAGAGTATCTGGAAATAAATGGAGGACATAATTAGTACCAAATACAGCTAGTGACATTTTTTTAGAGCAACCTTTTGATCATTTTCAATTAAGGCCTCCACCAGGGCTTTCAAACTTAAAACTAGAGCGACTACTCGCTGAGGTCATCCCCTGTGGGGTACGGACCTCGGCTTAAGGTATCGCTAGTAGAGGGCAGCAAGGGACGGGACTTTCCGAGAGACGGGATCTGTAAGACTCTTCGCTTGTCTACGGAGTAAGCGCGGCAAGTGTAGCCCAACATTTGGGTTATATTATGGCGTGGTATATATGTATTATTAACATTAATAAAACCGTTACGTAAATCATCATTAATAGCGTCTAATTGTTTATTATCTAACTTATTGATTTTTTGCAATTAACCTTTACTTAGAAGATTACATTCACACTCATACCACGCTAAGTCAGTATGCATTCAATATTTACTATAACTATTTATTGTTCTGATATAGTGCAATGGTTATATCATCTTTTGTATCTACTTCAATGTTTAGCGCGTCAGAGAAAGGTTCAAACTTCAATAGGTATTAGGTTTCTTCATAATTAACTTAAATATATTTTTTTCAGTTATTATTGCTTGTTTAAAGTGGTTCCTGTGTCGAGGAATCTATACTTATAATATGATAGCTGCTTGAGGTCTTTAAGTTCTGAGTTAAGCTGCATGATTACTGACAAATGCGTGCACTGACTGGGAGTGGACAAGTCCACTCATTCTGTATGGTTATTTCCTTGAAAGATCGTTTCAGATAACAATCTACATGGTCTTCACTTAATCTGACCAAGATGATGTGTAGACTTTTAAAGAGACAAAAGCGATTGTTTAAAGCTAGAGATTACTTAGCAAAGGATTACTTTAAGCTTTTGGCTTTTTTATAGGCGATTAAGGGAAGGGCTCGGCAATTGGTGATCGCAGTATGGTCGTAAAATGCATAGAGAACGCTGCTGCCCATTCTCTAGTAAGTCCCTTAGTCGCCTTTTACGACAAGCACGGGAAGAAATGGGGTGATGTTATTCTTTACGTCCGACACCACAGGAAACGTTCGGCACCACAGTTAGATATAAGACCGCGTAATTTGCATACCCTTCAAATCACTGCAAATCCTCAATGATGTTCTACTAGTTATGTATTGACAGCTAGACAACTGATAAAATGATAACCTTATAAACTATGATGACGTCACATTTCCTATTTAAACAGTAGTGACGAGTCGGTGGCATGTGTTAGATTAGGGCTTGTGCTGATGTATGGCTTTTGTGGAATGGATGTTTGAAATGAAGTAAATCTATATATATAAAAGAAAGTCGTGTTAGTTACTTCACTTATAACTCAAGAACGGCTGAACCGATTTAGCTGAAAATTGGCAGGGAGGTAGTTTAGAGCCAGGAGAAGGACATAGGATACTTTTTATCCCGTTTTTTTTTTTTTTTTTTTTTCCCCTTTTTACGACCGCGTTCCCGTGAGACGTCACATAAAACGTCAAAGAGAATACAAGTCACTATAAAACGTGGTACTATGACAAAAACGTTGCCTTCGAAGTACCAGGTTATCATAACTTGACAGGAGCTTACCAAACAAAGGAGTGTCAGCTAGAAAACGCTTTATGCCTTCGAAGTACCAGGTCATCATAACTGGGTAGGAGCTAACCTAACATATGAGTGTCAGCTAGAAAACGCTTACCAGATCACCACCGCGTACCAGGTTGTCAAACTTGGTACGTTTATAACAACATTTATTGAATCTGAGGCGATACGAAGTTCGCTGGGTCAACTAATTATCTATACTAATATTATAAAGCTGAAGAGTTTGTTTGTTTGATTGAACGCGCTAATCTCCGAATCGAATCCGGTCCGAATTGAAAAATTCTTTTTGTGTTAGGTAGCCTATTTATCGAGGGAGGCTATAGGCTATATAACATCACGCTACACCTCAGAGGAGCGGAACAGTAATGAAAAATGTTGCAAAAACGGGGAAAATTTATTCCTTCTGAGAGTTTCCGTTGCGTGCGCTGCGTAAACGGTTAAAGTAACGCAAAAATCATGTATGACGGGATTGTTATTTTTAAAAAGTTCAAAAAAAAAGTCCCAAGAGCATATGTCTATCTTTTAAGGTTGACTCACTATAACTCAAGGAGCGAAAATGGACGAAAACTAGCAGGCAAATCGATGCGACGGGAAGGGTAAGGGGAGCAAAAATTTGACGCGGACGAAGTCGCGGGCAGAAGCTAGTAGATTTTAAAAGACAATTTTGTTTCCCACTATTTTAAAAACTAGATGGCGCTGGAATTTCCCTCAGAAGAAATGCCATAACAAACTAAGAGGTTCTTTTAAAGTCCAAACAATATATTACTATGTTTTGTGGGTCTAACAATGCCGGGCCATGTCTATAAGGGCTTTTTGAAGAAAGGGGTATTATTGCAACTTTGATCTGTCCCAACAGGCGGCATGTGTGTTTTAGAAATCGTGTAGCTCAACGCTATTTTAGGAAGCTCAACAACCCGTCACAAGGCGCTGATAGATCTGTAGGACATTTCCGTAGCCCATATACAAAATACTCAAAACCGCTAGACAGCTATAGAGTCATGTATGGTACTCATGTTCACAGTATTTTTTTTTTTTGAATAACATATTAAATAATGTCACGTAAATCAGTTTAGAAGTAGTATTTATTTATTTAGCATATCTGTACTAATACTAATATTATAAAGCTGAAGAGTTAGTTTGTTTGTTTGATTGAACGCGGTAATCTCAGGAACTACTGGTCCGAATTGAAAAATTATTTTGTGTGTTAGGTAGTCTATTTATAGAGAAAGGCTATAAGCTATATAACATCACGCTACGATCAAAAGGAGCGGAGCAGCAACGAAAAATATTCGAAAACTGGCAGGCAGGGGAGCAAAAATTTGACGCGGACGAAGTCGCGGGCAGAAGCTAGTATATGATATATAGGTTTGTGGATGAAACTCGTAGTTGATTTTGGTTTTACGGATTTGTGGATGATTGTTGAAATGGAAAGTAATATGTGGATTAATGTTTTATGCTATGAATGTTTAACGCGAATAAAAAAAAAATCTTTGTTCTTTTCAATTGTTGAGAGTTCGTCCTCGTCCATCAATCTGGTTAAGCTACGCTTGCCGGGGTTGTCGGTGGATGGGTGTTCATCTTTACACACACAAACCCGTTCAAGCCCGAAACTGTGACGACACACTGTGGAGGGCAGATAAGCAGTCGCTCTATGTAAAATTCAGGTATTCAGGTGCATCTGGTTAGACTGGAAGCTGACCTCAACATAGTTGGGAAAAGGCTAGGCATATGATGATGTATATTTACGGATGTTTGTAACTGAAAGATTGATGGATGAATGAAATATTACAGGAGTCCAAAATAGTAATTCAGGTTACAGTAACAAGAGCGGATGAGTTCTGAATTTATTAGCATAAATATTAAGGTCCCTATTTCCTTGTCAGATAAATAAACTCAGTACATGACCCCTCCAAATTCATTTGGTTCATTCACCTCTTTCTCATTCACCAGTCATAATAATACTAAATAAAATACCTACATAGTAATAAAAATGAGATTAGGAGCTTATCTAATCGTTCCGTATGACGCAAAGAATAACATCATCCCATCTCTTCCCGTGGGTGTCGTAAAAGGCGATGGACTTACTAGAGAATGGGCAGCGGTGTTCTCTATGCATTTTACCACAATACTGCGATCGCGATCCGTCTGCCAAGCGTGCCGATTACGACATAACCCGCCATTTCGGGGGAAGCCTATGGCCCCAAAAGTGGATGTCTGTCGGCTGAACTGATGATGGTGACGAAAAGAATTGAGTTTCTTTATTTAAAAAAGTGATGTCATGTATTTCGATTACGAAATAATAATAAAAGTTACATATGGCGTTCTTTCAGGGCAGTCAACTCGATTTCATAATCATGTCAAATATAAAAAGCGATAAGAAACTTGAAAACTAACAATAATACTGATATAAACAAAAAAGATTAAAAGCAAAACACTATACACACACACATACATTACACATCACAACACACACACGCACGCTCGCACACAAACTCACACGCACACACGCACACACACGCACACACGCGCGCACACACCCACACGCGCGCACACACACGCGCGCACACACACAGACACGCAAACATAGATTTTGAGTATTATGTATAGGGCCTACGTAAATGTCTTGCAGATCTGGTAGCGTCTTGTGACGGGTCGTTGAGCTTCCTAAAATAGAGTTGAGCTACTCGATGACTGACTGACACATGCCGTCTGTTGGGACAGGTCAGCTCAAAGCTGCAATGGCTCTTTCTACAAAAGGCCTTTTCAGACATGGCCCTGCATTGTTAGACTCACATAAAAGACTATTAATATAATGTTTGGACTTTAAAAGAGACGATGACCTCTGTGTTTGTTTCGGCAGTTTTTATCAGGGAATAGTGAGCAAGGAAATGCCGTCACCATCTTCATCTGCTTAGGGTTTTCCCAACTATGTTGGAGATGGCTTCCAGCTTAAAGACGCAGCTGAATACAAGTATTTTGCATGGAGCAATTGCCTATCTGATCTACACAACCCAGTTACTTGGTAAGACGATAACCCTTCTTTTTTTTTGTGGGAAATCATCAAATGACGTCACCCACTCTGGGTGGAGCGGGAGGGCGTGTCAGTCTTATACTGACTAAAACCGACCCGTGTTCCTTCAGTTGCCCATATGCCAGGGCCACGGTATCTCTTTCGAACAAAACTCGCGACCCTGGCAGAAACGATACCCCTTGGGAAGACTTGTTGTCAGACTTTCGCGCTACTGACGACCCGTAACGAATAGACCCTCGAATGACAGCTAGGACCAACGCCTTAACCTCTAAGTCCCAGAGATACCACATTTGGTATAGACACAATCGTTTTTTAATTGTGTCTGTTATTACGGTAATAGACTGGTTAATGTGAGGAGTCTCGATGTTTAATATTATGGTCACCCATCCAAAAACTGACCTGAGCAAGCGTAGCTTAACCTCCGACTGTGTGTCAGTTAATATTTATCCACAAAAACTATCAGCTTGACCCAGTTATTAAAAATTCATGTAAAAATAATAATATTTTGTAATCAGTATGCGCCTTTATATCTATATTTCTACAACTGATACCAACAACGTTTGTTATAAATAATTTAGTTGATAATATAATATTGTGAAGTGCGGTCGTGTTATTGTGAATTATTAATAATAATTATTACGACGTTATTATTTAGTGCGTGTGTCGCAGTGATGTTCTGACGTTTCCGTCTAGTGAAGTTTTTTTTAGTTTTACGGTTGAAAAAGTGATTTTTTTACGTAGGAAAACGTTTCGGTTAAATTAGAATTAGGATATTTAAATAACGGTAAAATAAAAGGGAAACAAAAAAAAAAGAATTATTAAAATGAATTCGTAAATAAAGCCACAGTATGTTTTGTTTTGGCAGTAAATCAATGCAAAAAAATATATAAATAAATAAAAAATATTTACAGGCTTCGAAGGCCCTTGAGTGTGTTAGTATCTATTACAAATAATTGAATTTAGTTTTTAGTAATTTCCGTTACTTATTGATGTAACTTTTGGTACGAAACAATCAATGATGTTCCCTGTGTGACCTTTGCCCCGTAGTGGATCATATACTTAACGTAATCATACACTTCAATGGAAGGTCATTATCAGAGGAAAAGCAAAGTTTCTACGATTTGTAGCCTATACAGTGCACCTGTCATTGTGAAATATTTCTGGAATTGGCCTTACCAACACTTTTACAGGTCGAAAATAAACTTTTGGTTCATTTCACCTTTCCTGGTGTATGTCTGTAATCAAATCGTGCTAGTTAGTGGACCAACTAACCGATTGTTTTAAAACTAGGAGAGGTCATTGAGGTCGCTGTTTCCTATCCGACTAATTCACAGTCAAGGTCACAGTATATTTTAAAGTCCAGTAATAATATTGGGTCAGGACTTATGAGGACCATGTATATTGGTGTTTGAGATGGTCTTTTGAGGGAATAACCACACAGATTTGATTGAACTTGTCCAGTTAAGTGACATATTGACTTGCCCTGAAAGTTATTGTGGTAGGGCCTCCAAGCTGATATCAAAACTATCAGCATTATGAACTTGTAATATCATAAGTAGTTCGATCAATAGTCATTTAATTTTGAATATTGAAATGACTAATGTGATGCCGTATTGATCCGCGAGGTAATTTCGTAACACAACAAAAATAGTAATAGATTTAATATTGACAGTTCAACAACATTCATTGCTGTATTTACGTTATTGAGCGGACAAATTTTACGAACTTATGAAGCAATGGATTACCAATAAACTTAAAAAGATTTAAATTCTGATTAATAGTGTTTTACAATTAGGGAGCTTGTTTATGGGTCCTGAATTTTTTTATTCCGTGATTTTTTTTAGGTTATTGGATACTAGAAATCACTTTTACAATTTATTTATTTAAATTTTTCGCACATAAAAGGAACAAAGGCGGATTTAATGCCTTAGGCATTCTCTACCTTTTTATTTCTCTATTCCTTCTATTCTCGTCATATTGTAAAAAATAAAAAAGTAAAGAAATGGCGAAATAAACTCAAGGGTCTAAGTCTCTTGCAAAGTCCAGACATAATCTTGGCCATTTCATATGAGGACAACGTAGATTAGTGCCTGAAACTTTTGTGGAAAGAACCATATAGATTTGGGAGGACCAGTCCAGTCAGTACAAGCATTTGTCACTAATCGTGTAGCTTAACTCGGAATCTGCGTTCGATTCCTAGGTGGAGCAAAGCGTAAATTGGGATTTTCAACCGAAGAAAAAAAAACGGAGGAGGTTATCAAATCGACGCGTATATATTTTTTTTTTTTTTGCGACCCTGGCAGGTTGGATTTGTGCCTGGTTGATGGTAATAGGTACGCCTCTTATTGAGTTGGAATAAATATAATTGGCTGAATGTGGGTGTATGAGGTATACTCTGCCCAAGCCTCTGGGGAGATATACGCGTGATGTTTATGTTGTTAAAACCTTGTGAACTGACATTATAAGTGGTTCGATCGATAGGCTCGCTTTGAATTTTAAAGTAGGTATGCCATGTTGTATTGATCCGGTCTATGAAGGTCAAACATTTTTTATTGTTTATTTTTCGTGAATTTTGTACTTGAGTACATACAAAAACCTCTTTTGGGCGATTAAAGGAATAGAAACCTTGTTGTTGAGATTAGGTATAAAAGTTAAATTAAAAAAAAAACCCTCGTTCAAAACAAAAAATTCTAACAAGTAAAAAAATGGTAATATGTTATGGCCCTTTCAATTTAGTAAGAAGTTGTAGGTAATATTTTGATCAAAGGATTGTAGTGTCGAACCGGCTGAACCGATTTTGATAATAACATGTCGAAGAACCACCACCTCCAACTTTTAAATTAAAAAGCCCTCACTCAAATCGGTTTAGTTTAAGAGCTAGGACACAGATAGATAGACACGCATAGCGGTCAAACTTATACAACCTCTCTTTTAGCGTCGGAGGTTAAAAAAAGACTTTTGTTTTTTTTTGTGGTCTTTGCATTTGAGTACATGCCAAAGGCTCTTATCAGCGATTAAAGGATTATAAATCTTAAATTCAAGACATTAAAACAGACTTTAGGTTGGTTTCTCGGTCGGTCGGTAACTTTGTATTTGAGTGCATGCTAAAAGTTCTTTCGGGCGATTATACGATTATAAACCTTGTAGTAAAGAGTATAATAGTGACTACTGTTTTTCGTGAACTTAGTACTTGAGTAGTACATGCCAAAGGTTGTGCTGGCAGATTAAGGGATCATAAACCTTATGTTATAAAGATTATAAAGGTTGTATTTGTTTATTATTAGTAATAATGGGTATTGAGTGTATTTTTATTAATCATTTTGCGTTAGATTATTATTTATTTGCATCATAATGAACTTTGCTCGAGTGATGTTGATACTTGATACCGTGTATAGTCATAGCTGGATCGTTTCTAGAACATTCTGTATTCGTGACTACAGAGTGCATAAGTACAAAATACACACTGTTCGATTTTCATCTCTCGGTGCTAAGCAATGCGAGTCATTTTCAGTCAGTCATTAGCTTGTTTTGGGAACTAGCTATGACAGCGCCATTTTGTTGACAATTGCCTTCCCGACTGACAGTTCATTTTACCTAATTTTCGCATGTTTTTTGAGATACGCTCATGCCTTATTCCCATGGGGGCAGGCAGAAACTACGGAACGCCACCTACTATGATCCTTACATAATCCTTTTGCCTCATTTAGGTTCATACATCTGGTCATACACACACGCCGGTTGCGAGTACTACGCACCTGACCTGAAGAACATCACCAAAAAGTCACTACATGTCCTACTAGGACGTCCCCCGCCCGGCGTTTCTCTGCCTTATTAATACCTTATGTAAGCCGCCCTTTTTTGAGGATTTTTATAGAATACATCAGCTCATCTGGACTTTGTATTCAGAATCGTCATTCATTTATTTATCATAATCCATAACAGTGCAAATAGAATGAAATATCCGACACATGTTAGATTACAAATCCCGGAAAAGGCAGATCTTATCGGTAGGGTCCAAGGTCACGGGCGTAAACATCGCACCGCCGATATTAGGTTAGGTCAGGCCTAAAGGTCAGATAGGACGCCAAATGTAAACAAACAAACTCTTGGGATTGTGTGTACTGTTTTTATATTCCACATATGTATGACTGGACACGCCGGAAGGGGACGCCCTTAGTGACCTTATTGGTGATGTTCTTCAGAAAGGTCAGGTGCGTAGTATTGGTAACCGGCGAGCGTGTATGTACATATACGAACCGAAAAGAGTATGTAATGATTGTAGCAGGTGGCGTTTTGTAGTTTCTGCTTACTCCCATGAGGAAAAGGTGTGAGTTTATGTATTTATGTCGTGTCGACACTGAGATCTGTCCTGCCCTTATTCCAATTTATTTGTGGTCGGCCAAACATGTCTTTTTTTCCACACTTCTGTATTAGACTTTTTCTCAGTAGTCACCCTCTTTCTATCCATATCATACTTCACACAGTCCGTCCACCTTGTCTTTGGTCTCCCTCTACTCTTATAGCCATCGATATTCATATATTCCTCACGACATTTTTCTCATTCTTCCATATCACATGACGTAAGAATACGAACCTGCTTTATAAAATTTAAAAGGTTCATGTTTAAAAAGCGTTTACTTTCACATTTATTATATACCACATGCCGATATTGATGATGATGACCTTCACGGATTGAACTGGTTTTTATATTTAAATTAGGGGCATCCCTGTTATAAACTTGAAATTACTTAGTTAATCATCGAAGTTTCGAATTTATTTTAATCAGTATCCTAATTGCATAACACTGTCAATCAGAATCTGTTAATCAATATTGAAGGCTTCATATTGCTAATTCATTGCTTCATACATGCGAGAAATTTGTCTGTGCAGCAATGTAAATAACGCAATGAATGTTGTGGAACTGTAAAAATGAAAGCCTTTCTTAAATTGTTACTGTTAATGTATTACAAAAAGAACAAAAAACAAAAATTACAAAATGTGACTGCTTTTTATTATTATTATAGGTACTAAAGTGTCATGTCATACCTCATAAAAACAACAAATTTTGGCAGAATAGTCGACATCGGCTTTGTTTGCCATGATAAAAAATAGAATAGAATAGAACAACAAATTAATTTAGGTGACAAAAACCCAAAAAAAAAAACTTAAAAAACAAAATCTTGTATAAAATATTAAAAATTAATTCGTTTCAACATTCGTAGTTGATTTACTGCTAAAACGGAACTGTGTGAAAAAATATGAATACCTCATTTTAACCGTTTTTTTTTTCCCGGTAATTTTAGATAACGGTTTTTTTTATTGAACAAAACTACACTTTTCTGCTAAAATATATCTTTTCCGCAAATTCGACTTACGTTTGTAAATTCGACGTCACCACACCAGGAATATTTAAAATTTTATTGAGTTTTTGACTGTTAAATTTTGAAGTCGTTCATAGTTTAAATAAGACTTTTTAGGTCTCTGTACCTACCCTACTAAAGGGAATATACGACGGTCCCTATTATACAGATTATTAGAAATTTTCACAGAGTATGTACTACTATGGCCGATATAACAACAAACTATAAAAATTAAATACAGTTTAAAATTCGAATGAGTCCACCCATAAAAGAAACGTGTTTTTTTTTATTGCTTTTGAAAACTCATTTCTTAATACGTTGATTGAATATTCCAAAAATAAATAAGATGATTAAAAAAGTAAAACCACATTCCAAAAATAGTAAATCCAGGTAACAGAATCTAAGGAGCAGTGGTAGCCCAAAGGTATCAGCCCCGACTTACGAAGTCGAGGAAACCTAGACGGGCACTTTGTGTAAATAATTTTATCACCACTGCTCTCGAAACGGTGAAGGAAAACATCGTGAGGATACTTGAATGTCCTAAAACAAAAAATCGAAGACATGTAACATCTATAAACTGGGCGTGGGGTTAATTATGCATAAGCGACGTTTAAAGAAATATAATACAACATTCCAAAATGATTAAATCGGGTTTCCTTATTCCGATAAAAATAAACCTTTTAGTTCATGAGACAGCGTATTGCAGAAATCGAAAGATGCGTGTAATAAAAAAATCTTCAACAACCATAATTAGATACGATGATTTTGGTCGAATAATCGATTCCTTTCGTAACTTTAAAGAAAAAAAAGACTGGTTAGACCATGTTTGGCTGTGTACGACATTTAAATTCGGTATCTGGCTGTTTGCAAGACTGCCCTTGACTCAGTTAAGGTGGGCCGCCATGTTGGATCTTGAACGCGGGAGCTGTCAACTTGACATTTAGAGGTTACTTTTTTATTTTTTCTTTCATCGCAAGGGTTTATACAGGCTGTCGATTAATTCACGTTTTAATATTATTGTAAGCTTTTAAACATTAATGTAAAGAGTTTTTTTAATTGGTTTACTGTGTATGCCCTTGTGATAATTTTTGCATGATTTCTGGTTTTGTTTTGCATGCGCTATTTTTTTTTGCAGAACTTTTTCAAACTTTTTTTTTTCTCTTTAATATTGAAACAATTTTAAAGGCGAAAATTGAGTACATCTCTGCATGTATCTCAAGGGAATACAGGCGTAATGTTATGTATTAGTTTCTTCTAAAAATAATTACCAAATTAGTTTGCTGATTCGTAAGTACTTATGTAATTCCCCTAATGTTTATTTTGTGACGATATTTTCTGTCCTGAAGTATCTTACAAACATATTTATCGAAATATTATTTACTTATTTCATTGAGCATTACGTGCAAAAAGCTTGTGTAATTTTAAAATGTTCAAACAAACAGTTTTTTAGAGGACTACTTGAATAATTGGCGTATTAGTCTATACTATACGCACGAATTTACTCGACCGAATCGTCACTTTAAAATAATATAGTATACTAGCTTCTGCCCGTGACTTCGCTCGCGATAAAATTTCTTGCTCCCCGGAGCCGCGTGCGATTCGATGCGACAGGGTGGGTACCCTGTCGCATCGAATCGCCTTTCTGTGAGAGATTTTTGTATCTGGACTTTTTTTTCTTTTTGCTCGGCTCCTTGTGGTCCTAGCGTGATGTTATATAGTTTATAGCCTATAACCTTCCTCGATAAATGGGCTACCCAACACTAAAATAATTTTTCAATTCGAACCGGTAGCTTCTGATATTATCGCGTTCAACCAAACAAAAAAACTCTTCAGCTTTATAATATTATAGTATAGATTCTATAGGTGACTCGCACGAAGATGTTTGATGTTGATTTGTGGGCGAATCGACAATTTCAGAAATACATATTAGGCAATTGGCATGTTTTGAATAAAACTAAAATATAAGGAAAAATAACACTCAAGTGTATAACATTAAAAAACAAAACGCCGAAATTGATACCCAACGTTCGTTATTATTCATTAAACGAATCTCAATTTAATTAGTTACTCTAAAATGTTTATGTATGTACTCGATACTAATTTTAGGGCTCCCTATTAAAAAAATAAAGCTTCTGTGCTGCAGGACAGTTTGTTGCGCCATTTCTCCTTCCTAGCTAAAGCACTAGGAAGTGGTGAAGGGCGCCCCTTATTGGTGGTGTCCTATGTAATTTTGACGGTCAAAAAATGCATAAATTATCCGTCATTTTGATTTTTTTAATGAAAAATATGTGATGTCGGTCAAACCCTCGGGGCGATTCGGTATTTCTTCTAAAATACTGTAATTTCATAATTACTATTATGAACATTAACGTTTACAAAATATATTCAACGTTGTCTGTAACCACGTTTATTTTGGCATATGAAAAGTGAAGTTATGGGCAAGAAAGTTCACATTAGGACTGATGCTGGCATATCCGCCAGGAATCGTATTTTCTCGTAATTCTTACTCTTTCTGTCGCTCGAAAAAATCCATTGCTAGAGCGAGAAAGGGGCGAAGAAAGGAATCATTATTTCAGCCGGAAGACGTCGACTGCTGGATCTATATCCAGCAGTGGAGGTCTCTCCCAATTTGGGGGTTTGCCATAATCGCCACGCTAGGTAGGTGGGTTGGTGATCACAGTATGGTGGTAACTCTCACATCCTCTAGTAACCCCCTTAGTCGCCTTTTATGACAACCACGGGAAGAAACATTATGTCTGGCACCACACGGAGCTCACGGAAGAAAGATATATTCTTCTGGTATTACAAACCTGATATTGTGACAAAATGGTACGGAACCAACCCAAAAACAAGTCTCAACTTTTTGCCGACCAATAACCGTATTTCTAAATGGATTATAACTTTTTTTCAAAGTATTATCAAAAGAGATGCAAAGTGAGGCTTTTTTTGTTACTACCCGACAAAAACTTGATTAGTCCGGGTCCACACGAACGAAACATTTTAGCGCATTCGATTTTCATCTCACTGTTTAGCACCGAAAGTTGATAATCGGAATGTTGATTACTTTGCCTAAAACAGACAGCTGTGCTGCTGGACAGTTTGTTGCGCCACTTCTTCCCAGCTAAAGCACTAGGAAGTGGTGAAGGGTGGGCATTTTGGGGACTGTCTTATGTCATTTTGACGTTTTAAATTGGCGTCGCGGCATGCAGAGACGAAGATGGCGGGACGCGCCCGCCTCCTACCGAAAGGACTGGCCAACATTAGGAAAAATAGAATTTTGTGGAACAGGGAGAGGGTGGCCTTTGCCCTGCAGTGAAACAGGCTAGTTACGTTAGATTAGATAGAAATTGCCTGAGTCTCGGCCTAATTTGAATAAATGACTTTTGATTTTTATTTTGATTTTGATCCAACTTTGTGTCTTTTCCGACGCGGTCTGTTGGATTCTCTACCCTCAGCTTAATGAATAGAGTTGAAATTCCAGTGCGCTATAAAAATCTTCGTTTTAAAACAGCGCCCGTGTGCACCTAGCCTTACTGGGTTCAACATCCGAACGGGTTTGACGTGTGTCTCGATCATTATGTAATGATAATAATTATTATTGTGGTCTTATGTATGTATGTGTGTGTTGAAAAGGATGTCTCGAAAACTGCTTGACTCATTTTGATCATTAAAGAGCCTTGTCTGCTTGTTGTGAGGCTTTCTTACTGAGATATTTTATATGTTATAGTTCTGTAATTTCTGCTAAACCCATTTTGTAGATGCTCGGAGCCGGTTTTTGCATTTCCGACTTTATTTCGTTCAAAGTAAAGTGCTTCGTTAGTCTATTGGTCTCAAACGCCACTGTACTACTGACTCTGAGGTCCTGGTTTACGGTGATGGACCTTTTGGGGACTGTCTTATGTAATTATGACGTTCGATTTCTGATTCTCAGTCTAATTTGAAATTTTCAAGGAAAGATACTATCGGTCCAGTTTTTGGACTGCCGTTCTACCTGGACACTCCTTTAAAGAGAGAGGCGACCGATGGCTCAATAGGAGGAAGTTTATAATGTTTCCAACCCATCCCAATGTACTTCGAAAAGCATTTAAAGCCGTCGGTCCGTCACGGCTGTCATTTGTTAAGTATAGACAGAAGCCCGAAAGTCCGCCAACCAGTCTCACCAAAGGGTATCGTGTTACCCAGTAAATAGTTTGTGAACATTAGAAGCCCAATTTTCATAATAAAATTAAAACTGTTTAAAATCTAGTTGCAGTCTCATGTCAAAAATGTATAAAAACTCGAGGTATTTTTGATTAAGAATGAGATCAGACTGTGAAGATTCTTGAAAATACGAGATTTTCCCCTCAGATAGGCAGTCGCACCATGGTAATAAAAAGAATATATAATACCAGTATAATAAATAATATATAATAAAATATATATATATAAAATATATAATAAATATATAAATAATAATAATAATATATTAATATATTTTATATTTTTAATATGATATATATATTTTATATTATATAATATTTTTTATATATTAAAAAATATAAATATATAATACTTATTCATATCTTTTAAAAATATTGGTATTCAGCTACATCTGTTTAATTTGGAAGCCGACCCTAACATAGCGCACATTCAGATCTATAGAGAACTAATTACAAATTTTAAGATAAGATATATTTATTTGCATAAAACATGGCATACGACGAAGAAAAGAAGAACACAGAAGAAGAAGAAGATTTCAAATTTGACTCATAAAATGATAACACAACAATAGCAAAAGTTCAACTTTCGCTTACAAAATGATAAAACTCTATCTTAAAATTTCCAATTAGGTCTCTATAATTCTGAAGGTGCAATAGCTGGAAAGGTTTACTGCTGAAAATAAATATATGGCACTTCTCCATAGACAATTGTCCAACTTCCATTTGGCGCTGCATGCCAGTGCGCGGAGTTCGCACAGTCGAACTTTTGGGCCAAAGATGTTTGAACTCTTTCCCATCACTTAGCTAAGAAGAATAGCAATATCTATACTTATAATAAAACTGTAGAGAGGTCAATTCTGTACATTGAAAATACATTCAAAATTATCTTCTATACTTATAATAAAACTGTAGAGAGGTCAATTCTGTACATTGAAAATACATTCAAAATTAATATTGGAGGATGAATGGTGATCGATACTGATGCCAAAAATGCAATCAGTAAATTTTTTGTCTGTCTGTCTGTCTGTCCGTCTGTCTGTATGTGCACGCTTGGGTCAAAAACTACTGAAGGGATTTTAATCAAACTTGGTACGATTGTAGTCCATATTCCTGGGCAGGTTATAGGCTATATAACATAACGCTAAGATACATAGGAACCGAGCAGTGACGATAAATTTGAAGCAAGTCGGATGAAAATGCGCTTTCGGGCTCTTATCCTCGCAAAATTAACCTGGATTAACACATAGGCTACTTTTTATCCCGGTAGTACGTTCACGCGGGATATTTTCCGACTACCACGCGGGCGAAGCCGCTGGCAAAAGCTAGTATATAATAAAGAACTTACCAGGAGTATCAGTTTCCACATCAAAATGTATATGAGCTCTTGCAGACACACATAGGCGGTAGTCGCAAGTGTCACAACGAACACTTAAATGCCACATTCCAACGAACGCAGCCTGGGGTTCTGGTCTGTTCGGACTGGCTGGTAAGACTGACAACCTGTGGAAGAAAATGACGTATAGGAAAAAGTATAAAGTGGAAAGTAGCGCCTGGAGTTAAAGAAATGTGACGTCATTCCACATCATTGAAACAAAATCTTGTCACAAGCACAGATGCTGATTGCGGTCTCCAATTTTTAGAGTAATCAATTGAAGAAAGTGTTGAGTGCAACTGAACTTTTGGTTATTAAGTTCGAAAATCTGTTGGTTTGGCTCCAGTTTCTTGAACTAATATAACCAACCTAAATATTTTCCCACAAACTCCACGGTTAAGCTTATTTTATAAAACAGAATATATTAACACTTTATGATTACTTATCGAAGGGAAAACTAGCATATTTTTTTCTTAATGTAAAAGTAAATTTAAAAAAAGAATTACATTTAAAAAATTGAAAGACAATATTCAAAAACTTTGGATAAAAATAACTCGATACATTAGCATGTCGGTGAGCCGAAAGTTTGCGCGTACCAAAACTGGCTCAACATGGTTAAAGAAATTTTCACTTCAAAAAACGTATTAAACTTACATATTCAAATCAAACTTGGTCCCAGGGAATATCAGGTAGACATCTCTTGGAGAAAAGCCCTCAGTCCTGGACGTGGAAGAGAAAGAAGCCACTGATGTCGCGTTGTAGAGGTCGATTTGAGGAGCTGGATAGAAAGAGAGATTATATAAGAACATGGTTATTGGAAGACTTAAATATAACTGGCGAAATATGGGTGTACTATGAGGTATAATTCTCTAGCTGCTGTATTCTCAAGAAATAGGCGTGACAATAGTAAATTACGTAAATTAACGTGAAGCGGCATCTACACCCCCACATACGAACTACACATCACACTGACGTCACCGCAAAATTCTACATCGCGCAAGGAGAGTTTACCGCGCATATTTACAATGTCCCGAAATCAATCTCACACACGACACCCGTCTGGTCGGAAGACCCTGTTCCTCATACCTCTAAAAGACTACGTAAATTTTTAATGGAGTAAGCGTATTACTTACATTGTGACTGAGTTTTTATCCGAGAAGATAATTGGCTGAACGAACCTGGATGATGCATCATTTGGCTTCTGTTTAAACTTAAGCGAACGATAATGTAGATATACGTAAACGCCATGCACAGCTCTGTCCATTGCCCTTTTGGTGATTCTTTGCCTAATAAGGCCCATTATGAGCGACCACGTTTCAGAGTCAAAGGTGTGGATTTATTTTTAAAATATGAGAATATTAAGGAAAACTATCTGCGAGCGTTTCGATATTGCGTTTCTCATTACAAAAACCAAAAAACTGCGATCATTTCCCAAAATTGAACCTTACGGAAAAATTTCCTCCTAACCATTTACTCCTGTATGGCTCATGTCCAGCACATAAACGGTTTGCTATCAAGTTTTTCTTCACAATAGCACCAGCAATCTTCTTGTCAAAACAAAACAGATTGTGACAGCCGGAACCTGGTCATTTCATAATAATGGTCATCATCATTTCATTGGAGCATCGTGATTTTCGGAGTAATTTGTATTGTGTTCATAATGACTTCGTATAGTACCGTAAATGTGAAGGTTACTGGTAGTTACATACATTCAATTGAGTCATGTCTTCTTCCCATCCTGCCGGGGTCGCGAGATTCGTTCGAAAAAGTTACCTGGCATATGGGCAACTGAAGGAACACGGGTGGGTTTTAGTCAGTAAAAGTCTGACACGCCCTCCCGCTCCATTCAGAGTGGGAGACGTCATTAAATGATGTCCCACCCATAAAAAAAAAAACCGTATTTCGGCCATGGCGGCCAATCTCAACGGAGACTAGCCATCGGCGCGGGAGATATTATAGTGCACAAGCGTGTGCGCAGATACAGGGGCACTCGCTCTTCCATCACTCTCATAGTCCGGTGGGACGCCAATCCGACACGACCGGAGGGAGATCAGACGTAGGACCAACGGCTTTACGTGCCGTCCGAGGCACAGGGGTGACACCTGGCCAACTTCCAAGCACCACCGGGGCAGTTAAACCATGACCCATGGACCTTGGCCGAAACTATAGAACGCCAGTTGCTACGATACTTACAGACACCTTTTGCCTCGTTTACGTTCATACATCTGGTCATACACACACGCCGGTTGCGAGTATTACGCACCTGACCTTTCTAAAGAACATCACCAATAAGGTCACTCTATGTCCTTCTTGGGCGTTCCCTCTCGGCGTTTCCACTCACATGATCTGCCTTGTAAGGTACCTTTTGTGAGTCGCCATATTATAGTGTTTATAATGACTTCATCTAGTGGCAATATGGAGCTTGTATTTTGAGGTTAATACCAGTAGTTTTTTCATTAGGACCAGTAACAATATCAGTACTCTGATTCATTTTGTTTTATCTACTGCTTTTATCATTCTCTCTCGCCCTTATCCCAATTTATTTGGGGTCGGCTCAACATGTCTTCTTCTTCCATGCGTTTCTATTAATTGTCATCTCGGTAGTCCTCTGTATCTAGCCATATCGTCTTTCACAAAGTCCATCGATTGTTTTTTTAATATCCAGCACACGGGCTCAGTGCGGGTTGGTAGATGTCACATATTCTCGAATTTTTGGTACTAAGACGTGACGGTTTCGTCACGATGTTTTCCTTCACCATTTTGAGAGCAGTGGTGATGAAATTATTTACACAAAGTGAAGCCCTCTCTGGATCCGAACCTTTGTCATACAACTCGTAAATCGCGGCTGTTACCTCCAGGCTACCACTGCTCTGCCCCCGACTTCTAAATTAGCGCCCGCTCGCGCATTATGGCTTTTTTTTACTTTCGTTTTTTCTTCGGCTCCTTATGGTCGTAGTGTGATGTTACATAGCCTATAAGTTTCCTCAAGAGTTGGGCTATCAAATGTAAAAAAGAAAACAAAGTAAAAAAGTAAACAATAATGGAAAAAAGTCGTGGGATGCTTGATCATAAATTTCTAGGAAAGCGTGGTTTTTATTTTTTTTTTTGAACTAGGTATTATTTATTTTCCATTTTTAGGGTGTTTCGTATTAAGATACGTATCTCAGCTTAGTTTGTGACGTAGTATGTCAACGTAGTTTTCGAAGACAGTTTTTTTGCTATCATGGTAACCCCGACAAGGATAATGACACAAATTTATAAAATTATTGTATTGTCATCGGTCCTTGATAAGTATGACAAACGAGTTAATCCGACGTTTTGAAAGGGGTCAAAATTATGTTCAAAGTTTCCGTTACATACTAACATACGAATGAAGCTAATAAAAGTGTATTTAATAAATTTAATCATTCAAATCGGCTTGGTAGTTCCAGAGATAAGCGCGTTCAAACAAACTCTTCACTTTATCATTCGAGTACATATAATAGTCGTAGGGCAATAATACTGGTTGAGGAAAGAGACAACAAATACTGACCATCATTAGGAGGGTAAAGGACAGCATGCTCCACGGCACCTTCGATGAATACCCTCAATGCTGTCACTCCATTTTCTACTGGAACTCCTAAGGATATTGCTTGACCGCCTCCGCGACGTACTAGGAGCAACTGTTGAGAGAGAAAAGGTCGTATTAAAAATAGAAGACTAAAATAATACCTAACAGGGTGGGACTTCGGGTGATATGATTGCGAGTTCTGAGCGATTCAAACGTGCACCATACGTTTAAATAGGACATAAAAATAAAACGATCAAGAATATGGAGATCGCCTTTAAGGAAAAAAAATCCACTAAAAGATATTATGAAAAAACTTTTAACAAAAAAAAAACCGACTTCCTTAAAAAAACACTATAAAGTCAAAACTAACTTTAATTTCGAAAGTCGGTGTCTAAGGATCTGTATGTAAGGTTTTTTGCCACCGACTTCCGAAATTAAAGTTATTTTTGACTTTGTAGTGTTTTTTTAAGGAAGTCGGTTTTTTTTTGTTAAAAGTTTTTATTTTTAACTTTTTAGTTATGGTAGATACCCCGCACTAATCTAATCGCGTTATTCGTTCATTTGTCGCGCAAATACTTAATGCAAATTTAAGACTTATATGGTTTTCACATGGACCCCATTGTTCGAATGGAACCAAATTAAAATGGGACCATTCGGGAAGCACCGCAGCTTTAAAATAAAAAAAGAATCATCAAAATCGGTTCACCCAGTCAAAAGTTATGAGGTAACAAATATAAAAAAAAAAAAAATACAGATGAATTGATAACCTCCTCCTTTTTTTGAAGTCGGTTAAAAAATTTTGAATACTTAAAAAAAACTATTGAATCACTCTGTCTATTGGTGAAAACCGCATTAAAATCCGTTGCGTAGTTTAATACACGCGGGAAGCGACTTTGTTTTATACTATGTAGAGAAGATAGAAATGTAAGGGACTGATATAATATTAGGTTGATTAAACAGGTGTCTCAAGTATACCATTACAATAATGATGTAGTCTTTTCCGTAATATTTTTTTTTGTGGATGGGCAAATCACCAAATGACGTCTCCCGTTCTGCGCGGAGCGGGGAGGGCGTGTCAGAATTTTACTGAATATAACCCACCCGTGTTCCTTCAGTTGCCTGTGCCAGGACCACGGTATCTCTTTCGAACAAATCTCGCGACCCTGGCAGGTTCCCTAATACTCACATCGAACTTCTCCATTCCTATATCATTGTTAAGTCTTCCCCGTCTGCCTTGCTTAGGGTCCAGGGGGTTCCACTGTTCAAGTTCAGCTTCCGCCGCCAAATTACTGGAACCTTCCATGTCCTGAAACAAAATGGTTATTCTATACATTAATTCTTGTAGAGATAGTCTTTTCTGGAGTCTCTGGGTTTGTGCGCGGTTGAAGATATAGCGACATCTAGATCGCCTCATGTAAACTTCGCATCATACTGACGTCACGCAAAGTCCTGCATCGCGCAATCAGAGTTTACAGTGGAAATACAAGGTGTAACAGAATAAACGGAAATCCGAAAGTAATCTATACTTAATATTATAAAGCTGAAGAGTTTGTTTGTTTGTTTGTATGTTTGTTTGTTTGTTTGTTTGATTGAACGCGCTAATCTCAGGAACTACTGGTCCGAATTGAAAAATTCTTTTTGGGTTGGGTAGCCTATTTACCGAGGAAGAGTATAGGCTATATAACATCACGCTACAACTAAGAGGAGCGGAGCAGTAATGAAAAATGTTGCAAAAACGGGGAAAATCGCACGGGTAGGCGATTCGACGTGACGGGAAGGGTCGGGGCAGCAAGAAATTTAACGCGGACGAAGTCGCGGGCAGAAGCTAGTCTATACTAATATTATAAAGCTGAAGAGTTTGTTTGTTTGATTGAACGCGCTAATCTCAGGAACTACCGGTCCGAATTGAAAAAATATTTTTGTGTTGGAAAGAAAGAAAGAAAAAAGAAAGAACCCAGCCCATTTATCGAGGAAGGCCATAGTTTATATAACATTACGCTATAACTAAGAGGAGCGGAGCAGTAATGAAAAATGTTGCAAAAACGGGGAAAATTGCACGGGTAGGCGATTCGACGCGACGGGAATGGTCGGGGGAAGAAGAAATTTAAGCTAGTTTGTTCGTAATTGAGTACTGAATCGATTTCAGAAACTTATCATATGGTAAAGTATTATGCTTATAACTCAATACTCTAATTGTATTTTATGAGGTCTTTCGTTACTTATTCACTCCCAAGTCACAGGTATAAACCTAGTTAGGGAGCCAGGGGATCTACGTTTGTGATACAATTTCAATATGTTTTGGAGTAATGTATGTAATTTATTTCAAAGTGTTGCCACTATTTTGGAATAAAGATTTTTATTATTTTAAAAACACAAACGTCGGGCAGTTCCCCACAAGACACAACACCCGTCTGGTCTTAGGATCCTTTCTTTGTTTTGGAGGTTGACTGAGCTTTACGCCATGTTTCTTATGCCTCTAAATGGCAATAGGCTTGGACACTTTTCACATAAAACATAACTGGCGAAATTTGGATGTACTAATATATAAGGTGTATCTATTCATACACCAAATATTTTAAGAGGTACACCTGTAGGTGGTAAAGAAGCTATAGCAAAAAAAAATATTATCTAAGCGTTTTTTTTTTAAATTTAATATTTATAAATTTTTTGACGCACATAAGAAATACTGGCTCCTTCTTATTTTTTACGGCCCGAGACACCGCGGCCATGCTTGTGCCGTCCGGTCGTCGCCCTCGCAGCGTCACGCGGGCCATTCATAGAATTTGGAGTAAAGGTTTTATGCAAAACGTCTCAAGTGGATTTAACATTATAATAATTACGAAAATTCAAAACCGCTTAGTAAAAATTTTCTTTTTGCTTCTATAGCTTCTTTACCACCTACAGGTGTACCCCTTAAAATATTTCGTGTATGAATAGATACACCTACACTTCTGCATCTTCAAAGAAACTGCGAGTGATGTTGTATTAGTGGAATCTGTGTTTTAGTTCTTTCTCATTAAGTCCTAGCTTTTGTCAGCGGCTTTGACCGCGTATTATACTTAAAAACCATCCTCTTGAATCACTCCGTCTATACATAGATGAAAACCGCTTTGAAATCCGTTGCGTAGTTTAAAAGATCTAAGTTTTATTGAATCTATCGTTTTGCCATCTTTGCATGTTTTGAGTGATGGATTTTGTTGGCTTGATTACGGGGTATCAGGGATCATGGGCCATGGGCCATGATCCTGAACCCCATTGTGATGAAGTTTTACGTATTTTTTCGAAAAAATAAGAACAGACGTATAGTTCAATTATGTACGGCTTTCAGTTTGGGCTTCTGACGACCGGTAACGACTGCCAAAAATACAAAACTACAGGCCACTCGTATTTTTTTGTAATATCCATTCAAATTGTGGGAATTGGGTTTCTAGATTCCGCAAACTCTCTGCTCGTGTAGATCCAATAAACATTTATTTCCTAAATTCTATGCTAACAAGTTAGAATCGCCACTAACATTTACTTTCGATCCTTAATTGTTCATAAACGATGATCATTTCGGTACTAAAATATTATTATATTCCTATCACTGATTGGAATGCCTTCGCCAGCTCACCACTCGTGATATAGAGGCAATCTTGAAAACGTTATTCCTAGCCGCAGGCATTTCTAACAGTGCGGGGCAGCGGCACCCACCAATGCGCCCGTCCTGATTGGATGCATCTCCTTAAATTAAGAAATAAATACCTATATTGTTTCCGACTGCATTACATAGTTTATACTATTAAGCTTAAAAATTAAATTTAAAAAAAAAAACCGGCCAAGTGCGAGTCGGACTCGCGCACCGAGGGTTCCGTAAAAACCTGTAGGTATTTTCGGTTTAAAAATATAAATATTTTTTAATTTTTATATTTCAGTTGATTGAATGTAAGGTAAATTGCGGTTTACGATTTATGACGTTTTAAAAAAAAACTACTCACTCGATCTCGTTCAAACCAATTTTCGTTGGTAGTTTATATGGTAATGTACATCATATATTTTTTTTAGTTTTGTCATTCTCTTATTTTAGAAGTTACGGGGGGGGGGGACACACATTTTACCACTTTGGAAGTGTCTCTCGCGCAAACTATTCAGTTTAGAAAAAAATGATATTAGAAACCTCATTACCATTTTTGAAGACCTATTCATAGATACCCCACACGTATGGGTTTGATGAAAAAAAGCATTTTTGAGTTTCAGTTCTATGTATGGGGAACCCCAAAATTTATTGTTTTTTTTCTATTTTAGTGTGAAAATCTTAATGCGGTTCACAGAATACACCTACTTACCAAGTTTCAACAGCATAGCTCTTATAGTTTCGGAATAAAATGGCTGTGACATACGGACGGACAGACAGACAGACAGACAGACAGACAGACAGACAGACAGACAGACAGACATGACGAATCTATAAGGGTTCCGTTTTTTGCCATTTGGCAACGGAACCCTAAAAAAACCTCCCATCCAAAACAAAATCGTCATATACGTACTGGCCCTTTCAAGTTTAATAAGAATTTGTAGGTAATATTTTGATCAAAGGATCGCCGTGTCGCAACGGCTGAATCGATTTTGATAAAACATATCTGAGAACCACCGCTAGAAAGACTACTTTTGTATTAAAAAGCGCACCCAAATCGGTTCACCCGTTGAAGAGCTACGGAGCCTCAGACAGACACACATAGCGGTCAAATTTATAACACCCTACTTTTTGCGTGGGGCGCTAAATAGTCAAACTCTTAAAATAATCTGGGTTCCATCTTTTTAAAGTTCACTTTTTTCGCGGTCGAGTATTTTGTTTCTATGATGAATCTCATTAAAATAACCAAGACTATAGCTTAAATACAAGGGAGGAGGTTGGAATACATGTGACATCTATCAACCCGCACTGGGCCCGTGTGGTAGATTACGGGCCCACACCCCACCCTCGAGAGGAGGCCTGTGTCCCAGCAGTGGGAACAATATAGGCTGATTATGGATAGGTTAAATTTAATAAATTCCTTTATTGTTATTTAGCTTTCCTTTTCGCATTTCACACGTTTCTTAAAAAAAACTCCTACAGAAGGCACTTATTTTCTATGTATATTGCAACTTTCTAGTTTTTTGCTATCATTATCTAGCGTTTTACTGTTTTCAGATCATCGTTAGTGCAGGAATATCGCTTGGTTTGTTAGGAGATCGTATGTTTATGGGATTTCAAATGGGGTTTAATGATTTTGCGTATGGCTCTTAAAATATTTAGATATTTATAGTCATTTGGCTTTCTTTTCTAGCATCAGATATCCATGTATCTAATTATTGATTGTATATTGTTTTGGAAGAGTTATTTTAAATATTTGCTGTACCGTTTACTGAAAACTATATTACGTTTCTTTATAGACAAAGAAAAAAAAGGACCAATCCTTTGATGAGGTAGCGCCTAAATTATTCTTTTTCTATTTTTATTATTTCTATTCTCATGAGCCATCGACATTCATACTTAAAACTTTCCTCACGACATTTTCTTCATGCCTCCGTATCACATGCTTATACCACGACAACCGATTCCCACACAACTTTTCAGTTACCGATGTCACTTTCAGGCTTCCTTTTATGTACTCATTTCTTATTCTATCCATTAGTGTAACATTACACTATAAGCCAATAAATGTTCTATGAACTTACCATAACTTGTAAAGGATATGGCATCACTTCTCCCTCAGTGTGCTTGGAGACATTCCTCAACTCCTGCAGTCCTTCTTCAGATTCCTCTGAAGGATGGTTGGGATCCGTCCATATTGTGTAAACCTGGTAAAGAATACAGTTTAATTATTTTTTAACGCATCATTAATAGACAGAGAACACACACACACACATTTTTTAAGTAAAAACTTCTTTAGCACCGGTGTGATTTGAAAGTCTATGAAACGAAAAAACGGCAGTAAAAAGAAACAGACACATAACAACGTCATTATGTTTTGTGTCTCGCTCTAAAACTTAGGGTAACCTAAGGGTGCTCCTTGAGAAAGTTTACTTTTCTGTTTGACGTTTTTCGAGCAGGCTTTTTGGACAAATAGACATTTGACTTTTTTACATTTGTCTCATTATCTTGAAGCCAACGTTTTTGAAGGTTTCGCTTCTACCACGTGTAAATTACCTCCCTTTTTTATTTACATTTAATTTTACTAACAATCTTCTTGAGTCTTGGTTACTGCGATAAAGGAATATTCTATTCTATTAACGAAGTGACCTACAATAAAAACTCAACCTCTTCTCCATCAGAACCCTCAGTGCTAACGGCAGCTTCTGAAGATCACCAGGGGGTACAATTCTCGTATTTTTAAGAACGTTCATAGTCTGATCTTAGTCTCTATCTGTCAATACCTCGAATTTCGACTGTGAGATTGCGACTACATTTTGTACGTTTTTAATTACGAGAATCGGTCTTCTGGTCCCAGGTCCATCACCAAGAACAGGGCACTGTCTTATGCCACCAACTTGACCTCTGTTGCTAAGGCCCTCACTTTACCGTCGACTGTTGTGTCTATGCTCTCTCCGTATACATCAATATTTACTGTCAAACGATTCTTACCTTCAACCTGTTTTCTATCAGCGCCCTCAAAGCTAACGGCAGCCTCTGAGGATCACCAGGTCCCTTATCAGTGATCATGAACAGCGCACTGTCATATTATACCAACCCAATCTCATTGTTCCGTCGTCTGTTTTCCGTCGTCTGTTGTGTCTATGCTGTCTCTTATACATCTGTATTTACCGTCAAATGATTCTTACCTTCAACTTCTTCTCCTCCACCGCCCTCAATACCAACGGCAGCTTCTGAGGATCACCAGGTCCCTTGTCAGTGATCACGAAGAGCGCTTTATCATATTCTACCAACTTAACGTCTGTTGCTAAAGCCCTCACTGTGCCGTAGACTGTTCTGTCTATACTTTCTTTTACTGCCAAATGATTCTTACCTTCAACCTCTTCTCCACCAGCGCCCTCAATGCTAACGGCAGTCTCTGAGGATCACCAGGTCCCTTTTTTTTTTTTTTTTTTTTTTTCAGGATGGGAAATCATCAAATGACTTCTCCCGCTCTGGGCGGAGCGGGAGGGCGTGTCAGACTTTTACTGACTAAAACCCACCCGTGTTCCATCAGTTGCCCATGTGCCAGGGTCACGGTATCTCTTTCGAACAATAATCACCAGGTCCCTTGTCAGTGATTACGAACAGCGCACTGTCGTATGGCACCAACCCAATCTAAATGGCTGAGGCTCTCATTGTTCCGTCGTCTGTTGTGTCTATGCTCTCTCCTTATACATCTGTATTTACTGTCAAACGTTTCTTACCTTCAACCTCTTCTCCAGCAGCGCCCTCAATGCTAACGGCAGCCTCTGAGGATCACCAGGTCCCTTGTCAGTGATCACAAAGAGCGCTCTATCATATTCTACCAACTTGACTTCTGTTGCTATGACCCTCACTGTACCGCAAACTGTTCTGTCTATACTTTCTCTTACTGCCAAATGATTCTTACCTTCAACCTCTTCTCCACCAGTGCCCTCAAAGCTAACGGCAGCCTCTGAGGATCACCAGGTCCCTTGTCTGTTATCACGAACAGCGCACTGTCGTATGGCACCAACTTCGCAGCTGTTGCTAAGGCCCTCATGGTTCCGTCGACTGCTGTGTCTGTGTTCACTCCCTGAGGAAAGAGTTGATTTAGATTGATTATTATTGGATTTGTCAGGGGCAATAACTTCATTTCAGCTTTTACGGAAATGCCTAACTTAATCATAGACTTGAAGAATTAGCATGGTAAACTAGACTGTTTTTTTAGCATCTCGTAATGGCTCACACATCGTTACTTAATTTAGATGTCAAGCTAGATCCTGTCCTGCCAGGGTCGCGAAATTTGTTCAAAAGAGATACTGTGGCCCTAGCATTTGGGCAACTGAAGGACACGAGTGGATTTTAGTCAGTAAAAGTCTGACACGCCCTTCCGCTCCACCCTAGATCGGGAGACGTCACTTTGATAATTACCCAGCCACAAATAAAAAACTAGTCCTGTTGATTCAGGGCAAAGGATGCAATTGCAAGTCATTCTGATTCTTAGATTTTTTTGGATTGTAAGCAACATTGGGTAAAATCCTTCAAGTTGAAGAAATGTCTTTAGTTTACCTGATATTTAAGTAGAAGCTTCGACAATGCTTCAGCTACGGTCTTCTCACCACTGGCTGTACTTGTAGGCTGCAGATTATGTCTTGAACGCCAATTCACACCTGCAGACAAAATATACAGTAAAGAAAAATGACTTTAGCGAAAATTCATTTCGAACTTTCCCGCGATTTCGTCCGTGGGAAAATTCTTGTTCCCCCGACCCACCCCGTCGCATCGCATCGCCTGCCCGCTCTATCACGTCGTTTTCGTTTAGTGTTCTTTCTGACTTTTGTGTTTGCTCGGCTCCCTAAAGTCCCTCAAGAATTGTGAAATTTCAAATCCGACAGATAGACCTAAAGATTGGCGCGATCAAACAAACAAACCCTTTAGATTTATAATAATTATGTCTACATACATATGTATGTAGACATAATTATAATAAATATGCATATGCATACAAATGCAAGAACTAATGGGGATACAGTATAGACTCGATTAACCGGACTAATTGTTGCATTCAGATAATCGAAAATCCGGATAATTGAATGTATGAAGAAAAGCAGACATTTTCTAGTTATGCATGTTCTGTTCATGTTCGTGTATGTATGGATTCGACTTGAAGGTATAAAGCGGTTCCTAGTCCGGATAATCGCGAATCCATATAACTAAGGGCCGGATAACCGAGTTACCACTGTATTCAAATTTTAAGTTCTTCTAACTGAACAGACAGCTGTGCTGCTGGACAGTTTGTTGCGCCACTTCTTCCCAGTTAACGCACTAGAAAGTGTCGAAGGGCGGGCGTGCCCGGGGACTGTCTTATGTCACTTCAAGTCACTTTTTGACGTTCAAAAAGTGTTGACTCTCAGTCTAGTTTGAATAAATGAGTTTTGATTTTGCAAGTAATCAGTAGGAGATCATTGTCAATTGCGAAAGATTGCCTTTCCTATTACCATAATCTCTAGCTCGCTCTAAATAATAACAAAAAGTTAATCAATTACAGTACATAATTGAATCTGTTTCCTTTTCAATAGATTGCCACACATTATTATCGATCGATTTTAGGGTTCCGTGCTTTTGTAATGAAAGAAAACCCGTTTGACGGTCTTATTGGAAAAATAAACGTAACAGTTTTTGCTGAAACGACTGTAGAAATATTATAGATGAAGCAAATTTTTTGGTTATTTTTACCCATCGACGAATAAATACGAGCAGTATTTTGTAGCTATATTAATTTAATAAATTTGGCACTCTGGAATTAATAAATTTTTGCGTATTTCGGAGTTGATTCCTAAAGCTACGGCTAAATTGTCGCGATAGCTGAACCAAACTTCGCGTGTCCTTTCTCGCACCTACTAAACGTAACGCGCGAATTTTACTTCGCTTTATCGCGCTAATGTAGCCATATACCGTGGCCCTGGCATATGGGCAACTGAAGGAACACGGGTGGGTTTTAGTCAGTAAAAGTCTGACACGCCCTCCCGCTCCACCCAGAGCGGGAGAAGTCATTTGATGATATCCCACCCACAAAAAAAAAATGTAGGCATAGCATAAGTAAATGTTGTTGGTTTACATAAGTACTTAACTCGTTTGAAATATATTAGTCGTTTTACTTAACAACCTGTATAAGTCTGTAGGAGCAGTGTTGGCCCAGTGGTATTGGCCCCGACTTACGAGTTGAAGGTCGTAGGGTCAAACACAGGCGCTTTACTTTGTGTAGATAATTTAAAATAAAATAAATATTAATAAAATATAAAGGTACATAAAATATTGAATACAGATATTCAAGTAAAGAATATGAAAATATGAATAATTAAATAATTTTCATAATTTATAAAAATAAATGTATATGGTATATATACTTATAATAATTAATCTAGTTGAGTACATAATAAAAGCGAAAACTTGTAAGAATTTAATAGTAATAATGTAATCTCGTGCAAATATATATAATAACAACTGATATGTTATACCTATCTACACAAACATAATAATAATATGTATACAATATAATTATAAACCAAATGAAAGACAGTAAATGAAAATATTGATGTTAATTAAATTTTAACTCAGCCCTCTTCCTCTCTCCTAATTTTTGCGTGCCCGACAGGGTCCATATTTGATCTTGTACAATTTTTCTTTTTTACCATCTATGTAACATATGGAATGCAATAAAGAATTGAGTATCGAGTATTTAATTTCATCACCACTGCTCTCAAAACGGTGAAGGAAAACATCTTGAGGAAACCGGCATGTCTTAGAACCAAGAATTCGAAGACATGTGACATCTACCAACCCGCACTGGGCACGCGTGGTGGATTATGGCCCTGTAGAGGCCCGTGTCTCAGAAGTGGAGACATTAACGATTAATTAAATACGAATAAATATAAGAATCAGAATCTAACGTTAAAAGGGAAAACTAAACACAGAGCTTGGGAAAGGCAAGGCACCGACCTTGTATACAAAATAATTATGTAATGTATCTGTCACGCCCCAGTTGGTACCAGTCCAAGCATTTGGAGCAAAAACTTGCAGATTGCTAAGTAAAAAAAACTACTTTGGTAAGCGTGTCTCGATCGATAGTGAGATTTACTATAAACTATCTTTGATCTTCCGTGTTGTGTCGGACGTACCTATAGAATAGCCAGCATACCATTTTTGTGTCGTAAGAGGCGACTAAGGGACTTACTAGAGAATGGGCAGCAGCGTTCTATGCATTTTACCACCATACTGTGATCGCCAACCCGCCTGCCAAGCGATGCGATTAAGGCAACCCTCCCAGATTGGCCTGACTTCTGACTGGCCTGTTAGTCTAGTGGTTAGTGACCCTGACTGCTAAAACTGAGGTCGTGGGTTCGATTCCCACCCAGAACAAATCTTTGTGTGATGAGCACAATCATTTGTTCTCTATCTGGGTGTAAGTTATCTATAATATGTATGTATTTAGAAATATATAAGTATGTTTGTCAGTTGTCTGGTTACCATAGTACAGGCTCTGCCTAGTTTGGGATCAGATAACGGTGTGTTCGTTGTCCTAAGATATTATTGGGGTAGGCTTATTTTCAGCAGTAGACATAAGCCTTACCCCAATGGTGATAAAAACCCTGCCCAGCTGAGTCGGATTCGACGACTGACCTTCTCGAAGTTGGACCTACCAAACTGGACAGTACTTCAAGTGTAGTTTCCGATCTTCATGAGAGTGGGTGCGACACGGGCATTGGACTTCACCTTCGTTTTGTCCATGTTCATTATAAGACCCATTCTTTCAGTAGAGCTGAGGCAAAACCGTAGTAATAAATAATTTGATTAAAACTATCGTGTGCAAAAAGCAAAAAACTGGTCGCATTTTTTGTCAGTTAAAATTAAAAAAAAATGTAATTAACACGTTAAGTGCCATGTCGGACTATGTGTCCGACACTTCTTGTTCCATTCAGGCCTTGTCGGGCTATATGACCGACAACCCTTATAAAATCTGAACATGTTGTTGCTGCCTGGCGGCCATGTTTTTGGAATAAATAATGTATTTATGGAATAAATAATCGACTTAAAGTGAAATAACACTAAGTACATTTTTTGACATTTTTAATTACAGTTAACGTGTTAAATCAACAACGGTATTCATAAGTTTAGTGAGGCTTGTCACTGGGTGCAAAAGACTCAAAAACGGCCTGAAGTATTCTTCAAGCTAATTATTTACTGTATAGAATTGTATTCATTTGTCAATATAGACATCTGTCAATGTCTTAGGCTGCTGTCATATCGGCTACATGATAATGCTAAACAAACAATGAGAATATTTTCTGCCCGTGATTTCTTCCACATAAAGAAAGAGTGCAGTCATCAAATGAGACCCAAAAATGGACAAGACTCATTTTTTTTTTTGTTTAGCCTATACTGTCCTACTGCTGGGCAAAGCCCTCCCCAAGTTCTTCCAGGAAATGTTGTCCCGCGCCACCTGAAACTTGTTTTTTATTGTACCGAGTAAAATATTCGTTTTTTTTTTTAATTGTAGGCCGTCATGAAAAAATTCAAACAATAACGTGCGTCTTTTTGTAAAAAAAAACTGACTTAAAAAAAACCCTACAAACTGAAACATATAACTTTAATTTCGGAAGTCGTTGGCAAAAAAAAAACGAAAAGTGAATAAACAACGACACCGACTTTCGAAATTAAAGTTATTTTTCATTTAGTAGTGTTTTTTTTTTTGAAGTCGATTCATTAATCCAGGTGGGGTAGGGAGAGTCCCACAGCGTTTTTTTTTTGGAAGTCGCTTCATTAATCAAGGTCCCACACTACGCTAACAAGTGACAAGTGTAACACCACCCTATCGAAATATGACAGGCGCAATAACACACATTGTCTGTAAAAATGTGTCTGTATATGATTTAAATGACAACTGGGCGTTTTTCAAAACAGATGTACACGTGACGAACTGGAACAGGTTTTTGTGTTTTAGAAGATTTACAGTTAATTTTTATCTCATTTGATAAAATATATTCATAAATAAGTTAAAAATAAAAAAATACATTAGTATTATGAAAAACAACGCGATAATCTTAATTTTTATGGAAGAGTACACAAGAACGTACTCCGGTTCGTCACAAAGGAAAAATATAAATAAAATGAAAAATATGAGTTGTTCTGTCAATTTGTTTTTATTATGTATTAAATTACCTTCATAACTTTAAATAAAAATATCTTAACATAAATAAATCACTATAATCATCGCTTAGCAATCATTTTTCTTTCGAGATCGTCACAGTTGGAACTTTTGACCACTAAAACATTACATTTCTACCATTTACCTAAAATGAAATTGAATGAGATTACAAATAATTTAAAAAGCAAACTCAGGGTTAACTACAATTACTTAAATATTATCAAATAACTAATAACTTCTTAAGTAGGATTCATTTTTGTCTCGGTAAAAATATGGGACAGTGACTATCTGGAATTCTAAGTGACTAAAAGGAAAAAAATAAGCTAAGTTTACACAGTAATATTTGGTTGAACATTTTAATTTTAATAGTTTTTTTTTTAATAATATAAAGTAAAAACAAGTTATCACCAAAACCAGTTTTAACTTTACCTTGAGGTACAGAGTTACATATTTTGAACACAACTTTTACATTTTTTTACTTATTTTTAAATGTTACTTATATCCATTCCAAATAACAATTGCTCTCACGACTAACCAATCAAAATTAAATTGATGCAAAGAAAATAATTCAGTTATGTATATTATTATAAGATTCAGATTTCATATTAATAATGTTAGAAGGATTATTTATTTTAATACCATTCATCCAAGTGTATCCCCAGCCTAATAGTTCCAGTTCGTCACAAAATGATTCCGGTTATACAATACGTTACAAACCGGATGTGACGAATTCATAACAACAAAACTTTAAAAAATCATACAACCTGTTGTGTCCATTTTATAACTATTTTCGGGTTGTTTTACAAAAATTTATAAACCAAAATGTAATTGTGTTACGGCAAATAACCTGATAAACTGCTACATACCTCATAAAATCCTGTTACTATCTGGAACTCCAATTTAGCACCACCGTAACGCGCCCACTTTCGTCACAGGTTTTGTTGACACTGATGTTTGCATCAAAATGGCGGTTATACCACAGACAAGATAAATGCTACCAGAAATGAAAAACAACCACATTTAAGGGTAATATTAAGGGGGAGTATGAAAAATTAACCGTGACTATTGCCGGAATTCCGGTTCTGTCATATTCTTGGGACAACAATAAAATTGTATTATGAGCTATTTTAAGCCCATATTCGAAATAAGGGGCTCTAAATTGTATTTATGAGTTCAAGTTACGTATATAGACCCTAAAACAGTGACGCCATTTAATTTTTATATTCTTACCTGAGACTTGAAAGTTCCAAACATACATGTGGGACATGAATATTTTACACTTTTTTTGTTGTTAGTTTTATGATATTTTAATATCCCTGATATTTGGGTTGCATATTATAGTCAATTTTAAAACTTAAATATGATACTATTTAATAAATATGCAGTTTATTTCAGTGCGGTGCATACAAAAATTATAAAAAATAGCTAAAGTATAGGGACACCTCAAATTAGCAAATGTACATCTTTTTTGAAAAACGCCCAACTGCGCATGACAAATTGTTTGTACTCAGTTAAATACCATATTAATGCAGAAATACGTAAATATTCCATTATGACGCTGAATATGTTTTTTTTTTATGATTGATATATTTGTTACACGACTATGGCAAAGTAAAAAGGAGGGTTATGATTTTGACCGGTATGTAGAGGGGGGGAAACACAAAGTACAAAATTTTTGTTCGTAACATCTTTGTTTAATTAGCAATAATTCGCCATTATTTCTGTCTTTTTCACACTCCCATCTCTCATTAAATCTTACTTTCCATTTACTGATGAATTTAACCTCCTAAGTCCCTGAGATACCACATTTGGTATCAGACACAATGGTTTTTAATTGTGTCTGTAATTAGCGGCATTCAACGGGTTAATATCGTAAGGACCTTCTTCCAACAAATGTTGAAATATTTTTTTTTCCATTATTTTTCGATATTCATACTCAAAACTCGGGTAAATCATTTCCAGCTATTTTAATTCGAACCCTGTATAAAATAAAAAATCTGGAAACCTTTATAAAACAAAGTCGCTTCCCACGTCTGTACGTTTAGATGTTTTAAACTACGCAACGGATTTTAATGCGGTTTTCATCAATAGACAGAGTGATTCAAGAGGAAGGTTTATGTGTATAAAATGCGGTGCGAAACCGCTGGAAAAAGCTAGTCTAATATAAAAGAACAAACGAGTTGCATGTTTGTATGGTATCATTACTTTATTACCTATATCTTTAGTTTTCATAAATACGCAAGTATATTACGGATTAATTTACTTATTTATTACTTGTTTTTTTTACATCTGATTCTACCTAACTCTGAACTGTATGCTTTCCATACATTTTCATCAGCTAATTGATTCTACAACCACGTGTAGAATTAAACATTTTCTGGAATTTAAAGTTCACATTTTTTTAGGATTTTTTTGTGAATTGCTGGTCAGTGTCATGTTGTTTGTTGATTAAAATATCGACGCTTGAAAGGCGAAATTGACTAAGCGGCACAGGGCCACAATGTCGCTTAGTCAATTTTGCCTTTCAAGCATCGATATGATTTGTGACCCAACACTTATTACTGACCCACTACGTATTTTTACAGAATTATCATCACTGATGGTTTTTTTCATGAAATTAGAGTTGCAAAGGACTCGAGTCTTCGAGTCTTAATTTTAAAGAATCGACTCAATTATATGTGCTCAAAAGGCTCGGAGTTTACAGATAAGCACTCGAGTCTTAAAAAGGACTCGAGTCTTAAAAAGGGCTCGAGTCTTAAAAAGGACTTGAGTCTTAAAATGAACCCGAGTCTTAAAGAAAAACTCTGAGCGTGAAGATGAAACTTGTACCTCATCATTCGAAAAGACTTTAAAGAAGGCAATACATTCAAATTAGTGGTTATGATGTAACTTTGCGTACAAAAAAATCTGACGAGATATTCGAGTTTTTTCGAATGATGAGCTACATGACTCGAGTTCGGTCTAAGGCTCGAATCGTTTTTAAGACACGAGTCCTTTTTAAAACTCGAGTCCCTTTTTTAGACTCGAGAATGACTCGGGCTCGGCTTGACTCTAGACTCCGAACCTTTTGAGCACACTGAGGCTTGCATAATTGAGTCGAGGTTAAAAATTACGACTTGAGGACTCGAGTCCTTTGCAACACTACATGAAATAGGTATTCAATGGGATTAAATGAACGAGTCGCGCTGATTGCTCTAGCGTATCCCCCTTAAATAGTGCGATTTTGAATATGACGCAAATAGTTTTTGAGTTAAAAAAAAAACATCTTTATAACATTGTACAGACGCTAGCACATCAAGCTACCCGAAACTGTCAAGTTTTCCCTATCAATCTTGAACCTTATGCTTAAGCGATAAAGTTAAAATCCTATTAAAGAAATTTGACAGATTATAGTAACTTTATGTGCTTTGTGTGTCGGCACCCTAAAATATTGCAAACATTTTCTCAGTATTTTTTTTTAATACTTACAATTTTTTTTCAACTTTTAGCAAAAAAATCATACGTTTTGTGCATGAATTAACGTAATTTATAGTATATAATATGTATGCGAATGTCTATTATTCTATATTAAATTGTCTTATTATTTTTGTTACAGGTAAGTTCTGACGTTATTTTCCGGCTACTGTTAAGTTAGGTAAGTCAAAATACCTAAATTATTTAAATAATTAAAATGTACAGTTCTAAATAATTCATTTCTGTAAGTAGTTCTGTACAAACAATTTTACACGTCCATCGTATTTTTAGAACTAGATGACGTCGGCGTTTCCTATCTACTCTGAGAAGAAAGGCCGAAACAAACTCAGAGGTCACAGTCTCTTTTAAAGTCCAGACATAATCTTGGTCAGGTCTTGTGAAGACCATGTGTTTGAAATGGTCATTTAAGGAAAGGACCACACAGATTGAGTGGACCTGTCCAGTCAATTTAAAAAAAAAATCTTGACAGTTCGCGGCCGTTACCACTGGACACCGCTGCTCCCATCATCATCATTTCAGCCGAAAGACGTCCACTGCTGGACATAGACCCCCCCCCCAATTGGGGGTATTTGCCGTAATTGCCACGCTTGGCAGGCGGGTTGGTGTTCGCAGTATGGTGGTAAAATGCATAGAGAACGCTGCTGCCCATTCTCTAGTAAGTCCTTAGTCGCCTTTTACGACACCCACGGGAAGAAATAGGATGGTGCTCTTTACGTCCGGCACCACACCGAACCACTGCTCTGCCTAAGGACATCCCTCCTTTTTGTTTTTTGGTTAGGAAATTATCAAATGACTACTCCCTCTCTGGGCGGGAAGGTGTGTCAGACTTTTACTGACTAAACCCACCCGTTTTCCTTCAGTTGCTTATATGCCAGGACCACGGTAACTTGTTTGAACAGTCTCGCTACCCTGGCAGGAGGACATCCCCCTTAAGATGCTGTATTACGTCAAATGTCTAAGAGCCAAAGTATACGTGCATCACTATAGTATAACTTAAGTTATACCTGACTTTGTACTATGACCCAACTTACAGACAAAGTAACAACTCTGACACCGAACCCGGAACTCTCAACGTAATAACTTCAGGACATAAAGTGTCCTTCGCACGTAGAACAACAAAGGTTTATAGTTTTTTGTAGCATTTCTTAGTGTTTTAATTATGACTTGTGATGAACTAGGTTTTGTCAGCGGCTGCGCTCGCGTCGAAGTCGAAATTTATCCCATGGGAACGATCTACCGGAATATTAAGTATCCTATGTGTTAATTCAGGTTATAAACTATCTGTGTGCCAAATTTTATCTAAATCCGTTCAGTCGTTTTTGCGTGATTGAGTAACAAACATTTTTTTTTTGGGTTGGAGATCATCAAATGATGTCTCCCGCTCTGGGCGGTGTGGGAGGGCGTAGCAGACTTTTAATGAATAAAACCCACCCGTGTTCGTAACAATGTATTGTCTGCGATGTTTCTAGCATATGTGGATTGATTTCCAAAATTATTTTTTGGATAGGATATGCCTCAGGAGTGGTCCCATATAAATATTATTAATTTTGCTTGGGTAGTTTTTGCGTTAGCTTCGATAATACGTATTAGATCTACTTATTGTATCGTAATGATGTTCTAATATTTCTTGTCACTGTTGTTTACAAAGCAAGTAGTGGCATTCGAATTGATGTGTGGTAGTTACTGTCAGCGTCAAAAATATCGGGACGAACGGAGTAGGACCGTTCAAAATGATCTAAACAACTTAGAAAATTAAACTTTATTTCAATTGGATATAGTTCTTGTCAGAATGACAGTTGTCGTGTACTATCTTCATTCTGAAACATGCCTTGTGTCATTGAGTTGATATTTCGTTTTCATAGTTGTTTAGATCATTTTGAACGGTTTGTTCGTTCCGATATTATTGACGATGAGTGTATCAAAACTAAAAAATGTAAAATAAAAAACACAGGAGACTTCCAAAAAACTATAAAGTGAAAAAAGTCGGTGGCCACAAACTAAAACAGATCCATCGACAACGACTTCCGAAATGAAAGTTATTTTTTGGTTTGTAGTGTTTTGTTTTTTTTTTGCTGTATGATGACATCCACTCGTCAAGTCTTTGATTATATACCTGTCTAGATGACACATTGGCCGTACCGAACGGCTCAAAAAAAGTCTACTAAATTTGGTAGACTCGCTTCTCACCGACGTCAGTGTCATTTGAATCACTTAGGGGTAACGTGCTCACGAAAGATTATTAATTACGCTGGTTTGTGCTGTCAAACTGTATCGCATTTATGTGGGAAAGCTATATAATAATACCAAGATCAGTTATCATCGCTAAGTGTTGTTATTTAACCACATTTTTTTCAAGAAAACATGAATTTTTAATTCGATCCTTCGTAGGTTACTTTGATTAGGCGGTGTTGCCAGTTTATTACTAGGGAGATTTGGCGAAAATATGGGAAACATATTACAAATATCATTAAAACTTATGATTATCTGCCGTGACCGAAATTCAATCAGGAGAATAATAAATCTAATATATAAAATTCTCGTGTCACAGTTTTCGTTGCCATACTCCTCCGAAACGGCTTGACCGATTTTGATGATTTTTTTTGTGCTTATCCGGTATCTATGAGAATCGGCCAACATCTATTTTTCATCCCCCTAAATGTTAGGGGTAGTCCACCCCTTAATTTTTTATTTTATTTTTTAGACAAAATTTTTATTTCAATTTTTTTATGATACAACATACAAAAATACATACAATCCTCAATTTTCACCCTTCTACGATCAACCCTTATTTTTTAATAGCCATTTTAGTAATTTAATCATTTTTCCTTTCCGGTCGAAAACTGATCAATTGTCATTTAATTAGTTATCCCCGCCTAGGAAATTATTTATATGGCAAAACAACGTTTGCCGGGTCAGCTAGTTATTATTTAAAAACTGATGGTATTTATTGATCTGAAAATGAGAAATTACGAACATAAAATAAATGAAATCCATGATATGCACGAAATAGTATTGTTGTTAGTTCGTTCTAATATTTGGGTTTTAGATTTCCTACGGATTCCGTAAAAGCAAATTACTGGAGACATACTGTATTAATTAAATAAAACACTAACACAAAAATCATTATTTCATTTAACCTAATTTGTTTAACATTGATCTTATTAAATGATGGAAGAAAGGTAAGTTTAATCATTTAGAGCTGGCATTTCCAAACACGCACACTTTGACAGTTTGATTACAATAAGTACGCGAGCGCTACTCACACATAATCGCGAAACTGGGGACAGTTTTTGTGCATCGTTTGTTTGCATTACTCTATCTAGACAGGTATATAATCAAAGCGTCAAGTCAAATGCGGTGTTTTCTTAAATTACAGAATGATGTTTTTTTTTATATACCACTCGATCATTCTAATTAGATCCTTACACAAAGTTATTGGACATCAATAATAATGTTTATTTACTTAACTAATTGACACTTGTGCGAAGGTTATAAAAACATTTATGTGCGTTGGGTATTTTCCAAGCTTGAATACAGTTTTCTGTATTTTCAAACTCTACGACTGCCTGTATATGCGAAAGATTGGATATAACCTTGACCAAGACACTTTATCTCTTTTTTCGTGTGGGTGGGAAATCGTCAAATGACGTCTCTCGCTCTGGGTGGAGTGGAAGGGCGTGTCAACTGCCGGGGTCGCGTGATTGTTCGAAAGAGATACCGTGACCCTGGCACATGGGCAACTGAAGGAACACGGGTGGGTTTTAGTCAGTAAAAGTCTGACATGCCCTCCCGCTCCGCCCAGAGCGGGAGAAGTCATTTGATGATTCCAAATAAAAAAAAAGGCGTGTCAAACTTTTACTGACTAAAACCCACCCGTGTTCCTTCAGTTGCCGCTGTGCCAGGGCTACGGTTACGCTTTTGAACAAATCCGCGACCCTGGCAGGTATCGATCCCGGCGGACCCCTTCAGATTTTGCTGACACATCTTTGAGGCGCGCGTGGAACACAATACGCTGACGACACGGGCCTGGTCCTTACCGGGCGGGCTACCCATTGGTCGCCGCCCGCAAGCCCTAAAGTTTCTTAGACGAAGTATTCGTGTAATGTTAGTTTTAGGAACTAGACGGAAAAAAATAAGACCAAAAGTTGTAACAACACTTTTTGCTATAGTTGTAAGCCGTGCGGCGTGCGCGTGTTTCTTTGTCTCTCTCTCTCTCTCTCTCTCTCTCTCTCTCTCTCTCTCTCTCTCTCTCTCTCTCTCTCTCTCTCCTGTCTCTCATAGAAAGCAAGCCAGTTATTTTCGTTTCGTCTTTCTATTTCGCATTGAACTCAACAAAAATTTGTTGAGTGTATACAGGTTATATTTTTTTCTTAAATTTTCGTATTTATGTTTTGTCATTTATTATCTAGGCTTACTGGCGGATAACAAAACTTATACTTACGTTTTCTCTATAAGTGAATGTATATTCTTTTGAGAAAATAAATATGTTTAATCGTAAGCCCGCGCTTATGGTTGCCGGAAGTCCGCAATGGACTCCCGAAAGGCACTTTATCTGTCTCTTTAATTCTTGGCAATAGTATAGTATTATAGGTTAAGCTACGCTTGCCGCAGTAGGTTTATGGATGGGTGACCATTTTTACATACCAAGGCAACCTGGAAAGCTCAGTCATTTGTGGATGTTTGTCAGTGGTTACGGGACATTAGAACCCCGAAAGTTTGCCCGTCAGTCTTACCAAGGGGTATCGTATGTGCCCTGGTGCGAGCCATGGTACGGAGCGAGAGGGAATGGGAAGCCGTCACCTCCTTCTGCGAAGCAGTAATGCTCGCGAAGGAGGAGGCGGGGCGCGTGAGGGAGTGGCAGTCTCTGCGCCCTCACGTCCCTAGCCGCCGCAGGAGGAGACGCCCCGGGCGTCGGGAGTCCATAGCGGACTCCCGGCCACCGTAGGCGCAAGCTTGCGGGTGGCGAGCAATGGGTAGCTCGCCGCCCGGTAAGGACCAGGCTCAGGTCGACGGCGCGTAGTGTTCCACGCGCGCCTCAAAGAGATGTCAGCAGCAGTGTAGGGGTCTACTAGGACCGATGCCTGCCGGGGTCGCGTGATTGTTCGAAAGAGATACCGTGACCCTGGCACATGGGCAACTGATGGAACACGGGTGGGTTTTAGTGAGTAAAAGTCTGACACGCCCTCCCGCTCCGCCCAGAGCGGGAGAAGTCATTTGATGATTTCCCATCCTGAAAAAAAGGGTATCGTATTACCAAGCAACTAGGTTGTGGAGATCAGTTAGGCAGTCGCTCCATATAAAGTACTGGTACTCAGCTGCATCCGGTTAGACTGGAAGCCGAACTTAACATAGTTGGTTGGCGGGTTTGTGATCGCAGTATGGTGGTAAAATGCATAGAGAACGTTGTTGCCCATTCTCTAGTAAGTCCCTTAGTCGCCTTTTACGACACCCACGGGAAGAAATGGGATGGTGCTATTCTGTACACCAACCGGAACAGTTACAACGTGTACCGTGTGGTGCCGGACGTAAAGAATAGCACAACTGGAGGCGACTAAGGGACTTACTAGAGAATGGGCAGCAGCTTTCTCTATGCATTTTACTACCATACTGCGATCGCCAACCCGCCTGCCAAGCGTGGCGATTATGGCAAACCCCCCCAAATTGGGGGAGGCCTGTGTCCAGCAGTGGACGTCTTACGGCTGAAATGATGATGATGATGATGAACAGTTACATAGTATAACTTACCATTAGAATCGTATCCCATAACCAGGACATGTGTCAGATTCAACGACGGGACGGTCAGATCGTTCCATACTGCCAATGCCCTCGCTAGGGCAGCTGCTCTCAAAGGCACCATGATCCCGGCCGGAGGACGCACCCAGCAGTCTTGTAACCAACCTCTGACTACTGAGCGAGTCGTCTGGGGTTTGATGTTCGGGGTGTGCGCCTCGAAGTTACGTTCGTCTATTAGTGGTTTTGAATCTGAAAGGTATTGGGGTCGTTTTAATATTATTTAAATTTGTAAATCACTGCTTGTCTGTCGTTCCAAGTTTGAAAAGGTGTTGCAAGAATTTCAACGCAGGGGTGGTCAATATCGTGTACTGAATCATGGTAACAGGTTGGGCGTCGAAGTCCCTGAAATCCTGTATCGTAAAAAAAAAATGTGAGAGTCAAAAATAATTGATTTAGGTTCTTGCGCTAAACCTCAGTACTGCCAGGGTCGCTAGATTTGTTCGAAAAAGATACCGTGCTCCTGGCATATGGGCAATTGAAGGAACACGGGTGGGTTTTAGTCAGTAAAAGTCTGACACGTCTTCCGCTCCACATAAAAGACGGCAAGATACTGAGGTTTTTTTTTTGTGTGGGCTCTGGGTGGCGAACTTGACGAACGGATCAGCACCATAAACATTTTAAAGGGAACTTAATGATCCACACACGCCAACACCAGCGAGACATTTGAGTGAGCATGACATACTCTCAGCCGCCAGGGCACATTCAAGTCAGTGAAAGACGTACCCAGTAAATGGTAGCTTTATAGAAGGATCAGGTCAGTTAGTTAAATATAACAATCCTTAGCTGCACTTCCAATTAAATAATAGATTTTGTCGATGTGCTAAATCTCACTATAAACATTTTGCCTACATTGTTTTTGATTAGCAATTTAAAGTTAAGTAGAAAGTTCAAGAGAGTTCCGTTTTGCCACGCACATCTACTTATACCAGATTAACTAAAACATGACTGCGATTGTTAATTCTCATTTAGCTTTAATCATGGTCTGCCAGTGTAATTTCTGCGGCCTACACTAATGTCCTTTCTTTGGTATTGTTCATTGAATCGTTGACTTCCTTAAGTTCTTTGTTGAGCTGCATGATTACTGATAAATGCGTGCACTGACTGGACAGATCTACTTAATCTGTGTGGTTCTTTCCTCAAAAGACCAATTCAGTCACAAATTTACATGATCTGACCAAGATTATGTCTGGACTTTAAAAGAGACTGTGACCTCTGAGTTTGTTTCGGCCTTTCTTCTTAGAGTAGTCACAGGAAATGCCGCCGACTTCATCGGGTTTAAAAATTATGATTGACTCAGAAAATACTAAGGGCGGGTTCTAAAAGGTTACTATTGGATTTTGTAGAAAGAATTTCAATAAAAAATAAATTCCATAAACTATCGTTTTCTACTTAACATTGTCATATTCTAACTAAAAATATCCATTGTTGGAATTTATAAAATTTATATATTTGCTAAAGGTGACCGAGAAAACGAGGTTTCTATATTTGCTCTATTTTTTTCTAGCTTTGCCTCTATTTCAAACTATTCTTGTCAGGAAAGTAAGCCACTACTCACCAGTTTCAGCCTTAGGATTTCTTTGACCGGGAACTTCAACCTCCTCGTCTTCAGACTCCTGGATCTTTGGTGACGGTTCCTCCTCCATCACCCTCGTTGTGGCTTGCATTGGCACTGTTTCAGTCTGTAATTGTATATATTACAATTATTACATCATTGCTTGAAAGTTATATATCACCCTTAGACATAGTTAGATATAGTTATAAATGTATAGAAAGAAAGACTAAAGAAAGATGATTGTATCGTGTTAATCTTGACGGATAGAAGAGTAGGATACAGACGTATGAAAGAAAAAGACATGGTGGTACAACCACACACAAACAAGGATAAGTGGAAGAAGGTGATGATGAGTGAAGACCTCGAGCTGTGGTTGATGATAATGAAGGAACAAAGTAAACGTTGCATATAGATACATTCTCTTGAAAAGATAAAGTTCTCGGGACTAGACAAGGCTGCACTATCAAAGAATATTAGGCAAAACACGTCTTATAGCCAACTTAAACAATTCATCACCTAACGCAAATGATATAAGAAGACATAACATTAAACAAAATATTATCATTCATCTACATAATGTTTTCATTACTCGACGTCCTACTGAGAAAATTCCCGATAGGTATTACAATTAACTTCAAAGGAATATCATCCTAAATAATAGCCCTGATTGTTTGATTTACCTTCGATACTATGTCAATATTATTGCTCAAATTTGAGTGTATAATCTTCTCTGCATCGTCGACGATATTTTTTGCACTGGATCCTGTGATGTCAGCACTTGTTTCATCTGTAGCTGTCTCTACAGTATCTGGTTCACCATTTTTGGGTTCTCCATCTTCTTCAGTTACACTGTATTCTGTTGTGGTAGTTAATTCTTCTTCTTCAATGAGTACTGTGGAGTCCTCTGGTAATTCTTCACTTTCTTTTACCGTTTTTATTTCTTCTGATGTTAGGTCTTGTGTGTGTGCGATTATGAAGTTTGTGATTATGAGGAGAAGGATTGTTTTTGAAGCCGCCATCTTTGGTTTTTATGGCATTCTTTGGTGGGATACTCTGTGGACAAAGAATTGTTTGGTTAGTACTGTAGTTATTTGATCTAGGGATTTTCTGTGTCGTTAAATGGGGCTATTGGTCTTGTATAAATTCATCTCTTTTATACATAAACAGTGATAGCTCCATAGTACAGCCCTGAACAGGGAAATTGTGAAAATCTTGGAGAATATAAATTTGTTTAAATGAAATAATAATGGTCAATGATATCGCGTGTTATTTGGATTTAAAAACATGCTAAATTAAATTGGCTTGCAAAAATTGGTACCTAATATTGTGAGGATCTCTTTTCAATAGTGTCTCCTTTTTGTATCGACGGTACACCTATAGCGTATCAATTCAATACCTATAAAGTACATAAAGGAATATTGAAAGCCTTCACGAATGACAAGAAAATCAACATCAACAGCCTATAGCAGTCCACAGGCCTCTCCAATTGCACCCCATTCAGCTCGATCCTCGGCAACTCTCATCCAGCTGCTACCAGCCACCCTGCAAAGATCGTCGCTCCACCTAGCCTGAGGGCGTCCTACCTTACGTTTGCCGATTCGCGGTCTACACTCAAAAACACGTCTACCCCAATGGTCATCGGTTCTACGGCTAGTGTGGCCATCCCATTGTCACTTCGACAAGAATGTACCCAGCTTGTAATATCTAGATTTAAAAGAGTGTCTTTGTAGTTTCTTGGCCGGACTTCTCCATAGAGATGTAAGTTTTGGAATAGGCACTAGCGTCAACATTTTGACTAACTGACCAGCTCACACCATTCCAAAAAAAAAAAAAAATTTAACAAAAAAGAATGTTGAATTAAAATAAATGCTGTTAGTTTAAGGTGACGCACTCTGGCTTCCTTTTGCCAGCGGCTTCGCACGCGTATGATACATATAAACCTTCCCCTTAGATCTCAGGGACTGACGCGGTAAAAGACTTTGTTTTATACATTGTAAAGATACAGCAGGAGCAGCTGCCAGCACTGCGTTAGCCTGGTGAATAACGATCCATTTTCACTCATAGAAATGAGGCCTGTGTCCCAACAGTGGGAACGTTATAGGCAGATTTTTCTTATGAGCTACTATTCGCGTATATTTTCAACCGACGAAAAAAAAACGGAGGAGGTCATCAATTCGACGCGTATATTTTTATTTTTTGTTATTTTTTTTATGTATGGCCATGCATAACTTTTTACATAGTAGTCCGATTGAGATAATTCTTTTTTTATTATAAAGGGTATACTCCCAAGGTGGTTCCATATAAATTTGGAAAACAAAATCGAACCCTAAGGGTCGGAAAATAGGGGATGATTGATTGTTTACTCACTGATTGTAATGTATAACCACGCATAACTTTATACAGAGTAGTCCGATTTTGATAATTCTTTTTTTATTGGATAGGGTATACCTTGCCAAGGGCAAGTATTATAATTACATTAAAGCAACAAAAAATTATAAAATAAAAACTTTTTAACAAAAAATTAAACCGCCGAAAAAACTGAAAAGCAAAAAATAATAAACATTAAAATTTTGAGTCAGCGCTTTGAGTGATCTTTGTTCATTGATTTTTCAGCGCCGACTCAAAATTTTAATGTTTATTATTTTTTGGTTTTCAGTTTTTTCGGCGGTTTAATTTTTTGTTAAAAAGTTCTTATTTTATAATTTTTAAAAACTTTTTATTAAACAGACACTAGACAAGAAGTACCGTGTGATGCCGGACGTAAAGAATAGCACCATCCCATTACTTCCTGTGGGTGTCGTAAGATGCGATTAAGGGATTTACTAGAGAATGGGCAGCAGCGTTCTTTATGCACTATACCACCATACTGCGATCACCAACCCGCCTGCCAAGCGTGGCGATTATGGCAAACCCCCCCCAAATTGGGGGAGGCTTATGTCCAGCAGTGGACGTCATAGCGTATTTTTCCGACATGTAAATACACTGATATCTCAAGAATGTCCATAGTTTTTGCAGATCTATGAACTCAAGACTTTCCTGTACCTACCTTGTTTTTGCATAGACCAGTCGTGTTGACATTTTATTCTGAATAAAAATGCTTAGGTGATCTAGTTTAATAGTAACTTGTACTGCTTCAAGGCATAATATTATTAGTTCTGTTATGACTTTATGAGCAAGGCGATGTAATTGGTTGTAATGTGGCCACTAATTATACGTCATTGGTCCAATGAAATAATAAATTGTGTCACTGCAAAGCTGCTTCATATTACGATATATCAATAATTCGAAATCGCCGCGTTTGAAAAAAAAGAACACAGGCAACTAACTGAAGGGACACGGGTGTGAGTTTTAGTCAGTAAAAGTCTGACACGCCCTTCCACTCCACCCAGAGCGGGAGTCGTCATTTCATAATTTCTCACCAAAAAAAAACAACAAATAGGCCCGGCTAACCCGTTAGTGAACTCGCTTTGTGTGTACCGGACTTAAGAATTGGGGTACCTATCATTTCGTTTGGCCAATAATTCGGATGCAGAATTGCATCTCAATTATTTTGATTAGCTTTGGTACTTCACATCTGTCGGTGGACAAAGATTTTGTAACGTAATCTTCGGTTTAATGGTCTTTAATAATACTGATGAGGAACTGTCCTCCAGGGCAAAGACCTCGTAACATACGGTGAGGGAACGAGTATTGGCAACTGGCGTTTGTTTGGGTGTTTCCAATTACATATACCTACATGACATATTTGAACTTTGTTTCGGCGATGGTAAAAAAGAAATAAAATGCGTTTATTAGCAGTAAAACATTACGTAATGATTCGGTCAAAACGGTGAAGGAAAATGTCGTGAGAAACCGGCATGTCCTAGTACCGAAGATTCGAAAACATGTGACATATCTCTCGCGGTCCCGTATTTTTCGAAAGAGTTACCGTGGCTCTGATACAGGCAACTGAAGGAACACGGGTGGGATTTAGTCAGTAAAGTCTGACACGGAGTCAAGTCGTTTGATGATTTACCACCTAGAAAAAAAAATACTGGGCCTTTTACCAACTATGTTGGAGTCGGTTTCCAATGTAACCGAACGCAGCTAAATATCAATATTTCACATGGAGCGACTGACTATCTCACCTCCACAACTCAGTGACTGAATAACACGGTACACCTTGGTAAGACTGGTTGTCAGACTTTCGGGCTTCTGACGACCTGTAACAAAGATCCTCGAATAACAGCCGGGACCAATGGCTTAACGTGCTTTCCGAGGCACGGAGAGGTCTTGGTATGTAAAGTTGGTCACCCATTTATTGACCAACCGCGGCTTGTATAGTTTAACCTGATCAATCGACCCTTCATCATCATCATCATCAGCAGTCTATAAATGTTCCCACTGCTGGGACACAGGCCTCCTGTCGGTGAGAGGGAGTGGGCCATAATCATCCACCACGCGGGCCAAGTGCGGGTTTTTCAAATTTTTGGTTCTAAGACATGCCGGTTTCCTCACGATGTTTTCCTTCACCGTTTTGAGAGCAGTGGTGATGAAATTATTTACACAAAGTAAAGCGCTTGCTTGGGTTTGAACTCACGACCTACTACTCGTCGCAGCCGTCGCGGGCGATCGACCCTAAATCTATACTTCTATCTATACTAATATTATAAAGCTGAAGAGTTTGTTTGTTTGTTTGTTTGTTTGATTGAACGCGCTAATCTCAGGAACTCCTGGTCCGAATTGAGAAATTCTTTTTGTGTTGGGTAGCCTATTTATTGAGAAAGGCTATAGGCTATATAACATCACGCTACAACTAAGAGGAGCGGAGCAGTAATGAAAAATGTTGCAAAAACTGGGAAAATCGCACGGGTAGACGATTCGACGCGACGCGAAGGGTCGGGGGAACAAGAAATTTAACGCGGACGAAGTCGCGGACAGAAGCTAGTGTATAATACGCGGATAAAGCCGCTGGCAAAAGCTAGTAAATGATAAACAAATCCAAAGATATATCTGACAGTGTATTGTAGCCTTTAAAATCATTATGTAAAACCCATTCGGTCAGTGTGTACACTTCTTAAACGTAACAATTTAGACCCTCAAGGCGATGACTCACTACCCATTATGTCAGTATGTGAAACCCTGTTTTTTGGGGACCCAGGTATTTAGGGTTCCGCTTCAATGAAAGTAAAACGGTTGATGGTCAAATATAGTTGAAATGCTATCTTCTTATTTGTAAAATTTCTACAACGTGTAATATAATTAACACAACACATCATACACCACAATTAGAGTATTGAGTTAAAAGCATAATATAATGACCAAAACAATTTTTTTAAAAGCTAAATGTTGTCATTAAGAAAATCGTTTTGACCCTGGCATTACTGTATGCATTCAGAATTAAGTCTTATTGTGTGTTATTAAGATTTTTTTTTATTTGGCTCAATCGTCGGCAGATTTGAAAAAAAAAATACCTATATTAAAAATTACTATTTTCGATGCAGTACTCAATTAGGAACAAACTACATTCAGGACTTCCGTCGATTCTGTTACACCTTGTATTGTTGGGAAAAATATATGATTTTGTTGATATTATTATGTAGTCAATAATGTTCCCGCTGCTGGGACACAACCCTCTTATCTTTGTTAGGCAGTGGGCCATAATTCAACACGCGAGCCCAGTGGAAGTTCGAAGTTATGCCGTATGTCTTCAAATTTTTGGTTCACTATAGATATTTGCAGTAATATTCTCTTCATTTATTCCGCTTCACCACATTCCTTATTTAAAGAAGAATAAAAGGAAAAACTTTACTAAATTTTTCAAATTAATCATTCATCTCTCTCCTGCCCTTATCCCAATTTATTTGTGGTCGGCACAACATGTCTTTTTCTTCCACACTTCTCTATTAGTCGTCATCTCAGTAGTCACACCCTTTCTATCCATATCATAATTCACATTGAGCATTGTAATCCACAAAATAATATAAAGCGCGGAACCCACGCCATCTTACCTAAGATATTACCTGCCCAAAGTTTTTACCAGTATCTCCAATCTTAATTGACCACGTGTGCCGGGCGGTTTGGTTTTTTTTCTTTAATTCTTTCATTTCTTTGTAGTGTAAACAGTATACATTTATTTGGTGATAATAGTTTTGTAGTCAGATTTATCCTGCTTGATGGATTCTACCTCATGGATTCTCATATTCAGACCATTGTTTTCCTGGCCTTATAAGATGGCAGCTGCAAAATTTAGGTCATGGGTATCGTTTTCATAGTTTACGCGGGTGATCAAGTTGATAATAATCAGCCTATATTGTTCCCACTGCTGGGACAGGGGCCTCCTCTCGATGAGAGGGAGTGAACCGTAGTCCGTAATCTACCATGCGAGCCCAATTGGTAGATGTCACATGTCTTCGAATTGTTGGTTCTAGGACATGCCGGTTTACTCACAATGATTCCCTTCAACGTTTTGAGAGCAGTGCTAATGATATTATTTACACTAAGTAAAGCGCCTGCCTGGGTTCGTACCTACGACACACAACTCATAAGTCGGAGCCGATACCACTATATTCTCGAGTCTCGATATGACCAAAAAATCGTCGAGACTCTCGAAATTTTCGAGACTGAGATTCTCGGGATGAAAGCCCTAGCTACCAGTAGACAGTATAAATATACATCGACGGTTAAAAGGTAGGCGCCATTTTAGTCAAAATTACTTATAAATTCCATCCTACTTAAAATTTTCTGCTTTTTCGAATGCGCTTACTCCCACGGCTCTACGATGTCTTTAAAATTTTCACGATATGACAATAAACAAAAAAGTTAGGTCAATTGTTCTACAATTTCAAACTTTAAACCGCTCTCCTGAACAATTTGGTTTTTGTCGCTTATATTACCTTTTAACCGTCGACATAGATAAAGATTATTGCTGTACTAACTTTTACCAGTTTATTGTTGTACTAGCTTATTATACATATACACCTTCCTCTTGAATCACTCTGTCTACTGATGAAAACCACATTAAAATCCGTTGCGTAGTTTAAAACATCTAACCAGGCCTTTTGACAGGCCTGTTGGTCTAGTGGTTAGTGACCCTGACTGCTATGCCGGAGGTCGTGGGTTCGATTCCCACCCAGGACAAATGTTTGTGTGATGAGCACGATCATTTGTTCTGTGTCTGGGCGTAATTTATCTATAATATGTATGTATTTAGAAATATATAAGTATGTAGGCAAAAGGAGTGTGTAGAGATCGTAGCAGGTGGCGTTCCGTGGTTTCTGCCTACCCCCATGGGAAAAAGGCGTGATTGTATGTATGTATGTATATAAGTATGTTTATCAGTTGTCTAGTACCCATAACACAAGCTCTGCTTAGCTTGGGACTAGATGGCGTTGTGTGATAGTTGTGGAATATTATTATTATATTATTATTATAACCGTACAGACGCGGGAATCGACTTTATTTCTTTATATTATGTAGAGATTTTGTTTTTCTATTTTTGGTGGTGGGAAATCATCAAATGATGTCTCCCGCTCTGGGTGGAGCGGAAGGGCGTGTCAGACTTTTACTGACTAGAACCCACCCGTGTTCCTTCAGTTGCCTATATGCCAGGGGTATCTCTTTCGAACGAATCTCGCGACCCTGGCAGGACTATGTAGAAATGAACACTAAACTAAATCAAACTAAATTCTAATACATTACTGTTGATAATTTACTCGCCATTTATTTTGACATGTCCGTGATGGAATACATAAACGTTAATAAATGTCTCATTAAAAATCTAGCCTTGAACTTTATTTAGTTCATTAGTCGATGTTGGTTGTAAATTTATCTGCAGTGAAATAAATAAATACATCAACGATATACGGTTGTTGTAAGCTACCGTCATTCCGATCCAGCCCGTCCCTCACTGCCCTCTACCAGCGATGCCCTAAGCTGAGGAGGAATATACGAGATCACTCTTAACTAGATTAACCCATATAGCAATATTGTATTGTAGAGAAAAAAAATACAGTCTTCCACAAAAAAGGTGGTCGATATGGTTTTATATTTTCGTTTTTTTTTTTGCTACTGACTTCCAAAACCAAATTTATTTTCAATGGATTTGTAATGTTTTTAGGAAGACAGTTTTTATTTTTAATTTTTCACTTTCTAGCTGTGGTATCTACCCTACACGAATTAGTATACTTTCAGTTGCTAAGTCAATAACAGTGCCAGGAAGTTCTTATTTAACATTATCAACACACAGTAATTAAAAAAGCACTAATCTTAACTTGACCAAATTTATATGGAACCACTCTATAAGTACACCCTTTAAAACAAGACCAAGTATTGCTTAATAAAAATCGGTTTGTAACAGAAGGAGTTGTGCTTCCGATATTGAGTAGACGAAGTTTTCTTTAAAAAAAAAACCCCTTGGGTTGTGATAAATACCGTAACACGCAATACAGTAGGAATCATTTAAGAAATATTACTTTTTACCGTTGTGCTCTGTGTGAAAATGTATATAAGGAACAGTATTCAGAGTGCGTAGTGCATTCTGAAAAACATCACCAATAAGGCCACTATTATGTTCTCCTAGGGTGTGCCCTATTCCGTGTGATGCCAGACGTAAAGAATAGCACCACCCCATTTCTTCCCTTGGTGTCGTAAAAGGCGACTAAGGTACTTATGGAGAAAGGCAGTAGCGGTCTCTATGCATTTTACCACGATACTGCGATCGTGTACCGGCCTGCCAGCCGTGGCGATTACGGCAAACTCCCCCAACATGCTTGGGGCTGTCCATTAATCGCGTGAGGCTCGAATGGGGGGGGTCCATAAAAAATCACGAAATATCACAAAGGGGGAGGGGGGGTGTAGTAATATACCACGTGTAATTTTATTCTTTTTTTAATTAGATGATACTTATACCTGTATTTTAAAAAAATTGCAAAAAAAGTAGATTCTTTGCAGGTACTAAAAAATACACGTGATACGGGGGAGGGGGGGGGGTAGTCTTAAACCTAGCCACTGCTCTCAAACAAGTGTAGTTACTACATTCGTTACGTAACCGGCAAGCGGCAACAGGTTGCGTGGCAAATGTAAGGTCATTGATACAATGTCACAGAAATGTGAATTGTGTTGTCGTTTTTTGTGGTTGTAACTTACAAGTTTAAGGTGTCGCGTAGACTTGGGGTCTCAACCTAATTTTAATTCCAATCCAATACGATGATTGTTCGAAAGAGATACCGTGACCCTGGCACATGGGCAACTGAAGGAACACGGGTGGGTTTTAGTCAGTAAAAGTCTGACACGCCCTCCCGATCCGCCCAAAGCGGGAGAAGTCATTTGATGATTTCCCATCCAAAACAAAAAATGCCAATACGATACCAATGTTAATTTTGCATGCACGTGATTCGGTACTCTTGAAAACAATAGTGTCAACATTGGAACAACAACAACGCCCGATCTCGATTCTACTTAGTTTTCCAAAATGGACACCCAGTATAAACACATTTTGGCGCTAGCGTCGAACTCAAGAATACGAGAAGTCACAATTCCAAATGTCAATCGATCGGAATTAAAATCAAGATTAAGCATCCTGTACTTTCATTGCGTAAAATACTATCAATCAGAATCTTTCTGTCATTCTGTGATACTCGTTCCGGGTTGTCACAAGCCCGAAAGTCTACCAAGCAGTCTTAGCAAGGGGTATCGCAAATCTCAAATCTTTATTGCATTCCATAATGTATACAGGTGGTGGGTATTAAATATATGTAGAAACAATCATGGACCCTGTAGGGCACAACAACATTTTAAATTCTAATTAGAATAGAGGAAGAGCGCTTTCATTATTTTCCTATAAATTCTTAATATTGGTCTGTATGTTTAACAATAATATATTAAACTGTATATTATTATTGTTTATTACGTATTTATTTACATATTTCATATTGTAATTCGTATATTTAGTTTCTATATTTTAATAAGATTTTTTTTTTATCTGCATTACCCAGTTAGGTTGTGGAGGTCAGATAGGCAGTCGCTTCATGTAAAATACTGATATTCAGCTGCGTCCGGTAAGACTGGAAGCCAACCCCAAACATAGTTGGGAAAAGGCAAGGCAAATGATGAATGTATAACCCTTTCCAACCGAGTTAAAGTGATCGTGAGTTTCGATACACGACAGCCTACTAACTAAAACATCATTTTAGTTATAAGCAAACTATTCCTGAAACTCACGAACGTGTGGATCTGACTACTGAAGACCAGCATGCATGACATTTTTTTTTCAGTATTTTTTCCAGGACCTCTGAACACTTTCCAAACGATGACTAAGTTTTTATTGCTCTATGCGAGTTTTTTACACCCGGTTGCAAAGGGTTAACGCAATTAAGATTCTGTTAGTTGTACATACATCACACCACTCCACCCCCATCTCACTCACACAGCCGCCCCGTCTCTATTTTACACGCTCACACTTCAATCCTTAGTTAAATCAGAGGGGTAATTGCGAAACTTTTTATCGGTAGGAATTGGTTTAATATTGATAGTTAAACAACATTCATTGCGTTATTTACGTTGCTGAGCCGACAATTTATTCGAACAAATGACGCAATGGTTTAAAAATAACCGTCAATCCCATTCAGATTCTGATAAATTGTGCGTTTCGCAATTAGGGTGCAGGTCAACACACGTTTATAAATAAAGGTTTCTTTTGGTAAACGAAACTACAGTAGAACACTGACTCCTAGCCTAGGTCACAAGGTTCCCCTAGTTTAGGAGGCAGGGTTTTTCACTATTTGTGCGGTCTTTTCTCAATGAATTTTGTGTTTCTATTTGAAATCTATATTTAATATTATAAAGCTGAAGAGTTTGCTTGTTTGGTTGAACGCGGTAATCTCAGGAACTATTGGTCCAAATTCAAAAATTCCTTTGTGTTGGGTAGTCTATTTATTGAGGAAGGCTATCCACACTATAATATTATAAATGCAAAAGTAACTCTGTCTGTCTGTCTGTCTCGCTTTCCTGCTAAAACTACCGAACCGATTTAAATGAAATTTGGTACACAGATAGTTTAGAGCCTGAGAAAGGACATAGGCTTTTTATCCCGGTAGTATGTTCCCGCGGGATAATTTCCGACCACCACGCGGGCGAAGCCGCTGGCAAAAGCTAGTAGGCTATATAACATCACGCTTCGATCAAAAGGAACGTGCTCCGTTCCTACAACGAAAAATGAACGAAAACTGGCAGGCAATTCGATACGACGGGAAGGTTCAGGGGATCAAAAATTTGACGCGGACGACGTCGCGGGCATAAGCTAGTGTATTATATACAAAGGTGTTTTGTGTGAATAAACTTATTTTATTTATTTATTTATTCTTGCTCATGGTATATATCAGATTTTAAACCTATCACCAACAAGTCTCCATAGAGATAAACACCTATTTGTATGCGTATCTAATAATTACTTGCATGGTTTGAAATCAGCATAACCAGTCTATGCTGTGTCCTACTGACATTAATTCTATGTGAGAAAATCAAGTTATCTTCTGTATATTTACCTATGCATGTATGATAAGGAAAAAATTAAGAGAATTTTCTAAGCCTTAATAAAATATTGTTCCTTAAGGTGCCGGAGGTAAAGAATAGCACCCATTTCTTTTATTGGGTATCGTAAGAGGCGACTAAGGGACTTACTAGAGAATGGGCAGCAGCGTTCTCTATGCATTTTACCACCATACTGCGGTCGCCAATCCGCCTGCCAAGCGTGGCGATTATGCCAAACTCCCAAATTGGGGGAGTTTTAAGTCCCACAGTGGACGTCTTTCGGCTGAAATGATGATGATGCTTAATAAAATCTTTTACAACATCTATCATAACATTTTTTTTTTTTTGTGAATGATATCTCGCATGTCAGCCTATGTGGTTGTCGGCTGTTTAACCCGACTTGCTTGCGGCTTCCTTAACACGTTAACTGCCATGTCGGACTATGTGTCCGACACTTTTTGTTCCATTCAGGCCTTGTCGGACTATATGACCGACAACACGTACAAAATCTGAACATGTCGTTGCTCCCTGGCGGCCATGTTTTTGGAATAAATAATGTGTTTATGGAATAAATAATCTATTTAAAGTGAAATAACACTAGGTACATTTTTTGACTTTTTCTGATTTTAGCCATAGCAGTTAACGTGTTAATAAATAAAGGCCTCCAGTGAGGGCTTAAAAACTTAAAAATAGAGCGAGTAATCACTAACGGGATACGGACCTCGGCTTAGGGCATTGCGGGCAGCAAGGGACGACCTGGATCGGAATGACCTATCAGGATTAACATGATCAGCCTATAGGGTCGGTTCACATCTGACGGAAGATGCGTCGAGCGTATCATCGTTCGCGTCTATTCGGTTTGATAGTGTGTTTTCATATCTGACGGAAGATGCGTCGGGCGTAACTTGTACTTCCGTGATAAATCGTTCTGTATCAAATATTTTCAATGCAAAAAAACTTCGAACGGTCTGTACACAAACGATCTCCGTTGATATTACGCCTAGTCTGAATGCATCAGTCAAAATACACGTGGCGGAACGTTGCCGCTCTTTACGTCGGCCGACAATGCGTTGACGGAAACGGAACAGACGCTGTACGCTCGACGCACTAACGCATCATCGGTTAAGTGTGAAAGGTTGAATGTTTTCTCATATAATTGTCTGTTCTGGCGTTACGCGACCGATGATACGCGACGCATCTTCCGTCAGATGTGAACCGACCCATAATGTTCCCACTGCTGGGACGCATGCCTCCCCTCTGTGAGAGGGAGTGGGCTGTAATCTACCACGCGGGCCCAGTGCGGGTTGGTAGATGTCACATGTCTTCGAATTTTGGGTTCTAGGACATGCCGGTTTCTTCGCGATACTTACCATCCTACTAATATTATAAATGTGAAAGTTTGTGAGATCTGATCGGATTTAGATGAAATTTGGCCCACAGATGGTTTATAACCTGAATTAACACATAGGGTACGTTTTATCCCGACTTTTTTGACCTCCACGCGGGCGAAGCCGCTGGCAAAAGCTAGTTAACCTATACTTAAAAAGTCCAATTATCTTACTAAACAGTAGTACCAAAAATGTTGATTCATCATCACATAACTACATAATTGTCTCAATCGTTTTTGGCTGCAATAGTTGTGCCTCGTTTGCTCTCCGTTGTTACGGTGTTTAAAGATAAAATAGGAGAAAGGTTATTCAAAATTAAAAGTTATGATTGCTTCAATCAGCTTTCCATAAAAATGTTTAGGGTAGATCGATTAGGTATTTGTTTGATTACTAATGAGAACTTTTTTTTGGGTGGGAAATCATCAAATGACTTCTCCCACTCTGGGCGTAGCGGGCGTGTCAGACTTTCACTGACTAAAACCCACCCTTATTCCTTCAGTTGCCTGTACCAGGGCTACGGTAACTCTTTCGAACAAATCTCGCGACCCTGGCAGGACTAACGAGAACTAAGTTCCCTGCATAGTTGGTCTAGTGGACGCAAACGTTAATGCTGAGCATGAGGTCCTGGTTTTGATTCCCAGATCGGGCAATATTTTATTGGGTTTTTCCATCAGGAATTTCTCAGTAGCAGCCCGAAGTCTGCATTTATGCCCGGTTAATAGCAATAGGCTCGCCCCCTCTTACATGGGACTTAAACGAAACTTGGTTCAGGGTGTTGCCGGACGCAAAGAATATCACCATTGCGCCGACCGCTCCCGCGGGAAACGCCCGCCTCGCTCGCTCGGCTCGCGCGCGTTCGTACACAGTTCTGACCTAACCCAATTGGTCAGGATCCCCTAGCTTAGTCACAGCGACCAATTCTAAGAGCTGAGACTGTCGCGTGGTTTGTCATTACAGTTCCAGACTAACCCGAAGAGCATATTCAGCCTATAATGTTCCCACTGCTGGCATATGGCCTCCTCCCTGAGAGAGAGAGAGTGAGCGGTAATCTACCACGCGGACCCAGTGCGGGTTGGTAGACGTCACATGTCTTCGAATATTTGGTTCTAGGACATGCCGGTTTCCTCACGATGTTTTCCTTCACCGTTATGAGAGCAGTGGCGATGAAATTGTTTGCACAAAGTAAAGCGAGTGCTTGGGTTCGGACCCACGACCTGCAACTCGTAAGTCCGATGGTTTTAAAGGCGCTCTAGAGGACATAAAGCTCTTGTCTCGTCGTTCTTTTCTCGTACTATTTGCTCCCCAGCAACACATCTCACGTAAGGTCCACAGTTTACTCAATGAATGTCGAAATTTGTTAAGCAACGGAGGTAAAGGTGACGACAATGGCCGGCTGGTTCAAACAACCTACTTCCCGTAATAGATTACCAATGATTTTGGTTGTAAACATTGCATAAAACGTTAGTCGGCTGGTTTCGTATTGTGTCGGACGTAAAGAATAGCCCATCCAATTTCTTCCCGTGGCTGTCGTAAAAGGCGACTAAGGGACTTACTAGAGAATGGGCAGCAGCGTTCTCTATGCATTTTACTACCGTACTGCGATCGCCAACCCGTCTGCAAAGCGTGGCGAAGTCTCCCAAATTGGGGAAGACCTATGCATGTGTTACGACTGAAATCATGAATACCATTTTTGGCAGCGCAAAATGGGATTTTTTAAAGGTTCGATAAATAATAAAGTGAGAAGTTTAATGATATTGTTAAACAGTTATGTAATAAGTTAAAGGCATTGCGTTTTATAACCATAGGGCATTATTGAGTAATGCTAACTTTCTCTCGTCTTTACAAAACTTGTTTTTTTATTTATATTTTTGTTGTTGTTGTAAATTGGACCGTGGTATATGATTTTGATATTAATCGGTGTTAAAAATTAAGTTGTTTTTAAGTCAAGTTCGTTTTTAACGAAATTTTATTGTTTTGTTGAAGTAAATTCATTAATTGAGTAATATTTTTTTTTTTACGAAATAATAAACTCACGCAGGAAAAAAGCTTTCTCCATATTTTCAGTATTATGCCTTTTTTTTTGTAAAAAGGGGTAGTTACGTAATACACTAAAGGTTTTTGGCATGTTGTTTGGGTTTTTTTTGTTGGTCCGTGGTTCGGGTAAGTAATAGATGATATAACAACAAAATCTCTAATATTTACAACATATAACAACGGAACCTATAATTTTATTTAATATACCGACTAGTTAATATAATGAACGATTGTTATAATTTTAAAATAACTAATTTTTATAAGCATAAAATACATTAAATATAACATCGTTTGACATAACATACATTAAATATAAAATCGTTTGACATACCACTCAAAATATATAAAACTTATTTATAATAATAATAATAATAATATTCCACAACTATCACACAAAGGTGACGACAATGGCAATTTGATCTAATACGATGAAATGTGCTAAGATAGGTCGACGGAGCCCCGCTAGGCGGGGCTCCTATTTCTGGGTGGTTTAAAAAAAAAATAACCACGAAGGCTAAGGCGGGAGCTCCGCTACGCTTCGCTCCCGCCTTAGCCTTCTAACCTAACCTATCCGAGTCGAGGTACTCTGAGTCGGGGTGTTAACCATAATGACGTTTTTTATATATATTAAACGTTAGACCAAATGATTTTCGATTACATAAACGTTATATCAAACAACGTTATACTAATTATATTTTAGAATAAATAAATGTTATATGTAAAGAAATTATATCAACAGTTGGTATATCTCACGTTGATTATATCTTACGAACGATAATAAAATGAAATTAGACCAAATGAGTTTATACGTTATGAGACGCACCCCCGTGGTTCTGTTACCATCATTACAAAAATTACCCGGATTAAAATGTCCAATATCGATATTATATTATAAATTGTCTACAAAATATTATGTTATGTCTTAAAAATATTGCAGAACTTGGCTGTAAATACGGAATTAAGATTTTTCAAGTTTTAAATTCGGTGTCGTATTGCTTCACGACTATAGCTCATACTTTATGTGGCTGGGACTTCATCAAATGACGTCTCGCGCTCTGGGCGGAGCGGAAGGGCGTGTTAGACTTAGTGACTAAAACCCACCCGTGTTCCTTCAGTTGCCTATGCCAGGGCCACGATAACTCTTTCGAACCGTGACCCTAGCAGGATCACCAATATTTGTGTGACACAATTTCTTAAAAGCTCATTCTGTCGTATTTACGTACAGTATATTTTATCTGATGAAGTTACACGCGCTTTAGTTGTGGTAACCAAGTGAATAAATACGCTGTGAATATGTGTGCGGGCTTGCGGGCGGCGAGCAGTGGGTAGCTCGCCGTCCGGTACGAACCAGGGGGCTTACTCTTCTACGTAATTTTAATTCCAATCACTAAAACCAATCAGTAAGATTCTGACACGCCCTTCCGCTCCATCCAGAGCGGGAGAGGTCATTTGATGATATCCCACCCGAAAAAAAAAGCGTAGGAGCTCTATAGTAACAAAAATATATAAAATTCTTATTCCATCCATGTATTTAAATTACCTAATGACGTAGATGTGGTCATAAATTTTAAACATATCGTTTGTTTTGCGGTTAAACAGAAACAATATATTGACGTATTCCTTTGGTGCGCCGATAGAATATTTATTAAGAAGTTTAAAAAAAACTTGATGTTTTGAAGTAGTTTTTCCTGCAATAAAAAAAATGTATGAAATGTATGATGAAAAAATGTACTGCTCCATTGATCTAGTGGTCGCAAGCGCTACTGCTGAGGTCCTGGGTTCGATTCCCTGGTCGGCCAGTGTAATGGGGTTTTTATTTTCATACAAACTTCCAACACCTATTTCACCCCTTTACGTGGGGAGTTTCCTAAAATCTGCTGACGACTCCTATAATCATAATAAACATAATCATTTGTTAACATAGGTACAGTAAAATAGTTGTTATAAATAGAAAATACAGAGGCGCTATGTTATACCAAAAGGCGTACAAATATTCTTGGAAGTCAATGAACTAAAAATTGATAATATACATCAGTCAAACTTAATAATTGATTTATCCAAACATAAATAATATGAATAGCATGCATGTCAAAAAAGAAAAGAAAAAGTATGTTTACTACGTCAATATTCAAATTAAGTTAAACAAAGAGAGAGAAGAGAGTGAGTAGTAATAATAAATTAAAATGATACAAATTAAAATTTTATTGGACTTGAACTAAAATATACCAACTAAAGTCAAAAAACAGTCAATGCATTTTGTCAGTCAAAAATTCTGAAATGCTGTAATATGCTTTGCTAATCAGAAAAGATTTAAGCTTTTTCTTAAATAAGTTTATGTTTAATTCTTTAGTTGAAGTAGGTATGTGGTTGTATATAATTGGTGCGATACATAAAACACTTTTTTGCATCAATGCTGTATGAGACCTTTTTACGCATAAGTTATGGTTCTGTGGTCCCACTCAAAGTTTACCTCTGTGCCAAATTACAATTTCGTATGTCCAGTAGTTTTTGAGATATCGTGATTAAACAGTGAGTGAATGTATGAATGAGTGACCTTTCGCTTTTATATGCATATGTAAATAGATATTTTTTTACAACTATAAATTCTAAAACATTTCGCCTTAAAAAACCTTATACTTCTTACACTGATCCGCTTTTACCGGTTCTATTGAATTTTCATTTGTCATTATCATAAATTAAAACAACATCCTGGAAGTAATCTTTTAAAAGGCAAATGCTTCTTCTTTTTAACCGACTTCAAAAAAAGGAGGAGGTTATCAATTCGACTGTATTTTTTTAATTTTTTTATGTTTGTTACCTCATAACTTTTGACTGGATGAACCGATTTTGATGATCCTTTTTTTTTAATGGTCGCATTTTAATTTAATTCCATTCGGACATTGGGGTCCATGTGAAAACCATAATAAGTCTTAAATTTGCATTAAGTATTTGTGCGACAAATGAACGAATAACGCGATTAGATTAGTGCGGAGTATCTACCATAACTAAAAAGTTGAAAATAAAAACTTTTACAAAAAAAAAAAACAACCGACTTCCTTAAAAAAAAAACACTACAAAGTCAATAATAACTTTAATTTCGAAAGTCGGTGTCTTAGGATCTGTATTTAATGTTTTTTGCCACCGACTTCCGAAATTGAAAGTTTTATAGAGAAGAAAGGGGCATCACCACGATTATACAAGGAATCATCTGCCTAGCCTTTTCCCAACTATACTGGGGTCAGCTTCCAGTCTAACCGGATGCTACTGAGTACCAGTATTTTACATGGAGCCACTGACCTCCACAACCCAGTTACTGGGTAATACAATACCTCTTTTTAAGACTGGTTGTCAGATTTTCTGGCTTCTGACGACCCGTAACGACCGTCATGATCTACGAAACACAGCCGGGACCGCTTAACGTGCATTCCGAGGCACGGAAGGGTCTTGGTATGTAAAGTTGGTCACCCATCCTCGGATCAACCGCGGCAAGCGTAGCTTAACCTGAACCACGGTACCTTTTTTTGTGTGCTAGAAGTTTAAATAAATAAATAATCCATACTAATATTATAAATGGGAAAGTGTGTGTATGTCTGTTTGTCCGTCTTTCACGGCAAAACGGAGCGACGAAATGACGTGATTTTTTTAAGTGGAGATAGTTGAAGGGATGGAGAGTGACATAGGCTATTTTTTGTCTCTTTCTAACCCCCCACTTCCCTAAAATGGGGGGTGGAACGCGCTAATCTCAGGAACTACTGGTTTGAATTGAAAAATTATTTTTGAGTCGGGTAGCCTATTTATTGAGGAAGGCTATAGGCTATATAACATCACGCTACGAACAAGGAGCGGAGCAGCAACAAAAAAATGGATGAAAACTGGCAGGCTGCGATGCGACGGGAAGGGTCAGGGCAGCAAGTATTTGACGCGGACGAAGTCGCGGGCAGAAGCTAGTAATAAATAAATATGAAACGAATTTTCAACACCCAATTGCCTGATTGGATAACAAGAGCAGGGGTGGCCCAGTGGTAACGATCCCGAATTACAACTCAAAGATTCGAACCCAAGCAGGCGCTTTAATTTGTGTAAATAATTTCATCACCACTGCTCTCAAAACGGTGAAGGAAAACATCGTGAGGAAACCGGCGTCTTAGAACCAAAAATTCGAAGACATGTGACGTCTATAACCCACACTGGGCTTGCGCGGTAGATTACGGTCCACTCGCTCTCACCGAGAGGAGTCCATGTCCCAGCAGTGGGAACAATATACGTTGATTATGATCTGTTTTATTAAAATTATATTAAACTAGCTTTTGCCAGCGGCTTCGCCCGCGTGGAGGTCGGAAAATATCCCGCGGGAACATACTACCGGGATAAAAAGTAGCCTATGTCCTTTCTCAGGCTCTAAACTATCTGTGTACCAAATTTCATTGAAATCGGTTCAGTAGTTTTAGCAGGAAAGCGAGACAGACAGACAGACAGACAGACAGACAGACAGAGTTACTTTCGCATTTATAATATTAGTATGGATATATAAATATATAATATATATATAAGTAAAATAAGTAATATAAGTAAATAAGTATATAAGTATATAAGTAAATAAGTAATAAGTATAAGTATGGATAGTATGGATTTTATATTATATAATTATATATATTATATTATATAAAATTATAGTAATATTATAGTAATTATAGTATGGATAAGTGTGGATAAATGCTCTAACTTAGGTACGGTCACCAAAAGAGATAAGTAACTAGGGTTGTCGAATATAGTTGAAATTTACTAAGAAACCGATGGATGTTTTGTGATAAAATTTAATGTAACTAATAGAAAACGAACAGTTCATTACTCAAATCAAAAAATATCAATCGGTTTTTAAATAAACTTCAACCAAATGCGATGCCCCCGGTTCATCATCATCATCATTTCAGCCATAAGACTTCCACTGCTGGATATGGTCCTCTCCTAATTTGGGGGCGTTGTGATAATCGCCACGCTTGGCAGGCGGGTTGGCGACCGCAGTATGGTGGTAAAATGCATAGAGAACGCTGCTGCCACCTCCCTACTAAGTCCCTTAGTCGCTTGCTAAACACCCACGAGAAGATATGGGATGGTGCTATTCTTTACGTCCGACTGTACAACAAAAAAGATATAATATAAGGTGTATCTATTCATACACGAAATATTTTAAGAGGTGCACCTGTAGGTCGTAAAGAAGCTACAGGAACGAAAAAAAATTTCTAAATGTATTTTTTTCAAAATTTAATATTTATAAATTACTAGCTTTTGCCAGCGGCTTCGCCCGCGTGGAGGTCGGAAATTATCCCGCGGGAACATACTACCGGGATAAAAAGTAGCCTATGTCCTTTCTCAGGCTCTAAACTATCTGTGTACCAAATTTCATTTAAATCTGTTCAGTAGTTTTAGCAGGAAAGCGAGACAGACAGACAGACAGAGTTACTTTCGCATTTATAATATTAGTGTGGAAGTGTGGATAGTGTGGATTTGACGCACATAAGAAATACTGGCTCCTTCTTATTTTTTAAGGCCCGAGACACCGCGGCCATGCTCGTGCCGTCCGGTGGCCGCCCTCGCAGCGTCAGGCGAGCCATTCATAGAATTTGGAGTAAAGGTTTCATGCAAAACGTCTCAAGCAGTTTTAAAATTATAATAATTACGAAAATTCAAAAACGCTTAGTTAAAAATTTTGTTTTTGCTTCTATATTCTTCTTCTTCTTGATTTTTATTTGCATATTCTTACAATATGGTTGCATTTTAAAATAGATCGGTATATTTTCTTGATCGTGTTGAAGAGGTCAAGCAAACTATTCGCTTTCTGCATACAAACTTTAACTGTGCCGAATTTCATAGGTACTCCTCCGTCCGCGTAATTTTCGTCAAAAGGGGTATTAAGTTTTTGCTTCAGACAGATAATTCTTTTGAGCCATGTTTGTAACGATCACGTATCATATTTTAACACGTTAACTGCTATGGTTAAAATCAGAAAAAGTCAAAAAATCGACTTAGTGTTATTTCACTTTATTATTTATTCCATAATTATTTATTCCATAATAAATACATACATAATTTATTCCAAAAACATGGCCGCCAGGCAGCAACGACATGTTCAGATTTGGTACGTGTTGTCGGTCATATAGTCGGACAAGGCCTGAACGGAACAAAAAGTGTCGGACACATAGTCCGACATAGCAGTTAACGTGTTAATCAACATACAGATACAGACTTCCAAATGACAAAAAACGTAAGAGAAAATTTGAATTTCTCAAGCTACCTTACCGCATCAAAAATTTTGGCCACTATCACTTTACATTTGCTAGTCCCTGAATGTGACAAGCTGACGGGCTACCAAACCGCATCAAAAATTTTGGCCGGCCACTTCACATCTGCTAGTCTCACACAGAAAATTAAAACTGTAGCTAACTCCCGGAAAAATCTACACCAGCATACACAAGCATGTCCTTGGATGTCCATTAGTATGCTTGCAACGACTCGCGGCGAACCAAATGCTGTCGGTACAATCATAAATCTATTTACTAATAAAATTCAGGACGTAAGGTCCATGTCTGGGAAAATACTGGTTGTATATCCTCATTCCTGTGTTGTTTTGATCGTTCTTGCTTTTGAAGATCCTGTTTTGGAGCTAGATGAAGACTAATCGGAGGTCTTTGCAAATGTATTGGATCTGGGTCCAGGATCTAGAACCCAAACACAGGCCTCTCTGTGAGGGTATGGGGGTATGAGCCACCACGCGGGCTCAGTGCGGGTTGGTAGATATCACATCATCATCATCATTTCAACCGTAAGACATCCATTGCTGCACTTAGGCCTCCCCCAATTTGGGGGGCTTTGCCATAATCGCCACGCTTGGCAGGCGGGTTGGCGATCGCAGTATGGTGGTAAAATGCATAGAGAACGCTGCTGCCCATTCTCCAGTAAGTACCTTAGTCGCCTTTTACGACACCCACTGGAAGAAACGGGGTGGTGTTATTCTTTACGTCCGGCACCACACGGTACCTAGGTCGGGAGATATATCACATGTCTCTGAATTTTTCGTTTTAAGACATGCCGGTTTCCTCATGTTGTTTGTCTTCACAGTTTTGAAATCTGTGGTAATGAAATATGTAATGTACTCAAAGTAAGTCTTACCGTATGGTGGCGGACATAAAGAATAGCACTTCTCCATTTCATTCCGTGCGACTAAGGGAATTACTATAGAATGGGCAGCAGCGTTCTCTATGCATTTTACCACCATACTGCGATCGTCAACCCGCCTGCCAAGCGTGGCGATTATAGCAAACTCCCAAATTGGCGGAGGCCTATGTCCAGCAGTGGACGTCTGTTGGCTGAAATGATGATGTATGACTTTTTTTGTGGGTGGGAAAATATCAAATGACGTCTCCCGCTCTGGGCGGAGCGGAAGGGAGTGTCAGACTTTTACTGACTAAAACCCACCCGTGTTCCTTCAGTTGCCCATATACCAGGGCCACGGTATCTCTTTTGAACAAATCTCGTGACCCTGGCAGGATGTATGCTTTGCTGCCAAACCAGGAGCTTGGACATGTCATAATTATGTTTCAACCGAAATACGTCCACTGCTGGACATAAGCCTCAAACCCTGCCACTTCAGCTGGTTGTCATTTGTTATGGAAAACTAAAATAACGTCTTTATTATCTCACAATCCGAGATAAGCGAGATTTCAGAGTAAATCTTTTGTTTTATTTCATTACTTTGTATCTCGAAACCAGTTCGCGCATGTAAATTAAATGAATAAACTTGCCTTTATTTTTATGCGTCTGTTTGCGTGCGAGTTTCTCGGGAACTTTGTTTGATATATAAAAGATTTTTTTGTATGAGTAAACTAACTTTTGCCCGCGACTTCGTCCGCGTAAATGTCGGTTATCGCGGGTGCAGACGAAGTCGTGGAATAAAAGGTACCTAGCCTATGTCCCTTTTTTTGGGTTCAAACTTACTCCGTACCAAATTTCATCAAAATTGGTCCAGTGGTTTAGTCGTGGCAGCGAAACAGACAGAGTTCCTTTCGCATTTATAATATTAAGAATAGATGTCAGAATTTGCCGATATTGGTGCTTACTCTTGATTTTAATTCCGATCGATTGACATTGGAATTTTGACTTTTCGTATTCTTGATTTCGACGCTAGCGCCAAAATGTGTTTAAATTGGCTGTCCATTTTGGAGAACTAAGTGGGATCGAGATCGGGCGTTGTTGTTGTTCCAATGCTGACACTATTGTTTTTAAGAGTACCGAATCACGTGTATGCAAAATTAACATTGGAATCGTATTGGCTTTAGATTGGAATTAAAATTAGGTTGAAGAATAAGCCCCTGGTCTGTAAACCCTCACCTTATTTTAGAGATGAAAGCTCACGTCGAGTTCTATTAGAGGTATGAGTAACAGGGTGTTAAGTTCACTCCACCACCAGCAGCACGAGTCGATCGGTCATCTTCAGACTACGCTTGCTGGAGTTGTTCGGTAGATAGATAACAATCTTTACACACTAAGACCCATCTGTTCCTCGGAAGTGACGATAAGGGGCCATCCATAAATGACGTCACACAAATTTCATGATATTTTAACCCCCCCCCGTCCTTGTCACAGCGTGTCACATTTGTGAGCCCTCCCTAGTGTGACGTCACATATTTTGGAATTTTACGTCTAGACGTAGATTTTTTTTAAAATTTTCTTTCATTGTTCATATTTCGTATTTTAATAGTACTTTAAATATGTATATTCAATTTTGAAATGTGACGTCACAAAATTTAGGACCCCTCCCACCCCTTTGTCACACAATGTCACAATTCGTCGACCCCCTCCCCCCCTTAACGTGTGACGTAATTTATCTTTGACAGTCGTTAGGGTCGTCAGAAGCCTAAATACTAGGGATGTTATGGATATGAAATTTCGGATACGGATTGGATACGGATGTAGGAATGATTATTATACCGGTTACGGATACGGATACGGATATGAAATTATTTCGGATTATCCGTAAAATGGTTTTATTTATATGTCACCATTTGGCAGGAATTACAATCAGTCTGTGAGTTATTATTACAGCTATTTAAAATTAAAACGATTATTAATATATATTGAGTGTTATCTAATCTACCTACAATAAAATGTAATAACAAATCCGATATTATCCGAAACTTTTATTTCGGATTCGGTTACGGTTACGGATAAATTTTTATATCGGATATCCGATAGTTTCGGTTACGGTTACGGAGCTCCCTAACATCCCTGCTAAATACAGCCAATCTTTCCAAGGGGTATAAAATTACTCAGTAACTGGTTTGTGGAGGTCAAAGAGACAATCGCTCTATGTAAAATATTGGTTTTCAGCTGCAGCCGTTTTAGACCGGTAGTCGGCCCCAACATAGTTGTGAAAACTCTAGGCAGATCGATTGTCACATTTAAGCTGTATTAGTATAACTAGCTGACCCAGCGAACTTCGTACCGCCTTAGAATCAATAAATGTTGTGTTAACTTATCAGATCCCACCAACACAAAGCAAAGAGCACCAAGTACCATATCATAAACCCATGTTAGACCAAGTTATAACAAACTGGTACTTTGAAGGCATAAAGCGTTTTCTAGCTACCACACACCCATGATAGGTGAGCTCCTACCAAGTTATGCCAACCTGGTACTTCGAAGACATAAAGCGTTTTCTAGCTATCAAACACCCATGTTAGGTGTCTTTGTATTCTTAAATAAGTGTTCTTAAATTTTCTAATTTTCTGCTCAATTTTTTAATTTTTTTCTTTCTTAGGAACCTTCTCCTGAAACACACACAACAGTAAAAAAAAAGTGAAATCGGTCCCGCCGTTCACGCGTGATGGCGTGACCAAGGGAAATAGAGATTCATTTATATATATATATAGATTGTTTAATATTTTCTCAAATATCGAACGGTCAGTTGTGAAATCGGTTGTTGTGAAATCGGTTGTCATGATATGGGCGTACGATATGGAGGAATGAAGAAAATGTCGTAAGGAAAATTTTCGAGTATGAATGTCGATGGCTGTAAGAGGGAGACCAAAGAAACGATGGATGGACTATGTGAATATGGAAAGAAAGGCGGTGACTACTGAGATGACGACTAACAGAGAAGTGTGGAAGAAAAAGACATGTTGCGCCGACTACAAATAAATTGGAATAAGGGTAGGAGAATTATGTTGATTGAATGGTTGATTGTGTGAGATTTGTTCACATAAATAATAAATTCTATTGTATAACTAGAATAGCTCTTTCGTAGTAGCAACTGCAATAGTTTCGTTATAAAAAACTGATTTATGTATAACAATAAAGTTATTTCAATTGCTTGCATGTATAATAGAGTTTTTTTGACGGGCAATTATTTGGACAATAACGTTTGTGTCAGAAGTTAAGTTAGCATGTTTGCGAAATATTATAATGTAATCTATTTATTTTAATAATGTTTTAAGAGTAGGAGAGATCAAAGAAACGATGGATGGACTGTGTGAATTATGATATGGATAGAAAGGGTTTGACTACTGAGATAACGACTAATAGAGAAGTGTGGAAGAAAAAGACATGTTGACCTGACCAATAAATTGGGATAGCCTTTATCCAAAAACTTTAGCACTATGATAAAGGAATAAGTAATGAGGAAGAATGAAAGGCGACTAACAAAAGATATTAACAAGGTAGATGTGAGAGGAAACGCCGGTTGGGGACGCCCTAAGAAGAGATATAGTGACCTCAATGGCCATGTTCTTCAGAAAGGTCAGGTGCGTAGTACTCGCAACCGGCGTGTGTGTATGACCAGATGTATGAACGTATACGAGGCAAAAGGAGTGTGTAGAGATCGTAGCAGGTAGCATTCTGTAGTTTCAGCTTCAGCGTCATGTAGGTACCCATGGCAGGACGGCGAGAATTTATGTATCTTTACATCATCATATCAGCCGTAAGACGTCCACTGCTGGACTTAGGCCTCCCCCAATTTGGGGGGCTTTGCCATAATCGCCACGCTTGGCAGGCGGGTTGGCGATCGCAGTATGGTGGTAAAATGCATAGAGAACGCTGCTGCCCATTCTCTAATAAGTCCTATAGTCGCCTTTTACGACACCCACGGGAAGAAATGGGGTGGTGAATATGTATCTTTACATCATCATATCAGCCGTAAGACGTCCACTGCTGGACTTAGGCCTCCCCCAATTTGGGGGGCTTTGCCATAATCGCCACGCTTGGCAGGGGGGTTGGCGATCGCAGTATGGTGGTAAAATGCATAGAGAACGCTGCTGCCCATTCTCTAGTAAGTCCTATAGTCGCCTTTTACGACACCCACGGGAAGAAGTGGGGTGGTGTTATTCTTTATGTCCGGCACCACACGGCACCTTAAGGTATCTCGGTATCACGGTATCTTTACATTGTATAAAACAAAGTCGCTTCCCGTGCTTTTACGATTAGATCTTTTAAACTACGCAACGGATTTTAATGCGGTTTTCATCAATAGACAGAGTGATTCAAGAGGAAGGTGTATATGCATAATATGCGGGCGAAGCCGCTAGCAAACGTTAGTGTATTATAATACCTGTATATTTTATCACCAAAAACACGTGTTAGGTCGCAATGGCCAACAGTTCTAATATCCTTTTCTAAACATTTATAGACTTTCATAAAAAATATAATTGCTCACGTACTCTTGAAGACCTTGACACGATTTTTCCTTATTACATTATCTTGGTATCATTTGTTAAATATTTAAGTCAGCTATATTTTACGACTAGCTTTTGCCCGCGGCTTCGCCCGCGTGGATGTCGGAAGTTATCGCAAGAGGACGTACTAACGCGGTTAATGTATTACAAATACGTTAATCCAGGTTATATAGGTAATAAGAGAGCAGTCTCACACATATTTCCATCCCCTACTCAATTTTTTTTGCTCCTTACAAACTTGCACCCCCCATTTTAGGGAAGTGGGGGGTTAGAAAGAGATAAATAGTAGCCTATGTCACTCTCCATTCCTTCAACTATCTCCACTTAAAAAATCACGTCAATTCGTCGCTCCGTTTTGCCGTGAAAGAGGGACAAACAGAAACACGCACTTTCCCATTTATAATATTAGTAGGGATGGAGTGACTGCCTATGTGACCTCCAGAACAGTAACTGGTTACTTAATAACACTTTTACCCTTCGTAAGGCTTCTTGTTAGAGTATCGGGCTTCCAACTACCCGCAACGACTGTCTATGCCTTCCAAAGCACGGAGGGATTCAATATGTATGTATGGTCACCCATCCACGAACCGTCCGCGGCAAGTGAAGTTTAAATTTCGATCGGCACGTGCGCCTGTTATTTTTTGGCCATGACCCCTTCCTTCTATAGAATCGATAATAATGCATTTAAAACATTATGTGCATGAGCTTTCTCCATATAAACTTTAACTCTGCCAAATTTCATACTCCTCCGACCGCGTAATTTTCGTAAAAAGGGGTACAAAATTTTTGCTCCACTTATTAATAAATAGATAATAGAACCAGACAGAGAGAGAGTGAGTTTGTTTTCATAGTTTTCGAGGTGCTAAAGTCGATAATGACAACATTAAAATCCAAGATGGCAGCTCTAAAACCCGAAATTATTCATCATGGGTGTCGTTTTCATAGTTTTCTAGGGCGCTAAAGCCGTCAAAATAAAGTTTGAAAAGATCAACGATAGAGTAAACGACGTTGCATTTGGAGTTGAAAAGCGTAAAAAAAAAACGTCCTCCGTTCCTGATGGGGGCCCCCCGACCCGACACTTTTTTACTATTGTATGACTTTATATTGGTTTTGTTATAACTGTCAGTTATTTTAGACCACATCAACGTATTGTTATAGCACTTATAGGAAGCTCGCGATCTCAAGTGTTGTGTTTATTATCTTTAAAGATTGGTGATATTAAAAGTCCTGTATAATTTTATAAACTTGTATACGTTCGGTCGTAACTTGGGTTGTTAACCTTACTATACAACGTGTAACATAATTAACGCAAGATCTCAGACACCCCAATTAGAGTATTGAGTTAAAAGTATAATACAATGACCTAAACTATTTTTTCTATAGATGATTTTTTTATTAAGAAAATCGTGTTAACTCTAACATTACTTTATGCTTATAAAATTGAGTCATATTGCCTTGAAATAAGATTTAATTTTCCTTCGGTCAATCAGCGGTCATCATCATCATCGTCATCAGCAGCCTATAATCTTCCCACTGCTGGGACACAGTCCTCCTCTCGGTGAGAGGGAGTGGGCCATAATCCACCACGCGGGCCCTGTGCGGGTTGGTAGATGTCACATGTCTTCGAATTTTCGGTTCTAGGACATGCCGGTTTCCTCACTTTGTTTTTCATCCCATTTTGAGAGCAGTGGAGATGATTAATAGTTGCGGTAAAGTTAAGCAGCTATCTTGGTACGACGAGGGACCACGGGTCCGAAATACTACATTAAAAAAAAAAACCATTCACTAGAAAATCCACACACACTGTCTGACTCAGAAATCGAGCCGCGAACGGTAGCCGCGCTTGCTTCTTTCCGTAAAATCAGCGAAAAGATCATCTTTATAAATAAAACGAATATTTATTTACAAAAATATGTAAATAAGTATCAAATTACCATATGGATGAACTTACGTCAATTTGTTACAAATGTCCTTCACAAGTATTTGTCCTTGCAAATATTACGAAAATACTTGTTTATTTACACTAATTTAAAAACAAAAGCAGAGATAAAGGCCACTAACAAAAGGTATTTCAAAAATACCTTTTGCAGATGTGTAATAATAAGAATTCAGATGTTCCTTGGCAGATGTGTAAGAATAAGAATTCGCACAAATTTACTCGCCCGAATCGACACTTTTAAATTATATACCTACACTAGCTTCTGCCCGCGACTTCGTCCGCGTTAAATTTCTTGTTCCCCCGACCCTTCCCGTCGCGTCGAATCGCCTACCCGTGTGATTTTCCCCGTTTTTGCAACATTTTTCATTGCTGCTCCGCTCCTCTTGGTTGTAGCTTGATGTTATATTGCCTATAGCCTTCCTCGGTAAATAGGCTACCCATGACAAAAATAATTTTTCAATTCGGACCGGTAGTTCCCGAGATTAGTGCGTTCAATCAAACAAATAAACTCTTCAGCTTTATAATATTAAGTATATATAGATCAGTGGCGAAAGCACCATATAACACGATTCCTACCGGCTTGCCCTACCGGCTTGCCTTCGGGGATTCGCATTGGTAACTCTATCACTATTAAAAATACAATAGTATGTAAATAGTGGCTACTATTGTCAATAAATATAGTTACACTACGGGTATTGAATTCACCATAACATTCAAACAACAAAAAAGGTTATTTATAGCTTTGTATTACAACAAAAGAGAAATGTTCTAAATTAACCCGGCGCCAAAACGTCATAATCGGGAACTAAAAATTCATACAACAGCGATCCCGTAATGATGTCACTTTAGGTCACGTGGCACCGCTTGATATGTACGAGAGCAAGCCGCTGTACAGCGGGTTATGACAGAGACAGGTATAGAAAAATGCGTCAGCGAGAACGAGATAGAGGAATATTGCATATTTTATTCGGTTTTCAGCTGTTCAATTTAATTGTATTTAATTCATTACATTCCTATATTAATTTTAGAATGATAGTAAGTATTTTTTATTGATGAGTCAGTAAGTTAAAGCCGACTTCGCATCGGCTTCTCTTTTAGAAAAAATTACACCTCGCCGTTGATATAGATATTACTTTCTGTAGCGACTCGCAGGAAGTCAATTTATTTGTGGGTGAATTATCATAATTTCAGCCGAGAAACGTCCACTGCTGGACATAGGCATGCCCCAATTTTGGGTGGTTTGCCATAATCGCCACGTTATTTCGCAAATCCCTCGGTGTGCTCTTAAATGCTAAAATTATATATTGCAGCTGTTTATTATCCCTTAATAAAATAAAATAAAAAATACTTTAAAAAGATTCATAGGAATATATTTATAAGTATCCACATTTTTTTAAAGGTTCGTTTAATAAGTACATAATTTATAATATCGACGATCAATTATAATTAATACAAACATTTTCAATGTCAGTCTGTCGAACAGATCAATATCTTATTTTAATATTATAATTTATTAATATCAAACGTAATTCTTTGATTAATTTTGTCATTTTAAATAAGTTTGGAAACCATTTTGATTTGATTGATCATATGTTTAGTAATATCGTGTTTTTTGCGTTTTTTTTTTTGCAAGTATTATAAATTATTTTTGCGCAAAAAAAATGTGTTAGTTACATAATTTGTACGTAATATATTGTATTAATCTTATTCACTTATATTAAGTAAGAGGTTGTTTGGTTCCTGACGTAAAGAAGAGCATGATCTCATTTCTGCCCGTGGGTGTCGTAAGAGGCGACTAAGGGACTTACTAGAGAACGGGTAGCAGCGTTCTCTATGCATTTTACCACCATACTGCGATCTTCAACCCGCCTGCCAAGCGTGGCGATTATGGCAGTCTTGCAAAAATCCAGCCGCGAAATTTTTGCGTCCATACAAACATTGACCAAAACCATTCACGATCATATTTCTATTTTTTTCTTTTATGCATCTTGGAACCTCTTTGTCTTGGATATCAATTTAGAAAACGATCGGTCTTTTTTACCTGAATTTTTTGTAGATAAGTTATTGAAATAATGTGGATCCGAACTGAGTGTCGGGTTTCTTCGATTGCCTTTTGAAAGGTAAATTTTTGGGTTACATTGAATCTTAATAAAAATATTGGTTAAGGAGAAGCGTATAAATAGGCCATGAAATTCAATTTTTCTCACGTGTTTACGCAATTTTTAGGTCAGTCTTATGTTGAACAAAATGTGATTCGCGACCGTACCAAATATGTATTTACAGAATCATATATTTATAATAATTAATTTCATTAATGCAGTCCCATAAGTTTAGTTGCCGATCGCAGTATGGTGGTAAAATGCATAGAGAACGCTGCTGCCCATTCTCTAGTAAGTCCCTTAGTCGCCTTTTACGCTAAGGAAGAAATAGGATTGTGCTATTCTTTGCATCCATCACCACATGGAACAGCTGAATACCAGAATTAATTAATGATTTACCCCAGCGGTTCTACCTTAAACTGGTGTTACACGAATGGATAAAATAAGAAATGAAATCTGGTCGTTTAAAGTGGGTCAAAATCGCGCTATAAGGAGTACGTAACAAACAAACATACAAGTGAAGCTAATATAAAGCAAGTGTAAAAAGACATGTTGCGCCGACCACAAATAATAAGGGATAAGGGCGGGAGAGTGACGATATGATACATCATTCAAAATAGTTTGTAAACATGTAGTCCTAATTAGTAGCATCTATTCAGCGTGTTATTAACAGTTAGATAGATGACTTAAACAATAGGTTTATTTATAAACAAAATTATGCTACTTTGTCAATGTATCCAACCTACATTATGAATCAAAATATCCTCTCCGTAATGAGACAATATTCATTATCTTATTGTAATAGTCATATCCCACTTCTGCTTGTGGATGTCGTATAAGGCGACTAGGGGACTTACAAGAGATTGGGCAGCAGCGTTTTCTGTGCATTTTACTCTAACATACTGCGATCGCCAACCCGCCTGCCAAGCGCTGCGAGTACGGTAAACCCTCCCAAATTTGGGGGCGCCTATGTCCGGCAGTGGATGTTTTTTTGGCTGAAATTATGATGAGTAGTGATATCCTACAATGTCTGTATACTTAAGTCTTCAACCAATAGTTTTGGGCCGGCCGAATATTCGTCAGAATTGTTTTGTTTTGAGAGCAGTGATGATGAAATTATTTGCACAAAAAAAAACCGACTTCCTCAAAAACACTAGAAAGTGAAAAATAACTTTAATTTCGGAAGTCGGTGTCTTAGGATCTGTATTTGAGTTTTTTGCCACCGACTTCCGAAATTAAAGTTATTTTTCACTTTCTAGTGTTTTTGAGGAAGTCGGTTTTTTTTTGTCAAAAAGTTTTTATTTTTTACTTTTTAGTTATGGTATCTACCCGCACTAATTCCTATACCACTAATCGCCAGGTGAAATTTAATACTTTACTACTGCTGTAAATTGTTGAGGAATTCCCTTGACTGTCTGTCTATGGTCTCCATCATCAGACCTGTTATGGTACTTATAAGCCTTATGGGAGCTTTCTCATTAATAGAAATGAATTAAGTTCAAACACCAGGTAATTGCTGTAAATCGTTGAGGAGTTCCCTCGATTGTCTTTTGGCTCCATCATCAGATCAACTCCGGACCTTAATTAAATAGTAGTGATAAAATTGGCACTTTGAACCGTATAAAGTAACCCCAACAATAGGGAACTGCTGTAAATCGTTGAGGAATTCCCTCAACTGTCTATGGTCTCCATCATCAGACCTGTAATGGCACTTATAGCCCATATGGGTGCAAAGTTCTCATCAATAGAAATGAATTAAGTCCAAACACCGCGTAATTGCTGTAAGTCGTTGAAGAGTTCCCTCGACTGTCTTTCGGCTTCATCATCAGATCAACTTCAGACCTTCATTAAATAGTAGTGCTTTAAGATAATTAATGAAAGAAATAAAAAACGCACTAGTCGCCACTACGATTTTCGAAGGTTCCCTTCGACTTCTCTGGGATGCCATCATCAGATCCTGGTTTCCTTATCATGGAACCACCCTTGGGATATCTCCTTTCCAACAAAAAAAGAATCATCAAAATCGGTCCATATACGACGAAGTTATCGGTGAACACACATAAAAAAAAAAAAATAATATATATACGGTCGAATTGAGAAACCTCCTCCTTTTTTTGAAGTCGGTTAATAAAGGACCTGTCTCGGTTAGAGCTATGACCTACTTGCAAGTCGCCGGTTTCGTTTAAGTCCCACGTAATAGGGGCAAGCCTCTTGCCACCAACCGGGCACAAATTTATAGACCGAGCTTCTACTGAGAAATTCCAGATGAAAAATCCGGATAAATAATAATAATAATATCTTAGGACAACCAACATAACGTTATCGGATCCTAAACTAGGCAGAGCCTGTACTATGGTAACCAGACAACTGACAAACATACTTATATATTTCTAAATACATACATATTATAGATAAATTACACCCATGATTGTGCTCATCACACAAAGATTTGTCCTGGGCGGGAATCGAACCCACGACCTCAGTCTTAGCAGTCAGGTTCACTAACCACTAGACTAACAGGCCAGTCCGGATAACACTTTACAACACAGGCTAGTCAATAACACTTTGCCCGACCCGAAAATCGAACCCAAAGACCTCATGCTTAGGTAGAAGCGCTTGCCACTGGACACAACGAGGAAGTATATTTACTCGTGTATTAATCGATTTGTCTAGTCTTTTCTCAACCATGTTGGGGTCAGCTTCCAGTCTAACCGGATGCAGCTGTAGACCAGTATTTTATATGGAACGACTGTCCAACTAAATAATACGATACCCCTTGGTAAGACAGATAGTCACACTTTCGAACGACTGTCAGAGGTCGACAAATGACAGTAGTGACCAACGGCTTAACGTACTTTCCGAAGCACGGAGGAGTCTCAATATGTACAGTTGGTCACCCATCCACGGACCAACCTCGGCGAGTATAGATTAACCTGATGGACCGACCGCAGTTTTTTCTCGTGTCTATTATGTAATGTATTTCAATTTTTTTATATGCACAGTAACATCGCCGTGACCTGCTGTCGTCTGTGTCTATATTTCAAGTTTTTTTTTTTCAATATCGGTTCGGAGCCTTTTATTATTTATATGATCGAGATTGACAAGTGGAATCTGGTTTCATTGAGTTTTTTTCTTAAATTTATAATCGAACTATTCTAATGTTCTGTTTTTGTTTCTTAAGATAAGACGGCTTGAATATTTAATTAACTTAGAAGAAACAATGTAATGAAATGGTTGGTTATGTAAGACGAATAAGAATATTATTTCATCATCAACATCATTGTAGTCAAAAGACGTCCACTACTGGGCATAGGCCGCTTAGCACGCGGGTTGACGATCGCAGTATGGTGGTAAAATGCATAGAGAACGCTGCTGCCCATTCTCTAGTAAGTCCCTTAGTCGCCTTTTACGACACGCACGGGTGGAAATGGGGTGATGCTGTTCTGTTTATCCAGCAACACACTGACGGAATATTTAAATGGAATAGAAGGAACATTTAAATATTTAGTTATGTAAGTCGGATGATAATAATAATATGCCTAATTCCGATCCAGCCCGTAACTTGCCCTCTACCAGCGATGCCCTACGCCGTACCACACAGCCTTAGCGAGTAGTCGCTCTAGTTTTAAGTTTTTGTAAGTCCTGGCTGGAGGATTTTTATTAAGGTAGCTACAGACAAGTCCGGTTAAGCAGCCGACGACCTCATAGATTGACCAAAAACCGTGATTCCAAAAAATAAATAAATATAATCCTACTTCTTTTCAAATTGTCTAAGGGACTTCTGCGAGTTGACTTCGGCTCCCGAATTTGGTCGGATTTATCAATGAAACTTACATTCGTATTCAAGAAAAAACCCATTATTTAATTTTTTTAAATTATATTATGCCAGTTTATTCTTTGACATAGTTTCATAATACCCTAGAATTATGGAACTTTTATAGGAACGCGATGTAAGGCACTTGATTCACCATCTGCGAGTAACTTAGGTAGTAGGGAAATTGGACTTCTATACGTCATCCATACTAATATTATAAACGGGAAAGTGTGTGTGTCTGTTTGTTCGTTTTTCACGGCAAAACGGAGCGACGATTTAACGTGATTTTTTAAGTGGAGATAGTTGAAGGAATGGAGAGTGACATAGGTTACTTTTGTCTCTTTCTAACCCCCCAATTCCCTAAAATGGGGGGGTGGAAGTTTGTATGGAGCAAAAATGTTGAGTAGGGGATGGAAATTTGTGTGAGACTGCTCTCTTATTACCTATATAACTTGGATTAATGCATTCTTAATACATCCCCGGCTGGAGGCATAAAAAGTTAACTTTTTGGGAATCGGCGGGTCACCATCCGTTTAAGTAGTAAAAATTCTTAATACATTAACCGCGGTAGTACATCCTGTTGCGATAATTTCCGACATCCACGCGGGCGAAGCCGCGGGCAAAAGTTAGTCGTAAAATAAAAATTAGCTAGATGGGGTCGACATTTCTATCTGACTATCCCTAAGCAGAAACAGCGAAACAAACTCAGAGGTCCAAGTCCCTGCCAGGGTCGCGGATTTGTTTTAAAGAGTTACCGTGGCCCTGGTACAGGCAACTGAAGGAACACGGGTGGGTTTTACTCAGTTTTCCCAACCAAAAAAAAGGGGTCCAAATCTCTTTCAAAGTCCAGACATAATCTTGGTCAGATAACGTGAAGACCATGTAGATGGTCTCCTGAATGTTTTGGCTCGTAAAGTATTGATAAGGGTCGCATGTTTTTATAATAAAGTTGAATTCAATCATTAATCACGAAAGATAAATATACTGGAGTCAATAAAGGTATATATAATAGAACATACTTACTGTGAATTTATTTTTATACGATGAATGAAGGATCTAAGTCGTCATCATCATCATCATTTCAGCCGTAAGACGTCCACTGCTGGACATAGGCCTCCCCCGATTCGGGGGGCTTTTGTCTTAATCGCCACGCTTGGCAGGCGGGTTGGCGATCGCAGTATGTTGGTAAAATGCATAGAGAACGCTGCCCGTTCTCTAGTAAGTCCCTTAGTCGCCTTTTACGACAGCCACGGGAATAAATGGGGTGGTGCTGTTCTTTAAAATAAAAATAATTATTTAATTTGATTGACTTTACGTCCGGCACAGGACTGGCTAAATAAGGATCTAAGTATTTGTGTAGTAATGAAAATTCACGAACTTCTATTGTTTTAATTGTGGTATGCACTTAAGTTTTTGATAGTAACAGTTTTCTTTAAGTTTCTGATCGAGATGTGTGTATTTTAATTTTAGTTATAGATGGATTTATCAGGCACAACATATTTTTATAGTTAACCATATTATATTATAGATAAAATGTTAAATAATACAACCCAAAACTGCTCTGTATTGGACACTTATGGGATTTACACGTAACAGCAACATCAAGCTGGACCTGTGGCAACTTCGAGATCATGTGTTATTTAGCCCTACGTGAGTGTGTGCCTATGAGGGGACGCCCTAGGAGGACATATAGTGACCTTATTGGCGATGTTCTTCAGAAAGGTCAGGTGCGTAGTACTCGCAACCGTCGTGTCTGTATGACCAGATATATGAACGTAAACGAGGCAAAAGGAATATGTAAGGATCGTAGCAGGTAGTAGTCTGTAGTTTCTGCCTATCCCCATGGGAAAAAGGCGTGAGTTTATGTATGTTTATAAACTAAGAAATTATGTATGTCATCACGAACAACCTAAAAAAAATATCATTCGAAACTCGAGATCCTAATATTTATCAGCGGCGAAACAACACCTAAAAAACCGCCAAAAATAAATTTAATATATTGACACCGATATCATTGACCAATAAGTAGACACCTAAATTTTAAAACAACACGGAAAAATACCAACTTACAAAGAACTTAGAAGTTTTTTTAACAAACTTTCATTCACTACACTAAACTTTTTAATCACTAAAACTCACTGTTTGAACAAAATCTTTCGATAACCAACACTGCACTAGTTTAACACGAAATGATTTTATTTTACGAAAATATTTATTTATGTGACGTCCCTCTCTCGCGAGCGCCGCAGACTAACTGGCTGCGCGTGCGCAGGTGTCCGGTATAAGATCAATGAAGGATGGTGTCATGCACTAAGGCTGTATTATTTGCTATCGCCATTTTTGTTCGTTTTCCGGTCTTACTTTTGTTTTAAGTATTTCTTTTATTTTTTTGCGATAATTTTATGATTAGATTAATTTTTTGCAGTTTCCGGTGAGTTTTTTTTTTGGTTTTGTGTTCGAGTTTTCTTTTTTTGGTGTATCGTGATAGAATAATAGTTATCCGGTGCCAATGGGTATGTGAAATAGTTGTTATTTTTATATTTACCGGCCTCAGTTGGTATTCTCAGCTTTTGTTCTACAGTTGAATCATCATCAGCCTGTATTGTTCCCACTGCTGGGACTCAGGCCTCCTCTCGGTGAGAGGGAGTGGGCCGTAATCTACCACGCGGCTCCAGTGCGGGTTGGTAGATGTCATATGTCTTCGAATTTTTTGTTCTAGGACATGCCGGTTTCCTCACGATGTTTTTCCTTCACCGTTGAATAATTATATTTAATTGTGAATGCTTCGGTGGGTTCCTGTTCAGGATAAAGCGGGAGGATACGTCCGGGTGTTTCCATTGCGAGGATCGTCTGGAGGACACGGTGGAGCATACGGTGGAGGTGTGCCCTGCCTGGGCGGAGCACCGCCGTGTCCTCGTGGAGGCGATCGGCGGCGGCGACCTCTCGCGTCCGGCCCTGGTGCGAGCCATGGAACGGAGCGAGAGGGAATGGGAAGCCGTCACCTCCTTCTGCGAAGCAGTAATGCTCGCGAAGGAGGAGGCGGGGCGCGTGAGGGAGTGGCAGTCTCTGCGCCCTCACGTCCCTAGCCGCCGCAGGAGGAGACGCCCCGGGCGTCGGGAGTCAATAGCGGACTCCCGGCCACCGTAGGCGCGAGCTTGCGGGTGGCGAGCAATGGGTAGCTCGCCGCCCGGTAAGGACCAAGCTCGGGTCGACGGCGCGCAGTGTTCCACGCGCGCCTCAAAGAGATGTCAGCAGCAGTGTAGGGGTCTACTAGGACCGATGCCTGCCGGGGTCGCGTGATTGTTCGAAGGAGATGCCGTGACCCTGGCACATGGGCAACTGATGGAACACGGGTGGGTTTTAGTCAGTAAAAGTCTGACACGCCCTCCCGCTCCGCCCAGAGCGGGAGAAGTCATTTGATGATTTCCCATCCTGAAAAAAAAAAATAAAAAAAAAGTTTTATCATAAATGACTGTATGGGAATTAGGGCATGCAAAAACCGGGTTGTTTATAAAAACCGATTTTTTCGGGTTTCTAATTTACAAAACCGGTGAAACCGGTTAAATCGGGTTTTTCGGGTTTTTCAATTTTTGTTAAATAAATGATAAATATGTCTGTAAAGAAAAGAAAATGCTGAAATCTAATCAAAATATGTATTTTACAACCTACGAAAAAACCGAGGAGGTTATCAATTCGACGCGTATATATATATTTTTTATGTATTACTACGCATAACTTTATACAGAGTAGTCCGATTTTATTAATTATTTTTTTATTGGATAAGATATACCTTGCCAAGTATTATTAGTACATTAAAGCCCCAAAAAGTTATAAAATAAAAACTTTCGTCGTCGGCGCTGAAAAATCAATGAACAAATATCACTCAAAGCGCCGACTCATAATTTTTCGCTTTTCAGTTTTTTCGGCAGTTTAATTTTTTGTTAAAAAGTTTTTATTACAAACTGAAATAAGCTACAACTACTAACAAGCAATACAAAAAGTTTCTTTTCTTTATACATAACATAGAATAATAATCATAAAGCTTATTATTTAGGAAAATAACATATTCTTTAAAACTTAAGGTATCTAACATACACAATTAGGAACATTTGGTAGGTAGACAAAGGCCTAAAATGACAGAATATTAAATAACAATTTAACTGTCATAAAATACAAACAGGCAAAATCAACAGTAAGTAAAGTGAGATGAAAATAATTATTGAAATATCGCATAAAATAGAAGTCTTATTCCTAGTAAACCAAAACAAAATAAATCAGACATTCTTTAAATTTCTTGTTCCCCCGACCCTTCCCGTCGCGTCGAATCGCCTACCCGTGTGATTTTCCCCGTTTTTGCAACATTTTTCATTACTGCTCCGCTTTTTTAGATTGTAGCGCGATGTTAGCCTATAGCCTTCTTCAGTAAATAGGCTTCCCTACACAAAAATATTTTTCAATTCGAACCAGTAGTGTCCGAGATTAGCGCATTCTACCAAACAACCAAACAAACAAACTCTTCAACTTTATAATATTAGTGTAAATAGTATAGATGAGACCTGCTCATAAAAAGGCTCTCTCTGATTCCACACTTGTTGGAGGTATAGATTCCAAAGCTTTATATATTTTTATTAAGTGCTCTCCCATTTTTCCTCCACCGTCGTAAAGTGCCATCTCCACCCTCATTTTAGTTTCTAAATGAAGTTCTGTAGATGGGCTTGCACCAGAGGTATGTTGTTTGAGCGTCTTCTTTATTTCTTGTCCGATTTGGTCCTTGATGTTCTATGAAACATTTACTACTGTATTGTCTAAGTTTTCCTAAGTCGTAGTTGCCGTCGGTTTAGTAGTCGAAAAATGATTATTTATAATGTTAACCGAAAAAACCGAAATCTCCGGTTTTGGTATCCCAAAAAACCCGGTTTTCAAATCAGTCGGTTATCCGGTTTTTTCGGTTATCCGGGTATCCGGTTTGCATGCCCTAATGGGAATGGCCGTTGTAGGTCTGAGGTAGAGTGTTATTTTAACCAACTTCTAAAGGAGAAGGTTGTTAATTTAATTATTTTTACCTAAGAAGTCCATCATATATAGTACGATTGGAAATATTATTTTTTTTTGTCGGAAAGGGTATATTTATTGAGTAGTATCATATAAATTTGGTCAAGTTCTGATTAGTGGTTTTAGAGTTAGCTTCAATAATACGTATTTTTCCACTTAGCGCCCGTTGATGATGTTATAATAACTTCTTGTCATTGTTATTTACTTAACAATTGAAGGGATACGGGGTAAGTTAGGTACTAAGTGAAAAAATATTTTTTTAAATTAAAAAGAACTAGTTGAGAACCCCTCATTTTTTAGAACTCTTTCTTTGAAAAAAATACACATGAATTCAATTGCTGAACTTGGATACTGCCTGTGAATATTCACATTCTCGTTTTAATTTGACGTCATAATGACCTCAAAAAGGGGTAAGAACCACTCCCGAATAACCAGTGAAAGTTAGTCATTTTCAGTGAAACCGACCGGATACAGATAACTAAGGTGTGCACAGTTTAATATTTTAAACATATATCATTACGCTTGTATCCTCTGAAAGGTTAGGCAGAGGTGTATCTATAGTACACCCACACCACTCACATTTCGACAGTTAATAATATCTTGGGACAACCAAACATTATCTGATCCTAAACTAGGCAGAGCCTTGTACCATGGCAACCAGACAACTGATAAACATACTTATATATTTCTAAATACATACCCACATATTATAGATAAATTACACCCAGACCCAGAACAAATGATTGTGCTCATCACTCAAAGATTTGTCCTGGGTGGGAATCGAACCCACGAGCTCGAGTCTTAGCAGTCAGGGTCACTAACCACTAGACTAACAGGCCAGTCAAATGTTAGTTATGTTTAAACTTTGGTATACGAAAGCACTGATCAGAGCTATACCCGTTGTCTGCTTAACCAGTCAATTACCGTAATTACAGACACAATTAAAAAACCATTATGTCTGTATCAAATGTGGTATCTCAGGGACTTAGAGGTTAAGCACTGATGAGTGCTAAAGTTACATCCGACACTTTTACACGATTTTAATATTAAAATAGTGTAAGTGTCAAAGGTGACTTTAGCAAAGGTTATCCTCATGTACTCGGGCGCGACCCTTTGGCCAACAACCAGTTCACAGCTAACTGTAACTACATATGTAAGGTTTTAACGGGTGCAGTGTTTTTTTTATCTCGTTGGTAATACGACAGGCCTTTGGTCTTTTAACTAGGTTGGGGTCAGCTTCGCGTCTAACCGGATGTAGTGGATTACCAGTATTTTACATGGAACGACTGCATATCTCACTTCCATCTAGCCCAGTTACTTGGTAAAACACCCTGGTCAGACTGGTGGACATTCCTTCTTTCTTTTTTATCGTAAAAACAGCCTGACGCATTAGGATGAATTTTGGCATACAGATAGTTTATAAGCTAAATTAACACATGGGGTACTTTTTATCCCGGTAACTTGCATTCCCGAGGATTAATTCCGGACCTCCACGCAGATGAAGCCACTGGCATAAGCTAGTACTTAAATAAGATGCGCCAGTAACCTTCAAAAAGGGCTTAAAGGCTAATACTCTCAAAAATGGACAAGAAGTGAAAGTGACAAATTTTCAGTAAAGCCGACCGGAAAAGGTTATCTGCCCTAATAGGTGTGACGCTTATCTTTGTGGAGTCATTAGTTTGTCAATAGATGTACTCACTAACACCGTGACACACTAAACAAAGAGTAGTCAGGAGTGGAACTTGTTGGTTTTAGACTGAGGGAAGGAAGCGGTGAAGGGCGAGCGTGCCAGGGGACTGTCTTATGTAATTTGAGGTTAAAAAAAAAAGTGTTGACTCTCAGCCTAGTTTGAATAAATGAATGAATTCACTTGCTTAGTAAATGACAGTGTCAGTAAGTTATTATAAATAACATCACCAACATCGACTAAGTGGAAAAAACACGTATTATTGAAGCTAACTCAAATAAGTACCACTAATCACAACTTGACCTATTTTTATTTATATGGGACGATACTGTAAGTGTAAGACCTTCAAAGAAAAGAAGAATTTTTGAAATCGGTTAAAATGATATAAAGGGTGTAAATGACGCAGTTCTGAGGTAACAAACATGAAAAAACACTAACGAAATAAAAACCTTCTCTTTTGTTTGAACCCGGCGAAATCGGCTCAACTTAAAAAGTAACATATTGTAGTATTTATGGCACTTTTCGAAATGGATGCAGGCAAGGCAAGTTAACCAGTCAATTACCGTAATTACAGTCACTATTAAAAACCATTGTGTCTATACCAAATGTGGTATCTCAGGGACTTAAAGGTTAAAGTTGTATAGTCTGACAATCAAGTGCTATTGTATAACAATAACAGCTGTGAAAATAAATAATGAAGGAATGAGTATGGATCATTCATTCATTTTGTCAATATAAACGTATTGCATTGTTATAATGACTCCACTCCGATCGAGCCCGTCCTTTGGTGCCCTCTTCCACGAAGCCCTAAGGCGAGGTCCGTACCCCATAGGGGGTTCCCTTAGGGTGTAGTCGCTCTAGTTTTAAGTTTTTAAGCCCTGGCTGGAGGCCTTAATTTATTGAAGCAGCCACTGGCAAGTCCAGCTAAATTGCTGATAACCTCATAGGAAGACCTGAGATATCATTGCCCAAAAAAAATGTATGCGGCAGCAGTCGTGGCCTAGTGGTAATGGCCCCGATTTACTAGTCGTAAGTCATAGAACCAAACAGGCGGGCGTTTTACTTAGTCTAAATTATTTCATCACCACTGCTCTCAAAACGGTGAAGGAAAACATCGTGAGGAAACCGGCATGTCCTAGAACCAAAAATTCGAAGACATGTGACGTCTACTAACCCGCACTGGGCCCGCGTGGTTAATTACAGCCCTCTCGCAGAGAGGAGGCCTGTATCTCAGCAGTGGGAACATTATGTATATATTATAATTACGGATTGGATTGTATATGTACGTGACTTAAATGTACCTTTTCACCTGACTTCGCATACGTTAGGTTATCGTATGTCTATTCATACAAGAAGTAACTTTATCGACATATGCAGAAAAGCCTATGATTTTTGCATTTCGCCTCGAATAGGTTTATTTTTACTTGGTCGGGCATACAGAAAGAGAACTAATAAATAAGCTGAAGATAGAGTAGGATGCAAGAGCGAGCGAAACAAGCTCGATAATTTTAGCACCCCGCCTAGGGTTGATTAGATATGAATTCTTTGTCTTTCAATTTCCTAATTAATTCATTACAAAATGATTCATCTTGAACGTGTTTCTTTTAAAATTCTCTATCAATATCCGACCCCTTATCGGACACGATCCGTATTTACTAATAAAATACGTTCTGTTAAGTAACAAAAGAATATTGTAACTTAATTCATTTTGTAACAACCTGTAGATCTGTATTGCTTAACATGGGCCTCCCGCTGTTTACGTGTGGTACCGGACATAAAGAATACCACCATCCCATTTCTTCCCGTGGGTGTCGTAAGAGGCGATTAAGGGACTTACTAGAGAATGGGCAGCAGCGTTCTCTATGCATTTTACCACCATACAGCGATCGCCAACCCGCCTGCTAAACGTGACGAGTTTGGCAAACCCTCCTAAACTGGGATAGGCCTATATCCAGTTTTGTACTGATTTTTGACTTTTTCAATCTAAATGTTGCGTTTTTTTTTTTTTTTTATTGAACTACTGACATATTTTTTTTTTCTGTTACGTTATGATATGAATGCACTCATGTGGTTACTATTATTGATTTTTCTATTTGATTTATGATTTAAAATTTTTAACACAATGTATTTTGTTAAGAAATAAGTGACTTATGACAGTAGTAGTCGTCTATCGGCTGAAATGAGGCATTCCGCTACACAGGCATTTGATACAGGCAATATCTAATATGATACAGGTATTTCCTTAACATACAAACACTCATGGCTTTCATTTGAACTGTTTGTAACATTAATTGCGTTATATACGTTATTGAGCATACACATTTTTGCACATATGAAGCAATGGAATAGCAATCAGATTCAAAATTCTTTTATTCAAATTAGGCCGAGGATCAGCACTTTTCGAACGTCAAAATGACATAAGACAGTCCCCCGGCACGCCCGCCCTTCACCATTTCATAGTGCTTTAGCTGGGAAGAAGAAGTGGCGCAACAAACTGTCCAGCAACACAGCTGTCTGTTTATTTCGATAAACTTGATTCTGCACAATAGCAATATCGTTCAAAATGATTCTGATTCAATGTGTGTAGTTCGGCGGCAGCAACCTCTCGCTTCCGGCCCTGGTACAGGCCATGGTACGGAGCGAGAGGGTATGGGAAGCTGTCACCTCCTTCTGCGAAGTAGTAATGCTTGCGAAGGAGGAGGCAGGGCGCGTGAGGGAGAGGCAAGCTATGTGCCCTCACGCCCCTAGCCGCTGCAGGAGGAGACGCCCCGGGCGTCGGGAGTCGATCACAGACTCCCGGCCACCGTAGGCGCGAGCTTGCGGGCGACGAGCAATGGGTAGCTTGCCGCCCGATAAGGACCAGGCCCTGGTCGATGGCGCGTAGTGTTCCACACGCGCCTCAAAGAGATGACAGCAGAACTGAAAGGTTCCGCTGGGACCGATACTTACCAAGGTCGCGAGATTTGTTGAAAAGAGTTGCCGTGGCCGTGGCTTTTAGGCAACTGAAGGAACACGGGTGGGTTTTAGTCAGTAAAATTCTGACACGCCCTTCCGCTCCACCCAGAGCGGGAGACGTTATTGATGATTTCCCAACCACAAAAAAAAAAAATGTGTGTAGTAAGAATTACGAACTTAACATATTTATTTAATATTTAAATGTCCTTCTTGCCTCCCTCTTCCATAAACATTACCACGCGTACTACAACCACTCTCTCACTCACTTTAAATTATGTCTGAACCGAATCGCGGCGTTCATAGTAAACAATCCGCCTTTAAGCGTTTAATGATACATACATACAAACTCACGTCTGCTCCCCCAATGGGGGTAGGAAAAGAAACTACAGAACGCCACCTGCTACGATCCTTACATACATACTCCTTTTGCCTCATTTACGTTCATACATCTGGTCATACATGCACGCCCGTTACCAGTACTACGCATACGCACCTGACCTTTCTGAAGAACATCACCAATCATCATCATCATCATTTCAGTCAAAAGACGTCCACTGTTGGACATAGGCCTCCCCCAATTTAGGGGTGTTTGCTATAATCGCCACGCTTGCCAGGCGGGTTGACGATCGCAGTATGATGGTAAAATGCATAGAGAACGCTGCTGCCCATTCTCTAGCAAGTCCCTCGCCTTTTACGACACCCACGGGAAGAAATAGGATGGTGCTATTCTTTACGTCCGGCACGACACCGAACACCGTATTCAGGAACCTATATTTATTTTTTCCGAAATCATGTGACAGTTGATTCTTTGACTTTCTTTTTCAAGACTTATATGAATAGAAACACTCACTCACTATGTCTCGCTGGTGAGTGTACTACGTGAGCTCGACAAATGGATGTGCGAATAACACTTGTGCGACAACACTGTACTGCGACTCACCATAGTTCGAATGCACGCTTGTGCAACACAGTGAATCTAGTCGTTTCTAGCACTCGCTGGCCGCTGCCGCGGCACCGCTCGCTTCGCTCGCTCGGGTCGAGCGTAGGAGGTCACAGTTTTAACCTAACCTAACCTAGTATACTATGTGAGCTCGATGCCCGCTTGTGTCGCACAAGCGGGCATTCGAACTATGGTGAGTCGCAGTACAGTTTTGTCGCACAAGTGTTATTCGCACATCCATTTGTCGAGCTCACGTAGTACACCCCTCGCTGGTGGTGGTCTGTGTTGGTTCATTGAGTTCCCTTCAAAATGGTTGAACTTAATGGTGCTGATCCATTCATCATGTTCGTGAACGGGCGCCATCAGTAGGGACTGGTCACCTCTTAGCTACCACGGCTGAATTGTTATTTTATTTTTGTTTAATTGCGGATGCTATAAATGTACATGTATTTTTACATAGTTTTCACATTGATAATTTCAACAAATGATGCAACCAACTTTTTGTAACAAAATTGTTGGTTGAAAAGAGTGTTCGTAGAGTTCCTTGCCCGTTCTTCTCCATAGGTACTTATGCTTTGGAATGGGCAACTAGCTTCATTTTTCTGACACTTGACAGTTCAAAAGTGCCTGTAATGGTTTATCAATACTAATATTATAAAGCTGAAGAGTTTGTTTGTTTTTTTGGTTGGTTGAACGCGGTAATCTCAGGAACTACTGGTCCGAATTGAAAAAATATTTTTGTGTTGGGTAGCCAATTTATTGAGGAAGGCTATAGGCTATATAACATCACGCTCCAACCAAAGGGAGCGGAGCAGCAACGAAAACTGGCAGGCAATTCGATGCGACGGGAAGGGTCAGGGGAGCAAAAATTTGACGCGGACAAAGTCGCGGGCAGAAGCTAGTTTGAAATAAAAGCTTTGAGTTTAAGTTTAAACACGTTGTATAAAGTTCTGTACAATTTAAAGCTTACTTGTTTAATATGTTTTATTGCGGTGAAGTGAGGCACGCCCTTATTTCTACAAGTAGTATAAATGTACCTTGAGATTATGGCGCCTTGTTTAAACGGAACTTTATATAAGTCATTGTCAACTTATGTAGAGTTTAAATTGTAACTTTGTGGTATTCAAGTTGTGGATTGTCTCGTCCTAAACGCTACTATTGAGCATGAGGTCCTGGGGTCGATTCCCAGGTCGGGAAAAGTGTTATTGCGTTTTTTTAAATCTGGTATAGAATCAAGTTCTTCTAACTGAACAGACAGCTGTGCTGCTGGACAGTGTGTTGCGTCACTTCTTCCCAGCTAAAGCACTAAGAACTGATCATGAGCGGGCGTTTTGGGGAACTGTCTTATGTCATTCTGACGTACTAAAAGTCCTGATTCTTAGCCTAATTTGAATAAATGACTTTTTATTTTGAATAAATGGGATTAAATGAACTTAGAGGGGAGTATTGATGCTTTTAATGATTATAAATATGTAAATACATACCGTGTTACGATCGTGAATCATATTTTAATCAACATAAAAACAGACACTGGTGCCGATTCCCTTATTCACAAACTAAACTAAATTTAAGTTCATTGCATCTTTTTCTTTCTATTTCATTAAGAAGAGGACAAAAGAAAAATTTTAGTTTAGTCCTGTCAAATTAATCAGCGCCTGTCACTACTCCATACAAGTTTAGACGTGATTAAAAACTTGCCTACTAAAATTACGTCAATTTACGTCAAGCGCTGATTAATTTGACAGGACTAAACTAAAATTTATCTGCTGTCCTTTCCTTAATGAAATAGAAAGAAAAAGATGCACTGAACTTAAATTAAGTTTAGTTTGTGAATAAGGGAATCGGCACCACTGACTTGCAAATTGCACAAAACTTAAGAAAATGAGAACCTAGCGCTGTGCATTAAAAAAAAAACAAATGAGTGTGCTTTAGACCACACGAATGAAGTAAAACTTCTTCAACTCTATGTATAATTATGTTAAAGGGAAAAAGAAAATGTGTGCTTGCACCTCTCTCTCTTGCCCCTACAGTAATATACGAAACGTTACTCTCTTTTTTTTTGTAGGACATCTCGTAGTTAACTTGAAACAGTTCTTACTACTTAAACGGATGGTGGACGAACGGTGGAGTTCTAAAAAGTTACCTTCTTAGGCCTCCAGCCGCGGCTTGTTATACTTTAATACTAAAGCGACGGGGCTACGAACCTCGGCTTAGGCAATCACTGGTGGGGGGGCAGCAAGGGACTGGCTGGATCTGGGTTAAAATTATTTAGGGACTAATTTAAAGCTACAGGCGCAGCATCACGGGCTTCTCTCTCTTTCTATCTTCACTAACTTATATCTCCCTCTCAACTTCCGTTCGCCTCGCCCGATCACATTTTTCGTAACGCTCTCGACACGCATTCACCAGCTTACTCCCCAAGTCAAACGTGCGTAAAGAAGTTTTACCTCAAAAAAACAATTAAATGCAAAATATTCAGAAAAAAACACACAAAGCTTTTATAAATCACACATGCTCTAAGCCACATACCACTCGACCTCGCTCGCTCACACGGTCAAGTACACTAGCGTCAGTAACTCGCTCAACTTGACTCGCATCTGAACAACAAAGCTGCACTGACTGCTGATGGCCAGTAAGATTAATTGTACAGTGTACACGATCTTCAACTTGAGATTATAAATTATTGAAGCTGACTGTAGCTTCCCGATCAGCAATAAGCCATAAATAACTTAGCAATAACACAATGTAATCTATCTATACAACGTGTAACATAATTCACTCAAGAACGCATACATCCTGTAGTGTATCTATTTAAGAGATATGTGAACTGTCTCATGCACACAAGCGGAGGCAGCTGCTGTCACTAATGTCATCTGTCAGTCGGTAGCAATGGCGGGAAACAGACGGGGAGCAGGTCTGCACGGTAGCGCTTGATGTGGTGGTGAGCCAGTGAAATGATATTATTTAACTTACAATTAGGGGTTGTCCATTAATCACGTGAGGCTCTAAGGGGGGGGGGGGGGTGGATAAAAAATCACGAAATATCACAAGGGGGAGGGGCGTGTAGTAATATATCACGTGTATTTATTTTTTCGGCAAACGCGCGATACTGAACCGAAAAGCGTCGTTACGTGTATTTATTTTTTCGTCGGCGTACAATATCCAAAGCCGCCTGTAGTTAACTTTATAAATATTTAAAAAATAATTAAGATTCGTTGTAGGTACTAAAAAATACACGTGATATGAGGGGGGGGGGGGGTAGTCTTAAAGTAAAGTAAACCTCACCGTGTATCACCAAGGGGGAGGCAGGGTTAAAAATGCAAAAAAAAACATCACGTGATTAATGGACGGCCCCTTAGAGTATTGGGTTAAGAGGCCTTATACGAAATTCTGTCGATTTCGCTGGTTTACTCAATTTTACAGGCATGCTTTTAAAGTTAAACTATACGGGAAATGTAGATCGTGAACTGAAGTTTATTTCTGTCGTTAAAACTTTATGTAAAAAGTGATTCCTAACTTGTATGGATGACACATTCATTTGATCTAAATTAAAATGACCTTTCATATGGTGAATTAAAAGAAATACAGTATTTTAACAGTAAAAACACGTCTATAAAATCATAAATTTCGTATACCGTCCTTAAAAGCATAATAAAATGACCAAAACTTTTTGTTAAGCTAACTGTTATTATTAAAAAAACCGGCCAAGTGCGAGTCGGACTCGCGCACCGAGGGTTCCGTACAAACCTGTAGTTATTCTCGGTTTAAAAATAAATGTTTTTTTTTTAATTTTATTTTTCAGTTGATTGAATGTAAACTAAATTGCGGTTTACGATTTATGACGTTTTAAAAAAAAAGTACTCACTCGATCTCGTTCAAACCAATTTTCGGTGGTAGTTTACATGGTAATGTACATCATATATTTTTTTTAGTTTTATCATTCTCTTAGTTTAGAAGTTACGGGGGGGGGGGGGGGGACACATTTTACCACTTTGGAAGTGTCTCTCGCGCAAACTATTCAGTTTAGAAAAAAATGATAATAGAAACCTCATTACCAATTTTTGAAAACCTATTCATAGATACCCCACAAGTATGGGTTTGATGAAAAAAAAATTTTTAGTTTCAGTTCTATGTATGGGGAACCGCAAAATTTATTGTTTTTTTTTCTATTTTAGTGTGAAAATCTTAATGCGGTTCACAGAATACATCTACTTACCAAGTTTCAACAGCATAGCTCTTATAGTTTCGGAAAAAAGTGGCTGTGACATACGGACGGACGGACAGACAGACAGACAGACATGACGAATCTATAAGGGTTCCGATTTTTGCCATTTGGCAACGGAACCCTAAAAATCGTGTTGACCCTAGCATTACTTAATGCATTTAAAAATAAATTTTATTTTCTTGAAATAAAATTGAATTTTCTTTGGCTCAATCGGTGTATTGCAAAAACCATCATTTATGCAAAGATGACTGTAATCGATTCAGTAGTAATTTGGCCAGTTATTATTAGTAAGGGATGAGTAGAAACGCAGGGTGGGAGACGCCGTAGGAGGACTTATTGGTGATGTTGTTCAGAAAAATCAAGTGCGTAGTACTCGCAACTGGCGTGCGTGTATGACCAGCACACGTAGCATGACCACCATAGAAACGAGTTTTATCGGCGGAAGAATAGATAAAATGGCACGGTGATGTTAAAACTGAAGACAGGAAATATTTCTATTCTTCAGTCGACAAAATTCTACGATGTAGAGCATGGCGACTAATTTTTCTCTACTTTTGAATCGGAGTTTCAGTTGGGGGTACATTTTTTTTTTTACAGGATTATATTAATTATAATCATCAATACAATACTCTAAGATCGTTTAATCCCACTGTATGACTATTCAATGAAAAAGTCCTTAGCGGATCCACCTTAATTGCATTAGTTATCACTCTCTTGCTATGGAAAAAATAAATGTTTTTGTCTTCATAGAAACCCGAGTCTACGGGTCGCCCCGTGCTCGGGCCGAAGAGATGTCGAATTGAATAGAAAGAACTTTGTCTGTTCTTGGTAGAATAGAGATAGAATTGGTCATGCTACGCCTGCAGATGTATGAACGTAAACGAGGCAAAACGAGTATGTATGGATCGTAGCAGTGGTGTTCTGTAGTTTCTGCCTACTCCCATGGCAAGAAAGCGTGAGCTTATGTATGTGTAGCTATACTATACATTTCTGGCTACCTTCGGCGAATTCAAGCGTAATGTTATGTTATTTTACTTCCGTCAAAGGTATAGATCATTAGTTGAGAAAGTGCGATGTCACTGACCCATGCGTAATAGACACGTAATTATGTGTACTGTGAGCTGCGTATGCGCAGGCTGTGCGTATGCGCTGGGATTTATGTGTGTTTGTTAGTGGATTATTTTGTTAAGATTACTTGTGTGAGCAAGAACATAGCTTTACATAGTATAATAAAAAAGTCAGAGTTTTCACTGCTGGACATATGCCTCCCCCGATTTGGAGGGGTTTTGCCTTAATCGCCACTCTTGGCAGTATGGTGGTAAAATGCATAGAGAACGCTGCTGCCCATTCTCTAGTAAGTCCCTTAGTCTTACGAAACCCACGGGATGAAATGGGCCATCCCATTTCTTCCCGTGGGTGTCGTAAAACAGGAGAACAGTGGTTGCCCAATGGTAACGGGCGCGACTTACGAGCATTAGGTCGTGAGTTCAAACCCAAGCAGGCGCTTTACTTTGTGTAAATTATTTCATCACCACTGCTCTCAAAACGATGAAGGAAAACATCGTGAGGAAACCGGCATGTCCTAGAACTAAAAATTCAAAGACATGTAACATCTACCAACCCGCATTCGCACCGCGTGGTGGATTATGGCCTACTCCCTCTCACCAAGAGGAGGCCTGTGTCTCAACAGTGGGAACATAGCCTGTATAGGCTATTTAGCAGGCTATATATATGACAAGGCATCTATTTATAAAAAAAAAAAACAAGTTTTTATTTATATAAAACATATAATAAGTACCATCAAAATAATGATTTGGTAATAATAGGTTCTCAATAATTTATATGAAAAACTTGTAACAACTGTATACCGGAAATAATCATTATAAATAATTACATTTTATAAGAGTATCCGTTGACCGAGTGCTAAAATTGTTTAAACTATTAGTCATACATTACGTAGGTTACTCTATACAACCCTTTTGTTTAGAAATTACCCATACGACTATAGCTACACTATACAGTCCTCCTCAGTGTATTTCCGCCATGGCGGCCAATTTCAGCGGAGCGTAACAACCATCGGCGCGGGAGATATTATAGTGCAGGCGTGTGTGCGCAGACACAGGGGAACTCGCTCTTCCCTCACTATCATAGTCCGATGGGACGGCAATACGACACGACTGAGAGAGATCAGGCGCAGGACTAACGGCTTAACGTGCGCACCGAGGTACGGGGGTATCACACCGCCAAGTTCCAAACTCCGGGCTGTTACTAAGAAATTCGCATTGGATAAACCCAATAACACTTTGCCTGACCTGGGACTCAAACCCAGGACCCCACGCTTAGCCAGCAGTCGCGCTTGCGGCCACGAGACCAACGGAGAAGTTAGCGACCCATATGACTATTAAATGATGATCAAGAAATTAGAAATGAAAATGTTCTACTAAGTTTTTCTAATAAAACGCTTAAGTTATTATTAAGTAAGGCTAAGATACTTTAGGGAGGGCTGTAAAAAAACGACTTGGTGCTAAGTTCTGTGCATACACGTGTTTCTGTAGCAAATAAAAAAAATCTTTACTCTTTGTCTTTCATTCAGTTGTCTTCAAATGAACATTGGTCGCTCATACAAAACTTAAGTTATACCTAAGTAAGTTTAATAAAAGAGGAAAATACATATGGAATAAAATTAGAGAGTCACAGGCAAGATTCATTTGATATTATTTTTATTGATAAAATCTGTGTTAATAAAAAAGTGACAGGTTATGTTTAGGTCAAGTAAAGTAGGGGAAAAACAAAATACGTTATAACATTTCATTAATGTGTGGATTTTGTGGCTCATTCATTGCATTTGTTTTTTTTTATCTCAGTTTTTAAATGTAGAAAACGATGGTAGCATCTTTATTTAAAAAAAAAAACCGGCAAAAACAAGGCAAAAACGAAGAAAAAACACTTTTTTTTGTATGGAAATCCATTTCATTTTTAACTTTTTATTTTTATTATTTGTTGTTTGTGACTGAACACGCTGGAAGGGGACGCTCTAGGAGAACATTATAATGACCTTATTGGTGATGTTCTAGTACTGATAACCGGCGTGTATGACCAAATGTATTAACATCATCATTACAGCCGCAAGACGTCCACTATGGGACTTAGGCCTCCCCCAATTTGGGAGGCTTTGCCATAATCGTCACGCTTGGCAGGCGGGTTGGCGATCGCAGTATGGTGGTAAAATGAATAAAGAACGCTGCTGCCCATTCTTATGTATTAACATAAACGAAGCAAAAGGAGTATGTAAGTATCGTAGCAGTTGGCGTTCTGGAGTTTTGCTTTTTTGTTTACCCATAGGAAATGTATGAATAGGCCTTATGTATGAATGTATGTATGTTGTTGTAGCGGCAATAGAAATCAACTGTCTACCTATTACGGGTTTGCGGGTGAGATACAGCCCGCTAACAGACAGAAAGACGAACAGACGGACACCGGACTCTTAGTAATAGGGTCGCGTTGGTCAACCTTCGGGTCATCATCATCATGATTTCAGCCAAAAGACGTCCACTGCTGTACATAGGTCTCCCACAATTTGGGATGCCACGCTTGACAGGCGGGTTGGCGAACGCAGTATGATGGTAAAATGCATAGAGAACGCTGCTGCCCATTCTCTAGTAAGTCCCTTAGTCGCCTCTTACGACACCCACGGGAAGAAATGACACGGTGCTATTCTTAACGTCCGGCCACTCACGGAACCCTAAAAAGGTTTTGTTCAATCATGTCCCAATCAAAAGGAAAATCATCACTGGAGATAGGAAAGTCCCCACTTCAAATAAATAATTCTTTATTAGAAGTTCATTCGGGGTTAGCGGTAAAATCATTTGGTGATCATTTGGGGTTTTCTAGAGGAAATATGGATAACATTTTGTATTTGGTTAATAGTTAGAAATCTTGGAATCCCAGCACGCAGTTCTCGTTCCTAAAAAAGTGTATCTGACTTCCAAAAATCACTACTAAGTGAAAAATAAACCGAAAACGTGAGATGACTGCATGCAGTTACTAGTTCCTAGAACCAAAAATTCGAAGACATGTGACATTCTTTTTCCAACTGCGTTGAGGTTCAGGTTCTAGTCTTACCGGATACAGCTGAATAACACAGGCCGACAAAATTTTAAACATAAACCAGACTATATATTTCCGAAGGTTTTCGATGCGCGGAATCCAAATCTGGCCTCAGAATCGCTCTATCACGTCAGGTTTCTGAGATATCCTAACCTAAAAGTGCAAAAAGTACCGTTTTTGCCCGATTTTGAGGTTATGTAGACTCACGAATTATTTTTTCTAAAAAAATAAAGGTTACCATATTAAAGAACAAGTCTTCCTTTTTCAAACGCCGTTGAGTTTGTTCATTTTTTTTTTCGCTGAGATATCGTGTTTTGACGTTCTCATCTTTGTAAATTTTCGTATTCAGCGCATCGAAAACCTTAGGAAATGTATAGTCTATTTTCTGGTTAAGAAGTTTGGTAAAATTTTGTTGGCCTGTGTTATTATATTAGTAAATTACATGGAGCCGGTCGAGTCCAACGGCTTCACGTGCTTTCCGAGACACGGAAGGGTCTTGGTATATAAAGTTGGTCACCCATCCATCGATCAAGTGCGGCAAGCACAGCTTAACTTGATCGATCCACCCATGCGTGTGTTATTACTTAGCTAAAAAGCCCTCCTCCATTATTTCAATATGAATAGATCGGAATTTCCGAAGACCTATTACTAGGACCCTCCCATTTAAACAATACTCAAGTATTTACTAGAAAAACGATAAATAGTTACAAAATATAGTTATGTGGACTATGTCACTATAGTATTGTGTAATTAGAACAAATGGTGTATAACTTCAAAGCGGTTACCTTAAGGCGTGGACAGATAAGCAGGGGTACGGCGAAAACCGTTCATGTTGTTGTAAGATAAAGAAATTGGTTGATTTTGTTAATGTCTATGAAATGTGCTACGAATTTTGTGTAAAGCCACACGGAGTCGGTAAAGAAATAAATAAACTAAGCTAAATACCAAAATAAAAGCCACCTGGTATAAAGGGCGCAACAGCTTACACATGCAATGCTGGATTTTTTTCACATAGCTGTTACGACCCGAGTAACATACAAACGTACATATCTGACGTAGGCATCGGTCTCAGCGGACCTCTTGAATATTTGCTGACATCTCTTTGAGGCGCACTTAGAACACAACTCGCCGTCGACCCGAGTCTGGTCCTTACCGGGCAGCGAGCTACTCAGTACTCGCCGTCCGCAAGCCCGCGCCTACGGTTGCCGGGAGTCCGCTATGGACTCCCGACGCCCGGGGCGTCTCCTGCGGTGGCAAGGGGCGAGAGAGCGTAAAGATTGTCTACCATTCACGCGCTCTTGTTCCTCCTTCGTGAGCATTACTGCTTCGCAGAAAGTGCAGTGACATAGTACACTGAGCAGAGAGATAATTTAAAACGCTAATATACGCATACACACACAAGCCTTAGTTACTGGCTAACACGATACCGATTTCGTTTTCCTGCAATAAGCTAGACATCTTCAAAAAAATCTAACATCCCACTTAAACCTCCACCCACGTGATTCGATAACTGCCAGGTACCCAATGATTCAGATGTTTAACTTACAGTAACGCAGTAAGCTCCGTACTATCAACACTGCGCCTACGTCCTGTCCACCTCATAGGAATGTCATGACACAGATACTTGTGGAAACTGTAGTAGTTACTAGATTGTAGGAGAATCTAAAGCTATCAATGAACTAGCTTCTGCCCGCGACTTCGTCCGCGTCAAATTTTTGTTCCCTGGAGCACTTCCGTCGCATAGAATTGTCTGCCAGTTTTCGACCATTTTTCGTTGCTGATCCGCTCCTTTTGATCGTAACGTGATGTTTTATAGCTTTCTTCAATAAATAGACTACCCAACCCGTTTTTTTTTTAATTCGGTCCCGTTGTTCCTGAGATTACCGTGTTCAACCAAACAAACTCTTCGGCTTTATAATATTATTAGCTTCTGCCCGCGACTTCGTCCGCGTATTTTTTCTCTCGTGAACCTTTCCGTCGCATCGAATTGCCTGCCAGTTTTCGTCCCATTTTTCGTTGCTGCTCCGCTTCTATAGCCTTTCTAAATAAATAGGCTACCTAACGCAAAAATAATTGTTCAGTTCGGACCAGTAGTTCCTGAGATTAGCGCGTTCAACCAAACAAACAAACATACAAACGAACTCTTCAGCTTTATAATAATAAGTATAGATAGTATAGATTAGTAAAGATAATAAGGAAAATAGGGAAATGTTATTGCACAGTAGACGAATTCATGACGGATAGAACTTTGACAAAAAAGTAGGTTTTAATAATTACTTAGGTACCTACATCTAACCTTGTTTCGTGTAGTGCTGGACGTAAAGAATAGCACCATCCTATTTCTTCCCGTGGGTGTCGTAGAAGGCGACTAAGGGACTTACTAGAGAATGGGCAGCAGCGTTCCCTATGTATTTTACGATCATGCTGCGATCGCCAACGCGCCTGCCAAGCATAGTGATTATGGCTAACCCACCCTGGGTGCGGCTTAAGTCCAGCCTGTTTTTTGTGGGTGGGAAATCGTCAAAAGACGTCTTCCGCTCTGGGCTGAGCAGGATCGCGTGTCAGACTTTTACTGACTAAAACCCACCCGTGTTCCTTCAGTTGCCTATATCCCAGGGCCACGGTATCTCTTTCGAACAAAACTCGCGACCCTGACAGAAAGTCCAGCATTGGACGTCTTTCCGCTTAAATTAAATAATGAAATCTGTGAAAAGTCTGACTCATCTATATAAGGTGTATCTATTCATACACTAAATATTTTAAGAGGTTCACCTGTAGGTAGTAAAGAAGCTATAGAAGCAAAAAGATTTTTTTTTATCTAAGCGTTTTTGAATTTTCGTAATTATTATAATTTTAAAACTGCTTGAGACGTTTTGCATAAAACCTTTACTCCAAATTCTATGAATGGCCCGCCTGACACTGTGAGGGCAGCGACCGGACGGCACGAGTATGGCCGCGGTGTCTCAGGCCGTAAAAAATAAGAAGGAGCCAGTATTTCTCGTGTGCGTCAAATAATTTATAAATATTAAATTTTGAAAAAAATACATTCAGAATTTTTTTTTTCGTTGCTATAGCTTCTTTACCAGCTACAGGTGTACCTCTTCAAATATTTCGTGTATGAATAGATACACCTTATACATATATATAAAAATGAATCCATATTTCCCTTGGTCACGCCATCACGTGTGAACGGCTGGACCGATTTCACTTCTTTTTTTTTTGTTGTATTCGCTATTGTCAGGAGAAGGTTCTTACGAAAGAAAAAAATTAATAAATTGCGCGGAAAATTAGAAAATTTAAGAACACTTATTTAAGAATACTGGGACAAATATTTTTGAATTTGATTAAATTCTTGAAGAAGGCTATAAGCTAATAAACATCACGCTAGGGCCGTTAGGAAAATATAAAGTAAGAAAGAACGCTAAGCTAGGAGATAGCGCGGGAAGACAATGGGATGCGATTAGGTGGGCGGACGAAGTCGCGGGCAGTAGCTAGTCATTTATAAAATTACGCCTACCTATCTGTCAACCCCCTTACTACATCTTCGAGATGTTACTAGTACATTAAAGCAGTGAAACGACTACCGACATGATGGAGCGGTTCACTTTCTACGATAAGTACTTTAGTGCTACAAATCTATACTTAATATTATAAAGCTGAAGAGTTTGTTTGTTTGTTTGTTTGTTTGTTTGGTTGATTGAACGCGCTAATCTCAGGAACTACTGGTCCAAATTGAAAAATTATTTTTGGTGTTGGATAGCCTATTTACCGAGGGAGGCTATAGGCTATATAACATCACGCTACAACTAAGAGGAGCGGAGCAGTAATGAAAAATGTTGCAAAAACGGGGAAAATTCATTCCTTTTGAGAGTTTCCGTTGCGTGCGCTGCGTAAACGGTTAAAGTAACGCAAAAATTATGTATGACGGAATTGTTCCTTTTAAAAAGTTCTAAAAAAAAGTCCGCGAGAGCATATGTCTATCTTTTAAGGTTGACTCACTATAACTCAAAAGGAGGGAGCAGCAACGAAAAATGGACGAAAACTAGCAGGCAAATCGATGCGACGGGAAGGGTCAGGGGAGCAAAAATTTGACGCGGACGAAGTCGCGGGCAGAAGCTAGTTTATAATATTAGTACTGTCAGAGACATATTGCTTACGAAAACATACATACATAAACTCACGCTTTTTTCCCATGGGGATAGGCAGAAACTATAGAACGCCACCTGCTACAATCCATACATACTCCTTTCGCCTCGTTTAAGTTCATACATCTATCTGGTCATACACGTACGCCAGTTACCAGTACTACGCACCTGACCCTTCTGAAGAACATCACCAATAAGGTCACTATATGTTCTCCTAGGGCGTCCCTTTCCGGCGTGTCCAGTCACACCTGCCTTGTAAATACCTTTTGTTAGCCGCCATTCATTCATCCTCTCAACATGACCAAACCATCTAAGCATACTCTTTTCATTTTTTTGCTTATGGATAATATGGGATTGTCATAATACAGGGTAAGGTGGCATGGAGATGGATACGCAAACTGTAACCATGAACTCAGTACATTAAATTGATTTAAAACGTCAAGTTGACACTGACAGCTGTGACAGCTGTCAAAACTGTTCCTAAATCAATCAAAAGAGCCGTCAAGTATAATATTAAGTTTAAATATTATGATTCTTCTTTTCAATTATGATGTTCTAATTTTTGTTGTGAGTATACTTTGACAGTCAGAAGCCTAAAAGTCTGGCACCCAGACTCACCAAGGGGTATCGTTTTACTAGGTAACTAGTTGCCGTCGACGTCCAGTGTAACCGGATGTAGCTGAATACCAGTATTTTACATGGAGCGACTGCCTATCTTACCTCCACAACCCAGTTAGCTTAGTTAGTCCCCGGGCGTCGGGAGTCAATAGCGGACTCCCGGCCACCGTAGGCGCGAGCTTGCGGGTGGCGAGCAGTGGGTAGCTCGCCGCCCGGTAAGGACCAAGCTCGGGTCGACGGCGCGCAGTGTTCCACGCGCGCCTCAAAGAGATGTCAGCAGCAGTGTAGGGGTCTACTAGGACCGATGCCTGCCGGGGTCGCGTGATTGTTCGAAAGAGATACCGTGACCCTGGCACATGGGCAACTGATGGAACACGGGTGGGTTTTAGTCAGTAAAAGTCTGACACGCCCTGACAAGTCATTTGATGATTTCCCATCCTGAAAAAAAAAAAAAAACCCCGTTAGTTGGTAACACGATACAGCTTGGCAAGACTGGTTGTCAGAGTTTCAGGCTTGTGACGACCCATAACGACTGTCTAAGATCTACAACTGACAGCCAGAACCAACTTCTTAAGGTACTATCCGAAGCATGGAGGGATCTCCGTATGTAATGGATGCTCACCATATATCCATCACTAGCTTCTGCCCGCGACTTCGTCCGCGTTAAATTTCCTGTTACCCCGACCCTTCCCGTCGCGTCGAATCGCCTACCCGTGCGGTTTTTCCCGTTTTTGCAACATTTTTCATTACTGCTCCGCTCCTCTTGGTTTTAGCGTGATGTTATATATCCTATAGCCTTCCTCGGTAAATAGGCTACCCAACACAATAATGTTTCAATTCGGATCAGTAGTTCCTGAGATTAGCGCGTTCAATCAAACAAACTCTTCAGCTTTATAATATTATATAGTATAATAGTATATATAGTATAGATATGTCCACGTACTGACCTCGGAAATTGATGCTGAACCTCGATAATGGTCGCGTGCAGGCTCGTCTACAAAATATAGTGAAATATAAAGACATTTTATTCCCGATTATACTCGACTGACTTGTTCTGCTTGCCTTATATCAATGGAGTCACATTATGGCTATATAAGCCGATTGTAGATAAAGAAAGGAAAAAACAAAACAAATATTTGTTCCGCGAAAAATCTCAAAAACAGCTAATCAATTACGATCATTTGACCTTAGCCCACTGAATAATGAAATACTTTCTTAGTTTCTTTAGTTTTCGATATCGATACCCTAGTAATTGGTAAATTATTGCCACCTGATTTAATTGGCCCTGTAGTCTGGACCCACCAGTACCAAAAAGTACTGATATAAAACAGGTCGTTACTTGCGAAACGCATTCTTTATTAATTTACTTCTTCACTTATTGATCGTTTACCTTATATAGTTTTAACCTCCAAAAGAATAAAGCTGTTATTTCAAAATATGTATAAACTAGCTACTGCCCACGACTTCGTCCGTGTCCAATTTCTTGCTCCTCCGACCCATTCCGTCGCATCGAATCACCTGCCCGTGCGAGGTCTTCGTATTTGTGTATTTTTCGCTTTTTGCTCGGCTCCTAAGTGTCCCAGCGTGATGTTGTTTAGCCTATAGCCTTCCTCGATAAATGGGCTATTCAACACTAAAATATTTTTTTCAATTCGAACGAGTAGTTCCAGAGATTAGCGCGTTCAACCAAACAAACAAACTCTTCAGCTTTATAAGTATAGGTTATGAAAGTTTTTCATTCTACATGTCATCGTCATCATTTGTACTTTAAAAGAGACTGTCACCTCTAAGTTTGTTTTGACTTTTCTTCTCAGAGTAGTCAGATAGGAAACGCTGACCTCATCTAGTTTTAAAAATATGTTTGATGTGTAAAAGTGTTTGTACAAACCTACTTACAGAAATAAAATCATTTACATCAGCAGCCTATAACGTTCCCACTGCTGGGACACAGGCCTCCTCTCGGTGAGAGGGAGCGGGCCATAATCCACCACGCGGGCCCAGTTGGTAGATGTCACATGTCTTTGAATGATTGGTTCTAAGACATGCCGGTTTCCTCACGATGTTTTCCTTCATCGTTTTGAGAGCAGTGGTGTTGGAATAATTTACACAAGTAAAGCGCCTGATTGGGTTCGACTTTTATTAATATCTAAATAAACGCGAACTACGTGGTATGAAATCAGTGTATTATTGCAGTATACGGTACAAACATTTTTGGAGATGGCCATACCTTCAAATTACGTAAATTATTGAATAAAATCAAACCTTATACCGTAAAAGGTCATACAATAAATTCTCTTTAAAAGTATGTCACATGAAGTCACATAAAATCTTCGATTACAAGATTTTATCATACAAGTAAAATTATACTTTAACACAACGTGGTAGAGTCTGTTTTGAATGTAGCTTGTGTGTTGGTAAATATGTCGATGAGTCAGCGACAAAGTTATGTTTGCAGTTGGTCAAGTTTATGTGTCTTTCATGAATGAATGGAATTCTTTCCAGGTTTGAAAATGTGGTTGAAAAAAAAATATTAAGAATTTTCTCTATTCTCTCTTAATCTTATGTACTTAATTTGGACGTTCGAAAAGTGCTCAGGCCAATTTGAATAAATGACGTTTGATTTTCGAGTTTATCATATTACATATTAACGGTTGTGGAGGCCAGATTGGCTGTCGCTCCATGAAAAAAAATGGTATTCAGTTGAATAAGTTAGAATGGAAACCTTTTTTTATGTCGGGGCGGAAATCATGGATGTCCTTCGTCCTAAGGTGGGCAAATGATTCTCTCAGACTCTAACAGACCAAAACCGCCCCTGGGTTGCCTTCGAGCAGTTGCAGTTGTTGGGGATCACGGGATCTAATGCGAGTTCCGCGATATAAGTATTCCAACATAAATGGGTAAAGGCACCCAACTGCGTCTCGAGATGCTTAATCGTATAGAACTTTTTTTTTGTGGGAAGTCATCAAATGACTTCTCCCGCTCTGGGTGGAGCGGAAGGGCGTGTCAGACTTTTACTGACTAAAACCCACCCGCACCTTCAGTTGCCCATATGCCAGGATCGTGCAGACCTAAAAACGATGCCATTTAGTCGAAAGTCGATGTTATATATGTTGTAGGAGACCCAATTTTACCGAACGCAACATCAACTTGTAGGTATAGCGAAGCGGTCTGCCCAAATGAGGTAACAAGTACTTTATCAAGATTATCTGTGGATTTAAGATATGCATAGATGTTTGCACTCCGTTCACGCTTATTTTACCCCAGATTTTGCTTCAGTGTCAGAATCAAAGTGGTCTCTGTTTTCTTTACAAAAAAGTTTAATTTTTGGGTTTTTGCCACTGTCATGTCAGTCACTATCACAGTGATCTTTATTGTCGTTATAATAAGGTTGCTGTTTTGTTGTTGTTGTCACTGCTGTCAGAGGTAAAATAAGTGTGAACGAACTGTGTTTTTAAGTGATAGATGTTCAAATTCCATCTTTTACTCATGTATACTAACTAATGGTTGCCCAGGGTTGAAATTATCCATTGCGGACTCCCGGCCACCGTGGGGACGGCTTGCGGGCGGCGAGAAATGGGTACCTCGCCGACCGGTAAGGACCAAGTTCGGGTCGGCGACGCGTTGTGTTCCATGAATGCCTCAAAGATATGAAAACATTATTGAAGGGGTCTGCTAGGACCGATGCCTGTCAGGGTCGTGGATTTGTTCGTAAGAGTAAACTTTGCCCTGGCACAGGCAACTGATGGAACACGGGTGGGTTTTAGTCAGTAAAAGTCTGACACGCCCTTCCGCTCCAGCCAGAGCGGAAGACGTCATTTGATGATTTCCTACCTACAAAAAAAAAGGATTGAAATTCGATCACAATTCATTCAAATTTTAAACGACAATAACCTACAATATTAGCTTTCTGCACTGCTTCACCATATAAACTTTAATTGTGCCAAATTTCATACTCCTCCGTCCGCGTAATTTTCGTAAAAAGGAGTACAAAGTTTTTGATTCACATACATACATAACTCACGCCTTTTCCCAGGCAGAAACCACAGAACGCCACCCGCTACGATCCTTACTATACGCTTTTTGCTTCGTTTATGGTCATCCACGCACACCGGTTACCAGTACTACGCACCTGACATTTCATTCACCAAGAAGGTCACTATATGTTCTCCTAGGGCGTCCCCTTCCGGCGTGTCCAGTCACATCTGCCTTATAAATACCTTTTGTTAGCCGTCCTTCATTCATCCTCTCAACATGACCAAACCATCTAAGCATACTCTTTGAAATTTTTGTCACTACATCTTCTTTTAAACCGCACCGTTGTCTTATCACATCATTCCTCAGCCTATCATTCATAGTCACACCACACACGCATCGCAACGAACGCATTTCCATAGTATGTATTTTTGCTTCATTTATTTATATATTTATAAATAGATAAAAAAACAGCAAGGATTTGTTTCAATGCAAATCAAGTGCTATTCATCACTCAAAAATTAAGTATACAATCAAAACATTTACTATATGCACCAACCTTGGAAAAACGAGTCATTTAATGTCGCAAAGTCTTTACAGAAACGGAAATAAAAATATGTAGTCAAGGTATGCACGAATATCATGTTCAATTAACTTTGATATATATACTAATGATGTTTTTCCGTCTTGTCGATGGCTATAAGAGTAGAGGGAGATCAAAGAAACGATGGATGGACTGTGTGAATTATGAGATAGATAGAAAGGGAAGTCAAATACTGAGATGAAGACTAATAGAGAAGTGTGGAAGAAAAAACATATGGCGCCGATCACAAATAAATTGGGATAAGGATGGTGATGTTTTTCCGTCTTCTTGGTCTATTGGCAAGTATAATAACAGTTAAGACTGAGAGAGCTAAGAAATAAATTAGTAAAATCATGGCGGAATTTCGACCACTGGATGAGTACTAGTAAAGGGAAACATTAAACTAATACTCTTAAAATAACAATATCTGGATGACCGAGCTTTGCTCGGTATTTTTTGGTAAATTGTGTTTAAAATAATAAGTTTATGTTCAAGTTGATTATCGATAAAGTTGATCATTGAAAACACGAATAAATAGACATTTTATAAAAATGAATCCTAGCTAGATCAATTTATCGCCCCCGAAACCCCGTGTATACTAAATTTCATGAAAATCGTTGGAGCCGTTTCCGAGATTCAGATTATATATATATATATATACAAGAATTGCTCGTTTAAAGGTATAAGATTTTAAAACTATTTTTTTTTTTTTCAACTTTTAGTTCGACTAGGTACAAAAGCAGGATTTTCGTTTTTTTCTGTTTGCTATCCTGGTGATCCTAGCTAGTATGATGGCACAAATTAATTAAATTATTGTATTTTCATCGGTCCCTGATACATGTGCAAAGGGTGAAAATCACATTCAAAATTTCCGTTACATACTAACACACGTTTGTAGCTAATAAAAGCGTGTTAAAAACTATAGGGTTCGGAGCGCAGATAGAAGGTTTATAAATTTTAAGATAGAGGTCACTCGTGCCGCGACCTACATAGGTACCAGTTGTAGGTCGCAGGAACCGAGGCAGACGCTTCACTATGTGTAAATTATTTAATCACCACTGCTCTCAAAATGGTGAAGGAAAATATCGTGGGGCAACCGGCATGTACTAACGACATCTCCCAACCCGTACTGGGCCCGCGAGATCGATTACGGCCCACTCCTTCTAAAAGAGAGGAGGCCTGCCTCCCAGTAGTGGGAACATTATAGGCTGAATTGCTCATGCATAAGAGTTTAACAAAATTTTTAAGAAAACGACTCTATGCGAGACAGAGCGAGCGCTGGTTTTCAGCGACAGCCGGCGGCGTTGACGTGATGTCTACGAACGGTGCAGCAAACAATGAGTAAAAATAAGTACAAATACTAAAAATTAAATGTAAAAACATGCCTTTTATATATGATTTGGTTTGATTATTATCAGTGTGAATTTTGCGGTCGCTACAAGTGTCCTTAAAATGAGCACTTTACATGAGTGTCAGAGACTATGCTGTCTGAAGGGCTGATGTAAATCCGGGTTGGGTTTTTTGCCTGTGCTATTTATTTGTGTATTATGCACAAAGACACGGAAAAAATTGTTAGGGGTCAACGCTTTTTTTATAAGGAAAACAAAATGACAACGTATTGTTATATGCTTCGCATTTTGCATTTTGTTTTTGAATTGTAGCATAATAAATATAACTAACGAAATCCCTTTCTTTGTTACAGATCACCAAATCGGGTCCAACGTCCAAACCCTGCGGCATTCCGAACATGATTTTACGAATTTCCCATCAGGCGACTCAAACACCAACGTTTTTTCACCTCAAACCACTTTACCCGCTTACCCCCCTCCACTAGACCAACCACAACCCCCCGACTATGATAAAACACCCGAAATTACGGCATCAACCGTATCAAAGGCTTCAATGAAATTCGAAGACGATTTTGACGTAAACGAGTATTTCGCAAGATTACAAGGGACGAGATATGTGAGTGCACCTATCAATAGTAATCCTGATCAGAATGCTAATTTAGCAGCTACAGAAGAAAATCTAGAAGAGATTAATTTAAACGATGAAAAGAACGTTGAAGTACAGCAGAGTTTGACAGCTGATATAGCTCAGAATTTCTCTCAGCTGCCAACGGTTTTGCCTCATGTAGCTAGCGCTGTATTCAGCTCATTTTCTAATATGCTGAACTACAAGAGTAGGGAGCAGACTCCTGATGATAGGACTTCAGGGTATCAGACCCAAGATGTGCCTTTGCAAAGCCCTGTGTCCGCACCTGGATTCATAGGACAACAGAACTTTGCGGTGGATACGCCATTGATGGCTGAAGATGTGGTGAAGGAAGTGGCACCACCGCCGAAGGAGCTTCCAAATGCTGGTGAGTTGACTTTTAATATTTTATTTACATTTTTGTAAATTTAAGCCGCGTGCCCGATTGTATTTCCCATCATTGGCCTTAATGACGAACTTGCATACAAACTTTCATCCCTCATTTAATCCATTTAGTGTATGACTTTGGGAAAATCCTTCCTTTGATATAAAAGGAATTCTCGCGCAAAATTTTATGCTTCTAGTTTCATCAGCTTACATCGGTTGATCAATCAAGCTAAGCTACGCTTGCCGCGTTTGGTCAATGGATTGGTGACCGTCTTTGCATACCTAACCCTTCTGTGCCTCGGAGAGCACGCTAAACTGTTGGTGCTGGCTGTCATTTGCGGATCTTTGATTGGCGTCACAAACCTGAAAGTCTGACAACCAGTTTTACCAAGGGATGTCGTGGTACCCATTAAGTAACTGGGTTATGGAGGCCAGATAGGCAGTCAATCCATTTAACACTAGATTTACCAGACCAGTCATTTTGACTGATCGTGCAATTTCAATTCAAAATTCCCATTACATATAACATTGGTTTTCCGAAATGACGTTATGACTTTTGTAGCTATAAGTAGAGAATACATTTAATGAATTTAATGTTACTTTATATATATTAGTAACAATTTTTTTTTGTTATTAACATTTATACGTTTGCACGACCAGTCAAAATGACTGGTCTGGTAAATCTAGTGTAAAAATACTGATGTTCAGCTGCATCCGGTAAGAGTGGAATTCAACCTCACAATAATTGCGAAAATGATAGTCTGATGATGTCCCAGTGAAACTCTGTGTTGTCTGTTATTGAATGAATGAACAAAAGATTTGTATTAGATAGAAGATTCAAAAAGTATTTATTAGGTTAACTAGTGCATCAACAGGGATGTGGTTCAGGTTTTTAAAATATGTAAGTAGCTTGTTTATAATTCCAAATTAATTGTCAAATTTAAATAACAATGACGTCACCGCACCAGAAGCGTCTATGATCACAATTATTATTTCTTTATGGTTTTTTTTTTTTTTAATTTAGTTGTTTGTAGTTCCTTCTGAATAAAATTTAAGTCAAAACCTCGTGTAGGAAAGTTTTGAAAATTATTGCCATCACCGTGACGCTTATCAAAACTACATATAATTTTCTGAGAATCATAGTGATGGCAATATTTAAAAAACATTATTTTTCCATAATACAGAATATAGGCTTGTGGCTAAATAATAACAGCTGCACGGGTCGATCGTTCAGGTTAAGCTACGCTTGCCGCGGTTGTTCCGTGGATGGGTGACCATCCTTACATACCAAGACCCTTCCGTGCCTCGCAAAGCACGTTAAGCCGTTGGTCCCGGCTGTCTTTCGTAGATCTTAGACAGTCTTTACGGGTCGTCAGAAGCCCGAAATCTGATAACCAGTCTTACCAAGGGGTATCGTATTACCCAGTAACTGGGTTGTGGAGGTCAGATAAGTTGCACTATGTAAATTACTGGTAGCTGCATCCGGTTAGACTGGAAGCCGACCCCATCATAGTTGGGAAAAGGTTAGGCAGATGACGATGATAGAATATAGATGGTTGCTTTGTCTTCTTGACACTGCTATCTCTTTTCAACCGACGAAAAAAACGGAGGAGGTTCTCAATTCGACGCGTATTTTTTTTTTTAATGTTTTTTTTTATGTATGATCACGCATAACTTTTTACATAGTCGTCCGATTGTGATAATTCTTTTTTTATTGGAAAGGGTATACTCCCAAGGTGGTTCCATATAAATTTGGAAAACAAAATCGAACCCTAAGGGTCGGAAAACAGGGGATGATTGATTGTTCACTCACTGATTGTAATGTATAACCACGCATAACTTTATACAGAGTAGTCCGATTTTGATAATTCATTTTTTGTTGGATAGGGTATACCTTGCCAAGTATTATCAGTACATTAAAGTCACAAAAAATTATAAAATAAAAACTTTTTGACAAAAAATTAAACCGCCGAATAAACTGAAAAGCATAAAATAATAAACCTTAAAATTTTGAGTCGGCGCTGAAAAATCAATGAACAAAGATCACTCAAAGCGCCGACTCATAATTTTAAGGTTTATTATTTTATGCTTTTCAGTTTTTTGTAACACCATAGTCTTTGTTCGTCTAGTATAATTTGTTCATCTATAACTACAGTTCTTGTAATATAATATAATAAATTTACATCCACTCTCATTGGGGAATTAGCTTCTTCCCGGGACTTCGTACCCGTGAAATTTCTTGTTCCCCCGACCCACCCCGTAACACCGCCGCGCTATAAACTATGTTGTCGCTATCTGACTTTTTTCTTTTTACTCGGCTTTATAGGTTTCTAGGGTGATATTAAGTAGCCTATAGACTTTTTCGAGAAATGGGTTATCATATGCAAAATGAATTTCGGTATCCGACGGGTAGTTTCGGATAATAGCGCGTTCAAACAAACAAACTCTTTAGCGTTATTATATTAGCATATAGATTAGTATACAAATACAATATGTAACTGAGTAAATGCAATTCCTGAAAGTAGTTTGTTCCTAGTTGACTGCTGAGTCGATTTCAGTGAATTTTAATATAGGTTTTTTTTTTCTAAAATTACGTATTCGACCGCGGAATGAGTCAGAAATTTTTAAATGTATAAAGTAATGCTGAGTTCAGCGCTATTTTCGAAATAATAACAGTCTTAAGTATTGATCATTGTATTATGCTTTTAACGCAATACTCTATTTGTATGAAGTCTTGCGTTAATTATGTTACACATTGTATATAAATTTTCATCCTGCATTTCTCAGTAGCAGTCTGGAGTCTAGATTTGTGATGGTGGGTAAATAGGCCGTAAATCTAAACAGCAACTCGACTTTCCCTTTTCTTCCATTATATTTACGACTAGCTTCTGCCCGCGACTTCGTCCGCGTTAAATTTCTTTTTCCCCCGACCCGTCCCGTCGCTTCGAATCGCCTACCGTGCGCTTTTCCCCGCTTTTGCAACATTTTTCATTACTGCTCCGCTCCTCTTAGTTGCAGCGTGATGGTAAAAAAAACGAACGATAAATAGGCTACTCAACACAAAAAGATTTTTTCATTTCTGACCAGTAGTTCCTGAGATTAGCGCGTTCAATCAAACAAACAAACAAACAAACTCTTCAGCTTTATAATATTATGTATAGATATAACTCAAAATGATTTTCCTATTAACACATTCATTCATAAGAATCCCATCTTCAATATTACAGCCAAAGTTTTCAAAGCATGGTATGTTGTTCTCACGGTAAACGCCATGACCTTTCAAAGGCCAATCGAAACCTTCGTTCGTGGATTCGACAAACACTATATTACTTGCGAATGTTTGTCTGTATGTTATCTAATAACTTTATACTACTGAGTTTTGTTTGGTGTCTGACGTAAAGAATAGCACCATCCCATTTCTTCCCGTGGGTGTCGTAAGAGGCGACTAAGGGACTTACTAGAGAATGGGAAGCAGCGTTCTCTATGCATTTTACCACATACTGTGATGGCCAACGCTTGCCTTGCTGGTGTTTAGGGCAAATCCCCTCAAATTGGGAAAGGCCTAGGTCCAACTGTGGACGTCTCTCGGCTGAAATGATCGGGTTTAGTAGTCATGTACTGGTAACAGGTTATGCGTCCGTGTCTCTGCCACCCTATATACAGAAAATTATTTTAACCAGTGCGCAAATTTTTTTGGTGGTTCGGTATCAGTAATAGAGCACATTTCAACAATTTTTTCAAAACTTTTTTTTTAATTTCATCCGACCTTAAATTGGTAAACTGTGGGCACCCTACATATTTCGTAATATGATATCGACAAAAGGAAGAGGTCAGTAACCGCGCGCCAGCGTAGGTACTTCGAACTTCTTAGAATTTTGACCGATCGAACAGCTGGTAGGTACTTGTAGCTACGCTCGGTCGTTCACCTTCGTCAACGATAACCATTTTTTTTTTGTACTAAGATATATCAAAATAAAACTTGCATGGTTGTTGTAACTCGTTTAAGTTTAATTTGTGCGCACTGGTTAAAAACTTATCCTGTATATTCTGTTTGCCACATTACCGTTCAATGTTTTCACGCCCGGCCGTTTCCCTGTTCCGACTTACTAAATCATAAAGCCCACTTAAATCACAGGAGACATTTTCTTCACGACGTGTTTATAAACAGCTTATTATGAGTAATAAGTAATCATTTTAAGCATGAAATTATAGCTCCGAGATTATAGATGAATGTGCGTGTCCTATGATACACGGGATTTATGATCTACTAATTTGCATCTTTTTTTGTGGGTGGCAAAACGTTAATAACCTCTCCCGCTCTGGGTGGAACGGGCGTGTCTGACTTTAACTGACTAAAACCCACCTGTGTTCCTGCAGTTGCCTATGCTAGGGCAGCGGTAACTTTCGAACAAATCTCGCGACCCTGGCAGGAGTAATTTGCACCTGGAGTATGTTTACAAGGGATGGAAAGATTGATACAGACGTGAGAAGGGGAATATATGCGGAAAATATAGTAAATGGTGCTAGCCATGCGATTGTCTGACCAACCAGTTGATGCCCGACAAGGCTCGACCGGCTGTTCACAATGGAGTGCTGATGTTTACGATTATGTATGAAAAAGTGAAGGTTGGGTGTGACAAAAGAAGCGTGAACGTAGAATAAATGCTGTGGAAATACGTTCGTTGCGAAGCATGTGTGGTGTGGCTGCAAATGATAGGCTGGAAGGGAACGCCCTAGGAGAACATATAGTGACCTTATTGGTGATGTTCTTTAGAAGGCTCAGGTGCGTAGTACTCGCAACCGGCGTGCGTGTATGACCAGATGTATGAACCTAAACAAAGCAATGACGTATGTAAGGATCGTAGCAGGTCGCGTTCAGTTCCTGCCTCCCCCTTTGGGAAGAAGGCGTGAGTTATCTTTGTACAGTACTGTGTACCAAATATTTTTTTGTTTTTTTTTTTTTTATAATTTAAACAAGCCCTGTCTAATTTCCCTGTTCATGTCTCCTGTGATTTAAGTGGGCTAAATCATAAAGCCCACTTAAATCACTGGAGACTTTTTCTTCACGACGTGTTTATAAACAGCTTATTATGAGTAATAATTAATCATTCTGTGCGTAAAATTATAGCTCCGAGATTATAGATGAATGTGCGTGTCCTATGATATACGGGATTTATGATCTACTAATTTGCACCTTTTTTTTGTGGGTGGCAAAACGTTAATGACCTCTCCCGCTCTGGGTGTAACGGGCGTGTCAGACTTTAACTGACTAAAACCCACCTGTGTTCCTGCAGTTGCCTATGCTAGGGCAACGGTAACTTTCGAACAAATCTCGCGACCCTGGCAGGAGTAATTTGCACCTGGAGTATGTTTACAAGGAATGGAAAGATTGTTACAGACGTGAGAAGGAGAATATATGCGGGAAATATAGTAAATGGTGCTAGCCATGCGATTGTCTGACCAACCAGTTGACGCCCGATAAGGCTCGACCGGCTGTTCACAATGGAGTGCTGATGTTTACGATTATGTATGAAAGTGAAGGTTGGGTGTGACAAAAGAAGCGTGAACGTAGAATAAATGCTGTGGAAATGCGTTCGTTGCGAAGCATGTGTGGTGTGGCTGCAAATGATAGGCTGGAAGGGAACGCCCTAGGAGAACATATAGTGACCTTATTGGTGATGTTCTTCAGAAGGGTCAGGTGCGTAGTACTCGCAACCGGCGTGCGTGTATGACCAGATGTATGAACCTAAACAAAGCAATGACGTATGTAAGGATCGTAGCAGGTCGCGTTCAGTTCCTGCCTCCCCCTTTGGGAAGAAGGCGTGAGTTATCTATGTACAGTACTGTGTACCTAATATTTTTTTTTGTTTTTTTTTCTAATTTAAGCAAGCCCTGTCTAATTTCCCTGTTAATGTCTCCTGTGATTTAAGTCATAAAGGGCTAAATCATAAAGCCCACTTAAATCACTGGAGACATTTTCTTCACGACGTGTTTATAAACGGCTTATTATGAGTAATAAGTAATCATTTTGCGCGTGAAATTATAGCTCCGAGGTTATAGTTGTATGCGCGTGTCCTATAATAATAATAATAATAATAATCATTTATTTCGGACATAATTAAAATCCATAATGAGTTAGTAACAGAAAAGCTTACAACTATGTTAGTAACCTTAGACAAAATAAATTAATCAAAAAAAAAGTTTATCTACTTCATAAATTTAGTTCATAAATTTTCCCTGATGATATACGGGATTCATCATTTCAGTCAAAAGACGTCCACTGCTGGACATGGACCTCCTCCTATTTGGGAGGGTTTGCCATAATCGCCACGCTTGGCAGGCTAGTTGGCGATCGCGCTATGGTGGTAAAATGCATAGAGAACGCTGCTGCCCGAATGGGCAAAGTTAGAGAATTCTAGTAAGTCCCTTAGTCGCCTGCTACGACAACCACGAGAAGAAGTGGGGTGTAGGTTGATGAAGATGATAAATACGTCTGTCAAATTACGACCTTATAACTCGTAAATCGCGGCCGATTCCACAGGGCCACCGCTGCTCTCCAAAATTAAGTGCCATTTATTAGGGATGTTATGGATATGAAATTTCGGATACGGATTGGATACGGATGTAGGAATGATTATTATACCGGATACGGATATGAAATTATTTCGGATTATCCGTTAGTTTCAGATAATTTCGTTTACGGATATTAAACTTTTAAGGAATTTCAAAAGTAAAATGCAAATAGCTAATAAAATGGTTTTATTTATATGTCACCATTTGGTAGGAATTACAATCAGTCTGTGAGTAATTATTATTTATTTATTTATTTATTTATTTATTTATATATGCTTTATTGTACACCATAAAACAATTTCAACAAAGAACATTTAACAATAAAAACATACAATGGGCGGCACAGCTACAGCTGTTACAGCTATTTAAAATAAAAATGATTATAAATATAAATATTGAGTGTTATCTAATCTACCTTAAATAAAAATGTAAAAACAAATCCGATATTATCCGAAACTTTTATTTCGGATTGGGTTACGGTTACGGATAAATTTTTATATCGGATATCCGATAGTTTCGGTTACGGTTACGGAGCTCCCTAAGATCCCTGCCATATATCTTCTCCTAGAACAGGTATTTTTATACTTAAAAGGAGACCTCTATGTAAGATTAAATATTGTAGAAGTTTGTAAAGTTGATTTAGATAAATTTTGTATTTTTTTGTATTTATGTCTAAGTCACATGTAAATGGGGAGGGAGGAGAGCTTATTGCCATCAAACGGTCCCAGATGTAAAGTTCGGGCTGCTATTTAGAAATTTCAGACAGACGAAGCCAATAAAACTTTGCCACCAGGCCCACGACACAGTGTTTTTAAAACTAAACTATCTCCTACTTCGTTCGCGCGAAATTTTGGCACTCGACCCGCCACGTCCATCCCCATCACCCGCGCCGGCGGCACTTTTACCCCGTTTACACTTTGCGTTCTTTTCAACTTTTTTCCATATTACTCGGCTTTTAAGGGTCGTAGCGGGATGTTAAATCTGTATAACTATCCTTAAGAGTTGAGCTATCAAATACAAGAAGAATTATTCAAATCCAACTCGTAGTACCAGAGATTACTTCCAACAAACAAACTCATAAACTTTCTAATCTAACTTACCTGTATTGTCCCATTGCAGAGCAAAGCCCTCCCTCTCCCTTCTCCAAAGAATTATGTATTTTGCTAGTGCTGGCCAGTCCTTTCGGTAGGAATCAAGATCTTAAAATTTACCTAATTCGTGTAGAATGAATAAAATATGTATCGTTCACGACAATGGAAACCCACAACATTGCCGGTTCGCAGTCGATTGCCAACATAATTGCCAGACAGCTGGGCGCGGGTTAGAAAACTGGCCCCACACATCCACTTTAGACGTAAGGTAACTTGCTCGGGCGGCGAGCTACCCATTGCTCGCCGCCCAACCAAGTTATCTTACGTAAGGACCAAGCTAGGGTCGACGACGCGTTATGTTCCACGCGCGCCTCAAAAAGATGTCAGCAGTATTGAAGGGGTCCGCCAGGACTGATGCTTGCCAGAGTCGCGAGATTTATTCGAAAGAGTTACCGGGGGCCTGGTATATAGGAATAGGTTATTTGAGAAAGATCATGAGTCCATGCTACTTAATTTTTCAGGAGACAGAAAAATGTATCTTCTGAAAAAAAAAATGCACTAAGCAGTACAAACAAAAATTGCAAAGTTTTTAAGAATAATTTTATAAACTATTTTACATAAAAATTAGATAAAAAATGTATATGGTTTTAATAAAATAAATTGTTAAAGTTTCTGGACTTTTATGTTCATTCTCAATTACATGAAAATAAAACTACATTTGTTAATTAATTTAATTATTTATTAATAAAATTAGTAGACAAAAATGAGTTCAATCTTCATCATTAACTTCTACATCCTCCTTATCAGTAACAGCCACAGGCCATTTAAAAATCACTTTATAATATTTTTGTATTCTGCGTTCTTGTGGCAGGTAGCGTTCAAGTTTTCTCAAATCCTTTATCTTTTTTAGGGTTCCGTTGCCAAATGGCAAAAAACGGAACCCTTATAGATTCGTCATGTCTGTCTGTCTGTCTGTCTGTCCGTCCGTCCGTATGTCTCAGCCACTTTTTTCCGAAACGATAAGAGCTATGCTGTTGAAACTTGGTAAGTAGATGTATTCTGTGAACCGCATTAAGATTTTCACACTAAAATAGAAAAAAAAAACTATAAATTTTGGGGTTCCCTATACATAGAACTAAAAGTCAAAAATGGTTTTTTTCATCAAACCCATACGTGTGGGGTATCTATGAATAGGTCTTCAAAAATGGTGATGAGGTTTCTATTATCATTTTTTTCTAAACTGAATAGTTTGCGCGAGAGATACTTCCAAAGTGGTAAAATGTGTGTCCCCCCCCGTAACTTCTAAAATAATAGAATGATAAAACTAAAAAAAATATATGATGTACATTACCATGTAAACTACCACCGAAAATTGGTTTGAACGAGATCAAGTGAGTAGTTTTTTTTAAAACGTCATAAATCGTAAACCGCAATTTACCTTACATTCAATCAACTGAAATATAAAATAAAAAAAAAACATTTATTTTTAAACCGAGAATACCTACAGGTTTGTACGGAACCCTCGGGGCGCGAGTCCGACTCGCACTTGGCCGGTTTTTTTTATGTTTAGGTTTTTTCCTTTAAGTGCCCATTGCACTGGCAAAGACAGATGATTGTTTTGGGTGTTTAATAAGGAAAAATGATGGGTATTGAGCCCTCCTATGAATTCTTTATCCAGTACAACTCCTTTTCTTTCGAATGAATGATGATAGTAATTGAATTTACTGATATTGAATGAAACCTTTTTGTCCCTTTCCACTCCTCTTCCCAGATTCTGCAGAAAGCATTTTTTTTTTTAGAATTTCGGCTACCAACTTTTGTAGTCAGTTATATTTTGGTAAGTAGGTAAAACCCCTAAAGATTTGTTTTTTTCTGCAGCGGTCAAGATCATTTCTGCTACTTCTTTGACAGTATAGTACCTGTTTGCTTTTTTTAATTTTCTTTTAAGAACTGTGCAAATCTCAGTAATTACAATTTGAAGTGACAGCTGCCTTTTCTATTAATGTTGCCAAGTAAAGTAATTGAGAAACAACACAAGTCCCGGACTAATGTTGTTTCTCAACTACATGTTTTTTTGGTCATTTATAAATCACCGTAGAGAGGTGGACTCGTGCTCTTTCTTCGCGACATGGTGTATTCTCATATAAATGACAAATTGGCATCACTAACTTAATTTACGTCAAAAATGTGACTTATGTTCTTTTTCAAATAACCTATAGGCAACTGAAGGAACACGGGTGGGTTTTAGTCAATAAAAGTCTGACACGCCCTCCCGCTCCACCCAGAGCGAGAGACGTCATTTGATGATATCTCACCCACAAAAAAAAACTCGCTACTCAGCATGGCTTTGCTTGATTTAAGTCGACGATGTGAAAATTTGGTAGCAGAGTAGCTTTTTAGGGTTCCGTTGCCAAATGGCAAAAAACGGAACCCTTATAGATTCGTCATATCTGTCTGTCTGTCTGTCTGTCCGTGTATGTCACAGCCATTTTTCCAAAACTATAAGAGCTATGCTATTGAAACTTGGTAAGTAGATGTATTCTGTGAACCGCATTAAGATTTTCACACAAAAATAGAAAAAAATAAACAATACATTTTGCGGTTCCCCATCTTAGAACTGAAACTCAAAAAAACATTTTTCGTCAAACCCATACGTGTGGGGTATTTATGGATAGGTCTTCAAAAATGATATTGAGGTTTCTAATATCATTTTTTTCTAAACTGTACAGTTTGCGCGAGAGACACTTCCAAAGTGGTAAAGTGTGTCCGTCTCCCCCCTGTAACTTCTAAAATAAGAGAATGATAAAACAAAAAAAAAATATATGATGTACATTGCCATATAAACTTCCAACGAAAATTGGTTTGAACAAGATCTAGTGAGTAGTCTTTTTTTAATACGTCATAAATCGGCAATTTACCTTTCATTCAATCAACTCAATTATAAAAAAAAACATTTAATATCATAAACATAAATCTTACGCATAAACCGAGGGTACCTACAGGTTTGGTCGGAAGCCTCGGTGCGCGAGTCCGACTCGCACTTGTTTTATAAAGGAAATCACCTGAAAGGACCACTCACCATCTACCTAGCCCTTTACCTACAATGTTGGGGACTGGGGTTGGCTTCTAATCGCACTTGATGCAGCTGAATGCATGGAGTGTATTATACATGGAGTGACTATGTTACCTCCACAACCCAGAATGGATATGCTCCTTGGTGATGACTTGTTACGACTGTCAAAGATGTACGAATTACTGAGGCCATCGGCTTAAAATGCTTTCCGAGGCACGGAGGGATCTTGGTATGTAAACATGGTCACTCATCTACGAAACAAACGCGGCAAGCGTATATTAAGCTTATTGATGGACCCGTGCGGCTTTTATAACTTAGCCTCAAGCCCCTCAACCTAAATAGACCAACGTATGCACTTCTTTCAATGAAATATATTTTCGGTCCTGATTTCAAGTTCCCACCTCCACGCGGACGAATCCGCCGGCAAACACAACTTTGAAATAAATGATTTGACTTCGTCATAAGGCTCTATTTCAGATACTCACACAGCGGCTCAGGTACTCTGCTGTAACTTAAGCCTTCTCACAGTAGCCACTAATTACCACTGTACTGATAACCAGACAGGGAAAGTTGTTATTATCACTTCACGACTCATCCCGAAGGCTTAGACCTGTCGTCTACAACGCTACTCAAAAGATACAGGCAAATTTTGTAAGCAGTGCGCAATTTTTTTTGGTAGTTCAGAATCAGTAACAGAACACATTTCAACTATTTTTATCCATATTTTATTAAAATTTTTATCCGACCTTAAATCAGTTAACTGTGGACACCCTACATATTTCAAACCTAATATGATATCGACAGTAGGAATAGATCAGTAACCGCGCGCCGGCGTAGGTACATCGAACTTCTTAGAATTTTGACCGATCGAACAGCTGATAAGTACTTGTAGCTACGCTCGGTCGTTCACCGTCGCCGCCGCGCTGGTGAAGGTACTTCGAACTTCTTAAAATTTTGACCGATCGAACAGCTGGTCGGTCGTTCACCTTCGCCGCCGCGCCGGCACCGCGCGCAAGTTACCATAAAAACCAGTTTAAAAATAAACATCTTTCGTTAACGATAACTTAATTTTTTTAAATAAAAATAGCACGGTTATTATAACTCGTTTAAGTTTAATTTGTTAAAATTTGCGCTCTGATTAAAAACTTATCCTGTATAATCTCGAATGACCATGGCTAAGTAATAATAACCGCATAAGTCGATCGATCAGGCTACGTTTGCCGCGGTTAGTCCATGGATAACATCTTTACATACCAAGACGCCTCCGTGCCTCGGAAAGCACGTTAACCTGTTGGTCCCAACTGTCATTCGTGCATCTTAGACAGTCGTTACGGGTCGTCAAAAGCCTGAAAGTCTGACAACCAGTCTTATCAAGTGGTATCGTATTTCCTAGTGACTGGGTTGTTGAGGTCAGATAGGAAGTCGCTCAAATAAAATTCTGGTACTCAGCTGCATCCGGCGTGATTGGAAGACATCATAGTTGAGAAAGACTGGGCAGATGGCAATGTTTAAGAATGAAAGAACAGCACCATCCTATTTCTTTCCGTGGGTGTCGTAAGAGGCGACTAAGGGACCTGCTAGAGAATGGGCAGCAGCGTTCTCTATGCATTTTACTACCTTACTGCGATCGCCAACCCGCCTGCCTAGCGTGGCGATTATGGCAAAGGCCCTCCAAATTGGAGATGGCCTATGTCCAGCAGTGGACGTCTTTCGGCTGAAATGATGATGGTGAAGAATTTTCAGCAACCTGAATAGGTTTTGTTACATTCTTAACTGTTACTTTTAGAATCCACACTAATATTATAAATGCAAAAGTATCTCTGTCTGTCTGTCGGTCTGTCTGTCTGTCTCGCTTTCCTGCTAAAACTACTGAACCGTATAAATGAAATTTGGTACATAGATAGTTTAGCGCCTGAGAAAGGAGATAGGCTACTTTTTATCCTGGTAGTATGTTCCCGCGGGATAATTTCCGAGCTCCACGCGGGCGAAGCCGCTGGCAAAAGCTAGTAGACCATAAACAAAAAATATCAAAACAATTTTATTTCACACTAGCTTCTGCCCGCGACTTCGTCTGCGTCAAATTTTTGCTCCCCTGACCCTTCCCGTCGCATCGATTTGCCTGCTAGTTTTCGTCCATTTTTCGTTGCTGCTCGCTCCTTTTGAGTTATAGTGAGTCAACCTTAAAAGATAGACATATGCTCTCGCGGACTATTTTTTAGAACTTTTTAAAAGGAACAATTCCGTCATACATGATTTTTGCGTTACTTTAACCGTTTACGCAGCGCACGCAACGGAAACTCTCAAAAGGAAAAAAAAATCCCCGTTTTTGCAACTTTTTTCATTACTGCTCGGCTCCTCTTAGTTGTAGCGTGATGTTATATAGCCTATAGCCTCCCTCGATAAATAGGCTACCTATCACAAAAATAATTTTTCAATTCGGACCAGTAGTTCCTGAGATTAGCGCGTTCAATCAAACAAACAAACACACTATTCAGCTTTATAATATCTATATCTACTAAATATCTATATATCTATCTATACTTATAATAAAACTGTAGAGAGGTCAATTCTGTACATTGAAAATATATTCAAAATTAATATTGGAGGATGAATAGTGATCGATACTAATGCCAAAAATGCAATCAGTAAATTTTTTGTCTGTCTGTCTGTCTGTCCGTCTGTCTGTATGTGCACGCATGGGTCAAAAACTACTGAAGGGATTTTAACCAAACTTGGTACGATTGTAGTCCATACTTCTGGGCAGGTTATAGGCTATATAATATAACGCTAAGACACATAGGAGCCGAGCAGTGATGATACCCGCGGGATATTCCGACCTCCACGCGGGCGAAGCCGCTGACAAAAGCTAGTTATAGTATAATAGTATATATAGTATAGATAAACCTACATGGCCACTTATGAAACGTCAGAAGCTAGGAGTACGGTTCCAATTTGTTGATTCCTATGGAAAAGAGCAAGAAACTACGTGGTTACTGTGTTAAAAATAATTGATTTTTACAATGATTCAAATTACAGTGTTAATACGTACGGAGAACAGTGTAGGACTGTCAACAAGTACCGGGTACTTAATAACATAGAACATTGTCTACTGTCTACAAGCCCTGTAAGAATTTTAATTCTCACATTCACGAAGTATAAAAGAATCTACTTGTATGATGATAGTCCTACTATAATGTTATAAATGTGAAAGTTAGTATGTATGTTACTCTTTCACGCAAAAACTACGGAACAGATTTAGATGAAATTTGGCATACAGATAGTTTATAACACATATACAAAATAAATGATTGATTGATAACCTGGATTAACACATAGGGTAATTTTTATCCCGGTAGTACGTTCCTGCGGTATAATTTCCGACCTCCACGCGGGCGAAGCCGCTGGCATAAGCTAGTATTACATAAATAAGTAAGCATCGTGGATGATATACCTTATACTGTAGCACAGGTGGTTTCAATTAAAACCAGTATAACTAGGAACCAATTAAAAGGAATAATGTTAATACATGAATATTTTAATAACTGGTTTCGCTTGTCGGAAAACTTTAGAAAATCATCTGTCATTTAGTGACTGGTTTTCTTAATTGGTGTTATCTATATGGGAGTTTGATTGGCAGAATCTAGCGTATAATCTTTCTGATGGAAAACAGTATGTTGTTTTGAGTTTTCTAATAAATTAAATCATCATACTCCTGCCTGCGCAACATGTCTTTTGTTCTACACTTCTCTATTAGTCGTCATCTCAGTAGTCACCCCCTTTCTATCCATATCATAGTTCACACAGTCCATCCATCGTTTCTTTGGTCTCCCTCTACTCTTATAGCCATCGACATTCATACTCAATACTTTCCTCACGACATTTTCTTCATGCCTCCGTATCACGTGACAATCGATTCCCACACATCTTTTCAGTTATCGGTGTCACTTTCAGACTTCCTAATTTGACTGACTTTTTCAAATAAATAAAAACGTTTATTTCGAACAACAAGAGATCCTAGGCTCGATTGCGGACTCCCGGCCACCGTAGGCGCGAGTTTGCGGGTGGCGAGCAATGGGTAGCTCGCCGCCCGGTAAGGACCAGGCTCGGGTCGACGGCGCGTAGTGTTCCACGCGCGCCTCAAAGAGATGTCAGCAGCAGTGTAGGGGTCTACTAGGACCGATGCCTGCTGGGGTCGCGTGATTGTTCGTTAGAGATACCGTGACCCTGGCACATGGGCAACTGATGGAACACGGGTGGGTTTTAGTCAGTAAAAGTCTGACACGCCCTCCCACTCCGCCCAGAGCGGGAGAAGTCATTCGATGATTTCCCATCCTGAAAAAAAAAAAAAAAGAGATCATAGGCATACATTAACAAAATTAAAAATACATATAATATGAGCCGTACAGCAATAGTTCAGGTACTGACCATCGAACCTCTGCGCGAATGCCCTCAGGATGCCGCTGGAGCTGGCCCGAAACCCTGCGCACCAGAGATGTAGTAAAGCTCAGTACATTTTGAGTGAGCTGAAATAATACCACTTCTGCCTTAAATGTGTTGTTTATTTCATGTTTCTCATGAGGATCTCTTTTAGATTTGTAGGTTTGCTTTTGTTTGTTAGAAGAAAACATATCTTTATGCTAATATTTTGTAAACTCTTACGAAAATCTACTATTTTAGAGACGGAAATAAAAGAGACTGATACTCAGTAAATTAATGGTTCATGGTGAATAAATTGAGTTCATCTTGCGCACGATATTCCCTAGTTTCTATTATTTTTTCAATGAAACAGTGAAACTACTCAAATATCTGTTCTGAAATTTCGGACTGTGAGGTTGTGCGCATATGTAGGTGTCGTAGAATAGTTAGCGCGGGTAAAGGCAATTTAAACCGACAAATGTGTAGTTTATTGACAAATATGTCGCATTGTCATTTATATTGTTACGAGCTGGGGTTCGGGATAAAGATTTTTGCCAATGCTACTAAAAACATCAACAATTTATTTTAATAGTCTTGTGACTATTTTAATAAATTGTTAGTATTTTTATACCGCAATCAGAAACTTGAATCAGAATCACTTGTTTCTCACTTGCTTTTCACTGTTTCGCATACATCACTAACCTGTCTTGCGGAACGAATATTCGTCTAGTTCTGTTACTCAATTTTAGATGGCGACGGTGTTTCTAGATATTGTACAATACAGATGTCGAGAACATTCGTGCAGTTCCGCCACTCTATAACAGATGGCGGCAGCGTCGCGTTTCATGTCATACCGGTCTAGTGTTATGTAGATCGTAGTTTCGTTACTTGATTTGTCTGTTCTACATGACAATGTCGAATAGGTCCCTGGGCTAAGTAGATATTTGCATTGATAAAAAGTAGGTATACTTAAGATCTCTGACCTTTTATCACCTAATCGAAGATGGTGCTTATCATCCATCAAAGTCATTTCTCGTATTTATGGTCCTTAAAAACCTTATGTTGTACTACAGCACATTTTTTCTCTACTAACGGAATGTTTTCTATTGTTACAGGTTCATCCAACTTCCGAATAACAACGAAAAAGAAATACGCTCAAATACCAGGACTAAGCTCGGGCACTAACTTCGAAACATCACAAAAAATAGAACTCAATCCACTCACTAAAAACGTTAAAAACTATTTTGTACCGTCTAACGACCAAAATATCTTCACGGAAGCAATATCAACTGCAATACAACCAGATACAAATAATATCACGGAACAAACTCCTCCAAATATACAGGAAACCTACAACATATTCAATCCAATTGGTGATTCTGGTAATCCAGCTAGCGATTTTCAACCTTCAGCTTTAAATATTCCAACAGAAATGGAACCAAAACCGTTTGAAGAACGCTTACCGCCACCGCCACTGGCTTCGTATGAATTACAGGGTTCAAATGCTCCGAGTAGTGCTATACCTCCACCTCCTATGTTTTCGACTCAACGAGCGGGGAGTCAGACTGGGAAGTCTGTCCTACCTCCATCTGTTGCTAGGCGCATTGGTTCGAATCACCCAGTAATCAAACAACAACCCATGCAAACAATGAGCACAGATAACATATTCGTTCCAACGTTTGACCCGATGAACTATCCAATTGAAGCGCCAGCACAGCCAATCGGATCTTCTTTCAGCGACATACATTCCCAATCTGCGTTTGGCACAGCAATGTTGGTTACTGCACAGCCAACATCTCTGCATCAAGACCTACAGGCTGGTAGCATGCCAAGCATACCACCACCAGCACAGTTTACACAGCAATCTCCTTCCGAATTTGCAGCTCCACCATTGGCACCTCCCGTTAGTGTTATAGCACCACCAAGTAAAGCACCAACCAGATTGCCACCACAGAAATTGGCTTCAACACCGTCTAACACGATGCCAACAAACATAGCAGCTCCACCAATGTTTGCTCCAACATTGCCATCTAATGTTGCAACGATGTTTGTGCCATCTACTGAACAGGTAGATGAAAAATCAAACTCTGGACCTGGATCATCACTGCCGCCTTTAAGCAATATATTTTCACCAACTTCATCGGCTGCCAAAACGATATCACCTCCAGGCCCAATACAACCACCAATAAGGTCTACTCTTAATGTTGGGCCAACATCTTTCATCATTCCACCACCCCCTGCCAATGATGGGCCATCTATTTATAGCCCCATAGTGCAACAGCAACCGAAACCTGGCCAATCTTTTGGATCAGAGCCAGCAAAACCTTTAATAGAACCACCAAAGGCTACAGGTGCTGTCAACTATAGGATGAATAAAAAAAGACCCCAATATTACTCTGGGCCTATAGAAGGAATCGGTTCTATTAGTAACAGCATCAAACCTGTTATACCATCAGCAGATTCTGGAACATTTCAAGGTGCTTTGTTTACACCTGAGCAGCCGCAAGCTGGCCAAAACGTGCCATCTTCAGTGCCGTTTGATTTAAGTAAACCAGCAGAAAATACACCATTGGTTCCTCAATATAATTTAGCTGATTCTGCGGTCAATGTGCAACGTCCATCTGATTTTGATATTAGTCAGCCAGCCCCAGGATATCCACACTTTGATATCACCCATCATATTCAGAACCCTGAGACACAGTACAGCACTGCATTTGATTTGAGCCGACCTACAACTGACAGTTACGAACAACAAGAAGAGTCGAAAGAATCCAAAGGTTTTGGCATTATAGGGTCCCTGAAATCGAAGCTCAGCAGCATTGACATTAATAAGATTCAACACAGCGTGACCACTTTCTTTGATCCGGCTTATAAAGACCCCACACAGGACGAATCAGTCGCACAGATTGCACAACAGAATACGCCTTATTCCAATGTGCCGTATGAAGCACAAGCGGCTCAAACAAATCTAGAAATATTCGTGCCAAACGACCAGCAAAATACTCAGACGTACAACTATGATATCCAAAATCAGAATGCGCATTATCGGAATAACGAATACTACAAGTATCCAAACTTCCAGAATCAGGGTCAGCCATTGGCTGGACATTGTTCTAATATCCATGACTATCCGAGCCATTCAGCACACCCTAAACCTTATAATAGCAACACACAGCAAGTCTACCCAGAACAAAATATTAATACGACCATGTTCCAACAAGTTGATAGATCAACTGACAAACCTACGCACGGAGCCACCGAAAAATCATCTGCTCATGTTAACGTTAGTGAGGGACCAAGAACGTTCAAAGAGAATCAAGAATATAATGCTGAAAGAAAAATGGATGAAAACGTGGCTAGAGCTGGTCCCGAAGTTGCTAGACTAGTCCAAAGTAGAACTATGATCGAAGAAAGATTTGCAAGTTTCGGTGATTTGGATAACTTGGGTGTACAGAACCCTATACAAGTGCCAACAGCTATGGTACCAGCAACTCGCGATGCCGTCGCTCCTCCAGTTACACAGGAAAGGACTTTTATAAGTGAATCTTTTGAACAACATCAACACGCTGCGCAAGAACCAGAATCAGAGCCAATAGCAATGTTTAACCCCAACACTGTTAATCTATTTGCTAAAATGACAATAGTTAACAAAGAGCCCAATAAAGAAAATACATCGGGCGCATTCGCAAGCAAAAAATTCGAAGAGACAGAAAGTAAAAACATAGCAAGTAGTTCAGAATTTGCCCACTTATCGAAAACAATGGAAACGCACAATAAGCTTATCGAAAATTTGCGATCCCAATTTCCAGTCGAGCCTGTTGAGAAGAAAGAATTCAAAGAAAAAATAAATGATGATATTAAATCGCATAATTTATTCGCAAGCCCGATTATTTACGACAGTAAAGAAAATGTTATCCCAAGGGATAGTTTATTAGATTCTTTAACTAAAGACGACGTTCCTATACTTGGCGTGTCATCAGTACCATTATTTGGCCTAAGCACTTTACTCGCTGAGAAATCTAAAGAATATATTTCACCTGAATTGATCACAACTCTGTCGGATAGAAATTCAAGCATGAGTTTCTTTGATCATACACAGAAACTAGAAGATTATGGTGCTAAGCACGCTGATGAATTAAATCGTCATTCAAGCTTCAGCTTTTTTGAAAACGTGCAAACTCCAACTCAAGAAGAAAACGCTAGTAACAAAAACTTAGAGATGTTATCGGGCCAATCTAGTGCAAGTTTCTTTGAAATCGCGGATGTTAGTAACCGAAATACAAAAGAGAATACTCCTGATAATCAGAAGAAAGACGACAAAAGTCTGAGTGCCAATGATGCTGGAAATATAGCTACAGAAACTCAAGATGACAACACCTCTGATTTAAGCATATGCGAGACCTGCCGAGAAGTAAATATACCAGAGGATAAGGAAAATGACCAGGATGTCACCAACCAGCTCATAGAAAACATGAGATCACAAATACAGTTGTCAAATCCAGTTGAAATGACTCTAACAGAACCAGCTGAACGCGAACCTACCAATAACGAACAAGTGAAATATGACGCTGGGCAGTTTGACGAGATATCACATATAACCGAAGAAACTATCGAGACAATACAGGTTCAGTCAGCTGTAGAACTGCTTGATGACGTCGATGAAATGAAATCTATGAACTACGGATGGACAGAAAGTGCTCTAAAGGAAGATTACAATTTCACTGTTGACCCGAATGCTATTGGATTCTATGGGACCAATTCTGTCTTGTTCGATAAAATACCCACAAGCGCTGATGAAGTTAAACATCATGAAGACTTGTTAGCAAGACAAATGAGCGTGCCTTCTGCACCACCAGCTGAAGAAGAAGAGGAAGAAGATGCGAAGTCTGATGAAGCAGGAAAATTAGACGTGAACTCAATAGAGCGGGATGCAAATAAAGACTTTCCACTCTTCGAGGAGTTCGTTATAGAACCTTCAGATAAGGATGATGATGATCACAAATCAGAAAACGAGATGGATTCATTCACAAACCGAGTAGAGAAATTCAAGAAAAAGGAACCATCTGATGCCATAGACCACCAATCGCTATTTTACGATGTCGCACCACAACCAATAAGTATAGTATCTTACTTCGACACAGGAAATTATGCTGTTGATGCTCACTACAGAAACACTAACACAAAACCCACGCCAAGCATTCCACCAGGTTTTGAAGAAGAGTTCAAAAGAAGGGTAGCTTTAGCCAAACAGAGAGAAGAAAAGATAAGGAATGAGTTTAAGACAGTACCGGAGACATCAACACAGACTAGAACAACATCTGTTGCTACATACTGCTCATCCCGTATAGCACCTAGCTATACCAAAGTCCAGCCTATTGTACCCGTAGGATTCAATATTGAAGCTAACATAACCAGCTTAGTTGATGAGCAAAGTGAACCGTTGCCAGATTTCCCGACTCCTCCAATACTTAGTAAGATTTTCGAAAAAAAGATTGATAGTGGAAAGGGTAATTCGCAAGACAATACAAAGGAGACAATTGTGAAGCCGGAAGAAAAGAAAATGGTACTACCACCGATTCCAAACGTTTTTGATCCGAAACCTGTTGATAAGGATACAAAATTGCCAGAATACGCTTTGGGTCCTGGTATTAAGGCTGATGAAGAAACGCCACTGCCGGAACTGTTGACAGCATTCAGTTCAAAGGTTGATGAAAAATTGGAACCGATTCTGCCCCCACTTGCGGCCTATATAGCTTCAAAAGCAGAAGAAATTCCTGTGCCACCATTTGGGCCGTTTTCCTCTTTGAGAGCTGACCAAAATCCGGCGTCCATATTGCCTCCGTTTACACCTTTTAGTTCCTTACAATCTGATGACAATTCGGAATCTATTTTGCCTCCATTTGCAGCCTTTATAACTTCAAAAGCTGAAGAACAACCGGAATCGCTGTTGCCAACGTACTCACCATTCACTTCTCTAAAGCCTGATGAAAAATCTACAACGATGTTGCCATTTGGAGCGTTTATAGCTTCGAAACCGGAGGAAACATTGCTACCACCGTATACACCATTCGCTACTTCTTTACCTAAAGAAAATCCAGCAACGATTTTGCCCCCATTTGGGCCTTTCAGTACTGCAAAAGCCGATGAAATATCTGAACCAATCGCGCCGCCATTTGCAGCCTTCACTGCTCCAAAAACCGAAGAAAAACCAGCCGAACCGAAACTGCCAGACCCAATAAACTTCTTCACCGACACAGCCACAAACAATCCCCCAGAAAGCTTCAGCCGCTTAGCTAGCTACTTCAGTACCCCCCCAAAAACAGACCACGCCAAATCTTTTTTTGAGTTAAGCCAAAGTCAAAACCATTATAGGCACGCTTCATCAGAAGAAAAGACTAAAATCATCGATCTAATGCATGACCTAACATCGGTTCAAAATATAAATATATCTAAAGATCAAAAAGTAAAAGATGTCAACTATTTCACTGTTGAATACGATTCAGCATTACCGGATTTCAATAAGCGTGACGCTAATAGAGAAAAAGTCGAATTCGTGGATGATATACAACCGATAGATTTAGATAGTCTTCTAACGAATTGTAGGCACTGCGCGAAGATATTTGAAGCTAATTTTAAGGTTAGGACTGCGGTCAATGAGAACGGAGAACAGGGAGCGATGAATCCTTCTAGAATGGAACCTCATAAGGAAAGTGGCCGGGGTTCGGTTACAGTCAATTTTGATGGGATGACGATACAGGAAGAGCCTAATGAGGGCCTTGCGGAGATGACAGAGGTACTGATATTTGTTTAACTAATTAGATAATCTTATTTCTTTATTTATAACTAGCTTCGCCCACGTATTATGCATATTAACCTTCCTCTTGAATCACTCTGTCTATTGATGAACACTGCATTAAAATCCGTCTCCGAAGAACTAAGCGTATAGACGCGGGGAGCGATTTTGTTTTATAAAATGTAGAGAAGAAGATCCTTTTTTGATTGCAAGAGAAAGGAAGTAAGAAATAAAAAATCGGATTAATATCACGTATAAAACAAAACTCATAGTGCATTCTGTTAGTCTAATTATTACAAATAACTAGGCTTTATGAGTCTGTGATAAATAAATACTGAAAATATTGAGTGGTCATTTATACAAGGTGTAACAGAATAGACGCAAGTCCTGAAAGTCATCATATCAGTCGAAAATGTGCATCTGGATTGAGGGCCCATTTTTTGAACCCTTGCGTAACGAAATAAGATTTATAGGGAAATTAGTTAAAAATAGTAAAAACTTAAAGCAAAGGGTCATAAATTTCTTAAACGTGAATTAAAACTGTTATGATGAAATAACTTGGGCCCTCAATCCAGACGCGTGCCTAAAGTGGCATAGCCTAAATCTCAGTAAGTACTATCTCTGGGTTAATAATTTTTGTTTAATAATTTAGTTAAGACTTTCTTAAATATTTTAAGAAATTCCCAAATCTGTAAAATATAACATTACCGATTTATGGCGGCATATCTAGGGCCCTCACTTCATTATTGTTTGTACTGAGGAATCTGCAAAACATGAATATATCTGAAGAAATACATAAATACGACTTTAACATGTTTTACTTACATACCTATGTGAATTAGTTAAAAAGAAATAAGGACACAAAACCTAATTGTTAAGAAGTAAATGAAAGTCGAATTTTACTAAAAAGTCTGAACTGAGAGCCCAATATTTTCGGCTTTATTGACTAGGCTCAACCTGATTAACGCAAATTAGAATAAAAGTTTTAACTATTTCTTAATTAAATTGTAACATATCGTTCGTTCCTCTAAATGTCATACTTTATGAGAAAATTGATTTACAACTTTTTGAAAGAGAATTATTTGTAGAGTGACCATACTGTTCAAAATACCTGTACATTTTGTAAAGTGTATTCGGCAAGTCATAATTTGCAGCTAAAAGTACTATATACCTACTAATTACAATTTGGTTTTCCTTATTTTTAATGTCATTTCTATTTATGTGATGTTACTCTTTAAGGTAATACTATGAGCCAAGTTGCCTAAAGCAAATAAAAAAAATATATTTGAAAAAAAAACGAAAAATGAAAATGGAAATGATTTTTTTTTTAAATCAGAGATATAGTTGCACTCATCACTAAAAATTACTTCGCTCTCTCGCAATTTCATATTTTTAGGATATAAGACTATTTTAAGGTAACATTTATGTGAAGTAAATAGTTTTTTTTATAATTATACCGATCGTGTTTTATTTATCATCACAATTAATTTATTTGATTTTTATGCAAACACTGTTGAAGCTAAATAAATGTTCTAGTTTTATTTATTTTTATAGAAATTACATTAAAAATAAGGAGAGCCAAATTGTAATTAGTAGGTATATAGTACTTTTAGCTGCAAATATTATGACTTTCCGAATGCACTTTACAAAATGGACAGGTACTTACTTTGAACATTATGGTCACCCTACAAATAATTCTCGTACAAAAAATTGAAAATCAATTTTCTCTTAAAGTATGACATTTAGAAGAACGAACGATATGTTACAATTTAATTAAGAAATAGTTAAAACTTTTATTCTAATTTGCGTTAATCTATGAGGTTGAGCCTAGTCAATAAAGCCGAAAAAATTGGGCTCTCAGTTCAGACTTTTTAGTAAAATTCGACTTTCATTTACTTCTTAACAATTAAGTTTTGTGTCCTTATTTCTTTTTTACTAATTCACATAGGTATACAAGTAAAACATGTTAAAGTCGTATTTATGTATTTCTTCAGATATACAGGGTGTCCAAGAACCTGGCGTCCAACTGGATTCCCACGATGCCCCAAGTTCTAACAGTACTCAGAAAAATATTTTAAAAAATCCACCCCATGTACTTACAGAATTATACTGATTTCAAAAAAAAAGGGGAAATGAGCACCCTGTGACATACTTTTGAATGCTGTGACTGCTAATGCTGATAATTTCGATATTTCTTGGAGGTTTTGTAATCTAGGGTATTGCTGTGTCTAAATAGAATGTAAAAATAAAGTACTTATTGTACCATTTTAAAATAAAATATTATTTTAACTAAAGGTGATATGGAAAACTATTGAATTTCGCAACTTTGACCGACTGTAGTGTAAAAAAAATGTACCAAAATAGTATGGCAAGTGACGTCAAATTTTGACGCGTTTATTCCTCTTTTTAAAAAGGTATAATACTTACACATTAATTTGAAAAAAAAAATTTTTGATAATATTTTTACTCAACAACCCAATTTTTACGATGTCTTACAGAATTCTTAGAAAGAAAAATTTACGACGAATTGAATCTAACCTCTAAAGAATTACTATTGTATGCTCATAAAAATAACAACAGGCCTCTCAAAAAACAGGTTAGACCGTAAGGGACGGTATGTGCATGCATCTCACCATAGTGATTCGTTATTACAACAGGAGGGAGCAAGACAGAAACTATCTTTGCGATTTGCTGGTTCTTCTTTATGGTACCCCATTATTCAGGTAAGAGTGAGGGAGAAAAAGGTTAGAGGTGCGAGTGAGATAGATAGTGACGCTATCTGGGATCGTGCTATTTAGGATAACAGTACGGTCAGTACGCGTCACTGCCTCCTGCCGTTACTACGCACCTCTCTCTTATTGTTACCATTGATCACGTACTACGATTTAAAGCTTTGTTTATTGGACTCGATTACTCTTTGTGCTCTGGACTTTGAAACGAACTCTTTACGACGACCTTTGCCTGTGTTTGGACAGTTTGTGTTTTGTGTGTGCTACCATGGCGACCTACACTCCGCAAGAATACGCAAATATGCACTACATTTATGGAGAATGTAGAGGTAATGGACGAGCTGCAGCGAGACTTTACAGAGAAAGGTATCCGAGGGCTACGCGATATCCCGACCATCGAGTTTTCATTAATGTGCACAGATCACTATGTGACGGGCGGTTCCCCAATCAAGTAGCTGGTGAAGGACGACCCGTAAATGACTTCATACGCGATGAAGTTTTAGAGGCGGTGTCGGCAAATCCAAGCATCTCTGTGCGAGGAATAGAAGCTGATACGGGGATACCGAAGAGCACAGCACACAGTATTCTCCAAAAAGAAGAATATCATCCGTACCACGTACAGCGAGTGCAAAGTCTTTTACCTCGAGACTATCCGAGCCGAGTCGCGTTTTGTGAAACAATCCTGCAAAAACATCGAGAAGACGAAAACTTTATCGACAAAATTTTTGTGGTCAGATGAATCAACATTTAAGAAGGATGGCTACATGAACCTACACAACCTGCACGAGTGGCATGTGGAAAATCCGCACTTGATGCGAGAAGATAGATCCCAGTACCGGTTCAAAGTGAACATGTGGACCGGTATTCTCTGTGGGAATATTATTGGTCCATTTGAGATGCCCGAGAATTTGACTGGCGAATCATATTTAAATTTTCTTCAAAATGATTTGCCAAACTTACTAGAAGAGACCCCACCAGATATGTGGTTCCAACACGACGGCTGTCCAGCACATTTTCGCGTATCCGTTAGAGAGTTTTTGGACGAGCAATACCCGAACAGGTGGATTGGGCGATCAGGAACAATCCCGTGGCCAGCCCGCTCACCTGACTTAAATCCGCTGGATTTTTTTTTCTGGGGAACTATGAAGGAGCTCGTTTATGCGAAGCCCATTAATGACATCGCTGACCTTCGTGAGAAGATAACACAAGCAGTGCAGGTGATACGTCAAAAAAGTTACTCGCGAAACATAAAGCGGTCCTTTTTAAGGAGAGTGAGAGCTTGTATTGCCGCGGGTGGTTAACATTTTGAACATTTGTTGTAATAAAATATCTTTAAACTAACATTCTTTGCTTTTATTCTACTGGGAACCCATCTACCTGTGTGTATTTCCTTCTTGCTCACTCTTGGAACCGAAGTAAATAATAGTAGTAACATAACAGTTTCTAAGATAAGAAAGGGTCCGACAGTTACCGTTAGTAGGTAGGCACTTCGTAAAAATTGGGTTGTTGAGTAAAAATATTATCAAATTTTTTTTTTTCAAATTATTGTGTAAGTATTATACCTTTTTAAAAAGAGGAATAAACGCGTCAAAATTTGACGTCACTTGCCATACTATTTTGGTACATTTTTTTTACACTACAGTCGGTCAAAGTTGCGAAATTCAATAGTTTTCCATATCACCTTTAGTTAAAATAATATTTTATTTTAAAATGGTACAATAAGTACTTTATTTTTACATTCTATTTAGACACAGCAATACCCTAGATTACAAAACCTCCAAGAAATATCGAAATTATCAGCATTAGCAGTCACAGCATTCAAAAGTATGTCACAGGGTGCTCATTTCCCCTTTTTTTTTGAAATCAGTATAATTCTGTAAGTACATGGGGTGGATTTTTTAAAATATTTTTCTGAGTACTGTTAGAACTTGGGGCATCGTGGGAATCCAGTTGGACGCCAGGTTCTTGGACACCCTGTATTCATGTTTTGCAGATTCCTCAGTACAAACAATAATGAAGTGAGGGCCCTAGATATGCCGCCATAAATCGGTAATGTTATATTTTACAGATTTGGGAATTTCTTAAAATATTTAAGAAATTCTTAACTAAATTATTAAACAAAAATTATTAACCCAGAGATAGTACTTACTGAGATTTAGGCTATGCCACTTTAGGCACGCGTCTGGATTGAGGGCCCAAGTTATTTCATCATAACAGTTTTAATTCACGTTTAAGAAATTTATGACCCTTTGCTTTAAGTTTTTACTATTTTTAACTAATTTCCCTATAAATCTTATTTCGGTACGCAAGTGTTCAAAAAATGGGCCCTCAATCCAGATGCACATCAGTCGAAAGACGTCCAATGCAGGACATAAATCTCCCCTACTTTGGGGGGCTTTGCCATAATCGCCAAGCTTGGCAGGCGGGTTGGCGATCGCAGTATGGTGATAAAATGCATAGAGAACGCTGCTGCCCATTCTCTAGTAAGTCCCTTAGTCGCCTCTTACGACACCCACGGGAAGAAATGGGATGGTGCTATTCTTTACGTCCGGCACCACTCGGGACCTCCAGAAAGTAGTTTTTTCATAATTGACTATTGAAAAATTATGTATTTTGCCATACCTACTGCCGATTGAGCCAAAGGAAATTCAATTTTATTTCAAGGCATGAAAAGTAATGCCAGGGTTAATAGGCTTAATAAGTATATCAATTTCTCTCTTAAAAATATCGAACTGGTAATAGAAAATTTATCAAATACTTCTTAACCTCACCATACCACACAACCTCACATAGGTCGCGATATCGAGTCTTCGGGACGCAGAGGACATTTTTCGGCTGACCCGATATCGCGACAGTGGGACGGATGAGGTTAAATGTTTCAAAAACATCTAATCTGCCTGTGCCAGGGCCACGGCAATTCTTTCGAACAAATCCGCGACTTTGGCAGGCATCGGTACTAGCGGACGCCTTCAGTAATTCTGGCATCTCTTTGAGGCGCGCGTGGAACACAACGCGAGGTTGACCCGGGCCTGGTCCTTACCGGGCGGAACTGACTGACCGTAACTTTCAAAATTAATTTTTCACTCTGCAGTTTATTTTTTGGAAGTCGGTTGATTTTTGTTCTTAATTTTTACTTTTACGTTTTTCTGCATGGTGATTTTTTTATCTTGCGTAGTCTCACTTCTTTATTACTACGTACTGGTACTATAAATATATATGTGGCGTTCCGCGCATTAAGGTACCAGTAGGGAGGTATTGAGTTAAGGCCGCATATAAAATCTAGAAGAGTACCTTTATTATGCTGATTACAAAAAAAAAACCCAAAATGCCATATTTTCACCCGATTTTACAAAAACGTAAAAAACTCGGAAACTAAATGCCGACATCTGGTACCTTTATGCGCGGAACGCCACATATGTCTTATTGTCTATGTGAAAGCACCACGCACAATGTTCCACCTAAAGGACTAAGTGCGGAAACCAAACAAACCCCTATAACATAGTCATAGAACAAAGAACTATGATTAAGTCCCATTCTAATATTTCCAGAATCGATCAGCCACGGAGTATACACCAGTAAGACATCACTGGTTCTACCGCGTGGATATAGAGGACAAGTCCATATGGAGAGGCTTTTCGGTGGTAGATTCCAGGAGTCTTGAGGCAGCTTATACAAATCGTAAGTATATTTCAATTTTAATGACACAACGGATTTCGATCTGTTGGGGAAATTGGTAAGTTAATATTGCCAAATATTAGTTCGCAATATTACCTTACACATGGCAATATTACCCTATATCGCTAGGTGTAGGGTAATATCGCCATGCGTGATATAAGGGACATAGTCAGGAACGGAGCTTATAAACAAATCGTGTGTATATTTCATTTAATAACACAGTCAGCATCCATTTCAAATAATACATTTCAAGGCTTATGTTTCTAACCCCGGCTCCACACGTTGGCCCCAATGCTACTCGCCCAACGTGTGGAACTAGAAAATAGCATAGGCCCCAAGGTTGGAGCGCCCGTTGGTAGTAGGAATCTGTGCCAACGTTCGCGTTCCGTCCACATATTGGCGATTTACTCAGTCCTGTTGCAACGCGCGTCGAGTGCGTACGTCGAGATGTCGTCATCAACAAAATCGCCACCCGCATGGACAAATTATTTAAAAATCAGGTTCCATCGTACCTGAAAAAGAAAATGTTGAGATTTATATTATTTACAGATAATTTAATATTAAAATGCCTTGTAAAGACCTGTTAGAATGGAGTGTATGGTCTCTGTACTTACTGGTACCGTGTTTAATGATGCGTTGTCATCCACCATCTTCTTTGACGTGACCTTTTCTTTTTTTCAATAACAAATATAAATTATACGCAATCAGTAGGTACTGTAAAAGTGCTTAGAGCAATTTCGATTTCGGACATCTTCACATTGGCTCTGAAGGAAAGGAACAAGTATAACAGCCAACGTGTGTACGCTTCACGAAATTAACTGACCAACGTTTGTACCTGCGTTGGGACCAACGTGTGGAGCCGGGGTAAAATAATTCAGTTTTATTTATCTATCAAAGGTCATACCAACATAATTTGGCACAGCGGGGAAGCAAAATACATACAGACATAAACTCACCTCCCAATAGGGGTAGACAGAAGCAACAGAACGTCACCAGCTGCGATCGGTACATTCTTCTTTTGCCTCGTTTACGTTCATACTTCTAGTCATACACGCAAGCTAGTTGCAAGTACTACGCACTCTGACTTTTTTGAAGAACATCACTAATAAGGACACTATATGTCCTCTGAGGGCGTTCCCTCTTGGCGGAAACCAAAATTTGATCGTTTGATTTTTTTTTTGTCTTTTTATCATAAGTTCGAAAAATATTTGACCGAATTTCATTTCACCTAAAACTTTTTAACTATTATCGTATCGTTTTTTTTTGTACTTCATCGAAGCCACGTCTGCCACTGTATCAGTTGACCTATTATCATTTCGACTTTTTACGTTACTCCGACGTTTTATTTGGTCGAAAAAGTTTTTACCAAAGTTACACTTAGCCGACATAAAATTTTTTCGAAGTACAGTAGAGAGTAGAGTGGCGATTATCCGAACGTCGATCAACCGAACGACCGCTTATCCGAACTACTACGCCCGTCCCACTCGCGCGTGTTATCCTCCTCCCGCGCTACAATACACGCGAAATTGTGTCGAACTATTAGTTGTATGTACTCGTATGTCACTCTGAAGTAGCCGTTAGTTGATAAACTAAATTTTACCGCGTGAAAGAAACTATTTGTCATTAATTATATGTCTAAACATAAGGTTTTCATTCACCTGTACATAAATATGTATGGCTGAATCAAAATATTTCGATTATCCGAAAAAACCGATTTTCCGAACAATCCTGTCCCCCAATTAGTTCGGATAATCGACGCTCTACTGTATTATGTCTCCGAACATTCATTATACCACTGTGCAGATTAACCTACTCTTTTGTTTAATAAATTAATTATTTAAATGTAATGGCACTAAATAAAACAGTTGATTATGAACAAAAGTGTTTTTAAAGAGTCCCAGTAAGAAACATGCAAACAAGGATGCTTGCTTCAAGCATGCAGATTGCCATCAGGCATGAAGCGTGCAGACAGGCATGCAGCATGGAAGCAGGCATGCAGCATGCAAGCAGGCATGCGGCATGCGAGCAAGCATGCAGCGTGCGAACATGCAAGCAACATGCAATCAGGCATGCAACATGCAGCAAACATTGATTCTGTCACGGCTCCGGCACTGCGGAGTTTGGGCGGCCCCACGCGAGCCTATCGTCGCAGATGGTTTTAACGCTCACCACCGCGGCTTCGGCCTCAGCCGCGGTGGCGGGCCTTCAAACCACCTGCTCCTCAACTCGCGGGCCGCCCTACCCCTCCGCGCCTACGCGAGCTTAAATTACACTCTAGGAGTAGGACAGACAAGACTACGTAAAGTCGGCTTTACAGCGATTCGTTTCTCACAAAATTTTGTAGTACAATATATTGACTTTTTATGACACTACGTATATTTTAACTTCATATTGAAAACGCTACCAAGTAACCGGCTATATATTTGAGACCAAATAATATTCCCTAAGGGGCCGTTCAAATATTACGTAACCACTATAGGGGGGCGGGGGGGTCTTTGCTTTGCTTATTTTTGATGACATGGGGGATGGGGGGGTCTAGATGGTGATTACGTAAGCAGTAGTCATTTAGTTTTTTACACATATAGCAACCTACACATTGTCTATGTTTGTAACCGAAACGCATTTCCGGGGATTCCCACAAATAATTTATACGTTTAGGTACTGGCTTAAAACCGAGTACCCGGAATTACCGCGCTATCCACTTGTCCAAATTTCTTCCGTCAATATATTGTTTCGTTTCGGTACAATTGACGATTTGATGTATTTTAAATGAATATTATGTGCGTTAAAGTCCTCTATCTTAAATCTATTTTCTTATTTCTGGAATCATAACCGGCTGTCCATGAATCAATAAAAAAAAACAGAATACATTGTATGAATACAATGAACAGAGGTACATTAAAAGAAAAATGCATATACCAATGTTTACGTAAGCATGGGGGGAGGGGGTAAGAGCTTTGCTTACTTTTGCTGACAAGGGGGATGGGGGAGTAAATAATTGTAATAAATCTGCTTACGTAATACTTGAACGGCCCCTAAAATGTTGTTTCCATTATATTGAAAATATGGCAAATAAATAATTTGCCAAATGAAAAAAGTTCAAAGGAGACTTCGGCCAATAGTAAAAAGTTATTTTGTAAATCGGCGAAACATAGTTCGGTAAAATAATACCTATGACACATGATACTTCGATGATCTAAAAATATGTCAAATAATGCATATAGCAAAAAAGACGTCGGTCAATAGTTTTCGGTGAAATGAAATTCGAACAAAAATAATTCGGAAAAGTAATCGGTTCCCGTCCAAAGCGTGTCAAATAACGCCGTAGTACGACTTACAAAATCTGTATTTTTAAAATGATACCTAATCATCTGTTCTTTCCAGCGGACCTGAACGATCAAACTTTGGTAGCGACCGACGGCGGCCGATACGATGTCAACATAATGGGCAGGCTCAGAATACCTGTGTACTGGGATGATAAGCCTACCAATGTTAGAAGGTGAGTACAAGATAAAAAAAAAATTTAAAAAAAAAATGTATTTCACATATAAACCACGGTGCACGGTTCCAATTTGCTGATTCTTATGAAGAGCCGTCAAGAAACACCATCGATGCTCTTTAAAAAAAATATTGGCTTTTAACCATCTTCTTCTTCTTGGCGTGTCGGTAGCAATCTAAATAGTGTTAGCGCAGAATTTGGCTTAGCATTTTCAGTAGCGTCCATCAACTCCTGTGGCGTGCAAACAACAGGACATGCTTTTAACCATGTTTTCATATTATAGTGTTAATAGGACAGTTTAGACCTGTAAACAAAGTTCCAGGTACAAGGCCCTGGGGCCTATTTACAGCTTTTTACATAATTCTCATATGTATAAATTTAACATGAATGATACTACCCATTTTTTTTTGCATTAACATCACGCGTTTCAACCTATGTGGTTGGTGGCTGCTTAACCGGACTTGCCTGTGGCTACCTTAATAAATTAAGGCCTCCAGCCAGGGCTATCCCATTTTTAGGGTTCCGTTGCCAAATGGCAAAAAACGGAACCCTTATAGATTCGTCATGTCTGTCTGTCTGTCTGTCTGTCTGTCTGTCTGTCCGTCCGTATGTCACAGCCACTTTTCTCCGAAACTATAAGAGCTACGCTGTTGAAACTTGGTAAGTAGATGTATTTTGTGAACCGCATCAAGATTTTTACACTAAAATAGAAAAAAAACAATACATTTTGGGGTTCCCCATACATAGAACTGAAACTCAAAATGTTTTTTTTCATCGAACCCATACGTGTGGGGTATCTATGAATAGGTCTTCAAAAATGGTATTGAGGTTTCTAATATCATTTTTTTCTAAACTGAATAGTTTGCGCGAGAGACGCTTCCAAAGTGGTAAAATGTGTCCCCCCTCCCCCCCCCCCCGTAACTTCTAAAATAAGAGAATGATAAAACTTAAAAAAATATATGATTTAAATTACCATATAAACTACCACCGAAAATTGGTTTGAACGAGATCGAGCAAGTAGTTTTTTTTTTAAAACGTCATAAATCGTAAACCGCAATTTACCGTTCATTCAATCAGCTGAAATATAAAAACAAAAATAAAAAACATTTATTTTCATAACCATAAACCTTATGCATAAGCCCAGAATACCTACAGGTTTGTACGGAACCCTCGGTGCGCGAGTCCGACTCGCACTTGGCCGGTTTTTTTATAACAATATTTTGATTTCAAAGGGTGTCCATGGAGTTTCTTGCCCGTTCTCCATAGGTACCATCGCGGGTAGTGGCGGTCGACCACTTTTCAACCTTATTGCTTACGCTATAAGATTGAAAGGTGATCCAACGCTAGTGTCCGCGTTTGTACCTTTGGCAACGAGCTTCATCTTTCTGACTCACCGCCCCTTGACAAATCAAAAGTGCCTGTATTTAGTATATTTGAAATAAATGCCTTGAGTGGAATAAACAATTTTATTTCATTGTAATATAGTTTTATTTGACAATTTACAGGTGTAGTTGGTTTTACAAAGGCACCACAGACGCCAGATATGTGCCGTATACGGAGCCGGTGGCTGAAAAATTAGAGGTAAATATTTATGGTCAAATTGAGCATAACTTCATGCCTTGTTTCTCCGAAGGGTAAAGCACAGGTACCTGTAGTACACCCACATTTCGCCAGTTATGTTTAAGTCCTATGTAATAGGGGGCGAACCTATTGTCATCAACCGGGCACAAATCCAGACTCTGAGAAATTCCATATAGAAAAAGCCATTAACAGTTTGCCCGACCTGGGAATCGAACCCAGGACCTCATGCTCAACAGTAGCGCTTCCGAATACTAGACCAATGAGGCAGTCAAATTGAATTCTAAATGATATTAAGTCCTGCACAAGGTCCCAAGATAGATAAGAGGTCGGGCTATGAAAGATCTTATAAATATTATCACATAATGAGCCTGAAAATGTTCCCACGCCACGCATGTGAGTACGCCTGGGACTCAGGTGTACTCACTTCGAGAGGAAGTGAGTAGACTAGACACATGTCTTATTTTTGGTTCTAAGACATGCCGGTTTCCTCACGATGTTTCCTTCACCGTTTTGAGAGCAGTGGTGGTGAAATTATTTACACAAAATTAGGCGCCTTTCTAGGTTCGAACCACTGATACCACTGGGCCAACACTGCTCTTACCACTGCTATTTAGAATTGACTAAAACTTTGACCAACTCATTCCAATGATATAGTATGCACATCTAATGCAACCTCAAAACATGTTTTTGTAGAAAGATGTTTTAACATTCTTAGGCCCATTTCTGTACAATAGGTTAAATAGAAAACTAAGTAGCTTTTAATTAAATTACTTTAACTGTAAACAAATTATACTTAAATATTTACTAACCATTATTATGCACAGACAGAAGATCTACTTGCTGTCTGCAAATAGAACGACTAACATAATGTGCTATTTTACTTCTACTTTCCTAATTTTAATTTAATTTTTACTTTATACTCATTAAGTATTAAAATTAAGTATTAAAATCAAATTAAGTATTTATGCACTTACTAGCCTGAAGCACGGGTTCAACCTAGTTCAGGCAAATGCGCGACTGTGTTCTATTTTAATGATTAAGTTACTTTGTAAATGTGCCCCTTTTTATAAATAAACGATATTATTATTGTTATTCCAGGAGGAATACCGCCACGGTATGACCACATCCGAATGGCATAGACGTCTGGTCCTACCCAATGGAGAGGTAGTGGTCATGCATGGTCCCAATGTGATGGTCCACTTTCTACACAGCGACGCTTTCAGTTCGCCCCCGGTGAGTAACCAAATACACTATTGTCTTTTTAGCATAGGCCAGTCGGGTTTTTACCCTTACCCTCATCCTTATTTTACCCTTGTTACCCAAACTTTTACTCTATTTAGACTGACTTTACAAAAGTGACATATCTTTTATCTATGTTATAGTATGGACAAATTCTAAATTTATTCTCAGGTTTAAACCTATTTTACTATTTTTAATTTATTACCATCATTCAATCATTTATTTTAATTTGTTCATCAGTGGTTTTGGCATATCTTCTAAGGAAGCGGGTGGAGGTCTATTCTGAAACCACTGATGTGTCAAAGCCTCACTAGCCGATATTCTCTTATTCGTATCGTACATAACGAACGACTTGACAAGATGTACAAAATCAAAATCAAAAGTCATTTATTCAAACTGGGCTGAGAGTCAGCACTTTTTGAACGTCAAAGTTACACAAGACAGTCCCCCCAAAACGCCCGCCCTTCGACACTTCCTAGTGCTGTAGCTGGGAAGAAGAAGTGGCGGAACAAACTCCCCAGCAGCACAGCTGTCTGTTAAGTTAGAAGAACTTGATTCTATACAATACTGTGTAAGTAATTAATATTATAAAACAAAACATACATTATAAACATACATTAGTACAGCATCTGGCTCGACTCCAGGCAGGAGTTCGGGCCAGGGCGTGGGCACAGACTCGGGAAATGTGAACTTGTGGAAGTCTGGCAACTTCGCATTTACGTAAAATAGTTTGGTGAAATTCGCCATAATGTACTATCATTAGACAAAACTAGCCACCCAGATAGATATTCGTAGATCTTTTGGAACATTTCTACAAGTTGACTTATGAATTTTATTATGATTCTTAAAACATTATGCGTTATTGAATCCCTGAATAGAATAGAATAAAAGGATTATTTTAGGTAGTTACTTAAAAATATTTTAAAACATTTGGTAGTGCGTTACATTTTGCCAATAATGACATACAAATGTCTTTTTTACACGTTAAGGATTTGAGTATTTTTATATCTACTCATATTTTTGGTTAAAAAGGTCCTATTTTTCTTTTGTTATGATAAATATTGCGCAGTTATTTCATTGTAAAATCAGAGAATATTATTACTCAGCAAGTTAACTGTCAATTCAAAAGTTAGAAGTTTTATGAGGTGGCTATAACACGGTCAATGACGTATTGTGTTTATAAAGTAATTAATTTCCCTGGTCAATTTACCCCACCATTAACTTTAACCTAACCTACACATCTTACCCTTACCCTAATCCTTTCATTACTCTAACCGTTTCCTTACCCCTCCAGCTGTTTTCATTCGGTAAGCGTGTCTACCGCAATCCACCCAAGATACGGGTGTCAGGAGACCAACCGGAGAAGATCGACCATCTCATACTACTGGTACACGGAGCGGGAGAATTTAAGTGTCAGAAGGAAAAAATTGTTAGTTGTCAGAATTCTTTGTGTAGAAGTGTAGTTTATTCCAGTAATATCCAATGAAAATGTAAACAAAAAAACTCTGTGTGGATGCCAATTTGTAGTCATCATTTCAGCTGAATGACGTCCACTGCTGGACATAGGCCTTCCCCAATTTGGAGGGGTTTGCCGTAATCATCATCGCTTGGCAAGGGGGTTGGCGATCGCAGTATGGTGGTAAAATACATAGAGAACGCTGCTGCCCATTCTCTAGTAAGTCCCTTAGTCGCCTCTTACGACACCCACGGGAAGAAATGGGACGGTGCTATTCTTTACGTCCGGCACCACACCAACACAATACAAAATGTCGTATTTATTTATAATCTTCCCAAATTTCAGCAATCCAGCTCCCGACCCCGCGTTGTACGAAGGGGTCATGACGAATCGGAAATCGAAGACACAGAGCCGTCCAGCATCGATCATCTGTTACTACTGTGTCATGGCGTCGGATCCGCATGTGACATGCGCTTCCGATCCGTCGAGGAAGTCGGTAAGTTAATATGGCCGAATATAATGCTAAACAATATTACCCTGTGCTTGGCAATATTACCCAATTCTGCCATGTGTAGGGTAATATTGCTAAGTGTTGTGGTGAATCTGATTGATGACGATGACTTTTTTTGTGGGTGGGTAATCATCAACTGACGACTCCCGCTCTGGGCGGAGCAGGAGATGTCAGTTCCTGAGAATACTAAAAATGTTACCTCCGTACAAAATATAGTAGAACTCGTTGTGATAATGAAACATTTTTCATTGAATAATACTTACATATACTAACTTGTACTTTCAAGACAGCTGTTCCTGGTTAAACTCTCATTTTTTTTTAGGTTTATAAAGCCGATTCTAATGGAACTCTTAATTTACAATGGAAGTTTTTATGAGAACTGATATAGTAATATTGATATTCCATTTGTTTTGAATAAAATAAAGATACTTAATCAAATAACCACTGCTATAATCTCATTAAGTTTGTTACAGTTATTTTTACAAAATTGTTAATTCCCTGGAACCCGGGATTACTTATTCAGAAAAGAACGTCCTTGTTATTCTTTCGTGGGAGGAAGTTTAGGTATGTAAGCGCCCGATTATCCGGTCACTGATATTAACATACTTGTATTTGTTCGCAGTTGAAGACTTCAGATCGACCAGCTTGCAGCTGGTACAGTCACACTATAGGAATTCCTATGATCAAGGAATCGTTAGCAGAGTTGAGGTAAGCAGTAGTATACATCTTTTTATTATACGCTACAGAAGGGAATAGATGTTGCTTAAAATACTGGTATTCAGCTGCATCCGGTTAGAGTGGAAGCCGACCCCAACATAGTTGGGAAGAGGCTAGGCAGATGATGATAGAAGAAACATAGATGGGGTTTCGTTGACTCCAATTCTCATTTAAATCTATACTAATATTATAAAGCTGAAGAGTTTGGTTGAACGCGATGATCTCAGGAACTACTGGTTCGAATTGAAAAATTCTTCTAATGTTGGCTAGCCCATTTATCGTGGAAGGCTATAGGCTATATAACATCACCCTATGACCAATAGAAGCCGAGCGAAAAGAAAAAAGTCTTTTTTTTTTCGGTTCGTAAAGTCAAACATTTTTTCCCAAATATTGCTTGATTTTCTTCGAAAGGCGGAACTGGCGAAATGTGGGTGCACCTCTGCCAAACATGGGTTCACCTCTGTTTGGCAAACGTGCACCCACATTTCACCAGTTATGTCTTGGTCCCATATAATAGAAGGGGGAACCTTTTTCCATCAACCGGGAATAAATCCTAACTCCGGATAACTGAGAAATTCCGTATTACACTTAACCTTTTTTTGGTGTGAAATCATCATATGAAAAAAAAACACCCATGTTCCTTCATTTACCTACGCCAGCGCCACGGTAACTCTTTCGAACAAATCTCGCGACTCTGGCAGGAATTACACTTACCATGGGAATCGGATCTCGGACTATACTCACTTGTGACCAACAAGGTTGTCTTTTAATAATAGTCTTCACATGATTCCCAGGTACTGCCCGTGTCCTGGCACTCGACTCTTCACTCCGGTGAAACAGGGGTAGACAGACGTCTAGCTCAGATCACACTGGACAGTATTCCCAGATTGCGCAGCTTTACCAACGAAACCGTACTCGATGTACTGTTCTACACCAGCCCAGTGTATTGCCAGGTATGTGGCGGCTATAGTGAGCAATTGATTGGGTAGTAGTGCCATGAGTGGGTAATATTGCTCAGGTGGGTAAAAATGTGTTGAGTGGGTAATATTACAAAAAATGGGTAATATTGCCCACTGCGCATCCTAAATTTTGGGTAATATTGACAAGAGTGGGTAATATTGCTTAAAGAGGGCAATATAACTTAGTTTGGGTTATATTGCCAAGGCTGGGTATTATTGCCAAGGGTGGGGTGTATTCCACGCAACGCAACGCGACGGCGACGCCGTCACTTCGTGTATAATAGTTTTATGTTTACATTATGTTTTTTTTTTCTATGTATGTTAGCCTGTAAAGTATTTATTATATGGGTCTTTGTAGCCCGAAATAAATTGATTTGATTTTAATTGCTAAGACTGGATAATATTGTCAAGAATGGGTAATATCGGTTAGTTTGGGTGATATTGTCAACGGTGTGTAATATTGCCAAGAGTGGGTAATATTGCCTAGAACGGGTAATATTGCCAACAGTGGTTAATGAAGCTAAGTGTGGGTAATATTGTCAAGACTGTATATACGGCCTATAGTGTGTAATAATAATAATAATAGCAAGCGTGGGTAATATTACCAAAATGGCTAGTATTACCAAAAGTGGGTAATAAAGCTAAGTGTGGGTAATATTGTCAAGAGTGTGTAATATTACCTGGAGTGGGTAATATTCCTTAGTTTGGATGATATTATCAAGAGCGGGTTATAGTGTTTAGTTTGGGTTATATTCCCAACATAGGAAAAAAAAATAAGTGCGGTTAATACTGCCAAGAATGGGTAATATTGACATAATATCGCCAAGAGTAGGTAGTTTATGTATATAAAATCTTCAATTGTTCTTCCGCAGACCATCCTGGACACGGTGTGTAAGGAGATGAATCGAATTTACGAAACTTTCCTAAAGAGGAACCCTACTTTTACCGGCGGAGTCTCCTTAGGAGGGCACTCTTTAGGCAGCGTCATACTGTTCGACCTACTTTGCCATCAGGCTGATGTTTGTACCCTTTTGTTTTATTTTATTTTATTTTATTATTAGACCACACTGTCCCATCATCATTATTTCAGCCCAAACACATCCACTGCTGGACATAAGCCTGATTGGTTTGCCCTAATCGCCACGCTTGGCAGGGCGGTTGGCGATCGCAGTATGGTGGTAAATATATAAAGAACGCTGCTGCCCATTCTCTAATTAGTTCCTTGGTCGTATTTTACGACACCCACGGGAAGAAATGGGGTGGTGCTATTCTTCAAGTCCGGCACCACACGGAATACACTGTCCCACTGCTGAGCAAAGGCCTCCCACAAATCCCTCAAGGTATCCTTTTCCAGGGCCACCTCGATTCAACCCTTGCGTGTCTAGGTCATATTAGTTATAAGATTTTAGCCGCATTTTCAGATCTAGGATCGTATCCGTCTTTAAGAACGATCCGTTCAGTATTGAAAAAGTAACAGATGTATACACAAACTTTTTTTTTGTTTTTTGGTAGTTTTTATTTATTTCAATAGTTTAAAGATTTAAATTAATTAAGAAACAAAATTATAACCTAAATTAACTAAAACTATTTACAACACCCTCGGGCAAATCTCAAAACGGCTAGTGGACACTTCTCGTGACCCAAAGGCTGGTTTTTACCTTGGCCAGAGGCTAAGCATTGCCATACAACATGATAATACTACCAGTCTCTTGGGTACATTACCAGTCGACAGCGATGCGGATGACTTTTCGACGCATTTTTAAAAATTGTAAATACACAAACTTACTTTCGCATTTAGAATAAAAAAAGACCACGCCTTGTTTCCCCTAAGGGTTGGGCAGAGATACATTTATGAAACATATTATTGGTTACTGGCGATTTGTTCGTCCGCTATAACATGGGACTTTAAAGATAATTGGTGAAATGTGGATGTACTATAGGTACACCTCTGCCCAACCCTTCGGGGAAACAAGGGTAATGTTATGTTAACCCTTGATAACTAAACATTCGTCTGTTCGACGACCCACCTTTCCGGGATTCTCGAGTTCGTGTACTTCTAGGTGAACATTGATTTAAGCTGTGGCTGTGTGGAATAGTTCTTAATTACTGTTTTGATTATTTTTTATTTAATAATGATCCAAAGAATGTACCAATGTCAGAAGTTCCTGTGATTAATAAATACTTTTTCCAAAAAATGCATTTTATTTGCCGTAGTCGGTTTGACGAATGTGTAGTAACCATGTAACAATGAAAATAGTTTAGTTATCTAGGGTTAATAAGGATCATATTCATCGTCCTTAATTAATGTTTGTAAATTAAACAATAAATTAACGTTGCAGGTAGAAACAGACGAGACCAAAGCCTCACCAGGCAAAACCTACGTGAAAGGTCCCGCGGGTACCGGGCAGCCCTTTGTGCGGTACCCGAGCTTAGCGTTCGCGCCCGATGCCATGTATGCACTGGGCAGTCCTATAGGTAAGATTTACATTATACAGTACACAAAAAACATGATGCATTAAAAAATACGACATGATATGAGTCGGCGACATGACATTACAACACAACATGACATAAGATTACAACACAACATGATATGACATGACAACACATCACATCATGACATAAGATGAGAAATGACAAAGCAACATGATATGACATGACAACACATCACAACATGATATGACATGACAACACATCACAACATGATATGACATGACAACACATCACAACATGATATGGCATGACAAAACGATTATAACATGGCATGAGAACACAACATGACGCGAGATGACCACATAACATGAGTAGACAAAATGACATATGATGACAAAATGACATGAGATGACAATATGAAACGATACGACATGGGAACACAACATGGCATGATTAGAGATAACAAAATGACAAAACATCTTTATATGAATTACACGAGACGGCAATATGACATGAGACCACAACAAGATACAAGATATTTATTTTGCTAAAACATGAGTATACACGTAAATGCAAGATGTGTAACAAGTTTTGTATAATACTTATGTATGTTAGTTTGTAAGGTATATGTCTATGGGTCATTGTAACCTGAAAGCAATTGTTTTATTAATAGTTCGGTTGAATCACTCGCATGTTTTGCCTTGATTGCGTGCAAAATATTTCTGATCAAGAAGATCTAAATCATCACAGTTATACATGAATTACAACGTGACACGAGATGACCACATATCATGAGATAACTAAATGACAACTAAGTATTATTATATTACATGACACGAGATGACAAATGGGCAACATATGACATGACAACATGACAAAACAACGATAAATGAATGACATGACTTGTGATGACACTATAATATATTCATTCTTTCTTATTACTTTTATTATAGCTATATATTATATTTTTGTTTATTTCCAGCTATATTCGAGTGCATACGCGGCGTGGATTCCTTGGGAGCGAACTTCTCTCTGCCGACGTGCAAGAATTTCTTCAACATTTTCCATCCCTACGATCCTATTGCTTATAGGTAAGTTACTATCTTGATAAATAGCTTTTGTGAGGGGTCGGAAAATATCCCAGAAGGACGTTCTACCGGGATTAAAAGTATCCTAAAGGAATAATTGTACGGAATTATTCCTCTCGGGCACTAAATACATTGGTAAAATGAACATACTAAAAATTCCATTTCTTCCCGTGAGCGACTAAGGGACTTACTACAGAATGGATAGCAGCGTTCTGTATACATTATAAAACCATACTGCGATCGCCAACTCGCCTAACAAGCGTGGCGAAGCCTATGTCCAGTAGTGGACATAGAACACCCGTAAATAACAGCCGCACCGATTGATCGGGCAGGCGAAGCTTTGCAAGCTGCGGTCGGACCGTGGATATGTCACCATCTGTTCATACTAAGATCCCTTCGTTCGCGCCTCGGAAAGTGCGATTAGCTATTGGTCCCGGCTTTCTTTTCTAGATCATTGACAGTCGAAAAGTCTAACAACCAGTCTTACCAAGCGGTATCTTATTACCCAGTAACTGGGGAACTTAGGCTTCCCCCAATTTGGGGGGCTTTGCTATAATCGCCACGCTTGGCAGGCGGGTTGGCGATCGCAGTATGGTGGTCAATGCATAGAGAACGCTGCTGCTCATTCTCTAGTAAGTCCCTCAGTCGCCTTTTACGACACCCACGGGGAGAAATAGGATGGTGCTATTCTTTACGTCCGGCACCACACGGTACGGTCCATTAAAAAGTCGCTCCATTTAAAATACTGATATATATTCAGCTGCAACCGGTTAGACAGGAAGCCAGCCCCAAAAATGGCTAACCAAATGACGACATCTGATGATTTGTTCTCTCCTCTTCCAGAATCGAGCCCCTGATCAACCCTCTACTCCGAGACCTGAAGCCACACCTCATTCCACATCACAAAGGTCGGAAGAGGATGCATTTAGGTATGTACTGCTTTGTCAACCCGAAATATTAAGCCCCTGGACAACTGAAGGCAATTCATACCACGCGGGCCCAGTGAGGGTTGATAGTCTTTGAATTTAATTTGGTTCTAGGACATGCCGGTTTCTTCACGATGTTTTCCTTCACCGTTTTGAGAGCAGTGATAATTAAATTATTTACACAAATTAAAGCGACTATCTGGGTTCGAACTCATGACCTATAAAGTCGGAGCTTATAGATACCACTAGGACTCCACTGCAACAGCTCTCCAGCTGTTTCGTATAAAAATGCAAAAAAAACTTGAGAGGTGTCAAGGGACACCCGGATGGAACGAAGTTCCTTTCGATTAATTGCATTTATTGTTGTCTGTATAAAATCTCTACTTACCTAACTCCTTCAGCAATATCCGGAACTTGTGCAGAAACTCTGTCAGGATTCATTTTGGTAATATCTTTTTTAAATATATGTACAAAAAACCTGTATACACTCAACAAAAAAATAATCGTCGCGACACCACACTGTTCAGTGCGAAATAAAAAGACGAAACGAAAATAACTGGCTTGCTTTCTATGAGAGAGAGAGAGAGAGAGAGAGAGAGAGACAGAGAGAGAGAGAGAGACAGACAGAGAAACACGCGCACGCCGCACGTCTTACAAGTAGGTATAGCATAAAGTGTCGTTACAACTTTGGTCTTCATTTTTTCCGTCTAGCCCCCTTTTGCAACACGCGATAAGGAACTTCGTTCCAATATAATGCTGTCACAGTGTATGCAACAGCTTATTTTCACCTTCGAAACACAATATGATATGACATGACAACACAACATGACATGACATGACAACACAATATGACATGACATGAGATGACAACACAACACAAAAAAAAAATACGCACATTGACACAGTGACATGACATAACATCATGGCCTTATCGAGGTGTTCAGAATCATGTACTGAATGTATACTCATTCTGTATATATAATAACATCTCATTCTGTATGTGTAATAATCAGTGATCGGATATTCGGATGCATATTTACCTAATGTTACTATTTAGCTGTGAAAGCACGGAAGCGGCTTCGTATTTTTTTATTAAAACCGGGTTTCTTGGATCATATTTATTTAAAACTAGCTTTTTCCCGCGGCTTCGCCCGCGTGGAGGTCGGAAATTATCCCGCGGGAACATACTATCGGGATAAAAAGTACCCTATGTCCTTTCTCAGGCTCTGAACTATCTGTGTTCCAAATTTCATTTAAATCGGTTCAGTAGTTTTAGCAGGAAAGCGAGACAGACAGACAGACAGACCGACAGACAGACAGACAGAGTTACTTTTGCATTTATAATATTAGTATGGATAGTATGGAAGTATGGATTAATGTTAAACCCCAGATGTAAATACATATGTGTGTAAGGTGGTATGTGTTAGTTAAAACAACACACAAAAAGTGGTAAAAACGCGCATTCCATATTAGCCAACATTTCAACTTTAGGTGAATATGCATCTGAATATCCGATCTCTAATGATAAATCATAGATTTCTTCATTAGATATATGACATAACTGTATAAGTATAGATAATCATTCTCCCGCCCTTATCCCAATTTATTTGTGGTCGGCGCAACATGTCTTTTTCTTCCACACTACTCTATTAGTCGTCATCTCAGTAGTCACCCCCTTTCTATCCATATCATAATTCACACAGTCCATCCATCGTGTCTTTGGTCTCCCTCTACTCTTATAGTCATCGAAATTCATAGTCAAAAACTTTCCTCACGACATATTCCTCCGCATCACATGACAACCGATTCCCACACAATTTTTCAGTTACTATTATCACTTTCGTACTACCTCTTATGTACTCATTTCTTATTCTATCCATTCGTGTAACACCACACATCCCTCTAAACATTCTCATCTCAGCCGCATGCAATTGTCTTTCATTCATACCTTTTTTTTTGTGGGTGGGAAATAATCAAATGACGTCTCCCGCTCTAGGGCGGAGCGGGAGGGCGTGTCAGACTTTTACTGACTAAAACCCACCCGTGTTCCTTCATTTGCCTGTGCCAAAAAATACCGCGACCCTACCTTGTCTGGTCTAACATTCCACTTCATCTAGACAGCATTGTGTTCTAACATCAATCAAAATCATTTGGGGAACAGCATTACGTATATAATTAGAAGATATATTGGACTCTGCTACAGAGCTGAAGGACACCATGGCGAGGGTCGGCGCTGACCTGAAGCAGAAGCTCCTGGAGTCTCTCAAGAGTACGTGGAACAAGTGGAAGGCGACGCCTCCTCCTGAGGGGCAGCTTGAGAAGGTGAGTGCTAAGATCTGACGTCTCTCGCTCTAGGGCGGCTCGTTTTTTTTTTTTGGTGGGGGGAAATCATCACGTAACGTCTCTCGCTCTAGGGCGGCTCGTAATTTTTTTTGTTGTGGGGGGAAATCATCAAATGACGTCTCTCGCTCTAGGGCGGCTCGTTTTATATTTGGTGGCGAGAAATCAACAAATGACGTCTTTCGCTCTAGGGTGGCTCGTTTTATTTTTGGTGGGGGAAAATCATCAAATGACGTCTCCCGCTCTGGATGGAGCGGAAGGGCGTGTCAGACTTTTACTGACTAAAATCCACCCGTGTTCTTTCAGTTGCCCAGCTTCAAATCTATATAAAGTTGTTGTTTTGAAATTGAAGATATCTGTTTGTTCAAAATACCAGCTGATTACTAAATGTATATGAAAAACATTAAGGTACTTAGACATTTTCTTTTTTCAAACTGTACCCCAATGAGAACTTGTAAAAGTACACTATAAAGTGAAAAAATGACCAATCAAAGTAAATAAAATTTATGAAGGACCTACCCCTGAAGGCATACCCTAAAAATAGTTTTCTTGGAAATCCATCCACAATTGTCGGAAAAATCGCCGAAAATAACATAAAAAAACAAAGACGAATTGAGCACCTTCTCCTTTTTGAAGTCGGTTAAAAATAACTTTAATTTCGGAAGTCGGTAGAACAAACCAAAATTCAGGTACAGACGCAAGCACATCGAGGTACCGGAAACTCAAATTCTGAATCTGCCATTCAACCTTGAACCTTAATTATTATATTATATTCTTTATTTTCGGACAACAATGATTCAGCGTGTTAGTAAACAATATTACAACTTATTACAAGTGTTAGTAGGCTTAAACAAGATTCAGAATAACATAGAATAAACAGTATTGTGAAAAGGACATCCCCAAATTAATGTTTGGTGATTATCCTTCTCACAAAACTTTTAATAATCGATGAGTCGATATTCTCCGCTACAGTTTTTAGAATGCTGTTGCCACTCGCCCGCAACCTTGACAATAGCGAAGCGGTTTTCTTGCGAATGACGGCGTGAAAGCAGTCAGTTCGGTTTTGCGCAAACATCGTAGAAGCGCTGCACCACCGTGGCAGTCCCAACAGCATCCTAAAAATATTATTATACTAGCTTCTGCCCGCGACTTCGTCCGCTTCAAATATTTGCTCCCCTGACCCTTCCCGTCACATCGCAGCCTGCCAGTTTTCGTGCATTTTTTTGTTGCTGCTTCGCTCCTATAGATCATATCGTGATGTTATATAGCCTATAGCCTTCCTCAATAAATAGGCTACCCGACTCAAAAATATTTTTTCAATTCGAACCAGTAGTTCCTGAGATTAGCGCGTTCCACCCCCCATTTTAGGGAAGTGGAGGGTTAGAAAGAGACAAAAAGTAGCCTATGTCACACAGGGTTAGACCCTTGAACTATCTCCACTTAAAAAATCACGTCAATTCGTCGCTCTGTTTTAGCGTGAAAGACGGACAAACAGACACACACACTTTCCCATTTATAATATTAGTATGGATTGGACGCGTAGGTCATCCAGCGTCCTTTTGGTATGGTAGACCCAAAGATTCCCCGTGTAAAAGCCAATAAATATGCCTTAAAAAGTGTTATCTTTACCAGCTTGCTACACCGAGCGAATCTTCGGGTCAACATGTTACCTCGGAACGCCGATGCCCTACGCTCCCTTTCAATATCATCATTGATATTAATTTAGCGATAAAGTTGAAAAATGATTAAAGAATTTGACAGATTGTCGTACCTCGATGTGCTGGCGTCTGTACAAAGACATTGAATTCCGCAATTAAAGTTATTTTTCATCCCCCCATCTCGGAAAGAGTATTTTTGCCCTTCGATACCTGAGTGCAAAAGCCGTTTTTATCCGCTAGAGGATAAAGTAAATTGAATTTAGAACATCGTATGCACTAAGTTTGTGAATTCAAAACATCATTAAACCTATTTACTTCTATCTCCATGGTGCCGAATTTATCATTCAACCTTTTTCTAATTTGTAAAACTTAGACTCGGAACCTCCTTGATATACTTTTTTTTTTAATTTGCTTTGCGCGCGCCATTTTACTTTTCACGTCACCAACATTACAGTACCTAACAAAAATATTACACTCGACTTAAGTAATTGTAGCAACGTTACTTTCAATTTTTCATAATTATACCTAAGTATCATTTGAAATAATTTAAAGATTATTCTGTAATACTTACCTATCATAATGTAGTAAATAATAAATGTTAATACCTAAACTGAAATAAAAGTATCTTGTGATTGAATTGCTTTTTTTTGCATATTTAGTCATTTCCTCGCTGAGGTGGGATGAAAAGTTACGTGTTGCACTCGAGTGCAAAGATTTTTCACCTCGTGCTCTTTTGATTCCCTCGCTAACGCTCAGGATTCTAATTTTTGAATCACTCACTGCACTCGTGATTCAATTTTAGAATCCTTCGCTTGCTCGGTCATCAAAATTGAGCACGCGGTTAAAAAGCAACTTTGCACTCTTGTATAACAAATAACTATTTAAATTTTTAGTGTAATTTTTCAACCGACGAAAAAACACGGAGGAGGTTATCAATTCGACGTGTATATTTTTTTTTTGTTTTTTTTTTTTTTTAGTCGGGTGTTTTATTGACAAACAATATTTTGCACTGAAAAGTTTACATTAAAATATTTTTCATTTCAGGTTGTAGAAGAAGAAATGGAGAAGGAACAGCTCACTGAAGACTGCAAAGAAGAATTAGCGAAGGAAATTGAACTGGTAAGTTCAGTTGATTTTCTAGTAAAATACAGCCTATAGGTGCGTAGTACTAGTAACCGGCGTGCGTGTATGACCAGATGTATGAACGTAAACGAAGCAAAAGAAGTGTGTATGGATCGTAGTAGGTAGCTTTCTGTAGTTGATGCCTACCCCCCATGGGAAGAAAGCGTGAATTTGTATATATGTGTATGTAATAGGGGGCGAACTTATTGCCATTAAACATGGAATAAATGCTTAACCAGTATAGCTATAATTTTTACCCTGCGGGGACACAAACCTTCTCTCTGTTAGGAGTGGGCCATATGTCACGAATTTCTAATCTTGATAAGTCGTGAGTTTTTACGTCTCATCTTCATTTTAACCGGAAGACGCCCACTGCTGGATATAAGCCTCCCCCCTTTTGGGGGGGTTTGCCATAATTACTACGCATGGCAGTCGGGTTGGCGATCGCAGTATGGTGGTAAAATGAGAGAACGCTGCTGTCCATTCTCTAATAAGTCCCTTAGTCGCCTTATACGACACCCACGGGAAGAATTAGGATAGTACTATACTTTACGTCCGGCACTATACGCAGTTTTTATGTATGTTATGTCATCAGCATCACTCTCTAACCCTTATTCCAATTTATTTGTGGTCGGCGCAACATGTCTTTTTCTTCCACACTTCTCTATTAGTCGTCATCTCAGTAGTCACTCCCTTTCTATCCATATCATAATTCACACAGTCCATCCATCGTTTCTTTGGTCTCCCTCTACTCTTATAGCCATCGACATTCGTACTCAATACTTTGTATGTTATGTGATAAAATAAATAAATTTATAATTTAAAAAAACTAGAAAAACACGCTTTTATAAATGCACGTAAAGACCAAAAGCTTAATCGTGGTCAAAGTTCATTACAAGACCTTTCTAACAAGTCCAAACACGGCTATCATACGATATTCCATCATAGAATGCCAGTGCCTATCTTCCAGCTTCATCATCAGACCTTGAAACCTAATCGCGGTCAAAGTTCATTACAAGACTTTTCTGACAAGTCCAAACACAGCTATGAAACGATGTTTCATCATGAAGTTCCAGTTCATATCTTCCGGCTCCATCATCAGATCAGTTCGACAGTACCATATTATTGTATTGTCATCAGAACTACATACAGCTGCCAATTTTCATGACGCTACGATCCTTGGTAAGATAGTTAAATTAGTTACCTTAGATTCCATTACATAGTTACATACAGGTCGACCTAATAAAAGCGTGTTAATAATAATATTTGTTCCACAGTCAACCCCAGACATGCTGGGTCAGCTAAACAACGGTCGTCGTGTAGACTACGTGCTACAGGAAGCGCCTTTAGAGATGATCAACGAGTATCTGTTCGCGATGAGCAGCCATGTTGGATACTGGTGAGTGACAAATAAGAGAGAAAGAGAGAGAGTATGAAATACATAATGTTGATTATTCACTTTTATAAAAAAAAAACACTACAAAGTGAAAAATAACTTTAATTTCGAAAGACGGTGTCTTAGGATCTGTATTTAAGAATATTTTTTTTGCCACCGACTTCCGAAATTAAAGTTATTTTTCACTTTGCAGTGTTTTTTTTTTTTAGGAAGTCGGTTGTTATTTTTTTTTGTAAAAAGTTTTTAGTTTTAACTTTTTAGTTATGGTAGATTCCCCGCAATAATCTAATCCCATTATTCATTAATTTGTCGGCGCAAATACTTAACGCAAATTTAAGACTTATATCGTTTTCACATGGATCCCATTGTCCGAATGGAACCAAATTAATGGGACCATTCGGGAAGCACCAGCTTTCAAATAAAAAAAGAATCATCAAAATCGGTTCACCCAGTCAAAAGTTATGAGGTAACAAACATAAAAAAAAAAATGAAGTTGGGTAAAAATGACTAACTGCGTCAAAGACCTTTAAGATAGATATTTGAGGAACTCATTATCTATTACTAGCTTTCGCCAGCGGCTTCGCCCGCGTCTGCCCGGTCGGAAATTATCCCGCGGGAACATACTATCGGGATAAAAAGCCTATGTCCTTTCTCAGGCTCTAAACTATCTGTGTACCAAATTTCATTTAAATCGGTTGTGTAGTTTTAGCAGGAAAGCGAGACAGACAGACAGACAGACAGACCGACAGACAGAGTTACTTTCGCATTTATAATATTAGTGTGGATTAAGATCTTATGTAACATGTACCAAAAATCACACTAATAAATGAATTTGAATTTGACGTCATCTATATATACAGGATCATATTAATTTGGTTGCCTATACGTTACCCACGGCTGAGAAATTTTTTGTCTAAGCGTTTTTGAATTTTCGTAATTATTATAATTTTAAAATTGCTTGCGACGTTCTGCATAAAACTTTTACTCCAAATTCTATGAATGGCCCGCCTGACGCTGTGAGGGCGGCGGCCGGACGGCACGAGTATGGCCGCGGTGTCTCGCGCCGTAAGAAATAAGAAGGAGCCAGTATTTCTTATGTGCGTCAAATAATTTATAAATATTAAGTTTTGAAAAAAATACATTTAGACAATTTTTTTTTTCGTTCCTGTAGCTTCTTTACCACCTACAGGTGTGCACCTCTTAAAATATTTCGTGTATGAATAGATACACCTTATATATCTCATTTCTTCCCGTGGGTGTCGTAAGAAGCGACGAAGGGACTTACTAGAGAATGGGCAGCAGCGTTCTTTATGCATTTTACTACCATACTACGATCGCCAACCCGCCTGCCGAGCGTGGCGATTATAGCAAACCCCTCCAGATTGGAGGGGACCTAAGTCCAGCAGTGGACGTCTGTTGGTTGAAAGGACGAACGACGACGTATATGATACGTCTTTTTTTTGGATGGGAAATCATCAAATGACTTCTCCCACTCTGGGCGGAGCGGGAGGGCGTGTCAGACTTTTACTGACTAAAACCCACCCGTGTTCCTTCAGTTGCCTGTGCCAGGGCCACGGTATCTCTTTCCAACAATCTCGCGACCCTGGCAGGATATGATACGTCTCAATTTGGAGGTTTGAGGCACAGGGTATATAGTTCACTCATCCTCCAAAGTACATGAAGGATCTTCCGACCAGACGGGTGTCGTGTCTGGTGGCAACTGTCCGACAATTGTGCGTGGTCGTCTCTGCGTCCCCGAAAGGGGTGCGAGAAATCGTTTCGGGGCTTTTTATCATACCATTTTAGCGGGAATAAAGGGTCGTTTATCTCAACACTTTCTATGCCTCTCAGAGAATAAGAAGACACAACAACATTTGCAAAACCACTACTATGGTTTTGCACATATTGTGCAGTCATTAGACATTTGTCATGCAAACCGTTCCTTCGCGAACAACATATAGAGACGGGATAGGGACGTTTATCCCAACACTTCTCTTTGTAAGCCTCTCAGGAAGTCGGAAGTCACATATACTTTTGCAAACCAACTACTATGGTTTTGCACACATTGTACAGTCTTTTGATGTGCCATGCAAACCATTTCTGCGCGAATAGAAAAAAGGGACGTTTATCTCAACACTTCTCTTTGTATGCCTCTCAGAGAATAAGAAGACACAAAGACATTTGCAAAACCACTACGTGCAAAGTTACTAACGTATGTCGTGCAAACTATTTCTGCGCGAATAAAATATAGGATCGTTAATATCAAAGCTTCTCCTTCTATGCGTCTCAGGGAGTCGGAAGCAAGGAAATTATACCCGACCCCTGGAATGTGCATTGTCAATTTGACACCATTATAAAAATAAACCTTATGAATATGGTACTAAGTTCTATCCGGTCAGAGAGGAATTCGGTCCGAGAGAGAAAGCGTTGCGAGAGCCCTGTGTCCCTTTCTTGAAGTAGGGTGCCCATAATGAACGAAATTATAAGAGTATTTACGGGTAAAGTCCATTGACGCATTTGCCCAATAAAAAGTGTCCCAACCATTTTTCTTAAAAACGACGTCTGTTGGATTTTTACGACAATTAATACTAAACAAAATGGTTATTTACCCAGCGCGCCAGATATTCCAGGTTATACAATAGTACTCGATAGCAGAGTTTATGCGTTGCGTTGCGTTTATGTTTACTGCGTTTTACTTTAATCCATTTTTAAAGAGTAACAATTTTTTTTTTAATCAAATTATTGGTTAATATATTATATCCTGTTATATTCGTATCTACCTAAATCATATTGCTTGGTCACCCTAATGAAAGGTACAGAGGGCTCTCGCGAAGCTATCTCGCTCGGACCGCGTATTGGCAGCCTGTGCGCATTCCAGGTTGGATTTAAGTTCCTTGGTCGGAAGACAAAAAGACTTTTGCGAAATCACTACAATCGTTTTGCACACTTTGTGCAAAATCATTTGACATGTGTCATGCAAACCATTTCTGCGCGAATAAGGGACGTTTATCTCAACGCTTCTTCTATTGTTGTCAGGGAGTCAGAAGACACAATGCTACTGATGCTGCGCGAGATCTACTCGGCGCTGGGAGTACAGCCCGACTCCACCGTGCCGCAGCAGAACATGACGGTGCAGAGGACCCGGACCGATAAACAAGTAAGTGATTTTATTACTGTAAGTCTTTTTTTTTATTTAATAAATTTTCAAATAGGTAGAACACAAGCAAACCTGATGTCACTCGGAAATCTCACCATTCATCATTTCAGCCGTAAGACGCCCACTGCTGGACTTAGGCCTCCCCCAATTTGGGGGGCTTTGCCATAATCGCCACGCTTGGCAGGCGGGTTGGCGATCGCAGTATGGTGGTAAAATGCATAGAGAACGCTGCTGCCCATTCTCTAGTAAGTCGCTTAGTCGCGTAAACGACACCCACGGAAAGAAATGGGGTGGTGTTATTCTTTACGTCCGGCACCACACGGCACGGAAATCTGCCACACTTAAATGGAATTGGGCTTGACACATCTGCCGTATGTCAGACGGTCAGTGGGCCAAACTTACGACCCAATGGGTCCTGTTTAATGGCATGAGACATCGCGGCAGGCCCAGACGGAGATGGCGGGATGACCTGGACTATTTTAATAGAATGTTCCTTGGAAGCTCTGGATAGAGATGTGGAAAGAGAGTAGGGAGGACCCTTCATCTAGTAGTGGGACATCAACGGCAAATAAAAATACAAGCAAACTATAGTGCAACCCGCACTATAGGGTTCCTTGTGTCTCGGTAATAACTGCGATACCGTAGGATCAATCAGGTTAAGCTACGATTCCCCCGGTACCAAAAACCTTCCGTGCCTCAGAAAGCCGTCTTTCGTAGATATTAGACAGTCGTTACGGGTCATCATAAGCTTAATAATCTGACAACCAGTCTCATAAAAGGGTAGCGTATTACCCAGTAACTGGGTTGTGGAGGTCGGATAGGAAGTTGCTCCTTGTAAAAATACTAGGTATGTACTTCCTTGTTAGACTAGAATCCGACCCAGACAATGGGGAAAAGCCTAGGCAGGTGATTATGATTGGAATCCCTTACATATTTCCTAACTGCCAGGGTCGCGAGATTCGTTCGAAAGAGATACCGTGGCCCTGGCACAGGCAACTGAAGGAACACGGGTGGGTTTTAGTCAGTAAAAGTCTGACAAGCCCTCCCGCTCCGCCCAGAGCGGGAGAAGTCATTTGATGATTTCCCATCCAAAAAAAAATGCATATTTCCTATACCACATGAAATACATAAGTAATAACCATTATTTTCTTCTTTTTTTTTCAGGATGACCCGATTATCTGCAATGCTACAGGTAAAGTAGAACTAATTTCTTAATAATATCTTTTTCTACTAGCCATACTTTTTTCGTCGTTTTGTTAGCATATTGATTTGACCCTGCATGCTTAAACTTTATAAAGTCTTTTGTTATAGGGATAGAAAAAAAAAAACATAAAGCTACTACTGGGAATCAAACCCGGACCAAAGACAAGAATTGTGTCAATTTTTTTTCTTTTTTTTACAGACTTCCCATCGACAAGCCGTGGTGCGATATGATGTGTAGCATAGATAACAAAATAGTTTAATTTTTTATATTATTATATACTCGTTTAGAAAAAAAATGCATTTCTTTCAAATGTTCGGTTGTTCGATAAGGCTGTGGTTTGGGTAGCGAGAGCGATTTTCATACCCGCTATCGCTTATGGCGAAACACAGCCTTATTTTCACAAAATTTGGGACTTGTCTTTCTACGGAGATGTAAAAGAAAAAAAAATGTAAAAGATAATTGATTTTTGCATAGATATATGAGTTGGAAGAAATTTTTGGTTGAAACTATGCTCTTACCGATGGAAGCCAATAAAAAATGGCGGTAAATGATAGGAATCCAGATATTTAATATGTACAGTTAAAATTACTTGTCTTATATGTGTCTAATATTAATTAATAAATTAGTTATAGTAATTATTCATATGACCAGCCGACCAAGACAAATTGACCAAGAGTAACTATGTTGAAAATAAAAGGACATATTTACTTGTAACTTGACTCGCTATTGTGAACCTTAATAGCTAAATTATAAGAGCGAAAACTATACTTGAAGATTTTATACTCCATATAATATGAAAAAGTACCCATTTTGACTAAACAAATATGTAGAGATAAAAGGACGTATTTACTTCTACCTTTAACTCACTATTATGAACCTTAATGGCCAAACTATAAGAGCTAAAACTGTAGTTGAAGAAATTTTTTGAATTAAAAAGTACCCATTTTTACCAAGTAAATGTATAAAGATAAATGGACGTATTTCCTTCTACCTTTGACTGGATATTATGAACCTTAATGGCCTAACTACGAGCTAAAACTGACGTGGCTAAATATGACCCAATTAACCAGTAATAAAGTCATAATAAATGGAGTATAAACAACTAAATAAAGTATAATAAACACTAAGCCCGATATTCGCGTAACACACTATGATTTTGAAGCATATAACTATATCCATTACTTCGTATGTACGAATAATTTGTCAGGTCAACAACGTAAATACCGCAATGGATGTTGTTGAACAGTCAACATTAAAGTCATTCCTATTTTTAGTGTGTAACGCGGGTGTTAGTTTTGTCCCTGTCTCTCTCCACTTGAGCGACAAAGACGGGGATACTTTTTAGCCATACGTACCAACCAACGTCTATATATTTCGACTTTAGTTGGCGGTCGCGGTCATAAAACACGAGAGCAGGACGACGAATATTTATTACGAGATTCCAGTGTCATCTCCCTCCCACATTTTAAGACCGTGACTAGGTGAATGACGTCATCTGACAGCTGTCAAAATGTCTTGGTCGGCCTATAACCCGAAACTTTCCGTAGATGGACATGTATTGTAGAATATTGAAGATTGACTTCAAAATAGTATAGGTTATGATTATGTTTCGGGATAAAATAATTTGTTATGTTTTTTAGTTTCAACTTTTGACTGTTTCGACGAAGAAAATATTTAAAAAAGCGGGGTAAAAATGAGGTTTGTAAGTCAAGGGCGCTATAAAAAAAAAACGATTAAAGCAGTCAAAAGTTACCAAATTACCGATTCACATTTAAGAAAAAAAAAATATACATAAGTTCAGTATTTTACCAGAAAACGGAAAAAATATATGAAAAAATATGCAAAAAAAATAAAATAAGAAGATAAAAACATTGTAAATTATCTATAAAAGATATTTGTTAAATTAAGAAATATCTTAATTAAACTGTGTTAATATAAACATTAATGTAAGATTCTCAACTCTTTAATATAACTTTTTTTTTAAACATAACATTACGTCTGGCAGGGTCTAGTATACCCACATTTCGCTAAAAAATTTCATAAGAGCTCAAACTGAGGCTGACCCCGCACGGGATGCGGGACAAGACTCCTTAACCCCAGGCCTACGGACCATATGAGAACACATTCTGAAGAAATTTAAAACAGGGCAAAAAACAAAAATTCTTGTGAAATTTCTGTTTTTTTTTTTACATTTTATCAAAAAACAATAATTTTTTTTACATTTTCATTGATTTGATTATAGACCTTAGATTCGTCAAGTTGTTGGCATAAAAAACTACTAAAAATTAAAAAAAAAGACTACCTATTGGCCCTTTAGGTTTAAAAAGAAGTTGTAGGTAATATTTAACCTCTAAGTCCCTGAGATACCACATTTGGTATAGACATAATGGTTTTTTAATTGTGTCTGTAATTACGGTAATTGACTGGTTAAAATTTCTACACAACTAAATTGACACAAACATGGCGAAAGAATTTCGTTCGTAATCCTGTGTAGGATTCGTCTACAAAGTCCAAAGGGTGAGCCAAAACCTGTCCGCCATCACCATTTCAGCCGAAAGACATACACAGCTGGACATAACCTCTCTTAAGCGTCGCTACATCGACTGTTCCTTTACTTTTCGCAGTCAGTCTTCTCCAGGTCTTCAGTCCACTTAGTGGTGTCATTTCCTAACTGAATTAGGAATTTTGTAATGAAATCGAACTCACGAGATCACGCACTACAGTCGCTCTTAAGACCACTATACCAACAAGGTAGTCACTAAAAACAAATTTGCCAAAAAAATAATTTTCGATGATTATACATTTCAAGTCAACATTTGGCCTAAACGTTTGCATTGCACGGAAAGACAGCGAAACTAATTCTTAATCAAATTGATTTCTAACTCAATTTATTCGTATATTTAAAATACAACTGTCATCTGTCATATATGAAATGCCTTTAACACTACCAATTGACGTTGCGGCAATTTAAAAAAATAATTATAGATTATAAATTACATGGGACTTTAACAAAACTGTGCGAAATGTGGGTGTACACCTCACACACCAACACACACCTCACCCAACCCTATAGAGGAAACAAAGCGTGCTGTTATGTACATTAAAAGTCAAAATTTGGTCTTAATGCACCGGACGTAAAGTCAGAAAACTGTCGCGTTTGACAGTTCTGTTGACATTGACGTAAAGTGTCAATTTGCCAATTTTTTTTTTTTTCGGAAATTAAAATTAATTCTAAAAAGTTATTTTAAAGAGTTGCATAGTTAGTTCTCAAAAAAAAAAAATTGCTTGTTGTCACTTCATTCAAACTAAAATCTGTTTTTAGTTTTTGTTTTAGAGAAGCTGTTGTGACCAGCGAAAAGTGATTAAAAAAAAGTTATTTTGTTTATTAAAGAGAATTTTAGCTTTAAAATTGAAAAGGTCTAATTTATTTTTATTGTATGTATTATTGCGATTGCAAATTCTAATGTACTGATAACTAGTACCTTTATCACACAAATGGTTTCGAAATCAAAACATTTTATTTCACATAAACCTACATGGGCTCTTATGAAACGTGCTGAAGAAGAAGCTAGGTGCACGGTTCCAATTTGTTGATTCCTATGGAGAAGAGCCAGCAAGATACTCCACGGTTTTTAAAAATAATTGGTTTTTACAATGGTTTCAAATTACAGTGTTAATAGGTATGGGAGTACAGTGTAGGACTGTCAACAAGTATCAGGTATTGAATAAAATAGAGGATGGCAATTCCAGGCAGCTTTCTTTGAACTCGATACGTTACAGCAGAATTGAACACGGTAACAGTGCTCGCTCAACGTCAAAACATTTAGACACCATATCCACGTAAGGCCCAAAGTACAACGTATTGAACAAAGCGACATGCAGCATTCCAGCCCAGAACAAAATCGTCTCCTAAACGCCCAATAATAATAAATAAACACGAAATATCAACTTAAAAGTACTTGTATTAAATTTCTTTCTGACTAAGAGTACCCAGAAAATTAATTTGTCCTTAAAGAAAACTAGTTGATTGTGCTGGAGCCGATACCATGTTAGATGATATTGTACATTGGGCGTTTAAGCTCATCATAGGAAACTAAGGTTGGGCCTTACGAGGATAAAAAAAAAACAAATTTCTACTTCGGTAATGTTATTTGAAAGCATTGTCGGCGTTACCGCTAGATGGCGCATGTCATGACGTCATCGATGACGATTCACGGGACATCTTTACCCTGCTCACGCTAATTCAGAACGGGTGTCATCAGCATCACACTCAAATCAATGTTAGTGTAATACGGAATGCAGCTAATATGTGCGTGTGTATGTTTAGAAAGGGATAGCTAATAGTGACGGAGAAACAAGATATAATTTTAATGTTGCTCCTTACCAAGGTGAGATGTCAGATGTTGCAACATCATATGTGACTACTGTAATTGTGCTTATTTATTTTTGTGTGGTAAAGGTACAGGTGATTTTCTCTACTTAAAATACGCGAAAACTTCTTTAAAAATTCTCCATATGTATACTTACTAGCTTTTGCCAGCGGCTTCGCCCGCGTGGATGTCGGAAATTATCTCGCGGGAACATACTACCGGGATAAAAAAAGTACCCTATGTGTTACTCCAGGTTATAAACTATCTGTATACCAAATTTCATTTAAATCGGGTCAGTAGTTTTTGCGTGAAAGAGGAACAAACATCCATACATATATACAAACTTTCGCTTTTATAATATTATAGTAGGATTTCATTTGCCAAATCACCTTGCCCACTGTCCGCGATCGAGATGAGCTAGTAACTCAAGTTGATAGTCTTCGCTGGGTGTGCGAACAGTCAGCGCGCAACTATTGGTATGCAGGGTCAAATAAAATTAAAAACCGTCGATATCTAAACATGATAAAACAAAAAAATAATTTGATGATGTTTTGGGGGATCATCGACCGCAGTCACAATCAATTCAAAGACTTTTTTTTAATGTAAACTTTAGTAACGTGATCGGTGTAGTTATCTCAACACAATATAACATATTTTCTTAATTCCATATTTCATGCTACAAGACTAACAGCGGTCGTTGACTCCTAAAAAATCATCAAATCTATTTTTGTCGTGTTTGACAAAGCTGGCAGAATTTCATTAGCCATTTTTTATTGACCCTGTATGTTTCTCTTATAAGACGCTGTACCGATATTTTGTACGTTTCTTGAGCTGGACAATCGTTGATAGCTAGCTACTCAATCTTTGGCGGTAGAAAAAGTGCCTAGCTTGAAAGATTACACAGGCCAACATGGTTTTGTTGTTCGAAAGTGGAGGGTCATTTCCGAGATATGTCCCATTAATGTCATGAGCATTTGCAAATAAAAACTTTGAGACACGTAATTTGATGTTGAAGAAAAATCGAACTCTGCGACTCTCTAACTGAAGAGGAAGAGTAGTACTATATGATACAACTAAAGAAAAGACCCCAAAAAATTCTGTAGCTTCTGTACATAACCTCAAAAGTACAAAAACGCTACTTTTTGGGTATGTAACCTCAAATATCTCAAAATCCTGACGTGATGGGCCAATTCTGACTCCGGATTCGGATTCTACGCAAAAAATTACTTTGGAAATGACCCTCCACTTTTCAACAACTGACATGACTCCATTATTTGCAGGCCTGTGTTATTATTGATAAATTGACAGAATTCATTCTCACAAAATGTTTCTTTAAAAACTCCGGGGTCCGCGTGTTCGTAGATGTCACGTCTTCGAATTTTTGGTGATCTAACGTATGGGCAGTTCAATTCAATTTATTTTTTGCTGAACAAACGTTTGAAGATGTTGGGTGGACGCGCAGTTCATTATATCCAACCAATTAACGCATACACAATATTATTTATAATGATTAATATACACAAGAAGAAATGAAAACAAAGATAGCTAAAGTTTCTTTACTATGACAGACTTTAGAAAAAATCTCTTTTAATTTTTAAAAGATTTGATAAGTATGACCATATACACCCTTATAGGAGCATTCTATGATTCCAGACTAAATAAACCACATACAACTGGGTTCTGAAAGGCCAATCAACACAAACTAACGAACAATCTGTCAAACTCATGTAAACTGTTATGATTGGCTGACTGAAATAATAACAGCCAGTCAAATCACTTCACATCAGATATAATGGCAGATGCACTTTAATTAACCGCCTTTCAGAAAATTCCCATGTAAAATACGCAAGCATCTGCGCAGGGAAAAGTGAAACGTCACTTTTCCACTTTCCCGCCGTTCGTGGTGACTGACAGATGACATTAGTGACAGCAACTATAGTCTGTGCACAGTTAGGATGAGTTCCGAATTATGCTATAAATAGATACACTGCAGCCTCCGTTAGTGTGGGTAGCTTGGGGCCCTGGGTTCGCTGCCTACGTCGGACATTGTTATTGGGTTTTTCCATTACGCATTTCTCAGTAACAGCCCCAAATTTAGATAGTCCAGCGCCTGATCTCTCTCCGGTCGTGTCGGATGAGAGCGAGGGAAGAGACAGTGCACTATAATATCTCCCGCGTAGTTGGCTGCTGTGGCCGAAATTTGATCTGGAAGACCATTGTTTTTTGGCATTGCTTATTGGTTGACTCATCAAGGTTAAAACGAAAACATTTTAACACTACAACGTTGCCACTGCTAGAACACAGGCCACCTCTCTGTGAGTTATCCAACACGCAGGCCCAAAGCGGGTTGGTTTTATCATATAATTCGAAATCCGATTATTTCGTATTAAACTTATTTTCTGTCTATTATAAACAGCTTTTCCCGACAATTTTGTGTGAATTTCGTGGGAAAAGTATATCTATTTTTATTTTTCACTAAATGATGGAGTACTTTTTAAGGTTATGTAAATTCTGTGTTGCCACTCTCCTAACTAGTTTAAGTTACAAATAAATGGATTCCAAGACACAGAGCTATTTATTTTACTAAAGAGATGTTATAATTATTTATTTCTAAGTTTTTCTCCATCATTATTTATGTAACAATCATGTAAACAAAATTGTTAACATTAAAATAAAAATTTATATTTTACTAAATTTTGTTTTCTTTAAAAGGCCTTTTGGTTTTAACATGTGTCGGCAACCTTGTGCCATCTTATCTTGCTAGCTAGGCGAGCTATGCTAGGGCGGCTGCTGCAGATCCGGAAAACCTCAAAAGGCGCAAATATTCCAATCATAATGGAACTTATATCTTCGAGCCGTTTGGGTCCGAGATTATATTTATAAAGAGATTTCACGTTTTAACAAGTCAACGATCTGAAAATAATTTTGCACTCGACCGCTTAGAGTTACAAAGGTTATTTTGTCGAAAAGTTTAAAGACTAAAAACAATATTGTAATACATATAACAAAAACTTTTTTTGAATTTATTCAATACATTTATTCTATTCATTCTTTTTATAAAATAGTTCACTAGTTACTACCCTAACACTTATAGTTTTATTTATTTGGTATGGTAACAACTACAAACATTATAGGCTGATGGCATGATGGTCACACTATTTTACTCTGAACAGTCATCTTACTGAATATGATTAAAAATCCAAATTTTTACATAATTTTAGTCGTAATGCGAATAAACGGTGCCCTGCTTGATTTAACCGGCAAGTGTTGCCAGCATCTCTAGCAGTGTCTGCTGTGGCGTGTTCAACAAGTTTCATAGATGGCGCTACCAGCAGAGGCAGTTAGGAAACTATTTTTTGATAAATATTTAATTTGTAAGTGCATTTTTTAAGTGATTAAACTTTCTTGATTACAAAGTAATTATTTGTACACTCTTTTCAGGCACTAAAATGTTGGGTTATTTACATTGTACTTCCTGTTGAACCCTTAGTTTAAACACATAATTATAATACCAAAGTAACTCTGCCCGTCTGTTACATGTTCACGCTTTAGCGGCTGAATGTATGTCGATGCATTTTGGCACACAGAAACCATGACCTAGTTTAGGACGTACTATACTTTTCATCCTGGTATGTACAGACGCCAGCAGGTCAAGCCACCCCAATCTGTCAAATTTTACCAATCGAAAATTAACCTTCCACTATTGTGATATAAGGTTGAAATTCTATTAAAGAAATTTGACAGATTAAGGTAACTTGATGTGCTGGCGTCTGTACATAGTATGTTCCTGCGGGATAGTTTTACGAAACATTATTTTGCAACCTCCACGAGAGCAGACTGGCAACAGCTACTCATTTATAATATCACTGATCCTGTAAACAGCACTTGTTGATTAAAACACTCCCTCAATCGATCGAAGATTATTTAAAATGATGTGCGTTGTCGCCATATAGGATAACCCACAGTATGCAGCCAGCGTCACCATAATAGAAAAACACAGTTTCCTGCTTGTTTTAAAGATAAATTCGTGAGTTGTGCTCACAGATTCAGACGTTTTCCTTTTGTCAACTTTGTTTACTATTAAATTGCTGGAACTTCGTAAGCAGAGTTGCTTTGATAACTTTTTACTAATGTTTATATTTCGATTCGAGTATTTCTTCTCTATTATATTCGTGATAAAATCTGTCTTGCTAGTTCTGGTTATATATTCCCCGTCAATGTCCAATTTGTACCATGATTTATGTTTGTCGAAAAGAATTATTCTACTCTCCTTTTGTATAGGCGGAATCATTATTTTTGTGTACTACTATTGTATTAGAACGACAAGAAATATTGTTAAAATGAAAATACAGCAAATTTTGACAAAGTAACAGGTTTTTGATCTGACGCGGGTTGGTTTATTTTTTTTCTAAATAACAGATAGAATATGGAGAGGCGTAGGCCATGGAATTAGTATATTCAAAGAGTAACTGGCATAAGTAGCAAAGAGAGGCTTCTTTCAAAGACTATACTTACCAGGCGCGGTCCGAGAGGGGGGTCGTAGAGGTCATGACCCCCCCCCCCCCCCCCCCAAAGTCAGCCATGCTGTCGAGACTGAACGATTTGCCTGAAAAACCCAATAATACTTCCGAGCTGAGAATCGAACCCGGGACCTCATGCTCATCAGTAGCGCTTTCGACTACTAGACCAACGAGTAGATGTACCTTCCTAAAATCATAAGCTGCGACCGCGCCTGATACTTACTGCATTTCAAAGTCTGACCTACCCAATATCTTATAGTACTCTTTGGTCTGCCCTAACAGCGACACTAGCTGCAAACTACCAGCAACCTTATTCCATCGAGAAGGCCATTTGACTTAAATTCTCTGTTAATAATGCTGAATTAATATTAGGCTGTCCCAAGCAAACACATCCATTTTATTTTTTTAGTTTTATATCTTTATTGGGGGTTATGATATCCATTAATGTGTTAATTAAATGTAAGATCCTTCGCAATTTATTACACGCTGCCATCGGTCTGGCAGTTGTTGCACTCCAGTCATAGACTTTGATTAATTAAGTTCCGCCACGGCTAATTTCAATGTTTCTTGAAAATGATCCCAGCTATTGTAGTGTGTCCCTCTTAGCTTCCTCTTCTCTTCAGTCTGGCAAAACAGTTGAAGTCCAACGGGCTAATATTTGGTGAATAGGGTGGGTGATACCAAGTCCTGATACCTCTTGTGGCTGAGAAAAATGAGTACTCGGATGCGGTGTGAAGACACACGCGGTACAATTCGAAATCGTATCAGTGGTTAGCAAACAGAATGGGACCTCTTCGAACTGCGTGGCCGCGCAGTTCTCCATGTTTCGACCGCGCGGCCATGGTTACACTTAAACCTTTATAACTTTCTGAATATTCGATCTACGAATTTGCGGCTTTCACTGTTAGTGTTTTACAAATTCCTTCGTAATGTTGCCTTAGTGGTTTTTGTTCTACACACTACGTCCGAGCAGTCGAAACAGAACGTTTCTTTTTACTAACATGAGACCTAACGTTTCTTGCGCAAGCAAATCATGTATCCTTTCTCGCTGGCGGTGGGAAGGTGGTGGCGGTGAACCAAGGGGAAAAGTCGTGAGTTAATTTTAACACGGCGGCGCACGGAGCTGCGATCTTTTTATAACAAATGATTTTATTCGACACATTTTCTAATAGAGGGGTTGCACTACAAGGTTGCTTGTGGCTTAGTCATGTCAGCCGCACGGGTAATTGTAATCAGGTTAAGCTAGGCTCACCGCGGTTGGTCCGTGGATGGGCGAACATCTTTACATACCTAGACATATTCTTACATCTTTAACAGTCGTTACGGGTCGTCAGAAACCCGAAAGTCTTACCATAGGGAACCGTATTACCCAGTAACTGGGTTGTGGAGTTCAAATAGGCAGTCGCTCCATATAAAATACTGGCATTCAGATCCGGTAACTGGAAGTCGACCCCAACATAGTTAGGAAAAGGCTGATGATATTTTCAAATAAAACAACAAAATAGTAGCAAATTATAACTTTATTGAGACAATTTTTTTTACTAAATAAATGCCTTTTGAGACCGATTCGTTGCCACATACACGTCAACAATGTATTCACAATTGAAATGACAACAATATTAAAAGCGGCAAATATTTCTCACAAATTAATACAAGTTCAAGCTTGGTCCCTATATCATATTGATTGTTACTGGTCAAAAGTATAAGAGACTGCGAGAAAAAGATGGCACTATATGTCTTATATCTAGACTGTATTTTGGCCTTGGCGGCCAATTTCAGCGAAGACTAACCATCGGCGCGGGAGATATTATAGTGCAGGCGTGTGTGCGCGGACACAGGAGCACTCACTCTCATAGTCCGATGGGACGGCAATCCGACACGACCGGAGAGAGATCCGGCGGTTTTTTATGCGGTTTGCATCAACAGACAGAGTAATTCAAGAGTAAAGTTTATATGTATAATACGCGGGCGAAGCCGCTGACAAAAGCTAGTATAAGATATATGTGTTTGTGCACGTTAGATTTGTATGTGTAACCCATGATCAATGTTAAAGTAGGTATACACTATAGCCATAATCATAAGGTTTATTTTAGAAAAGCAATCCATTTCTAGATATAGGAACCAGGCAATTAAGACAATTTAGATACAATTTCAACGCTAATTAAAGATTTGTATACTTACGTAAGATTTCTCTAATCACTACAATATTTTACTACAGTACTTTCTATATTCTACTGCACGAAGCGGCGCGCGCTTTGATTGTGGTAACCAAGAGTATATAGACGCTGTGAATGTGTATGTGAAGACGAGTGACGTCAGCACATAACACACACCTCCGACTTCGCCATTGTTTCGGCCGGTACCTAAAGTTCCTGCGCTTACACACACATTCACAGCGTATTTATACACTTAGTTATTACAACTAAAGCACGCGTCACTTCGAGAGATAAAAATACTATCCATAAATAAGACATAACGAGCTTTATAGATACTGTCAAACAGCACCCTAATTGCTTAACAAACTTTTTATCATAATATTTTGAAGGATACTACTAATTCATTGCTCAATATGTTCGGAAAATTCGTCAGCTCAGCAACGTAAATTGCGCAATGAATGTTGTTGAACAGTTAAAATGAATTCCATCCATGTTACGCTTTTTTCCCGCAGGTATAAGCAACAGACACGAAACTAAACAAAATCAATATTTTTCGAAAACTCGTTTTGCGTTATGTCGTATTTACAGCTAAGTTCTGCAATATTTATAATACACTACACAGTATTTTTTATTACAAAAATAACAACCTTGATTATATGTATTTTGTAGACAATTTATACTATAGCATCGATATTGGAATTCTCACTCCGATCTGATCTCTCGTGTTGACAAGAACTATATGAAAATACTCCATGTCTTGGTATAAATAGGAAAGAGATTTGTACCCACATTTAAGTATCTTTAACATAATCACCCTATAATGTCCCCACTGCTGAGAAAGGTATCCTTTCTGGCAGAGGGTGTGGACTTTAATCCACTATGCGGACCCAGTACGGGTTGGTAGATATCACAAGTCTTCGATTTTTTAGTTGTAGGACATGCCGGTTTCCTCACGATGTTTTCCTTCACCGTTTTGAGAGCAGTGGCGATGAAATAGTTTAGACATAGTATAGCGCCTGCCAGGGTACGACCCTACCTATCATCATTATTGCCCTTATTCCAATATATTTGTGATCGACGCAATATGTCTTTTTCTTCCACACTTCTCTATTAGTCTTTATCTCAGTAGTCACACCCTTTCTATCCATATCATAATTCACACAGTCCAAACATCGTTACTTTGGTCTCCCTCTACTCTATAGTCATTCGACATTCATACTCAATACTTTCCTCACGACATTTTCCTCATGCCTCCGTAACATTTGACTATACCATGACAACCGATTCCTACACAACTTTTCAGTTATTGACCTTACTACCTATATGAATGGGAAATACAAAAACAGCTCTTACCGACGAAGGCAATAAAATATCGATATTTTTATCGGTACTAGAGTATCAGTATCAGTCCCGATATCGGTGCAATAGTAAATATCGATACTAAAGTACAAATCGAAATATTTTTTTCAACTCGATTATAAGTCCTTTACATACATACACTACATAATTAATACAATATATATATATTTCCAATTTATTATTTCTACTTAAAGTTAAACTCATAGGTTCATAAGCAAAGCTAGTTTGAATAAAACTTTTAAATATAGTTTTATTAGAACGAATAATCGAGATTTCCTTTGATAAAGGCAAATTATTGCATAATTTTATAAATATAAACTATAATTATTTATTTGAGCGCACACTAAAGGCACTTTAAGAGTGACTAATTTTTAGTTAAAAAAAAAACAATTAGTATTATCAACAAAAAGATTTATTGAACAGTATAATACTTTAGATGTCTTTCAAAAGTGTGCGTTTTAGACTTAAAGAACTTTTATTCGAACATATTTTCATTTCTTTAGATATCTGCGGAAAATACCGGTTATTATTATTTTCTATGAAATTGGTATCGTGTTTGAAAATTAAATTAATAAGGATAAAATTGCAAAATAAACGAGAGTTTCAGCTCTATTATTGAAAAAATTTCCCGATTATTACTCCCGGGAACAACAAAAACTAAAGGCAGTGAAATACAGATTTAAGCATAAATCTTTATTATTTTTATGATATGAAAAGGCAGTATAATAAAAGACAAAGTTAACGAAACTAATAGGTGCCTTTTTAGTCATAACTAGAGATCGGATTTTCAGATGCATATTCACCTAAAGTTGAAATGTTGGCTAATATGGAATGCGCGTTTTTACCGTGTTTTGTGTGTTGTTTTAACTAACACATACCACCCTACACACATATGTATTTGCATCTGAGGTTAAACATTAATTTTAAATAAATATGATCCAAGAAACCCGGCTTTAATAAAAAATGCGAAGCCGCTTCCGTGCTTTCACAGCTAAATTGTAACATTAGGTAAATATGCATTCGAATATCCGATTACCGGTCATAACAATTAACAATCAAATCTTTTAGTTATTTTTTTTTTAACATTTTCACATATTTTTACTAATGCTACTTAGAAATTATAAAAGGTGTAAAAATAAAAGAATTAACTTATAGTATAAGCAGGGGTGAAAAATTATTATATTTTTATTGTGTTTCTATATTTATTGCTATTTGCAGACAAATATCTTAAATGTCACATGGTCTTTCATATTACCCGGTTACTGAAATATTATGGTATTTGATCAGAGTCTCACAACCAGTCTTACCAAGGCATTCAAAGTATAAGTCAAAATATTATTAATAATTAACTTATTCTCAAATGATAGACCCTTTTTTAGATATCTGAGCCTCTTTTTAACAATTTTACCTTTTGTCAGATCGGCTGTTCAATTTCAAAACCTAGTTTCTGACATATTTTTTTTAAACGGGTGTTTTTGCATTTTTCGACCTTATCGACCACCCTGTACATACTAGGCTAGCAAAAACTCCTAGAAATTAGTGAAATACGAAGTTACACATAATTGGAAACCGACCTGACCGAAACGAAGAAATCAGGAATGGTTTTTCGGCTCTCCTGTAAAATTTAGTTTTATGCAGATACTAGGGTTTGATATTCAGAACATAGCACAGCGGAGATCTCTGAATCAATTACTTAGCAGCCGTTCTCAAATATTGGAATATCTGCAATTTCTTTAGCAATATATTATACATAGGATAATCAGCGTATAGTTTTTCCCACTACTAGGATAAAAGTCTCCTCTCTTTGAGAGGGAGTGGCCCGTAATCCACCACGCGGGCCCAGTGCGAGTTGGTAGATGTCACATGTCTTCGAATTTTTGGTTCTAGGACATGCCGGTTTCCTCACGATGTTTTCCTTCACCGTTTTGAGAGCAGTGGCGATAAAATTATTTATACAAAGTAAATCGCCTGCGGGTTCGAAATGTGACTAAAGACTCGTAAATCTGAGCTATATAGATACCACTGGGTCACCGCTGTCCATATACACCGTGACATTTTAACCGTCTTACAACGGAAGCCCACTTCATGTATCCAATGACAACTACACATCCATAAGAAAAAAATGAACATTTGAATAACTAAAAAATTTTTTTTTTTATTCATTATCATCATAATGAATAAAAAAAATATATTTCTTACCACGCATATTTATCACGCAGGATGTAGTTTTAAACTGATATTTTGTCTCATGGAAAATGGAGATGGAATGATCTAGTCGACTCGTGCACTGGGTAGGTATTTTCTGTACCGTCTGATACGTAAACATTATTAACAGGATTTTTCATAATTATAATGCATTATTTATTTTTCTTAGTACCTATATCTTATATCTTTAAACGAGCAATTCTTGTATATATATATAATCTGAGTCTCGGAAACGGTTCCAACGATTTTCATGAAATTTAGTATACAGGGGCTTTCGGGGGCGATAAATCGATCTAGCTAGGATTCATTTTAATAAAATGACGTTTTATTCGTGTTTTCAATGATCAACTTGAACATAAACTTATTATTATAAACACAATTTACCAAAAAATACCGAGCAAAGCTCGGTCATCCAGATATATATATCTTTAAACGAGCAATTCTTGTATATATATATATAATCTGAATCTCGGAAACGGCTCCAACGATTTTCATGAAATTTAGTATACAGGTGGTTTCGGGGGCGTTAAATCGATCTAGCTAAGATTCATTTTTATAAAATTTTGTTTTATTCGTGTTTTTAATGACCAACTTTATCGATAATTAATCAACTTGAACATAAACTTATTATTTAAACACAATTTACCAAAAAATACCGAGCAAAGCTCGGTCATCCAGATATTCTTAATTAATGTTAACAATTTTTTAATCACGCCTAGAGGTATATTATGTCGAATACATTGAGTGGACAACCTTTGTAAGACGATTAAAATGTCACGGTGTATTATGTAATAAATATTAATTTGATTTATTTAATACTAGCTTTTGCCAGCGGCTTCGCCCGCGTGGAAGTCGGAAATTATCCCGCGGGAACATACTACCGGAATAAAAAGTAGCCTATGTCCTTTCTCAGGCTCTAAACTATCTGTGTACCAAATTTCATTTAAATCGGTTCAGTAGTTTAAGCAGAAAAGCGAGACAGACAGACAAACAATCAGAGTTACTTTTGCATTTATAATATTAGTATGAATTGCCTTTTGGTATCCTAGTTATAAGGTTGTGGAGGTCAGATAGGCAGTCGCTACATGTAAAATACTGTTATTCAGCTGCGTCCGGTTAGACCGGAAGCTGACCTATCCATAGGACAAGGCTGGGCAGATGGTGAAGATCACTTTATTTAAGATACTTGCCTGTTTGGTAAGATATTCTACTCCATAACGAGAGAAGCACTAGCGTAGGACACGGAAGAGTCTTGCATGGTCACACATTGTGAAGATTGAGCGTATTTCAAGAATTTCATCGCCATTCGTGGTGTATTGGATTGGCTACGGAGTCTTTCTATGGCCTGGAAATAGACAAAAATATACAGGATACGTTTTTAACCAGTGCGCAAATTTTAACAAATCAAACTTAAACGAGTTATAATAACCATGCAATTTTTATTTTGATATATTTAGTACAAAAAAATTAAGTTATCGTTAACGAAAGATGTTTATTTTGAAACTGGTTTTTATGGTAACTTGCGCGCGGCGCCGGCGCGGCGGCGAAGGTGAACGACTGAGCGTAGCTACGAGTACCTACCAGCTGTTCGATCGGTCAAAATTCTAAGAAGTTCGAAGTACCAACGCCGGCTTGCGCTCACTGACCTATTCCTATTGTCGATATCGTATTACGAAATATGTAGGGTGTCCAGTTTACTGATTTAAGATCGGATAACATTTTTAAAAAGAAGTATTGAAAAAATAGTTGAAATGTGTTATATTACGGATACTGAACCACCAAAAAAAATTTGCGCTCTTGTTCACAAAAAATCTTGTATGTTAACAAATTAGGAGGTACATACAATAGGGATACGAGACCATAAATGTACCTAGTTTTTACTAAACTAGGCGGCATCATTGACACATTATAAAAAAAAAACAGCTGAGCTCCAAAATAAAAACTATGTAAAATAAATCATTTTAATACGGAATCCCGTGTCACTGGAGCCTTTTTTTAGTTTTTTGTCACAGACTTTCGAAAATATTTTATTTTCACTTTCCAAGGTTTTTTTTTTTGATTAACATTTCAAATTTTTTGTTTACTTTTACTATTACTACATTTTCGCTTAGCGTTCTTTCGGACTATTTAATTTGCTCAGCGCCTTAGGACCGTAGCGTGATGTTAAATACCTATAACCGTCTTGAGGGCCTAGACAAATGGCCATCGCTACCAAACGTTAAGAGTAAACGCTCAGAAGTCTTCAATACATTTTCAACTTTATGATCTAGAGTTTAAAGTTGGAAATCTATTAAAGATTACAGAGCATTTTCGCTCGTACCGGTGGTTAATACTCCGCAATCTGTAATAGATTTTCAACTTTATGCTCTAGGATTTAAAGTTGAAAATCTATTAACGACTACTGAGCGTTAACGTTTATCGTTTGGTAGCGATGGCCATTTGTCTAGGCCCTCTGAAGAATTGCGTTAATTCCTGAGATTAGCGCGTTCAAACAAACGAAGTCTTCCCTTTATTTTTTATCTGATATATATAAAAAATCTCGTGCAACGATGTTTGTTCAGGGTAAACTCCGAAACGACTGAACTGATTGTTATCAAACTTCATAATTATATGTAATTTGAACCAACTTAAAAGATAGGATAGTTTTTATCTCAATTTTTGACCCCGATATTTACAAATTAAATGTTTTTGTATTGGACAATGTGTGTATTCAGTGGTTAGTTCTATGAATACCTAATAGATGGCGGTGTACGTCAATTCATCGTATCGTTAGACATCTAGGTTGCGTAGACATTCACTAGATGGCGTGGGTTTTTATTTCTAGGTAATCTTCTTCACATAGTATAAAACAAAGTCGGTTCCCACGTTTGTACCCTTAGATCTTTTAAACTGCTCAACCGATTTTATTGCGGTTTTCATCAATAGACAGAGTGATTAAAGACGAAGGTTTGTAAGTATAAAAAGCGGGCGAAGCCGCTGGAAAAAACTTGTTAGTATACAATATCGATAACGAACATAAACGAGGCAAAAGAAAGTAAGGATGGTAGCAGGTGGCGTTCTGTAGTGTTTTTTTTTTGCCTACTCATATGGGAAAAAGGTGAGAGTTTATATATGTATGTATAATAAGTAACCAAATATGTGTTACCTGCAACAGCACTCCTATGGGATGTCTGCCGCATATCGTGTTGCCATACTTATTGAGATACTCTGTGAACATGCGCGGGTCCATCTTCTCTATTATATCCATACCCTGGAAAAAAAATTAACATCAGAATAAGTACTTAGCATCATCTTACTTAGAGATCCATCATCATCACCATTCTCCTGCCCTTATACCAATTTATTTATGGTCGGCGCAACATATATTTTTCTTCCACACTTCTCTATTAGTCGTCATCTCAGTAGTCACGCCCTTTCTATCCATATCATAATTCACACAGTCCTTCCATCGTTTCCTTGGTCTTCCTCTACTTTTATAGCTATCAACATTCATACTCAATACTTTCCTCACAACATTTTCGTCATTCTTCCGCATCACATGACCATACTATGACAACCGATTCCCACACAACTTTTCAGTTATCGGTTCCACTTTCACACTTCTTCTATGAACTCATTTCTTATTCTATCCATTCATGTAACACCACACATCCCTCTTAACATTCTCATCTCAGCTGCATGCAATTGCCTTTCACTCATCCGTTTTGTGGCCCATCTTACTTATTGTTCTTTTTTTTCTCACCTGTTTATCCAACCACTCAATGCTCTGATAGATCTGTCCCCTCGAGGTATCCTTCCATGTATACCTGAACCTGGACCCCCAGTGGCAGAAGTCAGAAGATATGACGAACAAGTTCTGAGGGTCTGCTAAGTATGGCGCTAGGATGGCACCGTACCTCGCCTCCTTCTCAGGAGACAGAGAACCTACTAAGATTGGTATGATTGTGAAGCCTGTTTGGTATCTGAAAAGGTAAGTGGAATATGAGTAAAGAAAAAAAATATTTGCATAGAATGCAGGTACTGTAAATAAAACGGTGATCCTTGTACAATCTATTTATTGGATCTCCAACAGACGGTTCACAATTAGATGTAAGTATCAGAACAGGGACAAATACAGTGTGCTTTTTAGGGTTCCGTTGCCAAATGGCAAAAAACGGAACCGTTATAGATTCGTCATGTCTGTCTGTCTATCCGTCCGTATGTCACAGCCACTTTTTTCCGATACTGTAAGAGCTAGAACTGTTGAAACTTGGTAAGTAGATGTATTCTGTGAACCGCATCAAGATTTTCACAATAAAATAGAAAAAAAAAAACAATAAATTTTGGAGAACCCCATACAGAACTGAAACTCAATTTTTTTTTTTTTCAACGAATCCATACCTTTGGGGTATCTATGAATAGGTCTTCTAAAATAGTATTGAGGTTTCTAATATCATTTTTTTCTAAACTGAATAGTTTGCGCGAAAGACACTTCCAAAGTGGTAAAATGTGTCCCCCCCCCGTAACTTCTACAATAAGAGAATGATAAAACTAAAAAAAAAATATGATGTACATACATTATATAAACTTCCACCGAAAATTGGTTTGAACGAGATCTAGTAAGTAATTTTTTTTATTAATACGTTACGTGCCCATTCTCTAGTAAGTCCGGTAGTCGCCTCTTACGACACCCACGGGAAGAAATGGGTTGATGCTATTGTTTACGTCCGGCACCACACGATAACATATGGATAACGATTGTATATCTATAGTAATATTAAAGAGTTTGTTTGTTTGGTTGAACCGGCTAATCTCAGGAACTACTGGTAGGAATTGAAAAATTATGTTTGTGTTGGATGGCCCATTTGTCGAGAAAGGCTATATGCTATATATCATCACGCTAGGACCAATAAGAAAGAATGCAATGAAAAATGTTGCAAAAAAAAAAGAGAAAATTTTAATCGTAAACCACAATTTACCTTTCATTCAATCAACTCAAATATAAAAATTAAAAAAATAAACTAACTTCATAAACATAAACCTTATGGATAAACCGTGAATATCTACAGGTTTGTACGGAACCCTCGGTGCGCGAGTCCGACTCGCACTTGGCCGGTTTTTTTTATTTAAGAAATAGTATCATTATACATTCTTATACATATATTTTGTGAATGTGAGAATGTTGCAAGCCTTGTAGACTGCAGACAATTTTCTATGTTATTAAGTACCTGGTACTTGTTGACAGTCCTACACTGTCTTCCCATACCTATTAACACTGTTATTTGAAACCATTGTAAAAGACAATTATTTTTAAAAGAATAACCGTGGAGTTACTTGTCGGCTCTTCTACATAGGAATCAACCAATTGGGACCGTGCACCTAGCTTCTGACGTTTCATAACTGCCCATGTAGGTTTATGTGAAATAAACATATTTTATGTGAAATAAACATATTTTATGTGAAATTAAATAATTATTTTGATTTTTAACCGACTTCAAAAAAAAAGGAGGAAGTTCTCAATTCGACTGTATTTTTTTAAAATGTTTGTTGCCTCAGAACTTTTGACTGGGTGAACCGATTTTGATGATTCTTTTTTATTTGAAAGCTGGTGGTTCCCGTGTGGTCCAATTTCAATTTTATTGACTTCGCTTTGGTAGATTTTTCGATAATACGTATTTAATCCACTTTGTATATCGTGATGATATTCTAATACTTCCTGTCACTGCTATTCACCTGGCCAGCAGTGGTATAGGAATTAGTGCGGGGTAGATACCATACCTAAAGAGAAAAAACAAAAACTTTTTTCAAAAAAATAACAACCGACTTCCTTAAAAACACTACAAAGTGAAAAATAACTTTAATTTGGGAAGTCTGTGGCAAAAAACTTTAATACAGATTCTAAGACACCGACTTCCGAAATTAAAGTTATTTTTCACTTTGTAGTGTTTTAAGGAAGTCGGTTGTTATTTTTTTTTTAAGTTTTTGTTTTTTTTTTATTAGTTATATCCACCGCAGAGCAGTGGTGGCCCAGTGGTAACGGCCGCGACTTACGAATTCGAGGTGGTATGTTCGAACCCAGGCAGGCGCTTTACTTTGTGTATATAATTTCATCACCACTGCTCTCAAAACGGTGATGGAAAACATCGTGAGGACACCGGCATGTCTTAGAACCAAAAATTCGAATACATGTGACATGTACCAACCCGCACTGGGCCCGCGTGGTGATTATGTCCCACTCCCTCTCGCAAAGATGAGGCCTGTGTCCCAGCAGTGGGAACAGTATAGCTGATTACACAATCTAAATCAAACAGTCTTAACATAGTTTTGACCGGCCTGTTAGTCTAGTGGTTAGTGACTGCTAAGACTGAGGTCGTGGGTTCGATGCCCACCCAGGACAAATCTTTGAGTCATGAGCACAATCATTTCTTCTGTGTCTTGGTGTAATTTATCTATAATATGTATTTATTTAGAAATATATAAGTATGTCTAGGCTCTGCCTAGTTTGGGATCAGATAATGTTGTGTTGGTTGTCCTAAGATATTATTATTATTATAGTTTTAATAAAGCGGTAAATACATACTCTTCCATAACTTTAGCTATGTAGGGTAGATGCATCTCAATAGAGTGTTCGTCTTCATCTGTTTGAACGTCCATCCACTCAAACTGACGCGTCGCTTCTAGCTCGGCGTAAACTGTAAACAATAGGCTTATTTAGAAAAAAAAATAATTTACAAGCTAGTCCTTTTAAATACTCTAATTAAAATGGTAGGGGGCGATGGTGGTGGTGGTTGGTGGGTATGGTGGCTATATTTATTTATGGCTTATGTTTAACTTACCACCAGATATAGTAACATATAACAGACAAAACTAGTAAATGATCACCAAAATTAAACCCGCATTTTAATGTAAAATTATAACCAAAATTTTAACATCTTGCTATCCTATTTAAGCAAACTGACTCCAAATAAATCATTGTTAATCCAAAAGTAGTAAATGATCACCAAAATTAAAACAGCATTTCAATGTAAAATTATAACCAAAGTTTTTACATCTTGCTATCCTAATTAAGCAAACTGACTCCAAAAAAAACATTAATAACCCAAAAATAGTTAGTGAACACGAAATTATTAAGAGTGTACTACGTGAGTTCGACAAATGGGTGTGCGAATAACACTTGTGCGACAAAACTGTACTGCGACTCACCATAGTTCGAATGCACGCTTATGCGACACACTGAATCTAGTCGTTTCATAGGAGGTCACAGTTTTAACCTAACCTAACCTAGTGTACTATGTGAGCTCGAGTGTATCGCACAAGCGTGCATTCGAACTATTCTGAGTCGCAGTACAGTTTTGTCGTACAAGTTATGATTTGGTGATCATTTACTACATTTGGTGTTCGAATACAATTTAAAGTGCAGTCGTGACTAAAATAGCTAGTACTATTGTAATTTTAGACTTTATTTTTCTGGTGTCAAGTATATATTTTTGGTTAAAGAACTAAGGGTATCAAAGCATTTTATGGTGATCATTATATTTAATCCCTTTATTTATTTATTCATAGGAGAACCAACAATTATAACAGATGGATAACAATTTTATATGAAACATAATGTCAATTACAGCCGGTCTATTCTGTAAAAATTTCACCGTGGCAACTTAGGTGAACTGAGCTCTAAGTGAGTTGTCAGTCCACTTGATGGCAAGGATTAACACTACTGACAGCTCAAGTCAATCTCACTTCACTCAAGTTTTCACGATGAAATATTTACAGAATATGCCAGGAGTGACTAGTACCTATATATAAAGCTGAAGCGTTTGTTGGTTGGTTGAACGTAATAATCTCAGGAACTACGTTTAGTGTTGGATAGACCATTTATCGAGGAAGGCTATAGACTATACAGGCTAAGTTTTTAACCAGTGCGCAAATTTTAACAAATTGATCTTAAACGAGTTATAATAACCATGCAATTTTTATTTTGATATATCTTAGTGCAAAAATATTAAGTTATCGTTAACGAAAGATGTTTATTTTGGAACTAGTTTTTATGGTAACTTGCACGCGGCGGCGGCGAAGGTGAACGACCGAGCGTAGCTACAAGTAGGTAGTTACCAGCTGTTCGATCGGTCAAAATTCTAAGAAGTTTAAAGTACCTACGCGCGGCGGCGAAGGTGAACGACCGACCGTAGCTACGAGTAGGTACTCGGCTGGTAGGTTTCAGCTGTTCGGTCGGTCAAAATTCAAAGAAGTTCGAAGTATCTACGCCGGCTTGCGATTATTGACCTATTCCTATTATCGATATCATATTAGGTTTGAAATATGTAGGGTGTCCACAGTTAACTGATTTAAGGTCGGATAAAAATTTATAAAAAAGGTACTGAAAAAATAGTTGAAATGTGTTCTATTACTGATACTGAACCAGCAAAAAAAAAATTTGCGCACTGGTTAAAAAGTTTTCCTGTATAACATCACACTACGACCGTTAGGACCCGAGCAAAAAGAACAAAAGTCACGAATACGAAGTACACGCAAGGGCAGACAACTCGATGCGACAGGGTGGGTCAAGTCAAGAAATTTGACGCGGACGAAGTCGCGGGCAGAAGCTAGTAAGTAACAGATAAATACAAAGGGATACTTACTCTGTTTATCAATTGTGAGGTCGTAGAGAGGAGTCTGGTACTTGTCCAGGGAGGAGAGTGCACATCCTCCGAGCCTCACGTGGTGAGAGGGACCGAGGATGAATATGCGCTTACTGAAACAAAAGTAGTCGTTTTTTTATCATTTTGGACATAAAGTTTTTTTTCTAGTTTCCAACCGGTTGAGCTATGTCTCCCGAATCTTCGAGCCATCATCTACCATAATATGGGTTTATTTATTCTTATAAATTTTATTTAACCATGTATGCACACATATATAAGCAGACAAGAAGAAAGAAACAGAAAAATTGATACAAAGGTGATGTTATTTGTAAAGAATACTCTTCCAGCATACCTGCGATAGGAGAGAAGATAAAAAGAGATGTAGACAACGTGTGTAAGAGAAGAAGAGAAAATAAAATACATAAAAATCAAATACAACTCTCTAATTGAAATATAAACATACAATATGCGATTATACTTACATATTACATACTTCTAAAGTTAATATCCCTAATTAATAAATAGCCATAATAATATTATAAATGGGAAAGTGTGTGTTTGTTTGTCCGTCTTTCACGGCAAAACGGAGGGACGAATTGACGTGATTTTTTAAGTGAAGATAGTTGAAGAGATGGCCAGTGACATAAACTTATGTCTCTTTCTAACCCCCCACTTACCTAAAATAGGGGATGGAACGCGCTAATTTCAGGCAAAACTGGTTCGAATTGAAAAATTATTTTTGAGTCGGGTAGCCTATTTATTTAGGCTATATAACATCACGCTACGCCAAAAAGAGTGGAGCGGACGAAGTCGCGGGCAGAAGCTAGTTATAATATAATTTTAATAAATATCTGGATGACCGAGCTTTGCTCGGTATTTTTTAAGTTTATGTTCAAGTTGATTATCGAAAAAGTTGGTCATTGAAAACACGAATAAAACGACATTTTATAAAAATGAATCCTAGCTAGATCGATTTATCGCCCCCGAAACCCTCTGTATACTAACTTTCATGAAAATCGTTGGAGCCGTTTCCGAGATTCAGATTATATATATATATATATATATACACGAATTGCTCGTTTAAAGGTATAAGATAAATAGATATGCAGTTATGACAAACTGGACAGATAGTGAAGTTTCAAGCTTCTTTTGAAAACTTCCACAGTTTAGGAGTCCCTTAATGTTAGGTCGTAATGAATTCGACAACCGATCTCTGAAGAGCCCTTTATTTTGCTCCTCATATCAATATTTTAAATGGTAACCCTCGACTATCTCCCCTCCCTCCCCCACCCCTCCGGTAGTTCTAGTTCTGGGCCCGATTATAAGCTGATAAAACTACAAAAAAATACAAAGGTTATACTCACACAACAACAGGACTAATTTGTCTGTAAGCGAATGCTGCGCAAGCGCCGCAGTACGAATATCCTGCGTGCCTGTAACAGAAACACACAAAACATATAGTTGTTTTAAGCTTTTAGAAATAATTGTAAAATATCTCGCTTGAAAAAAAATATACCACTGTACTTTTTTTTGTGGGTGGCAAATGAGATTTCCTGCTCTGGGTGGAGCGGAAAGGCGTGTCAGAGTTTTACTTACTAAAACCCACCCGTGTTTTTTCAGTTGCTTATATGCCAGGGCCACAGTAAATCTTTCGAAGAAATCTCGCGATCCTGGCAAGTAGTGTTGCAAAGGACTCGAGTCCTCGAGTCGTAATTTTAAAGACTCGACTTAATTATGCAAGACTCAGTGTGCTCAAAAGGCTCGGAGTCCAGAGTCAAGCCGAGCCCGAGTCATTCTCGAGTCTAAAAAAGGGACTCGAGTTTTATAAAGGACTCGAGTCTTAAAAACGACTCGAGTCTTAAAATGACCTCGAGTCTTGTAGCTCATCGTTCGAAAAAACTCGACAGATATTTTTGTTAGCAAAATTACATCATAACCACTAATTTTAATTTATTGCCTTCTTTCGAGTTTTTCGAATGATGAGGTACAAGTTTCATCTTCATGCTCCGAGTTTTTCTTTAAGACTCGAGCCCTTTTTAAGACTCGAGTCCTTTTTAAGACTCGAGTGCTTATCTGTAGACTCCGAGCCTTTTGAGCACACTGAGTCTTGCATAATTGAGTCGAGTCTTTAAAATTAGGACTCGAAGACTCGAGTCCCTTGCAACTCTAGGCAAGATACCACTGTAGTGGGTTTTAATATCACTCTCCTGCCCTCATCCCAATTTATTTGTGGTCGGCGCAACATGTCGATACCGGAAATTTCAATTGTCGTAAAGGACAAAACACGAGTTTTCAGTAGAGCCAAAAAACAAAAAAAAAAATTGTTTTTGACTTATATCTTTTTCAAACAAAGTACTATATTCATGATGTCAAAAGAAACCCTCACTATTTTTTCGTGTATCTAAAAAAATTAATAAAATAAACCAAACATAATTATTGACGAAAATGAGAGTCCTTTACAGCCCAAAAAAAATTAACTGAAGTACTTTACAGCCACGAAAAATTGGTTATGATAAAGTCAGATGTGTCGTAAAGGACTAATCTTGATTATCATTGGATAGTACAGGTCAATTAAACCAGAGACTAAGGGGGTAAAAGGAACAAAAAACCTAAAGTTTTGAATAGAAATACCTACAATATGTAGTAAAAACAAGTGAAATTAAAATATTTTTTATTTATTATTCAGATATTTAGTAAAAAAGTAGTAAAAATATTATTCTAATAGGAATTCAAAATTTAAACAAAATGTTTTGCGCTATTACGTTATATTTATAATTTTATTGTGTTGTGATGGAAGGTTTTGTTACCAATTTGGACATTTTCCTGGTTTTTTTTTTATTTTTTTTTATTTCAACAGGAAAGGGCTTTGTCGCACATGCGATTATGCCGCCCTGGTTGGTTTAACATATTCATACTTATTTAACATAATCTTATCATAGCTAGTTTGTAAAGCACTCTAGCTGCATCAGAAAGTGGCACAGCTAGAACACTATTACAGTAACCTATCTCTCTAATCCTACAATCTAAGCTATTTCTAAATTCTTCATTGCGGACGCACTCGATTAATATGTGATAAACATCATCCTGTTTGTGGCAAACACCACGTTTTAACAACCTCAAATGTTATTTGAAGTTTTTGCGAATAAAGTACGAATTGAAACAATTCTGTCAGACTTATGTGTGCTCGTTGAGGAACAAATGGATCTCGCGTAATCGCACGAGACGTACATTCATCAAAAAGTATGAGACATAGCTGCAAAAGGACATAAAATGGCCTGAGGTCGTGAGGGAAAAGATAACCCCTTCTATGGTGTTAGTAGAACAGCAACCATGTTCCAGTTCTGACTTCGCTATAAATGAGAGTGCATCAACATCCTGTGGACCGGAAACGTGCAGTGTTGGAACATCAACATCAGTTGTGAGTCCAAGAAAACCATTTGTGAAGCTAAGCCCGCTACAGAAGAGTGGAAGAGCTCCTAACGTACAGAACTGAAAGTCATGCTCATGCAACTGGTTTAAAAGCACAAAATAAGAATATAGCAGATATCATTAAACTAGTCTCGGAGCAGCCCGAAGAAGCTACAAAGATAAAGGAATTGTTAAAGGCATAGAAAACTATGCCCATACATTCTGCTGATAAAGCTTTAGGTATTTTGACCTCATTGAAGCTTTCGAAGTGGCAGTATATAACATTAATATATTGTGCAAAAGAAGAAGGAATACCATTGTATCCTTCTTATACAGCTATCTTTGAAGACTGCTATCCGCCAAAAGATGCCATAGAAGTCACGGAAAGAGGGGTTAAAGTAAAACTTCAAGCTATTTTGAACAAAACTGTGGCTAGACTTGGAATATTTTTTCGTGTAGAATCTTCACTGCATGGAAAAGAATGTATACTTATATTCAAGTGGGGTTTTGATGGTGCTTCAGGGCAAAGTTTATATAAGCAAACTTCGGCAGAGGATGACGATTCTAGCATTTTTATATGTTCGTTTGAGCCCCTGCGCTTAGTTTGTGGCGAAGAAGTGATATGGGAGAATCCAGAGCCATCTTTCACAATGTTCTGCAGACCATTATATTTTAAGTTTTCAAAAGAAAACAGGTTGAACATAGTTGAAGAACAGGCTACGATTGGAAACGAGATTGAAGACCTGCAGCCTTCTATTATGGGAGGCCATTCTGTTAAGCACTCGATGCCTACGACCATGACTGATGGCAAAATCACTTCCCATCTATCAAATACCTCATCTCCGACTTGTGATATATGTAAAGCAACTCCTACGGAAATGAATAAGTTAGAGGTCTTTTTTTGTGTTTGGGAAATCATCAAATGACGTCTCCCGCTCTGGGCGGAGCGGAAGGGCGTGTCATTATAACTCAGCCATAGTCACGGTGATTAACAAATGAGAGACTTAGTAACATCAGTTTTTAGTCACTTGTTAATCAGCGTGATTATGACTGATTATGCAATTTTGTAAAAAAAAGTATTTGATCAATATCGTATTTAATTATTCTCATTAAAAAAGTCATTAATAGGCTATTAACTAACGACAGTACAAGTAAATCGATGCTCAACTTCGTTTGACCATGTCAAAGATTTGAAAAATCACGTATCGAAAATTCAAAAAATTTGGTACGCGCGAAGCGGCACTGAAATTGATGTATATGAATTTGATGTCACCTTGATCGCCGTGTATGGTACAATACCTCTTGTGAGCCTGATGCTCTTCAGTTCCATTCAGTTTCAAATAAATTAACTTTAAGTGTTTTCACCCATACAAAAAAAAAAACTTAAAACTTTTTGTTCTCACGCGTGGAGGTTCCATACGTTAATATTACATAAAGGTATGTATACCAGACACATTGCAAACGTCCTTTACGCCCTAATTACGTAAGTTAAAACAAAGCATAGATTTGGTCGTAAGGGTTAAGACTATATCTTTATTATGTGGTTAAGAATGTCGTATAAAAAGTTTAATGCAAAAATGAGAATTACGACCTCTTAAATAATTAAAACATGACTTTACGCTCCCCTATTGAAAATTATTTTTACGATACATCCCAAATAGTATAAAAAATCGCGCTAGAGCTGTTGGAAAGCCAGGTCGTAAGGGGCTTTTTTTTAAAGATAGATTTTTTTTAAATATACCAATCGATAGAGCTTGCGACGCTGATTCCAAATATATATATAACTCATTTTCGGCAAAATGTCCTTTACGACAATTGAAATTTCCGGTATCGATGTGTTCTTCTCCCACACTTCTCTCATCATCATCATCATCATCATTTCAGCCGTAAGAAGTCCACTGCTAGACATGGGCCTCCCCCATGCACAGCCAATTTGACCGGTACATTTTTTGGGGAGATTTGCCATAATCGCCACGCTTGGCAGGCGGCTTGACGATCGCAGTTTGGTGGTAAATGCATAAAGAACGCTGCTGCCCATTCTCTAGTAAGTCCTATAGTCGCCTCTTACGACACCCACGGGAAGAAATGGGGTGGTGTTATTCTTTACGTCCGGCAACACACGGTGCACACTTCTCTATCTAGTCGTTATCTCGGTAATCACCCCCTCAAATTAGCAAAGTAATTTTTCCCAAAACTTCAGCGACATGTGACATCTACCATATCGCACTGGACACGCGTGGTGGAGTACGGCCCACTCTCTCTCACGGAGAGGAGGCCTGTATCTCAACAGTGAGAACATTATACTTAGGTTGATTATCATTAGAGATCGGATATTCAGATGCATATTCACCTAAAGTTGAAATGTTGGCTAATATGGAATGTGCGTTTTTACCGTGTTTTGTGTGTTGTTTTAACTATCACATACCACCCTACATACATTATGTATTTGCATCTGGGGTTAAACATTAATCCATACTAATATTATAAATGGGAGAGTGTGTGTGTCTGTTTGTCCGTCTTTCACGGCAAAACGGAGCGAAGAATTGACGTGTTTTTTTTAAGTGGAGATAGTTGAAGGGATGGAGAGTGACATAGGCTACTTTTTGTCTCTTTCGAACCCCCCACTTCCCTAAAATGGGGGGTGGAACGCGCTAATCTCAAGAACTACTGGTTCGAATTGAAAAATTCTTTTTGAGTCGGGTAGCCTATTTATTAAGGAGGGCTATAGGCTATATAACATCACGCTACAATCAAAAGGAGCGGAGCAGCAACAAAAAAAGGACGAAACCTGGCAGGCTGCGATGCGACGGGAAGGGTCAGGGGAGCAAATATTTGACGCGGACGAAGTCGCGGGCAGAAGCTAGTTTTAAATAAATATGATCCAAGAAACCCGGCATTAATAAAAAATACGAAGGCGCTTCCGTGCTTTCACAGCTAAATAGTAACATTAGGTAAATGTGCATCCGAATATCCGATCACTGATTATGATACACCTGATTCAGACTTACGGTGCAATGATGGCCCTCGCAGGTCCATGGGTGAGGTCAGCTTTGGACAGCCAGAGATCAAGTTGGCGGGACAGCTCGTTACCTTAACAAACATAGAGAAGATTTTTGTACATACATAAAACAACAAACATAAGGTATTTACAAGGCAGATGTGAGTGGATACGCGCGGAGGGGACGCCCAGACAGATATTAGAAGATATAGTGACAAAAATTGCAAAAGTGTATGCTTAGATGGTTTGGTCATGTTGAGAGGATGAATGAGGGACGGCTTCCAAAAGGTATTGACAAGGCAGAGGTGAGTGGAAACAACGGAGGGGGGACGCCCTAGAAGGACATAGTGACATTTTTGGTAATGTTTTTCATAAAGGTCAGGTGCGTAGTACTCGCAACCGGCGTGTGTGTATGATCATTTGTATGAACCTAAACGAGGCAAAAGGAGTGTGTAGAGATCGTAGCAGGTGGCGTACTATAGTTTCTGCCTAGGCTTAGTCTACTGGACACAAGCACTGCTTACTAATGAGCATGAAGTTCTGGGTACAATTCCCAGGTCGGGGAAAGTGTTATTGAGTTTTTCTATCTGGAATTTCACAGTAGGAGTCTGGATTTGTGCCCAGTTGATGGCAATAGGATCGCCCCCTATTACATGGGACTTAAACATAACTGGCGAAATGTGGGTGTAGGTACATCTCTGCTAATCCCTTCGGTGAATTTAGGCGTGTTGTTATATAGTTGAAATAGCAGCCTGTATCGACATTTGAAGGGTTTTGGCAAAGATTAGATAGCAGAGATAAGACTTCCCGTTGTGCGTCAGTGGTAACATTTTGACCTTGAGCTGGCCTAGCGTAGTGCCGAGTTTCAATAGAATAATTATGAGGACAGATTATATATTTTACTGCCGATGACGGTCTGTTCTTATAAAACGTACGCACAATTAAATTATGCCCGCGATTAAATCTGTGACTTGGCGAAAAATCGCGACTAAATAGTGACTAAATTTGGGAGAAAACAGATCTTCGATAGGTGCCCCTAACTTTTTAGATATAAATGTGGCCAAGCTGGGGAGATTCTCTCCAGGTCTGCCACCTAGAAACGCTTATAACTTTTGAACCAGGGATTGACACATTCTGATATTTGGCGACTGATTCAGACTAATTAGTGACTAAATTTGGGAGAAAACAGATCTTCGATAGGTGCCCTATTAGCTTTGAGATTCAAATAGGCCAAGCTGGGATTCGGCTCTCCAGATCGGCCACCTATAAACATCATAAACTCAATTGTGATGTATTTTTATGGTGTACAATAAAGTAGGTATACATCAATAAATAAATAATAAATGTAATTTGGTTTAATTGGGGGAGGCTTATGTGTACAGCAGTGGTGCTGTACACATAAGCCTCCCCCTATTGAGGCGGCTTTACCATAGGTAATCTGCACGCATGGCAGGCAGATTTTCGATCGCAGTATGGTGGTAAAATGTATAGAGAACGCTGCTGCACATTCTCTAGTAAGAACCTTTTTTTTTTTTTTTTTTCAGGATGGGAAATCATCATATGACTTCTCCCGCTCTGGGTGGAGCGGGAGGGCGTGTCAGACTTTTACTGACTAAAACCCACCCGTGTTCCATCAGTTGCCCATGTGCCAGGGTCACGGTAACTCTTTCGAACAATCACGCGACCCCGGCAGGCATCGGTCCTAGTAGACCCCTACACTGCTGCTGACATCTCTTTGAGGCGCGCGTGGAACACTGCGCGCCGTTGACCCGAGCCTGGTCCTTACCGGGCGGCGAGCTACCCATTGCTCGCCACCCGCAAGCTCGCGCCTACGGTGGCCGGGAGTCCGCAATCGACTCCCGACGCCCGGGGCGTCTCCTCCTGCGGCGGCTAGGGACGTGAGGGCGCAGAGACTGCCACTCCCTCACGCGCCCCGCCTCCTCCTTCGCGAGCATAGTAAGACCCTTAGTCGCCTTTTACGACAGCCACGGGAAGAAATGCAGTGGTGCTATTCTTTACGTCCGGCCACATGGACAAGAAGATTATCCCCTCTAAAGAAACTCATGTTTACCTCTTAATAATATAGCATAACGAGCCTTGAACTCACATATGTCTATCAATGCTTCTTTTGCAGGCTGCTGAAGTAAGGAACTATCATAATAGTTACATAATAGTAACATATTACATACAACAAGAAAATTCACTCGGACGAAGTCGCGGGCAAAAGTTAGTCGATAAATAAAATAAAACCACTGTTATTTTGCAATACAAAATTTATTTTAGGCTCAAAACAACTTACTACAAAAAAAAATTGTGAAAATCAAGACAGTTTAAATATAAATACTTATGCTTTCAACTTTTCATAAAACCTTGTTAGAGTTAACAAAACAATCAAATAGGTTAATTTTCGTTTATAAATCTCGGGATCACGGCTCCCGCCGGTCCGAGAGGCCAAAGCCACGTTGCAAAGGCGCATTAGAGAAATTCAAAAGGTATGAGGCACTAAATGAAGATTATCCCTGTATACACTATGCAAGTATACAAGGAGAACTTTTACAGAACATGGAATTGGGCTATGGGTTTGGGTGGCTATAGTGAATTCGTGGAGATCGCGGATCGCGACGATCTTCGCAGTGGCTGGTAGCAGCTGGATGAGAGTTGTCGAGAATCGAGCTGAATGGCGTGAAATTGGAGAGTTCTATTTCCTGCAGTGGCCTGCTATAAGCTGGTGATGAGTAGATTGGTTGAGCCATTGATAACCAATGTTATACAGGGTAAACTAAATTGTTCTGCCAGGGTCACGAAATTTGTTTTAAAGAGTTACCGTGGCCCTGGCATAGGCAACTGATGTAACACGGGTGGGTTTTAATCAGTAAAAGTGTGACACGCCCTCCCGCTCCACCCAGAGCGGGAGACATTATTTGATAATTACCCCACAAAAAAAAAAGCGTAAATTAAATTTGCTAGCAATCTTGGCAGACGTGATGAGTATAACTGTTTTATTTATTAAAACTTTCTGGGCAAGGTAAAACTACTGTACAAAGGCAGATTTAATGCCACAGGCATTTACAACCAGTCAACCTTAGGGTGATGCAGAGAAAAACATGACAGGTGCAACATGTTCTCATCAGCCAAATCCAGAGTACGCACAGTAGACAAAATTGATTAAACTACATCATAAAACCATCATCAGTCATCCCCATCGTCATCACCCTCATCGTTCTCATCATTTTCAATGATCTTAGCAATCTTTTCCGACGCTTCTTTCAGCAATTGCTCACTAAATTGTGGGAATTTAGCTTCAAACTCGGATTTCAGGCTCTCAAGGTCAAATCTATCCTTTTCAAACTCTTCAATACTTGTCTGAGACTTCTCATACTCTTTGAATTTGTCCAAGTCTAGGTTAGACTCTTTTTTTATCTGTTCTAGCCCTTCTATAGCATCATTGACCGCATCTAACAGCTGTTTGTGGCCAGTGTTTTGATTGTAACCAAAGTCTACGTCTTTAAGGTATATTTTGTCGAGGTATGCCTGTTCCGTGGACTGAAGATCTTGGAGCATTGTTTCTGCATTTGATTTGTTTGTTGTTTCAAAGAATTGTCTGTTGATCTGCGATTTGAGGTCCAGTAGTCTGAAATGGAAGAGGTTTTCATAAGGTCAAGTTGTTAATTTTAACCACATTTTTGTATGCCTTGGTGGTAGGAAGTGCTACTGTTGAATGCAAGATTTTTGGTTTGATTCCAAGAGAGGTAATTGCATAACAGTATCAGTAGGAATCACTTTCATTTTGCCTGTACAACTATGTTATTAACGTTGTTGAGCAGACCAATTTATGGAACATATGAAGCAATAGATTAGAAACAATTTTAATGATTCTCATTGATAGTGCATTATCCATTTAGAGGGCAGTTCCTAGTAGCAGCCCAGAGTCTGGGTTTCTGCCCCTTTGATGGCATCTCTGTCTAACCTACACCTACACTACATGATCCCAGAATGCAGAAACTTTCCCAGTAGTAAGTTGTTGGTTTTCAATATTTATGTTAAAATGAAGGATTTAATACAAGGTCGCAAGGATATTGATGGCCAATATGTGACCATAGATTTGTTACAAGATGATGTTGATGTTGTTGATGTTGTTTTGTTTGTTGATTTTATACTATATTATATGTACTTGAATATTATTAATAAACATAAAGATTAATACTTAAACTAAACTGAAGATTGAAATTTTTCATTGGTAAAGATTTTGACTTGGTATTGCACTTATACTACAACCAATGAAAAATCTCATCTAAACATTTAAAGAATGAAATTATTTTTGGTTAAATGATTATAATGATGTATTTCTGTAACTAGGTTTGTACAAAAAAAACTCAAGTCACACTCTCTTTTAAAATCCTAACATAATCATGAACAGATCATGTGAGGACCATTTAGATTGGTGTCTGAAATGGTCTATTGTGAAAAGAAACACAGATTTCCCTACACCTGTCTAGGGACAAACAAGATTGTACTAAGAGTTTCTCTCGCTAGATGCCCATTCACAGACTATCTACCAGGAGGCCAATTTCTCATAATTAAAATTGTTCAAAATCGCAGTCTCATCTTGGCAAGTCAAATGTAAAAAATTGAAACTTGAAGTACTTAGGACAGATTGAGACAAAGATCACACTGTCAACGTATTTAATAATAGCCTTTCAGAAAGCAGTGAGACATAAAACCAAGTCATTAAAAAAGAATTCACTACCAACCTCTTTTGTTCCACAACAAAGGATATGCTTTTCATTCTCTTATTAGTTTTATCCAATTGATCCATTGTTTTCTGGAATCTATCAGCCAATTCGGTCATATGTATGTCCATAATTGTTTCTTCACGTTCAATTTTTTCATCAATAAGGCATTCTTCCAACATAGCTCGTAGAAATTTACCGTACGCAACTTGGCGGTTTTCTGCATCAAAATCCGGAAACCCTTGCTGTTCTTGTTTCAAAATTGTGGTATCCGCATCAAGTGCTGTTGTGTTTGCATTATTTTTCTTCGGATTCAAACGAGGAACATTTTTTTCTTTTGTTGGAACGAATTTTGTTCGTGAAGATGTAGGCTGCATGCTAACTGTTGATGGCCGCTTACTTTTTATCGACGTTTTAGATGACGCTGCCGTTATTTTCATTTTATCGGACATTTTTTCAATTATTAAATAATTATGTTTACAATAAATGCAACGCTATTTGCAGTTGAATTGACGTCTGTTTGAAATGGCTGTCATTGTCATGGCAACGGAGACTTCCGTTTTCGTTCGGAAACTTGAGTGTGAATTCTAATCAAAATCACAATTTATAAAAAAATACGAAAAATGTTTATCATTGATTGAGAATAAAAATATTAGATTTTTGGTTAAATTAAAATAACAACGAATTGAATGACATTTAAGGTAAAAAAATGGCAAATTAGGATAAACGCGGCGCGTATCACGCACACCGCAAAAGGCAGATGGTGATGTGTGGGGTTTTTAAATAAACTTTTGTTTATACCTTTTCTATTGTGATACATATACATATCCATCACAAATTCCAATAAGCTGTCGCAGTCGCATCGTGTGCAGTCGCATCGTGTGATTGTGCCATGTCATAGTCAAACTCATTCTTGCAGTATCATCTATCTTTATGATGTTGCAAACAGTGACTCATAAATATATTTATAAAACACTCGAAAACTTAAAGACACACACACTTACAAAACGATAATTTACTAATGAACTTTTCAGGCGTTTATTTCATAAAAGTTAACATCATTATACAGTTTTATTTCCGAACGAAAACAAAACCCTATGTCAAAAATCTATTGACTTTTTATTTTTAGATCTAGGTAGGTCAACAGGTCATTTTTTTTTTTGTAAATCAATAATACAGTTATTTCAATAGCATTTAAAAACATTTTTATGGTTTTATATTTGAATGATATTCAATTTTCTCGCATCATTCTTTGTTTTGCTTGTTAGGTTATAAACAATGTTTTTTTTTTCTTAACTTTACGATTATCATTGTTATAAGTTTGTTTTTACACGGATTTTTGTAAAACTTCGAGAAAGACAAAAGAATTTCAATTATACGTTTCAAAACAAAGGTCAATAACCTTTTGACTTCTAAAGATACCCTTGCACTTTTCTTTAACCCTCTTGAAACCCAAAATTTCTTCTCAAAAAACCCTTTAAATGTTTCACGATGAAATCAATTAATCCAGTTATAATTATTATTATGATAGTAATAACTTTATTTTGGTTTACATACCATTCTCCGTGTACCAGCTGCCCGCGTGCGAAGCATTGCGACAAGTCATCTTCGTATATTTCTGAACAATTTATGAAATTATTGTTAAAAATTAAGTAAATAAAGAATTAAACGATAAGTTTCACAATCACAAAAATAATACTTTTGACGTTGATGTAAATACACCACAGACAATTTTTACGAGTGGTTTTTTTTTTATTCAATTATGAGCGTCTGTGGAGCTAGCACTTTGGTAAAAATATTGTTTATGCGATCGTTTCGTTTGTTTATCAATTCTTCGTGTATGATTATTACATAGAAGTCAACGATACACAGCAGCATAAAATTCAACAGCAAAAAGACATTTAGTCATAGTAAAGCCTATTCCGTGCATCCCGTTTCTTCACGTGGCGTGTGTGTCGCAAAAGACGACTAATGGACTTATAGGTAATGGGCAGCAGCATTCGCTATACATTTTACTAGCATACTGCGATCGTCAACCTGCCTGCCAAGCGTGGCGATTATGGCAAACTCCTGTGGAACTTGGGAAAGGTCTATATCCAGCAGTGGACGTCTTTTGGATGAACTGATGATGATTATGAAAGCTTATCCACCTAATTTCTATGCGATAATCCAATCATTTTATGTGAAGTTTTGACAGTGTTTGGAGCATAACTGCGTATGAATTTTGATTTATTGCCTATCCCAAATTGTAACACCCCAACCTTGTAGCACGCTGACAAAAGCACTGTAGTGCATTATATCCACCTGATAAAATTCGATATTTATCATCGGCAGTAGCTGCGCTGTAGAAAATAAGTAGATGAACTCACATGCTGTTGCTCGGTGTGCAAGACTTTGCTCGCCGTGACCAAAATGAAAAATGAAAACAATCTGAACATGATGGCTTTGTCCTACCTAAGTATAAATAGGCACTTCACAAATAGTCTAGTCTAGACTAGAGTTGGAATTGTATAAAAAGTGTTTTTAGACTCAGACATGTTTAAGTCGATTCGTAATTGCCGTTACCGTTTTATTGGCACATCACTGATTGAATAAAATATGGTAAAGTCATTAATCGAATCAATCATCATTCATTCATTTGTCCAATTGTCTGTGGTCCAGTGTGCTCGTAAACGTAAAGTGGATGTTTGTCAGTTCACAGCGTTCACAGTTGTCAATAATCCGGCAAAGGATCATGCGTGAAAATATTTAACAAATTCAAGTAAAAAAATAAACGTATTGCATTTATTTCGAAGCATTCGTAATCGAATTAATTAGAACATTCCTGTAACAGTGTCAGTCATTAAAATGCTTACCTCAATATGTAAGTACAAACCTCACGTTTCTATTTTCTTGCATCTTAATTTTTCATGTAAAATATTAATAAATTGTACCGTCTGTGTATACTTTTACTTTCAGTCATCACCGGTCTATGTTGGTTACAACTGTGTCAATAACTTTTTTTTACATAAAATACGATAAGAGATAAATAAACATGACCCATAAATTGTAGTTATGTAAAAATTTCGTAATCTGTATTCATGAAATTGTTGGAAAGTTTTGAGGTATTTTATTGTTAACTTTGTAAAGGGATATATCTTTATTATGTGACATTTTGAACCCCTAGTGTATAGGGTGGCCGGGATATCGCCGCAAAACCTGGTACCATAGATTCAGTACAGAATTCTGAACCAGAGATTTGTCAGCGGTTATTAAAAAATAGAATTGCTGTTCCATACGTATTGACTGCGTAGGTATTCCATTATTTTTGACACAGCACATTTTTTTTTTGTGATAATAATTGTGATAACCAACCAAGGAAACATTTGCTACGGGTTAGTCGATCAGGTTCAACTATTCTTGCTGCAGTTATGTTTATAAATAAAAATTAAATTTCCAATAGAAAATATCCCAATAAAAATAATTCACATTTTTAAAATTATCATTTGTTTTTATAGTTAAAAAAAAATATTGGTCTTGTAAATCAAAGTTAAGTAATTTACTTTAAAAACTTCAAAGAAAAAGATTCTCTTTATCAATAAGCCCCTAAGATGACCCTCTTACCATTAGTTCAGGTACAGATAACCATCTTTACAAAAACCGAGACTCTCTCCGTGCCTCGAAAAGCAAGTTAACCTCTAAGTCCCTGAGATACCACATTTGGTATGTAAACAATCGTTTTTTAATTGTGTCTGTAATTACAGTAACTGACCGGTTAAGCCATTAATCTCAGCTACCATTCTTGAATATTTGACAGCTGTTATGGTTGTCAGAAGCTGAAAGTCTGACAACCAGTCTTACCAAGGGATTTTGTGTTACCCAGTAACTGGGTTGTGGAGGTCAGATAGGCAGTCGCTCTATGTAAAATACTGGTACTCAGCTGCAACCTGTGAAACTGGAAGCCGACACACAAAAAACACTAGGCAGATGATAAACTTTGATATGTTCTACAATACTATACTTACGTTACAGGTCGCAAAGCCTTCACTCGGACGTCCAGAACGGCATGTTACTCAGGTCGCAAAGGTTACCAAGGGCAGGAGAAACCCAAGACAGCTATTGTTATGCTCAACATGGGTGGACCTACGGACACTGATCAGGTAATCTTAAGTTTTAAACATAACTATTTATGTGTGAACTCTAGCAAACTATTAATAGGGGGCAGTGCTGTTCCACCCTGGGCCCTAGTCTTCCTAAACTCCTTTATTAACCTCTAAGTCCCTGAGATACCACATTTGGTATTTAAACAATCGTTTTATAAGAAGACTAGCTTTTGCCCGCGGCTTCGCCCGCGTGTATGTCGGAAATTATCGCAAGAGGACGTACTACCGCGGTAAGAATTATGAATCCATGTTATACATACATAAAATTACGCCTTTTTCCCAAGGGGGTAGGCAGAAACTACGGAACGCCACCTGCTACGATCCTTACATATCATGTGTGTTTGATGTACTTAAAATAAAACTAATAGTATTCAGAGTAAGAAGACTGCGACATAGGGCTGGATTAAATTGAATATAAGTCTTACTGGTTTTTCTTAACGCTCCTATTCTACCTATAAAGACACTCAATTATTTACCAGACACCAAATTAAACATAGTTATAAGAATAGTACTTTTGCCAGTGGCTTCGCAAGTATAGCTTTCGGAAAATATCACTCGGAAACCTACTACCGGGATAAAATATCCTATGTAAGTATATGGTAAGTATCCAGGATAACCAAAAATCCAAATCCATCCAAAAATCTAAACATCTAAGCAATATTTCGCGGTCTCTTACTTGGAATAATACAATTTGGTTTATTTTGAGTACTTCGAACACACATGATATTCGCATTTACCATATATTCTGTGCATTTACTATGAAGCCAAAGTAATATGAATTACAATATTACAATCCTATTAATCCTTCACTACCCGACCGCTACTAACCGGGACGGCCGGACGCGGGAAGGCCCGCTAGCCGCTCTGCGGCGATTTTATTATAATCTCTGATATCTTCTAAAATATTAATTTTAATGATATGCTGTAAAGGGCAATTTTGATTTACATGGAATGCACAATTTATTTAAGGTACTTAATTGCATAAGGATTAATGCTGTATTGCTTAAAATCGCATTCATTGATAAGCCATTATTTCTCGTAAAATGTAAAGGATAAAAATGGTTATTATGGGTTATCCCTAAGAGTTAGACATATACCATCGCGGACTTTTTTGTAGAACTTTTTAAGGTGTACAATACTGTAGTACATTATTTTGAGCTATTTCGTAGGGTTCAGCTAGCGTTCGCAATGTAAGCGCAAAAAAATGTGTTTATTTATGGCATCACATTAGAAACCTTTAAAATTATCAGCGTTTCTTTACTATATTATGCATATAAACCTTCCTCTTGAATCACTCTATCTATTAAAAAAACCTGCATCAAAATCCGTCGCGTAGTTTTAAAGATATAAGCATACATAGGGACAGACAGACAGCGAAGTGACTTTATTTTATAATATGTAAAGAAGATGCGTGCTCGGGTTTCAAGCGGTTAATTGTGTCTGTAATTACGGTAATAGACCGGTTAACTGAATTCCAGTGAATCTTTATTTGATTGAATAGTAAGTCTTTTAAGAAAATTAAAATTCTCTCTTATTTTAGAACAACATCGCCCTTGACCTTCAACAACATTGACCTTGTACAGGTCAATAAAATAATCACACAAAATTATTTCTAGGGTTCCATACCCAAAGCGTGACCTCTGAGCTTTTTTCGGCGTTTCTTCTCAGAGTAGTCAGATAGAAAACGCCAACCTCATCTAGTTTTAAAATACGAATGACGTGTTTGTACAAACCTACCTGCAGGAATAAAATAATTTATCAAAGAGTGCAAACAGAACCATATTGTACTGCCGGGGTCGCGAGATTTGTTCGAAAGAGTTACATGGCCCTGGCACATGGGCAACTGAAGGAACACGGGTGGGTTTTAGTCAGTAAAAGTCTGACACGCCCTCCCGCTCCCGCCCAAGAGCGAGAGACGTCATTTTATAATTTCCCACCCACAAAAAAAAAGCCTCCATTATCCGCCCGTCTGTCTGTCTCCGTGTATTTTACGGTAGTACGGAACCTTTCATAACCGAGTCAGAGTCGAACTCGACTGGTTATATCAGTTCTGTTACCTAATTTTAAATTTTTCATATTATTTGTTTTTGAGAATATAGAAAAATAAATCCAAAAAATTTATTGATAACCTATATGATAAAGGGTATCTCTAAAAACTAAACATGAGCGCCGCATGGTCAAACGCGTGTTTTTAATTATTATCAACCTGTAAAATACCTATTATTGAATACTAGCTTCTGCCCGCGACTACGTCCGCGTTAAATTTCTTGCTCCCCCGACCCACCCCGTCGCATCGAATCGCCTGCCCAGGTGACGTCTTCGTGTTCGTGACTTTTTAACTAACTTCAAAAAAACGAGGAGGTTATCAATTCGACTGTATTTTTTTTTTTTTTATTATGTTTGTTACCTCATAACTTTTGACTGGGTGAACCGATTTTGATGATTCTTTTTTATTTGAAAGCTGGTACTTCCCGAATGGTACCTTTTTAATTTGGTTCCATTCGGACAATACCTAAAATTTCGGAAGTCGGTGGCAAAAAAACCTTAATTACAGATCCTAAGACACCGACTTCCAAAATTAAAGTTATTTTTCACTTTGTATAGTTTTTTTTTTTAAGGAAAACGGTTGTTATTTTTTTGTAAAAAGTTTTTTTCTTTTTGCTCGGCTGCTAAGGGTCCTAGCGTGATGTTATAGTAGTGTTTAGCGTTCATCGATAAATGGGCCATCCTACATTAAACGTAGTTCCTGGGATTAGTACGTTCAACCAAACAAACTCTTCAGCTTGATAATATTTCGATTTGATTACAATTAAAAACGTTATATTGCGCCAACCTTAAAAGATAGACATGCTATCGCGGACTTTTTTTAGAACTCTTTAAGAGGAACAATTCCGTCATACATGATTGTTGCGTTATTTTAACGGAACCTATCAAAAGGAATAACTTTCCCCGTTTTTGCTACATTTTTCATTGATGCTCCGCTCCTATTGACAAACCAAACTCTTCAGCTTTATAATATTAGTTCATAGAGCAACACGGACCACCGGCGGCGGACCGGAGGGGAGACGCCATAGCGATTTTTCCCGATACAAAACTGTCTGTCATTTTTTGCGGGGGGAAATCTGCTCTACCCACACTTTCTCATATTCTCACACAAAAATAATCGTCTGTTACTACGAAACTCACACATAAAAATTAAAACATACACTAACAATTTCACACACACATAGATACATTATGTGTCGTTACAGTACAATGAGATGAGGCAACTACACTGACAAGTTGCTTACAGCCGTGGTTGCAACTACTGTCGATACGCATTATCGATAAATTCAAGAACTCGGTTCGGAATATTACGTTTAAAAAATGATACAAAGATAGATATTATAATAGAGATTGACTTTATTTATTATGTACTACAATAATTATCATTTAACAAATAAAATTAAGGTTTACGTCATTTTAAAAACTAGTTATAATTGTATCTATCACTGGTTTTTAAAGTGGATTAGTTTTGTATAAATATGAATACATTTTTGTGGGTCTGCTTTTTGACTTGATTGACGAAGTACACGGAGATGTCAACGAATCAGGAATAGTGAGAGTGGCACTAATGGCATCATAGATGTCTGTCATTTGGTAGAGTGAATCATTTTTGATGAGTCTGGAAAATTAGGTTTAAAACTGTTAATTTTTCAAGTTGAGAAATCTAAGCTTCATTTCGCCACTATGATTAATGTGTAGTACATCAGGTAGACTGTACGCTGTTTTACCTTTTCCGTGATATAAAAAACTTCCGGGACAAATACAGTGTAGCGTTAGAGTTGGATTTGGTGCCCTCGACTAATCTCCTCCTATTGTTCGCCAACACATGAAAGTCAGAGGTCTTGAAATGATTTGAGCAAATGACACTATTTCTTGTGGGAATCCAGGTTAGTCTATTATTACAAAATTTCTTCTATGTATCCCTTAAAGGAGATCGGCGATTCCTGGCCCCGATAGACAAAGTATTAGACCATTCGAAAAAATATTGAAATAGTTATAAACCCTACTTTAATTTATCATTTCCTAAAAAAACGTAGGAAAAAGGAATAAAAAAAATAAAAAAGTCAGTTGATGTATTCCTCTCGTTGCAGTTGTCTGATGTTGCCATATTATGCTATTTTTAAATAAAAATGTTTTTCCCGTTAAAAGATTTGTATTACAATGTTCGATTTATATTTCTTTTCACTTAAAAAGTTTTTTTTATGAGTTTATTGCGAAACAATGATTAAAGATAGAGTATTTTTTACTGTCGTTATGTTATTTTAATGATTTTATAGAAAAATCGATTTGCATTTTTGTGAACTGCAACACTCGATACGGCTGTCACTCGTCAATCAATCGGTTGTCAACAACAGATTTCCGGATAGCGTCATAACGCTTGACTTGCGTTATATGTTTATTTTGAGTGCTACATTACCGACCCTTGCTGTGTTTTTGGACAATTGTAGCTGCCTTTTTGACACCTATTTCGTTCTTGGACTCCGTTCTTCCAGAAATACCTATTGACCTTCAAAATCACTAAAACTCATTAACCTAATAAAAGAGCGGGAACAAATGATAATGGGATTTATTGACTATGGTCTGATATAAAGTTTTTTTTTTAATTTTCATATCCCATGTTATTTCGAAAAACTAATTACACAGGGCTATAGACTAATATCACCCCTTGAAAACCCAAATTATTTCATTTTTGTTTATTGAGGCCAAATTTCTTTAGACTCCTTTGCCAAATTTATCGATAACTATCTACTAACAAACCAGTAACAACACTATCGCTCGGTGACAGCGTCTACTCGGAAACAAACTCGGTCGAGCGACTGATCCAGTCGCTCGACCGATCCGCATATTGTATGAGCCCTCATACAATATGCGGATCGGTCGAGCGACTGATGAACGGCCTGTGTTGGTAAACAAATCGTAAACAACACGACCGATAATATTGTAATTTTTAAGTTTTATGGAAGTAAATGGGAATAATGTGATTAAATATTAGTTACATAAGAAAGGTAACGCCATCTTATTGTAAAATAGCTTCTGCCCGCGACTTCGTCCGCGTTAAATTTCTTGTTTCCCCGACCTTTCCCCTCGCGTTGAATCGCCTACCCGTGCGATTTTCCCCGTTTTTGCAACATTTTTCATTACTGCTCCGCTCCTCTTGGTTGTAGCGTGATGTTATATAGCCTATAGCCTCCCTCGATAAATAGGCTACTCAACACAAAAATAATTTTTCAATTCGGATCAGTCGTTCCTGAGATTAGCGCGTTCAATCAAACAAACAAACAAACAAACTCTTCAGCTTTATAATATTAGTATAGATTTGACGTGACAGATCTCTTTTTGCAGCAAAATACAGAACAATTCGTCATTTTTGTAGGACATCAATTTAGTCGCGCAACTAGATTTAGTCTAGTGAGCAGTGCGGCTGCAACTAGTTTTATTATACGCATAGGACCGCGTGGACTTGTACTTTGACAGAGGGGAACGCCTGCGTATGGCTACTCCCCTCTGGTCCGTGTTGCTCTATGTATTAGTTGAAGAAATTAATGCATTATAAGAATGAATGAACAAAAGATTGATTAACTGATAAGAATGGATTGGCTTACTAACAGTGACTTTCATTCAATTTATTGTATAGTCATTCTGATAACAAAGCGGTCAAGTGCGAGTCGGACTTGGTTTCGTACCACAGTAATATTTTTAATACTACATTTATTTATCAACCAGACTACATCGGTTCGTGTGGTGCTGGATTAAAAGATTTACATCACCCTGTTTCATCCCGTGGATGTCGTAAAAGGCGACTGGGGGACTTACTAGAAAATGGGCACCAGCGTTCTCTATGCATTTTCAAAACCATACAGCGATCGCCAACCGGCCAGTTGGCGTCATTATGACAACTGTGGCGATTATGACCCCCCATTGGGGGAGGCCTATGTCCAGTAGTGGACGTCTTTTGGCTAAAAATAAGGTTGGGTAGGCCGCATAAATTAATCATGATGAAACCGACGATAGATCAACGTCTTTTTTATGTGTGTGGGAAATCATCAAATGATGTCTCCCGCTCTGGGTGGAGCGAAGGGCGTGTCAGACTTTTACTGACTAAAACCTACCCGTGTTCCTTCAGTTGCCTATGCCAGGGACACGGTAACTCTTTCGACGAAATCTCGCGAACCTGGCAGGTAGATCGACGTCTGAAATGGTATTTCGAGGAACCACACAGATTTAATAGACATGTCCAGTCACTGCACGCAATTTGTCACTAATGGTGCAGCTCAACTCAGAATGTTTAACATAGTTGAATGAACTTTTGATCATCACACACTCCCTACACACCCACACCCACACACCCACACACCCACACCCGCACCCGCACACCCTGCTTTGCTGTCTAATTTATTATTTGTTTTTAATTTTTATTTGTTTTCTTCGTTATAAAGAGTAATTTTTGTTTTTCATCTCAACATAACCATCTACTAGTAGATTTTTGTATAACTGTAGTTTGTCCGGATAGTTTGGGGGCCTGGAGACCTGTTACACAGGTATTCCTAGTACAGGCTCCAGTCTCCACAACATCAATGTATTTTTGTTACCACTATTATGTACTGTGCTTATCTATACTAATATTATAAAGCTGAAGAGTTTGTTTGTTTGTTTGTTTGATTGAACGCGCTAATCTCAGGAACTACTGGTCCGAATTGAAAAATTCTTTTTCTGTTGGGTAGCCTATTTATCGAGGGAGGCTATAGGCTATATAACATTACGCTACAACTAAGAGGAGCAGAGCAGTAATGAAAAATGTTTCAAAAACGGGGAAAATTTATTCCTTTTGAGAGTTTCCGTTGCGTGCGCTGCGTAAACGGTTAAAGTAACACAAAAAACATATATGACGGAATTGTTTCTTTTAAAAAGTTCTAAAAAAAAGTCCGCGAGAGCATATGTCTATCTTTTAAGGTTGACTCACTATAACTCAAAAGGAGCAAGCAGCAACGAAAAGTGGACGAAAACTAGCAGGCAAATCGATGCGACGGGAAAGGTCAGGGGAGCAAAAATTTCACACGGACGAAGTCGCGGGCAGAAGCTAGTTTATCATAATGTAGTGGAGAAAATAAACGTGTTTTATTATTTATTTATTATAGTTTGAATAAGTTAATTGATTTTCCATTTTGATTGCGTTGCTTTTTTCTAATTTTTCCAGGTCGGTGACTATCTGCACCGCATCATGACAGATCGTGACATGATCCAGCTGCCTATGCAGAGCAGGTTGGGACCCTGGATAGCTTCCCGAAGGACGGAGGAAGTACAGAAGAAATATATGGAGATTGGAGGTGGCTCACCTATCCTAAAGTGGACTAATAGTCAAGGTAAGATTACTAAATTACTGACTTCAATAAAACGTATATATTACTAGCTTTTGCCAGCGGCTTCGCCAGCGTCGAGGTCGGACAATATCCCGCGGGAACGTACTACCCGGGATAAAAAGTAGCCTATGTTTTAATCCAGGTTATAAACTAACTGTGTTCCAAATTTCATTCAAATCCGTTCAGTAGTTTTTGCGTGAAACAGTAACAAACATCCACAGATCCATACATACAAACTTTCGCATTTATAATATTAAGTAGGATTTCCACTAAGTGTATGTTGGTTTATATTAACTTCCTCTGACAGTAATTTACAAGTGAATGCAAACGAACTTGTGTGGGGTAGGTACCATAGGTAAAAATAAAAAAAACAGCCGTCCAAGAACAATACTACACAGCGAAAAATAACTTTTGATATCGGAAGTCGGTGGTTAAAAAACGTCGAAAATACAAAACGAAATACGCCGACTTCCGAAATTATAATAATTTTTCACTTTGTAGTGAGTATTTTTTGGAGTTTACTCCTTAAGAATCAATTTTCATTAAGCCTGGGTATGAAAATGTATGGGGAGTAAAATCAAACTTTCTCCGTAATGTTATGTGTTATGTTTGCTAATCTATATTTCATAATCCATACTAATATCATAAAGCTGAAGAGTTTTTTTGTTTGTTTGGTTGAACGCGCTAATCTCAGGAACTACTGGTCCGAATTGAAGAAATTTTTTTGTGTTGGGTAGCCTATTTATTGAGGGAGGCTATAGGCTATATAACATCACGCTACGATCAAAACGGAGCAACAACGAAAAATGGACGAAAATTGGTAGGCAATTCGACGGAAGGGTCACGGGAGCGAAAATTTGACGCGGACGAAGTCGCGGGCAGAAGCTAGTAGTTGTCGGAGCACTTGACACACACAATTTTACTTTTTGTATTGTTGCTACAACTAATTCCTTTAACAAAGATGTCCTAAACAGCTGACCTCATAACATTTTGTTTCGTTGTTTCCAGGTCAATTGCTAGTAGAAGCGCTGGACAGGTTGCATCCTGCGACGGCGCCACACAAGCACTACGTGAGTTTCAGATACGTGCCTCCCTTCACGGAGGATGCCTTCACTGAACTTGAGAAGTAAGTATTAATAATTCTATTAATGACTAGCTTCTGCCCGCGACTTCGTCCGCGTTAAATTTCTTGTGCCCCCGACCCATCCCGTCGCGTCAAATCGCCTACCCGTACGATTTTCCCCGTTTTTGCATTTTTCATTACTGCTCCGCTCCTCTTAGTTGTAGCGTGATGTTATATAGCCTATAGCCTTCCTTGATAAATAGGCTACCCAACACAAAAAGATTTTTTCAATTCGGACCAGTAGTTCCTGAGATTAGCGCGTTCAATCAAACAAACAAGCAAACTCTTCAGCTTTACAATATTAGTATAGATAAATGATTTCATTTTTTAGGTTTTCAGTAGGTTTTTACAAACACTTTTACACGTCAATCATATTTTTTGGAAACTAGATGAGGTCGGCGTTTCCTGTCTGAGTACTCTGAGAAGAAAGGCCGAAACAAACTCAGAGGCTACAGTCTCTTTTACAGTCCAGACATAATCTTGGTCACATCATGCGAAGACCATGTAGATTGGTGACTGAAATGGTCTTTTGATTGATAAAATACCATAATCAGCCTATAATAATAATAATAAATATGGCGCAAACCTGCAGTATTAGATATTAAGGATCGTAAGGAAGTATGGCAAAGCAAAGAGCTTCACGGTCGCTTTTTCCGGGCTCTCCATGGGCCTGATGTAGACTTTTTGGCGTCCGTATCCTGGCTGCGTTTCGGTGACCTCTTTGGGGAAACCGAAGGTTTTATCTGTGCGATTATGGATGAAGTTATCATGACGAATAATTATCGGAAATACATTGTTAAGGACGGTACGGTTGACATCTGTCGGGCATGCCACCGTCCCGGTGAATCCATCCGACATATTGTTTCCGGTTGTTCTTGTCTTGCTAACGGCGAGTACTTGCACAGACACAATCAAGTAGCTAGGATCATCCACCAGCAACTTGCTTTGCAATACAACCTTGTGGAATCTGAAGTACCATACTACAGGTATGTGCCCGACCCAGTTCTCGAGAATGGTCACGCCACATTGTACTGGGATCGATCTATCATCACAGACAGGACTATTGTAGCCAATAAGCCTGATATTGTGGTGATAGATCGACGAGAGCGTCGTGCAATGATTGTTGATATCGCTGTCCCTCATGACGAGAATCTCGTGAAAGTTGAACAAGATAAAAAAATCAAGTATCTTGACTTAGCACACGAGGTTGTCGACATGTGGGACGTGGATTCTGCAATCATTGTACCGATAATTGTTACAGTAAATGGGCTAATAGCGAAGAGCCTCGACCAACACCTCAGGAGGCTCTCATTGCACGGCTGGGTCAAGGGCTTGATTCAGAAAGCAGTACTCTTAGACACGGCACGTATCGTCAGGAGGTTCCTCTCTCTAGAGCCCTGACCACCGGCAGCTTGGACCCTGCTCCCGATGCCGTTGGGCCACTATTTTTTATATTTTTAAATGTTTTTTGTATAATTTTTGTAAAAATATTTAAAAATATACTTAATATGTAAGAAAATAAATAAATAATAAATATTATTATTATTATAGGCTAATCAATATTATTTTTTATATTTTTAAATGTTTTTTGTATTTTTTTTTTGTTGTAAAAATATTTAAAAATGTAATGAAATATGTAGAAAAATAAAAAAATAATAATAATGCCTTAGGACAATGTAATGGATAATGTTCCCACTGCTGTTTTGGGGAAACAGTTACAACTACAATATCCACCTCCACTCGGCATTTGTGATCCAAAAAAGAGCATTAAGGACAATGTTGCGTCTGAAACAGACAGATTCGTGCAGGGACTACTTTATCAAGCTCAACATTCTAACAGTGCCGTGTCTCTATATCCTGGTATTGTTAACCATGTTTGTCAAAAATTTGCATGAAACCAATGAGCAGAAACTAGTTAGATATAGTACTCGTAGGGAAGACCTACCTGCCACGATCCAACCTAAATTGAATGTGGTTGATCATAGTCCTAGAGTGCAATCTGTCATTTTATACAAGTTGCCAATAGAATTTAAAAACATGAACAGAATGACCTTTTTTAAAAACAAATTGAAGACATATTTATTGAAGGCTATTCGACAAAAGACAAACACAATTAAATGATTTGTAAATGATGACTTTCTGTGTTTATATAATTTATTTTTATATTAATTTTTGAATTTTAAATCTTTATGCAGTTTTATTATTGTTTATATAATTTATTTTTATATTAATTTTTGAATTATAATCTTAATGCAGTGTTATTATTTAATGTTTTTGTTATTAATTTTATGACATATACATATATTTTACTAGTGATATTGTTATATTTTAAAAACGTGATGAATTCTAAATATGAATGCAGTGAATGTAGTATTTTTTATTATTATTTATTTTATTTGATCTATGATATGGTACTTAAAATGTTTCAACACAAAGTATTTTGTTATGAAATAAATGACTTATGACCTCCTTCGAGCAATCCACTACGCGGGGCCAGTGCGGTTGGTAGATGTCACATGTCTTCGAATTGTTGGTTCTTGGTCATGTCGGTTACGTCACGTTTCCCTTCACCGTTTTGAGAGCAGTGGTGATGAAATAATTTACACTAAGTAATGCGCCTGCTTGGGTTCGAACCAATGACCACAGCTCATAAGTAGCGAACATTACCACTGGGCTACCACTGCTCTATGTTTATTATTTTCTATATTGAAGGGCTTGTGGTTAAGTAATAACAGCAGCACGGAGCGATCGATCTGGTTAAGCTACGCTTGGCGAGGTTGGTTCGTGGATGGGTGGTCATACATACCAAGTCGTCTTATCTAAATTGCGCATTGTTTCACCAGAGGGCAGAGGTGTACCTATAGGGACACCCACATTTCGCTTGTTATGTTTAAGTCCCATGTAATAGGGGGCGACCCTATTGCCATCAACCGGGTACTAATCCAGACTCCGGGCTGCTACTGAGAAATTCCTGATAGAAAAACTAAATAACACTGGCTGACCTGGGAATCGAAACCAGGACCTCATGCTCAGCAGGAGCACTTGCGACCACTAGACCATCCTGCCAGGGTCGTGAGATTTATTCCAAAGAGTTACCGTGGCTATGGGTAACTGAAGGAACACGGGTGGGTTTTAGTCAGTAAAAGTCTGATACTACCGCTCCGCCCAGAGTGGGAGACGTCATTTGATGATTTCTCACCCTCAAAAAAAAAACCACAAGACCAATGATGCAGACATAACATGTTTTTATTACAACGAATCTTTTTTTTTTAACAAATCTCCAGCATGCGTAGCATAATCACCGTAGAAATGGGTTTTGTCGATGGAAGAATAGACAAAATTACAGATTGTAGAAAGATTAAAGATTGTATAAAGATTTGTACCGTTTTATGCTGGCGTAGCATGGCAATTCTATCTCTATTCTACCAATAATAGACAAAGTTCTTTCTATGGTGGTAATGCTACGCGTGCTGGCATCCTTTTCCAGGGCCACTTCGATCCGACCTTGCAATACGCGTCTAGTTCATCTCGCCACCTTGTCCTATTAACATGATTAATTTAATTTCCTTTTTTCTTGTTTACAGCGATGGTGTGGAGAGAGCAATTATATTCTCTCAGTACCCACAGTACAGTTGTGCGACCACAGGATCCAGTCTCAACGCCGTTGCAGACTTCTATAAGACAAGGTAAATATAAAATATTAATTTTTCAAGCTATATGGTGCCGGACGTTAAGAATATTCGTTTATTTCTTTTTATTTATTTCGTTATTTCTTCCCGTGAGTGTCGTAAAAGGCGATTATGGGACTTACTAGAGAATGACCTGTTAGTCTAGTGGTTAGTGACCCTGACTGCAAAGACTGAGGTCGTGGGTTCGATTCCCACCCAGGACAAATCTTTGTGTGATGAGCACAATCATTTGTTCTGTGTCTGGGTGTAATTTATCTAAATGTAATGTACTTAGATATATAAGTATGTTTATCAGTTGTTTGGTTGCCATAGTATACAGGCTCTGCCTAGTTTGGGATCAGATAACGGTGTGTTGGTTGTCCTGAGATATTTATTTAGATATTTAATGGGCAGCAGCGTTCTCTACGTATTTTACCACCGATTAGAATAATGATGATGAATTTCCGTTAACCCATTGAATACCGTAAGACACAATTAAAAACCATTGTGTCTATATGCCGCCTGTTGGTCTAGTGGTTAGTGACCCTGACTGCTATGCCGGAGGTCGTGGGTTCGATTCCCACCCAGGACAAATGTTTGTGTGATGAGCACGATCATTTGTTCTGTGTCTGGGTGTAATTTATCTATAATATGTATGTATTTAGAAATATATAAGTATGTTTATCAGTTGTCTAGTACCCATAACACAAGCTCTGCTTAGCTTGGGACTAGATGGCGTTGTGTGATAGTTGTGGAATATTATTATATTATATTATATTATACCAAATGTGTTAGTGAATACCGACGGCCGCCATGGCTCACGCACAATGGTCCACTCAAAGAACTAAGTGCGGAAACCAAACCCCCATAACATAGAACATAGATACCAAATGTGGTATCTCAGGGAATTTGAGGTTAATATTATAAAAGGTGGCATGACATCTACCATGAATTCAAAACAGTAAAACCTGGGTAAGTGGGATTTAAAGAGACCTGTATTGTTTATCACTTATTAGACTTTTAATTTACCCAGTTTCCCAAATAGGCTGATGGTGAGCGAGCGAATTCGCGATCCGTATGATGTGTTGCCTGACGTTAAAAACCACCCCATTTCTTCCCGTGGGTGTCGTAACAGGCGACTAAGGGACTTACTAGAGAATGGGCAGCAGCGTTCTCTATGCATTTTACCACCGTACTGCGATCGCCAACCCGCCTGCCAAGCGTGGTGATTATGGAAAACCCCCCTTTAGGGGAGCAGTAAACGTCTTCCAGCTGATTTTTTTTTAAATGTTTCATACTTTTTTTTTTGTTTGCAGGCCTGTACCAAAAAATATACAATTCAGCTTGATAGAAAGATGGGCGACTCATCCGTTACTAGCCAGAGTGTTCGCAGAGAGGATCCAAGAGAAACTAGAATTGTTTGCCCCAGACATTAGAGACAATGTTCTTATATTGTTCACAGCGCATAGTTTGCCTTTGAAGGTTAGTATTTTAACATCATTATGAGTTTCTTGCTGGTATCCCAATTTATATGGGTTCGAAACAACATTATATCTCTAGGGGCAACGTAATAACAGTCAGATTGGTCGATCCACCCAGTTAAGCTGCGATTGCCAGGGTTAACCGGTGGATGGAGCTTGGGGCTAAACTCAGTTGTTATTTTTTAGTTGAGCTGAGCTAGTTTAAGTCAAACATGGTGCCACGTTGCGTTGGTTCAGTTTTTAACCGACTTAAAAAAGGAGGAGGTTCTCAATTCGTCTGCATTTTTTTTGTATGTAATTTTTTTCTGTGATATCTCCGGGAATTGTAGCTCGACTATGAAAATATATTTTTTAATGGATAGGTTATGCTGACGACCCGTAACGACAGCTATTAATGCTGATTATGCTTATGAATTAAAATTCCTCAAAAGATCATTTCAGACACCAATCCACATGATCTGACCAAGATTATGTCTGGTCTTAAAAAGAGACTGACCTCTGAATTTGTTTCAGCCTTTCTTCTCAAAGTAGTCAAATAGGAAACGCCGACCTCATCTAGTTTTAAAACATGTTGGCCGTGTAAAAGTGTTTTTACAAACCTTTTTACAGAAATAAAATCATTTATTTATTAAACGGCACACCAACACCATATAATTGCAAAGATAAAAACATAAAGTGATGGCGGATCTTTAGTTCTGTGTAAATACATCACTTATAGGCATGCAAAACATTCTTATTAAAAGTTAAAAACTGTTCGATTACATTTTCAAACTATTAAAATATTACAAATTGAGATTTTAAAAATAAAATTAAAATTGACAGATTTCGTCACATGACACTAAAACAATAAAACCGTAAAATTAAATTGACTATTCACTAATAACGCAAAAAAAATGAATCCACACTAATATTATAAATGCAAAAGTAACTCTGTCTGTCTCGCTTTCCTGCTAAAACTACTGAAGCGATTCAAATGAAATTTGGTACACAGATAGTTTAAAGCCTGAGAAAGGACATAGGCTACTTTTTATCCCGGTAGTATGTTCCCACGGGATTATTTGCGATGTCCACGCGGGCGAAGCCGCTGGCAAAAGCTAGTAATGAATAAAATAACATAAAGATAAGCAAATAAATGATAAAATAAAATACAATGTCGTTTCTAACTCTAATTTATCATTGTTACAGGCTGTGTCAAGAGGCGACACGTACCCTCACGAGGTTGCAGCAACCGTTTCTAATACAATGTTGCAGTTAGATGCTCCGAACCCTCACAGACTGGTCTGGCAGTCCAAGGTGGGACCCTTGCCGTGGTTACAACCCTATACCGATGATGCTATTAAGGTAAATATTTTTTGTTCTAAGTCGTGTAATCAAGTATGAAGTTGAGACATCAAATGTGGTTGCAGTTATTGTCAGTTCCAATAATCTGTACTAAAATTAAAAAGAGGAAAGATTTGTTTGTTTGTTTGTTTGAATTCAATTGGTTCCAAAACTACTGGACCAATTTGAAAAATTCTTTCACCATTAGAATCCTACATTATCCTTGATGAACATAGGCGATATAATATTTACATAAAAGTTAGAGATCCGTATGAAAACTTCGATAATGTGTCGAAGGGCGGGCGTTTTGGGGGGACTGTCTTTTGTAACTTTGACGTTCAAAAAGTGCTGACTCTCAGCCTAGTTTGAATAAATGACTTTTGATTTTGAAATGTAACCCAAGGTGTGAAAAAAATACCAGAAAGAAAATCCTAATATCGCTTACGCTGCGGAAACTATTGACAATAGAGCAAAGTAATGTCTAGTAGGTAAAGAGTCAGTTGTATAGAGGACATCAATATCTACAAAAAAGTCCACGAAGGTATATATTTATCTCCTAAGGATAACCCACAGTAACCATTTTTATCTTTTACAAAATATTAGAAAAAAATTGGGTTATTTACCAAGCTATTTTAAACAATACAATATTATTTCTTATCCAATTAAATACATTAGGTACGTTGTGCATTTCATGTAGATCAAAATTGCCCCTACAGCACATTATTAAAATGAATATCTTGGAAGATATCAGAGATTTAAAAAGTCCGTCCCGGTTGGCAGAAGTCGGCGGACGCGGGTATAAAATTATTAATCACTCCACACTGCCCCACATTAGTATCTACATTGCACCCGTGCGAAGCCGGGGCGCTAGTATTTGATAAAAGTGTAAATAACTAACGCAGAAACTTATCTGTACTTGTGATTGATTTGTTTTTATTGGCACTACAAATTGAGTGTTTTGTTTTGATTACTTGAGTATTCCGAAATTTTAATTTTAAATCCCCTAAAGATTTTTTTTTTTATTTGACAGTTGAGGTTAATTTTGATGACCTCAATTATTATTCGCTGAATGTATAGAATTCTTAAACTAGGCACCAGTCTGTATCTTGGTGACCCAACACTACAGACAAGTTAATAATTACACTAGCGTAGGATTGTAACCTTTTCATAAGTTTATTACAAAGAAATCAGGAAATTTACAATAATGTGACTACAAAGAAAATAAATATACATACATAAACTTACGCCTTCTCCTCATAAGGGGCCATCCATAAATTACGTCACACGTTAAGGGGGGGGGGGGGGTCGACGAATTGTGACATTGTGTGACAAGGGGGTGGGAGGGGCCCTAAATTTTGTGACGTCACATTTCAAAATTGAATATACATATTTAAAACACGAAATATGAACTACGAAAGAAAATTTAAAAAAAAATTCAATGTCTAGATGTAACATTGCAAAACATGTGACGTCACACTAGGGAGGGGGGGTCTCACAAATGTGTCCAGCTGTGACAAGGACGGGGGGGGGGGGGGGTCAAAAAAATCATGAAATATGTGTGACGTAATTTATGGATGGCCCCAAAGGGTAAGCAGAGACTACAGAACGCCACCTACTACGACCTTTACACACTCCTTTTGCCTCGTTTACGTTCATACATCTGGTCATACACACACGCCGGTTGCGAGTACTACGCACCTGACCCTTCTGAAGATCAAACATTTTTGATACTTTTTCGTTACAGGCATACGCAAAACAAGGCAACAGACACCTCCTACTGGTTCCTATTGCTTTTGTCAACGAACATATTGAAACTCTACACGAATTGGACATTGAATACTGTTATGATGTCGCTAAAGAGGTAAGATATTGATAAATTATTGTATTTCTGTAAGTAGGTTTGTTCCATTTCTTATGGTGGGTGTCGTAAGAGGCGACTAAGGGACTTACTAGAGAATGGGCAGCAGCGTTCTCTATGCATTTTACCACACCGGTTACCAGTACTACGCACCTGACCTTTCTGAAGAACGTTACCAATAAGGTCACTATATGTCCTCCTAGGGCGTCCCCCCTTCCGGCATGTCCAGTCACATCTACCTTGTATATTAGTACGTAAAATTGTTTAAAAAATAATAAAAAACACGCTTCCATAGTTAACCAAACTAAAAAGTAGAAAATAAAGGAAAAAAGCGTAGGGTGCTAGTTTTTAAAAACTGTTATTTATTTTCTATTTTTTAGGGTGTTTCGAATTTTGTGGCGTATGTCAGCGTAGTTTTCGAAGAGAGTGTTTTTTTGTTATCCTGGTAACCCCGGCAAGGATAATGACACAAATTTATAAAACTATTGTATTGTCATCGGTCCTTGATAGATATGCCAAATTTCAAGTTAATCCGACGTTTTTAAGGGGGTCAAAATCATGTTCAAAGCTACATAGGCACATACTAACATACGTATGAAACTAATAAAAGTGTATTAAAAATATTTTTGTTCATATTTTCAGGCTGGTATCAAACAAATAGAGAGGGCAGCGACGCCGAACAATCACCCAACATTCATAGAAGCGTTGTCTGACATCGTCATACAGAATCTTGAATCTGGACACAAAGTGTCTAAGCAGTTCTTAACAAGGTAAGACTGAATATTTAGTACATCTATACTAATATTATAAAGCTGAAGAGTTTGTTTGTTTGTTTGGCTGAACGCGGTAATCTCAGGAACTACTGATACGAATTGAAAAAATGTTTTTGTGCTGGGTAGCCTATTTATTAAGGAAGGCTATATTATATCACGCTACGATCAAAAGGAGCGGAGCAGCAACGGAAAATGGACGAAAACTGGCAGGCAATTCGATGCGACGGGAAAAATTTGACGCGGACGAAGTCGCGGACAGAAGCTAGTTGAGAATAAAGTACAGTTAGAGACTTGATTATCCGGCCCTGAGTTACACGGATTCGCGATTATCCGGACTACCAACCGCGGTTAAATAACTTTATGCCTTCAAGTCGAATTCATGCATGCACAGACTTCAACGCCATCTAGTCCCAAGCTAAGCAGAGCTTGTGTTATGGGTACTAGACAACTGATAAACATACTTACTTATATATTTCTAAATACATACATATTATAGATAAATTACACCCAGACACAGAACAAATGATCGTGCTCATCACACAAACATTTGCCCTGGGTGGGAATCGAACCTGCGACCTCCGGCATAGCAGTCAGGGTCACTAACCACTAGACAAACAGGCCTGTCATATCACATGTTGGATCTTGCAGTACTAGAAAATAATTATGTCATCACGTAATAATTTCTTACTAAACGTTGTTTGTTTGTTATTTTTAATAGTTATAGCATTATGTCATCATTCTCCCGCCCTTATCCCAATTTATTTGTGGTCGATGCAACATGTCTTTTTCTTCCACACTTCTCTATTAGTCGTCATCTCAGTAGTCACCCCCTTTCTATCCATATCATAATTCACACAGTCCATCCATCGTTTCTTTGGTCTCCCTCTACTCTCATAGCCATCGACATTCATACTCAATACTTTCCTCACGACATTTTCCCCATTCCTCCGTATCACGTAACCATACCATGACAGTCGATTCCCACACTCTTATACAATTGTTCTTGTATACTTACCAAGTGGTCTTAAGCAAAGGACAAGACCTTATTAGTGTTTTAGAGATAACTTCAATAATGCATTATTTTTTTTCACTTAGTTCATGTTGTATTTTAGATAAACCTACATGGGCACTTTTATGAAACGTCAGAAGCTAGGACGATCCCAATTTGTTGATTCCTATGGAGAAGATCAACGGTTTTGGTGTACTATTGAAAATTTGAATATAACATTTTGTAGTAATAGAACTCTTTTAATTCTGATCTAGCCCGCTCTCTGCTAATCTACTACGAGGGCCAGTGCGTGTTGATAGATGTCACATGTCACGAATTTTTAGTTCTGAGACATGCCGGTTTCCTCACGTTGCTGTCTTTAACCGTTATGAGAGCAGCGGTTATGAAATTATTTCTTAAATAAAACCGGCCAAGTGCGAGTCGGACTCGCGCACCGAGGGTTCCGTACAAACCTGTAGGTATTTTCGGTTTAAAAATATATATATTTTTTAATTTTTATATTTCAGTTGATTGAATGTAAGGTAAATTGCGGTTTGCGATTTATGACATTTAAAAAAAAAACTACTCACTCGATCTCGTTCAAACCAATTTTCGTAGGTAGTTTACATGGTAATGTATATCACATATTTTTTTTAGTTTTGTCATTCTCTTATTTTAGAAGTTACGGGGGGGGGGGGACACACATTTTACCACTTTGGAAGTGTCTCTCGCGCAAACTATTCAGTTTAGAAAAAAATGATAATAGAAACCTCATTACCATTTTTGAAGACCTATTCATAGATACCCCACACGTATGGGTTTGATGAAAAAAAACATTTTGGAGTTTCAGTTCTATGTATGGGGAACCCCAAAATTTATTGTTTTTTTTCTATTTTAGTGTGAAAATCTTAATGCGGTTCACAGAATACACCTACTTACCAAGTTTCAACAGCATAGCTCTTATAGTTTCGGAATAAAATGGCTGTGACATACGGACGGACAGACAGACATGACGAATCTATAAGGGTTCCGTTTTTTGCCATTTGGCAACGGAACCCTAAAAAATACATACATAAACTCCCTCCTTTTTCCCATGGGGATAGGCAAAAACTACAGAACGCCACCTGTTACGATCCTTCATACTACTTTTGCCTCGTTTACGTTCATACATCTGGTCATACACACACGCCGGTTACCAGTACTACGCACCTGACCTTTCTGTAGAACATCACCGATAAGGTCACTATATGTCAACAATAATTACGTCATATTTACACGCTTTAATTAGGTCGACCTGTATGTAACTAACTATGTAATGGCATCTAAGGTAACTAATTTAACTATCTTCCAAGGATTGTAGCGTCATGAAAATTGGCAGCTGTATATAGTTCTGATGACAATACAATAATATGGTACTGTCGAACTGATCTGATGATAGAGCCGGAAGATATGAACATGATGGAAGATCGTATCATAGCTGTGTTTGGCCTTGTTAGAAAAGTCTTGTAATGAACATTGACGACGATTAGGTTTCAAGGTCTGATGATGAAGCCGGAAGATAGGCACTGGCACTCCATGATAGAATATCGTATCATAGCCGTGTTTGGACTTGTTAGAAAGGTCTTGTAATGAACTTTGACCACGATTAAGTTTTTGGTTTTTACGTGTATTTATAAAAGTGTGTTTTTTAAACTATAAATTTATTTTTCAGGTGTCCTCATTGCGTGAGCCCCAGATGTTTACAATCTAAGGAGTTCTTCAAGGAGTTATGTGGGGAAAATGACAACACGAAAGATAAAATTAAAGAGATTGAACAACTTAGGAGTTAAATATAAATAATTTTTATTCAAAGAGATATGCTACCGATGTGAAAATAACTACTATATACATAATCTTTTGCTTACCTTTTCCAATTATGTTGGGGTCAGCTTCTAGTCTAACCGGATGCAGCTGAATACCAGATTTTACATGGAGCGACTGCCTATCTGACCTCCAAAACCCAGTTACTGGGTAACACTATACCCCTCGGTAAGACTATTTGTCAGACTTTCAGTTTTCTGACTACTAGCACAAAATAGTGCTTTTAGGTAATATGTATCAACGAAGTTGATATTTTAATCACAAAAAAGTACAACAAAATATTTTATTACTATCAAATCTAAACTGTAGGTAATGGAAATAAGTTTTAAAATACCGTGGTTTATAAATTTTTAAATGGCTATTTCAAACTCGATTTTAGAATTAACTAGTTTCGCCTAGGCTAAACCAGTTCTCCTTTCTCATCAACATAATGACTGTATATGTTTATGTGAAACAGTTTACAACGGTTAAAGTTTCACATTGAAATGATATCATGACACTATATCGCTACATTTTTACCGTAGTAGGCTGTACATGCTGTTTCTTTTGTCTTTTCTGCAAAAGTCTATATTGGTTTGTAGGGAGAACTAGTTTGGGCTAGGCGAAACTAGTTCATTCTAAAATCAGTTCTGGCCAGTACCAGCTGTATTGTAGAAACTTTATGAAGAAAATTTCTTGGGGTGACTTATTGTAATGATTTTTATTTAATTGGTGTAAGCGAATATTTGTTAATTTATAGTGTCAGATTTCCAATACATATGTATTTGTGCATTTAGAGGTCTAAAGAAACAAACGTGACGATTTTTTACTATAATTCCTAAAACCGCTAAAACCTCATTAGGTTTAAGGTTTTAAACTCTCTTTTATTTAAAAGGCACTATCGTTAACATACACAATTGCGTAGATAATTATTAATACTTCAAATGGTACAAGATTATTTTGACGGCTAAATGACATTGACGGGGGCATTGTTCTATTCTATTTAAAAAAAAAGAAATGTTTATTTCTGTGAGTAAATCATAAAAGACACTTTTACACGTCAATATTTTAAAAACTAGATGGCGCCGGCATTTCCGAGGTGACTGTTCCCTAAGAAGAAATGCCGAAACAAACTCAGAGGTCACGGTCTCTTTTAAAGTCCAAACATCATTATAGCGATCCTAAGCAGGCGCATTACTTTGTGTAAACTAATTCATCGCCACTGCTCTCAAAACGGTGAAGGAAAACATCGTGAGGAAACCGGCATGTCTTAGAACCAAAAATTCGAAGACATGCGACATCTACCAACCCGTACTGGGCCCGCGTGGTGGATATGGCCCACTCCCGAGAGGAGGCCTGTATCCCAGAAGTGGGAACATTATAGGCTGGCGATGATGCTGCAGCCGCAAAGCTAGCTAGCATGCAACATTAATGCACGCACGCATGCGCGCATATAACTGGCATTCACGACTACATCCGCGTTAAATTTCCTGTTTAAACTACATAATATCGAGCGCGGCAAAATGATAAAACAAAATGGCGGCGGGTCATTATACCTCATAGGTTGATGGTCCTGTCACTGTCAATGTAATTTAGGCGCCAAAAGATCCTTGTAAACTCTATGGTTTTGACAAGAATACAGATAAATGGTGCATTTTTTTTTTGTTCTTCTGTAAACCTCAAACATTGAAAAGCATTTGTTTTTTGTTTTATATAAAATGTTTATAGTTTTACAGAAATGTGTGATTATTTGTAAATAGAGGTGTATGGTGTTTTTGTGTTAATAAATGTGTTTATTTCTTATTTAATATTTTGTTTTATTAAAAGGGACGCATCAAATATTCTTAAGTTGACTATTTCATAAAAAAGTTATACAACCGAATTAAATGAAGTTATGAGGGTTGCAATGTTGACTTAAATGATAATAATTATGTACCTAATGAAATGTTTGAGACTAGTTTTAGCCCAGTAGTGGGAACAGCCGTGACTTACAGGTTGTAGGCCGTAGGTTCGAGCCCAGACAAGCGCTTCCTTTGTGTAAATAATTTCATCACCTCTGCCCCCAAATCATGGAAAAAATCGAGAGGAACGCATGTTCTAACCAAAAATTCGAAGACATGTGACTTCTAGCAACCCGCACTCAGTAAGCAACGGCCCACTCCCTCTCACAGATAGGAGGCCTGTGTCCCAGCGATGGGAACATTATAGGCTGATTATATTTGACACAATCACGAATCATTTTATAATCGAAATACAACCTTGTAACAGACTTGCACATTGCACAAAAAAAAATCGCGCGCTCCCTAATGGCGCTCTCCCTAACCCTGAAGTTTCCTTCTTCCTCCAAACAGTTTCTGAGATAGGAACGCGTTGCGATAAACGACAGCGTCTCCACGAACTTGTGGATCCTGCTTAGTCTGTTAAGTTATAACAGGTAAGAATCTCATATTGATCAGGTTTTAATGCTACTTATTTCAAGTTTTAGTTGAATTATCACGGGCGCCGGCAAGTTTGTTTCCAACAGGGCTGCTTCTTGCCAGGGTACCAAGATCTGTGAAAAAGTTACCGTGGCCCTGGCCCAGGCAATTGAAGGAACATGGGGGGGGGGTTTATTCAGTAAAAGTCTGACGCGCCCTGCCGCTCCGCCCAGAGCGGGAGAAGTCATTTAATGTTTTTTTTTATTACATCTACATTTTGTTTTGAATCCAGGGAGATGCAATAACGGCCAGCACCCCGCTGTTGGCGCCTATATGAAATACGCACGAAGCTACTACGAACGTAGTTAAAAAAAAAACAATTCTCGGCCATCACCAAAAGATGACGAAACAAGATCCTCTACACATGTAAAACTAGCTGATTACATATTTAGCGCGCGTGTGACATATTGACCGTTTGACGTAACCACACGTGACAGCACTGTCAATGAGTTAAGCGAAAGTTATTTGTACTTGTAGTACTAACTGAAGCACTTACGTATCGTGTCAAATAACGTCATTATATCTAGCGGTGGAATTTTTCCGCGTACTTTGTCTTCAACGCACTTCTTAGCGCCGAGAATTCCTGCCAAGGTCGCGTTTGTTCGAAAGACTTACCGTGGCCCTGGCACAGGCAACTGAAGGGACATGGGTGGATTTTAGTCATTAAAAGTCTGTCACGCCGTCCCGGTCCGCCCAGAGCGGGAGACGTAATTTCATGATTTCCCACCCACAAAAAAAAGGCGCCGAGATTTAAAAATCAAACTGATTTTTCGACGCTGGTGATGCACTCTGATGGATTCTAAATGCTCTTTTCAACACAGAACTGAAAATCCAGTGTACGGTAAATCCTGCCACGATATTGTTTCGTCTGTGTTTACGTCGATTTAGCCCAGGTCAGAGAGAGCCTGGAGAGAGCATGGTAGCGCGTCAAAAAAATGCTCTGTTGCATTTTGAACTCTACGGGCTAAGCTGTGCGGAAATCCAGTGCTTGGCAAGGAATCGCCTGTGGGTACATGAGCTTATCCAGGAGCTGGGTTGTGGAGATCAGGTAGTCGCTCCATGTAAAATACTGATATTCAGATGCATCCGATTAGATTGGAAGACGACCCTAATAAAGTTAGGAAAAGGCTAGCAGTCTGACTTAGGGTAAGTAATTAAGAGCAGCGGCGGCCCACTATAGTCTGTGCTAGATGTGAAAAAAATTAAAGTCGTTGACACCTGCCTACCAATGTATTCAAATTACCGTTTTGACCGTGCTAGCGACACTTTCCTTACATTATTTTCGTATCGTTTTCAAATATTTGAATACATTGGAAGGCGGGTGTCAACGACTTTTATTTTTTTCATACTAGCTTTTGCCAGCGGCTTCGCCCGCGTGGAGTTCGGAAAGTACCCCGCGGGAACGTACTACCTGGATAAAAAGTAGCCTATGTGTTAATCCAAGTTATAAACTAACTGTGTTCCAAATTTCATTCAAATCCGTTTAGTAGTTTTTGCGTGAAAGAGTAACAAACATCCACACATCCATACATACAAAGTTTCGCATTTATAATATTAGTAGGATCTGGCACAGACTATAGGAACATATAACGTAGGTTCTAACCAGGCAGGCGCTTTACACTGTGTAAATAATTTCATCACCACTACTCTCAAAACAGTCAAGAAAAACTTCGTGAGGAAACCGGTATGACCTAGAACCAAAAATTCAAAGACATATGACATCTACCAACTCGCGCTAGCCCGCGTGGTATATTACGGTCCACTCCCTCTCAAAGAAGGGAGGCCTGTGTCCCAGCAGTGGGAACAATATATCCTGATTAAAGTATTTAAGTACATGCTGAATATGCCTCACTCGCGATCTCAGTTGTCCTTTCGACCTGTATATCACCTCCATGTAAAACAAATGCATATTAATAGACGCGCATGCACATGCCGAAGATTTATTTATTATCATCATTTCAGCCGAAAAACGTCCACTGCTGGACATAGGCCCAAGCACCGCCACTTCAACCGGTTCTGTGCTTCTAGCATCCAACGGATTCCTGCGGCCTTCACCAGGTCATCGGTCCATCTTGTGGGTTGCCTTCCAACGCTACGTCTTCCAGTACTAGGTCGCCACTCCAGAACCTTCCGACCGCATCGGCCATCTGTTCTGCGAGCAATGTGCCCTGCTCGCTGCCACTTAAGTTGAAAATGCCGAAGGTTACCTCACTGCGATACATAGCGATTGTAGCTGAAAGCCGTGGTCATTCATTCCGTTCCAGCCTGCTATATATGCCTAGCTGCCATCTTCCAGCGATGTCCCTGAGCCGAGGTCCTGAACCCTACAGGAATGCCTTTAGCGTGTAGCCGCTTTTTTTATGGGTGGGAAATCCTCATATGACAAATCTCGCTCTAGGGTGGAGCGGAAGGGCGTGTCAGACTTTTACTGACTAAAACCCACCCGTGTTCCTTCAGTTGCTCATATGCCAGGGTCACGGAGCGTGTAGCCGCTCTCATCATTTCAGCCAAAAGACGACCACTGTTGGACATAGGCTTGCCCCAATTAGGGGAGGTTTGCTATAATCGCCACGCTTGGCAGGTGGGTTAGCGATCGCAGTATGGTGGTAAAATGCATAGAGAACGCTGCTGCCCATGCTCTAGTAAGTCCCTTAGTCGCCTTTTACGACACCCACGAGAAGAAATTGGATGGTGCTATTCTTTACGTCCGGCACAAGACGGAACAGTCGCTCTAGTTGTACGTTTTATAAGCCATGGCTGAAGGCCTTAATTTATTAAAGTAGCCACAGGCAAGTCCGGTTAAGCAGCCGACAACCACATAGGTTAAAATGCGAGATGTATAATTTCCAACAAAAAAGAGCCGTTGTCGTATGCCACATAAAATTCTTCATCATTATTATCAGCAGTCTATAATGTTTCCACTGCTGGGACATTGGCCTCCTCTCGGTGAGAGGGAGTGAGACATTATCCACCACGCGGGCCCATTGCAGGTTGGTAGATGTCACATGTCTTCGAATTTAGTGTGGGTTGATAGATGTCACATGTCTTCGAAGTTTTGGTTCTAGGACATGCCGGTTTCCTCACGATGTTTTCCTTCACCGTTTTGAGAGAAGTGGTGAAGAAATAATTTACACAACGTAAAGTCAAAGGACTCAGACGTACATAGAAGCACAGTTCTTCAGGATTATTTGTGCCGATTCTACTGGGGACATGTCCCCACGGTTAGTTCTCGCTTAGCGGCGCTGACGGCAGAATCATTCTCGCGCTCACTCACTCTCGTATTCTCGCGCTCACTCACTCTCGTAGGCTCAAGCAACGAATTCAGATGCCCGCACCCCGCACCGCAGCGCGACTGCAGCGCTGCCCAAGCGGCTGTTTGGGTCGCCTTAAGTTTGTTTTCAACCCGGCCATAAGAACTGTGCTTCTATGTACGTCTGAGTTCGTTGGTAAAGTGCCCGCTTGGGTTTGAACCAACGAACTGCAACTAGTAAGTAGTAGTCGCGGTTGTAATCACTGGGTCACCACTTCTCCATTAAAAATTAAATTCTTGATTCATGCTTTTTAGAGCGTGATTTTTCAGAAGACGGATTTTTATGTTTTCTTATTCTGTCCGATTAGTAATTAAGTAGGTATAAAGATATGCCCATGAATAAACATATGGATAGTTTCAAGTTTATGCTAATAGAGTCAAATGTCTACAAGCAATTCGCTGACTCAGCACTTAATTATACCATGGATACACCCTTGTTTGGTCACTTAGCAACACCCTAGGCATTGGCTGCATACCTATCTCACATATGTACCTACCAACAAAACTCACTACCCGTTAGTCAACATAAACTGGTGTTATAATATCAGCCTATAGATACTGCCCCTCTGCAAAGCAAAGGCCATTTCTAATACTAAGGATTACGTGAAGAAATCCTTGTGGAGCCGGACGTAAAGAATAGCATCACCCCATTGCCTTCCGTGGCTGTAGTAAAAGGCGACTAAGGGACTTATTAGAGAACTAGCTTTTGCCCGCGGCTTCGCCCGCGTGTATGTCGGAAATTATCGCAAGAGGACGTATTACCGCGGTAAGAATGTATTAATCCATGTTATACATACATAAAATTACGCCTTCTTCCCATGGGGGTAGGCAGAAATTACGGAACGCCACCTGCTACGATCCTTACATATCATGTGTGTTTGATGTACTTAAAATAAAACTAATAGTATTCAAAGTAAGAAGACTGCGACATAGGGCTGGATTGAATTGAATATAAGTCTTACTGGTTTTTCTTAACGCTCCTATTCTACCTATACAGACACTCAATTATTTACCAGACATCAAATTAAACATAGTTATAAGAATAGTACTTTGGCCAGTGGCTTTGCCCGTATAGCTTTCGGAAAATATCACTCGGAAACCTACTACCGGGATAAAGTATCCTATGTATATATATGGTAAGTATCCAGGATAACCAAAAATCCAAATCCATCCAAAAATCTAAACATCTAAGCAATATTTCGCGGTCTCTTACTTGGAATAATACAATTAGGTTTATTTTGAGTACTTCGAACACACAGGATATTCGCATTTACTATGAAGCCAAAGTAATATGAATTACAATATTACAATCCTATTAATCCTGCACTACCCGACCGCTACCAACCGGGACGGCCGGCCGGCCGGACGCGGGAAGGCCCGCTAGCCGCTCTGCGGCGATTTTATTATAGTCTCTGATATCTTCTAAAATATTAATTTTAATGATATGCTGTAAAGGGCAATTTTGATCTACATGAAATGCACAATTTATTTAAGGTACTTAATTGGATAAGGATTAATGCTGTATTGCTTAAAATCGCATTCATAAATAAGCCATTATTTCTCGTAAAAAGTAAAGGATAAAAATGGTTATTATGGGTTATCCCTAAGTGTTAGACATATACCATCGCGGACTTTTTTGTAGAACTTTTTAAGGTGTACAATACTGTAGTACATTATTTTGAGCTATTTCGTAGGGTTCAGCCAGCGTTCGCAATGTAAGCGCAAAAAAATGTGTTTATTTATGACATCACATTAGAAACTTCTAAAATTATCAGCGTTTCTTTACTATATTATGCATGTTATATACATATAAACCTTCCTCTTGAATCAATCTATCTATTAAAAAAACCTGCATCAAAATCCGTTGCGTAGTTTTGAAGATTTAAGCATACATAGGGACAGACAGACAGCAGGGCCCTATCCAATAAAGCTGACAATCCGACATATATGTCAAAAAATGACAAAATTGTAGAATTGTCGCGCTTAAGCTGTTTAATAAACGTGACAAATATGTCAAAAATCGACAGGTGAAATCTTGACATATTTTTAATGTAAAAACACGTTTAATAAAACTCGACATATCAAAAAACCACAGTCACAATATTTCTGACAATTGTCGGTGACAATATTGTCGGATTGTCGTGACAATTATGTCGACTTTTGACATAATATATTTGCAAAGAATTTTGTTTTATGAAGCTGGATGAGGGTAAAATTGAAAAAGATATTATCAAAGTACAAGAATAAAACAATCACTAGTGTAACTTCGATTGTGTTATGATCGCGTGTAAGATGGAAATGCACAGAAAACTTACCATTTTGGGCCTTATTTACGAAAGTAAAAATATACTTTTTGGGAAGTTTAGTGACCAATTGACCCACGATGTAAAAATAAATAAATGGAAGGAAATAGCCGAAAACTTAAGAACATTAGGTATTTTCAATAAAGACTGGAAATACCTTCGTGACACTACATGGCAAAATTGGCGCAAAAGGACCATGGTAAGGTTTAGTTTATTTTAACTAGTTTATCCTTCATCAATCCGTAATTTTTTTTTATTTATTTAGACCGTTAACCAATAAAGAAGGTATCAATTAGATATGATGTATTATATTGTGTAGGTATGTATGAAATATTCGCATTGTGTATGTGGAAACGATTTTTAGGGTTCCGTACCCAAAGGGTAAAACGGGACCCTATTACTAAGACTCCGCTCTCCGTCTGTCTGTCTGTCTGTCTGTCCGTCTGTCACCAGGCGTTATCTCATGAACCGTGATAGTTAAACAGTTGAAATTTTCACAGATGATGTATTTCTGTTGCCGCTATAACAACAAATACTAAAAAACAGAATATAATAAATATTTAAGGGGGCTCTCATACAACAGACATGATTTTTTTGTCGTTTTTATATATACTGGTACGATAAATCTTTCAGGAAAAGATTGTTCCAAGTATTCATCATCACTACTCTCACTGCTCGATGTAAGTACCATTTTTTTGTAATAAACTTTTTCAATACACTTTTTTACACCTTCAAAATTCAAAATATGATTTCGCGACAGAGGGTAACGCGCCTGTCAGAATTGTCGGACAATTCTACAAATATGTCAACATGTCACGACAATTTTCTGTTTAATAAAGCAGATTTGACAAGTTTTTCACGACAAATTGTCACCTGTCAGCTGTCGCATATAAAGTTTTATAAAACAGAAAAATGTTAAGAAAAAAAAAGAGTCCGACATATTTGTGAATTTTCCACCATGACAATTTTGTCGCCTGTAAGTTTTATTAAACAGAAAAATTGTCGAGTTGTCACTTTTTGACATATGTCGGACTTGTCGGATTGTCAGCTTTATTGGATAGGGCCCTGAAGTGACTTTATTTTATAATATGTAAAGAAAAGATGGGCAGCAGCGTTATCTATGCATTTTACCACCATACTGCGGTCGCTAACCCGCCTGCTAAGCGTGGCAATTATGGCAAAGCCCGCCAAATTGAGGAAGGCCATGTCCAGCTGTGGACGTCTTACGGATGAAATGATGACTTGAAGAAATCGCCGACATGCTGTGTGGCAATTCCAAAGCAAATATTGTGTTGTCATTTGTATATTAATTTAAAACTCTATTTCGTAAACAAATAGATAGGTTAACGCTTACTCAGACAGTAATATTCTTGTTACATTTTAAAACGCGAGCATGGCCCATCGTGTAGAGTCAAAACGTCATAAACATAAACCACATTCGTGCCGCAAAACAATCAATATACCTATGCCTATACCTATGAGAGTACTTTGCCGAGTTCGGCCAATGTTTTTTTTTTTCGGAAAGTGTGAATTAAATCAACACTGAGCCAAGTGTCAAACAGAGATATAGTTAGGATCTTAGCGTTACTGAATAAAAAGAAAACAGACTAAACACTTCAAACATTTTATTCTGCGAAAAGAATTGAAACACCACTAATCAATTGAACTGACAATCTCACGCGTACATATATATCCATCTTTATCTCTGTTATTCATAAGCTTCGTGAGAGAAAGGGACAGAGAATAGGAAGTATTATGGCCGTCCGATTGACATCAGCTGTTGTAATGTAACTGACTTCACTCAGCGCCGCTATTCATTCATTTATATTTAGTTTCCTCGCGAATTTCTCGGAGTGAGCGCGTGTGATTATGTCCATTTAATTTTAAAATGTAAACAAACAGTTTTTATTACTTGTACTGAGTGAAATATCTCTTTTATTAGCGAAAATGTACCTAAACATAGGCATAGTGTTGTGTTTTGTGGTGTTACAGTGTTTAAACAGTGTTTTTTGCGAAACAATAAGTGAACATAAACATGTTCATTGTACACACGAGCACCCAAAGGCTGACCAAGTGAGTAATTTAAAGGAATATCTTTTTTCTATAAATTGTGTTACGAACTTTTTGGAGGTTATGTCGAACCATAACCCCTCCCGTAAGTCTGTAACTAACGTTAAACGTTGTCCAAATTGGATCAATTGTTTAAGTTGTACTTACCTTTGTTGACTGTTCTTCATTTGAAACTAAATAACCAGCTTAGTGTATTTATTAATGGTATTTTCAGTATTAATTCGCTTTGTTTATTGCCAAAGCGTTAGCACAGATATTAAAAGCTTTGAAGTCATGAATACAGGAATGAAACGAAAACTAGTACCTAGTGTCTATTCAAAGTTTTGTTTTTATTTTGGACCAAGTTTACGACATTCAGCCAAGATACTTTTTTCTTTGTTTGAAGTATAGTTTTTTCTTGACAGTTGTTAGTTTTGTTTGTTAGTTTTAATCTTATTATATAAATGAGTAGCTACGTACGCATGACCTATCAATGTTTTCATGTCGTATGTAAACAACATTTAATGTAATAAGCATTTAATTTTAGCTTAGTAACCGAGAAAGTATTTCATTTGTGATCATTGTATTATCTATACACAAAACAGGGAGATGGGAGACTAATGGGATAAACTGAGATCTTACTGATGATCTCAGAAACAAATCATTCGTAGGTAATTAACACGTTCTAATATATTCTAGAACTAGAACAAGTATTGAACCACAGAATAAAAAGTACACCATAACTCATACATAGTACTCTTTAATAAATACACCATACAAAGTTCAAAGAGGAATGTAGAAATTTAACATAGGATGACACAATGTGTGGCCTTATCCCAAAACGCGATATTTTAAAGACAACCTTTGGATGAATTGTGAGACAATACTGCAAGTAGTCAGTAAATACCTATATCCATAAAGCATGGACTACATAAGTCTATGCACAGACATGCGGAAGTTAATAAAAGAAATTAAAATAAATTTTAATTGCAGACCATACGTTGTGCACACTTCTGTAACTATTAGATATATGACAATATAATTGCCCGAAGCACGCGAAATAATGCAATTCGCGTGCAAATTATTCAAATTACGACGCCTGCGTTCTGTCACGGTACATTTGTCTTGACTCTTGCGTGAATACTTAGGTGAGTACATTAAACTTATAAAACCGGACAAGTGTGAGTCGAACGCGCGTGGAGATGGTTCCGTATTTCTTATCGGTTTTCCTGTACTTAATCAATAAGTTCAGAACTATTTTCTGTAAGCATTTATTTTAAGGGAATAATGGTTTTACTTAAAAAACTTTAAACAATAAGTATTTGTTTCACGAGCTAAGGAAAAAGGGAGCGTCTCCTTTCCTTAGCTCGTCTTTTATTAGTGCTACACTCCAAGTCTCAAAAATATTTATCTAATTTTCGTATACTTTGTGGTCGATATATTTATTTTTTGGGAATGATTTATTGCAGGCTTTAAAAATTAAGGCTGGAGGCTTAATTTTTAAAACTTAAAACTAGAGCGACTGCTTGCTAAGGGTACCCCCTGTGGGGGTACGAGCCTCAGCTTTGTTTATCTTTGGTAGAGGGCAGCAATTGACGGGCTGGATCGGATGAGAAACAAAAGTAAACAAAATAATGTTCATGTGTACCTACAAATTGACGTGTGCTGCCACCTATGATGAACTATCAGTTTTAACCCTATTGGCTGTGGCCGACAGACAGACACACGAGTGATCCTTTAGGGTTTCGGTTTTTCATTCGGACGCACGGAAAGGAACCCTAAATACGCAAGAAATACCTATCTATCGATGTTAATGTAAAATTAATTAAATATAGGCACAATAGGCATAGGTGGCAATACACACGGAACGCCTTTGCCATAATCTAGAGATATAAAAAACATTAAACAAACATGCCTGACTTTGATCATTAATTAATGTAAACTTTACTCACAATATTCAACAAAACATTGTTTATTTGTAATCTTGTTACCTACCTGTGTTTATATTGAACGTTGATACAAGAAATATTATATAGTATAATGTATAACAGGAGAAAGGTATGACAAGTGGTGTTTATCAAAATGATTAAACTGCCTAGATTTTCCTGACTGTGATGCAGCCGATTACCAATATTACACAAGGAACGACTGCCTATCCGACCTCTGCAACCCAGCAACTAGGTAACACGATACCCATTGATAAGACTGGCTGTCAGAGTTTTGAGGTTATGACTACTCGTAACAACTGTCAAATATCTACGAATGACAACCGACAGCAACGGCTTTTTTTTAATTTTTTTTGTGGGTAGGAAATCAACAAATGACGTCTCCCGCTCTAGGGTGGAGTGGAAGGGCGTGTCAGACTTTTACTGACTAAAACCCATCCGTGTTCCTTCAGTTGCCCATATGCCAGGGCCACGGTAACTCTTTCCTACAAATCCCGCGACCCTGGCAGGCATCGGCCCCACTACTCAACGGATTTTAATGCGGTTTTCATCAATAGACTACCCTACCCTACTAGCTTCTACCCGCGACTTCGTCCGCGTCGAAGTTTTGCTCCTCTGACCCTTCCCGTCGCACAGTGGAACGAATGTATGGGAGCGGTTGGACGTAGACATGTCCGAAAAATAAGAGTAAAATTATGACAAACTAATGATGCCATCTTATTCGATTACTTAATGCCTTCATAAATTGTGGTGATGAATTTCTTCATAACTCCCATATTTCGGGAGTAATTTGAGAAAATGTGAAATTTTACTATGAAAATGAGTGTATCGAGCTCTCTCCCTCCTGATTCCGGGCTTGTTTCAAGTAGCGGTCTCTAATATCGTAATGCTATTACTAAGAGCTATATTTAATACTAAGACACATAGTGCGCCAAATGTGCACTTTCTGGGATAAAAGGAAATGAAAATTAAAAAAAAAAAACGTTTTTTCCCCATTTGTATTTACTTTAAACCGCAGACAGACTTATTAAGAGGTCTATAAATATATTATATATATACAGAAATATATATTAACAAAAATATTCACAAGAACTGATGAGAGTATGACTTTTAAGTAAGTTGATAATAAATTACCTAGTTTCATTAAAAGTACAATAAATAATTAAGATGTAAGCTCTAATTTACTAAGTTACACATTTTAAAACAATAACATCATTTAATTATCTTCGTCATCATCATCATCATCAATTAATTCAAATTCAGAATTGATGTCCGCTAAATCATTTATGTTAACAAATTCGATATCACTTTTCTCAGAATCCGTAAGCTCATAAAATTCCTTAAAAGAAGATTTTTTTACAAACTTATTTCCTTTTGGACGGATACTTGTAACAAGTGGATCAGAAGACAGTAAAAGATTGTGCATAATATCTTCATTGCATGAGATACTGCTATGCTTTCGAGAATGCCCCTCTCTATATTTTCTAAAATCTTTATTTCTAGCCTCAGATGCCTCTTCGGATAGAAAACCAATGGGCACAATTGACATGTTCTGAACTATGTCTGGCCCATGCATTAAAATTTTATGAAGTGAAGAAGGCATATAATACCATGGGTATAACTCCACGTAAAGCTTAGCAGTATCAAAGCAGAACTCTCGGAATTTAGTTACGTTGATCTTCTCTCCTGATGAAATACACTGCAAGATCACACAGATTTTTCTTAAAAGCATAGCATCTATTCCGGTCAGTTCAGCAGATTTAGTGTAGTTTTCAAAAAATCTCCTTGCCGAGTTGCCATTGTTGGTGGATCCACTGCCTTGTTTCACAACATCGAGAAGTAAGCCCGTTTCTCTTCTTACAGCCTCTTGAACTCTTTTCTTCCTGTCATCAACTTGCCTTTTTGCTATATCACCCCTTACTTGCCATGATTTTATGTCTAATTTGTAGGAAATGTGTAATAAGCATTCCATTGAGCGAATCCAAGCGTGAAGGGTGCTTAAGCTATATTTATACATGTCCTCGTTTGCGTGTTTATCTTTGATTAACTCTAAATTATTCATTTCTTTAGGACAAGCCTTGCATATGTCACACACTGAAGCTGCTGTATTGGATATAATGGAATGAATTTTACCATCAATCATTGTCAACAGCAGTTGGTGTTTGACACTAATTCCATCAGTGATGGTGGATGGAGTTAAGGCTTCAATCTCTGCTTCGATTTCAGCCATCTCTCTCTGCACATTTTCTTTGGTTTCCTTTATAAACTTAAACAATATTGGCCGGCAACGTGAAGTGGAAGATGGTCGCTCGTTTTCCCAAATTGTTACACCTTTTGAGACGAGCCGCAGTGGTACAAGACTAATCATAAAATTACTAGCAAGATCGATTTGCTCATCTTCACTCGTCCTTTGATGATAAATGCTTTGGCTAGATGATCCGTCAAAACCCCATTTGCTGGTCAATACGAGCTGTTGATTGGGATCAACAGGGGTTTCTAACGACCTAATAAGTCTTCTTGAGGTTAAATCCATCAAGGCTTGTAATTTGATTTTTGCAGAGCTCTCTGTAACTGTGAGATCTTCTTTGGCCGGATAGCACTTAATTTTTTCTTTAACCAACATGTAGTAACTCGGGTATTGAAGAGCTCCTTCTTGAGTGTTGAAATCCCGAAGAGTGTTATAGCGCCATTTCGATAAGTTCATCGATACATAAAGAGCCAATGCCTTCAAAGGGGATATTTCCCGTACCTGAATTGATTTACCTTCAATGAAGGCTTTGATTTTTGAGGCCTCTTCTGGATTCTCCGTCAAGTATTTCATAACATAAGCTGTATCGCTTTGTCCTGCCTTTTGAAGCGCCCTTTCGGCCGAAAACATAATTTCAGCGCTGCTACTGCTGCATGAAAGACTATCTTCAGTGCGTCTTCTTTTTTGCCGGTTACTAAGGTCCTCAAAAGATTTACGAGGACTAGGATGTGTACAAGTTGAAGCATCAGATTTAGCAGGAGAAATTATGGGCTCGATGACGTCACTTATATTTTCTGTAGAAGGTTCCATATTTTCATTCTGTAATTCCGGCCATTGAATTGCAGCCTGCAGCCAAATCTCATGTTTCTTCCGAAACTTATCTGTGCTTCTTCCAGACTGTGTCCATTTTGCATAAATGCGGTAGCAAAATCGACGACACCAGTCTTTTAAACTTGTTTCAGCACTTTCACATAACTGAACACAACTGTTATCTTTTAAAACACTGAACAAATAGTTAAAGTCGCGTAAATCTTTATGTGCGCGTGCGCATAAAGCAACGTGAATATCAAGATTTGTATTAAAATTTGGAAAATACATTGCGAGATTAGCTTGGATACAACGAGGTGTAAATCAACACTGATTTTAAAGTTACTAATAGTGTCTTAGTATTAAATATAGCTCTTAGTATTAGCATTATGATATTAGAGACCGCTACTTGAAACAAGCCCGGAATCAGGAGGGAGAGAGCTCGATACACTCATTTTCATAGTAAAATTTCACATTTTCTCAAATTACTCCCGAAATATGGGAGTTATGAAGAAATTCATCACCACAAGTTATGAAGGCATTAAGTAATCGAATAAGATGGCATCATTAGTTTGGCATAATTTTACTCTTTTTTTTCGGACATGTCTACGTCCAACCGCTCCCATACATTCGTTCCACTGTGCGTCGCATCGAATTGCCTGCAAATTTTCTTACATTTTTCGTTGCTCCTTCGCTCCTTTTGATTTTAGCGTGATGTTATATAGCCTATAGCCTTCCTCAATAATTAGGCTACTCAACACAAAAATATTTTTTTCAATTCAGACCGTTAGTTCCTGAGATTACTGCGTTCAGCCAAACAAACAAACTCTTCAGCTTTATAATATTAGTATAGATACGCGGGCGAAGCCGATGGCAAAAGCCACTTCCGCATATTTTTTTTAAATTTAGACCTTACTATACAGAACGAGGTATTGCGAATCTGCATCCTAACTAACTCCTAACTGCATTATTAATTACAATCTAAACTATTTGGACTTTTTTTGCTATCCCAATCAATTATTGTTTCATCGTGCTTTGTATGTTGTGTTGCGTCTTTTGTGTGCATCAAATAAACATGCTATCTATCTATCTATCTATCTAAGAATATAATCCATTGCTTCGTAACTTCAAAAAAATTGTCTGCTCAGCAACGTAAATAACCCACACTGCCACACTTCTACACTAATATTATAAATGCAAAAGTAACTCTGTCTGTATGTCTGTCTGTCTCGCTTTCCTGCTAAAACTATTGAACCGATTTAAATTAAACACAGATAGTTTAGAGCCTGAGAAAGGACATAGGCTACTTTTAATCCCCGTAGTATGTTCCCGCGGGATAATTTCCGACCTCCACGCGGGCGAAGCCGCTGGCAAAAGCTAGTACATTATACAATGTATGTTTTTGAACTGCCAAAATGATTACACCGCTGATTACCGTACCGCCTGTCACCCCACAGATAGATGAATATACAGTATGTGTAGGATATGCAAATTATGTAATAACAAGCTTGTACATAGTTAAACATAGAGCTTGTGTAGTAACTATGTACTATTATGTACAGATAGCACATAATAGAGAAGTACCTGGATGGCCGAGCTTTGCTCGGTATTTTTTTTTTGGTAATTTGTGTTTTTTAGAAATGATATTTCAATAAAAATTACATTTTTTTATTTTCTTCCAATAAAAAAAAAAACCGGCCAAGTGCGAGTCGGACTCGCGCACCGAGGGTTCCGTACAAACCTCGGTTTATGTATAAGGTTTATGCTAATGAACTTAAATGTTTTTTTTTTAATTTTTATATTTGAGTTGATTGAATGAAAGGTAAATTGCGGTTTACGATTTATGACGTATTAAAAAAAAACAACTACTTACTGGATCTCGTTCAAACCAATTTTCAGTGGTAGTTTACATAGTTATGTACATCATATATTTTTTTGATTTTTATCATTCTCTTATTTTAGAGGTTACGGGGGTCACACATTTTACCACTTTGGAAGCGTCTCTCGCGCAAACTATTCAGTTTAGAAAAAAAATGATATTAGAAACCTTAATACTATTTTTGAAGACCTATTCATAGATACCCCACACGAATGGGTTTGATGAAAAAAAAAATTGAGTTTTAGTTCTAAGTATGGGGAACCCCAAAATTTATTACTTTTTCTCTATTTTAGTGTAAAAATCTTGATGCGGTTCACAGAATACATCTACTTACCAAGTTTCAACAGCGTAGCTCTTATAGTTTCGGAGAAAGGTGGCTGTGACATACGGACGGACAGACAGACAGACAGACAGACAGACGGACAGACAGACATGACGAATCTATAAGGGTTCCGTTTTTGCCATTTGGCAACGGAACCCTAAAAACATAAGTTTATGTTTAAGTTGATTATCGATAAAGTTGATTATTGAAAACACGAATAAAACGACATTTTCTATAAATGAATCCTAGCTAGATCGATTTATCGCCCCCGAAACCCCCTCTATACTAAATTTCATGAAAATCGTTGGAGCCGTTTCCGAGATTCAGATTATATATAATATATATATGTATAATAATAAGAATTGCTCGTTTAAAGATATAAGATAAGATAATGATTGCTGTAACGCATTGTCATCTCTATTAGTGCCGCATTTTAATCGACTTTAAAAATGGAGGAATCGTCAATACGGTTGTAAAATGTTTGTTACCCCACTACTCCGTCATTTATAAATCGATTTGAAAAATTCTTCTTTTGTTTCAATGGGTATAAGTGTTGTCAATTTGGTTGTAAAATATTTGTTACCTCAGTTACTCTGTCATATACATATCGATTTCAAAAATTCTTTTGTTTGAAAGAGTACACTTATCAAGTGGTTCTATATAAATTTGGACGAGTTCTGATGACTGGTTTTTGAGTTAGCTTCAATAATACGTATTTTTACCACTTTGGCTATGTTACCATGTCACTGTTATTTCCTTAGCAAGAGAAAGTATGGGAATGATTATTAAAAAAAAATAGGTACTAAGTACTGTCTTCCAAAAAAATATTTTTCATATCGGAAGTCGGTGATGAAAAAACCGATAATATAAGATCATAGACACAGACTTCCGTAGTTAAAATGATTGTAAGTACAGAAAAGATAATAATGCTTGCGCAGAAACGTCATCAATAGTCACGCTACTCTTAAAGTAAAGCAAAAGCAAAAACACTTTTCTTATATGGAGATTCCCTCAATAGTTTACTTGAAAAAAAAAAACAAAATGTTTCTTGTTAGAGGGGCAATAAAAATATTTTCAACTGTCAACCGTCATTACAGGTAATGAAATCATGCCTTTCAAATATTTGCCACCCGACTACAACAAACCCAAGGGAAGGAAAAATCCGGAAACATCGTAATCAACAATGAAAATTTCAACTGTCTACATAACACGATTGATGATATCAACCCGCTGACAAACGGACGGCGGACAGCTTAGCAATAGGGTCCTGTTGGCGGGGCCAGGGTAGACTACGGAACCCTAAAACGAATAAAAACTGGAATTATTTAGTAAGGTACGATTTAAAAGTGACTACCGAAGCCATAAAAAATAATTCGCATTAATTAGGACGTGTGACTACGGGTTTTTAGGGTTCCGTTGCCAAATGGCAAAAAACGGAACCCTTATAGATTCGTCATGTCTGTCTGTCTGTCTGTCCGTCTGTCTGTCTGTCTGTCTGTCTGTCTGTCCGTCCGTATGTCACAGCCACTTTCCTCCGAAACTATAAGAGCTATGCTGTTGAAACTTGGTATATAGATGTATTGTGTGAACTGCATTAAAATTTTCACACTAAAATAGAAAATAAACAATAAATTTTGGGGTTCCCCATACTTAGAACTGAAACTCAAAAATTTTTTTTCATCAATCACATAAGTGTGGGGTATTTATGAATAGGTCTTCAAAAATGGTATTGAGGTTTCTAATATCATTTTTCTCTAAGCTGAATAGTTTGCGCGAGAGACACTTCCAAAGTGGTAAAATGTGTGTCCCCCCCCCCGTAACTTCTAAAATAAGAGAATAATAAAACTAAAAAAAATATATGATGTACATAACCATCTAAACTTCCACCGAAAATTGGTTTGAACGAGATCCAGTAAGTGGTTTTTTTTAATACGTCATAAATCGTAAACTGCAATTTACCTTTCCTTCAATCAACTTAAATATAAAATAAAAAAAAAACAATTTAATTTCATAAACATAAACCTTATGCATAAACCGAGGATACCTACAGGTTTGTGCGGAACCCTCGGTGCGCGAGTCCGACTCGCACTTGGCCGGTTTTTTATTTATCTGTGAGCCCATTACTCATGCCTTGTTTAAAATATATTTTTACTCGAATTTGGGTTTTAGTTTTTCAATAACATCTATGATGCAATTGTTACAACTGCGACATTTCAGATACGCAATTCTTGAACAAATAATGTATTATACTCTTCTCGGCGCGTATCACAATCGCCAAAGTTCAATAACACAAAGATCTTTTGTAAAGCCAGTATCAAACTGTAGGTAGGTCATACGAAACAGGTTTTATGTGCATCAACCAGTCCGCGAACTTATCCTATGCAGTTTATTCAACGATTTTAACTTTGAACGTGAAGTCGTGAAGTCGTGAAATCAAATACGCCTAATTTTGAAATTGGAATCTAGGTAATAAAAATGGCGGTGATTCATCATTTTTTAGCCATGGAATTAGTATGTACTAGATTTAAAGTCCTTGAATTCATCTAACCATTGTGTATTATTGACGTTTTGGTCCGAAAATGATGACTATTTTTTATATTGGAGTGTTAAATTTGTCCTTAGATCAACATGGGCCTACTAATTTACGATAATTGGACGTGCGTGATGGAATAATTTGGTTTCCCACACCTAATAAACGGACCGACCGACCTTTGTTTGTTTGATTAAACTAATCTTATACCAAAAGGATGGTTGTATACGTGATGTTACTGAAGTTTAGATCCTTTTAGCTTTGGTTTTCGACATAATGGCTTAGAAATTACGACGTGAAGAAATTTCGACATGAAAATCTGTCATTTTTACCAGTATTTGACATTAAGGTGTCAAAATACCCTCTATTTTGCATGCTTAGCCATTATTAAGTGACCGTTTACCGTTTTCTTAGAAATCAAAGCTTTGGGATTTTTTCGCGCGCTGCATTTTTCAACGTTCCTAGAGTTGGAAATCGAATACACTCTGTTGGATTATCAATGCTCGATACAACACAGAAAGTTGAAAATCAAATGCACAATATAATCCTGCCGCGATATTTTGACGTTTATGCGAACGTGGTGTTAAGCCACCCACGCTAGTAGATGTCAGGGACATGAAATGTGTAGGTGTACAGCATACAAGTAACAATTGATTTTAATATTGTTTTGTTTATTTTATAGTCAAATATCTGGTTGACCGAGCGTTGCTCGGTATTTTTTGGTAAATTGTGTTTACAATAATAAGTTTATGTTCAAGTAGATTATCGACAAAGTTGGTCATTGAAAACACCAATAAAACGACATTTTATAAAAATTAATCCTAGCTAGATCGATTTATCGAGTGCATCCCATCCACCCCGGTCGTCCCGCCCCGTTAACGGGGCCGTTGGGAAAAATTGTTGCATCGACCCCGGTTGAGACGACCCTGTCGTTTAACGGGGTGGATGGCACAGATCTAGTCGCATCTACCCCGGTGTGTTTCTAACGAAGCGGACAGCACAGATTGAGTAGCATACGCCCCGGCAGTGTTTAAAGAGGAGAGAATAGGAGTATTGTGTTTAGCAAAAAATTACATCTTATAAATAAAAAAGTACGAAACGCGAAATGTGTTATTATGAAACCAAAATCCACGCGGTGACGCAGACAAAGCTAGAGTAATAAAAAACCGAAAATTGTGGAAATTCTTAAGGCACTGCATATACTGCGATATCGCAACAAGTTCAAAGCTTATGTGATACCACCCAGTGTAATGTGAACTTCGTACCGCCTCAGAATCAATAAATGTTGTAATGAACCTACCAAGTTTGACAACCATATACTTTGAAAGCATAAAGCGTTTTCTAGCACACCTTCCTTTGTTTGGTAAGCTCCTGCCAAGTTATGGTAACCTGGTACGTCGAAGACATAAAGCGTTTTCTAGCTGACACTCCTTTGCCTGGTAAGCTCCTGACAAGTTATGACTACTTGGTACTTCGACGGCATACAGCTCTTTCTAGCTGACCCTCGTATGTTTAGCAAGCTCATACCCAGTTATGACGACCTGGTATTTCGAAGACATAAGGTGTGTTCTAGCTAACACAACGGGTTAGGTGAGCTCCTACAGAGTTATGACCACCTGGTACTTCAAAGACAAAAAGCGTTTTCTAGCTGACATACAAAATGTGTAAGAAAATGAAAAATCTCTTTAAACACTACCGGGGCGTATGCTACTCAATCTATGCTGTCCGCTTCATTAAACACACCGGGGTAGATGAGACTAGATCTGTGCCATCCACCCCGTTAAACGATCGGGTCGGCACTACCGGGGTCGATGCAACAATTATTCCCAACCACCCCGTTAACGGGACGGGACGACCGGGGTGGATGGGATGCACTCGATAAATCGATCTAGCTAGGATTAATTTTTATAAAATGTCGTTTTATTGGTGTTTTCAATGACCAACTTTGTCGATAATCTACTTGAACATAAACTTATTATTGTAAACACAATTTACCATGGGATGCACTCGATTTATCGCCCCCGAAACTCCCTGCATACTAAATTTCATGAAAATCGTTGAAGCCGTTTCCAACATTCAGATTATATATATATACAAGAATTGCTCGTTAAAGATATAAGATAAGACCTATAACAATAACATCTCACTCTCAGCAATTTAAAATAAGATGAACCACGTACTCGTCATTATATCTGCACCCTTATTTATATTTTGCGTGGGATGTCATCAAATGACGTCTTCCACTCTGAGCGGAGCGAGACGTGTCAGAATGTTACTGACAAACTTAACCGTGTTCCTTCATTTGTCTTTGCCAGGGCCACGGTAGCTCTTTGGATCAAATCTCGCGACTCTGGCAGGAGTTTCTGCACCCTAATCAATCAGAATATAAAACATTCTGAAGGCTATTCCTAATCCATTGCTGCATGTGTTCGAAAAAATTGTCTGCTAAGCAACGTAAATAGCGCAATGAATGTTGTTGAACTGTCAAAATCAAAGTCGTTTCTTCTGTTAGGGTGTTACGCAATTCTGCCAGGGTCGCGAGATTTGTTCGAAAGAGATACCGTGGCCCTGGCATATAGGCAACTGAAGGAACACGGGTGGGTTTTAGTCAGTAAAAGTCTAACACGCCCTCCCGCTTCGCCCAGAGCGGGAGACGTCATTTAATGATTTCCCAACCAGAAAAACGGTTGTAACGCATAGATTTATTTAGTTATTGCGAGCTTATTGCTTTACTGCCATTACCCGGGCATAAGTCTAGACTCAAGGTCTACTCCAACATGGTGACGTCACGACGAATGACCTGTACGCCGCAGGTTGCCAAAAAGTTCGTTGAAAGAAAGAAAGAAAATACATTTATTTAGCACAGTTTTAACAAACATACACAATAGGCATGCAGGAAAGAGTCATCATTATCATCTTTTATTTTTTTATGGGTGGGAAATCATCAAACGACGACTTCCGCTCTTGGGTGGAGCGGAAGGGCGTGTCAGATTTTTACTGACTAAAACCCACCCGTGTTTCTTCAGTTACCCATATGCCAGGGCCACGGTACCTCTTTCGAATAGATCTCGCGACCCTGGCAGGATCATCATCATCTCAGCCGCAAGATATCCACTGCTGGATTTGGGCCTCCCCCTATTTGGGGGGCGTCGCCATAATCGCCACGCTTGGCAAGCGGGTTGGCGATCGCACTTTGATGGTAAAATGCATAGAGAACGCTGCTGCCCATTCTCTAGTAAATCCCTTAGTCGCCTTTTACGATACTGGAAGAAATGGCGTGATGCTATTCTTTATGTCCGGTACCACAGGGGACAAGAAAAAGTAAAAAAAAAACCTGTAAGTTGTGATGTCAGAAACTAGCTAATGCTAGATTCTGACCACTGGGCCTTTTTTGGCGCAGTTCAGCAAAAATGCCAGACAACTAGTGCCTGACGCTGGTTTTCAACTAGACCTGGTGTGAGGTGACTCGTCAGTTGTCCTTACTCCTGCGGGCAAACAGTCGCGTCACGTTGTCGCGACGTGCCTATCTGCGGAGCCTTTATATCATTATTATTATCTATACATTTATACCTATTTGTGACAAGAACGTCCTTTGTTCCTTAGAAGTATAACTCTATTTTCAAATATTTCGCTCCATTTTTCTCGTATATAAAAGAGAAAGTATTGTTCTTGTCTATGGAATGATGTCTATTGATTTTTCACTATCGGCTTTTTCATAGGAATCGTGATCTGACCAAGTTTATAGACTGTGACCTCCGATTTTGTTTCGGTGTTTCTTCTCAGAGTCGTCAGATAGGAAAGGACGATCTCATCTAGTTTAAAAAAAATATGATTGACGTGTAAAAGTGTTTGTACCTACGTATGTCAAATGTTCAAAGAAAAGATTTATTCAAAAATAATTAAATAAATAATAATTAAAAAACCTATAATATAATTAAAACAGCTCAAAAAAATATTATCGGTCGCACAATTCTCAAAATGTTGAGCGTAATTATAATCTATACTAATATTATAAAGCTGAAGGTTTGTTTGTTTGTTTGATTGAACGCGCTAATCTCAGGAACTACTGGTAATTGAAAAAATATTTTTGTGTTGGGTAGCTTATTTATCGAGGAAGGCTATAAGCTACATAACATCACGCTACAACCAAGAAGAGCGGACCAGTAATGAAAAATGTTGTAAAAACGGGGAAAATCGCACGGGTAGGCGATTCGACGCGACGCGACGGGAAGGCCCCAGAACAAAAAAATTAACGCGGACGAAGTCGCGGGCAGAAGCTAGTATTTTATGTAATGATAATAAAAGGAATACAACCAACTAAAGAAATATGTACCTAAAACATATTACACTGCATTTTTAATTAATTTACCTAATTAAAACTGCAAAATTACTTTTATAATATATTGGTGGTCACTGGTCATTTGATTTAACTAACAATACCGCTTCGCTGTTTCGAAACTTATTTGTTGTCACGAAATCACGATGCAATATTTTTGAATGACTAAAAAATCTTCTTATTGTTTCAACTAAGTCGACGTACACACGGACGTAAAAATATCGCGGCACGATTCTATCGTGCACTGGACTCGACTCTAGTGTTGAACCAAGCATAGAGAATCCAATAAATCCCAGCGCGTCGAAAAAAGACACTGTTCGATTTTCAACTGTTGGCGCTAAAGATCCACTGCGCAAAAAATCTAACACGAAAACTGTTGCACCTTCCGGCCAAAATCTAGACCGTAAAATCCGATGCTTTCTTTCATTTAAAACATAATACTAAAAGAACGCCTGTCTACCTATCAAATAAGGAAAGCGAATTACATAATGTGATCTACTGAGCTGGTAACAATGAATGGGTGAACGAATGAAACGAATGGTTTCGTGAGAAGATGAAGCTAATTATTAAAAGTAAAAAGGTGTGTTTGTGTTCGTGTGATCTTTGTTAAAGAGATCATATCAATCTCAGTAATTTAAAGTCCTGTTACTTTTATGTGCGCAAATAAATGTCTTCTTAATAATTGTATTCTTTCTTTTTTTGAAAATTAAAATCGTGTTCTTTTAAAAAAAGAATGCACGATCATTCTGCCTAACTAGACCTATTTTTCCAGTTTAATGGATCACGATGGATTCTTGTACTCAAATTGCGAAATGAACCGTTTCTTTTTGTTCTGTATTTTTATTTTAACATTATAAAAAAATTCAGAACAGTTGACAACCTAGTGCGCGGAAAAAAATCGCGGCGTAAAAACATGGTCGTGCGTCTACAACTCGCACGTGTTAAAAGCGCGACGGCACATCTTTTGCATACATAACAGCCATATTGGATCTGATTTCTATAAGTTATTGTCAATGAATATCAAAATCGTGATAGCCTGGAGGCGTAGAGGTCCGCTGTCAACATGCCAAGCCGTATAACTTTTCTATTTCTTTTTATGAAAGGCACTCCTGGGGTTACCTACTCTATTCGCGTAACGGTGGTGAACTGAGCTTTGAGAGTCCTAAGTCAAGCATTTATTTCAATTAGGCCCAAAAAAGCATTTGAACGTCAACAGTTACATGAAAATAGAATTGATTCTAGTTGCCCCTTCCAAAAGGTAGATTCGTATGGAGAAGAACGGGCAAGAAAATCCACAATGTTTTTCAATATTTGTATACAATATTTATATAATTATATCGATGGGTCCTATGTATAAGGGCCAATGTGTAAATTGACAACTTTTCAATAGAGGCTCTCAAAGTTTCGATTTGATATATTTTTTACATGCGTCTACTGATGTTTGTAAAACTTTGCATAGTTACTATGACACATATGTTCGTTATTCTAGCTACATAGATTTATTTGAATATATGTTAGTTTTTTAATTAGTGTAGATATGCCTATATACGTGATATTTTTAATTTTAATAATACTGAAAAAAACTAGTAAGAAGGTTGAAGTGTCACTTTGGACCATTTACTTGGCATATGTTAACTTTGAAAAATACGTGTATTTTAGAGTTTTGAGTAATCCATATTTATAAAAAAATATTTAAAATAAATGAATAATTTAAACAAACAATAAAAAATATAATTATTTTATGTCATAATTCACATTGACACTTATACGTTATCTTACTTGGTGACGTTAATATACTTTTAACCTTCAGTTAGGTCACAAAAATAAAAATAAATAAAACAATTTAACTTCTTTTTGTTTTTCTAATGAACTATCAGACTTTTTGTAATGGAAAAGGAATCAAATAATCAATACAACTACTACTACTTTTTTCTTTTTTTCATTTCTCATGCTCTAAGACTCTTTATGTTTTGGCATTCTGCTGTGGGGCAAAGCCGCGGACATTCAAAATATTTTTGTTCTTCAAAAACGAGCTGTTCGAGCGATTTACCAAGTAGGTGCTAGAGTTTCTCTGAGAGATTTGTTTAAAGACATTGGTATTCTTACGGTGGCATCACAATTCATCTTCGCCAACATCTTATATATTACGCAAAATATACACCTGTACACTAAAAACAGTGATATGCATAATATTAATACTAGAAATAAGGACAAACTACGTGCTCCCTTTCACCGGCTTCATAAGGTTCATAATTCTTTTGTTGGTCTTGGTATTACCTTTTATAACAAGCTTCCCTCTGATTTACTAGATTTGCAGTTTAATGAGTTTAAAGCTAAAGTAAAATCCAACCTTTGTTCAAAGGCATACTATTCTATCAACGACTACTTAAACGATAAGAATAGTTGGTCGCTGTGATTAACTCAAGACAAACTCAAGACAATGTTTATGTTCTTTCAATCCAGAATTAGCTTTCCTACTGACAGTTTATATGGGTAGTTCATATAATTGTTTTTTTATTTATTTTTTTTATTTAACAGATTTTGTTAATTTATTTATTTATTTTTATTTTCTTTTAATTTCATTTATTGTGGACATAATCTACTCATTACAATGATTTTAAATGAGTTGTATTGCAACATGTAGTTAGCTAGCGACCTCGTCAGCTGTTCATAATATTCTTGCCTGACAAACCGGCAGCAAGTTCGTCATGCTCCCTTAGATGTCATGTCACTGCTTGCGGTAGCGTCGGGGGTCGGGTTACCACCTTCCCTCAAATATGGCGAGGGGGGTAATGGCTGACCTTTGCGTTATGCTCGTGAACGGGTGCTGCTTGTGGTGACTGGTCGTCTTGCTGACCATGGTTTTTGTTATTGTTATTTGTATTAACTGTTATTTTATTCTACTCCGGAGGTGCTAGTTTAACTATTGTAACTTCAACTTAGCTATATGCATCAATGTATGTATATGGATCATTTTGCATCGTTGAACATGTAAGCGGGCACGCCCTTTATGCCTGGAGGCTTTATTTAGTTTTTAAGTTTTGTTTACGTTTTTGTTTTATTATTTCAGCTTGACTTTAGTATTCAATTTTTTTTGTTGGTATATTGGCGTGTGCTAGCTGACATATGGCGAATAATGTATGTTTTGTTTTATAATATTAATTACTTACACAATATTGTATAGAATCAAGTTCTTCTAACTTAACAGACAGCTGTGCTGCTGGGGAGTTTGTTCCGCCACTTCTTCTTCCCAGCTTCAGCACTAGGAAGTGTCGAAGGGTGGGCGTTTTGGGGGGACTGTCTTTTGTAACTTTGACGTTCAAAAAGTGCTGACTCTCAGCCTAGTTTGAATAAATGACTTTTGATTTTGATTTTGTTTAGCTGGGGTGTATTGCAGTCTCTTCAACGGTGCCAGATTGACTATCGGTACATCGAGGTGCTGAAGTGTTTGTATGAAAACGCCACTATGTCAGTCCGGCTCCAGGACAAAACCTCGAAACCTATCCTTCTGCAGCGAGGGGTGAGACAGGGAGACGTGATCTCTCCGAAACTGTTCACCGCTGCACTGGAGGATGTCTTCAAGGTTTTGGACTGGAAAAGGGCTGGCATCAACATCAATGGCGAGTACATCACTCACCTTCGATTTGCCGACGATATAGTAGTCATGGCTGAGACTATGGAGGAACTCAGTACAATGCTCGATGACCTCAGTAGAGCTTCCGAAAGAGTGGGTCTTAGAATGAACATGGACAAGACAAAGGTCATGTCCAATGCTCGTGTGATACCCACTCCAATGAATATCGGAGGCGCTACACTCGAAGTTGTGGACGAATATGTGTACCTAGGACAGACTGTCCAGTTAGGTAGGTCCAACTTCGAGAAAGAGGTCAATCGTCGAATCCGACTCGGCTGGGCAGCGTTCGGGAAGCTACGCAATATCTTCTCGTCCCACTTACCGCAGTGTCTCAAGACAAAAGTCTTTGACCAGTGTGTGTTGCCAGTGATGACATATGGCACTGAGACGTGGTCGCTCACAATGGGCCTCATAAGAAGGCTCAAAGTCACCCAAAGAGCAATGGAGAGGGCTATGCTTGGAGTTTCCCTACGCGATCGAATCAGAAATGAAGAGATCCGTAGGAGAACCAAGGTTACCGACATAGCCCGAAGAATTGCCAAACTTAAGTGGCAGTGGGCAGGGCACATTGCTCGCAGAACGGATGGCCGTTGGGGCCGGAAGGTTCTGGAGTGGCGACCGCGTACTGGAAGATGGAGCGTTGGAAAGCCTGCCACAAGATGGACCGATGACCTGGTGAAGGCCGCAGGAATGCGTTGGATGCGGGAGGCACAGAACAGGTCGAAGTGGCGGTGCTTGGGGGAGGCCTATGTCCAGCAGTGGACGTCTTTCGGCTGAAATGATGATGAATTTTGCGACATATCCCCTTCATCCACTCATGTCTTCAATTATTTCCCAAAGTTTGAGTTTTTGGGACTTATACTAATGGGCTGACCATTAGTATGAGTCCCAAAAACTCAAACTTATCAAAGTTATCTTGGCGAAGTAAGCAGCATATTTATTTTTTCTGTCTCTTTTCATAAAAAATATTCATTCGCTACCAGTATTCGGGTTATAAAATAATATTCTTACAGACCTACGCTTTTTTAATAGTAAAAATGCAAAAGACATTTGGAGATAGGACAGTTATTTTTATTAATTTTTTTATTCAGGTGTAAGTACAGTTTTTTGGATGATAATTATCATAAAAACATACCTACAAAGCATAAATTTTAACTGGCATCTGCTACAAAATATGATTGCAGAATTTGAGCAAGCAGCGTTGGTGAATCACAATGTCAAGGCTTTAGGAATTTACTACACTAGTTAACCTCTTTACATAGGCGGAGGATCAGCCAAATCGGTGATCCACACAGTGTGACCTCTCCTTGTTAGTTAGATCTATAATAACTAATTATAATATTATAAAAAATAGGTTATTATCATAGAGCGACATCGTTCCGTTTGTCGTAAAAGTGCTCAACTAACCGATTGGCCGTTGACGTAAACAAAGACGCGGGATGTCCCCGCGTACAAGTCTCGAATAACCGTTTGGCCTTTATACGTTTAAAATTGTGCCACATAGGCCTTTTTATTGCAGTGAAAAATTGTATTTCCACCAATAAATGTGTATTTTTTTTTAATGCACGTTGTTAACCTAAGTAAAAGGAAGCATTTTACGCAAAAAAACCGAAAATACCTACTCAAATTGTTGCATTGGCCCTTATACGTAGGACCCATCGATATGTGAAGACGATGGTCCAACAGAGTGCAACTCAGCGTGCCGAGAAAAAAATACCGTTCGATTCGATTTTCAACTTTGCGATAATTTTACGTCCAGACGATTAAATGGACCAACCAATAAATCGAACACACTTTCGCATTTATTTTAATTTATGGATTCATAGATCATAGACACGACGAAAACCACTTTCCATGTGGCCAGCCACTAACCAGTTACTTACATAAAAAAAACAAATATTTAAACTTAGAATGGCCCATTGAGCGCCCATATAACACAGGTGACATAATGTCGTTTAAATCCAGTTTTCAAGGGCCAGAGGTCACCGCTGCTAACTAGAAATTCGTTACGTCATAGACGGACTCGGTTATAATGAGAACACGAATATGCTTAGTAGGTAGATGTATCTAACACGACACACGACATCCTCATTAAAGTGTCCAGAATATCTTGACACGGCAAAATACGAATCTGTGTTTTTCGATACTTAGATACTCTAGGATTGTTTTCAAGTTTCAAGGGGAAAATTTACTTGTACCATCTTTGACCACATGGCGTTTACCATCCAGGTGAAGATCCAGGACCCTGGATTCAGAGGGTGATTGTTTATCCAGGGGAAGTGGTTTAAGCAGAAGGGAGTTTATACCCGAATCGCTATAGTGTGGGTATATCGGTCATTGACCCACCTAGATTTTCTAGCATGGTTTATTTAAAAAACTGAAATAAAGTCAGTCCAGAATCAGCAGAGAGAGCAGTGGGGGCCCAGTGGTATTCGGGTATAATTTGTATGGAAAGAAAGAAGAAATGATGGGACTTCACAGCAAAATTCAATTGGAGAGGAGTAAGACAGAAACATTTTCTGACAAAGGCGATCGTACTATATAAGTACGTTAAATATTTGTTACTCAATCACGAAAACACGGGTTAACGGATTTGCATGATATTTGGCACACAGATAGTTTATAACCTGGATTAAAACATAGAATAGTTTCTTCCCGATTGTACCACGCGGGCGAAGCTGCGAGCAAACCTAGTAGCCCTATAAAGATATTACTTCAAATCTAAAAATGTTTTACCGTTGGCTTAAACGATTAGCGTTCCTCTGAAATGTCCATTTATACTGGTTGTTCTGTCCCGATTATTATCTGTGCGCCTAACGGAATGCGCGTGTAACGAAGTGACATCTAACTTGTCAGTTTGACGTTGACACTTGACAGCCTCTTGATTTGCCGCTAAAAGAAGCGTGGTTCGCCTGTTGAGTTCCGCGACGCTTTGTTGAAATCAATCTCTTAACCGGTCGTTTTTGGTGGACAATGGACCATGACCCAGTTGTTTGAGTTAATAACCCCTATCTTGGTGTAATAACACGGGTTTTGGACATATTTTGGAGAAATAGTTTGAAGGTCATTCAAGTGACGCTATTGGGGAACGAGTGATTTGAAGACCGCATGCTGTGATTGCCTCAAGCCTAAGTTGAAGCGGAATCTTGCCAGAAGAATACTCGTAACGTCACCACACAATACAGATACACTCACTTACACACAGAACTCCAGGTTGGCACCAGAGCAGTGTCCTTCATCCATGAGGTAAGTGCCTTTGTTTGTATATTGTACCTTGTACTTGTATTGTCTGCTCCGCGTACGGCGGACAGTACGCTAGCCACTCTTGTCTCTAGAGCCCCACGATTAGCACGCTTCCACATAGTAATTAAAACCTTATGTGGGCCTAGTCTGGCAGCGTACATTTTGGTAGCAGAGGCGTGGTTTTAACCTACAAAACCACCAAATTGGTAATTTACAGTAGGCTAATTACTTGGCAGTCTCTATAAGGGAAGTAGTAATACGCTGTAAATATTTGATAACGGTAATTAATTGTTAATGGAAATAATTTGTTGGAATTTGTTGAGTTGAGTAACTCATATTGCCGGGGGTCAACCAGGTTTGCATATATGCTTCAGAGTTGGTTAGATTGAGCTATGCTATAACCTCTTGTTGTTGTTATTTGACCTCTGTTGTATTGAATGTCAGGAAGACATTAAAATATTGAGTTTGTACCATTGATATGGTTATTTGTGAAAATTAATATTTGAAAAATTATTGGCATTTTTGAGTATTACCATTGTTTTGAGTTGGAATAAAGGATTATTATTGTTGTACCATTAACAAAGTGGTTTGTGAACTTAACATTTGGAATTGGATTGGAATTTGAATATTTGAATTGAATTGTGAAATAGAATTTTGAACGTTGATATTGGGTTTGAATTAAAATAAAAGTTTATTGTTGAATTGAATTGAAACCAATTTAATGTTATTTCTTGAGTTGCTGATCAGTCAGTTTGGTAGTTTGATTGTAGTTATTTTGTAATATATTGTTTGAACTTTGTTACTTAATTACCTTTTGCTTGGTTTATTTATTGATTGAAGTTTGTTATTTGATAATTTAATTGTTTTGTTTATTTGAATGGTTTTGTTTGTGCAATGGCATACAGATGGAAATATTGCAGTGCCGGACACCTGTCCAGGTCAAGCCGGAGACCTCGGTTGTTTCAGGTCCCGGACTATTGAGTAGATTGCCTGCTTTGGAACTGCCACACTTGACGGTCGCTGGGACCACTGGTACGGTTTACAAAACCTGTTTGCAAGTTTGGTTGATGCACGCTCGGACCTCAGACCCGCCCTAAAGTTGGCCTATTTGTTGTCTGTCCTGGAAGGTGAGGCCCGAGCCTTGGTACAGCATCTGTCGTTGACTGACTCAGCCTACCCTACCGCTTTGGGACTACTCACCCAGCGGTACCAAATGAACGTTGTTTGGCTGATGTTCATATTGCATTGATTTTGGGGTTACCGGTCATTACTGGTTTGTCAGCATTGCGTACTGACCTGTTGAACCCGTTGGTGGTAGCGACCAACGCTTTAAAGCGATTGGACTTGCCGGTGGACCAATGGTCTTACCCTTTGGTGCATGTTGTGCTGCGGCTTCTTGCCGATTTGAGGGCTCATTTCGAGCAAAGGTATGGTGGGGATAGTATTACACATCTCCCCCCATTTGGTGACCTCGTCCAATTTTTGGAGGATGAGTGTCGGTTTGTGGACAACTCTGGCGTTGCCACTGAGTCATGCCAGCCGTCTTCCCGGCCACGAGACCAGGGACGGACTAGGGCTCGCGGGCCTGTTGATGGTCGCCCCGCCGCTCGTTTTGCTGGCACCCAGAGTCGTCCTGGTTGTGAGTTTGTAGGGACACGGGGCATGGCATGGCAACTTGCGCGGCCTTTTTGAAGTTGCACGTGAGTGCCCGCCGCCGAATTGTCAATGCACGCCGCATGTGCTTCTCTTGTTTGGGGGCTCACTTCCATCGGGACTGCCCCAACCCCCGCCCTTGTAGAATTTGTGGGGGGTCCCATTTGGACATATTGTGCGCTAACGCGAACCACGCTGGCAGACCAGCCTCTGATGAAGGTTCGCGTACGGGGGGGTACCATGGAGTTGGTCACCGGGCTTCTGCCTCGCCGGTTCAGAACCGGGGAGAGGCCCGCAATTTTGAGCGCCGCACTCCACCCCCCGCGCAAGTTGATCGGGAGCCGCGCGACCGCCATTTGGTCTCCCCGCGTAAAGGCGATTACGCAGTTGTTGCTAGGCAGCGCTGGCTAGACCAGCACCGCCTTCCCTCCCCTCCTTTGGCGGAACGTCCCCGGTTGGAGTCACGCCCCCCGCCATTCAGGCATCCGGTGGGATATGCCCTTCCAGCGATGGCGCGTGGCTCGGGACACCGCACGTACGAGGAATTTGAATTGCATCCTCGTCGGGAAAGACTTGGGTCTGGGTGTGGCGATCGGTCGCCGCCCAGGCATTGTTAGGACATTGGCGCCTGCCCCGCTAAGGTACCCCTCAGATCGACACGGTTTTGTTGCCAACGGCATCGGTCGGGTCTGGGGGCCCACGGGGGACTCTGTTGTGGTCCGTGTCATTTTGGACATGGAAGCCCAGGGTTGCCTTTTGTCTATTGTTTTGTTGTTTGTTTGTATTGTTTTGGGCAAAATTGTTTTCTTCAGCGCCTTTGGACTGCGGGACTTGGCTGGGACGAGCCAATTCGGGAAACCCTGTTGGAAGATTGGCTCCAATTTGTATCCGCACTCCCTGCAGTCAACGAGGTCGTGTTACCCCGCGCTATCCTCCCCCCTGGGAGCTACACTGCTACCCTTGTTTGTGATGCGTCTTCGCACGGTTATGCAGCTGTTGTTTGTCTGCGCACCGTCTGCGCGACAGGCCAGGTGAATTTGTCACTGGTCTTGGCCAAAAGCAAGGTGGCCCCCCTCCGGACGGCACTGACCATCCCTAAGTTAGAATTGTCAGGGGCGGCGCGTCTTGTGCGTCTATTGAACCACGTTGCTCACACTTTGGGTGGAACTGTGGACATTCGGGCTTCTTACGCCTGGACGGACAGTCAAATTGTTTTGTGTTGGTTGAAGACGTCCGTCCACTCTTTGGAGCTCTTTGTTGCGTACCGAGTGTCCCAGATTCAAAATTTTGATACGCATTTGATTTGGAGGCACTTGCCTGGAGATTTGAACCCAGGCGCCGCGTGGCCTCACGTGGGTGCATGGCACCCCGCCTGTTTGCTTACCCCCTATGGTGGGGACCAGACTGGCTGACTCATCCCGAGGATGATTGGCCTCGATCGCCAGTCTTGATGTCGGGTCATTTGCCCGGGCTCAAGGTGCTCGTTGTTGGAACAAAGGACCCTGAGTTTGTTGAGTCGATTTGGCTCCCTCGACAAATTGTTGAATGGTTGTTTTGTTGTTGAATTGTTGGTGACTGATCGTCACATTAAGAACTCGCATGCCGGTTGCAATGCGCTGTTGGCCATTCTGCAGCGAGAGTTTTGGATATTGTCGGGAGCCGTTATTAAATTGAACCCCTTTTTGGACGATACGGGTCTTTTGTTGTTTGGTTGTTGACGGTTGAGTCACTCTAGCCTTCCTTATGGGGTCCGTCACCCCCTTTTGTTGCCTAAGGAGGGCCATTTGGTTAAATTGTTGTTGTTGTTGTTTGGTTGTTGTTGTTGTTTGGTGGTTGTTGTTGTTGTTTTTGTTGTTTGTTGTTGTTTTGTTCCGCCAGCCTGCCCCCATTGGGGGGGTATTTTGAGGCCGCGGTGAAGGCGGTTAGGGACTCTGGCGCAGATTGTTGGGAGACACCGTTCCCACCTTTAAGGAGTTAGCTACGGTATTTTGCCGCATTGAAGCTGTGTTGAACTCGCGTCCATTGTGCCCGCTGTCTTCGGACCCGAACGTCTTGGAGGCCCTGACTCCGGGCCATTTTTTTGATTTGACAGCCACTTGCCGCTCTGCCGGAGCACCCTTTTGTCGATGTGAGCCAAAATTGGCTATCGCGGTTTCGGTTGGTGCAGCAGCTCGCTCAGAGTTTTTGCAAGCGTTGGAGCTTGGAGTATTTGCACATCCTCCAGCAGCGCGTCAGGTGGACTGATAAAACGCAACCTTGTCGGGATTGCCAAGTGATTAGCGGACGGGAAGGCCCGTCCGGGGGGGGTAGATGTTCTGTCCCGATTATTATCTGTGCGCCTAACGGAATGCGCGTGTAACGAAGTGACATCTAACTTGTCAGTTTGACGTTGACACTTGACAGCCTCTTGATTTGCCGCTAAAAGAAGCGTGGTTCGCCTGTTGAGTTCCGCGACGCTTTGTTGAAATCAATCTCTTAACCGGTCGTTTTTGGTGGACAATGGACCATGACCCAGTTGTTTGAGTTAATAACCCCTATCTTGGTGTAATAACACGGGTTTTGGACATATTTTGGAGAAATAGTTTGAAGGTCATTCAAGTGACGCTATTGGGGAACGAGTGATTTGAAGACCGCATGCTGTGATTGCCTCAAGCCTAAGTTGAAGCGGAATCTTGCCAGAAGAATACTCGTAACGTCACCACACAATACAGATACACTCACTTACACACAGAACTCCAGGTTGGCACCAGAGCAGTGTCCTTCATCCATGAGGTAAGTGCCTTTGTTTGTATATTGTACCTTGTACTTGTATTGTCTGCTCCGCGTACGGCGGACAGTACGCTAGCCACTCTTGTCTCTAGAGCCCCACGATTAGCACGCTTCCACATAGTAATTAAAACCTTATGTGGGCCTAGTCTGGCAGCGTACACTGGTTTATGTGTAGGTTGGAGTTCCTGAATTTGTGTAAAGACTATTTAGACTTCTTATATATCACAGACAATTCCCTGAAAACCTGAATCAATTCTGTAATCATGTCTTTAATAGATTTTATGTAGTTACTCAGCCATCATCATCTGCGTAGCCTTTTACCAACTATGTTGGTGTCGGATGCAACACCAGTATTTTACATGGAGCGACTGCTATCTAGTGTTGCAAAGGACTCGAGTCCTCGAGTCGTAATTTTAAAGACTCGACTCAATTATGCAAGACTCAGTGTGCTCAAAAGGCTCGGAGTCAAGCCGAGCTCGAGTCATTGTCAAGTCTAAAAAAGGGACTCGAGTTTTAAAAAGGACTCGAGTCTTAAAAACGACTCGAGTCTTAAAATGAACTCGAGTCTTGTAGCTCATCATTCGAAAAAACTCGACAGATTTTTTTGCTAGCAAAGTTACATCATAACCATTAATTTGAATTTATTGCCTTCTTACGAGTCTTTTCGAATGATGACAAGTTTCATCTTCATGCTCTGAGTTTTTCTTTAAGACTCGAGTCCTTTTTAAGACTCGAGCCCTTTTTAAGACTTGAATCCTTTTTAAGACTCGAGTGCTTATCTGTAGACTCCGAGCCTTTTGAGCACACTGAGTCTTGCATAATTGAGTCGAGTCTTTAAAATTAGGACTCGAAGACTCGAGTCCTTTGCAACTCTACTGCTATCTGACCTCCTAAACCCAGTTATTCGGTAACACGAAACCCGTTGCCGTTGGTGAGACTGGTTTTAAAACTTTCAGGCTTCTAACGGCTGTCACAGATCCTCAAATGACAGCTGGATCCAACGGCTTTCGTACTTGGTTTCATATCCATCTGACATTTAACTTACAGTCAAATCAAGTTACGTCACACTAAGAGTAGAGTAGGAATGGTTTTTAACCGAGTTCAAAAAAAGGAGGAGGTTATCAATTCGACTGTATATTTTTTTTTTATGTTTGTTACCTCATAACTTTTGACTGGGTGAACCGATTTTGATGATTCTTTTTTTATTTGAAAGCTGGTGCTTCCCGAATGGTCCCATTTTAATTTGGTTCCATTTGGACAATGGAGTCCATGTGAAAACCATATAAGTCTTAAATTTGCATTACGTATTTCCGCGACAAATGAACGAATAACGCGATTAGATAAAAAGTTAAAACTTTTTACAAAAAAAAAAAACAACCGGCTTCCTTAAAAAAAAAACACTACAAAGTCAAAAATAACTTTAATTTCGGAAGTCGGTGGCAAAAACCTTAAATACAGGGCCTAAGACACCGACTTTTGAAATTAAAGTTATTTTTGACTTTGTAGTTTTTTTTTTTAAGGAAGTCGGTTGTTTTTTTAATGTTGGAGTTCAACAACATTCTTAGTTGAACAGATTTTTTTTTTCGACTAATGGATTAGCAATCTTCACCATTCTCCTGTCTTTATCCCAATTTATTTGTGGTCGGCGCAACATGTCTTTTTCTTCCACACTTCTCTATTAGTCGTCATCTCAGTAGTCACCCTCTTTCTATCCATATCCTCACTCACACAGTCCATCCATCGTTTCTATGGTCTCCCCCTACTCTTATGTATGGACCTTCAAAGTTATTCGGATTCTGAGAAATAGTGTCTTACTCAATTAGAGTGTTCCGTGTGGTTAGGGTTGCCAGGTCATAAAACCGAAAAGCCGGACAGACCTGGCAGTTTAGCCGGACATTTGGGTAAAAAAGCCGGACATCTTTAATTGTTTAGTCTTAAAACAAAACTAAACATAAGATTGATGAACTAAATACACTTTAAAATCTTTGTAACATAAACTAATTAATATATTTGGTTGGCAGACACCTGCCAACTAAAAATTTTAAAAGCTGACTGCTTTAAAATTTAATAGTAATAACGCGAGGAGGACAGTGCTAGTTCCCTCACTTGCGCTAGCAATACAAGGTGAAGACAGAAATTATCATATTATAAAAAGCCTACCAAAAAGCCGGACAGCGCGGACACCATCTAATTTAGCCGGACATGCAACTAAAAAGCCTGACTGTGTCCGACTTTATCCGGACGCCTGGCAACCTTACGTGTGGTGACGGACGTAAACGATAGTACTATCCCATTTCTTACCGTGGGTGTCGTAAGAGGCGACTACGGGACTCACTAGAGAATGGGCAGCAGCGATCTCTATGCATTTTACCATCATACTGCGATCGCCAACCCGTCAACCAAGCGTGACGATTATGGCAAACCATTTGCAAAATATTGTACGTCATTTAGCTAACCTTATTTTTTAATTTATAAGTTGGCTAAGTTAATATTTCATTCTTAAGAACAATAGGCAATTACGTTAATTAGCTAAGTAAATACTTAAAACGAGGAAGGCGTTCACTTCATAATTTTATCAATTGAGGATCGCGGAACCATCTTGTTAACGTTTTCGAACGAATAAATTAACGTCACACGGAAAGCGCACAATTTGAAATTGGAATAATATTTTGACACGTGTCCGGGAATAGATAACTTTGTTATTTTTTAGGTTAGGTTTAGGTTTAGGAAAATTTTGAGGAAATGAATAAATGAATATATCTTGTATTTTCTCTGATATTTTCTGGTGGTTGTCTTGTCATGTTTTATCTGCACCTCTCTGGTACTTTGTCAAGAGCACTTCATTTTTACACGTGGACGAAGCGCTGTCATCGTGATGCTATGTGCTAAGGTAGCTCGAGAAATTCAACTGGCTTTTATGAAATAGTCCTTCAATGGCATTATATGAACTTAGATAATTGTGACCTGTGACGAATGACACCCGGTACCAACGGCTTAACGTTCTTCAGGCACGGAGTGGTTCTTTTTTTCTTGTTGAGAAATCATCAAATGACGTCTCCCGCTCTTCGTGTCAGACTTTTACTGACTAAAACCCACCCGTGTTCCTTCAGTTGCCTGTGCCAGGGCCACGGGACCTCTTTCGAACAAATCCGCAACCCTGGCAGGCATTGGTCCTAGCTGACCCCTTCATTGTGTGCTGAGTGCTGACATCTCTTTGAAGCGCGCGTGGAACACAAGCACGGAGGAGTCCTGAGGGGTAATGAGGATCAATTCGACAAAAGGATATAGCAATTTTGAATACTACATCGAATACAATATAAATATATGAGTTCATTTTTTTTTTGAATCACTCAAATCCATCGAGAAATTACGAAGTTATTAAACTTTAAAAAAAGGGAGTTTTAAAACGCACGCCGCGCGCGCGAAACTGCTGATGACGTCACGAGGCTCGATCGCCCGCCACGCGCCGCACTGCTTTGTTATGATTTACGGAGTTTAATCGTTGTTTCTTGTTTATTTATGTTTTATAGATATTGGTAGATAGGAAACATGGAAGTCGGATTTACCCAAGGCCCAATCGGACAATCTCGCGAAGATTGATTCGTTTATGGTTGAAAAGTAAAAAAAAAAACAATTTATTCCAGTGCACAGGTAGGTACATACTACGTTTTAGAATGTTTTGATTTGGCAGGCAGGTACCTTTTTCGTGTTTCTACAATGTGTAGGCACCTCTCTACCTATTTTAAATAATATTTCTTACTAGCTTCTGCCCGCGACTTCGTCCGCGTAAAATTTCCTGCTCCCCCCCAACCCATCCCGTCGCATCGAATCGCCTGCCCGTGCGAGGTCTTTGTATGCGTGACGATTTTCTTTGTGCTCGGCTCCTAAGGGTCTTTGCGTGACCTTATATAATATATAGTCTATAGCCTTCCTCGATAAATGGGCTATGCAACACTAAACGTACAACTCTTCAGCTTTTACTTGGGTGTGCTACGCAATGAATTTTTTGAAAGACCAAGGCGCGCGCAATGGACGTGTTTTATATGGAATTTTTCACATTTTCTTCGAAAAATAAAAATAAAATATTACCTACGTGTTGAAATTTATATGTGAGGGGCTTACAAAGGGGGTCGAAAATTTCATTATTTTTGCGATAGGAAACGCCATTTTCGAGATATAAGCAAAAGAAAAGGAAAACAAAAATACAGTACTGTTTTTTCACATGAAGGTGAGGCACGTGAAGGCAAGGCGCGAGGCGCGCGCAATGGACGTGTTTTATATGGAATTTTCACATTTTTTTCGAAAAATAAAAAATAAATATTACCCACGTGTTGAGATTTACATGTGAAGGGGCTGCAAAGGGGGTCGAAAATTTCATTATTTTTGCGATAGGAAACGCCATTTTCGAGATATGAGCAAAAGAAAAGGAAAACAAAAATACGGTACACTGAGAAAACTGACAATCATAAAAGAGGTGAATTCAGCTTAAAGTATGATGAATTCACTCAAAGGACGGAGCATAGTGATTCACCAAAAAGAACGATGATAATACTGATGTTGATGATAACAGTATTTAAGATGATGTGTCACCATGGATTTAGTTTTAGTTACCTACTATTTTTCGATGCCTTCCTCATATATCCAGTTATATCCTATTAGTTTTCCTACAATTTTTCGGTGACTTCCTCACATATTCAGTTATGTCATACAATTTTTCCAACTATTTTTCGGTGCCTTCCTTATATATCCAGTTATATCCTATTATTTTTCCTACTATTTTTCGGTGGCTTCCTCACATATTCAGTTATATCATACAATTTTTCCTACTATTTTTCGGTGCCTTCCTCATATATCCAGTTATATCCTATTATTTTTCCTACTATTTTTCGGTGACTTCCTCACATATTCAGTTATGTCATACAATTTTTCCTACTATTTTTCGGTGCCTTCCTCATATATCCAGTTATATCCTATTATTTTTCCTACTATTTTTCGGTAACCTCCTCGTATTTTAGGTTAGGTCCTCTTACTTTTCCTACTATTTCCTCATATCTCTGGTTATAGCCTATTATCTTACGGAGGTCGCCCTCAATAGGAGGATTGTGTTTTTTAATAAACCAATTAATATCTCTATAATACACCAGTGATTAGTTGTAGTTCTACTCATTCTCCATCAGTAGGACTACAACTAAATACTGGTGGATTACACAGAAATTGTTTGGATTATTAGAAATCACAATCCTCCTATAATTGAGGGCGCCACTGGACTTACATGATCCCCTTATTTTTAAGTATCCAATATTGGTTCTTTCCTTTTAAATATTATTAGGTGTGAGCTCAACATTAAAAAAAACTGAAGAACCCTAAACTTGAACCTTAAAAAAATGGAGAGTAAGTAAAAAAAATAGAAAAAAGTACCTTGGCAAGAATGGTAAGAAGGTGAAAAGGGATGTATGTATAAATTAAACAGAAAATTGAATGGTATTTTTATTTCCATAGTATGAATGAATAATTATTATATACTCTAAACATTTATATTCAGTATAAAAGAAGACTGTTTTGTTTAGAAACATCCTCGCCTTAATGATTACAGTATCTATTTGTCGGTCATTATAAAGAATCATTATATACATTATGTTCAATAATTCTAGTTTTTACAAATTAAAATAAAGTTTGAGACGAGTAGAAATTTAATTTACAAAAAATAACAAACTTTACATTAATGTACCTATAACTAAAACATTTTTGCCCTTAAGGTGATTGCTTCAGGGTAGCCGTTTTTTGCAATTTGCAGGCCAGTGCTAGGTTGTATGTTAATTAAATGTTGCACGCGGGTGTAAGTACATAAGTTGTACTACATACGTCTTACACCCGCGTCTAACATTTCAATCAAAACCTAGCACTGGCCTGCAAATTGCAAAAAACGTAAGAAAATTTGAATTTCGCGGGCTACCCTGACGCTTTCACCTTAAAGCTGCATACAATAAATTGGTTATATTATTATAGTAAATATCTATTTTCAAGTAAAGTGCTACTATAAACACTCCGATGAGACTAATCTATCCCTCATACAAATACTTTACTTTAAAATCTATTACTAAAGGTGAACGCACACTTTTCAGAGCCGAAGGAGGCGAAAGAATCGAATTTTAGAATTACTTGTATGAAATCCTATGGAACCTCGCACACTTACCGAATCGGACGAATAAGGTCGTACGATTCGGTGCGGATAAGTGTGCGAAGTTACATTGGACTTCATTTAAGTAATTCTAAAATTTGATTCCTTCGCCTCCTTCGGCTCTGATAAGTGTGCGTTCACCTTAAACCAGCTATTGGTGCTGGCTCATACCATTACTTTATGCGGACACCGTTATCGGGCCGTCTTTATAGGATATCCTAAAGGGATATCCGATAAATACCGTAACTAAGGGTAGATTACTAGTTGAGCGCACCCTGCTATAAAAAAATAACTGCCCTTGGACTCTGCAGTGCCTCAAACTAGCAACGCCGCGTACGGTATAAGTACATAATTAATAATTATGTAAACGTTTCCAAAAAAAATTGATATTACTGGATTCAAAATAAAAACACCTTAAAAATGAGCAAACGAGTTAACTCGTTTGCGCATTTTCAAGGTATTATAGCAGCGACCGTAAGCCGTTAGAATACCTACAGAATTTTGAAATTTTTACTCTAGGTACCATCTACTTGTAATATATGACGTGTTACCTCGCATTAGAGTGAGCGTGTTAGGACACGGAGAAACGGCATTTTGGCAAGGAAAGCACAGATAATCATTACCACGTTTAACTTCATAAGAATTGTAATTAGAATTAAATTCAATAGTTTCAAACATACAGCAACGGAAAAAAACCTCTTCAGTATCTGTCACCAAAATTGCATCAATTTGGCCAAAAGTGGGTAAGAATTGTTCATCATCTATATCTACAGTAACAATAGAGTTCCGCTGCCATATAACACCAGCTATTGTAGCGGAAGTAACCGAATATTTGAGGACAACGCCAGTGCCGAGAGAAAACTTGACAGTGTCTCCTGAATTTAATGCAGATTTTTTTCCTAGTATTTTTGTTGTAGGTATTGTATTTTTCACAAACAAGTCATTGAGCATAAGTTGACATTTTATTGCTAGAGTCTTGCAAACATTGACTCGATTAAAAGATGATCTAGCCACTAACTTAGATACCCTGTGCTTGGCTTCAAAACGCATAGCCCACATGTTACGTACGGGGCCGAACTTCATTAGCATGGTAGGATAATGAGTCAGAAAATGAAACTTTGGCTGCAGGGGTGATTTTGTTAGCTCCGTGTACAATTGATTAAATTCTGCTATTATAACCCGGAGTTGAATATTGGTGTCACTGAAGACCCTATGACTTAATAACCTGTCGGTGATTTGCCGCAACATAATGTATAATTTCCATACTTTATTTTCTAAAGGAATGTAAAACCCGGCTATTAGGCTGAAGTATCTAATAAGGGTAAGCATTTCTGATGCTGAAGTTTTCAATTTTACTTTCGAACCTTGGACAACTAAACAATTACTTGGTTTTGAATTCCTATCTGGTCCATAATCAAATGAAATTATTCTTTGTTGCAATACTGAGATCTTTAAAAGACCTTCGGCAAGGAAGTGGTTTATGACAAAGGTCATTACATAACGAGCTACACCTTCTAATATATCATGCATTGGGTCTACTGCTACATTTTGAAATAAATCAAATCCTGTCACCTTAAGCCAACAGCATGATTCTTTAATGCCCGTGTTAGGTGTATCGTTTTCTTGCAGTTGAGCGTGGTATGAAGTCATATTTCTAAGCAAGTTACTGTTTTCATATAGAGCAGTTTGCAAACCTTTCTTGTCAATGTTACAGATTCTGCAACACTTGTTAGCTGAAAAACTTTCAGTAAACCCGAGAATTGAATTCAGGCCTAAATTATCGCCAGTTATAGCAACAACCTTCAATTTTACGGTTCCTTTAAAAAACTTATTTTCTATAAAAATTCCTTTGTTTTGCAAGTAATTCAATTCCTCAATAACAGGGTCAAAAATAGCTTTGTTTCCATATTTAGTTTTGTCAGCAGAATGGCAAATAGCTAACAGCAAAATGTTATTCAACAATGAAAATAAATGTGGTGGGAGTGCTGGCAAGGAAACGTATACACCACCAAGCTTATGCACCCCAGCGTGGCTCCCCAAAGGATTTCCAATTTCAAAATCATCATAGTATACTACTAAAGGAAGAATAATGTCCGACGCCTGCGGTGTACACATTGCCAGCCATACAGATCCCTGCATTACATTTTCTAGACACATTGGCCTCATCGGATTTTCTTCACGGATTATTAAATTACCCCTTAGGTGGTTCAAATAATCCGTTACATCTTTCCAAATAGTGTCAATGGAAAAAAAATTCTTCAAAACCTGGCGAAGTTGAATTACTTGCATTGTACGTGGCTTGGTGTGTAATGTTAAAGTGTTACTCCTTTGTGAAATGTCAGGACAATAACCAACGATTACTTCATGTGGTGGTATAAAAGAACCTAATAAATTCAATTCTCGGAATCTCAAATATTCTGAACGAAACGGAAAAAAGATGCCCTTCAAAGCTGTGTTGAACTTATGAAGTCGTTTATTAATTTCGCTTCCAGACATGCTTTCCTCATCAGCTAGCACAGGGCCGAATACGGACATTAAAGACGGTGCGATATTGTCAAGAAGGGTTTGCAAATGACTAACCATAGCTTGTACAGACGATCGAGATACAGAGGGATTTACATAGAGCGTTGAAATAAATTTCAAAACTTCTTTATGAATAATACTATCAGCATTATCAAGGACTTCCGGTTCACTATCAGCTTCAATGTATATGTGCTCAGTTGCTACTTTGGTAGTCTCTGTTTCACACATAGGAACTACGCAAGCCTCGTTTGAGGTGGATGGCAAATAACGAGTGTTTACTTTATTCAAATGTTTTAAGTTAACATGTTTTCTAAATTGTCTAACGTCCGTGAAATACCGGTAGCATGCGTCTTCACCACATTTATAAACTCCAGTAATATCAATTTTTTCACATTCTTTCCTTATGTGAGTAATAAGTGAAGAAAACGTGGGAAAAGTCCTTTTACAACTGTGACACTTCATCTTAATTTAAATTGTGACTCCGAGAGTAACTAATATCTCCTTCACAGATTGTGACATACGATCGTACGATGTTTTGACTTTGTAAAAACCAATTTGGATAATAAGCCAAATGTTATAGCTTTCAGTAGGACATTTAGCCGCAGTAGCATGAAATATTTTAAAAGTCACATCAACAGCCTCAGTTAGTGTTGTGAACTTGTAAAACGTATTGTCACATACTGTGAAGGAGACACCTGACTGGCGGCACCAAATTATAAATGGTTGGAGGCTAATACCTAGGTTTTGAAGCTTTTGGCGACGCTCCTCAATTACCACTTGCACGTCTGCGTCATCATCCACGATGGTCACAAATCCATCCAATATCTCCGCTCGTGAAGCTTGCCAGTCTTTTCTAGATCGACGGGCAGGAGGAATATTAAAGAGACAGCCGAGTAGCAATATCGCTGCTATTAATTTTGTCTCCGGTTGTTCATCTGGAAAGAAAATAATAATAGTATATTTGACACAACACATCATCATTAACTGAGCAAATAGGGAAAAGTATCAGAACAAAATAAAATCTATCTATATAAGTAAAAATGAATTGCCGAAATGTGTGTCCGCCCGCCCGTTACTTCTGAACGACTGCACCATGTTAGATAATTTTTAAATTCTTTTTTGTCTATATATTTTATAACGGGTTCACCGACCCAGGGAGGTCGAGCACCTAGAACTATATAACAGAATCATTTCCTTACCGTCACAAATTGCCAATGTATCAGCTATTTTTCGACGAAGAAACGAGTCCTTTGTGGTGTTAAGCTTCTGCTGAGCAGCTTTTAGTATGTTTTCCGATGAAGCATCCAAGGCGTCGAGGCCCCCGGATTTATCAGGGAACAGTGCTTCGTAGTCATGAGTCAGGAGTCGCCATCCATCACTTGACTTCAGGATAGGATACTTATTGAAGTACTCCTGTAATGTCCCTTCCTCGTAGTACAAGTACCGGAGGCGAGCTCGCACCGTCTCCCGCCACAGGGCACTGACCTCCTGCCACGGACCAGCTGAAGGACTTGACAGCTGCTCTAATGCTGACGCTACGTCCTCCACTTCACCTGCACACAAAAATTAAAACGATTAATAATTAGTACAATGACAATAACGGTTCTTAGATTCAGATATTTTGTAATTTGTAACGAAAATTTATACTAATTCAGATATTTTTCTCAATAATTTTGTTCTTGATAATTTAATTCAATCTGAAAACATAAAATTTCTTGAAAAGGAGTTACCTTCTTTAAGTCCGGTCAGGTCGATTCCAGCGAGTGGAGGGGTGTCTAGCCTAGGACTGGACTTGGAGCGAGAACGTGACTTGGGCTTTTCAATAAGGCCCAACGAAACTAAATGCTGCCGTCGAGCCCTTCTGGCGGTGACTAACCAGCCAGAGATATTGCGCTTAGCCTGGTAAGCATCAGCCGGCAGGTACGGCGCGTAGTATAGGGGTGGTGACTCCTCTTTAAATAATCTGCCAATGTCGTAGGATAGAGCAAGCAGCTGCGAATCTGTCAGAAGTACCGGGTTTTCGGCCGTAATGAGCTTCTCCATAAGCAGCTTGCATAAACGCCCACGCACGTTTGAGGGTAAGGTGCCCGTTTTCTGCCCAATTGCTATTATTTGTTTTCCCTCGACTGATGAATTCAGTATGGTATTCACCTGAAACACAAATAGTATAAGTATGGCATTACAAACTAAATATGCAAGGTAAAAGTTAAAAAAAATGTCACTAAAATGTTGAAAATACAGGTTCAATACCTACCTTCCATTCAGTATAATGATCAGTTGGAGTCGGTGCCAGTCTAGGCATCATGCATTTAGTTGTTAGTTATAGCTGTCACCAACTCCAAATATATTACTGATCTTTGTGACATATAGTATAGCTCCTAAACGGCCGTACGTACACACATACAGGACAGGACAGGTACAGACGTTAAACTTATCTGTTTACGCCGGGGGTTAACAATATTGAATGTCAATTTAAATTCCTTATCAAAAGTACAGGATAATAGGCAATAACTTACTAAATTGCTCCCGGTGGACTCTTGTCTAACTGCTTCACCCACTGACGACGACGAGTCCAGTGGTATCACCAGTATGTCACCATCCTAAAATAATATTTACTTTGAGACAATGTTATAATAGTACATGTAACAAAAAGGTGTGATAATATGAGTATGTACGGTCAATTAACCTCAATAATCGTTGAAATAATCACTAAATGTGTCCGAGTGCGACCGTTAACTAACAGGCTATAGCTAGCCCTAGCCGGAGATAACTCAAGGGAAGTGTTATATTTTTTTACTAGTAATCGGTTCAGCATTGCAGGTGTGAACGGTCCTGCCCTCGTCCCTTGATCCGGCCCTGATAAAAACTAATTGATCAAGATCAGGACTGATCCTGGTCTCAAAGAATGTCTATACCAAATTTTGCATCGGTTCAGTGTCTTAGGTATGAAAATGTGAAAAGGTCCTGCCCCAGCCGACAGATAGACAGACAAACTTACTTTCGCATTTATAATATTAGTATGGATGTAATTACAAATTAATACATATTGCTCTTGAACCAAAAAACAGTAAGTACGAGTACTTTTCTACAATTTTGCAGAACTTACCAAATTTTCCTGGTTAAGTCCTGCTTCGCAGTCTTGGTTGAGGATTGAGCTTTGCAGTCCTTCACACGGTGGCAGAGGCTCTAAGTTACAAGGTAGACTAGTTAACAAGTCATTCCTCAGGACCTCTTCAAAGAGTGATGAATTGTAGGAGTTATCCTGAAATTTAACAAGAAATTTAAAAAGGTAATAATAATGTACTTAGTTGGTAAACTAACAAGACTGATGAAAAGTTATGATTTTATTCCACTTTTTAAATAAATACTGCACCGGTTAAATTGTTAGGTATCTTAAGAAGACTTTAAAATAATAAAAGTTAATAAGTAGGTACCTACCTACCTACATGCAAGTAGGAGAATGTGCATTTAAGCGACGCAGGGCATGTGTAAGCAAAAAGTTTAAAACAAAATTTACTTTTTTGAAATACAATTTAACATGAAAACAAACCATATCTTTTGGTTGGTCGCTTTTTAACATGGCCAGAGCTGCTTCAAACCGGAGTCTGTCCCCTATTTGAGGGAACATACTATGTATGTCTTGTTTACTAAGCATCTGCATTGTTGCGATATCAATTCTTTCAGCTGAAAAAAAAGGTAAATTTAACAGCGCCCTGATAGCAGCTGTGAAATGCACTACGTCGCATCGACTTTATAAAATGTAGGTTGGTAGAGCTCGTCTAAGCTGAAATGACGCGCCCCACTACTTAAATTTGTATACGTACACTACGGTAAATGCGGTAGTGGGGCGCGTCATTTTAGTTTAGACGCACTCTACCTATTTGTTTTTTTTTGGGTTGCAGTTGCACATCGAATCTAGTGTATAATATAAATATGAACGTATATCTAGGTAGGTGGGTAGGTACCATACGACAAGACTATTCTTGGTTGGAGTGTACAGCGGCCAAAAAAGTGTTATTTTCGCAAATCGTTTATTTTCTCGATTCTATAGTATGTAACACCTAGAAAGGCTAAAAGTGTCTGGGTGTTTTTTGTCTCCGACCAACCGTTTGTCGTAAAAACGATGTCGAAGGGATCCATAGGTAAGGTTATGTTAGAACTGTGACCTTGAAATTGGTCGCGAAATTTTTTTAAGTATATTTTCATAGTGCCTCTAAGACGACACTCTGACCCTATTCTTGCTAGAAATTAGAATGTGTGAATGTAATGTGTGAGCTCATGCTAGCAACTTACTAGGTAGGTTTGTCAACTTACTTTCAAAACGATCGATGTAGCGTTCCAAATTCCACTTCTTCAAAAGATCACGCGTAGCCATATCCATTTTTGCACTGATCAAACACGTTCACTGGCACTAATGGAATTGTTATTGCTATTAATTAAACGAGTCGTGAGTCGTGACTTGCCGGCTGTAGCGGTGAAATACAAATGGCCGACCGAAATGGCGCGGCGGCGGAATGAAGTGAGAGAGGGAGACCTCATTATATAATGCCGTCACCTTAAATTTGTAGGACATCATTCAAATGCTACTCATAAATGGGTCTCTGTAATAATAATTTAGTAGGATACACATAAAATAATATGACTATATTATTGAACTTTGATGCTTACTCTAAAAATATGAGATTATTTAATCGTATTATCATAGGATTCACATAAAATAATATGACTGTAATATTAAAAAATGATGCTTACTTTAAAAATATAAGTTTAAAGCATTATAATTTAATATAGTACATTAGGGGGAGGTCATCGTATTTTTAGAGATACTTCTTCATATTAAACTATGAAATCTATTTATATTACGGTGACTGTCATTGTGTTTTTTAATTAGAATCTTATTTATAATTATCATACTAATTTATGGGACAGTGGACCATTTTCTATTACATTGTGTTATTATTTGAAGAAGACAATGTTATTTCATAATTACAAATTTTTACGATGACAAGTATCATAATATTGCATTATTTACCCAAAAAATTCGATTCCATCTTAACACATTTCAGTTCTAGCGTAATATTTACTTATTATCAACATATTATAAGACAACGCATCTATTTTAAACCAACGTCACGATATTTTAAGATTATGCCAAAATGACATTTTTCTCAGTGTACTGTTTAAAGCACGTGAAGGGAGGCGTTCGTTGGTGTGAATTTTAGTTCAGAACTACTAGTTTTCATCCACACCTTTTTTATCGCGATTAAAAATAGATTTAGTTAAAATAAATTATTATAGTCAAAATTTTTGAAATGCAGTATAGAGTACTTTTAGTTAAGGGGACATGGGGCGTCGCTCCTCGTGAAAGTACACCACTTCTTTCTATTTTTTGGGTATTTTGGGACACAAAATAACAATTTGTCCGGTGTAGCAACACTTGTATTTTCGCATCGTGGCACGATACAATATTTTATGAAGACATTATTCGTTTAAATGTTCTGCGAGTCACGTAACTAAAGGCAGAAAGAACGTGCGTGGCGGTGCACGGTGCCGCGGACGCGAACGTGGAAAATGACGTCATCAACAAATTGTGCGTATTGGCGGGCGTTTTTGAAAATGCAAAATTAAAACCGCTCTAACTTCGTCATTTTTGGTTCAATTTTAATAATTCTTTCACTGAAATAATTGGTTTAGATATGACTGTAATTCTACATATAACTAAAATCGTCGCTGATCCTCATTGCGGAACTTTTTATCAGTAGGAATTGGTTTAATATTCATAGTTAAAGAACATTCATTGCGTTATTCACGTTGCTGAGCCACAATTTATTCGAACAAATGACGCAATGGTTTAGAAATAATCTTCAATCCCATCCATAGTCTGATAAATTGTGCGTTTCGCAATTAGGGTGCTGGTATATAAAAATGTTCACCTGTTAACCAAGCCCCTTTCTCTGTTAATGTTTAAATAGAAAAACTACCAGGACTTAAAAAACCGGCCAAGTGCGAGTCGGACTCGCGCACCGAGGGTTCCGTACAAAACTGTAGGTATTCACGGTTTATGCATAAGGCTATTGTTTATGAAATTAAATGTTATTTTTTAAATTTTTATATTTGAGTTGATTGGATGAAAGGTAAATTGCGGTTTACGATTTATGACGTATTAAAAAAAAAACTACTTACTAGATCTTGTTCAAACCAATTTTCGTTGGAAGTTTATATGGCAATGTACATCATATATTTTTTTTAGTTTTATCATTCTCTTATTTTAGAAGTAACAGAGGGGGTCCCCACTTTTTACCACTTTGGAAGTGTCTCTCGCGCAAACTATACAGTTTAGAAAAAAATGATATTAGAAACCTCAATATCATTTTTGAATAGCTATCCATAGATACCCCACACTTGTGGGATGGATGAAAAAACTGTTTTTTGAGTTTCAGTTCAAAGTATGGGGAACCCCATAATTTATTATTTTTTTCTATTTTTGTGTGATAATTTTAATGCGGTTCACATAATACATCTACTTACCAAGTTTCAACAGCATAGCTCTTATAGTTTCGGAAAAAAATGGCTGTGACATACACGGACAGACAGACAGACATGACGAATCTATAAGGGTTCCGTTTTTTGCCATTTGGCAACGGAACCTTAAAAACAGCTTTCATAATTACGTAGAATATTGATAAATAAACGGATAACAGAGTAAATGAGTAATATTGTTAAGAAAGCTGTGGTTATTATTACTAGCGGGAAAAACCACAAGCTTGAGTGTCAGCGATTCTAATCGAGAATTTGATATCATAATGGTCATAGTAAAGTTTTAAACACCACAGACATGTAATAACAGGGTCGAGAGATTTGTTCGAAAGAGTTACCGTGGCCCTGGCATATAGGCAACTGAAGGAACACGGGTGGGTTTTAGTCAGTAAAAGTCTGATACGCCCTCCCGCTTCGCCCAGAACGGGAGACGTCATTTGACGATTTCCCACGCACAAAAAAAGGTTTTGTAATAACAGAGAAGTATGGAAGGAAAGTGGAAGCAGTGGTGGCGCAGCGGTAACGGCCGCGACTTACGAGTAGTAGTAGGTCGTGAGTTCAAACCCAAGTAGGCGCAGTACTTTGTGCAAATTATTTCATCGCCACTGCTCTCAAAACGGCGAAGGAAAACATCGTGTGGAAACCGGTAAGCCCTAGAACCAAAAATTCGAAGACATGTGACATCTACCAACCCGGACTGGGCCCGCGTGGTCGATTACTGCCCTCTCCCTCTCACAGAGTAGAGGCCTGTGCCCCAGCAGCAGGAACGTTGTAGACTGATTATGTAAGGGAAAGAAAATGATGCTGATCTTATTGATGTGAAACATCTATAGGCGAGGGTAAACCTACATTTTGGCGTGGCGAGCGTGGCGACGCACCGTTTTATTACAAACGATTATAAAGCTGAAGAGTTTGTTTGTTTTTTGTTTGTATGGTTGTTTGTTTGATTGAACGCGCTAATCTCGGGAACTACTGGTCCGAATTCAAAAAATATTTTTGTGTTGGGTAGCCTATTTATTGAGGAAGGCTATAGGCTATATAACATCACGCTAAAACCAAGAGTAGCGTAATGAAGAATGTTGCAAAAACGGGGAAAATCGCACGGGTAGGCGATTCGACGCGACGGGAAGGGTCGGAGGAACAAGAAATTTAACGCGGACGAAGTCGCGGGCAGAAGCTAGTAATTAATATGTTATTTTTGATTAAACCATATTTATTTCCTTTCGTAAAGTATGCTTTATAAATATTATCTTCACAAAATAATTTCGATGTTTCACATCTGCCAGGCGTCCCGCGACCGCTCACTTTTTTTCTCAACACAAGCCTCTAATAAAGAGTTTGAGAACCATCTTTTTCCTTTTACCTACTTCATTCTACAAATAAGGATATCCCAAAAAAACGTTTTAATATAAAAGTATTTACTTTTCTTACAATTTGAGAAACAGGTCCAATTTCCTTAAACAAGATGTCGGAAGGAAATTTCCGCCAATATTTTATTAATCTTAATTAAAATCTATTATGGTTGTTATATAAGACATCTGAGGCCTTATAAAAAGATAAAATTTAAGGGATACCGTAACAAAATGTTTGAGAGATCTTTTTTTATCATATAGGTACTAGCTTTTGCCAGGCTGCTTCGCCCGCGTGGAGGTCGGAAAATTATCTCGCGGGAACATACTACCTAGATAAAAAGTAGCCTGTGTCCTTTCTCAGGCTCTAAACTATCTGTATACCAAATTTCATTTAAATCGGTTCAGTAGTTTTAGCAGGAAAGCGAGACAGACAGACAGAATTACTTTTGCATTTATAATATTAGTGTGGATATGGAACTTTTTTGTCTACTGGAATGGGCCATAGAGTACTTATTCGCCACAACAGTGCCACAGCTTCTAGAGATGGCAGTAATCATCATCACCATTTGAGCCAAATGACGTCCCCTGTTGGACATAGGCCTCGCCTTTGGCAGGCGGATTGGCGATCGCAGTATTGTGATAAAATGCATTAAGAATGCTGCTGCCTTTTCTCAAATCAAAAGTCATATATTCAAATTAGTCTGAGGGGCAGCACTTTTCGAACGTCAAAATTACATAAGACAGTCCCCCAAAAAGCCCGCCCTTCACCACTTCCTAGTGCTTTAGCTGGGATGAAGTGGCGCAATAAACTGTTCAGCAGCACAGCTGTCTGTTCAGTTAGAAGAACTTGATTCTTGTAAGTAGTTAACATTAAGAGACACAAAACATTAAATTAAATTATTAACCATATGTCAGCTAGCCAACCCAATATTCCAACAAATAAAATAAAATCTATACTCAAGCTAAAGCAAAAAATATCTATATAATGTAAATATAGGTACCAAAATAAAAGTCTCCTGGCATAAAGGGCGTGACAGCTTACCTATGCAATGCTGAATTATGTTCACATAGCTGTTACGACCCGAGTTACAACTCGAGGCCAGGATAAACTAGGACCATCGACGTAAAAACAAATAATCAGGTAGGTAATTAATAACAATATCAACATCAAGATCAGCAAGACGACCAGTCACCACAAGCAGCAACCGTTCACGAGCATAACGTAAAGATCAGCCATTACCCCCCTCGCCATATTTGAGGGCAGAGGGTAACCCGACCTCTGACGCTACCGCAAGCATTGACATCTAAGGGAGCATGACGACGTAAGACCCCTAGTCGCCTTTTACGACACCCACGGGAAGAAATAGGATGGTGCTATTCTTTATGTGCGGCACCACACGGAATACTATGGGACAGTTATACGCTGGTACCATTAGCCACTTGACCACATATCGTCACACGTGATCGCTTCAGTTACGCAACAAGTCCTAGTTTCTTTAATCGATCATCAGGCACGCCATGTTTTGGTATCAATCAGTTAGTTTGCCGTGCCGAACGTGATTGGATGAGCTCCAAGCCAAACTCAACTGTTACTTTTTAGTTCAGCTGGCACGGTTTATCTTTCTATATATCGCACACCTAGATCTAAAGAAAGACAACTCAAAAATTGAGAATCTTAAGTTATGGTACTTATCATTGTATTCTTTGTTTAGGCGGGAGGGGGTGACATGCGTTGATTCAACAAAAGAAGACTAATGCCATCTAGCGACGAATCTTTCGAAGTTTTTATTGGACCTGTTAAGTTGGATAGCTGCGTAAGGTTATCGAGCATATGAATACAATGATAACTCAAAATTCACAATTTTTGAGTTGTCTTACTTTTAGATCTAGGTGTGCGATATATAAAATTCAAAGTCCTGAGTGACTGACTGACTGACTGATATATCAACGCACAGCCTGAACCGCTGGTCCTAGATACATGAAATTTGGAGGGTGTATTCTTTGTGAAGAGTAGGTATCCACTAAGAAAGGGTTTTTTGAAATTTCAGCCCTAAGAGGGTGAAATGGGGGGTTGAAATGGTGAATTTTTCGACATCTACGCGGGCGAAGCCGAAGCAGAAGCTAGTTTTCAATTGCGACTGTTAGTTCCAGATATCAAAGAAAAAAAAAGATTATATTTATTTGTTTGGTTGATCTCTGGAACGAACTTCAGATATTTTATAAAACTAGCTTTTGCCCGCGACTTCGCCCGCGTGGATATCGGACGGAAATTTCGACACAACTTCTCCCCTTTTTCAGCTCTTCGAAGTAGAATTATGAAAGACGTTGAGATACGTATAAATTATTTTTGCATCGCCAGCCTAAAAACAAAATTTTAAGAACCTAACTTCGAAATTGAGGGACTTTCGTACAATCTTCCACCCCTTATTTCACCCCTTTACGGAGAGAATTTCCTAAAATCCTATCTTAGCTGACGTCTCCTACTCAAGATCTACCTCTGCACTGTGCCAAATTACATCTTTTTATGTCCTGTAGTTTTTGAGATTTCGTGATTAATCAGTGAGTGAATGTTTGTATGAATGAGTGAGTGACCTGTCGCTTTTATATATTGTGTACTAGCTTTTGCCCGCGGCTTCGCCCGCGTGGATGTCTGAAATTAACGCAGGTACTTTTCTAAAATAAAAGATTTTTTCTAAAATAACAGTAGCCTAAGTTACTCCTTGTTACATCAGCTATCTGCCAGTGAAAGTCCCGTCAAAATCGGTCCAGCCATTTCGGAGATTAGCCGGAACAAACAGACAGACAGACGGACAGATAAAAATTGTAAAAAATGTTGTTTTGGTATATGTACCGTGTATACATCCATATACACTTAATAAAAACCGGCCAAGTGCGAGTCGGACTCGCGCACCGAGGGTTCCGTACAAACCTGTAGGTATTCACGGTTTATGCATAAGGCTTGTGTTTATGAAATTAATTTTTTTTTTTTTTTTTTTTTTTGTGGGGCATCTCGTAGTTAATCCTGAAAAGATTGTTACTACTTAAACGGATTGGGGCCCGGCGAGTTCTAAAAAGTTACCTTTTTAGGCCTCCAGCCGGGGCTTATTATACTTAAAAACTAAAGCGAAAGCTCTAAGGGTTACCCCGAGGGGGGTACGAACCTCGGCTTAGGCAATCGCTGATAGGGGGGGCAGCAAGGGACTGGCTGGATCTGAGTTAAATTATTTATGGACTAATTTAAAGCTAACGGCGCAGCATCGCGGGCTGGCTCTTGCAAGGGTCGGTAGGGACTGTTAAGTCGGGGTCGCGACGACGGACCTCGGCGGCGAGGTCGGTACGGTTTGTGTCTGTGTGCTGGTCTAGCTGTACTGGTCTCTTTTCGACTCTCCTGGAGGAGAGTAGTGGGATCATCAGGATCGGTAAGAATGTGCCGCGAGCGGCGGACTTTGCTAATACGGGAGGGGGTGTAAGTAGCTGCCGCCACAACCAGAGGGTTGCGGTGGGCTACGGCCCTATCGAAGTAGCGCTTCGAAGCGCGTTTTATGTATTGATGGATAGTCGGGAGTTTCATATCTAAATGAAGATTGATATTCCGAACAAACCAAGGCGAGCCTGTGGCTTGACGGAGAAAGCGGTTCTGGAGAGTCTGCATCCTATGGATGAATCGGGGCTTGGCATGTGCCCAGACTGGGCTTGCGTATGTCATAATCGGCCTGATACAAGCGGTGTAAAGCCGCTTCTTACACAGAAGAGACAATTTACTCCGCTTGTTCAGGACGCAATGGAGCCTACCGAGAGCGAAAGCGGCCCGCGAGCGAGCCTGCTTTATGTGCTCAGAAAAGGTGAGGTGTTCGTCGAGGATGACACCTAGATATTTGGCTTGCTTCGCCCAAGGGATCTGCTTGCCGAACATTGAGATGGGTCGGGGAGGGGGGTGATTACGTCGAGGTCGGGTGTAAAAGACCGCCTGACTTTTATCGGGATTGACTTCGATTCGCCACTTCCTGAACCATTCGCCGAGCTCGTCGACTGCGGTTTGGAGGTAGCGAACCAGCGCTGTGTCACTAAATCCCGAGAAAAAGATGGCAGTGTCGTCTGCGAACAGAGCTAACCTTGCCTTCTTGCTTCTGGGGATATCGCTAGTGAACAGCGTGAAAATGAGGGGGGCTAGTACAGAGCCTTGAGGGACTCCTGCACGAATCGGGTGAGGGGAGGAAAGTGCCCCTTCGATGCGATAGCGAAAGGTACGGTTCGCAAGAAAGTCTCGTAAGATGAGCACGAGACGGTCTGGCACTCCGAGTTGGTACAGCTTATATAATAAGCCGTTGTGCCAGACTTTGTCGAACGCTTTCGCTATATCGAAGTATACAGCGCCCGTGAACATACCACGCTGAAAACCAGCATTGATATGTTCGACGATACGGTGTACCTGGTGGACACACGAGTGTTGGGTTCGAAAACCAAACTGCTCGTTGGGAATGAGGCCCTTGGTTTCGGCATAATCTCTGAGTCGCTTATAAATAAGTCTCTCATAGATTTTGCCGAGAACTTTGAGCAAACTGATGGGGCGATAGCTCGTGGGCTCGGTTTTGGGCTTACCGGGCTTAGGGATGCCAATAACGGTGGCTTCCTTCCACGCTTGGGGGAAAATGTTATTACTCAAGGCACCATTGAAGATGGTACACATGAGCATAATCAGGTGTGCGGGGAACAGCTTGATCACTCTGTTGGTGATGCCGTCTGATCCGGGGGCTTTACGAGATTTCAGACCCTTGATGATCTCGTGCACCTCGTCAGGTGTGACAGGGGGCAGGGGATCATCAGGGTCTTCAACGGGCGGGAGTGAGGCTTTGCGTTCGACTTCCGCGTTTACCTTATCGACAAACGCTTGGTCTACTGGCTGCGAACTGGGTGTGCATTGGGCTTCGAGGCTATCGGCTAGGCATTCAGCCCTGTCGATATCCTCGAATGCAATGGTCGCATCGGGGCGGGTCAGGGGGGGCATTGTGGAAAACTCAGAGGATTTCAGTTTCCTCTGAAGTTCCCAGAAAGCGAGATGAGTTGGCTCTAGTTCGCCCACCATCTTGTCCCAGTTAGCGTCACGCAGCTCAGTCACACGTGTCCTTACAGCACGCTGTAAGTAACGCATGTGAGCTTTGTTAGCGTCACAGGGAAAGTTGCTGTAGGCACGAACGGCCGCGTTCTTCTCTGTCAGCAGATCACGTACATCGTCGGGGAGCTTCCATTTACGGTCACCCGTATCTGGAACCTCCCGTGAACTTTCGTTCACGATCGATTGTACGTGCTCCGTGAGAGAGTCGATCGCGGCCGTTGTGTCGGCGACAGAGTCGAACTGATCTGGGATAGAGTCTAAGTGATGTGACGTGTTAGATTGTAAGCGTTCGCTTACTTTCTTCCAGTCAGTGATCACTTTAGTGGCGGGGGGTTGAGAGGGGTCGCGAGTACCTAATCGGGGGGCCAGGTTCATGACTACTGGTCGATGATCAGAGTCGAGTTCGTGACTAGCCTCTATAGAATCCAACCTTAAGTTGATATTCTTAAGGAGTGCTATGTCAAGAACGTCGGGTAACTGATCGGGGTCGAAAGGAAAGTGAGTGGGAGTCATCGGGGCGATGACGTCAAAGTTCATGGTAGAACAGAGGTTGAAAAGTTGCCTACCTCTAGTCGAGGTCCTGGTGCTATTCCAGGCGGGATGTTTGGCGTTGAGATCGCCCGCTATGATAACGGAGTCACTCATGCCGAAAAGTACGGAGAGGTCATTAGTGAGGAGTTGAGGGTCCTCGGAACCGTCTGGGGGAGGGAAGTAAGCCGACACGATAGTGATTGGCTGGTGGCCTGTCAGTGCTAACCGACAGGCCGAAACTTCTAATCGGGAGAGTTGGGGAGTATCCATAGGTATGCAGTACAGGGACTTCCTATAGTATATGAGGGTGCGGCCTCTGTGACAACGTGACCTGTCGTTGCGAACTAAACGATAGTTTGCAATTTTCGGGTCACGATGATGAGGTTTTAGGAACGACTCTTGAATGAGTAAAATGTCTACGTGATGGTCGCGGAGGAACGTGGCGATCTCATCACGTTGGCCGTGAATGCCGTTGGCATTAAAGAAACCTAGCTTTAGGGAACGGGGTTTTTGTCTAGTTAATATTCCGCGACTATCCATAATGGGGGCGTTGGGAGTTCATGACATGGATTGCTTGCGTGATCTCGGGATACGCAGCATAAATTGACTGGATTCGGAACAAGTTGCCGCCGGCGGCAATTAGTTCCTGGGCCATCTGTTGGGCACGCGGGGAGAGGAACGTGCTATAGGTATTAAAGGTCCCAGTGATGACGTTAAACGCATCAAGGGGAGCCTGACCTTTCCTCTGTACGGGTACTGGTCCTGCCATAGGGGCAGTGGGGGGGGCCGCGGCGCGGGCGGGAGGAGCGGTCGCGGGAAAACCGGGGGGCGTAAGGGGCGCGGGGGCACGGGTACGCGGGTCCACTAATGGAGGGATGGGAGCGGGCTTAGGCCTGGAGGCCAGTGGGGGGAACTCCTTCTGGGAACTCATTAGAGGCCATTGGGAGGGACGCTGAGGGGCCAGTCTCACGGGGAGTTTGGCCGAGGGGGATTCCCTAGTCTGACGAGCGTCGAAACGCTTCGCCAATTTAGGGGAAGATGACTTGGGGGCTTTCGGGCAGCCCCGGTAGTTTGCCGGATGACCGGGCTCTTTGCAGAGCACACAACTAGGTGGCTCGGTGCAAAGAGTGCGGTCTTTAGGCCGGGTACAATCTGCTGTACCGTGGTCTCCCAGGCACTTGACGCACCTGGGAGTAGCGTAGCAGTTGTACGCTGAGTGCCCGTACAGTTGGCATCTGTGGCACTGGCCAATGATGCCTGACTTACGGGGCTTCTCGATTTTAAGGCCTGACAGGTTACAGACAGACCTTACATTGAATATGGGGTGGTGACCCTCTGTGGGAGGGCACACCACCAAGACCATATCAAAGGCGGTACCTTGCCTGGACCGGTGCATTCGATGGACCTCTGTGACAGGCACGTTCTGTCGTTCGAGGTCCGCCTTAATATCGCTGGTGGCGATTTCGCAGGGGATCCTGCGAATCACCACCCTGGTCAGTCGCTCCTCGGGCAAGGAATACGTGTGGAAGGACACGTTTCTGGCAGAGAGGAGCCTGGTCAGATCGCGATAATCGCCTGACGTGGGGACTGATACTTTAATCCCGTGCTGGGTGGCACGGGCGCTAGTATAGTTGACCCTTTGGTCAACACACCATTTGGACACCTCCGTCCACTTGGCCTTGTCCTGTATAAATACAGGGGGCGGTGGAGGGAGTTTCCTGCCGGTGTTTGAGCCAGAGGGTACGGGCTGGGCGCTAGTTTTAGCGCGGGGCGCGGCAACCTTCGCGGAGGTTGAAGGCGAGGGGCGGGAGGGGGACGCGTTGGCGGCGGTCGCCGGTGGCGTGGAGGGGATGGACGCGGTCGCGGTGGCGGTGGTCGCCTGCGTAGCGGGGTGGGGGGGGTTCGCGGTGGCGGAGGTCGCCTGCGGGGTAGGGGCGCGAGACGGAGGAGCGGAGTCCTCAGCCGCTATGATTTTAGCGGCTGGGGCTGAGCTGCTCGCCTTGTTTTTCTTGCGCTTGCTCCCTTTGCCCTTAGTATGGGAGACGAGCTCGTACGTCTCTGCGTCCGAGGACGAAGAGGAGTGCGAGTCCGTCTGGGGAGTGAGCGCGGCAGTATCGGGAGGAGTTGTGGGTACATCCTCCGTGTCCATTTGACACGGTGCATCGGTGGAGGCTGGGGCCTCGAGGGCGTCGCTGAAGTCAGCGATGCCCGGGCTGGGCGGAATTACGAGTTGCTCAGCTCTGTACAACTCGGAGAATTCGGCAGCGAAATCTTTGTTTTTCTTTATCAATAAAAGAAAAACAGAGACTACGGCCCCGACCTCCGAGTGCTCAATGCTAAGCTGACCCGCAAGTTCAGCCAGGAGCGCCTCGATTCTAGCTAGTCTCTCCGTAGGATCCATGGGTTTATCCATGGCGGAGGGGAGGGGGGGACCTAATCACTCATGAGAGTGATCCTGACCAAAACCCTACTCCTACGTAGCCTAATCCCCGGTGGGTTGCCGGGGGTGAGTGTTACACTCCCTGTCGGGTATAGACAGGGAGGTGAACCTGGTGAGCCCTAAGAGAGTCCCCCGTCGCCAATCTTATTGTGCGAACGGGTTCCTAACCGGTCATGCGATGGGTACTGAAGGTACCCGACCAGTCTAGTGCGGGGGGTATAGATATACCCGCGGCACTAGTACGCGGCTGTGGAGGGAAGACTGTCACCGGGGCTGACGAGGGAAGCCCCCAAGGCCAGCGATCCGGGACCCGTCCAACTTTCGTCTAGCCCTGAAGGGGATAGACGGGTGCGTTGGGTCTGCACCCACTCGGCTTCGTTGGCACCGTTAAGGTATCCACCGAGTGACCACGAAACTGTGGATTTGCCCTGGGGCCACAACACAACACACGTTTTTGACGATTTTCTGACGAATCAGAAATACCACTGTCTTGCGAACAAGACAGTACGGTTTTAGACTGAATCTGAAGAAACAGGAAATTCCGAATTTTGCGATTTAAATTTATTTAAATCGCAAAATAGCGGAGAGTAGTCGGGGCGACTACGCAGCGTGGCGCACGGAGCACAACTGACGGGCGAACGAGCGGCGGGCGGTGGAGGGGATACGCGCAGCGGAGCAGCAGCGTAACGACCTTCCAAGGCGGGCGTCGAGCGTAGAATATGAAATTAAATCCTATTTTTTTAATTTTTATATTTGAGTTGATTGAATGAAAGGTAAATTGCGGTTTACGATTTATGACGTATAAAAAAAAACTACTTACTAGATCTTGTTCAAACCAATTTTCGTTGGAAGTTTATATAGCAATGTACATCATATATTTTTTTTAGTTTTATCATTCTCTTATTTTAGAAGTTACAGGGGGGGGACACACATTTTACCACTTTGGGAGTGTCTCTCGCGCAAACTATACAGTTTAGAAAAAAATGATATTAGAAACCTCAATATCATTTTTAAAGACCTATCCATAGATACCCCACACGTATGGGTACGATGAAAAAAAATTTTTTGAGTTTCAGTTCTATGTATGGGGAACCCCAAAATGTATTGTTTTTTTTCTATTTTTGTGTGAAAATCTTAATGCGGTTTACAGAATACATCTACTTACCAAGTTTCAACAACATAGCTCTTATAGTTTCGGAAAAAAATGGCTGTGACATACACGGACAGACAGACAGACAGACAGACATGACGAATCTATAAGGGTTCCGTTTTTTGCCATTTGGCAACGGAACCCTAAAAAGTGGTTATCTTAAAATTACAAACAGACACTCCAATTTTATTTATTTGTATAGATGTATAGATAAAGTAGAGATAATTAGTACGAACCACGGCCACGAACATTATCGAGCTTTATCGAAATTCCCTCGCAAAAATATTATCGTGTCGTAAATCTAACAAGAATGTTTGAATGACATTTCATTCACCATTTTCCCGCGCTTTTATCGAAACCACCATTTTGTTTTTACTGCGCTCTATTATCTACGCGCCAAAGGCAAAGGAAATGATCTAGTGAACTTAGGTAAACAACTTCATTTAACTTTAGTTATATATGACGCGGAAGAAGGAATGAAGTAGGACATTTACTTCCGTTTGTAGATGACTTGAAAGTTAAGTGGACTTGACAAGATAGGACAGAAGATCTAGTCGCAATTATCAAGAAGTTTACACTATGGATGTTACATACGCCAAGGCAAAAACCAAACCTTTATTGTAAACCTATTATGTCTTATGTAATTTTGATTTTCAACCGTCGAATTATTGGAAAGCGTATAATCCGAAGGTGGTCCCATATAAATTTGGAAAACAAAATAGAACCCTAAGGGGATAATTGATTGTTCACTCATTGATTGTAATGTATAACCACGCTTAACTTTATACAGAGTAGTCCGATTTTGATAATTCTTTTTTTATTGGATAGGGTATACCTTGCCAAGTATTATTAGTACATTAAAGCCTTTTTATTGATTTTTGATTTGATTTATGATTAATGATTTTTAATGATGAAATAAAACCTTTTTAACAAAAAATCAAACTTAGACGCTTTGAGTGATCTTTGTTCATTGATTTTCAGCGCCGACTCAGAATTTTAAGGTTTATTATTTTTGCTTTTCAGTTTTTTCGGCGGTTTAATTTTTGATTACAGACAATCCAAACTCTCAGCCTAGTTCTGAGTAAATGACTTTTGTATCATTAGTTTTGTTTTAATTTTCTAAATGATTGTCAAACTTAATCATTTCAGCAAAATTGTTGTTTTCTTAACAATTCGCTGTTAACAAAAAAACAGTTTTACTAAAAAATATTCAGTGATTGAGAATGGAGATGATATGATAAGTATTTTTTTTTTACAGCAATAAATACTGAACATTCGATGAATCAGGTAAAACTACGCTTGCCGCGGCTGGCCCTTGGATGGGTCACTATCTTCACATACTAAGACCCCTCCATGCGTGCATCGGACGTTGTCTGTTATTAGTGGATCTTTAAGAGTCGTTACGGGTCGTCAGATCCCTGAAAGTCTTGACAACCAGCCATACCAAGGATATCGTATTACCCAAGAACCGGGTTGTGGAGGACAGATAGGCAGTCGCTCCATGCAAAGCACTCGTATTCAGTTGCATCCGGTTGGACTGGAAGTCGACCCAGTCATCATTTCAGCCGAAAGACTTCCACTGCTGGACATAGGCCTCCCCCAAGCTCCGCCACTTCGACCGGTTTTGTGCTTCCCGCATCCAGCGGATTCCTACGACCTTCACAAGGTCATCGGTCCACCTTGTTGGAGGCCTTCCAACTCTACGTCTTCCGGTACGCGGTCGCCACTCCAGAACCTTTCGGCCCCATCGGCCATCTGTTCTACGAGCAATGTGCCCTGCCCACTGCCACTTCAGTTTAGCAATTCTTCGGGCTATGTCGTTTACCTTGGTTCTCCTACGGATCTCTTCATTTCTGATTCGATCACGTAGGGAAACTCCAAGCATAGCCCTCTCCATCGCCCTATGGGTGACTTTCAGCCTTCTAATAAGGCCCATTGTGAGCGATCCCAAACAAGGTTGGGAAAAAGCAAGACTGATTGAACCTTCTGTAAACACTTTCTATTGTGGCATCAGCCATTATAATCATAGACAATCACGTTGTTGTATAACTCTTTGACCTTAGACATAAGTTTTTTTTTTGTTATTAATTATTTTTGACAGTTATTTTTAAGTTATAATGACTTCTTCGGACGTTTCTCGTTTTAATTAATTGGGTATTCTTTAACATCTATTTTTAGTCACTATGCACTTTTCTAAACGAGTAAATCTTCGGTCACACACAGCGATTAATCGCTGCGAATGCCCACTCGCCGCGAGTATTCGCTGTATGTGACAGGTAGAGGATACAATCCCGGGATCCCGACCGTTTTTTGGCCCCGAAAATCCCGGGACTGTACTTGGCTAATCCCGGGATTTTCGGGATTGCCACAAACAAGTCTAATTTGTATTCCGTAGTCCGTTGCGCCTTGAAAATAACCTTGCCTAGATTATATGAATAGCATTTATTACATAACGACAAAAAACAACCCTTAGATACGCCGTCGTACGATACGTACCTACTATACACAGTACACACTAAACAGGTACAGTCCTAATATACATATGTTTGTCGTAGAACTTAGAAGGGAGTTAAAGGAAAAGTTAAAGCTGGAATTTAACAAGAGTATGAAATCCTCAGATCTTGAAGTACAAGTACAAAATGAATTGGGGTTGGCAAATATTGTAGTATTAGAAATGAGCCCGTTCAAAAATGGAGGAGTTCGTGGATATCACTTAGAAACAGCATATAAGTATCTACACGTATTGTCTATTCCTCCAAACCAGCGTTGAACCTGAGCGAGTGTTTTCAGCTGCTGCTTATGTTGGCGATAAACTACGAAGCGGGCTTGGAAGTCAAAGATTGGACGCTTTGATATTTTTCTGCAAGTATATTTTCGAAATTTTAAATTATTTATTTTGTGTTGTCTTTTTGATTTCTTGCAAAAGTATATATTTTTTTGTTTTGTCTTTATCTTTTCTTATTATATTGTGATTTCTGTTGTGCAAAGACATTAAAAAGATTTTTAACCGACGAAAAAAACGGAGGTGGTTCTCAATTCGACGCGTATATTTCTTTTTTTTTTCTTTTTATGTATAACCACGCATAACCTTTTACGTAGTACTCCGATTGTGATAATTCTTTTTTTATTGGAAAGGATATACTCCGAAGGTGCTCCCATATAAATTTGGAAAACAGAATCGAACGCTAAGAGTCGAAAAACAAGGGATGTTTGATTGTTCACTCAGTGATTGTAATGTTTAACTACGCATATCTTTATACAGAGTAGTCCTATTTTGATAATTCTTTTTTATTGGATAGGGTATACCTTGCCAAGTATTATTAGTTCATTAAATCCACAAAAAATATAAAATAAAAACTTTTTAACAAAAAATTAAACCGCCGAAAAACTGAAAAACAAAAAATAATAAACCTGTTCTTTTAAAATTATTTAAGTTGGTTTTTTCATTCTAGCCCAATTAGAAGCTACATAGTCTAATCCCGGGATAGGCCCGGGATCCTGGGATTACGCTTCAAAAATCCCGTAATCCCGGGATTGAAAAACATGCTTGGGATTGTATCCTCTAGTGACAGGCTATTCGCCGCGATTTTAATTGAGCATGTTCAATTTTACTCGCGGCGAATGCGCATTCGCAGCGATTAATCGCTATGTGTGACCGTGGCTTAAGCACAGGTCTTCCCTACCTTTACAGCGCCCCCGGTCTACTCCTTGATATGCAAAGGTCTCTGCAGCACCATGAAACCCTAGGCTACGGGGGCTAGTGCAAATTATTTGAGTTCATATAATTAATCGAGTCAGGTCAAACCACGCCCGGGTCTGTGCATTTCATTCATCATCATCAGAATATAATTTTCCCACTGCTGGGACACAGGCCTCCTCTCGGTGAGAGGGTGTGGGCCATAATCTACCACACGGGCCAAGTGCAGGTTTGTAGATGTCACTTGGCATTTCATTCATTAATTTATATCCACACTATCCACACTAATCCACACTAATATTATAAATGCGAAAGTAACTCTGTCTGTCTGTCTGTCTCGCTTTCCTGCTAAAACTACTGAACCGATTTAAATGAAATTTGGTACACAGATAGTTTAGAGCCTGAGAAAGGACATAGGCTACTTTTTATCCCGTTAGTATGTTCCCGCGGGATAATTTCCGACCTCCACGCGGGCGAAGCCGCTGGCAAAAGCTAGTATTCTATAAACAAGTAGTCAGTTAAAAACTCGTAAGGCTGACAACCAGTCTTAAAATGATTACTGGGAAGGCTTGTGCAAATATGCTACATTATTATCACCCCAAACATTCAAGACATCCCAGGGTCGCAAAATTCGTTCGGAAGAGTTACCGTCGTCCTGGCATATGGGCAACTGAAGGAACACGGGTGGGTTTTAGTCAGTAAAAGTGTGACACGCCCTTCCGCTCCACACTAGAGCGGGAGACGTCATTTGATGATTTCCCAACCAAAAATAAAAGATTCAAGACGTCTTAAAATAAAACTTAATTAAATATCCTTAAATTTATTAATATCATCATTCTCCTTCCCTTATCCCAATTTATTTGTGGTCGGCGCAACATGTCTTTTTCTTCCACACTTCTCTATTAGTCGACATCTCGGTAGTTACCCCCTTTCTATCCATATCATCAATCACACAGTCCACCCATCGTTTCTTTGGTCTTCCTCTACTTTTATAGCCATCGACATTCATACTCAAAAGTTTCCTCACGACATTTTCCTCATTCATTCACGTCACTTGTTATGTCAAGTTGTCATGACAACCGATTCTTACGCAGAATAGTCGACATCGGCTCAGATGCCAAAAAGGGAAAAACAAACTACGAGGGGTTTTTTTTTGTGGGTGGGAAATTATCAAGTGTCGTCTCCGGCTCTGGGCGGACCGGGAGGGCGTGTCAGCCTTTTACTGACTAAAACCCACCCGTGTTCCTTCAGTTGCCTATATGCCAGGGCCACGGGTAACTCTTTCGAACATATCTCGCGACCCTGGCAGGCATCGGTCATAGTGGACATCTCTTTGAGGCGCGCGTGGATCACAACGCGCCGTCGACCGGCCCTGGTCCTTACCGCAAGCCCGTGCCTACGGTGACCGGGAGTCCGACCTTGGGTGAATGTCAAAATGTGACTTATTAAATAATTACACAACTTTTCAGTCACTCGTGCCATTTTCAGTCTTCCTCCCACAGCCGAAGCTCTTATTAAATTTTGACCTTTAGGTATTAATTCGTTCAGAAACTCGACAACCGTTGTTTATAGGGTTGCCAAACACACTTCATAATAACGTGTCTTACTTCATTTAAGATAATTTATATGCATTTGCATAAAAATAAATAATGCCTACCCAAATGTCCTTTCTTTGGTATTGTTCGTCGAATCGTTGAGCTTCTCAAGTTCTGAGCTGAGCTGCACGATTAGTGACAAATGCGTGCACTGACTGGACAGGTCCACTCAATCTGTGTGGTTCTTTCCTCTAAAGACCATTTCAGACAGCTATCTACATGGTCTTCACATAATGTGACCAAGATTATGTCTGGACTTTAAAAGAGACTGTTACCTCTGAGTTTGTTTCGGCCTTTCATCTCAGAGTAGTCAGATAGGAAACGCCGACCTCATCTAGCTCAAAAAAATATTATTGACTTGTAAAAGTGTTGGTACAAACCTACTTACAGCAATAAAATCATTTATCATATCATAATGCAAAAATCTTTTATTTTTAATCTTTACTAGGTGTCATAGTCTTTTATTCATAAACAAGTAACTTGTATCTGAATTTACATACAAAATTACACAATGCGTAATACGAAACTGGTTATTCAATGAGTCAAAAAAAAACCCAATAGGTACTTAATATTGATAAAGAATTCTCAGAGAAAAATGCTCTTGATGAATAGCAATATCTGGTAGATTAAAAATGAATTATTAATTTGTTTAAATATCGAAAGTAGGGTTTGCGTTAACCACCCATAAGTTTGAAAATGTTTTTTTTTTCCAAAATGTTTTGTTATTTTTCTGGTTGGCAACCCTTTGTTATGATAGCGACATGATAAAAGTAAGAATGTAATAAATTAATTATAATCAATGTACGCCTCCTTAATTATAAAATTAATAAAGTTAATAACACAATTATGTGTTTGACGTTTTAAATTAATTAATTTCCTGCTCATTAAGGGAGTTTAAATCTGGTGTAAATACAAAATTTTATTTTGTATGGCTGTGAGTTTTTGTCGTTAGGAGTACAGTCTATGTCCCTTCGTTGGTAAGTAAGAAATTAGCAAGCAAAATCAATCTGTCTGCCTTTTCTCAACTATGTTGGAGTTGGCTTCCAATCCAACCGGATGTTGCTGAATACCAGTATTTTATATGGAGCGACTGTCTAAGACCTAGGTATGAATGACATCGGGACCAACTGCAGAATTAACAAGTCAAACAAATAAAAATCAATATATAAATACCTAACACTGAAACACTAGGTAATAGACAATTTTCGTTATAATTATTTTCATTTGACAGCAAAAACCGCGCCAAAAAAATCAAAGCAGCGTAATTCCGCAACCATTTCACATTTTTTTTATCAATGACAAATCACTTTCGCTGTGAATAACGCTTGTAAGATGGCCGAGTCCGTAACTCACATCGGTATTGCGTAATATTACGATTTTCAACTACGAGAGTGAAAGTTTAAAGCTATTGTTGATCGTAATTGTGGCTTCAATTGCTTTGTTAGCTATCTTTACTCTTACGTAGCGATCCTCGTGGGTCTAGGGTATACTCTCTAACTAAGTCACACGCATGCAAACATCCCAACGGCGGATTTTTTTCCCTAGCACCGGTTTATTTTTTTAACACGATTTTATTAGCTTCGTATGAATCTGTGTAACGGAAATCTGTAAACGTGATTTGCACACCCTTCAATGACAATACAATAATTTCATGAATTTGTGCCATTATCCTGGCCAGGATTACCAGGGTGAAAAAAAAAAACGAAATCCCATATTTTGTAGCTAGCCGAATTAAAAATTGAAAATAAATAATAGTCTAAAAAGCCATTTATTTAAAATACGCTTTGTAAACTTGCTTTTTAAGGTATTTTTTAATTGATATAAAGCACCCCACGCTTTTTTCCATTATTTTCAACATTTTAGTTTGGTTTTCTATGAAAGCGTGTTTTGTATTTTTTTTTTTTTTAATATTATTTATTTTTAACACTAGGTGTTCAGCCTGCGAATTGACAATCCAACAGAGTATAATAAATATCTCAGCGCGTCGAAAAATCACTGTTCGTTTATCAACTCTACGCGGTGTGGTAAAGATCTAGTGCGCAAGAAATCCAGCCGATATATTTTTACGCCCGTGTGAAATCGACTAAGTCCACGTACACTAATAGTGTTGCAAAGGACTCGAGTCCTCGAGTCTTAAAGAGGACTCGAGTCAAAAAAGGACTCGATTCTTAAAATTAACAAAACTTGGAGCATAAAGATGAAACTTGTAGCTCATCATTCGAAAAGACTCGAATAGAAGAATGATAAGTTCTAATGAGTGGCTATGATGTAATTATGCGTACAAATAATCTGACGAGTTATTCATGGACTCGAATTCATTTTAAGACTCGAGTCCTTTTTTAAGACTCGAGTCGTTTTTAAGACTCGAGTGGCTTGTAAATGACTCGGGCTCGGCTTGACTCTAGACTCCGAGCCTTTTGAGCACACTGAGTCTTGCATAATTGAGTCGAGTCTTTAAAATTACGACTCGAGGACTCGAGTCCTTTGCAACACTAACACTAAGCACGATAAAATCGCGGCGGGATTTTTAGTAGCAAGCGATTTTTTTCACCTCTATGTAATACACACTGCAGTGCGTAGAAAATCGAGGCCCGCGTGGTGAACTACTGCTCACTCCTAACTCAGAGGAGGCCTGTGTCTCAGCAGTGGGAACATTAGGCTGATTATGTATTGACTACTAAATCCACGGTTTCGCGTCAACGTTACCCTGTAGATCTGTTGTTTTTAGGGTTCCGTTGCCAAATGACAAAAAACGGAACCCTTATAGTTTCGTCATGTCTGTCTGTCCGTGTATGTCACAGCCACTTTTCTCCGAAACTATAAGAGCTATGTTGTTGAAACATACTTAGAACTGAAACTCAATTTTTTTTTCCTCAAACCCATGCGTGTGGGTTATCTATGAATAGGTCTTCAAAAATGATATTGAGGTTTGTAATATCATTTTTTTCCAAACTGAATAGTTTGCGCGAGAGACACTTTCAAAGTGTTAAAATGTGTCCCTCCCCCCCCCCGTAACTTCTAAAATAAGAGAATGATAAAACTAAAAAAAATATATGATGTACATAACCATATAAACTTCCACCAAAAATTGGTAATAATAGTGAGTAGTTTTTTTTTAATACGTCATAAATCGTTTGTCATTTGTTCTGTGTCTGGGTGTAATTTATCTATAATATGTATGTATTTAGAAATATATAAGTATGTTTATCAGCTGTCTAGTACCCATAACACAAGCTCTGCTTAGCTTGGGACTAGATGGCGTTGTGTGATAGTTGTGGAATATTATATATATAATATTATTATAAACCTTATGCATAAACCGAGGATACCTACAGGTTTGTACGGAACCCTCGGTGCGCGAGTCCGACGCGTACTTGGCCGTTTCTTTTTATCGATATTATTCGAGTTAACTTATCTTTTTGTATGCACTTTTTCTATGAAAAATACTTAAACCTATTTAACTTTCTTTTAATAAAAAACAGTACCAATACTCTGTTTTACTTTCTTTTTAATACCAATATTCGAACCCTTTTCTAAGGGCATTGTCCTATAGAAATGACATTTAAGATTTAATCTCCATTCAAAGATTCCTTGAATCAAATTCATTTGATCAATTCGTCCCTGATTGAGCAAACTAATTAGTCATATGAAAAGAAATTTATTACTCTTGTGTAGCTTTAATTGTCCTTGAATACGGGTAATCAAAGAGGGGTAAACTGTTTTACATGGTCTTAAATTACTTATTTAAGGGCGCACCGCTCTTCTGGCGCTAATGAAGCGTGGCTGTGCCTAGTATACGGCGGGTGACGCGTATTTTAGGTATTTCCTTCGTAATATTAAAACGAATACACATTTTCAACCGACGAAAAAACGGAGGAGGTTCTCAATTCGACGCGTATATTTTATTTTTTTTATGTATGACCATGCATAACTTTTTACATAGTCGTCCAATTGTGATAATTCTTTTTTTATTGTAAAGGTATACACCCAAGGCGGTCCCATATAAATTTGGAAAACAAAATCGAACCCTAAGGGTCGAAAAATAGGGGATGTTTGATTTTTCACTCACTGATTGTAATGTTTAACTACGCATAACTTTATACAGAGTAGTCCTATTTTGATAATTCTGTTTTTATTGGATAGCGTATACCTTGCCAAGTATTATTAGTACATTAAAACCACAAAAAAACTTTTTAACAAAAAATTAAACCGCCGAAAAAACTGAAAATCTAAAAATAATAAACCTTAAAATTATGAGTCGGCGCTGAAAAATCAATGAACAAAGATCACTCAAAGCGCCGACTCATAATTTTAAGGTTTATTATTTTTTAAAATTTAAAAATAGAACTGGAACAGGGTGTAAAGTTCATCCTCGGTAGTGCAGGGAGAAGGACGGGTGTCGTGTCTGGTGGGCAATTTCCCGACGATTGATGTCGGGGCGTTGACTCTTTGCTAGTTGCGCAGTAAACTGTGCTTGCGCGATGTAGGATTTACGTGAAGTCAGTGTGATGCGTAGTTCGCTTGTGGCAGTGTAGATGCCGCTGCATATACGTTATAGAAACATGCAGTTTTATTATAATTAAAAAAAAACTGATGACCTTCCGCGAAGTATTTACGGCGTACGTAAGGGGTTTATTTTGTTTTTTTATTTTTTTGGTAGCCACCACTGTCCCACACTTGGGCAAAGCCTCCCTCCTCTCCTTCCATCTTTCTCGAACGTGCGCGTCCTCCTTCCAGTTTTGACGGAACCTATCCAGCTCGTCCCGCCATCACTTACGTTGTCAGCACTCAGCAACGACCCTACCTCACTGTCGTTTAGATATTGCTTTGTTTTTTTTTTTTCTATCGAGGAAACTACAAGTACTCGTATTTCTAAATGATATGATTTATGGATTGAATCCTTCAATATCTAACATCATCATCGTCATTACAGCCGAAAGACGTCCACTGCTGGACATAGGCCTCCCCCAAGCACCGCCACTGCGATCGGTTTTGTGCTTCCCGCATCCAGTGGTTTCCTGCGGCCTTCACAAGGTCACCGGTCCACTTACCTATATCTTACATATTAATTGTATAACTAAATATGAGCTAATAACGATGCAGCAAGGGATCAAACTAACGCAATTATGTCGCAAATCCGTCGATGGTGCGCTCTTAAATTGTCAGAATAGATTAATTTAAAAATATCTAATAAATATCTTAGGACAACCAACACACTGTTATCTGATCCCAAACTAGGCAGAGCCTGTACTATGGTAACCAGACAACTGATAAATTATAATTTATATATTTCTAAATACATACATATTATAGATAAATTACACCCAGACACAGAACAAATGATTGTGCTCATCACACAAAGATTTATTCTGGGTGGGAATCGAAACTACGACCTCAGTCTCAGCAGTCATGGTCACTAACCACTACTCTTACAGGCCAGTCAATTATTGGGCTTGTTTGATATTCTGAAATGGTTTTGAGAAACGCGGTCACTCCTCCCGCAGGATTATTTGGTTTACTCACTTTTGTGTGTTTAGGCTCAAAGGGGATCAGGCCAAATAATAACAGAAACTGGTCGACCGAAGATCCATTATATAGAAAGATTGCTCCGTCCCTCGGAAAGCTCGTTAAGCCGTTGGTTCCGGTTGTCATCCGTGGATCTTTGGCAGTCATTACGGGTAGTCCAAAAGTCTAAGAACTAGTAGCTTGTGTCACTGAGATCTGCCAGGGTCGCGAGATTGTTCGAAAGAGACACCGTGACCCTGGCACATGGGGGCCGTTCAAGTATTACGTAAGCACTATAGGGGGGGCGGGGGCCTTTGCTTTGCTTATTTTTGATGACATGGGGGGTGGGGGGGGTCTATATGGTGATTACGTCAGTAGTAGTTATTTAGTTTTTTACACATATGGCAACCCACAGTCATTGTATTGTTTGAAAACGAAAAGCATTTTCGGGGATTCCCACAAAGCGTCAGCGCACACCAAGAGCAGAGCAGAGCATTTTCTGAGACTAATGAAAAATTTATCTTATGACAATTCCATTCAAGAAGTCTTTCTCATTTCTTGAGAGACTCTTTCCCAAGCATTGGCTTTTAACATCCGATCGCTGTATATTGGACTCGATATACTGCAAACATTCTAAACGCTGCACCGAACCAATCAACTTTTCTCCGTTCATGATTTCCAAATGCACCAACACACGTTCATCCAGACAATTTTCTTGCAACCCTGAGCGCGGGCGGCGGCGCGCGGCGGGTGCCTGCGTATGTAGGACGCATACTCGAGCACGCATCCTGCAAGTTCGCGCATCATGGTCGAGCATCATGTTTGGACGTGTATTTAATTTTGCAATGTATGGAATTGTCTTAAGATAAATTTTTCATTAGTCTCAAAAAATGCTCCGCTCTACTCTGCTCTTGGTGTCCGCTAACGCAATAGCTACTCACTTAGAACCGAGTAGGGAAATTACTGCGCGCTATTCAGTTGTCTAAACTTCCGTCAATCTATTATTTCGTTTCGGTATGATTGACGATTTGACTATTGATTTGATTTGTATTTTTAGCAAAGCAAATTAAGTTAATGTTTGTGTTACCGTTGATCCATTTTCGCCAAAGGAGAATTGTTTCGTTAAGATGGTGTTTGAAATAAACAAATCCAAGTTATACCAAAAATTGTTCGAATGTTTTAAAAAAACTCATCCAAAAAAAACAATACTTTAAAAGAGAAATGCATATACAACAATGTTTACGTCAGCATGGGGGGAGGGGGTAAAGGCTTTCCTTACTTTTGCTGACAAGGGGGGTGGGGGAGTAAATAATTGTAATAAATCTGCTTACGTAATACTTGAACGGCCCCATGGGCAACTGAAGGAACACGGGTGGTAGTCAGTAAAAGTTTGACACGCCCTCCCAGCTCCGCCCAGAGCGGGAGACGTCATTTGATGAATTACCACCCAAAAAAAAAAATGAAAGGCAATATGTTGGCGCGTAGGTTTGCACGGTGCTCACAAGAGATACCTGCAGCCTGTGGGTCCGGTATACGCGTGGATCTTTCAATGCCCTGCGGGTCCTGTCAATAATGGTTTAAGTATGCTGGTGGGGTTTAACAAACATACATGACCAAATTGAAATTCTTCTCCTTTTTTGAAATTGGTTACTGTTATTTACATTAACGGTTTTACCGTTACCGGTAAAAGTCAAATTAATTAATGTGAATTAAGTACTTTTACTTAAATGGTATGCTTATTGTTATGTGTGAACTTTTGAACAACAATGCAATGAAAACAAAAGTAATTTCACTGTTTGCTAACAAGATTTGATCTGTAGGGTTTCCTGTTGTTTTACTGACTCCCAGTATTCGCTGCCAGCCCTGGTTTCCTCCCGGCATTGGCTTCCAGCACTGACCTACGTTCACCAAAAAAAGTGTAAAGTGCGACCTAGTGCGTGGTAAAATGTCGCCGCGATATCTTTACGTGCGAACGACTTTAGAGAGGGGCGTATGCGTATCGCTAAATTCCGTACAGTGCCGGACGTAAAGAATAGCATCATCCCATTTCTTCCCGTGGGTGTCGTAAAAGGCGACTAAGGGACTTACTAGAGCATGAGCAGCAGCGTTCTCTATGCATTTTACCACCATACTGCGATCGCCCCAAATTGGGGAAGGCTTATGTCTAAGCAGTGGACATGTTTTGGCTGAAATGATTGCTATATAAAAGTATTTGGATTCACAAGATTGTGTCCTTGGTCTGTAGTACTTACTGGTGACTGCGTTGACACATAGGCATTTGACAGATTGTGATATCTATCAAAGTTCTCATAGAGTTACACATATTATTATTAGCCGTGCGAAAATTCCCTAGCTATTTAGTGCGCTACATATTTGAAAAACATTATCATAAGATTGTGCGGTTTACGATATTAGCTACGATTAATAATGGAATTTTTAATAGCCAATTTAAGACTCGGGCAGGGAGGCGCGTTGTGACTTTTGTGTTAAACAATTGTCTCACCAGAATCGCAGGCGATCGCAGTATGGTGGTAAAATGCATAAATTAATCATTTTAAAAACATTCAACGCACATGACCTTTGACACTAATTATCTCAAAAACTTTATATGGCACTGAGTGTACAAATTACGGAGAAAAGACATCTTAATTTATTCAGTTATCTAACGAGGATAAATGTTCTCGGATTCCATGAATACTGGGCTAAGTTTTAAAGTTTTTTTTTTGTTGTGGGTGGGTAATCAAATGACGTCTCCCGCTCTGTGCGGAGCGGGAGGGCGTGTCAGACTTTTACTGACTTAAACCCACCCGTGCTCCTTTAGTTGCCTGAGCCAGCGCCACGATAACTCTTTCGAACTAATCTCACGAAGTCACGACCCTGGCAGAACATACTCGCTTACTTTACTTACAGAACATAACATAAATGCTTTTTGTAACTAACAGAAGTTAATTAACATATTTATAAATTATTTATGAACTTGTATAGTGTCTTTGTTGAACCTGTTACGTTAGTTGTACCGAGATATTAAAATGGTACTTAATAGCTTTTTTCAAGTTAGAAAAGTTAAGAAATAACTTGGTAAGTTTTTTTTTTTTTATAGTTGAGAGTTTGTGATAGCAGTAGAAGTTTGTCATAATCTGGATTCTGAGATAAAACTAAGTAATTTGTTTTTGATAATGTATAAAAAAAGTTTATTTTTGTTTCTTTAGTTTCTTATATCGATACCTAGTACGTCGGCTAAAGTGTTGCCACCTAGTATAAATTAGAGATATCTCTCACATTAATTTAGCTACTAATAATAACGAAAAAACAAAGTTTTTGTCATAGATTTTCCCAAAAACTTCATAGTTGGATCTGGGAATCAAGATTATGACAAAGTAGTAAGTATTGCTAGCTAATTTGATACGACCCTATAGAGATTGGGCACGCCACAATTGCGGCGGTAAGTCCCCTCTTTGAGGAGTGGATAGAGAGGCGCCACGACGTCCTCATCTTCCGTCTGACGCAGGTTCTCACCGGGCATGGGTGCTTCGGTGGGTTCCTGTTCAGGATAAAGCGGGAGGATACGCCCGGGTGTTTCCATTGTGAGGATTGTCTGGAGGACACGGTGGAGCATACGGTGGAGGTGTGCCCTGCCTGGGCGGAGCACCGCCGTGTCCTCGTGGAGGCGATCGGCGGCGGCGACCTCTCGCGTCCGGCCCTGGTGCGAGCCATGGTACGGAGCGAGAGGGAATGGGAAGCCGTCACCTCCTTCTGCGAAGCAGTAATGCTCGCGAAGGAGGAGGCGGGGCGTGTGAGGGAGTGGCAGTCACTGCGCCCTCACGTCCCTAGCCGCCGCAGGAGGAGACGCCCCGGGCGTCGGGAGTCCATAGCGGACTCCCGGCCACCGTAGGCGCGAGCTTGCGGGTGGCGAGCAATGGGTAGCTCGCCGCCCGGTAAGGACCAAGCTCGGGTCGACGGCGCGTAGTGTTCCACGCGCGCCTCAAAGAGATGTCAGCAGCAGTGTAGGGGTCTACTAGGACCGATGCCTGCCGGGGTCGCGTGATTGTTCGAAAGAGATACCGTGACCTTGGCACATGGGCAACTGATGGAACACGGGTGGGTTTTAGTCAGTAAAAGTCTGACACGCCCTCCCGCTCCGCCCAGAGCGGGAGAAGTCATTTGATGATTTCCAATGCTGAAAAAAAAAAAACCCTATATAGATAACTCTACACGATCAAATTAAATAACATGTTCCGAACTTTGTTCATAACTTTAAATGACACTATGACATTAGGGCAAACATAAGTTCTCTATGCATTTTACCACCATACTGCGATCGCCAGCCCGCCTGCCAAGCGTGGCGATTATAGCAAACACCTCTAAATTGAAGGAGACCTATGTCCAGCAGTGGGCGTGTTTTAGCTGAAATAATGATGATGATATAAGTGTTGTAATGCTCCACGAAAAATAACAACAACAGCACGCGTAGCATGACCGCCGTAGAAACGGAATTTGTCGACGGAAGACAAGACAAAATGATAGATTGTATCGTTGAAAAATTGTGTAAAACTGAAAAGAAGATATGTTTCTATTCTTCAGTCGACAAGGTTATGATGACTATTTCTCTGATGAGATAGAAACACTTTTACAGAATTAAAATACATAAGGAACTTTATTTGTTCTTGGTAGAATAGATATTAGAATTGGTCATGCTACGCCGCCGGCAGCTGAACAAACTACGCGCGCCCGGCCGATGCGGTTCGCTGACCGATTATGGGCATTGACCTTCGACCATCGAATTAAGAAATTATTTGTTTTGTTTTAAATTTCGATATTGATATCCAACACGTGGGCAAAGTGTTGCTAGCTCATTTAATTTGACCCTATATACAGGGTGACTCGTAATTTGACATTATACCCCCCGTTATAGTGTGAGCCATTTGCAACAATTAAGCACCCCAAAAAGCCTAGGCGTAAGTAACTTCAAAGAATTCGAGAAAAGCCAATTTTATGTTTATTTTTGAAAATTACTTAGAATTCGTTACTAAATATCACTTTTCTCTAAATTCATTCATTGTAATAGCTCGGACTTATGAGTTGTACGGTCGCAAATTCGAACCCCGACAGGCGTTTTTTCCTCTCCTGATCAAAGGCCTCCACTCCACTCCTTCCATCTTTCGTGAAACCACGCGTTCTTCTTCCAGTGTTGACGGAACCTATCCAGCTCATCCCGCCATCTCCTACGTGGTCTGCCGCGACCCCGACTCTTTGTAGCGCTTTACTTCGTGTAAATAATTTCATCACCACTGCTCTCAAAACGGTGAAGGAAAACATCGTGAGGAAACAGGCGTGTCCTAGAAACAAAAATTCGAAGACATGTGACATCTACCAACCCGCATTGGGCCCGCGTGGTGGATTTCAGCTCACTCCATCTCACAAGGAAGGGGCCTCTGTCCCAGCAGTGGGAACATTATAGGCTGATCATGATGCAACATATCTTCTTCTTCTTCCATTAATACTTATTTCTTCAAATACTGTTCTCGAAAATACGTAGAACGTATTTTAGACAAAAACAAATCACCTTTAGCAGTTCTTGTTATTCAAATTGCAAAACCAATATGGCGGTCCAAATGTCAAAAGAAAGGGATATTCTCATAAATTTAGCATTAGTGTGAAAGAGACGGCGATACAATGATTACGGATAGTGCTTTACGTAATGTTACTAATGTACTACTTTTGAATATACGTATTTTAAAGTATTAAAATGTGACATTTGTAACTAAAATGTTTACATACATAAGGTTAGGCTATGTACATGTACATACTTTCCGGCCCTGGTCCAGGCCATGGTACGGAGCGAGCAAGAGGATATGGGAAGCCGTCACCGCGTTTTGCGATGCAGTAATGCTCGAGACGCCCCGGGCGTCGGGAGTCCATAGCGGACTCCCGGCCATCGTAGGCGCCGAGCAGTGGGTAGCTCGCCGCCCGGTAAGGACCAGGCTCGGGTCGACGACGCGTTGTGTTCCACACGCTCCTCAAAGAGATGTCAGCATACATTGAAGGGGTCTGTTAGGACCTATGCCGAAGTTATGCGGTCTTCTGTAGTGTGGACTGCTCGGTAAAGCTTCCTCCAACAGCTGCGGGGTAATTGCGGTTTAAGAGTTGAATAGCTTTCATATTGACAGTTCAACAGTATCCATTGTATGATGTATGTTGATAAGCAACAAATTTCTCGAACATATAAAGCAATGGATTAGGTGATTCAGATTCCGTGTTTGTGAACCGAGCATTCCATTTTGCAAAAGGCCAAAAATGAGATCCGATAAAATGCGAAAAATTCAAGTAAAAGAGGTCATCATCATCACTTCAGCCGCAAGACGTCCACTGCTGGACATAGGCCTCTCCCAAATTGGAGGGATTTGTCATAATCGCCACGCTTGGCAGGCGGCTTGGCGATCGCAGTATGGTGGTAAAATGTATAGAGAACACTGCTGTCCAGTCTCTAGTAAGTCCCTTAGTCGCCTCTTACGACACCCACGGGAAGGATGGTGCTATTATTTACGTTCGGCAACACACGAGAAAAGAGGTCGCTTATAATTAAATTAACGCAATTAACAAATATTATTCACACGTACTTTTCACCCATAACCTTGTGCAAAAAGGTTTTATTGCGGAACTCCGATATTTCGCGCCATTGTTCCTTTAGTACAGTTATTTTCTCTTGGGCAACACAACCTTGCAGGTTGCAGGTAGGTACGCACGGCTAATCAAGCTTTACATTTCCAGTATAAGGTGACATCGCATTGAACGAAAAGCCTCCACAATGCGAGGTCAGCTAAAACTGGAAATGTGTAGCATGACTTTTCGCCTTGCGCACTTGTGACTTGAGTATTGCTAACTAGCACGTGGTTTGAACGAAAGTAGTTTAATGTTACATTTTAAATGCGTTTGCGTTTTATTGTTTACTTACGCAAATGTCCTGCAGATCTGGTAGCGTCTTGTGACGGGTCGTTGAGCTCCCTAAAATAGGGTTGAGCTACACGATGACTGATACATACATGCCGTCTGTTGGGACAGGTCAGCTCAAAGCTGCAATGGCTCTTTCTTCAAAAGGATCGTCCAGACATTGTCCTGCATTGTTAGACTCATATAAAATTCTAATAATATAATGTTTGGACTTTAAAAGAGACTATGACATCTGAGTTTGTTTCGGCGTTTCTTCTTAGAGAACAGTCAGCTAGAAAATGCCGGCGCCATCTAGATTTAAAATATTGATCAAAAAATGTTGACGTGTAAGGGTCGGTTCATATCTGACGGAAGATGCGTCGCGTATCATCGGTCGCGTAACGCTAGAACAGACAATTATATGAGAAAACATTCAACCTTTCACACCTAACCGATGATGCGTTAGTGCGTCGAGCGTACAGCGTCTGTTCCGTTTCCGTCAACGCATTGTCGGCCGACGTAAAGACCGGCAACGTCGCGCCACGCGTATATTGACTGATGCATTCAGACTAGGCGTAACATCAACGGAGATCGTTTGTGTACTGACCGTTCGAAGTTTTCATGCATTGAAAATGTTTGATACAGAACGATTTATCACGGAAATGCAAAATTACGCCCAACGCATCTTCCGTCAGATATGAAAACACACTATTTGACCGAATAGACGCAACCGATGATACGCTCGACGCATCTTCCGTCAGATGTGAACCGACCCTAAAAGTGTCTTTATAGATCTACTTCAGAAATAAACACTTCATTTCATTTCTGACTGGATTTATTAAACCCGTTTTTTTTTTTGACGTTTGACGGAACTGGCTGATAACCCGCCTGGCCTTTGCCTACTTTATTATTTACTTTTAGAGAGTAATGGTGGCCCAGTGGTAACGGCCGTAATTTACAAGTTATTTGTAGTTCTAAGCTCCTCCTTTTTGAAATCGGTTAAAAACAACCCTCTCTTTTGCTTCGTTCGTAGTCCTAGATAGCAACACTACCTCTATTGGCAGATGTCAAATAACTGTCAAATCCAACACAATTCATACTAGTACTTTATATAACCATGTTTATTTAAATATATTCCTCTAGGTCCCAAAGTTGTTTACTAAGATGTCACCCGCATTGCATTGTGTAAGCTAGGGACAATGCTGTCACCGGCAGAATGCCCTCCAAACTAGAACTACTGCAGAACCTATTTCTGTGTGAGTTATGTAAAGAGGGCTTCTCGTAAATTTGTTTACAATTTCATCTGATGCCTTTGGAGCAGACTGGTCACGTGTTACTGAGGAATGAGAAAAATTTCGTGAGGAACGTATTGAGAATGTCGATGGCTATAAGAGTAGAGGGAGACCAAAGAAACGATGGATGGACTGTGTGAATTATGACATGGATAGAAAGGGGGTGAAACTGAGATGACGACTAATAGAGAAGTGTGGAAGAAAAATACATGTTGCGCCGACCACAAATAAATTGGGATAAGGGCTGGAGAATGATGTTGACTTTTGCAACAGAGTAATAGTTGGTCGATCTGGTTAAGCTTCGTTTGCCGCGGTTTGGCCGTGGATGGGTGACCATCTTCACATACCAAGACCCCTCCTTGCCTCGGAAAGCACGTTAAGCCGTTGGTTCCGGCTGTCTTTCGTAGATCTTAGACAGTCGTTACAAGTTGTTAGAAGCCTGAACGTCTGACAGCCAGTCGTGCAAAGAGGTATCGTATTACCCAGTAACTGGGTTGTGGAGGTCAGATAGGCAGTCGCTCCATGTTTAATACTGGTACTCAGCTGTATCCGGCTAAATTGAAGTACTTATTCTCGTAATTAAAAACGTTCAAAATATAGTCGCAGTCTCATCTCGGCGACAATCGTATGTCAAACAAAAACTTGTCAAAAATGGAAATTATAGAAACTCAAGATATTTGTGACAGACTTGCCTGCGACTTCGTCCGCGTCAAATTTTTGCTCCCCTGACCTTTCCCGTCGCATCGAAATGCCTGCCAATTTTCGACCATTTTTCATTGCTGCTCCGCTCCTATTGGCCGTAGCGTGGTGTTATATAGCCTATAGCTTTCCTCGATAAATAGGCTACCCAGCATAAAAATATTTTTTCAATTCGGACCAGTAATTCTTGAAATTACAGTGTTCAACCAACCAAACAAACAAAGAAACAAACTCTTCAGCTTTATAATATTAGTACCTATAGATAAATAAACATTTCTTATACATGTGTGTGGTAAAAAACAATTATCTTTTTAATCTGTGACTGGCTACAGCTTGGCGATTTAACGAGACAAATATAAATTGTCGACAGTCGTGTGCCGCTAGACTATTCATGGTCGAAAGCGCATGTAATTGACGTTTTACGGTTAAAACGATCCGTTGATTAATTCTCTAGTAGCGTAACTTTTCAAATACCAGAAAAAAGAACGACTTTGCATCAGTATTAAAAGCTTTTCTTGAGGAAACTGCAATGTACGAAGGGTCTTCATCATCATCGTCGTCATTTCAGCCGAAAGACGTCCACTGCTGGACACAGACCCCTCCCAAAGAGTGGTGTTCGCCATAATCGCCACGCTTGGCAGGCGGGTTGGCGATCGCAGTATGGTGGTAGAATGCATAGAGAACACTGCTGCCCATTCTCTAGTAAGTCCCTTAGTCGCCTTCTACGACATCCATGGGAAGAAATGTGATGGTGCTATTCTTTACGTCTGACACCACACGGAACATGCCGCCGTATTAGATTTATAAATTAAAAACCCTACCTTCTGCCCGTGACTTCGTCCGCGTTAAATCTATTGTTCCCTAGACTCACCCCATCGCATCGCATCGCCTGCCCGTGCTTATTACTTCGTTTCACTTAGCGTTCGCGTGTAACGTTATCCTTGCGAACTCGATTAGTGAAAATATTGTTACGTAGATCGTAAAGTCTAGAAACATCACGCCAACTCCATCTCAGGAGGGAGCAGTGTTACGTAGATTGAAAAGTCTAGAAACGTCAAGCTAATTCCATCTAAGGATGGGGCAGTGTTCGAAACTACTAGAAACGACACGCTACCGCCATCTTTATCAAGTAGCAAGTACTACACAACAATTGTACGTAGACGCTACCGCCATCTATTGTCGAATAGTGGGATTAAACAGTAAACAGTTGTTTGTGTAAGTTCCTAGAAGCTTCGACGCTACTTGTGAACTGTGGCCCAGTGTCATATGTTCGCGAATGTTCTGCTCGGGATATAAATAGCGTATTGTCCGGCCGACGAGCAGTTCGATTACGGAAGCGATCGAATACGAGTCAAGCGATACAGTATAAGCGAAACAAGTGATTCTGTTTGACGTTTTGATTATTGTGATTGTTTAATTAAACAGTTTTTTTTTGTGTATTTCGGAATATTGGTTGTAATTAATTTATCCCAAACCCCACCCAGCTCGTAACAATATGAAAGCTAAATTTTGTCGGCAACCAAATTAACTGTGTAGGTACATTGTTCGCGTGGGCCTTATAAGAAGGCTAAAAGTCACCCAAAGGGCAATGGAGAGGACTATGCTTGGAGTTTACCTACGCGATCGAATCAGGATTGAAAAGAGAGAAAAATTGTTAAGAATTTCTAAACAAAAAGTTCCATTGTTTAAATCTTGAAGCTCCAAAACATGCTACTAAAAACGGAAAGTAAATTAAATACCTTTCATACATGCATAAACTCATGCTTTTTTCCCATGGGGGTAGGCAGAAACTACAGAACGCGACCTGCTACGATCTCTACATACTCCTTTTGCCTCGTGTAGGTTCATACAATTGGTCATACACACACGCTGATTGCGAATACTACGCACCTGACCTTTCTGAAAAACATTCACTAATAAGGTCACTATATGTCCTCCTAGGGCGTCCACTCCAGGCGTTTCCACTCACACCTGCCTTGTAAGCGGTCCTTCATGCATCCTCTCAACATGACCAAACCATCTAAGCATACTCTTTTAAATTTTTGTCACTACATCTTCTTTTAAACCACACCGTTGTCTTATCACATCATTCCTTAGCCTATCATTCACAGTCACACCACACATGCTTCGCAAGGAACGCATTTCCACAGCATTAATTTCTGCTTTCCTGCTTGTTTTGCCACACCCAACATTCACTTCCATACTTAAGCGTGGATACCATTAAATAACTTATTTCTCTGAAACTTGTTAGTGAAACAACTGAAATCAATACTCCAGTTTTGAGCTAACATTTATCTAACTTTAGCTTAATATAACAAAAGTTTACCCGTTTACCGCAGTTTCAACTTACCTACGTACATTTATGTAATGGCTTGGAAATTAACGCTACACGTGTAGAACGAAGGTTAAGCTACCCTTTCTGCGGTCGGCACGTGGATGGGTGACCATCTTTACATATCAAGACCCCTCCGTGCCTCGGGAAGCACGTTAAGCCGTTGGTCCCGGCTGTCATTTGTGGATCTTTTGACAGTCGTTATGGAAGCCTGATAGTCTTACCGAGGGGTATAGTGATACCCAGTAAATAGGTTGTGGTGATCAGGCAATCGCTTTATGTATTCAGCTGCATCCGGTGAGATTCGAAGTTAATGTCAACAGAGTTGGTAAGAGCTAGGCAGGCAGGTTGTAGTATGTTTTCCCCTTAACAATTATTAATGTTAGCAAAACTGGATCTTGGTTCGGAAACTTGTGTCTCCTGTCATCTGTGCTCGATGAGAACCATATTTCAAATTCTGATCAATCTGATTCGGAATAATTTTGAAGGATATTGCTTTTCCTTGCATAAACATATGAGATGTTCGAAAAATGTAACTGTTCAACAATGTTATAAACGCAATTATTTAATGAATCTGTTCGCAATGTCACCATAGAAAAAAAGCCTTAAACGAAATTTAAAAAGCTTCAATTTAAAAATAGAACTTACGAAAAATGTTGCAGAATTAGCTAATGTTGACAGACGTCAACTTTCGCGCCAACTTGCCCAAAGCCATTATTAGATTTCACATTTTATTTAACAAGTTAATTAATAACGCGTGCTGTATCTTGGTTTCATCTTGTAAGTCACTGCAATCAAGATGGTTACGTTTGCAAACAGAAATTTAAATACCACTGTCATTTGTACTTCATTGTGCAATATTTACATGTTCAAAACATTTATTTCAAATAAACTATGAACAGTTTTGTGTCGTGAGGAAAGTATTGGGTATGAATGTCGATGGCTATAAGACTAGAGGGAGACCAAAGAAACGATGGATGGACTGTGTGAATTATGATATGGATAGAAAGGGGGTGACTACTGAGATGACGACTAATAGAGAAGTGTGGAAGAAAAAGACATGTTGCGTCGACCACAAATAAATTGGGATAAGGGTAGGATAAAGATGATATGAACAGTTTTACAGGCAAGATACTAAAATAAATCACTAACTATACAAATAAAAAAAAAACAAAGGACATTAGGTAACTACAGTTTTGAGCCGATTGGGGTTGAAATGCTCGGGTCATGGGGCACGAGTGCGCGTCTCATTTTTAAGGAAATGTCTCTACGACTGGTCGACACTTCACGTGACCAGAGGGCTGGGTCATTCGTAGACCAAAGAATTAGCATTGGCATTCAAAAACAACCACTATTGCTTTATAATAATAATTGTGTAAATTGGCGTATCGGTATAAAAGTAAAGATCATTACGTAATTTTAGATAAACGTTTCAAACTAAGTTAGATAGGAATTGCCGTTTTCTTAATTAGGTACTGGAATTAATTAGTCGAAGTTTAATTGAGGAAAAAATTGCAGAATCGTTTTCTGGATACGCTACTTATGTCAATTTTCAGCCCAATTAGCGTATTTTATTTGAATGCTCAATAATTAATTAATTACTTAAATATTAAGTTTATGAGGTGATTGAGTTCTGGTCGAAAATGATAAAGATACTAGCGCCCGGGCGCAACATAGCTGGCGTGAATTTTTTTTGGTACCCCAGCTCACCGCGTCACATCGCATCGCATCGTATCGCCTAAGATGGTGGAGCTCTGGATGAAAATTATAAAGATAATAGTTTCTCGCTACAACGTCATCGGCGTGAATTTTTTTTAGTGCCTCGGCCCGCCGCATTGCATCGCATCGCATCGCGTCGCCTGCGATTAGGTATAACATTCCTGCAGCTGGGATATAGATCTCCTGTCGATGAGGAGTGGGCCACAGGATTGGGTACATCCGATCATACACGAACGCCGGTTGCGAGTACTACGCACCTGTCCTCACTCTACATCACCAAAACGTCCCCTCTCCCAGCGTGTCCAGTGACATCTGCCTTGTAAATACCTTTTGTTAGCCGCGCTTCATTCATCCTCTCAACATGATCAAACCATCTAAGCATACTCGTCAATTTTTGTCTCAACATCTTATTTTAAACCGCACTGTTGTCTTATCACATCATTTCTCAGCCTGTCATTCATAGTCAGCTTTTAATAAATTTCGACTCTGAGCACCGCTCAATTAGGTTCATAATTTCAAAAGCCCCCGAAAAACCAAAAAAATAAAATGGCTTCGCTCTTTCATTTTAAAAAGAATTCGACACCTCGGGGTAGAAAGGTCGTATAAACCATTTTACCCAAAATGAGTTATGAATGCAGTCTTATTCAGAATTTTCCGCTCTATCGATTGGTTTATGTGACGCTTGTAAATTCGAAAAAAAATGGTTGTTACGGCCCAGATTACTTCAACGTCTAAACAGAGTTTTTGTTGGAATTTATGATGTTAGAACCAAAAATACTTTTTTTGGTATGATCATTGGGAGTAATGTCATTTTTTCTAAAACATTACAATGTAACAACTCAAATAATTATATGATGTATAAACCATTTTTCTAAAAAACATTGGTCGTAAATCCACGCTAACTTCTAAACTAAGAGACTGATATTAAAATAAGGTTTTCCATTGCAAAGAACATAACGAATTAACAAATCTCACTTAATAGGGTCAATATACCTATAAGAACAAAAAAGTTATTAGCCAAAATGTTTTTAAAATTTTGTTTTTTGCTCGTCCTGTAAAGTAGGGTTTATGGCTTTTACTACCTTTCTACCCCAAGGCGAATTTGTAGATAACAGCTTGTTCAGCGGATCGTCGCGTCAAAACTGCTGAACCAATTTTGATAAAAACATGTCTAAGAATCACCGCTAGAAAGACTTCTTTTAAATTAAAAAAAAACCACACCCAAATCGGTTCACTCGCTTAAAAGCTACAGTTTTTTTTTTGTTCTTGAGAAATCTAAAATGACGTCTCCCGCTCTGGATAGAGCGGAAGGGCGTGTCAGACTTTTACTGACTAAAACCCACCCGTGTTCCTTCAGTTGCCTATGCCCAGGGTCACGGTAACTCTTTCGAACGAATCCGAGACCCTGGCAGGAGCTACGATACCACATAGCGGTCAAACTTATAACACCCCCTTTTTGCGTCGGGGCTTAAAAAATCGTTTATTGTATGTACCGTGAATAAGCCCGGTTTTTCATTTAAAAAATATTATTTCGTGCTTTTCGCTCTGTAGCTTAATTGAAATGTCGAACAAATATTCAAAAATTTTGAACAGAAAAATAAAAAGCTTAATGACTGTGATCTGTTCAAAAGAATGTCAGAGGTACAAAAAGCTCCAATGGAGTTGAATGAACGAATATATTTGTTCGAACATCGTTATTGACGAAAAAATGGGAATTTTTAACGTAAAAATTTACAATAGTGTCGATGGTTCTTTAGGATTCTTTTATTTTCAACTGACGAAAAAAAACGGACGAGGTTCTCAATTCGACGCGTATATTTTTTTTTTTATGTATGACCACGCATAACTTTTTACATACCTAGTGGTCCAATTGTGATAATTCTTCTTCTATTAGGAAGGGTATACTCCGAAGGTGGTCCCATATAAATTTGGAAAACAGAATCGAACCCTAAGGGTCGGCAAACAGGGGATGATTGATTGTTCACTCACTGATTATAATGTATAACCACTCATAACTTTATACAGAGTAGTCCGATTTTGATTATTCTTTTTTTGCTGGATAGGGTATACCTTGCAAAGTATTATTAGCGCATTAAAGCTATAAAAAATTATAAAATATAAACTTTTTAACAAAAAATTAAACCGCCGAAAAAACTGAAAAGCATAAGAAAATAAACCTTAAAATTTTGAGTTTGCGCTGAAAAATCAATGAACAAAGATCACTCAAAGCACCGACTCATAATTTAAGGTTTATTATTTTATGCTTTTTTGTTAAACATTCGTAAATAAGGGGACATAAAGAATAGCACCAACCTATTCTTCCCGTGGGTGTCGTAAAAGGCGACTAAGGGACTTACTAGAGAATGGGCAGCAGCGTTCTCTATGCATTTTACCACCATACTGCGATCGCCAACCCGCTTGTCAAGCCTGGCGATTATGGCAAAGCCAAATAGTCTATGTCCAGCTGTGGACGTCTTGAAATGATTATTGATGATAATGATGATGACGCTGTTTTCAAATTAACAAAAGAATACTAGTATTCGACCATTTAAACATATGGCAAATCATTTAATTTAATGTTTTGTGTCTCGTAATGTTTACTACTTTTTTTTTTTTTTTTTTTTTTTTCAGGATGGGAAATCATCAAATGACTTCTCCCGCTCTGGGCGGAGCGGGAGGGCGTGTCAGACTTTTACTGACTAAAACCCACCCGTCTTCCATCAGTTGCCCATGTGCCAGGGTCACGGTATCTCTTTCGAACAATCACGCGACCCCGGCAGGCATCGGTCCTAGTAGACCCCTACACTGCTGCTGACATCTCTTTGAGGCGCGCGTGGAACACTGCGCGCCGTCGACCCGAGCCTGGTCCTTACCGGGCGGCGAGCTACCCATTGCTCGCCACCCGCAAGCTCGCGCCTACGGTGGCCGGGAGTCCGCAATCGACTCCCGACGCCCGGGGCGTCTCCTCCTGCGGCGGCTAGGGGCGTGAGGGCGCAGAGACTGCCACTCCCTCACGCGCCCCGCCTCTTCCTTCGCGAGCATTACTGCTTCGCAGAAGGAGGTGACGGCTTCCCATTCCCTCTCGCTCCGTACCATGGCTCGCACCAGGGCCGGACGCGAGAGGTCGCCGCCGCCGATCGCTCCCACGAGGACACGGCGGTGCTCCGCCCAGGCAGGGCACACCTCCACCGTATGCTCCACCGTGTCCTCCAGACGATCCTCGCAATGGAAACACCCGGACGTATCCTCCCGCTTTATCCTGAACAGGAACCCACCGAAGCACCCATGCCCGGTGAGAACCTGCGTCAGGCGGAAGGTGAGGACGCCGTGACGCCTCTCTATCCACTCCTCAAAGAGGGGACTTACCGCCGCAATTGTGGCGTGCCCAATGTTTACTACTTACAATTGTATAGAATCAAGTTCTTCTAACTTAACAGACAGCTGTGCTGCTGGGGAGTTTATTGCGCCAATTCTTCCCAGCTAAAGCACTAGGAAGTGGTGAAGGGCGGGCGTGCCGGAGGACTGTTTTATGTAATTTTGACGTTCGAAAAGTACTGACTCTCAACCTAATTTGAATAAATTACTTTTGGTTATTGAAACAACATTCTGCGCAGATTTGCCTGGTCATCAGACCTGTCATTATTACGTCAAGCGTTCTTCGTGATATATGGACAAATATATTGATCACTGTTATAGCAACGCTGAGAAAGTGAACACTCCTATTGACTTTCCAAAAGTCAATGACGCCTAAAGACGGACTTATCTGCCATTTACTAACCTGCGTTTAGTCGTTGAATCAAGACGCACAGCTATTGTTTGCATCTGCGTCTTGTCGCTACGACTAGACGCAGAGCTGTCGTATGCGTCTGTTTCTTGTCGCTGCGACTAGACGCAAAAAACCCAAAAAAATGCCGTTATCTACCAAAACCGTTGTTTTGAATAACATGCAAAAACCGCGCTAAAAAATTAAACCGATGTCACTTTTCAATGACAAAATCTTTTTTTTATTTCCAATACTATTCAAGGTACTGATAATTCGGAAACACAGAGCGATAGATTTTTTTTCTCATTATAATTTAATTTTTCGCATTAAAAGTTAAAAATCACCATATGTCGAGTTCATTTTAGTTATGCCACGGCAGTATGCGTCTGTGTCTTGTCGCTGTGAATAGACGCAGAGCTGTGGTATGCGTCTGTTTCTTGTCGCTGCGACTAGACGCAGAGCTGTCGTATGCGTCTGTGTCTTGTCGCTGCGACTAGACGCAGAGCTGTCGTATGCGTCTGTGTCTTGTCGCTGCGACTAGACACAGAGCTGTCGTATGCGTCTGTTTCTTGTCGCTGCGACTAGACGCAGAGCTGACGTATGCGCTGCGAGTAGACGCAGAGCTGTCGTGTGCGTCTTTGTCTTGTCGCTGCGACTAGACGCAGAGCTGTCGTATGCGTCTGTGTCTTGTCGCTGCTACTAGACGCAGAGCTGTCGTATGCGTCTGTGTCTTGTCGCTGCGACTGGACGCAGAGCTGTCGTTTACGTCTGCGTTTAATCGCTGCAACTAAACGCAAATTCTAGGGAGCTTAGAACAAAATGTGTATATATATGTATGAAAATTATCGGCTACAGGCTGTCGTTGCGTCTAGTCGCTGAAAGTCGCAGTCGTATTCCACATAGTGAGCGCCAGATCTAATAGAAAACGGAATAAATATACAACTTGACAGATAAACAGTCGACCAATGACAGATAAGATACAAACAAGTTGACGTTGCAACTAATGTCTGTTCCAAAACTATCTAACGAAAGTGTAAACAAAACTTTCTTCAGAGGGGTTACACACTATCAGTAGGAATGGCTTCCATTTTGACAGTTGGACAACATACATTGCGTTGTTTACGTTGACGAACAGAAAAAAATCACGAACATATGAATTAATGGATTAGTAATATCCATCAAAATGTTTTAAAATTCTGATGATAGTGTGTTACCCGTTGTGTTACTTGTTCTTAAAGCTTACTCAGTCACTCTCTAAAGGTGTCTTCACACAGCGGGCGGGGCGTGGCGGGACGTGACGGCGACGCGCCGCCTTCACACAGAACCGTCGCACCACGCCGCCGCCGCGCCGCCGCGTTGCGCCGAGCGTTCTGTGTGAAGTCTTCCGTAATATCTAGTACATTACAACTATTCAGCGTCGCGTCGCCGTCACGTCTCGCCGCGCCCCGCCCGCTGTGTGAAGATACCTTAAGAGAACTGTATTTCTATTAGGTTTCAATTTTATGTCTCATCCATCACTTTTTCATTCCAACAGTAATCTTATTGTTTGCAAATAAGTAATTCTTTGAACACAACATTACTAAATGGTAATTGAAAAAAAAAAAACAAATAAGCACATAAAAGGCACTTTCGAACGTCAAAAGTGACATTAAAATAGAATTGATTCTAGTTGCCCCTTCCTAAAGGTTGATTCGTATTAAGAAGAATGGGCAAGAAACGATTTTAAAATGTTTTTCAATATAAGTATACAATATTTATATAATTATTTGTGAAGACGACTCGTTTTTTATACGCTTTATATTAGCTTCACTTGTTGATAATCTGCAATCGTTAACGCTAGTCGCTCACATTAAGTCACGTGGTTAGAACAAACGAACAGAAAATTCGTAGCCAAATTCACATCGTTCAAAATTATAGAATGATTTTTTATCGTTTCTACAAAGTTCAACGCTAAATCCTTTATTATAATGTGTCGTTTTTCTAAAGACATTGTAGAACGAGCGGCCGACACAGGCGCTTCAACATGGCTACCAACTTATCGTTTTCTACAATTGCTGACACTGAGGCGTTACCGATTGTAGAACGGTAAACGTTTGTGACTTGGCTAGGGGGGCTGATTTCATTTAAACTCTGTAGATCTATCGAGGACCGATGACAATACTATAATTTCATAAATGTGTGCCATTATCCTTGCCCGGGTTATCAGGACAACAAAAAAATTGTCTTCGAAAACTACGCTTACATACGTCACAAACTACGCTGACATACGTCTCAAAATTCGAAACACCCTAAAAAATAGAAAATAAATAATAAAACTAAAAACACGCTTCCATGTACGACGATGTTCTATTATTTATTTTTTTGTTTGTGGGTGGCAATTCATCATGTGAAGTCTCCCGCTCTGGGCGGAGCGAGGGGGCGTATCAGACTTTTACTGACTAAAATCCACCCGTGTTCCATCAGTTGCCTATATGCCAGGGCCACGGTAACTCTATAAGACGACACGTTGGCAACTGTATAATGGCGTGAAATCTGCACTAGAAATGGCACGGTTCAGTAGGTTCCTGGTATTTATGTTGCAGAGTACACGCTCCACATGTCGTGCCGATGAAAACGTACGATTAATTAATATGCTGCAGTGGCCATCTTTCTTTTCAGGTGAATGCAACGTTGGGATCTGATTTCAATAAATACGTATAGCTGAATATTATTTTTACATTATACTATTATAGCTTTTGCCAGCGGCTTCGCCCGCGTATCTAAAATTCAGTCTTGAGTGACTGACTGACTGATATAATATGAACGCACAGCCTAAGCCGCTGGTCGTAGAGACATGAAATTTGGAGGGTGTGTTCTTTGTGGAGAGTAGGTATCCACTAAGAAAGGGTTTTTTGAAATTCCATCTCTAAGAGGGTGAAATGAGGGGTTGAATTTTCTTTGAAACTTTTTATTCTCTGGGTCGGATACGACAAAGCAAGCAGTGTGATAAGACATTATTTACCAGGACACATAGAGTACTTTTAATTCCGGTAGTACGCTCCTGTGTGATATTTTTCGACATCCACGCAGGCGAAGCCGCGGGTAGAAGCTAGTTACACATATAAACCTTCCTCTTGAATCACTCTGTCTATTGATGAAAATCGCATTAAAATCCGTTGCGTAGTTTAAAACATCTAAGGGGTAGAGACGCAGGACGCGACTTCATTTTATACTGTGAAAAGATTAATATCATTATTTTTCTCTCCATAGTAACCAGAAACGACGGACCGCCACCTGCTACGATCCTTACAACGCCTTTTGCCTCGTTTACGTTCATACATCTGGTCATACACACACGCCGGTTCCGAGTAGGTACTACGCACTAGACATTTCTGAAGAATATCACCAACAAGGTCACTATATCACCTCCCAGGGTTGTTCGGCTGCAACCGGTTAGATTGTAAGCCAATTCCAACATAGTTGGTAAAAGACTAAGTAGATAATGATGATATTGAAGATTTAGTTACGACTTCTGATATTTTGGAAAGTTTCAGTCCGTACACGTATAGATTGCATACTTATGTAATAAATTATAATAAAAACGGCAATCAAATAAAGAATTTACAAACTATAATTATAAATTCGCATACGAATACGATTACAAGCTGCCATGTTGCGCAAGGACATAAATAAACATGATTTATCGATAAAATCTCTCGATTAATTACTCGATTTCAATACCGATTCAATTAATACCGATCATCCTTAATTTATGTTAACGATGTTGAAAGCTAGATCTCTTACATTATTTTCTCTATTGACATAAATCTAGCGCAAATTAGATTTCTTTAGAAATTTAAAACTGGCCGTTGATAATTTGTCTATGAATTATGATTAGCGTACAGAACGAATTGATTGACATTGACACTGACAGTTCATTTGACAGCTCTGCTTCTTTGTAAGGCTCGGTACACATTATCGCTTCTACAAAACCTAGGTAGGCTTTTTAAAAATGTGACTTTGTATTTGCCAAAGACTATTTCTCTTTGGTATTTGCAGTATGATGTTGATTGTTCAATAGGGGGCTTGTTTTTGGCCAAGTAATAACAACCGCGGTTAGTCAGTGGATGGGTGACCCTCTTTACACACCAAGCCTCCTCCGTGCCTCGGAAAGCACGTTAAGCCGTTGGTCCTGGTTGTCATTCATGGATCTTTGACAGTCGTTACGGGTCGTCAGAAGCACGAAAGTCTGACAACCAGTCTTACCAAGGGTTATCGTTTTACCTAGTAACTAGGTTGAGGAGGTCAGATAGGCAGTCGCTCCATGTATAAATTAAAAATAAAAAAAACCCCCGACACAAAAATCTAATTTCCCTTTAAAAGTAAAAAATAATAAAAAAAACTCAATCTTAAAGTACCTAAGTATGTATTAAAAATTCAAAAAAAAAAAATACGTTGCGTTGGGGGACCGCTCCAGACCTAACAATTTATTTGCAAATAGTCTATTACCTAAATAATGAAGAAAAGAAAACTTTTATAAAATTACTTCACAATATTGCATTTAGGATACGACCGTCAACGTCTGCCCTCGCGGAGCGGTCCCCCAACGCGACGTATTTTTTTTTGAATTATTAATACATACTTTGGTACTTTAAGATTGAGTTTTTTATTATTATTTTTTTACTTTTTAAAGGGAAATTAGGTTTTGTGTCGGGGTTTTTTTTTAATTTTTTATTTTATACTTTTTATAGGTACATACTTATTATAATGTAGAATCAAACGAAGCTAAGAACACTCTCGATTAATTCATCAATATTCTCTTTCAGTGCGCTTTCATTTGAGACCCCAGTCGAGTATATTTGCTGACATTCGGTTACCCTTCCCCACTTTCTCTTCCACAACTTTTAAACGGCTCGACCGATTTTCATCAAACATATCTAAGAACACTCGCACATAAGTCACCTTTAATACATTTTTTTTTAAATTGAAATCGCTTCATCCGTTCGGGAGCTATGATGCCACAGACAGAAAGACACACAGACAGTCAGGCAGACACTTCAAACTTATAACACCCCTCTTTTTGCGTCGGGGGTTAAAAATACAGGTATTCAACTGCGTCCGGATAGACTGCAATGCGACCCCAATATAGTAGTTGTGATAGTATTGATTGCTTCATTCCAACAATTCAGTATTCAGTCTACCATTGATGTAGAAACGAGGCGGCAGGGCACAAACCCATGGCCGTGAAAGAATGCAATAAAAAAGCCATTCTAGCATAGAATACTAATTGGACTGTCCTTTAGAAATATCCCAATTAATGTTGCTACAGATGTGCGTTTATTAATTGGCTCTAGAAATCCAGACGACTCCTAGCAAAAAATGTAATTCGAAAATGCAACAGAAAAATTCGACTCGTCGGATGTTTTCCGACTATGGGTTCGATTTTATTTTCTAAAATATGGACCACCTTCGGGGTATACCCTTTCCAATAAAAAAAAATAAATTTAAAATTTAAAAAACCCCCGACACAAAAACCTAATTTCCCTTTAAAAAGTAAAAAATAATAAAAAATTACTCAATCTTAAAGTACCTAAGAATGTATTAATAATTCAAAAAAAAAAAATACGCCGCGTTGGGGGACCGCTTCAAACCTAACAATTTAATTATCAATAGTCTTACTACCTAACTAAGAAGTCAACGACGTCTGCACTCGCGGAGCGGTCCCCCAACACGACGTATTTTTTTTTTTTGAATTAGGTTTTTGTGTCGGGGGTTTTTTAAATTTTAAATTTATTTTTTTATTTTGTACTTTTTATAGGTATATACTTAATATAATGTAGAATCAAACGAAGCTAAGAACACTCTCGATTAATTCATCAATATTGTTTTTCAGTGCGCTTTCATTTGAGACCCCAGTCGAGTATATTTGCTGACATTCGGTTACTCTTCCCCAATTGCCCCCCCACAACTTTTAAACGGCTCAACCGATTTTCATCAAACATGTCTAAGAACACTCGCAGATAAGTCACCTTTAATACATTTTTTTTTTTATTGAAATCGCATCATCCGTTCGGGAGCTATGATGCCACAGACAGACAGACACACTGACAGACAGACAGACAGACAGACAGACACGTCAAACTTATAACACCCCTCTTTTTGCGTCGGGGGTTAAAAAGAAGAACACGATTATTACAATCTGACTACTATGTGAAGTTATGCGTTCTTACACATAAAAAAAAAACAAAAAAAAATACGCGTCGAATTGAGAACCTCCTACGTTTTTTTTCGTCGGTTAAAAAGTCAGAAGGAACGCTAAGTAAAAGTCAGAGACGATGCGATGCGACTGGGTGGCTCGAGGCAACAAGAAACTTAACGCGGATGAAATCGCGGGCAAATTGAAAGCCCGACTATTTGTGTGTGTTTCGCAGTTGGCCCACAGGGAATCGAACCCAGGGCTTCATTTATCCGCCCAGAATTTAAAGACGTCATTTGATGATTTCCCACCCACAAAAAAAGGCCTTCATTTTCAGCGCTTGCAACAACTAGACCAAAGAAGCAGTTAAGTTAAATAATTTAAAACTCTACATTGTTTTAAAAACAGTAACAGCGAATTAGTCATACTGTTTGAATAACAAATGATATTATATACCATGAAGGTTAACTCGAACAGAAATTAGTTTCGTTACATGACAAAATGAGACATTTTGTAATTTTACGCTTTTGACAGCTGTTCGCGGGTTTGGCGGCCATTGAGGTGTAACGTCAAAAATGGAAAAAATACTTAATTTCATTAACATGGACGATTTAAAATCGCGGAGGGTTTTGTTTCGCAGCCTGGATTTCCAACACAGGCCTCCCCTAAATTGGGGTCGTTTGCCATAATCGCCACCCTTGGCAGGCGGGTTGGCGATCGCAGTATGGTAGTAAAATGCATAGAGAACGCTGCTGCCCATTCTCTAGTAAGTCCCTTAGTCGCCTCTTACGACACCCACGGGAAGAAATTGGATGGTGCTATTCTTTACGTTCGGCCCCACACGGAACAAACCGGCTGCTGTTACGAGCCGGTTAGTGAAGGTCTTTAAAAAACTTAACCAATTTAACGAGTGTCTTATTTAAATGATAAAACGTGTTATACATAATATTATTCGTATGTTTCATAACAATATGTATATTATTAGTCATGCAGACTTGGGTTTTACTTAAAATTAATGGTTTTGACTTTTGACATTCAACTTTTTTTATTTTATTGGTCTATGGAAACAGATATCGTAACGTTGTCTGCAACGTGTTCCTATTAAAATATCTTGTAACTATAGGGTATTAATGAGCCTGCCAGGGTCGCGAGATCTGTTCGAAACAGTTACCGTGGCCCTGGCATATGGGCAACTGAAGGAACACGGGTGGGTTTTAGTCAGTAAAAGTCTGACTCGCCCTGACGCTCCGCCCAGAGCGGGAGACGTCATATGATGATTCCCACCGACAAAAAAAGTAGGTATTAATGAGGACATATCAAAGAATCAATTGGCATGTTTTTTTTTTTAATATGTTATTAAGTAGTGGGTTTTTTTCTTGAATACGAGTGAAGTTTCAATGTTAACTACTAGTAAATCATTTTCATTCAAACCAATCATTCAAATTGAAACCTAAGAAAATGCGACGTTATCATACTAACGGTGTTTTACATAAATAAACGTGACGTCGGGTTATTTTTTGAAAAAAAAAAAAACGAATAAAAAACCATATGCCAGTTGACTATTTGACATGCTCTCATTAATACCGTAAAGTTATGTCATATCACAAGGAACGCCTTGTATAAATAAGATAAATCAAAGAGTAAAATAGGGACACTTGTATAAATAAGTCAAAGAGCGAACCTCCTTTTCGAAGTTTGTTTATCCTACAATAATATCTATAGAAATTCTATATCTATTCTACCAAGAACAAAAAAGTTCCTTATGTATTTTTATTCTGTAAAAATGTTTCTATCTCATCAGAAAAATAGTCATCATACTTGACATCGTATTCTTGTCGACTGAAGAATAGAAACATCTCTTCTTTTCAGTTTTACAAAAATTTTCTACGATACAATCTATCATTTTGTCTTCTCTTCCGTCGACAAATTCCGTTTCTATGGCGGTCATGCTACACGTGCGGTTATGAAAATGTCAACTGTCTACCTATTAAGGTTCATTAGATACATACTGTCTGTCTTTCCGTCCGTCCGGACGAACGGACAGCTTAGGTTGAGTCTTAGGCTACCATCAGCATCCTTTGGGTATGGGAACCCTAAAAAATAACTTGTTCACGTTTTATTGTGAAAAAAAAGGAAGGTTTAACAAACCCAAGAGATGCAAAAAATTAACAAAAAATACAGATTGCAAAGGTTATTCAACCTGTATGCTAAGGCCACACTTATCTGGCTACGGAGCATCGTGTCGCGATAAAACTGAAGATGCGTCCCGCCGCGGTGCGCGGAGGCAACGTATAACGCACGGGGCGCCTTCCCGCGCATTTCCGCGTCGGCAGTGTGTTGTGCTAGGCGTGATTTCTATATAAATTGAGATACTTGCATACAATGGTAAAATCTGCCATCCCGCGCTACGCGACGGGGCGCGGTGCAGTGGGTGGAGCGCCTAATTTCAACGATAACGTAACATTACGCCTGTGTCTCGAAGGGGTAGGAAGAGGTGTACCTTTAGTCTATCCACGTTTCGCAAGTTATGGGTAAGTCCCATCATCGTCACAACTTCAGCCGAAAGACGTTGGACATAGGCGAAAGAAGGAGTTTGCCATAATCGCCACGCTTGCCAGCGGGTTGATGATCGCAGTACGGTGGTAAAATGTTTAGAGAACACTGCTGCCCATTCTCTAGTAAGTCATTTAGTCGCGTTTTACGACACCCACGGGAAGAAATAGGATGGTGTTATTCTTTTCAGCCGGCACCACACGGAACAGTAAGTTTCAGTCCCATGTAATGTGGAAAATATCGTGAGGATAGTTTTGAGTAAGAATGTAGATGGCTATAAGAGTAGGGGAAGATCAAAGAAACGAATGAACTACCGAGATTACGACTAATAGAAAAGTATGTAAGAAAAAATTAAACCGCCGAAAAAACTGAAAGCAAAAAAAATATAAACCCTTCAGTCATTTTGTTCTTTCAGTCAAAAAGTAAAAGTAATAAACTTTCAGTAAAACTGGAAGGTTTATTACTTTTTTTGCGTTTCAGTTTTTACGGCGGTTGAATTTTTCATTTTATATTTTTTTGTGGTTATAATCTACTAATTACTACATGCTTGCAAAATCGGACTATTCTGTAAGAAGTTATGCATTACAATCAATCATCCCCTGTTTTCCTACCTTAGGGTTGGAATTTTCTTTCCAAAATTACATGGGACCACTTTCGGGATATACCCTTTCCAATAAAAAAGAATTATCAAAATCGTTGTACTCTGTAAAAAGTTATACGTGGTTATATATTAAAAAAAAATATACGCGTCGAATTGAGAACCTCCTCCGTTTTTTTTCGTCGGTTAAAAAGACATGTTGCGTCGATGATAATTAACTTGGCTTAAGGGCAGAAGAAAGATGAGCAACTGAGAAGTATCTTAAAAAAAAACCACAAACAAACAACTCTGTAAGCTTAAGGCAAAATTATGAACATCATTATTTTTTCAAAGATCACATGAAGTATGTTTATTTTATTACATCATTTTAATGGAATTGTCTTTTGCAGAGGCAAATGTCAACAAATTATGTCCTAACTAGCTTTAGCCCGCGGCTACGTCTCCGTAGATGTCGGATTTTAATTTGTCGGTAGATACTCTCAACTAATAACAACGCTGAAGAGATTTTTTATTTGTTTGAACGCGCTTATCTCTGGAACTACAAGTCGGATTTGATAAAATACTATGGTATTTGTATATATTAGTTCCCTATTTCGCCACGAACACTACAGCGCCTAACTCCTCCGACAGTGTGACCTCAGCATAACTAAATCCATCGACTAATTTTCTTTTTTTGAAATCTGCGTGGAATGACATTGCGTCGTGCGTGCATTTAAATATTTTGAACAAACATGGTATTATTATTGTCTGTGGAGGCTGTGTAACCGGTTTGCCTTTGACTTAGGATGTCATGAACGGTACAGTCACGGAAAAATTCATTACTTAAGAGTTTTTTTTTTTATCAGTACACAGAGTTGTGATTTCCGTATAAGATTATTGTTTAGTGGTTGCACGCGCTACTGTTGAGCATGAGGTCCTGGTTTCGAATACCGCGTCGGGCAGTGTTATTAAAAAAATAAAAAGTCATTCGAACTAGGCTGATCGTAACCATTTTAGCGTTAAAGTTACATAAGACAGTCCCCCCAAAACGCCCGCCCTTCGACACTTCCTAGTGCTTTAGCTGGGAACAAGGCGTAGCGCAACAAACTGTACAGCAGCACAGCTGTCTGTCCAGTTAGATGAACTTAAAATTGGGGTTCTCCATATGGAATTTCTCAGTAGCAGCCCGGAGTCTAGATTTGTGCACGTTTGATGGCAATAGACTCACTCTCTGTTACATGGGACTTAACCGGCGAAATGTGGGTTTTCTGTTGGTGCATCCGAACTGTCATTAAACGAAGCATCCAAGTATTCTTGATCACACAACCATGTTCCCAATATACCAAAGCTTTCTTCCATTCTCCCAAACGTCAAACTTCACTCCTTCGAAAAAAGGAAAAAATGGCGGGAATCGGAAGACTCTGACAGATGTCAAAGTCCTCACAATGAATGATTAAGTACTATGACTTATTAGCTTTTAACTTTACAAGGCAAAATTTTAAATTATTAAATTATCTGCATGTTTATGAATGCAAATGATGTAATAATTTATTATTTTGTCCATGGGGAATACCAGAGACAACACGTGTAAGATAATAACATGCAAAGTTTATTGTTTACGGTATGATTGGTAATAAAATAATTGAGGAAAAATTACTAACAATGGGAGGAAAATGTGTAACGGAAATTGAGATCTTAGTATTTATTTTATAATTGGTAATTTGAGAACTCTGTTGTCTTTATCCCTTTTCCTTATTTATTTGGCGTCGCCGTCGGCACTACATGTATTTTTCTTCCACACGTGTATCTTAGTCGTCATCTCGTAGAGCCATATCATCTTTGTCACAGTCCATCCATCGTTTCTTTGTTCTTCATGAAGGTTCCTTAGAGTAAATGCGACAAGTCGATGGATAAAATAGTTCTTATAGTTAGCCATCATCATGATCATTTCAGACAGAAGACGTCCACTGCTGGACTTACGCCTCGCACAATTTGGGAGGGTTTGCCATAATCGCCACGCTTGGCAGGTGGTTTGGCGATCAGTATGGTGGTAAAATGAATAGAGAACGCCGCTGCCAATTCTCTAGTAAGTCCCTTAGTCGCCTTTTAAGACATTCACGGGAAGAAATGTGATGGTGCTATTCTTTATGTCCGGCACTACACGAAACTGTTATATTCTAACTCAACTAAAATTATCAAGAAACAGAAAATTATGGCGTCGAAAATTTCCTTTTCAGAACATTGCTGTGTCCGATCGTACCCAGTTCGGATACTCGCGTAAAAGTGACATTTGAGAGGTCATTAACACCACGCTGCGTTTTGTGCACCGTTACTCGCTTGCCTGAGTTACTACGGTCAAGTTGATGCAATTATATTTTTTACTACTTCCTTACTTGATTTTTGTTTGATTTGTAACTTTGGCGTGCATCTATTCTAGAACGATATTTTGTCGTTATATTAGAGTGAGTAGAGTGATTCTAGTAGAGCTGTTTATAAGCCTTCCTCTTGAATCACTCTGTCTACTGACGAAAACCGTATTAAAATCCGTTGCGTAGTTTAATAAATCTAAACGTACAGACGCGGGAAGTGACTTTGTTTTTTACACGCTTTATATTAGCTTCACTTGTATGCTTGTATGTTTGTTTGTAACCGACTCCTTATAGCGCGATTTTGACCCACTTCAAACGACCAGATTTCATTCAAACTTTGCACTCCTGTCAAAGACCGATGACAATGCAATAATTTCATAAATTTGTGCCATTAACCTTGCCAGGGTTACCAGGACAGCAAAAAACTGTCTTCGAAAACTACGCTGACATACGTCACAAACTACGTTGTAATACGTCTCAAAATTCGAAACACCCTAAAAAATAGAAAATAATTAATTTTTAGTTTGGTTTTCTATGGAAGCGTGTTTTTTTAGTTTTTTTAAACTATTATTTATTTTCTATTTTCTTACCATGTAAATATATCAGGATCTTTAGGTACACTTACAATTATTATATTGAAATTACACAAACAATAACTGTTGCTCTATACATATATGTTCCGCGTGGTGCCGATCGTAAAGAATAGCACCACCCCAATTCTTCTCGTGGGTGTCGTAAAAGGCGACTAAGGGACTTACTAGAGAATGGGCAGCAGCGTTCTCAATGCGTTTTACCACCATACTGTGATCGCCAACCCGCCTGCCAAACGTGGCGCTTATGGCAACCCCAAAATTAACCGGTCAAAATGGCGGTTTTTTGGGGACGCCTATGTCCAGCAGTGGACGTCGTTCGGCTGAAATGATGATGAAACAATTACAAAATATTAAGATATGAATTACTATTAGATTTATTACTACAGAGGTTAAAACAAAAAATAAAATTATGATTACTAATAAAACTGATTTAATAAGGGACCTCCAAAACGAGGATGACATTCTATTAGCCAGTCTTCAAGATATCGGTGCGGTTGCCACGCATTCAGATCAGGGGTACCAACTTCTTGCGTATGATGGCATGAGAGCCATCAGTGCGAACACCGCAAACATCCCGGAATGACAGCTTAGTTCACCCCGGAGTGACAGCTAACTTCACCCCGGAGTGACAGCTAACTTCACGTTAGTTTTCACGGGGACATTTTTACAGACTATAACTTCAGATTATTTCTCGGAAATTGTTATCTAATTTATTACGATAAATCGAAAAGCAATATTAAAATCGGGTATCTTACAGCTACTTATACCAAGTGAAACCCAGAGGTGACTGGCCGACCATTTGACGTAAATCAGCGTTGCTAAGCAATCAAGCAAGCGAACATTTCACGCTATTGGCAATGAAATACCCCGATACGGATGGCGAAAAGCGTCACGTCACGCCCCGTGACATTGTCAAAGAAAGAAATCAAAGGTAATTGTTGAATGTGAAAATGCGGGCCCTGTCCGTAACGATTGGTCTATTTTCGGATCGCAATGTTAAAGAGTAGGGGAAGATCAAAAATACGATGGATGGATTGTGTGAAAGGTGATATGGGTGGATAGGGTCATCGCTGTATATTAATACGTGAAGCAAAAACTTTTAGAAATAAGTATTTAATTCACCATTCTGCTGTCCTTTTCCTAATTCATTTGTGGTCGGCGCAACATGTCTTTTTCTTCCACACTTCTCTATTAGTCGTCATCTCAGTAGTCACCCCCTTTCTATCCATATCATAATTCACACAGTCCATCCATCGTTTCTTTGGTCTCCCTCTACTCTTATAGCCATCGACATTGATACTCAAAACTTTCCTCGCGATATTTTCGTAATTCCTCCTCCTCAGTTGCTTATTACTTAGAATATATATACTTATATACTTAGAATTTATCAGAATCTGGATCTGTGTCCCGTTTATGAATACTAGTGTTAGACTGAAAGAAAAACTTTTTACAAAAAAATAACAACCGACTTCCTTAAAAAAATACTACAAAGTCAAAAAAACTTTAATTTTGAAAGCCGGTGTCTTAGGACCTGTATTTAAGGTTTTTTTGCCACCGACTTCCGAAATTAAAGTTATTTTTTACTTTGTGGTGTTTTTTTAAGGAAGTCGGTTGTTATTTTTTTGTAAAAAGTTTTTATTTTTAACTTATCAGTTATGGTAGATACTCCGCACTAATCTAATCGCGTTATTCGTTAATTTGTCGCGCAAATACTTAATGCAAATTTAAGACTTATATGGTTTTCACGTGGACCCCATTGTTCGAATGGAGCCAAATTAAATGGGACCATTCGGGAAGCCCCAGCTTTCAAATAAAAAAAGAATCATCAAAATCGGTTCACCCAGTCAAAAGTTATGAGGTAACAAGCATTTAAAAAAATACAGTCGAATTGATAACCTCCTCCTTTTTTTTAAGTCGGTTAAAAAGGAAAGAAAATACTACATGCAGCACAGCTCACACCACAATAAAATACAAAAAAAAATATGCTTATTTTAATATTGTGCGACTATATTTCATTGTATTTCTTATGCATTTGTTATGTGCCTGCCTTTTCTCAACTATGTTCGGGTCGGCTTCCAGTCTTACCGGATGCAGCTGGGTATCAGTATTTTACATGGAGCGAATGCCTATCTGACCTCCACAACCCAGTTACTGGGTAATACGATACCCCTTGCTAAGACTGGTTGTCAGACCTTCGGGCTTCTGACGACCCGTAACGACTGTCTAAGATCTACGAAAGACAGCCGGGACCAACGACTTAACGTGCTTTCCGAGGCACGGAAGGGTCTTGGTATGTAAAGATGGGTCACCCATCCACGGACCGACCGCGGCAAGCGTAGCTTAACCTGAACGATCATAGAAATAAATAATGTTTTACCATCAATGAGTATGCGACCTAAACACAGTTGTACCTACCACGTAGCTAATCATAATAGCATGTCGCAATCGTCACCGTAGCGTGTCGAATGGCATCTGTAAATTAAATGGGAGTACCAGGCTGATCCGCCATGCTTTCCTAAACAGACATTAAATCAAGAAGGGAGAACGCACTGGGAAGTATTTACGCTGTGAAGAATCGAGGTTGTAAAAAAATATTTTACAAAAAAATAACAACCGATTTAAAAAAAAAAACACACAAAGTAAAAAATAACTTTAATTTCGAAAGTCGGTGTTTTAGGATCTGTATTTAAGGTTTTTTTGCCACCGACTTCCGAAATTAAAGTTGTTTTTGACTTTGTAGTGTTTTTTTTTTTTTCAAGGAAATCGGTTGTAATTTTTTGTAAAAAGTTTTTATTTTTTAACTTTTTAGTTTCGGTAGATACTCCGCACTAATCTAATCGCGTTATTCGTTAATTTATCGCGCAAATACTTAAAGCAAATTTAAGAATATATGGTTTTCACATGGATCGCATTGTCCAAGTGGACCCAGTTTAAAATGGGACCATTCGGGAAGCACCAGCTTTCAAATAAAAAAAGAATCATCAAAAGCGGTTCACCAAGTCAAAAGTTCTGAGGTAACAAACAAAAAAAAATACAGTCGAATTGATAACCTCCTCCTTTTTTTGAAGTCGGTTAAAAAGGAAAACCGGCTTCCAAACGAAACTGTTGTTTTTCGTTTAAAACTCGAAGAGCGAAGTTAAGTGCCCGTAATCGGTGTAATTTTGGGTGGAATTTACACATTTTTTTGACCGACTTCAAAAAAAGGAGGAGGTTATCAATTCGACTGTATTTTTAAAAAAATATTTTTATTTATTTTTTTATGTTTGTTACCTCATAACTTTTGACTGGGTGAACCGATTTTGATGATTCTTTTTTTTTTTTTGAAAGCTGGTGCTTCCCGAATGGTCCTATTTTAATTTGGTTCCATTCAGACAATGGGGTCCATGTGAAAATCATATAAGTCTTTTTGCATTAAGTATTTGCGGCGACAAATAAACGAATAACTCGATTAGATTAGTATGGGGTATCTACCATAACTAAAAAGTTAAAAATAAAAACTTTTTACAAAAAAAAAAAAACAACCGACTTCCTTAAAAAAACACTACAAAGTCAAAAATAACTTTAATTTCGGAAGTCGGTGACAAAAAAAAACCTTTAATACAGATCCTAAGACACCGACTTTCGAAATTAAAGTTATTTTTAACAGACTTCAAAAAAAGGAGGAGGTTATTGACTTTGTAGTGTTTTTTTAAGGAAGTCGGTTGTTTTTTTTTTGTAAAAAGTTTTTATTACCAAAAACTGTATATGTTTAATGTATATACAGTCACATATCATCTTAAGAGTGTCACGGATAACCGCTTACCCACCCAGTGCGTCATCTCCCTAACAATTGTAATGTAACATGAAACAGATTGGCTGCAATCAACCGATGCAATTGGCTAGTTATTACAATAAATGGCGTACGTAATAATTCTTTATTACTCTACTACGGTGAAGGAAAACATCGTGAGGAAATCGGCATATCCTAGAACCAAACATTCAAAGACATGTGACATCTACCAACCCGTACTGGGCACTCGTGATTCCGGCCCACTCCCTCTCACCGAGAGAAGACCTGTGTTCCAGAAGTGGAAAAAAGGAGGGTTATGATTTCGATGTGTGTTTATTCATGTATGTTGATCTGTTCCGTCATAATCTCTAAATTCCTTACCATAATTTGACAAATGAGATATCGTTGGGAGCGTTTAGATCGTCTGCTGGTTATAGACTATATGACATTAGATTAAATTGAATATGGCGCTCTCTGGAGGACTTGGCCACGAAAAAAAAAGATTAAAAGCCGACTAACTTAAGCTGTGTGGAGCCGGACGTAAAGAATAGCACCATTGCATTTCTTCCCGCGGCTGTCGTATGAGGCGACTAAGGGACTTACTAGAGAATGGGCAGCAGCGTTCTCTATGCATTTTACCACCATACTGTGATCGCTAACCCGCCTGCCAAGCGTGGCGATTATGGCAAAACCCCTCCAATTCAGGGAGGTCTGTATCCAGCATTGGACGTCTTTCGACTGACATGGTGATGATCATGATAATCTAAAGCCTGGCAGATGTTATCTGACGCTGATTTTTAAACGGACCGTTGGACCTATACAACTGTCCACTCTTTTAGTTACTAAAGACGTAGTATTTTAGATGTACATTACATTGCATTGTGTTCAAACATACTAACCATTTAAGGATCTGGGACAATCACCAATCAGACTTCTTCAAAGGTTTCATTAATACATTTTGATTGGACTCAAGGGTAAATCATGTTTTGTGACTACATATAGCGTAGTTGTTAAATATATTATACTAGCTTCTGTCTGCGTCTTAGTTCGCGTGACACTTCGTCGTATATCAAGGCCCACCCGCGCTGTTTCTTCGTTTACACTTAGCGGTCTTTCCGATTTTTTTAAAATTTTGCTCGCTACCTAAGGGTCGTAGCGGGATGTTCAAGAATTGGGCTATCAAAGGCAAAAAGATTTTTCCAAATCGGACAGGTAGTTCCAGAGATAATTTCCACAAACAATCTTATAAACTTTTTTCTTCATATAATGTAATTTTACGGGTCGTCAGTAGTTCTAAAGTCAGACTATCAGTCTTACAAAGGGGTATAATTAACTAGCAGTCACTTCACATAAAAAAGTCGTACTCAGTCGTACTGCTTCCGGTCCATGGGGACCGGAAGCAGCTGAGTACCACTTTTTTCTTAGTCGGGAAAATGTTAGACAGATGTATTTTGTTTTACAAAATGCAATCTGTAAAGGAAATAAACATGATATAGTATATTTTACACAAGGATAAATTAAAGGGGATTTTGTATGACGAGAAAACCAGCCACGTTCGAGTCGGACTCGCATACGAAGGGTTCCGTACAACACGACAAAAACCTCTGAAAAAAAAAACACGTTTCTTGAATGGAGATTTTAAACTTTGTTTTCATTTTTAATTAGCTTATACCAGTGGGTTCGCCCGCGGATTATACATATAAACCGTCCTTTTGGATCACTCTGTCTATTGATGAAAACCGCATTAAAATCTGTTGCGTAGTTTAAAAGATATAAGCGTACAAACACGAGAAGCGACTTTGTTTTATACTATGTAAAGATATAGTATTTGTTGTTACAGAGTCAACAGAAATACACATTTTGTGAAAATTTCAACTGTTTACCTATTACGGATCATGAATTCATGAGATACAGCCCGATGACAGACGGACATACAGCGTAGGTTTAGTAACAGGGATCCGTACCCGAAGGGTAACCAACAGCGTAAAAATGGCGTCGTGTGTATATCATTGTAGTAAATTGACAGATCGTGATAAGAACTCACGTTGCCTTTAATTGAACTAGTGACCCCTTAGAGGAGAACCGCGGGAATTTTATATAATAATATGTACTTACAATATTACGGCTCACGCACGTCAGGCTGTGGCAGACAATTGCACAGTTATTTTCTTTTCTGTAACAGTTTCCTGACCAAGGAAACCTAAATGCTTCTGCACATGCATTGCATAACCGGCGCTATTACTTGTCACTAATATCGTTTAAAACCAATGTCATTGTTAGGAACCTTCAAATGGAGGAAAACTAAGTATCAGTTAATATAAATGAAGAAACCACGCGACAGGAGAATTAAATATCTACTAAAGAAGGTCTTTAACATACATTAATCACGGCTTCTTTAAGTCTGGGCAGAATTCTAAGTGGAATCAAAAACCGAATTCGACTGTCGCTGACGAGTCGTATGCGCGTGCAGCGTGCAGTTGCCTGTGCCAGGGCCACGGTAACTGTTTCGAACAAATCCGCGACCGCGGCAGGACAATCGCACACTTGATGTCTAGTTGCAGAATCGCAACGATAGGTTATGGCAGTCGTATGCTCTCGCCACTTATCGCACCGACTAGACGCACAGAGATGTCAGCATGTATTGGAAGGGGTCTGCCTCGGCCGATGTCTGCCAGAGTCGCGGAATTGTTCAAAAGACTTACCGTGGCCCTGGTACAGGCAACTGAACGAACACGGGTGGGTTTTAGGCAGTAAAAGTCTGACACGCCCTCCCGCTCCGCCCAGAGCGGGAGACGTCATTTGATGATTTCCCACCAAGAAAAAAAAAATCGACTAGACGCACGATGCACGCGCTCACGACACGTCAGCAACCAAAGAGATTTAATACAAAAATAATTTAGTATCTTTGTCGGCGACGACAGTCGAATTCGATTTTTGATTCCACTTAGAATTCTGACCAGAGGGGTAATTGCGGAACTTTTTATCGGTAGGAATTGGTTTAATATTCATAGTTAAACAACATTCATTGCGTTATTTACGTTGCTGAGCCGAGAATTTATTCCAACAAATGACGCAATGGTTTAGAAATAATCTTCAATCCCATTCAGATTCTGATAAATTGTGCGTTTCGCAATTAGGGTGCAGACCGTGAAGAAACCGTGATTATGTTAATGACCTTCTTTAGTAGATATTTAATTCTCCTATCGCGTGGTTTCTACGTTTATATTCATTAATACTTTGTTTTCCTCCATTTGAAGGTTCCTAACAATGACATTGGTTTTAAACGAGATTAGTGACAAGTGACAACGGTTGTTATGCAGTGCATGTGCAGACAACTGTTTGTTTTAGAATTAAAAAAAAAAAAAACAACTAAAACTGTTGCGGTATACTAATTTTATGGCATGTGCATCGTTTTCCCACATTATAATTATTTAATGAATGTATCTAAAATATTATAAAACATTTTTAAAAGAGTAACGGTGGAGTTTCTTGGCCATTCTTATCCATACAAAACTACCTTTTGTAATGGGTGCCTAGTATCAATTCTATTTTAATGTAAATGTTGACGTTCAAAACTGCTTTATGTGCTTATCTTTACTAATATTCTAAACGCAAAAGTAATTCTGTATGTCTGTTACGCTTTCACGACTAAATCACTGAACTGATTTTGTTGAAAATTGCTACGGGGTAAGTTTGAACCTCAAGAAAAGGCATAGGCTACTTTTTGTGACTTTTCTGCGTCCGCAATAACCGACATTTACGCGGACGAAGTCGCGGGTAAAAGCTAGTTTAAAATAAATGCTTTGAATTTGTTTTTTTTTGGTCAGGAAAGTGTACTTTTTTACATTAGAAAATGTTCAATTAACAAAAACAAATACAAAATAGCATTACAGATAAAAAAAACGCTGGCATCTTAGCACAGTCTGTTGATAAATCAAACAACATTATTCTTAAAAACCGTAAACTAACTTAGTCGATTGCTTCCTTACATAATCGATTACGATTTGATTAATATTCATCACATCACTATTATATCTCGTTAGTAGTGATATTTTTAACTATTGCGCGAGGCAAAGGTCAAATGCTGATTCAGCCGGCAGCGTTTTAAAAAAACGCTTTCTCTACGAAAGGTATTTGATCAGATGCATTTTTGAAAGTACGAATGACATTATTTATGTTTATTAATTATGTAAGCTTGTTAGTGGAAACGAATGCAGTCTGCAGAATTTTAGAAACATTATGACAACTGACTATGATAAATCTAAATCAAATTATGCTTTGTAGTTACATGACCAAAAAACATGGCCGTTTAATGATTTTACTTTGGGTCTTTACCAAATTCCAAAGAGCATAAATTGTAGTACATACTAATTCCATGCCAAATACTAACGTTCCCGCCGCCGCCGTTTCCAATTTTGACACTTGTCAAATATATGCATAAATAATCAGCTTTAACTGTTCCTAGTGCTGGGGCACAGGCCGCCTCTCGGTGGTCTTCATGTATTTGTTGAATAAGGAAACCTTTGTAATTTTCTATCCTTATTGATATACGAAACCCACTCAAGTTCCACCAATATTATACCGAACATAAAAACAAGGGTGAATCAAAGAAATTGTTTTCACAAACTGTTTACTTCAGCCAGAGAGAATCACAAGAAAAATAACAATAGCAAACTATTGTGATTGCAGTTTTGGAGACGAAGAGAGAATCGAATTACAGAGTGTTTTCATTTAGTGAATCTTTTATTCTTTTGAGTTCAGTGGTCGCTTGTTGAAAGCGTCCAGTAATGAGCACGGCTTTGATTCCCGAGTCGGGCACAGTGTCATTGTGTGTATTTCTCAGTAGCAGCTCGGGGTTTATATTTTATGGGACACTCTCGTGGGCCGTAATCCGCCATGGGGCGCAGAAGTTTGGTAGATGTCACATGTCTTCGAATCGTTAGTTTTAGGACATGCCGGGTTCCTTACGATATTTTTCTTCACTGTTTTGAGAGAAGTGGTGATGAAATAATTTACACAAAGTGCCTGTCGACATAGGTCACAGAATCAGCAAGCTGAATTTGTAATAGGCCAGCCATAGTAGACGTGTTCTTGAGTGAAGACCGCGAATCGGCAAACGTAAGGTAGGACGCCCTCAGGCTAGGTGGAGCGACGATCTTCGCAGTGGCCTATAGCAGCTGGATGAGAGATGCCGAGAATCGAGCTGAATGATATAATCGTGCAATTGGAGAGGCCTTTGTCCAGCTTTGGACTACTGTAGGCTGATGATGATAAAAGCGCCTGTCTAGGTTCGAAATTACGACCCATAGATAAAAAACTAAATGTACAATTACGACCTACAACTCTACAACTCTTAAGTCGCGGCCGTTACAAAAAAGCCACCAATACTGTCAAAAAAAAAAAAAAAACGCGGGATAACCGAACTATCAAAAGTGACAGTTAACATTCACCCGCGATCCATAAACACTCGACTTCCTAGAACGCATACTGCATGGATCGCGTGCAAAAAAAACTTAAGTGGTAGTCTATGTGCGCCTCGATGTGAACTTTCCTGGTTATATAAGAGACATTTGCAGTTGATTTTGCTCACGTAACAATCATTTTTCTTACCGTCATTACATAGTATGATTCTCTAGCTATTTACTGGTATAGATTGCATGACTATGCATTCATTTGTACTTATCCTTGTTTACATAATCGGCTTATAATGTTCTCACTGCTGCAACACAGGCGTACTCTCTTCCTGTCCGGATCGTGGAATTGTTCGAAAGAGTTACCGTGGCCCTGGCATAGGCAACTGAAGGAACACGGGTGGGTTTTTGTCAGTAACAGTCTGACACGGCCTTTCACTCCACTCAGACCGGGAGACGTGTTTTGCTGATTTCCCACCCACAAAAAAGGCTTCTTTTCGAGAGGGAATGGGCTACAATCTACCATGCAGCCCGGGTGTCACATGTCTTCGAATTCTTGGTTCTAAGACATGCTGGTTTCCTCACGATGTTTTCCTTCACCGTTTTGAGAGCAGTGCTGATGGAATAACATCTTATCCTAATTTACAACACACAAAGTTAGTTACAAAGAATATTGTTTGTCGTGTGGTGACGGACTGAAAGAATAGAACCACCCCAATGCCACCCCATTTCTTCTCGTGGCTGTCGTAAGAGGCCAAACAGCACCACCCCATTTCTTTTCGTAGGTGTTATAAAATTAAACCGCCGAAAAAACTGAAAGCATAAAATAATAAACCTTTAAATTATGAGTCGGCGCTTTGACTGATCGTTGTTCGTTGATGTTTCAGCGCCGACTCAAAATTTTAAGGTTTATTATTTTATGCTTTTCAGTTTTTTCGGCGGTTTAATTTTTTGTCAAAAAGTTTTTATTTTATAATTTTTTGTGACTTTAATGTACTGATAATACTTGGCAAGGTATATATACCCTATCCAACAAAAAAAGAATTATCGAAATTGGACTACTCTGTATAAAGTTATGCGTGGTTATACATTACAATCAGTGAGTGAACAATCAATCATCCCCTGTTTTCCGACCCTTAGGGTTCGATTTTGTTTTTCAAATTTATATGGGACCACCTTGGGAGTATACCCTTTCCAATAAAAAAAGAATTATCACAATCGGACGACTATGTGAAAAGTTATGCGTGGTAACACATGTAAAAAAAAATATATATATACTTACGCGTTGAATTGAGAACCTCCTCCGTTTTTTTTCGTCGGTTGAAAAGGCAACTTACTATAGAATGTCGGCAGATTTATCTATGCTTTAAAAAAAAATACTGCGTTAGCCAACCCGCCTGCCAAGCGTGGTGATTATGGAAATCCCTATTACCTACATGAAACTTAAACATAATTCTCGAAATGTGGGTATACCTCTGCTTGATCCTTCGTGGTATAAAAGCGTAAACTTATGTGAACTACACTTTTATGTAATATTCATCAAACAGGTGTACGCAATTAATTACAAGGAAGGAAATACTTAGATAATGTTGTTCTGAGAGAAAATCGCTTTATAAGTACTATCTACATAACAGCTATTTAAGGCATTGATGTAAGACATCTAATTGATGATCACCATCATCATACTCTACAAGACGATGACGAAGTCCTACTAGTCGATTCGCCCTAAAGTACTCCTGCGATTCGGGCGAATTGTAACTTTTAAATACATATAAAAATAAATCAAATTGAAGTGTCTGTTTGTAACAAATTAACACTAATATTCACTAAATGCATATGAAAGTATATACGGCACTTACATTAAAACTTCAATTCTTTTAAATTTTGTCTGTCTAAGTGTTCCGGCTAATCTGAAACGTCTGGACCGATTTTGACGGGACTTTCACTGGCAGGTAGGTGATGTTATAAGGAGTAACATAGGCTACTTTTTCTCTGAATAGCATTTCTCTGTGTGATTATTTCCGAACACCATGCGGGCGAAGCCGAGGGCACAGCTAGTTATTTTCTAAAAAATTGCAACTTTTACACGTCACTCATATTTTTAAAACTAGATGAGGTCGGCGTTTCCTATCTGAGTACTCTGAGAAGAAAGGCCGAAACAAACTCAGAGGTCTTGGTCAGACCATGTAACGACCACGTAGATTGGTGTCTATGGTCTTCAGAGGAGGATTCGCTCGGTTCAACACCGAAAGATGAAAATATAGCGCACGGTAAAATTCCGCCGCGATAATTTTACGTTCGTGGTCTCTAAGCGTTATATTTTTCAGCAAATGGTACCACTGATCGGCGGTCGACACAGACATGCTGTAGAAGAAGCAAGACAAAATGGCCGCAATACAAAATGGCAGTCGATTCTCATCGTAACCAAAAGGCGATTAAGAATAATCAATTTCGCTGTTTTACCTTTCAAAACAAAACTATATCATAGTTTCATGGTTATAAAAGTTATAATTATTAATTTTATGCGTGAAGGAAACCGAGTTACCGACTTGTAATATTTCAACCATACCAGCACGCGTAGCATGACCACCATAGAAAGAACTTTGTCTATTCTTGGTAGAATAGAGATAGAATTATGCTACGCCAGCATAAAATGGTACAAATCTTTCTACAATCTTTAATCTTTCTACAATCTGTAATTTTGTCTATTCTTCCGTCGACAAAACCCATTTCTACGGTGGTCATGCTACGCGTGCTGCTCCGTATTTAAGTTGGTAATATCACTTCACTGGCTCATCACCACATCAAGCGCTAACGTGCATACCTGCTTCACCATCTCTTTTTCCCGCCATTTCTCCTGACTGACAGATGACATTAGTGACAGCAGCTGCCTCCGCTTGTGTGCATGAAACAGTGTTTACATATATTTTTAACTAGCTGACCGTACAAACGTTGTCCTGTTTCCTAGAACTCGATAGCAGCGCCACCTACCGAGTCCAATAGTGAATCTAAACCATCCAGGGTGTAACCCAAACGCATACAAAAAAAATCATTCAAATCGGTCCAGCCGTTTAGGAGGAGTTCAGTGACATACACACGTACAGTAGAATTATAGATACACTGCACCTGCCAATAGCTTATACCTACTGAGTGCATTGGTGTATTACCCAGTAACTGGGTTGTGGAGGTCAGATAGGCAGTCGCTTCATGTAAAATACTGGTACTCAGTTGCATCCGGTTAGACTGGAAACCGGCCCCAACATAAGTAGACTAGGCAAATGATGAGTCCTAGAAATAACTCCCTCCGTACAAACGCACAAATACTTCTTTATCAACCGACGAAAAAAAACGGAGGATGTTCTCAATTCGACGCGTATATTTTTTTTTATGTATGACCACGCATAACTTTGTACATAGTGGTCCGATTGTGACAATTCTTCTTCTGTTGGAAAGGGTATACTCCCAAGGTGGTCCCATATAAATTTGGAAAACAAAATCGAATCCCAAGGGTCGGAAAACAGGGGATGATTGATTGTTCACTCATTGATTGTTATGTATAACCACGCATAACTTTATACAGAGTAGTCCGATTTTGATAATCCTTTTTTTGTTGGGGTAGGGAGGGTATACCTTGCCAAGTATTATTAGTACATTAAAGTCACAAAAAATTATAAAGTAAAAACTTTTTAACAAAAAATTAAACCGCCGAAAAAACTGAAAAGCATAAAATAATAAACCTTCAAATTTTGAGTCGGCGCTGAAAAATCAATGTACAAAGATCACTCACACACACAAGCGCCGACTCATAATTTTAAGGTTTATTATTTTATGCTTTTCAGTTTTTTCGGCGGTTTAATTTTTTGTTAAAAAGTTTTTATTATTAGTACAGTCTAGCTTCTGCCCGCGACTTCGTCGCCGTCAAATGATTTTGCTAATCCCGACTCACCCCATTGCATCCAGTCGTATTCGTGACTCTATTTTTATTTTTGCTCGGCTCCTAAGGGATCTAGCGTAATGTTGTATAGCCTATAGCCTTCCTCGATAAATGGGCTATTCATCACTAAAATTATTTGTTAATTCGATTAGCGCATTCAACCAAACAAACTCTTCAGCTTTATAATATTCGTATAGTAATAGAAGTACAGATTTCACCAAATCAACGGAATGAAGTTAAATCTTACATACAATAGAGTCGACTTTATTGTAATAGACATAAAGGTCATTCACGGGATGTATATGTATATATCAACAGAATAGAGCTAAATCTCATACACAATGGAGTCAACTGTATTGGTAAATAAATAAAGATCATGCGCGGGTTGTATATGGCCACACCTACGTCATCACGGAGTTCATAGTGAACTCACAAACCTATTTAATTTCACATATCCGTTTTCTGAACGAATAAATTGAAAAGTTTTTATTGGAGAGCAGTGTAATAATAGGTCGTGGGTATGAACCCAGGAAGGCGTCTGCTCTCAAAACGGCGGAGGAAGACATAGTGAGGAAACCGACATGTCCTAGAACCTTTGAGGGTTAAAGGCACAGGGTGTAAAATTCATTCGGAAAAGGAGGATCCACTCACCCGGGTGTCATGTCTGGTGGTCTACTGTCCGACGATTGACGTCGGGACGTTACAAATATGCTCTGCGGATTTTGCGTAACGTCGGCGTTATGCGTAATTCGCACTCACATCTGCCTTGTAAATCATCATTATCAACATTTCAGCCGTATGACGCCTACTGCTGAATATTGGCCTCCCTCAATTTGGGGGCTTTGTCATGCTTGGCAGGCGGATTGGCGATCGCAGTATGGTGGTAAAGTGCATAGAGAACGCTGCTGCCCATTCTCTAGTAAGTCCCTTAGTCGCCTTTTACGACACCCACGGGAAGAAATGGGGTGGTGCTATTCTTTACGTCCAGGACCACACGGACGCCGGACGCATTGTAATAGTACATTATGGTACAAGTGTGTAATGTTGGTGATTACCGCTGAGGCGCCATTGAGACCCGAGCCGTCAGGTGAGGGTCTTAAGAGAGCCGAGGACGGTAATCATCAATACACACGTGTATCATACGACGTTTTTCAACACACTTGCGAGGAAAAAACAAATATGTATTGCATAAATCGTTTAATTATTAAAACAATTGGTGAATGTACAATTTTCAAAACGATATTGGATTGTTTTTGATGGCAATTTCACAGTTTGTGTTACATTGGTACTTGCCACTTCTTTAGTACCTTCATTTACTTCTTGTGTAAATGTCGGCGACAAAGGTAAATCATACAAATTACTGGAAGGAGAGGGCACCAAATAACTCACGCTAGTAGATGTACATGGTTGTGGTTCGGGGCAAAACTTTTTTGCCTTTGGCTCCAAATTAATGGCTTGCGTTATTTTGTCATTGATTTTTGCTTTGTTATGAATTGAGTCTTCTATGTACGATTCAGCGATTGCTTCAGAACGCCATCCACCATGTCGCTTCAAAGTTAGTATATCAGCCCCCGAATCAGCCAACATTGTAGCCGACGTTCTTCTAAAACTGTGTCCAGTGTAAAAATCGGCCTCAGGCAAACCTAAATACTTCGCTATTTCTCTTGGCATATTACCAAATTTGTTAATACCGATTGTTTGTGCAGTACATTTTCCTTTCTGAAAGTTTTGGAAAAAGCGGTCATTCTTTGTTTTTGTTGAACGGAGATCTTGGTATTTTTTCACTATTTCACGAAACGTTCCTTGGATTGTAAAAGATCGTGGAATCTTGGTTTTAGTCTGGGTAATTTTGACAAGAAGCATATCTCCGTGGATTTCTACATCTTTTGTTGTAATATTGTACAGCTCTTGTCGTCTACAAGCACCAGTAACACCGAATATTAAGGCAACCTGCAAAGAAATCAATTAATTAGTTCTAAGAAATTATGCTAAAGTTACACACTTGTATATTGTAGATTCGTTTCGATTAAAAATATGAAACGTACCTTTGTTGCTAGATACTGACTATCCGGAGCCTCATTCAAAAACTTTTCAACGTCGGCTGGTGACAAAACTTTAGATTTCCGACCAATATATCCATCCGAACGTCTCTTCAAAAATGCCATCAGGTTACAGTACGTTTTGATATCAACACCATGTTTGAGCTTAACCATGCTTCTTAACATGGAATAGATGCACCACAGGGAGCTAGGTTTGTATGTATTGGCGAGTTCAGAGAAATACGCCAAAAACACATTTTCAGAAAATGACTGGGTTTTTTGTTGCTCTTCCATTGCAGGAAACTATCGTAAGCAGCTAAATACTTTTCTCTAGATTTTGCAGGTATTAGGCTTTCGTTTGCATTTTGTGCTGCATTTAGTATTTCTGGCGGGGTTAAATCAATCAATTGTTCATCTTCTGTACTAAAACCTGACATTTTTATAATTATTTACCACACAGCAACAAATGCGATACAAACAAAATATGAAAATTAGGGGAAAATTGGGAAATGGCGCGCAATTTTTTTTTTTTGCACGCGCCATATGTAAGCCATACAGCCTACTTCAAAATGATAATTTTTGTGATAAAATGCAAATATTTTATAAGAAATTATTGTGAATTATAAATAATTTGATAATAATAAATGTTTTTTCGTCTTAATTAGGGACACATTTATTTATTTCAAAAATGTAAATAGATTTTCGGTGGCATAAAACCTCTTTGTTGTTACAAAAAAAAAAAAAAACTGTATTACCCGGTTAAATTGAAAATGCTCTGTTTACTCGCATATAATTTGCAGTTAGGTACTAACTTAACTTTGTAGGGATCATTCTATTATGCACTAGTGTGTAATATTATTATGCACGTGTATGTTATAGTTCGGTTTATGGCCCTAAGAACGATATAATAAGGCTCACTTTACGAGCAAGTGTGTTGAAATAGTACATTATGGTACAAGTGTGTAATGTTGGTGATTACCGCTGAGGCGCCATTGAGACCCGAGCCGTCAGGTGAGGGTCTTAAGAGAGCCGAGGACGGTAATCATCAATACACACGTGTATCATACGACGTTTTTCAACACACTTGCGAGGAAAAAACAAATATGTATTGCATAAATCGTTTTACCACACAGCAACAAATGCGATACAAACAAAATATGAAAATTAGGGGAAAATTGGGAAATGGCGCGCAATTTTTTTTTTTTTGCACGCGCCAAATGTAAGTTGATTGATTACAACCATACAGCCTACTTCAAAATGATAATTTTTGTGATAAAATGCAAAAATTTATAAGAAATTATTGTGAATTATAAATAATTTGATAATAATAAATGTTTTTTCGTCTTAATTAGGGACACATTTATTTATTTCAAAAATGTAAATAGATTTTCGGTGGCATAAAACCTCTTTGTTGTTACAAAAAAAAAAAAAAAACTGTATTACCCGGTTAAATTGAAAATGCTCTGTTTACTCGCATATAATTTGCAGTTAGGTACTAACTTAACTTTGTAGGGATCATTCTATTATGCACTAGTGTGTAATATTATTATGCACGTGTATGTTATAGTTCGGTTTATGGCCCTAAGAACGATATAATAAGGCTCACTTTACGAGCAAGTGTGTTGAAAATATCTTTTCGTAATGGCCTTTCTTTCATCCTCTCAAAACTCTCAACACGACCAAACCATCTTAGCATTTTCGATAACGTAACAAAGAAAGTATTTTCAATATATTTAATACATACTTAATAAGAAAAAATACATAACAATATATTACAAAATGAACTCTTACTTTCTTCCGAAAAACGGGTGCGTTGTATAAAATTTAAATATATAAATAAACATAATTTATCTTGAATCTATCATTTCTAGTTGTGTAATCTTTATAAATATTAATTAATGTTGAGACTTTTATGTTGAAAGAATTGTATATGCTGATTTGTTAGCTTAGATAAATTAAAAACGTGATGTTTTTAGGGTTCCGTTGCCAAATGGCAAAAAACGGAACCCTTATGGATTCGTCATGTCTGTCTGTCTGTCTGTCTGTCCGTCCGTCCGTATGTCACAGCCACTTTTTTCTGAAACTATAAGAACTATGCTGTTGAAATTTGGTAAGTAGATGTATTCTGTGAACCGCATTAAGATTTTCACAAAAAAAATAGAAAAAAAAAACAATAAATTTTGAGGTTCCCCATACTCAGAACTGAAACAAGAATTTTTTTTTTCATCTTCATCAATCCCACACGTGTGGGGTATCTATGGATAGGTCTTCAAAAATGGTATTGAGGTTTCTAATATCATTTTTTTCTAAACTGAATACTGACTATTTTTTTAAAACTTCTAAAATAAGAGACTGATAAAACTAAAAAAAAAAATATATGATCTACATTACCATGTAAACTTCCACCAAAAATTGGTTTGAACGAGATCTAGTAAGTAGTTTTTTTTTTAATACGTCATAAATCGTAAACCGCAATTTACCTTTCATTCAATCAGCTGAAATATGAAAATTAAAAAAAAAAATATATTTCATAATCATCATCATCATTTCAGCCACAAGACGTTCACTGCTGGACTTAGGCCTCCCCCAATTTGGGGGGCTTTGCCATAATCGCCACGCTTGGCAGGCGGGTTGGCGATCGCAGTATGGTGGTAAAATACATACAGAACGCTGCTGCCCATTCTCTAGTAAGTCCCTTAGTCGCCTTTTACGACACCCACGGGAAGAAATGGGGTGGTGTTATTCTTTACGTCCGGCACCACACGGTACAATTTCATAAACATAAACCTTATGCATACACCGTGAATACGGTAAGGTTTGTACGGAACCCTCAGTGCGCGAGTCCGACTCGCACTTGGCCGGTTTTTTTACGTCCATATCACAGCGAGATATCTTCGCGAATTGAATCTTTAAAGCGCAGAGAGATACCAAGACTCCCTCGTGACTTTAAGTCCTTGTTCTCGGTTGTCATTTGTAGATCTAAGACAGCAGTAAGAGGTGTAATTTTTTCTAAAAGAGAAGCCGATGCGAAGTCGGCTTTAACTTACTGAATATCAATAAAGAATACTTACTATCATTCTAAAATTAATATAGGAATGTAATGAATTAAATACAATTACATTGAACAGCTGAAAACCGAATAAAATAAGCAATATTCCTCTATCTCGTTCTCGCTGACGCATTTTTCTATACCTGTCTCTGTCATAACCCGTTGTACAGCGGCTTGCTATCGTACATATCAAGCGGTGCCACGTGACCTAAAGTGACATCATTACGGGATCGCTGTTGTATGAATTTTTAGTTCCCGATTATGACGTTTCGGCGCCGGGTTAATTTAGAACATTTCTCTTTTGTTGTAATACAAAGCTATAAATAACCTTTTTTGTTGTTTGAATGTTATGGTGAATTAAATACCCGTATTGTAACTATATTTATTGACAATAGTAGCCACTATTTACATACTATTGTATTTTTAATAGTGATAGAGTTACCAATGCGAATCCCCGAAGGCAAGCCGGTAGGAATCGTGTTATATGGTGCTTTCGCCACTGTAAGACAGTCGTTACGGGTCGTCAGAAGCCCGAAAGTATGACAACCAGTCTTACCACGGGGTATCGTATTACCCAGTAACTGGGTTGTGGAACTCAGATCGGAACGCTCCATGTAAAATACTGGTATTCAGCTGCATCCGGTTAGACTGGAAGCCGACCCCAATATAGTTGGGAAAAGGCTAGGCAGATGATGATGATGACTGGACTTTAAACTCACTGCTTACCGTCGAAAGTTCAGAATCGAGTAATTTGTTTTCGACTCACTGAGATCCGTTGGATTCTCAATTCTCGGTCCAACAACGAGACCTAAAAATCCAGTGCACGATAATTTTACGTTCGTATGCATGTGGTCTTTTTTTTGTGGGTGGGAAATGATTAAATGACGTCTCCCGCTCTGGGTGGAGCGGAAGGGTGTGTCAGACTTTTACTGACTAAAACCCACCCGTGTTCCTTCAGTTGCCCATGTGCCAGGGCCACGATATCTCTTTCGGACAAATCTCGCGACCCTGGCAGTACGCAATTACGCATGTGGTCTTAGAGAGCGCGGCTTTAGCTTTTAAAGGTGCTTCTGCCTATGCCACACTGCCACGTATTCTTTTGGTTTCCGTCGTACTCAAGCGATTATTTATCGAACTGGATTCTCGCACTAGATTCTCAATGCTCGGCTCAAGACTAACAAGGAGACGGCAATAGTGTAGGTTCCTTAAATCGAACGGAGGTGCCGCGTGTAGTTAGTACTCAGTGAGTGGATTCATATACTCAAACCCTAGCGCCCACTACTTCGTCATGTGGAAGAAAAAAAATCCTGAACTTAAAAAAATACTGTTTCTTGAATTAAAATTTAATAACTCGTTATAAACAATTCCTTTCAATCTTTCATCTTTAGCGATGCACAAATCTGGATGATAATTATCATAAAAACAAGAAAAACACAAATTTTGTCGACAACTTGCACAACAAATAACAACTTTTTTCCAACTTCAGGATTTTTTTTTCTTGGCCATGACGAAGTAGTGCGCTTTAGGGTTTGAGTTTGCGGGTTGTGAAAACTATTTTTCAATGTGAAATATTAAGCTTTAAAGTGCACGATTTTTCTTTTACTTTGCGGAGTGCAAAGAGTCCGCGGATATCGTCACCGACTGATTGAGTTCTAAACCCCCTACTAGATGCTTTACGAGATTTCAAAACACGAATCTCTTTTAGAAGCGATGCTATGTTTTTGCTAGTGGTAGAGCTCAGAACGCTCAGTCTAAAAGAACATACTGTACATGTGGGGTCGGACGTAAAGAATAGCACCACCCCATTTCTTCCCGTGGATGTCGTAAGAGGCGACTAAGGGACTTACTAGAGAATGGGCAGCAGCGTTCTCTATGAATTTTACCACCATACTGCGATCGCTAACCCGCCTGCCAAGCGTGGCGAAAATGGCATAGCACCCTAAATTGGGGGAGGCATATGTCTAGCATTAAGCGTCTTACAGCTGAAATGATGGTGATGATGATTTACAAGGCAGATGTGAGTGGAAACGGCCAGGAAGGGACGCCCTGGGAAGACATATTGTGATCTTATTGTGATATTCTGGCATTCGAAGCGACGGGATGGGTCAGGGAGCAATAAATTTGACGCGGAAGAAGTCGTCGGCAGAAACTAGTATGGAAACAAAGATATTGGGCTATGGGTTTGGCGGTTACCTGGAACCATAGACGTACTTTGGCTTCTACCTGACTTATATTTTACTAGCTTTTGCCCGCGGCTTCGCCCGCGTGGATGTCGGAAATTAACGCAGGTATTTTTCTAAAATAAAAGTAGCCTAAGTTACTCCTTATTACATCAGTTACCTGCCAATAAAAGTCCCGTCAAAATTGGTTCATCCATTTCAGAGATTAGCGGGAACAAACAGACAGACAAAAGTTTAAAAAAAAGATGATTTTTTGGTATATGGTGTAAGTACCGTATTTACTTTCATATGCATGTAGTGAAAATTTGTTAATTTGGAATTACAAACAGACACTTCAGTTTTATTTATTTGTATAGAAGATAGGTATGTACTTAGTGTCTTGTTCATAGCTCTACACTGTCAACAAAAGTTGCTTCTGCTGCCTCATTTTTTTGTCTGTTTCTTCTTTGTGCCAATTCCTTAGCATATTCTGCATCGTGAGTATAATTATTACGTGTTAAATGCCTTCGAACATTATTCAAATACTTTTCCCGTTTCAAATTCGCCATCTTTAAAATCCTTTTGACATGTGGGTCATTCTTTAACGCGAGTCTCACTTCGGTTTCGTCGAAAAGTGTCAAAATGGTCGTTGGTTTCTCTGTGGTTGTCAATTTTGTTGTAGTCTTCCTCGTGGTTGTTTCAAAAGTAAAATCTGTGTAGTTCTTCCATTTTTTCTGCATTTCTTGCTTTGCTTCGATTTCGGACACAATTAAAGCGAAGTCATGTTTTTTGGTCTGTTTTCGTCCTTCTTTTTGTAATTTTGTTAGCTTTTCGATTATCTGCTTTTGTCTAGCCATTATTTTGTTTAGTTCTTTGTAGTTTTGGACGTCATTTCGGTCTTCGGCACTGTGATACAAATGGTTAAATTCCCTGGGCATTTGGTACATGTTATGCCGAATATCGTCGACGTAATAATCTGGTTTTATATGATTTCTGGCCCCGTTTATTGTAGCTTCGTTATCGTATTCGGGAAATTCTGGATAAGCAAGATCTTGGTAGCGGTATATATCACGTTTATCATCGTTAGTTTTAATCTCTACGTTTGGCATAGTGTAATGTGTTTTTCTTCTAACCATTTTGAATTCATCTAAACTCTTTTTGATTAAATCATTATTCAGTATTGTTTGAAGTTGTGGTCTTACATTTTGACTAACATCGTCATCGTATCTTTTGATATCTTTATCCTTTTTCATCACATCCTTTTTGTTATTGATATATTTATAATACATCTCATCATTTCGGTAATCGTAAGGCCTAACATCGTTGAAATTATGGTTGATATACTTGGGTGTGTCATCGTTTTCGATTCTTTTTTGTAAATCATAGTATTGGTATTTTTTTGCGCCGTGATTTTCGAAGTCTCCTGGCAAATAATAGTTTGCCGCATTGATTGGTATACCTATATCACGTTTTTGTACATTCTTAGGTAAATCATGTGTTTGGACGTTCTTATCCATACTATTGTTCTGGAAAACCTTAGTCATACTTTCAGTTACGGTTTCATTATTAATTTCACTGCTTTTCTCCTTAGTTATATCTTGTTTGGCAGTAGTAACTGGTGTAAGTGGTTTTATATCGTTCGGTGACTCATACTTTAGAATATTTTTAGTCGTATCATTGTAGTCGATATTCTTAGTTAGATCATGTTTTGGGACATTCTTATCCGTTCCATTGTTCTGGGAAATCTTAGTCACAATTTTAGTTATATTTTCATTTTTAAGTATAGTGTTTTGTTCTTCACCTTTATCATGGTTGAGAATAGTAAATACTTTAGTATCATCAACCAATTCGCTTTGGTTAATCTTATAAATTCCATTTTCTAAATAATCATCAGAATTAATCATTTTCTTTGTTACTAATTGTTTTTTGTGGTCTAAATCGTACAGTGTCAATTCTATCCCAAATATACTGTAATTTTTCTTTCTTAAACCTTTGTCTATATTATTTATGGGCTTATATTTTTCTGTACTTTTTTTCTTTTTCGGAATGATATATTTCTCTCTTTTGCCTGTGACTACATTTATTTTTGATAATTTTTTTGCCAGATACTGTGCTGTAGTGTTTCTTTGTGAAGTTATTTCTTCTTGTCTATTTCTTAGATTCAAATTGGTTACCATTTTAATTTCATTTTTTTTGGTGCAATTCTCATAAATGTTGCCAGTAAAGTGACACTGGCAGACATCTGAAAACGAAGTATATAATTTAATTAGGACTAATTATTAAGTTAGTCAGAATTCTCAGGTTAGAAGCACCTTCAATTGGGCTATTGTATTATTAGAACAATTATCATAATTATTATTTCAGCCGAAAGACGCCACTGCTGGACATAGGGCTCCTCCAAGGACCGCCACTTTGAACAGGTTAATCTTTTGGGGGCTTTGCCATAATCGCCATGCTTGGCAGGTGGGTTGGCGATCGCAGTATGGTGGGAAAATGCATAGAGAACGCTGCTGCCCATTCTCTAGTAAGTCACTTAGTCGCCTTTTATGACACCCACGGGAAGAAATGAGATGGTGCTATTCTCAACGACCGACACCACACGGAACTCGCCTTTTACAAAACCTCGTAGGCACTTAATAAAACACGATTCCACTAGAGATTATTAAAAATATCCGTAATGGCGGACCGATATTTTTATTTCTCAATAAGTAAATATTGCTGTGATACTTACACAATAGCGAATAAAAACAAACACAGAACTGAATATGAAACATAACGCTGCTATAAAAAATTAAGTAACTAACAAGCAGTATAAAATAAAATGTTATTTCAGAAATGTCTATAAAAATAACTATTTTGCATTCGGTTTGTCGATAAACTTTTATGCTATGAACTCTAGGCTAGACGAATATCTTTTACACAACATCAACCCACAAAATGCTAGCGTGTAGTCATCTCAACACCTTCCTCCCTTGAATTCATGTTTATATATTTAGATACTAGCTTCTGCCCGCGACTTCGTCCGCGTCAAATTTTTGCTCCCCTGACCCTTCCCGTCGCATCGAATTGGCTGCCAGTTTTCATTGTTGCTCCGCTCCTTTTGATCGTAGCATGATGTTATGTAGCCTATAGCCTTCTTTAATAAATAGGCTATCCAACACAAGATTTTTACAACTTGGATCAGTAGTTCCTGAGATTACCGCGTTCAACCACAATGTGTGGGTGTAGGTACTATAGGTACACCGCTTTTCGCCTGTTATGTTTAAGTCCCATGTAATAGGGGGCGAGCCTATTGCCATCAACCGGGCACATATCCGGGCTCCGGGCTGCTACAGAGTAATTTGAGATGGATAACCTGTTATTGCGGATTCAGCACATAATATGGTTTTGTTGGTATATTGGCGTGTGCTAGCTGACATGGCGAATAATTTAATGTATGTTTTGTTTTATAATATTAATTACCTACATAATATTGTCTAGAATCAAGTTCTTCTAACTTAACAGACAGCTGTGCTGCTGGGGAGTTATTTGCGCCACTTCTTCCCAGCTAAAGCACTAGGAAGTGTCGAAGGGCGGGCGTGCCGGGGGACTGTCTTATGTAACTTTGACGTTCAAAAAGTGCTGACTCTCAGCCTAGTTTGAATAAATGACTTTTGATTTGATTGATTTTGACTGTAGTTTCTCCCTAACCCAGTGGGAAAAAGACGTAAGTTTACGTATGTGTCATTGGTACACACGGCTACAGGTCAAGCTATACATTTCCAATTTTAGCTGACCTTGCATTGTATAGGCTTTTGGTACAATGAGATGTCAGCTTATACTGAAAATTGATAGCCTGATGTGTGCCCGTGCGTATATTCAAATTCAATATTTATTAGGAAAAAAAATGACAGCTAGACGTATAGAGGGTCGCCATCCCTGATCTAGGTTGATATTCGGGAAGCCATTCACAAATATCAAGAAAGCCAATTGACTATAAATATCTAAGAATTCGACATAAAAGACCGATATTGAACCATTTTATTTTGTGTAGACTTTGTTATATACACCTAGTATACCTAGTATACCTAGTGTAGTAGTATACCTAGTGTTTAAGCTATTTATTGACTTTTAGACGACATATTTCTTGAAAATAATAACACAAAACATAATTTTCCGTTATTCTTAGAATCAATGTTATTGTAATTTTTTTTTCGTTGTGATTTTTACAAGATCGTCTGGCTACTTGGCGTGATACAATAAGAATCGGTATTGCCATACAACGTGGCAATGCTGCCAGTTTTTTTGTCAATTCTCCTATTGATAGCGATGTCGACGACATTTTTGATGCCCTGTGATTCTTACACCTTCTTTTTTAAACAAGGCGGCAGGGGCATCGATGCGAAAACTGAAAGCACATGAATTTGCACTTGATTTTAGACCCCCAAGCGTAGAATATTTTTGTCGGTTTAAAGAAATATATATTTATATTGACTGGTAATTGCAGTGATTAGTACTGTGATGAAATCATACACCTCGAGTTCAGTATAATAAATGTTTATTCACTTTCCATAATAATCTGGTAAATAACAATCACTTACTAACTAATAAATAAACTTAGAGCAAAATTAGCACAGTTCCGTCAGGTATGCTTACGGTTCAACACTTCAAAATAGACTGACTCTGTCCACACAAATCGGTTACCAGCTAAATGCCCCCACTTTAAACAGAAGTGAACATTCAGCAGGCTATATGAACGATCAAAGCAGAGTCATAGTACAAACAATCACTAAAAATTAAAAAAAAAAAAATACTTTATTGTTCAAGAACTGCTATGTACAAATTGAAATAGCACTAGGATTCCCTGTGTCGTGGAGGCTAGTCTCCTTCGTCTTACACTATTACATCATAGAGGGAGGCACATAATGTAATGTTGGTTGGAACGAAAACAATAAACAAATGCTATTCCTTAACAATACATTTGTAAAGTTAAATGAATATTTAACTAAAATGTTTTTAAAAGACGTGTGTAGTGTATTATGTACGTCTATGGTGTAAGTTTGTGATGAATGAGTGAGTTAAGATGGGTTTGAACCAGACGAGGACAATCAGACCACGTATGAGAGCACTCCCTGTCAAACCTAGGCTTCCCTTAGGCTTGAATAAACCCCACAAGATAATACTCCTACCCTATAGGCATTCACTCGTCTTGTCCGAATCGACTTTATATATTTGTGTGAATGAATGTGTATGTTGTGCTCATGTGATAATCAATTTCTCCGTGCTTTCATAGTCCATTCTTGTCAGAAATTTTAAAAGTTGATTTTTGCATCTGTTCCTCATCAGTGGCAACAAATCTAACAAAAATACATTAGGAGTTGATAAACTGTAAATAAACTTTCTTAATTTCGACAATAATAATTTAAATCATTATACAATGCAAACATATATTTTAATACTGATATTCTACAAATAAATACCAAAACGGATGTATTAAGTTCCTACAACCACTAGCGACATCTGTTGCTTGTAGAAAACAATATTATTTTTAAATATTATTTACAAAATCATTACAGTACGATCAAAAAAACAAACTCTCTCGCTTTATTAAATGTAACTTCTGGAGGACTAAAATTTTCCCTCAGGAACATAGTACCGGAATAAAAAATATCAGGCCTATGAATTAATCCAGGCTATAAATTATCTGTGTCCCAAATTTCATGCACATCCATTCAGTCGGTTTTGAGTGATTGAGTAATAAACATACTAACTAGCATTGGCCATCGGCTTCGCCCGCGTATTATACATATAAACCTTCGTCTTTAATCAATCTGTCTATTTATGAAACCGCACGAAAATCCGTTGCGTAGTTTAAAAGATATAACCGTATCGTCGCGGGAAGCGACTTCGTTTTATACTATGTAAAAATAAAGATCATTATCATCATCTCATTATCTTTTCAGCCATAAGACGTCCACTACTGGACATAGGCCTCCCCCAATTTGGTGGGTTTTGCCATAAGCGCCACGCTTGGCAAGCGGGTCCATCGGGCTTTGCCATAACCGCCACGCTTGGCAATCGAGGTTGGCGATGGCAGTATGGTGCTAAAACGCATAGAGAACGCTGCTGCCGATTCTCTAGTAAGTTCCTTAGTCGCCTCTTACGACACCCACGGGAAGAAATGAGATGGTGCTATTCTTTACGTCCGGCACCACACGGGAGGTATTCCACTAACAGCACTGATTTGAACAGCACTTGCCCCAACCGCACTTGAGACCTTCCACTAACAGCACTGAAACAAAATTCTGTAACGTGCGGTTCGGTGGAACAATTTATCATTAATGTATGAAGTGTCCGAACAGCACCTGGTTACAGTTATTAGTGATGGGACGAATTTATTCTTTGTTCAGGATATTACAAACATATCGATTCAGCAACTGTGCGTGGAAGGTCCACTCACAGTTGCTGAATCGATACGTTTGTGAATGCGGTTGAATATTAACGTATGCAATTTTTTATATGTTGGATTCAAATTACTTAAATGTTGTCTGGGAAAATGGGGAAGACAACTGTTAAAATAGCCTAGTCGAAGCTAGTTCAAGTAATACTACGAACTTGTTTTGGGAGCTAGCGTGAGGTGGTTTATTTCGCTTTTGTGACAATTACTCGTTGTTGTCTTCGTAAATACTCCGAAAATGTAGTCCATCATTTTCCAAAATACCGTGAGATTAGTAGACGGTGTATGCCGATGACATTGTTCTTGTCGGTGAAGATGTGTCTGAGATCTGGAGCAGATTGGAGAAGTGGCAACATAAACTGGAGAATGTTGGCTTGAAAATCAACAGAACCAATACCGAATATATTGTTCTGCGATTTCGGTGGTCTCTCCAGCTCTGGAGCCATAGCGCTTGATGGTGTGATTCTCCCGTCTGCTCCGACTTTCAGTATCTCGATTCACTCGTGCAAAGCGATGGCGAAGTAGATCGGACGGTAAAGCACAGAATAAACACTGGATGGATGAAATGGCGGCAGGTCACAGCAACAATCTGCGACTCCCAAATCCCCCTTAAACTTCAGAGGAAGATATATAAAACCATGGTCAGACCTGCTGTCTTGTATGGGCTCAGAATGTTGGGCCACAAAAGGTATAAATGAAAGGCAATTGCATGCAGCTGAGATGAGAATGTTATGAGGGACGTGTGGTGTGACACGAACGGATAGAATAAGAAATTAGTGTATGAATGTCGACGGCTATAAGAGTAGAGGGAGACCAAAGAAACGATGAATGGACTATGTGAATTATGATATGGATAGAAAAGGGGTGACTACTGTGATGACGATTAATAGACCCCAAATAAATTGGGATAAGGCAGGGGAATGATGATGTCAAAATTGTTTGAGATCTGTCATCAGACACCGAATTTGTGTAAAAAACCTATAAAACCACAGTCAAAAATGTAGATTTTGAAATGTAACTGCCTATTGAGATTAAGGTAAAACAATTAGGTAAAACGAGCGAATGTGGACGGTAATGCAAAATCAGAGGTAAAATAGCTGTGAATCGGTCGACGGTTTCAGTTTGTGTATAGTTCATCTCCAAACTGAAATCGTTGACTGTTTGTCGCACGTCTGTGGCGTCAGCACAAAGCAAAAATGTCATAGACTAGACGGGAAATGAGTCCTATGTCAGGCTATGAATGATGCATATGATGCTGTTTGGTAGGTTTTCATTAGATTGTGTAAAATGTATTCGAAAACTTATGACAATTATTACAATGTATACGCTTTTATAATAAACTTCCAAGCCATGTTCAAGATTTAAATCTCAATAAATTCAAATCATTCATTAAACGTAAGTTGTGCCAGAAAGCCTTTTTTTATACAGTTGAAGATTATATTGAGGACAAAAAAGGTTGGGATTAAGCTGCTCCAATTTTTATATTATACTGAATTTTTTATATTATTATTATTTATTTGGAAAACTTTGACATTTGATGACTATTGTTTTAAACTATGCCATGAATGTATACTCTGAGAAGTATAATATTATTATTATTATTTTAATGATTTTGAATGTGAGGACTATGTAGATGATTTTATATCTGTCTTACTTATTTCATTTTGATGATAATCTGGCAGTTTGAGTAGGTACTTAATGCGGCCTACCAAAATGTCCTCTCTTTGGTATTTTTCGTTGAATCGTTGTGCTCCTTATGTTCTGAGTTGAGCTGCAAAATTACTGACAAATGCGTGCATTGACTGGACAGGTCCATTCAAGCTGTGTGTTCTTTCCTTAAAAGACCACTTCAGACACCAATCCACAAGGTCTTCACATGATCTGATCAAGATTATGTCTGGACTTTAAAAAAGACTGTGACCTCTGAATTTGTTCCAGCCTTTCTTCTCAGAGTAGTCAGATAGGAAATGCCAACCTCATCTAGTTTAAAAAAAATATGATTGACGTGTAAAAGTGTTTGTATAAACCTACTTGCAAAAATAAAGTCATTTATCTTTTACAACGCAACGGGCCGCGTAAAATATTTTTTAGACTTTGTAGTATTTTTTTTTATTTCTGCGTTGACAGTGGTGGAATAAGATGATACAAAAATATATTATAATTTCTGATGTCAGATATCCTAGACTGGATAAAAAAGTACTTGGATAATATTTGCTTGTCATTAATAAATATATCTACATAAGATACATGAACAAGGTGGATTTATCCAGTACAAGTCTTAATGTGTACCGATTTATATCGATATGTGTTGTTTGTTTGCCTTAGAAAAAAATACATCCCATCACTTAAAAAATATTTAACGTAAGTGCTGTTCGGACACTTCATACAATAACGATAAATTGTTCCACCGAACAGCACGTTACAGAATTTTGTTTCAGTGCTGTTAGTGGAAGGTCTCAAGTGCGGTTCGGGCAAGTGCTGTTCAAATCAGTGCTGTTAGTGGAATACCTCCACACGGAACGAATAATTAATATAATAAGATATTATAAGTATATACAATAACAATATAACCCTTTTCACTACTATTCACTCGATAAATATTTAACCCAACGAAAATAAATACCAAACACGTGATCACCCCTTTTAAAACTAACCCCTATTTTCCATTAAAATCTGACATTTCGTAAACCCTTTGGAAATTGTGTTTGGCCTTGTCATTTCAATTTCAATAAACCGTTGAAGGGTCTAAATAACACCCTTTTAGACACAAGATGTCTTTAAACGGTTGTGAAAGGCAGAAAGGCACAAACAACATTAATTATTCAATTGTTTTCCTGAGGAAAGTTTTGAGTAATAATGTCCCGGATATCCGAGGGAGAAGCAAGAACCGTATCTGTACCACGCAACTAGCATATGTAATCGGCGTGCGTTTTGGGGGACTGTCATTTTTTTTGCGGGTGGGAAATCGGCAAATTACGTCTCCCGCTCTGGGAGCTAGGGCGTGTCAGACTTTTACTGACTAAAACCCATCCGTGTTCCTTCAGTTGCCCATATGCCAGGGCCACGGTAACTCTTTCGAACAGATCTCGCGACCCTGGCAGGTAGGGGGACTGTCTTATGTAGTTTTAACGTTCGAAAAGTTCTGATTCTGTCTAATTTAATACATGATTCTTTTTGTTTATGGGACGTCCCGCTATAAATCGTCGGTCATATCATTCCGATCCAGCCCATCCCTTGCTGACCTTTTCCAGCGGCGTCCAAAGGCACCCTGTGTGGGGTACGGACCTCGGGTCCGTACCCCACACAGGGTGCCTTTAGCGAGTAGTCGCATAGTTTACAGTCTTTAAGTCTTTTGGCTTTTTTTTTGTGGGTGGGAAATATTCAAATGACGTCTCCCGCTCTGGGCGGAGCGGGAGGGCGTGTCAGAATTTTACTGACTAAAACCCATCCGGTGGCCCGGGAAAAGAATACCTGGAGGGATTTGGGGGAGGCCTTTGCTCAGCAGTGGGACAGTGTAGGCTAATAAAAAAAAACCCATCCGTGTTTCTTCAGTTGCCCATATGCCAAGGCCGCGGTAACTCTTTCGAACAGATCTCGCCACCCCGGCAGGCATCGGTCCTAGCAGACCCCTTCAATACTGCTGACATCTCTTTGAGGCGCGCGTGGAACACTACGCGCCGTCGACCTGAGCTTGGTCCTTACCGGGCGGCGAGCTACCCATTGCTCGCCACCCGCAAGCTCGCGCCTACGGTGGCCGGGAGTCCGCTATCGACTCCCGACGCCCGGGGCGTCTCCTCCTGCGGCGGCTAGGGACGTGAGGGCGCAGAGACTGCCACTCCCTCACGCGCCCACCTCCTCCTTTGCGAGCATTACTGCTTCGCAGAAGGAGGTGACGGCTTCCCATTCCCTCTCGCTCCGTACCATGGCTCGCACCAGGGCCGGACGCGAGAGGTCGCCGCCGCCGATCGCCGCCACGAGGACACGGCGGTGCTCCGCCCAGGCAGGGCACACCTCCACCGTATGCTCCACCGTGTCCTCCAGAACGCAATGACCCCTCTGGTTAACTCTAAAATTACAACTTTGCGTACTCTTTGGAGAATCGTCATTCTCCTGCCTTTATTCCAATTTATTTGGAGTCGGCGCAACATGTCTTTTTAACCCCCGACGCAAAAAGAGGGGTGTTATAAGTTTGACGTGTCTGTCTGTCTGTCTGTGTGTCTGTCTGTCTGTGGCATCATAGCTCCCGAACGGATGATGCGATTTCAATAAAAAAAAAAAAATGTATTAAAGGTGACTTATCTGCGAGTGTCCTTAGACATGTTTGATGAAAATCGGTTCGGTTGAGCCGTTTAAAAGTTGTGGGGGGGAAAGTGGGGAAGAGTAACCGAATGTCAGCAAATATACTCCACTGGGGTCTCAAATGAAAGCGCACTGAAAGAGAATATTGATGAATTAATCGAGAGTGTTGTTAGCTTCGTTTGATTTTACATTATATTAAGTATATACCTATAAAAAGTACAAAATAAAGAATTAAATAAAAAAATTAAAAAACCCCCGACACAAAAACCTAATTTCCCTTTAAAAAGTAAAAAATAACAAAAAATAACTCAATCTTAAAGTACCTAAGAATGTATTAATAATTCAAAAAAAAAAGAACGTCGCGTTGGGGGACCGCTCCGCGAGTGCAGACGTCGTTGACTGCTTAGTTAGGTGATACGACTATTAGTAATTAAATTGTTAGGTTTGAAGCGGTCCCCCAACGCGGCGTATTTTTTTTTAATTATTAATACATTCTTAGGTACTTTAAGATTGAGTTATTAACACGTAGCGTCATCTGTATGTATGTTAGGATGTAACTATGTTTGTAACCGACTTCTTTGGACTTGATTTTAACCAGTGGGTTGACCAACGGTCAGATTTCATTCAAACTTTTTAGACTTATCGAGGACCGATGGCAATACAATAATTTCCGAAAGTGCCATTATCCTTGCCAGGGTTACTAAGATAGCAAAAAAAAAAACAGTCTTCGAAAACTACGTTGACGTACGTCACAAAATTCGAAAAACCTTAAAAAATACAAAATAAAAACGAAACTTAAAAGTAGAAAATATTTCTTTAGATAGTTTTTTATAATCCTATTAAGTATTTTCTTACATACTTCTCTATTAGTCGTCATCTCACTAGTCAGCCCCCCTTTCTATCCATTTCATCAAATACAAACGGGGAATACAAACATGAGGTCATTAGTGTTAATAAACATGTTGGTACAAGCAATTTAGACCATTGAAACATATCATTTGCGTATCTATTACAAGATCTTCATTAATTGCTTTTATTACGAATCGAGATCAAAATGTCAAGTGCTAATGTATGCCAGGCATGTTAAGAATAGGAGTTCGTATATCATTTCAGCCACGGATGAAATAGGGAACGCCCTAGTATATCATTTAGTGACCTTATTGGTGATGTTCTTCATGACTGTATGACTAGATGTATGATCGTAAGCGAGGCAAATGGAGTTTGTCAGGATCGTAGTAGGTGGCGTTTTGTAGTTTCTGCCTACCGTCATGGGAAAAAGTCGTGAGTTTATGTTTGTAATCCGTCAGGGGCGACTAATGTTTGATGAACTTTGTTACCTACTATTGTATACCGGGTGTAAGGGATAGCCCTCCACAAACTGACAGAGTGCATTCAGCTCCTTATTTTGAATCATATTCCACCGGAATTTTTCTACGGATATTTCATTTTTTTTTTACTATTTTTTCAGCTTTTTCCGTTTTATTTTAATGTAAAATTACATTGTCTGAAAGCAGCACTCCATTTATGTAAACAATACGGCTAAAATCAAAAAAGCAGCAATGGATGTTGAAATAATGTAACGTACGACGCGTAAAATCAGCTGTTCACTTCCCGTCTAACTACAGAGTTCATCAAACTCGTCGTCGGCGATTGCACAAAGGCGGCTTTCCGAATTGATCCGAGATACATTGCGTGTGAGAAAATAAAACAAACAAATCAGGTTTATTGGATTCCCATAACGGTCCTGAAATAATTTCTTGTACTGGTCATCTTAGTATGATATACTGAATCCAACCAATTAGTTTGTGGAGGGCTGTCCCCTACACCCAGTAGAATCAAGTTTATCTAACTAAATAGACAGCTGTGCTGCTGGACAGTTTGTTGCGCCACTTCTTCCCAGCTAAAGTACTAGGAAGTGGTGAAGTGCGAGTGTTTTGAAGGACTATTTAATGTAACTTTGAAGTTCGAAAAGTGCTGATCCTCAGGCTAATTTGAATAAATTACTTTTGATTTGGATTTTTAAGGGGTTAAAACCAAAAACTGAACTAATAATTCGAAGACATGTAGATTGTGGCTTGCTTCCTCTGGTAGACAGGATGCTTGTGTTCCAGCAAAACATAATAGTCTAATTATGCCGTGCTTACTCCAGATAAGCGCGACGATGCAACTTCAGTAGAAAAATTTCCACGAAGTCTTCCTAGAAATGGTTCCACCAGACTGTCTGCGGGATAACCTTTAAATGTATTAGAGGTCAAGGTTATTCCCATCAACCGGGCCCACATTCACACTCCTGGCTACTTCTGAAATTCCAATAGGAAAACGGATTCTCTTCAAGTGAATAATTTCTTTGATCGTTTTTCCTTTGAGGCAAACATAAAAGTTATATTATTATTGACAAGTGATGACGAAGTTTTGTATTTTACATGTAAAATACGAATTTTAATAAATCTTGTGACTCTTAGAAACGTACCCATAATAGATATGAGCGCCGATGGCCAATCTTCCGGCGGCGGCGCGCCGATTTTTTTAAGTCGGCGGCGGCGGCGTCGGCGGCGTGACCTTAATTTAACTACCATAATTTAAATAAAAAAATAATATACGTATAATCAAGATTTTCGTTTTCGAAAATGTTTCAGCACCGTAGACCACATCGACACTGTTCGGCAAATTGTACAGAAGACCGAGGAGTACAATCAGCCGCTGTGTATGGCATTTGTGGACTTCGAGAAACCCTTCGACTACATCGAAATTTGGGCAGTCTTGGCCTCTCTGAAACGATGTCGAATTGACTGGAGATACATCGAGGTGATGAGGTGCTTGTATGACGCTGCAACGATGACTGTCCAGATCCAGGATACGGAAACCAGCCCAATCCAAGTGCTCAGGGGGGGGTGAGATAGGGGGATGTGATTTCCCCGAAACTGTTCACCAATGCGCTGGAGGACGTATTTAAGACGCTGGACTGGACTGGACAGGAAATCAATGTGAACGGCGAGTACATCTCACACCTTCGTTTTGCCGACGACATCTTCATAATGGCAGAGACGCTGGAACAGTTAGACCAGATGCTGCACAGCCTAAATGGAGCCTCACGGCGGGTAGGCTTCAACATGAACTTGGACAAGACGAAAGTCATGTACAATTCGCATATCTTGCCGAGTCGAATCCGCATCGAAGGGTCGCTTCTCGAGGTTGTGAAGGATTATGTCTACCTTGGGCAAGTCATCCAGCTTGGTAGACACAACTTCGAGAAAGAAGCCGACAGGAGGATATAGTTGGATTGGGCACCGATACCGCAATGTTTGAAGACCAAGGTCTTCAACCAGTGTCTCCTGCCCGTCATGACATACGCTGCCGAAACGTGGACATTGACGTTTGGGCTGGTCCACAAATTTGAGGTCGCTCAGCGCGCTATGGAACGGGCTTTGCTCGGAGTTTCTTTGATGGATAAGATCAGAAACGAAGTTATCCGGAAAAGAACTGGAGTTAGAAACATAGCTTGCAGGGTAAGCTGGCTGAAGTAGCAGTGGGCTGGTCATGTCTGTCGAAGGACCGATGGCCGATGGAGCAGACGAGTCCTGGAGTGGAGACCGCGTATCGGCAAGCGTAGTGTGGGACGCCCCCAGCTAGATGGACCGACGACCTCAAAAAAGTGGCTGGGACAGACTGGATGCGGAAGGCGGAGGATAGGGTGGTGTGGCGCAGCATGGGAGAGGCCTATGTCCAGCAGTGGACTGCGATAGGCTGATTTGAGTCAAGATTTATTATAATTTTGTCAATATTATAGTATAAGAATAAATATTATTCGATTTACCCTTATGGGATTTAAGCGAGACCGTTATGCGGTTAATACGTGCCCTGCAACAGAAAAAACTCTTTCGCTTGGGGTACTTGACCGAACCATACGGTCAGCGTGTTTGGTTAAACTGAATGCCGCCGCTCGGGCTCGGCGCGCCGATGCCTAGGTTCAGCGGCGGCGGCGCGGCGGAAAACGTGGCGGCGGCGGCGCGCCGGCGCGGCGCTCATATCTAACCCATAATACGTGACCCATTTTTTATTGTCGGCATTGCTGAGAGTCAGCATTTTTAACCGACTTCAAAAAATGGAGGAGGTTATCAGTTCCACTGTATTTTATTAAACGACTTCTTTTTAGGGTTCCGTTGCCAAATGGCAAAAAACGGAACCCTTATAGATTCGTCATGTCTGTCTGTCTGTCTGTCTGTCTGTCCGTCCGTCCGTCCGTCCGTATGTCACAGCCACTTTTTTCCGAAACTATAAGAGCTATGCTGTTGAAACTTGGTAAGTAGATGTATTCTGTGAACCGCATTAAGATTTTTACACTAAAATAGAAAATTAACAATAAATTTTGGGGTTCCCCATACATAGAACTGAAACTCAATTTTTTTTTTTTTCATCAAACCCATACGTGTGGGGTATCTATGAATAGGTCTTCAAAAATGGTAATGAGGTTTCTATTATCATTTTTTTCTAAAGTGAACAGTTTGCGCGAGAGACACTTCCAAAGTGGAAAAATGTGTCCCCCCTCCCCGTAACTTCTAAAATAAGAGAATGATAAAACTAAAAAAAATATATGATGTACATTACCATGTAAACTACCACCGAAAATTGGTTTGAACGAGATCGAGTGAGTACTTTTTTTTAAAACGTCATAAATCGTAAACCGCAATTTACTTTACATTCAATCAACTGAAATATAAAATTAAAAAAAAAAAAAAACATTTATTTTTAAACCGAGAATACCTACAGGTTTGTACGGAACCCTCGGTGCGCGAGCCCGACTCGCACTTGGCCGGTTTTTTATGTTTGTTAACTCATAACTTTTGACTGGGTGAACCGATTGGTGCTTCCCGAATGTTCCCATTTTAATTTGGTTCCATTCGGACAATGGGGTCCATGTGAAAACCATATAAGTCTTAAATTTGCATTAAGTATTTGCGCGACAAATGAACGAATAACGCGATTAGATTAGTGCACAGTATCTACCATAACTAAAAAGTTAAAAATAACTTTAATTTCGAAAGTCGGTGGCAAAAAACCTTAAATACAGATCCTAAGACACCGACTTTCGAAATTAAAGTTATTTTTGACTTCAACTCGGTCGTTTTTTTTTTTTGTAAAACGTTTTTGTAACGTCAAAATTACATAAGACAGTCCCTATAAACGCCTGCCGTTCCCTACTTCCAAGTGCTTTAGCTGGGTACTAGAGAGGGTAGATATACCAAGACCCTCCCCCCTACCCTATTAATATCTGGCAGTGCAGTGCACCATCCTATTTCTTCCCTTGAGTTTCGTAAGAGTCGACTAAGGGACTTACTAGAGAATAGGCAGCAGCGTTCTCTATGTATTTTACCACCATACTGCGATCGTCAACCCGCCTGCCAAGCGTGGCGAATATGGCAAACCCACTAAAATTGGCGGAGGCCTATGTCTAGTCAGTGGACGTCTTTCGACTGAAATTATGAATGATGATGATGATGATATATGACGTCCGTGCGAACGCCATTCTTCCTCAATTCATCACAATCCTGCACTCTAATTGCGAAACGCACAATTTATCAGAATCTGAATGGGATTAAAGATTATTTTTAAACCATTGCGTCATTTGTTAGAATAAATTGTCGGCTCAGCAACGTAAATAACGCAATGAATGTTGTTTAACTATGAATATTAAACCAATTCCTACCGATAAAAAGTTCCGCAATTACCCCTCTGTATTGTTCCCACTGCTGAAACATAGGCCTCCTCTCGCTGAGAGGAAGTGGGCCATAATCCACCACACGGGCCCAGTGCAGGTTGGTATATGTCACAGGTCTTCGATTTTTTTTATTCTAGGACATGCCGGTTTCCTCACGATGTTTTCCTTCACCGTATTGAGAGCAGTGGTGATGTAATTATTTACACAAAGTAAAGTGCCTGCCTGGGTTCGAACCCACGACCCAGCACGACACAACTCATAAGTTGAGGCCGATACCATTCCTGCCGGGGTCGCGAGATTGTTCGAAAGAGATACCGTAACCCTGGCACATGGACAACTGAAGGAACACGGATGGGTTTTAGTCAGTAAAAGTCTGACATGCCCTCCCGCTCCGCCCAGAGCGGGAGAAGTAATTTAATGATTTCCCATCCAGAAAAAAAAGGTCGATACCATTGGGCCACCAGTGCTCTGCTTACTCAATAAATGTCGTCGAACTGTCAAAATAAAGCCATTCCTATTGATAATGTTGTACGCAATAAACCAAAATGAATTAAATGTCATAATCTTATTGATCGAACTATGCAATAACCTAATCAATGGCAAATTATATGTTCAAGCCGTTTGGGGTTGAAACTCTAGGGCCATGGGGTCCGAGTGCTCACATAGTTTTCCGAGACATTGCCAAGCGGCTAGTCGACTCTTCAAGTGACCAGAGGGCTGGCCTATTTTGGGCCAAACAATCAGCATTGCCATACAACGTGGCAATGCTGCCAGCCTTTTGGGCACGTTTCCTGATAACAACGATGCAGACGAATTTTTTGATGCTTTGTGATTATCTTATACCTTTAAACGAGCAATTCTTGTATATATATATATATAATCTGAATCTCGGAAACGGCTCCAACGATTTTCATGAAATTTTGTATACAGGGGGTTTCGGGGGCGATAAATCGATCTAGCTAGGATTCATTTTTATAAAATTTCGTTTTATTCGTGTTTTCAATGATCAACTTTATCGATAATTAACTTGAACATAAACTTATTATTTTAAACACAATTTACCAAAAATACCGAGCAAAGCTCGGTCATCCAGATATTTTATTTTTATATGTATATATGTATACATGTACATATTAAATAATGTATATATTGTAAGATATTACAGCAAATTGTATTAATTAAATTATGCAATTGAAGTATTTTAGCCAATGTCTTTGAATTGCTAAAAATAGCGTGGTTATAGGTGACAGAACCTTGGTCACAGCTCAGAACTAAGAGGTAAGGCTGGAGCCCTGACCGAGATGTGAGTAATGCCTTCCGCGTTGTAGAACCTTGTGTGAGTTCAGATATCAATGATTTTACATGTTTTAACTAGTTTTGTGGCCATCTTGGCGGCCATCTTGGTGATAAACGCACACATGAATAAACTCAAATTAAATCAAAATATCGATGCCTTAGTTCACAATTGCACTAACTAGAAAATTGACAATTTTGAGGAGAGAGCTTTAAAGTTTTTTAAAGTTTATACAAGAACAGTACAAAAATAAAGTAAAATAACAAAATAAATATGCATATATTCATAAGACTAGTCCTTTAACTCCATCATAATATCTCAATATTGTAATGTATAAATTTAGTGTTTGGCAAAAAGTGAAAATTGAAAATTTTGTAGTTAGTGCAATTGTAAACTAAGGCATCGATATTTTCATTTCACACTAGCTTCTGCCCGCGACTTCGCCCGCGTCAAATTTTAGGTCCCCGTCGCATCGAATTACCTGCCAGTTTTCATAAATTTTTCGTTGCTGCTCCGCTCCTTTTGATCGTAGCGTGATGTTATAGCCTATAGCCTTCCTCAATAAATAGGCGCTACCCAACACAAAAATATTTTTTCAATTCGGACCGGTAGTTCCTGATATTACTGCGGTCAACTAAATAAATAAACTCTTCAGCTTTATAATATTACTAGTTTCTGCCCGCGACTTCGTCCGCCTCAAATATTTGCTCCCCTGACCCTTCCCGTCGCATCGCAGCCTGCCAGTTTTCATCCATTTTTTTGTTGCTGCTCCGCTCCTTTTGATCGTAGCGTGATGTTATATAGCCTATAGCCTTCCTTAATAAATAGTCTACCCGATTCAAAAATAATTTTTCAATTAGAATCAGTAGTTACTGAGATTAGCGCGTTCCACCCCCCATTTTAGGGAAATGGGGGGTTAGAAAGAAACAAAAAGTAGCCTATGTTACTCTACATTCCTTCAACTATCTCCACTTAAAAAAACACGTCAATTCGTCGCTCCGTTTTGCCGTGAAAGACGGACAAACAGACATACACACTTTCACATTTATAATATTAGTATGGATATTAAGTATAGATAAACCTAGTTACATGGGCACTTAAGAAACGTCAGAAGCTACGCACGGTTCCATTTTGTTGATTCCTATGGAGAAGAGCCGGCAAGTAACTCCACGGTTATTCTTTTAAAAATAATTGGCTTTTACATTGGTTTCAAATTACAGTGTTAATAGGTATGGGAGAACAGTGTAGGACTGTCAACAAGTACCAGGTACTTAATAACATAGAAAATTACACATTCTTTCCATGGAGGTAGGTCGAAACTACAAAACGCCACCTGCTACGATCCTTAACATAATCCTTTTGCCTCGTTTAAGTTCATACATCTGGTCATACACACACGCCGCCGGTAGCGAGTACTACGCACCTGACCTTTCTGAAGAACATCACCTATAAGGTCACTGTATCTTGATGATAATTCTTTTTTAAACTTCGAAAGAAGGTTGCCGCTCTGAGGTTAATTATGAGGAACTAGGTTCTGCCCGCGACTTCGTCCGCGTTTAATTACTTGCTCCCCGACCCCTACGCGTCGTCGCACCGAATCGCCTGCCCGTCCGAGGTTTTCGTATTCGTGACTATTTGCTTGGCTCCTAAGGGTCCTAGCGCGATGTTATATAGCCTATAGCTTTCCTCAATAAATAGGCTTTCCAACACTAAATCGACGACAAAACTCAAAATACTCTGAAAGAATGAATGAACGAAAACATTATTTAAATCGATTCTCCCTTTCGTCTTTAAAATTGCAGTCACAACAGTTTTCTATTGTTATTAGTTACTTCTTGTGCTTATCTCTGGCTGAAGTAAACAGTTTGTGAAAACAATTTCTTTGATTCACCCTTGTTTTAATGTTCGGTATAATACTGGCGGAACTTGAGTGGGTTGGCGTATCAGTAATAAAGGAAAATAAAAGAGATTTCCTTATTTTACATACCGACTAGAGCGCCACGGGGTACTGTAGTACCCAGAACGAACATAACTAACATCTACCCTCAAAATTAATAAAAAAAAATCTCATTTATTTCAGCTTTTTAACTGTATATTTTATTTTGGTATACAATTGTGATTTTAATTTACGAACTACGGATGTGTATGTGATCGGATTCGGATGTGATCGAATAATATTTGCGGTCGGCCGGAAAATTGCGGAAAATGAGGCTATCAAGTCGGTAGTAGCTTCTGGACGCGAGTTCTTTTGCATGAAATTTTGATGTCGTATTCCATCGCCTGCCGACGCTATTACTTCGTTTACCTACACTTATCGTTCTTTCCGACTTTTGTAATTTTGCTCGGTATCCATAAATTACGTTACAAGAATTTCATGATTTTTGACCCCCCTCCCCGTCCTTGTCACACACAATTGTGACCAACATTTGTGAGATCCCCTCTCCCTAGTGTAACGTCACATATTTTATAATTTTACGTCTAAAAATAATTATTGAATTCAAACAGCAGTTCCGAAATTAGTTTTATTTCAATCTAAATAATTTTTAATAAAATTACCATCGTATCAAACATTGCAAAAAATTTGAACCTTATACTTCTACAAATAGAATTGCAAATGTTTTTGACTTTTTCGTTAATAGTTCAAAGTTCGTGTTTTACTTAGCACTTAGATTAAAATAAATTTTGAAATGTGACGTCACGAAATTTAGGACCCCCACCCACTTGTCACACAATGTCACACTTCGTCGACCCCCTCCCTCCCCCTTAACGTGTGACGTAATTTATGGATGGCCCCTAAGAAGCGTGATACTACATAACCGCCTTGCTTCTGAATGTAGCTATCATATATTATATAAAAATATTTTTCAAATCCGAGTGGGAGTTCTAGTTCCAGAAATTAGTGCGAACAAACAAACTCTTCGGCTTTATTATATTAACTAGCTTCTGCCCGCGACTTCGTCCGCGTCAAAGTTTCGCTCACCTTCCCGTCGCATCGAACTGCCTGCCAGTTTTCGTCCATTTTTCGTTTGCTGCTCCTCTCCTTTTGACCGTAGCGTGATGTTATATAGCCTATAGCCTTCCTCATTAAATAGGCTACTCAACACAAAAAGAATTTTTCAATTGCGACCAGTAGTTTCTGAGATTAGCGCGTTCAATCAAACAAACAAACAAACTCTTCAGCTTTATAATATTAGTATAGATAGATATAAGTATAGATAAACGAAGGGTTCCGTATCGCCATACAGTATTTAACACTACTTTTTTTTAAACTTGCTTTAAAACCCAAAAAGCAGCTAAGCTCAAATGGGACTGGGCCGGACACGTTTGCCGAATGTCGGATGCAATGTGGGCTAAGACCACCACAACATGTACACACACATCCCCGAGAACGTCAAACGGCGTTGCGAAAAACCCAAACGTAGATGGCGGGACGAAGTCGACGCCTAAATGAAGGATTGGTCCTTATTGGCTCAGGATAGAGTGGAGTGGAAAAATAATAGTTAAAAAAAAAACTAAAAAACACGCTTCCATAGAAACCCAAACTAAAAAGTAGAAAATAATGGAAAAAAACCGGCCAAGTGCGAGTCGGACTCGCGCACAAAGGGTTCCGTACAAACCTGTAGGTATTCTCGGTTTATGCAGAAGGTTCATGTTTATGGAAAATAAATGTTTATTTTTTAATTTTTATATTTCTGTTGATTAAATGAAAGGTAAATTGCGGTTTACGATTTATGACGTTTTAAAAAAAACGACTTACTCGATTTCGTTCAAACCAATTTTCGGTGGTAGTTTACATGGTAATGTACATCATACATTTATTTTAGTTTTATCATTCTCTTATTTTAGAAGTTACGGGGGGGGGGGGGGGGACACACATTTTACCAGTTTGGAAGTGTCTCTCGCGCAAACTATTCAGTTTAGAAAAAAATGATAATAGAAACCTCAATACCATTTTTGAAGACCTATTCATAGATACCCCACACGTATGGGTTAGATGAAAAAAACCATTTTTGAGTTTCAGTTCTATGTGTGGGGAACCCCACGATTCATTGTTTTTTTTCTATTTTTGTATGAAAATCTTAATGCGGTTTACAGAATACATCTACTTACCAAGTTTCAACAGCATAGCTCTTGTAGTTTTGGAGAAAAGTGGCTGTGACATACGGACGGACAGACAGACAGACAGACAGACAGACAGACATGACGAATCTATAAGGGTTCCGTTTTTTGCCATTTGGCAACGGAACCCTAAAAAGCATGGGGTGCTTTTTAAGGTATTTTTATAATTTATAAAAAAAATTGGTGGAACACCATTTAGGTACGGAACTCTAAAAAAAGGTTCTTCTACCCTCTTAGGTAAAAGTACTTAACTACTTGTAAAAAGCTTTTAAACAAAGTAAACAATGTTATTACGAAAACCGATAGGAGGAACGTTTAGTACTTATTTTATGTAAGAAGAGTTTTATTAAAACCTTTCTGCCCACGATTTTTTCCGCGTGTAATTTCTTCTTCCCCCGACCCACTTCGTCGCATTGCATCGCTTTTTTTTGCATGGGATATCATCAAATGACGTCTCCCGCTCTAGGGCGGAGCGGGAGGGTGTGTGAGACTTTTACTGACTAAAACCCACCCGTGTTCCTTCAGTTGCCCATGTGCCAGGGTCACGGGGTCTCTTCCGAACAATCTCGCGACCCTGGCAGTCTCGCGACCCTGGCAGGCATTGCAACGCTTACCAGCGTTGTTACGTCGTTTACGCTTAGCGTACTTTCTGATGTTTTTGTCCAGCTTCTAAGGGTTGTAGCGTGATGCTAAATAGCCTATAGTCTTCCTAAAGAATTGCTTATCAAATACAAAAATATTTTTTTGAAATCGACCGATAGTTTCAGTGATTAGCGTGTTCAAATAAACAATAAAAACTTGAGAGGTGTCAAGGGACACCCGGATGAAACGAAGTTCCTTTCGATTAATTGCATTTATTATTGTCTGTATAAAATCTCTACTTACCTAACTCCATCAGCAATATCCGGAACTTATGCAGAAACACTGTCAGGATTCATTTTGTTATTATTTATTACGTACAAAAAACCTGTATACACTCAACAAAAATAATCGTCGCGACACCACACTGTTCTATGCGAAATAGAAAGACGAAACGAAAATAACTGGCTTGCTTTCTATGAGAGAGAGAGAGAGAGAGAGAGAGAGAGAGAGAAACACGCGCACGCCGCACGGCTTACAACTATAGCAAAAAGTGTCGTTACAACTTTTGGTCTTAATTTTTTCCGTCTAGCCCCCTTTCGCAACGCGCGATAAGGAACTTCGTTACAAAAACTTTTTAACAAAAAATTAAACCGCCGAAAAACTGAAAAGCATAAAATAATAAACCTTAAAATTATGAGTCGGCGCTTTGAGTGATCCTTGTTCATTGATTTTTCAGCGCCGACTCAAAATTTTAAGGTTTATTATTTTATGCTTTTCAGTTTTTCGGCGGTTTAATTTTTTGTTTAAAAGTTTTTATTTTATATTTTTTTGTGGCTTTAATGTACTAATAATACTGGGCAAGGTATACCCTATCCAACACAAAAAGAATTATCAAAATCGGACTACTCTGTATAAAGTTATGCGTGTTTATACATTACAATCAGTGAGTGAACAATCAATCATCCCCTGTTTTCCGACCCTTAGGGTTCGATTTTATTTTCAAATTTATATGGGACCACTTTGGGAGTATACCCTTCCCTACCCTACTCCAATAGAAAAAGAATTGTCACAATCGGACCACTATGTAAAAAGTTATGCGTGATCATACATAAAAAAAAAAAAAAAAAATATACGCGTCGAATTGATAACCTCCTCCGTGTTTTTTCGTCGGTTGAAAAACATAACAAACTTTTCAGCTATATCATTATCCGCCTAGCCATTTCTTAACTATGTTGGGGTTGGCTTCCAGTCTAACCGGATGCTGCTGAATACCAGTATTTTACACTAGCTTCTGCCCGCGACTTCGTCCGCGGCAAAATTTTTGTTCCGGGCCCTTCCCGTCGCGTCGAATCGCCTACCCGTGTGATTTTCCCCGTTTTTGCAACATTTTTCATTACTGCTCCGGTCCTCTTGGTTCTAGCGTGATGTTACATAGCCTATAGCCTTCCTCAATAAATAAGCTACCCAACACAAAAAGAATTTTTCAATTCGGACCAGTAGTTCCTGAGATTAGCGCGTTCAATCAAACAACAAAACAAACAAACTCTTCAGCTTTATAATATTAGTATAAATGGAGCGACGGGCAACTGCCTATCTAACCTCCACAACACAGTTACTGGGTAATACGATACCCTTTCGTAAAACTGGTTATTAGACTTTCGTTCTGTCGACCCGTAACAACTGTCAAAGATCCACAGCGTGATTTCCGAGGCTCGGGTGGGTCTTGGTATTTGAAGATGGTCACTTATCCACTGACCCATCCCGAACCCCAAGAACGTAACAATATTATAAGGTATCTTGCCTGCCATCTAGTCTCTACACCGCCCTTGAGAATCCCTAATTCATTATGTCCGCCTTTTTACCTTATGCGTGCGTGTTTAAATTTTTTTTTAACTATTATTTATTTTCTATTTTTTAGGGTGTTTCGAATTTTGAGACGTATGTCAGCGTAGTGTGTGACGTATGTCAGCGTAGTTTTCGAAGACAGTTTTTTTGCTTCCTGATAGCCCTGGCAAGGATAATGGCATAAATTTATGAAATCATAGTATTGTCATCGATCTTTGACAGTTGTGGAAAGTTTGAATGAAATCTGGTCGTTTAAAGTGGGTCAAAATTGCGCTATAAGGAGTCGGTTACAAACAAACATACGAGTACAAACAAACAAACATACAAGTGAAGCTAATATAAAGCGTGTAATAAATATCTTCCGACATATTTTTAAAAGGTTTTCTTCTATTTCTCAACTAATGTTGAAGTCACCACAAACCATTGACTAGACGCTTAAAAAAACTTGAAAAGGTCGCGCGGCCGCCCGCGGTGCCGCGAGCGGCCTCGCGTCGCCGCTGGCAGCCGCGGGCGGAAACACCTGTTGGTTTTTCAAGCGTGGGTCTTTTAAGTATGTAGTTAAAGTTTAAAATTATTTCACACTGAAAGTGCTCGCCGCGTCGCTACCGGCCGCTGCCATTCCGGTGTGACCCGGCCCTAATGAAACCGAGAGTCACTTGTACTGGACGTCAGTATACTATTAGTACCGTTACATGCCAAAAGCACTATGTTTTCATCATCATCATCATTTCAGCCGTAACACGTCCACTGCTGGACATAGGCCTCCACCAAAAGGCAGCCCCCTCGGGTTACGGAAAACGGCACACTTGGCAGGCGGGTTGGCGATCGCAGAATAGTGGTAAAATGCATAGAGAACGCTGCTGCCCATTCTCTAGTGGGTGTCGTAAAAGGCGACTAAGGGACTTCCCTTAGTCGCCTTTTACGACACCCACGGGAAGAGATGGGGTGGTGCTCTTCTTTACGTCCGACACCACACGCAACACACAATGTCTTGAGTGCGTTATATTGCGCACTACCGCAAACAGCAAATTTTGACAACAAAAGTTGTTTCCCAACAATTATTTTTGTCTAATGTTTTACGTACTTAGTTTGATAAACAGAATGCGTAGTTGTCGATTATGTGATGTCTGTTTTTACACCCTGTATTTACTAGTAATATCACTGTCACTTTATACCCTATTTGCAATTGTATACGTACAGACGTACTACAATTACTAATTGGGATTTCTAGTACCTAAAGAAAATAAGAAAAAACATTCAGTAAGAACTAATGAACGAAACGCTCCGACTATCCGCCGCTTGTTAGTGATTCAGGTTAGGGTTAGGTTTCCTCTGTTTTGTTTCTGTTTACCTTTACAGAGTACAGGAAAACATCTTCATTGCTGTCTCTTTTAAACACACTTTTATTAGCTTCAATCGTATGTTAGTATGTGCCTATGCAACGGAAACTTTGAACATGATTTGGACCCCTTCAAAACGTCGGATTAACACGAAATTTGGCACGCTTATCAAGGACCGATGACAATAGAGTAATTTATACATTTGTGCCATTGTCCTTGTCGGGGTTACCAGGACAGCAAAAAAAAAACTATCTTCGAATAATTCGAAATTTGAAACACCCTAAAAAAATGTGCTTCTTGAGGTATTTTTAATTGGTTTCAAGCACCTCACGTTTTTTTTCCATTATTTTCTAATTTTTTGTTTTATTATCTATGGAAGCGTGTTTTTAAGTTTTTAAAACTATTATTTATTATGCTATCTATATGACGGCGGCGTAGGACTTTCTCCATCATTATTAGCACTCAATGTTGGGCCTTTTAACTGTGGTCGTTGGTGGGAAGTGTTGGATATCGAAAATAGATTCGTATGCTCAATCAATTATGACACAGTAGATACTGAGGCACATATAACTAAGTATCGTAGCGCGATTCATCGGTGACGTCCGCACGCGCCGACCGCCAACAGCAAAATGACTCGACGACGGCGCGCCCTCCACTAATTCCAACGACCGCTACTAGATGGCGCTGGTGTACTGGATATGACTCATTTGTGACATATGAATAACGTATTTGTTTCTTTTTGTTTCCAGGTTGTTCGAGGAGTACACATAGAGCCAGCCCATATGGTCAAGAAACGAAGTATTGACCAGCCATTAAGAATTAGCATATTTTATGACCATTCCGTCTATAGGTGAGTTAAGAGACCAGCTATAAGCTTATATAATTAGTTGTTTTCCCAATGCTGGGATTCAGACCTCCTCTCTTTGAGAGGCACTGGGCTCTAATCCACCACGCGGGCCCATTGCGTGTTAGTAGATGTCACATCTTCTATATTTATAAAACTAGCTTTTGCCAGCGGCTTCGCCCGCGTGGAGGTCGAAAATTATCCCGCGGGAACATACTACTGGGATAAAAAGTACCCTATGTCCTTTCTCAGGCTCTAAACTATCTGTGTACCAAATTTCGTTTAAATCGGTTCAGTAGTTGTAGCAGGAAAGCGAGACAGACAGACAGACAGAGTTACTTTTGCATTTATAATATTAGTGTGGAAGTGTGGATTCAAAGACCTGAGTGACTGACTGAGTGATATATCAACGCACAGCCTAAATCGCTGGTCATAGAGACGTGAAATTTGGAGGGTGTGATTTTTGTGAGGAGTAGGTATCCACTAAGAAAGTTTTTTTTGAAATTCCATTCCTAAGGGGCTGTCCATTAATCACGTGAGGCTCGAAAGGGGGGAGGGGTCCATAAAAAATCACGAAATACCACAAAGGGGGTGTTACATATATTACTGCACCCAGGGGGGGTGTAGTATTATATCACGTGTATTTTTTCTTTTTTTAATTAGATGATACTTATACCAGTATTTTAAAAAAAATACAAAAAAAAAATAGATACTTTGTAGGTATAAAAAAATAGTGATATAGGGGGAGGGGGGTAGTCTTAAATCTCACCATGCATCATCAAGGGGGAGGGGGGTTCAAAAATGCAAAAAAAAAACATCACGTGATTAATGGACGGCCCCTAAGAGGGTGAAATGGGTGGTTGAAATGGTGAAGTTTTCGACATCCACGCGGGCGAAGCCGCGGGCTGAAGCTAGTTTCTTCGAATAAATTTTTGGTTTTAAATCAAAATCAAATCAATTTATTTCGGGCCACAAAGACCCATAACATAAATACCTTACAGACTAACATACATACAAATAAAAAACAATTTAAAACTATTGTACACGAAGTGACGGCGTCGTGTTGCGCTGCGTGGTGTCGCGTAGCCTTCCGCGGAATCGCCGATACACGACACCCTTCGGCCAAAACTCTGCCTTGAGGTAGGTCTCGATTTGAGGAGTTGGAACTCGCACCACGAATGACTTGAAATTCGTGTTGTGGCGCGATTCCAACTTCTCGACCCTCAAAGTGAAGTTCGTTTTCGTTTTGTTCGTTTCCCTACGATGTTTTCCTTCACCGTTTTCGGGACGAACGGCTTAACGTGGATTCCGATGCACGAGGGGTCTTGTTATGTAAAGGTGGTCACCTATCCAAGGAGTAACCGGGGCAAGCGTAGCTTAACCTGATCGATCGACCCGTGTGGCTTATATTACTTAGCCACAAGCCCCTCCAATGTAACCTCCCAATTAAGTAACAACTTAAATTAATAATTTCAATTGCTCTTATTTGTTGATGCTGTTTTTTTATTTAAATTTAATTAAAATAATAGCGTTGTGTAAGATAAAATTCAATATTTGCAAACCTATTTGTAAGCCCACGTTCCCACGGTCGTAGTAAAATTGCGGCGGGAGTTTTTGGCACCCTGTGTTTCAACACTCGATGGTGAACCGAGAACTGAGAATTCATCAGAGTGCAGTACGAGTGAATCTCAGGGAACGAACAAACACAGTTTTGATTTTCACCTTTCAAATTTGCCAGCTGTCAAAGAGAGATCTCTGACAGTTGTTTGAAGTGGTTTAACCAGTCAATTACCGTAATTACAGACACAATTAAAAAACCATTATGTCTATACCAAATGTGCTATCTCAGGGACTTAGAGGTTAGAACTTGGCAAATTGACGTAGGGTAGTCAATTTAGTTAATACTTCTCGGGCCGTACATTTTAAATTCAATATTGTAACATAACAACACGCCTTGTTTCCCCGTAGGGTTGCGCAGAGGTGTACCTATGGTACACACACATGTCGCCTGTTATGTTTTAAGTGCCATGTAATAGGAGGAGAGCCTATTACCATCAACCGGGTATAGATCCAGACTCCGGGCTGCTACTGAGAAATTGCAGACAGGAAATCCCATTAACACTTTGTTAGACCTGGTACTCGAGCCTCATGGTCATCAGTAGCGCTTGCTACCACTAGACCAATGAGGCAGTCATGATAACAGCAGCACAATATCAGTCACTAGCTTCTGCCCGCGACTTCGTTCGCATTAAATTTCTTGTTCCCCTGACCCTTCCCGTCGCGTCGAATTGCTTACCCGTGCGATTTTCCCCGTTTTTGCAACATTTTTCATTACTGCTCCGCTCCTCTTGGTTGTAGCGTGATGTTATATAGCCTATAGCCTTTCTCGATAAATAGGCTACCCAACACAAAACGAATTTTTCAATTCGGACCAGTAGTTACTGAGATTAGCGCGTTCAATCAAACAAACAAACAAACTCTTCAGCTTTATAATATTAGGATAGATTCATAGTTATAATAACAAAAATAACCCCGCGATTTTATTACGTCCGTGGGATCGCGGGTTTACCGGTACCTCAAAATGATTTTAATAAATAAAAATTTCTATTAAAATCCCAAGCACACACAGCCATCTTTTATCCATTTTTTCCTCGTCTAGACTCCAGACTAAGCTGATTTATATTCAATTAATTTAATTTGTATTCTATAGAATACGTGTTTAAAATACATATTTAAATATCACAGTTCCTTTTATGTAAAACGAATCGCTTTTTAACCGACTTCAAAAAAAGGAGGAGGTTTCTCAATTCGGCCGTATATTTTTTTTTTTTTTATGTGTATTCACCGGTAACTTCGTCGTTTATGGACCGATTTTGATGATTCTTTTTTTGTTAGAAAGGAGATATCCCAAGGGTGGTCCCATGATAAGGAAACCAGGATCTGATGATGGCATCCCTGAGAAATCGAAGGGAACCTTCGAAAATCGTTGTGGCGACTAGTGCGTTTTTTATTTCTTTCATTAATTATCTTAAAGCACTACTATTTCATGAAGGTCTTAAGTTGCTCTGATGATGAAGCCGAAAGACAATCGAGGGAACTCTTCAACGACTTACAGCAATTATCCGCCAGGCGCTGCATAGCTTACCCGGTGTTTGGACTTAATTCATTTCTATTGATGAGAACTTTGCACCCATATGGGCTATAAGTGCCATTACAGGTTTGATGATGGAGACCATAGATAGTTGAGGGAATTCCTCAACGATTTACAGCAGTTTCCTATTGTTGGGGTGACTTTATACGGTTCAAAGTGCCAATTTTATCACTACTATATAATTAAGGTCCGGAGTTGATCTGATGATGAAACCGAAAGACAATCGAAGGAACTCCTCAACGATTTACAGCAATTACCTGGTGTTTGAACTTAATTCATTTCTATTGATGAGAAAGCTCCCATAAGGCTTATAAGTACCATAATAGGTCTGATGATGGAGACCATAGACAGACAGTCAAGGGAATTCCTCAACGATTTAAAGCAGTAGTAAAGTATTAAATTTCACTTGGCGATTAGTGGTATAGGAAAGTTATTTTTCACTGTCTAATGTTTTTGAGGAAGTCGGTTTTTTTTTTTTTTTTGTAAAAAAGTTTTTATTACTAGTGGTAGGTTTTACTATGGTACATATTTACATAAACTTGCGCCATCTTCCCGGGGTAGGCAAAAACTACATATTCTTGCATACTGCTGATCCTTTTTTTTCTGGATGGGAAATCATCAAATGACTTCTCCCGCTCTGGGCGGAGCGGGAGAGCGTATCAGACTTTTACTGACTAAAACCCACCCGTGTTCCTTCAGTTGCCTGATTTTCAAATGGACCCTTGTACCTATACAAATGTCTAGTACTTTATCGATTATAGCCATAGATATAATTGTTGTTTTATTTCGTCCTACATTTTTTTTATAACATGCCTATATTTATGATGTGTATGTTTAGACATCCACATTGCTGGTCTACTCAGTATTTCACTTATAAATTGTTCCGTATCCATGATTTTTATAAGCTCAACGCGCGATAAAAACAAAATTATTTCTTTCGGTCGCGCGAAGCCTGAATGCGTCCACCGACGCCGCCGCGCGCGCCGCCGCCGCTCTGAGCTGCTGTGGCCACCTCGATACTCGCTAGTACATTTGTTTCACTCGCACACCGCGCCGCCCGTCGCCACCGCGTGCCGCGCGCCGCTCGCCGCGCCGCAGTTCGCGCCGCTGTCCGCGCCCGCACTATGGGACCAAACGGTATTTTCCATCTCAAAAATCGATAGTTCTGTTGTTTTGTGATTAATCTCCTTGATTTTTTTTTCACGTATTTGTGAATATCTAGGCAATAAAAGAAATCAAACATCATCATTCTAAAAAAACGACTTTTTCCGAAAAAAAATGACAAAGATAAAGTTCTACGAAATTTCATACAAAAAATTATACAGTTATATTAAAATAGCAATAAAAGTTACACTTATGCTTTAAATAAGTTTAAAACTAAATTATTATTATTAAACAAACAGTTGCATGACAAAAAAAAAATATTTTAGCGCTTATCCTACTCATCACTTTCTATTTCCAACAATTATTTAGCTTCGTCAAATAATTATTTGGATATTAAAAAACTTGGTTTATTTAAGCTAGATATTTAAGGATCAGATGTATATAACAAAATATGCAGAACGTCTTCGTTTGTTGCTGATCTGGAACACTTCCTAGCGTGATGTAACCTATATTTCTTGTAATCTTTATTTCGAGCTTCCTGGGCATCTTCGGATAATTGTCCTATAGGCAAAACTGCATAATGCTCTATTGTTTTAGCACCATGTATAAGTACTTTATGGACCGAAGATGGCATGTAGTACCAGTTATATTTGCTTACATATAATTGCGCGGTTACCAATCTCTACTGACCGAATTTTTCTGCGTTTACAGGGAATCCCGATGACATAGTTTGAAGAATTACATATAGATTAATTCTTCATCAATTCCGTATCAGTATTCAAACTAGAATTTTCAGCGGTTGAGGTACTGCAAGAATTCAATGATACTTTAAACTCACCATTTAACCAATTTGAGTATAGACTCTCGAACGGGTCTGGCTTTCTTTGAGCTTTGGTCCATTTCTGGTTGCAACTCGATGTTAGATTTTTTTGAATACTCTCTATTACAGTATTAACGTCAGTTTCCGATAGTTGAAAGTTGTCCAACAAATATTTTTTGAGGTCTGAGGTACTTTTCCCTTTTATTATTTGATCACCAAAGATCGCGTCGAACACAAACGAATTCACTAATTGTTAGATAATAATATGTTTTTGTGCGTTAATTGTTATTGAAAAGAAGTATCTGAACACTTTGATGAATCGTATGCTGAAACACGAGTATTTAAAGGACTAATATTTTAGTGCATTGTGCAAAAACCATGGGACAATTGATTATAACAGTTCTCATCGAAATAGTGTAATCAGTACTGATTGTAATTAATTATCACAACAGATAAATAGAACTTCCGCAGCAATATAGTTTATAATACTTGTGGTTAAGGTGACCACCCCAAACAAAAGTGCCATGGGAAGATTCTTTCAAATATAATAGCAGTTTATTAATTTGTGAATGTATGTTTTTATCATAGAAATAGAAAAAACAAGATAGACATCAAAGGATAATAACTATATATATTTCATAATAAAAAAGAAGAACCGTAATTTTCGAGGATTTTTCCCCGATTGACATTATTGCTTCAAAATCACCTCTGGCGCAAAAAACGTTTTTTTTTCATCCTCATATTACTGAATAGATAAGGTTTCTAACAGAGTAATTAACTTGACACCGGCTGCTTTCGGCAACAACGAAAACTCCAATTGAAATTAACAAAAACTAAATTTTCTTTACTTCACTAAAAAATATTTAAAAATTAAATAAAAACATTTTTTTACAAAACTTGAACGTGGTTGCAAAGTGTATATTCTCAGCTATTTAATGATGTATAACACTAATATGTTTCCTTGGAAAACTTCCGAATAATTTTGTGTTGAACTTCCTTAACGGTAATTTAATTGGCATGAAAATATTTATGCCCTATGTTTGAGGTTCATTTTATAAACGTATAAATTTTTATTTTTTTATATTTTGTCATTTATTCGTAAGTCCCCTCTTTTGAGAGTATAAAACCATAAAATAATCTATGGATTTACGACTTTCGACAAAACCATTTTTGAGATGGAAAATATTGTTTGGTCCCATAGTGCGCCGGTAGCTGTGGCATACTTCATAGGTTTTCTACCATTTGTTTTCGCCGCTCACCGCTTGCCGCGCCTCTCGCCGCGCCGCAATCCGCGCCGCGCTGGGCTGTGGCCAGGCGGTTAGTCGCCTTTAACGACACCCACGGGAAGAAATTGGTATTCTTTACATGCGGCAACACACGGAACCTAACGGTGGATAGGTTTACAGATTGGAAAAAGTATTGTTTGATTTTTCCATCTGGAATTTCTCAGTAGCAGCCCGGAGTCTGGTTTCCCGGTTGATGGCAGTAGGCTCGCCCCCTATTACATGTGTCGTGATTTTGCGTGCATCAGAGTTTTGCACGCAGTCGGACGGCCGAATGTCGTGATACACTCTAAATTTTTGCAATATCTATACTAATATTATAAAGCTGAAGAGTTTGTTTGTTTGTATGTTTGTTTGATTGAACGCGCTAATCTCAGGAACTACCTACTGGTCCGAATTGAAAAATTCTTTTTGTGTTGGGTAGCCTATTTATCGAGAAAGGCTATAGGCTATATAACATCACGCTACAACAAAGAGGAGCGGAGCAGTAATGAAAAATGTTGCAAAAACGGGGAAAATCGCACGGGTAGGCGATTCGACGCGACGGGAAGGGTCGAGGGAACAAGAAATTTAACGCGGACGAAGTCGCGGACAGAAGCTAGTTATGAATATTGTTCTAGTTCAGTAGCTGGTTTCAGTTTAAAATTTCAACGGGAGTGTGAACCGATTTATAGATTGTTCATTCCTCATAAATTAGGTGCCTAATTCATATGCATTGTAAGTACAATATTTAAATAATTAGTAAACATTTGTACTGTCGGGTAGTTATTAAAAAAAGTCATGTTTAGGTCGTTCCATTGATCTATGTGAAGTTAGGAGACAACCCCTCCATGAATCACAATGGAGGTGATGTCTGGCCATTTTGCAATAGCAGAAGGAACACTTCTTCGGCGATTGGGTAACCGCAAGGTTCTCTTGTGACAACACATGTACGGAAATAAAGAAGATACTGGTATAATAGTAGTTTAATTTTACATGGGACTCAAACAAAACAGGTGAAATGTGGGTGTACTATAGATTCATTTCTGCGTAACCCTTTTGGGATTTCATTCTCGTATAGAAACATAACAACAAGCTAAATTGCCTACGCCAGAGAGAATTAGGTTACCATGTCAATGTCATTTAAGGTTACTGTAAGTCAGATTTAGCCCGAATTTCAGTCTAGTCATTTGACTAGACTGGCCTGTTAGTCTAGTGGTTAGTGACCCTGACTGCTAAGACTGAGGACGTGGGTTCGATTCCCACCCAGGACAAATGTTTGTGTGATGAGCACAATCATTTGTTCTGTGCCCAGACACAGAACAAATCATTGTGCTCATCACACAAACATTTGTCGTTTATCTATAATATGTATGTATGTGTAGTTTATCTATAATAGGTATGTATGTATTTAGAAAGATATAAGTATGTTTATCAGTTGTCTGGTTGCCATAGTACAGGCTCTGACTAGTTTGGGATCAGATAACGTTGTGTTGGTTGTCCTAAGATATTTATTTTATTATTTTTATTTTGTGGAGGTATAAGACACCTTAATGGACTAGACAATAGACATCTAGATTTTAGTAAGAATTTTCTGTCTGAAGTTATTATACAACTTCATATCTGCCAGAAGGGTTGTGCAGAAGTATGCAGAATCCTGCCAGGGTCGCGAGATTTGTTCGAAAGAGTTACCGTGGCCGTGGCATAAAAGTAACTGAAAGAATTCGGGTGGGTTTTAGTCAGTAAAAGTCTGACACGTCCTCCCGCTCCGCCCAGAGCGGGAGACGTCATTTGATGATTTCCCATCCAAAAAAAAAGAGGTATACAGAATGGAATGTTGGCAGTTTAGGACATCTTTTCTTTACATAGTATAAAACAAAGTTTCTTCCTGCGTTTATACGCTTTGATCTTTTAAACTACGCAACGGATTTTAATGCGGTTTTCATCAATAGACAGAGTGATTCAATAGGAAGGTTTATTTATATGAATTACTAGCTTCTGGCCGCGACTTCGTCCGCATCAAATTTTTGCTCCCCTGACCCTTCCTGTCGCATCGAATTGCCTGCTAGTTTTCGACCATTTTTCGTTGCTGCTCCGCTCCTTTTAATCTTAGCTGTTAAATAACATATAGCCTTCCTTAATAAATAGGCTACCCAACACAAAAATATTTTTTCAATTCGGACCAGTAGTTCCTGAGATTACCGCGTTCAACTAAACAAACTCTTCAGCTTTATAATATTAACCCGTTGAATGCCGCTATTTAGAGACACAATTAAAAACCATCGTGTCTGATACCAAATGTGGTATCTCAGGGACTTAGAGGTTAAGTATAGATTATTTATTATTTTGTATCTATACTCTATACTATATATATAATATTATAAAGCTGAAGAGTTTGTTTGTTTGTTTGATTGAACGCGCTGATCTCAGGAACTACTGGTCCGAATTGAAAAATTCTTTTTGTGTTGGGTAGCCTATTTATCGAGGGAGGCTATAGGCTATATAACATCACGCTACAACTAAGAGGAGCGGAGCAGTAGTGAAAAATGTTGCAAAAACGGGGAAATTTTATTCCTTTTGAGAGTTTCCGTTGCGTGCGCTGCCTAAACGTTAAAGTAACGCAAAAATCATGTATGACGGAATTGTTCCTTTAAAAAAGTTCTAAAAAAAAGTCCGCGAGAGCATATGTCTATCTTTTAAGGTTGACTCACTATAACTCAAAAGGTGCGAGCAGCAACACTAGCAGGCAAATCGATGCGACGGGAAGGGTCAGGGGAGCAAAAATTTGACGCGGACGAAGTCGCGGGCAGAAGCTAGTGTATAATATACGGGCGAAGCCGCTGGCAATAGCTAGTTTAAAATAAAAATGGATACCGAGATGATGACTTATAGAGAAGTGAGGAATTAGAAGACATGTTGCGCCGACCACAAATAATTTGGGATAAAGGAAGGAGAATTATGAGCTACAGATATTAGCGCGTTCATACAAACAAACTAACTCTTCAGCTTTATTATTAGTACAGATAGACATAGATCTAGTAGTTTCCTTATTAGTTCGCAGTTATATTGGTATTGTAGTTAAAGTTAAACTAAGTTCCGTTACTGAGAAGTTAGAAATCTCACGGTAACTGGTGAAGGTTTTATATATGACGATACGATTCCGATACGACTTCAGACAAGATTTGTTGAAATTAAAAAAAAACAACATCAACTACGCGAAACCAATGCGAGTTGGTAGATGTCACATGTCTTCGATTTTTTTGTTCTAAGACATGTCGATTTCCTTACGATGTTTTCCTTCACCGTTTCCGTGTTTTCCGTTCCGTTCGATTAGACTGGATTCCTGCCCCAACATAGTTGGAAAAAGGCTAGACAGATGATAATCGTCAATTCTTACAGTTCCAAAACTGTGCGCTTTTGTCATTTATATTTCTACTGCATCTAGGTAACACAGGGAAAGAAAGAGCGCTTTTTGGGCGTCCTTAATACACGTCAAAAAAGCGCTCTTTCTGTGACTAATAACTATTATTGAAGAAATGAAGACGCTTTGAAATTTTTCGTCCACAAAATTGTCATGACGACGCAAGTGTACGTAATTCCATACATTTAAATTAATTTTTTACATAAGTAAAAATATACAAAGTATACATCTCTTACAAAAAAAGTAATGTTTTTTAAACATTTTTTTCGCCAAACTTTACGGTTTGATGTCAAGGAGCGCTCGTTTATCATACATAACTTAAAATTATAAATTTAACTTTAAATTGCATACCCAGTATCAAGCAATAACGCATTTGTTCGACGGTTAAATTACTTTTGCGAATGGACATCAAGAACTAGAAAAAAAGGCTTTGCCTTCAAATAAAAAATACGTCACTTATGCAACACTAGGAATTGATTGAGTACATCCACGACTACATCGCATCGTAACGTTAAAAATTATAAAAGTGCAAATTGTTATAAATAGCATCGTCAGTTGTAAAAGTCTTGTTTCTCAGAATCACTTACAAACTTCAAGACATCGCAGTTAGTTTAGTGTTTATCTTCTTTAAACTAAGGTTAGCGGAGGTCAAAGTTTACGTCTGGTGCTTTGTGTGAATCAAGAATTATTATTGGAAACTACATCTAATTTTAATCTACTTAAATCTAATTTTGATTTAAATATATTTTAAAAGCCGGACGTAAAGAATAGCATCATCCCATTTCTTCCTGTGGGTGTCTTTCTTTGCCTTACTAGAGAATGGGTAACAGCGTTCTCTTTGCATTTTGTACCATTATACTCCGATCGCCAACCCGCCGGCCAAGCGTGGCGATTATGGCAAAACCATCCATTTTGCGGAAGGCGTATATCCAGCTGTGAATGACTACACAGAATAGCTTGGACATCTATGCGCAACGTGTTACCACTTACCATTGATTCAGTAAATGATTCTGGAGTCCTTGCTTTGAAAATTATTGTCGGTTATTATTTTTGGCCTCTGCTCTTTCCTACAAAACCGCAATATCAACCCGCCCAGAATGAATGGAACGGCGATAAGCTTAACATTGCGAGTACTTGACCAACGATGCAGTCAGTGTCTTTATCTATACTATCTATACTATATTACTATATACAAGATTATTTTTAGTATATGCGAAACCTGAATATAGTTTGTTCAGAATCAGTAACTGAATCGATTCCAATAATTTTTACACCATGTTATATTTTGTACCAAAAATATTTAATTACGCTTCCAAGTCGCGGGCCGCGCTGTTTTGTTTCGATTTTAAAATTATCATGTCTTTCTCGTATTCAAACGTCCATTACACTGAGATGGTACGTACACTAGCTGTTTGTGGTGATCTGCATATGTTTTTGCGTGGACAACCAGGTAACTTATCAAGCTTATAACTTTGTGATTATTAATGATACAGTTTTGAAATTTTTTTCATAGATTCTTTACACAAAAATACTAGACCCGTGTTTCGGGTTTCGCATAAACAAAAATTAATGTTGTATATTATATATTATATTATTATATAATATTATAAAGCTGAAGACTTTGTTTGTTTGTTTGTTTGGTTGAACGCGCTAATCTCAGAAACTACTTGTCTGAATTGAAAAATTATTTTTGTGATGGGTAGCCTATTTATCGAGGAAGGCTATAGGCTATATAACATCACGCTACGACCAATAGGAGCGGAGCAGCAATGAAAAATGTTACAAAAACGGGGAAAATCGCACGGGCAGGCAATTCGATGTGACGGGAAGGGTTGGGGGAACAAAAAATTTAACGCGGACGAAGTCGCGGGCAGAAGCTAGTAGTTCGATACTATTTATTAATTATACAGTAAACATCATCACAAGTCTGGCTTCAATTACATATCACCAAGATCGATCTTGGAGTAAAGACATAATAAAATACACATACTTCAAAGAAAGAGCGCTTTATTGACGTCTGTTAAGGACGTCAGAAAAGCGCTCTTTCTTTCGTGACGTTGAATGGTTAGAAATAAAAGAAGAAAAAAGAAAGAAAATACGTTTATTTGCGTTTTTTTTGGTTCATAATGATAATGGATTTAGCTATAAACGTCCAATACGCTAGAAATTTATTATTAATTTTATGCTTAGTTCATATTTCGTGAATTGATTCGTAAGTTAATTACTTTTTTAACACGCTTTTATTAGCTTCACCTGTATGTTTGTATTAGTCCAGTCAAAATAGGCACTTAGCCAAAATTCGCCTGGAGCTGAAAATTTATATCAATGTCACATAAACTATTACAAATGAAATGTCAAAAATCCCCTTCGATCCTACTTCTGCAAAAAAATTCATCCAAGGTCAAAGGTCAAAATTTCCGTTTTTCCCATTTTTCTTTGAAACCGTAAGGCGCTCCACCCACTGCACCGCGCCCCGTCGCGTAGCGCGGGATGGCAGATTTTACCATTGTATGCAAGTATCTCAATTTATATAGAAATCACGCCTAGCACAACACACTGCCGACGCGGATATGAGCGGGAAGGCGCCCCGTGCGTTGTACGTCGCTCCGCGCACCGCGGCGGGACGCATCTTCAGTGGGTGAACCGCCTAAGTGTTATCGTAAAAATTGGTTAGAGAAAAGTTGTAGATCATACAATTCTCTATAAAAATTGTTCAGATACTTTTTTCATACGAATCTTCATTCGTGAGATAACACGATTTTAAAAGTTGAAAAATTATATCACTATATAATATAAAACAAAGTTGCTTCCCGCGTCTATACGGTTAGATCTTTTATTTAAACTACGCAATGGATTTTAATGCGGTTTGCATCAATAGACAGAGTGATTCAAGAGAAAGGTTTATGCGTATAATACCCGGGCGAAGCCGCTGGCAAAAGCTAGTTCTACATAATGGACTGATTTAACCCACTTCAAACGGTCAGATTTCATTTAAACTTTTTTAGACTTATCGAGGATCGATGACAATAGTACAATAATTTCATAAATGTGTGCCATTATCCTTGCCAGGGTTACCAGGATTTAAAAAAAAAACTCTTCTGTAGCTAACCGAAGTGAAAAATACAAAATAATAGTTTAAAAAACTTTTTTTCAACTATTTTCTGCTTCTTAGTTTGATTCTCTATGGAAGCGTGTTTTTTAGTTTTTTAAACTATTATTTTTATTGCGGCTACTTCAGAAATGAAATATTTTCCGAAGTAGGCCACGACTGACGGATTCTAGATCGTGAGTTAGAAGTTAGAACCCAGTCAGGTACTATACTTTGTGTATTTAATTTCATCACCACTGCTCTCACAGCGGTGAAGGAAAACATCGTGAGCAAACCGGCATGTCCTAGAACCAAATATTCGCAAACATGTGACATCTACCAACCCGCACTGGGCCCGCGTGGTGGATATGACCCACTCCTCACAAAGCGGAGGCCTGTGTCCCAGCAGTGGGAACATTAAAGGCTGATTATGATGTGATGTGATGATGACTTTCGAAAACCGCCGAAAAAACTGAAAAGCAAAAAATAATAAACCTTAAAATTATGAGTCGGCGCTTTGAGTGATCTTTGTTCATTGATTTTTCAGCGCCGACTCAAAATTTTAAGGTTTATTATTTTTTGCTTTTCAGTTTTGTCGGCGGTTTATTTTTTTGTTAAAAAGATTTTATTTTAAATTTTTTTGTGGCTTGAATGTACTAATAATACTTGGCAAAAAAAACGGAGGAGGTTATCAATTCGACGCGTATATTTTTTTATTTTTTTTTATATATGACCACGCATAACTTTTTATATAGTGGTCCGATTGTGATAATTCTTCTTTTATTGGAAAGGGTATACTCCCAAAGTGGTTCCATATAAATTTTGAAAACAAAATCGAACCCTAAGGGTCGGAAAACAGGGGATGATTGATTGTTCACTCACTGATTGTAATGTATAACCACGCATAACTTTATACAGAGTAGTCCGATTTTGATAATTCTTTTTTTATTGGATAGGGTATACCTTGCCAAGTATTATAAGTACATTAAAGCCACAAAAAATTATAAAATAAAAACTTTTTAGCAAAAAATAAAACCGCCGAAAAAACTGAAAAGCAAAAAATAGTAAACCTTAAAATTTTGAGTCGGCGCTGAAAAATCAATGAACAAAGATCACTCAAAGCGCCGACTCATAATTTTAAGGGTTATTATTTTTTGCTTTTCAGTTTATTCGGCGGTTTTATTTTTTGCTAAAAAGTTTTTTCACCCGGCAAAACAATTTTTTCCGGGTCAGCTAGTATTTATATAATAATATGTCAAGAAGCAATAAACGGTGCAGCAAATCGGTGAAGCAAAAATCGCGTTGGTCGTGCGCCTGATCTCTCTCCGGTCGTGTCGGATTGCCGTTCCATCGGACTATGAGAGTGAGGGAACAGTGAGTGACCCTGTGTCTGCGCCACGGTCTGCGCACACACTTGAGCACTATAATTTCTCCTGCGTCGATGGCTAGTCTCCGTTGAGATTGGCCGCAATGGCCGAAATACGATCTGGAGGACTATACAATATGTGTTACGTGCTGTATATAAGGTGTATCTATTCATACACGAAATATTTTAAGAGATACACCTGTAGGTGGTAAAGAAGCTATAGAATCAAAAAGAAAATTTTTATCTAGGCTTTTTTGAATTTTCATAATTATTATAATTTTAAAACTGCTTGACACGTTTTGCATAAAACCTTTACGCCAAATTCTATGAATGGCCCGCCTGACGCTGCGAGGGCGGCGACCGGATGGTACGAGCATGGCCGCGGTGTCTCGGGCCGTAAAAAATAAGAAGGAGCCAGTATTTCTTATGTGCGTCAAATAATTTATAAATATTAAATTTTGAAAAAAATACATTTAGAAAAATTCTTTTTTCGTTCCTGTAGCTTCTTTACCTCCTACAGGTGTACCTCTTAAAATATTTCGTGTATGAATAGATACACCTTATATACATCATTATAATTCGTAACGTTTTACCACTCACTAATTTTGTGCCAATATTTTTCTCGTCTGTGCGAGTGTAATTCATTTAAAAATTCTTTTTTTTTAATTTACCTTTTTTAATTCTTTTTTATTTCTTTAATTCCAGGTTAGAACCAGAGAAGTTTGACATGATAAATGTAAGTATTTAAAATAAGAATGAATGAAATTTTTTGCCGGTATTTGTAGGTATTGAAATACAAGAAAAAAAACACAATCATGTGGTCATTTGTCATCATAATTGTTTGCTCCACCGTTCGACGTCATCACGTCAGCGCCGGCTGTCGCTGAAAACCAGCGCTGGGGCTCTGTCTCGCATAGGGTCACAGCATTATACTGAGCGATGGCCGTTTTGCGTGTATGTGACGCATGTTTTCCCCCAGCTTTTTTATATTTTTGTTCTTTCTTTGCGTCATTATCGCAAATAAACGTATTTTCTTTCTTTCAGTCTATGTTAATTCAGTCGACTTTCGACGGACGTAACAATATGCAATGGATTTTCAACGTTCTGCTTAGCGCCGAGAGTAGAAAATCGAACAGTATGTCTTTTCGAAGAGCTGAGATGCACTCTGTAGGATTCTCAATCCTCAGTTCAATTACCTAGAGATGAAAATCCAGTGCACGATAAAATATCACGATATTAAATAAATTTATAAGTAAACTATTTTGCTAAACAAATTTACATATATTTTACATTGGCCCCAAACTAGGCAAGCCTGTATCTTGGGCACCAATCTGGACGGTTAAACATTTAAACATTTATTTTAAAATCATGTTTTGATATAAAAGCTAAATATGTACTAAAAACTAAAGATACAAATAAAAATTAAAGAAAACAAAAACATTTCGAGAATAAAAGAAAATTACAAAACTAGGAAAAAAACGCTATTAATTAAATGAGTGTGAGTGCGTGATCATGTGATGGTGAGTTTGAGTGTGTTTAATGGTGAGTATATGTGTGTGAGACGAAAACGTGAGATATTATTAAAACAGTAGGTATAACTTATGAACTAGGTAACTAGAATTATAATTTCTCTCATTAAAGCACTCTAAGCCCGTCCCGGCTGTCTTTCGTAGATCTTAGACAGTCGTTACGGGTCGTCAGAAGCCCGAAAGTCTGACAACCAGTCTTAACAAGAGGTATCGTATTACCCAGTAACTAGGTTGTAGAGGTCAGATAGGCAGTCGCTCCATGTAAAATACTGGTACTCAGCTGCTTCCGGTTAGGCTGGAAGCCGACCCCAACATAGTTGGGAAAAGGCTAGGCACCCAGGGCTTTCCACCTCTCTCCTACTTGACCTTGCTTTTCCCTAATAGGATCCATAATTGTGAAAAGAAAAGAAAAAATGAAAGAAAATACGTCTATTTGCGGCAAACATGACGCACAAAAAGACTTGAAGTATACAAAAATAAAAAATAAGCTGTGGGAAAACATGCGTCACATCCACACAAAACGGCCAGAACTCAGCATAATGCTGTGACCCTATACGAGACAGAGTCCCAGCGCTGATTTTTAGTGACAGCCGACGCTGACGTGATGTCGTCGTTGACGTCGTCGTGTGACTTATATAATTATTTATCTTCCAACTATTGTGGAGTCATTTTAATAGGTAACATTTGACGTCTGTCAGTTCATATGAAAGCAAATCGTAAAATTACTCGTATCGGTCATTATTACAATAAATATGTAATCGTAATTGAAAAAAGTTAAGCAATTGTGCAGTTCTAACAAAACGAAAAAATATATTATTTTATGCCCGCCGTTACAAGGTTACGTTGTTGAATTTTGATGAATTGTCAAATGTTACCTATTAAAATGACTCACAATATGTACGTTATGGTACGCCTTAAAGAATTGAGAATTGATATTTTAACATCCGCGCGAACGTAGTCCTATGAAGACATCTACTTCAACCAAAAAATTAATATCAAAATAATGAAATGTTTATTTATTTAATATACCGTGTGTACGAAAATAACCGACCTACCTTCGGGCTATAATAGACAGAAGCACAAAAGAAAAGACACGACAATAATTTGTAACAAAAGGTATGTTTTTCTTTCAGAATACAATATTGCCTGAAGCTGTAAAGTTTTGGGAGCAAGCTTTAAAAGTAAGAAAAACGGGCGGACCCATCAAGTTAAATCGGTAAGTCGATAATGGTATTTAATAACGGTGTTTTATGATACCTGTGTATTTCTAAAACGTGGTCACTTACTATGGGCCTACCTAGAAGGCTAAAAGTCACCCTAATTGGCAAGTAAGGGGGAACTCTAGCAGCATGTTGGCGCTCGCGGAAATGGTCTTTTTTTTTGTTAATCGGAAATCATCAAATGTCGTCTCCCGCTCTGAGTGGAGCGGGAGGGCGTGTCAGACTTTTACTGACTAAAACCCACCCGCGTTTCTTCAGTTGCCTATATACCAGGGCCACGGTAACTCTTTAGAATAGATCTCGCGACCCTGGCAGATGCTTGGATACTCCCTACGTGATCGGATCAAAAATGAAGAGATCCGCAGGAGAACCGAGGCAGCTGACATAGCCCGAAGAATTGCCAAACTTAAGTGGGTAGGGCACATTGCACGTAGAACAGATGGCTCGTTCTGGAGTGGCGACCGCGTACCGAAAGGCATAGAGTTCGGCCTCCAACAAGGTAGACCAATAACTTTGTTTAGGTCCCAGGAATCTGCTGGATGCGGGAAGCACGGAATCGTTCGAACTGACGGAGCTTGGGTGACGCCTAAGTCTAGCAGTGGACCTCTTTCGGCTGAAATAATGGATGATGTATTTCAACAGGGCTTCTCTCATTGTGATCATTCGTCCAAGATTTTGCTGGCTACCGTAGCACATTCACCTTTATAATCCACCTTTATTGTACCCACTGTGGGGACACAGGCCTCCTCGCAGTGAGAGGGAGTGGGCCTTAATCCACCACGCGGACCCAGTGCGGGTTGGTAGATGTCACATGTCTTCGAATTTTTGGTTCTTGGACGTGCCGGTTTCCTCACGATGTTTTCTTTCACCGTTTTGAGAGCAGTGGTGATGAAATTATTTACACAAAGTAAAGCGCCTGCCAGGGTTCGAACCCACGACCTACAACTCGTGCCGGCCGATACCACTGGGCCACCATTGCTCACATTCACCTTAACAGGATCAAACCATCTAAGAATATCTTTTCAAATTTTATCAATACATAATTTGCAGGTCTGTTAATAAAACAAACCAAATACCGCTAAAATATATATATTTTATAATACACTTAGTATGTACATAACATCACAAACATGATAAAATATAATAAAAATATACAAATTATTCTTAAATTAGATAAGTCGAGACTAAGTCTGATAGATTGTCACATAATAATTTACTATTTATCTTGACACAAATCTTCAATTTATTATAGGAATAGACAAACAAGTTTTTTTTTTGTAAACGTTCATTTTTGTATACTAGTTGTCGCCTAGTGGTTGACCGTCATACATTTAAATTATTATAATTATAGTTTTATGACATTATTATAATTATTATTTGACATATTGTTTGACATTGAGTAAGAGTCACCGACATTAAAAAATAATATTAATCTCTTCTTAGTTTGATCACAGACTTTAACCATATAGATATGTGTGTCAATTGCGTGTACTTAGTGTTTTTACTAATTAGATAAGTCTTTATTTGCTTTAAATAAAGTTGTTACAGTTTGGTTTTGATATAACGTCCACATGTTTAGCGATACAAAAATTGTATGAATTGCAAGCAAAATAATTTATACACGATATAAATATGAACTAAACAATGTAAATGCAGATTACTTGGTACCTAATACAATGATAGTCATTTACATTTTCTTTAATACATGTTTATACATATGTTACAACATATTTATTTTTTCAAGTCAAAGAAATCTTTGCTGTCATCAAAGTTATGTCCATTCAGCCATTTTTATAAATGGTTTTTAAATGAGTTTGTAATATTAATTAATTTTAGTTCGTTTAGTATTTAATGCAAAAAAACACATATTTATCATATAATATAAATATATTATTTAAAAGGGTCGATTCGCCCATTTCAAGTAAATATGTGCGAATTGACTAATTAGCCGTCCATTTTTGTTTTGAGATATATTGTGAAGTCCTTTCACAGTTGTTTTATTTATGATTTTACGTCCCAGTGATCTTTATTCTCGTTGGACTAATGTTGCTGTTTGCTTGCTGTCAGAGATAAAAATACTGTGAAAAAACAAGACATCTTTTGACATAACATTACTTTTTATACTCTTTACTTTCTATTCTATATACCCTCATTTGGATTGTTATTTATTTTTAGGTAATTTTTATTTAAATACATGAAAAGTACAATTATTTCTTCTTATTGATATATAATTTAAATGTAACATTTATGGTAACAGCCGGTTCCAAAGACCCATTTTGCTGTTCATATTAACCATGGTACGATAGTTTACGTATTTTAAAAAGAACATACAGAATGGCAAATGAACAGTTGAAGACAACAAACAGCCAATGGAAACCGGCTTAAACAAGTGCTAAGTACAGTCTTAAGTTACGTAATTAACTTTATGACCCACGATCGGAGTCTCATAACCAATAAGTTTAAAACAATAAGGACAATAATGATTCTTGTATTTAAAGTAGTCTGCTAAATAAACTATTATCGCGAACGGCATACTGAAACAGAAAAAATAGGTTTATAAGTGACAGCAATAAAAATAAACTACATATACATATTTTAAAATCCGTAGTGCTATTCTATAAACTTCACTTGAAAAGTTTCTAAGTCAATTCGCACAAATTTAATCGACCGAATCGGGTGAATCGACACTTATGGGCCGACTCGCATGAAGGCAATTTATGTACGTACTAGGCGATTGGCACGGTTTGAATCAGTGGTGGCTCAGTGATAATATTTTACTTATGCCCCGACTTACGAATTGTAGGTCGCGGGTTTGAACCCAGGCAGGCGCTTCTCTTTGTGAAATAATTTCATCACCATTCCTCTCAAAACGGTGAAAGAAAACATCGTGAGGAAAACGGTATGTCTTAGAACCAAAAATTCGAAGACATGTGAAATCTACCAACCCGCACTGGGCCCACATTGTGTTGCGTTCTCACCGAGAGCAGGCCTGTATCCTAGCAATGGGAACATTATAGGCTGCTAATGAACGCATGTACTTGCTGCGGAACCTTTTCTCATAACTTTACTACTTAATTTACAAAACGTGATAATTGCCTAATACGTATTTCAGGAGAAATCGATTTGCATACACATAAATTAACTTTGTGCGAGCTACCTATAGAAAATCAAACATTATTTAAATATGTCAATTCGCCCGATTCGGTCGATTAACTTTGTGCGAATGAACTAATAAGCCGATTGCAACCTCGGCAATTGTAGACTGCACAAAATTCGAATGCACACTCATTTGTTTTTAAAATAGCGGATTCACAAAGGGTAGCCGTTCGAATTTTGAAGTGATGTTTAGAGAATAGCACTATAGCCGGCCTATTCTATAAAAATCTCACAGTGGAAACCCAGGTCAAAGTTTGAGTCGCGGAATTGTTCGAAAGAGTTACCGTGGCCCTGGCATAGGCAACTGAAGGAACACGGGTGGGTTTTAGTCAAGTCTGACACAACTTTCCGCTCCACCCGGAGCAGGAGATGTTATTTGATAATTTCCCATACATAAAAAAATGGTGAAAGTTCGAAGTGAGATGTCAATTGTGTCATTCCCAAGCATCACGTGCTCACCTCAGCAAAGTTTTACTTTACAGACTTCAAAAAGGACGAGGTTTTCAATTCCTCAGTATGTTTTTTTTTTTGTAAATATATTATCAGCGATATCTCCGGCAGTTGTAGATCGAATTCGAAATTTCTTTTCTAATTGGATAGAATAGGCCTCAGGGGTGGTCCTAAAAACATTTTATAAATTTTGCTTGGGTATTTTTTGCATTAGCTTCCATAATGTTTTTAATCTACTTTGTATCTTGACAAAGAATGACCGTTTTACAAAAAAATAACCGACTCCCAAAATAATACTATAAAGAGAAAAATACATTTAATTCCGAAGTCGGTGGCATAAAACTGAAACACGGATCCTGTTTTTGTTTGTTGTTGTAAGTCGTTTTTGTTGTTGTAATATTTTTACTTTTATCCCCGTGAGATTTTTATACAATAGACCGGTTGTTTGTGTATTTATGTCATAATCTTTTTACTTACAAAATGAGGAAGACAAGACAAGCGACAAAATGTGTCATTTTGCCGGTCTCCTTGTGCACGATGGTGTGGACTCTGGTGCCACAGTGATGGCAAATCAGGTTCTTCTGGTCAATGTTCTGATGATTTACCACAGGCCTAGTCAAAGGCACAGGCATAGGCATAGGGGTCACTTGGGTAACCATAGGCCTATTCATTGGGCTGACTGGTTCTGCAAAAAGAAAATTTTCTGATAGTAGCATAGAATACACATAGTTTGAATACACATACACGGATTGAAAGAATATGCTTCAGAAAGAGCACCGAAAAGATTGAAAGAAAGAAAGAAAGATAATAAATTAATATTCTTTCAATCCGACCTTTGTGTATTCTAATATAAATAGGTCGGATTGAAAGAATATGTGCTAAAGAAAAAGCAGTAAAAAGATTGAATGAAAGAAAGAAAATAAATTAATATGTCCCAGGATAAGGCACGCAATATTCCCGCAAAAAAGAAAATTTAAAATAATATTGTGTGTCTCACGGATGCGCCAAATAGGCCCAGTTCAGCAAAAATGCCAGACAATTAGTTCCTGACGCTGATCATTCCGATACTGCCCATCCCTTGTTGTCCCCTACCAGCGATGCCCTAATCCGTGGTCCGTACCCCACAGGGGGTGCCCATAGCGATTAGTCGCTCTAGTTTTAATATTTATAATATAAAATCTGAAATCGCCATCCTGTCTTGAGAAAGCGTAATTAAAAAATCAAAAGTCATTTATTCAAAATATAATACAACTGAGGATCAGCACTTTTCGAACGTCAAAATTACATAAGACAGTCCCCCGGCACGCTCGCACTTCATCACTTCCTAGTGCTTTAGCTGGGACCAAGAAGTGGCGCAACAAACTGTCCAGCAGATGAGGGATAATGATCGTCAGCCAGGGTCGCGAGATTAGTTCGAAAGCGGTACCGTAGCCCTGGCATATGGGCAACTGAAGGAACACAGGTGGGTTTTAATCAGTAACAGTCTGACACACCCTTCCGCTTCACCCAGAGCGGAGGACGTCATTTGATGATTTTCCACCCACAAAGAAAAAAGGGATAATGATCAGCTAGTACCTTCTCTATAACAGAATAGACCTTTGCTCTATAGGAAGACAAGAATAGACTGGTGTTGTTGTCAAAAGTTGAGGGTTCTGCTTTTAGGATACTGGCTTAAAACGGGGTAAAGAATAATATTTCCTTTTTCAAAATTATATGTACTTTCTACCGAAAAAGGAAAGTATAGAGTATGAATGTTTATGGCTATAAGAGTAGAGGAAAAACAAAGAAACGATGGATGGACTGTGTGAATTATGATATGGATAGAAAGGGGATGGGCATTGAGATGACGACTAATAGAGAAGTGTGGAAGAGAAAGACATGTTGCGCCGACCACAAATAAATTGGAATAAGGGTAGGAGAATGTTGATATGTACTTTCTGAGTTCCTCTTGGTCACCACTGACAAAAAACATCGTGAGGAAATCTAAATCTTAAAGAAAAAATAATTGGCCCACACCACGCATTTGGCTGGCGTGGTAATCGATGTTCTTGAGTTCTCTGTAAGAAAAGACGCCTTTGCCCTGTAGTGGGACTTTAACTGGCTAATATTATAGTAGTGTTTTTTTTTTGGGAAGTGATACTTATTTCTTCTGTCAAACAGTGTTCTTTATTCCGGATTAAAAACTGTTGCCTGAGGCCATTTACTTAGTCTTTTCTTTGGATCAGCAAAATTACATACAAAAATATTTATATTAGAAAAATGTTTAAATATTTAATATTGAAATATCATTTATTTATATTTAAAATATTTAGTATTAAAATATCATTTTTTTAAGAGCATTTAAATATTTAGTATTAAAATATCATTATTTATGAGCGTTTAAATATTTAGTATTAAAATATCATTTATTTAAGAGCGTTTAAATATTTAGTATTAAAATATCATTTATTTGTGAGCTAATTCTTTGACAGTTATGAGCACTTTCTTCTTTCTTCGCCGACTGGTCTAGAGAATCGTGCACCAACTTGGACAGCCTCCGTTATCATCTTGTGCGACAGGGGTCATAGGTGTGCCTATTAAATTAAAAGAAAAAGCTTTCGTGTATTTGGCAGTCGGTGGGGACAACCTCAGAGGAACAACTAACATAGATATCTTCTTAGCTGACGTCAATCATAGACATGTTTGTTCCGGTTCACTGTTATCATCATCCCAAATTGTAGAAGGTTCACGGTCTTGTCAAAATTAGATAAATGTCATATTTCAACTATTTAACCAAATCTGCACGGCGATCCACAACCATTCGATACGCTACCGAATCGAAACGAATATAAAAAAGCAAAAGCAAGCCTAGCAAGCAAGCAAACAGCCAAACAAGCCGGAAATGTTTTCAGTTTAAAATCAAATAAAAAATTGCTATTCTTCCGAGAGCTGTTTGCTGTCGGTGGCAAGGGAAATTAGGTTATCGTAATCTGCCATTTTCGATACGATACCCTGTCGAATGCTTGTGAAAGGCCATGCTGTACAAAAAAGCTATAGAGGTTTTTTTTTAAATCCTTTCTTTAGGACATCGAGTTCGTCTTGGTGTTTTCTGAGGGTCGCTACTGTAGATACTCTAAATTTTGTCTGGCAGCAGTTACTGAGGTCGGCAATGGCGCTTACAATATTCTCAATTTAAACGTTATCCGATCACAAAAGAGAAACCTCCTTTTAACTCACAGGATGTTCCATAAGAAAGATAAAGACGAATATATTGCAGTCACCTCCGAGCCCTTCTATGTTAGTTATTTCTCTAAGGGTGTTAGATAGGGAGTGCTGGATAAAAGAACACAAAATTCTTACCATTTACAATGACTTGTGTCCTTGGCGGTTGAGGAACTTCCACTGCCCTCGGAGTATCCACTCTTGGCGGTTCCCTCACATCTCTTGCTTGTCTTTCATCCACTTCAGTATACGCTGGAGGTGGTTCTGGGAACTCAGATACGGGTATTGGTGATATAGGGAAGCCATCAGCGCCATCACTGCCGCCGTATACTTGACTTTCCTTCGACATAAAACTTGGTACTGCTGATGTTTGTCTGGAGGACGATGCCCCGGATTGCGAGCCTGAAAAAGCGAAGAATTTAGTTTTCTAACAACACAACAGAATTCCCCGATGAGACAGAACTGTAGAAGTAGAAAAATCTACATATAAACAGCTACATAAGTCATGGGACTTTTGGCGACTTTAGAGCATGAATCTAACATCTCATGAAAGGCTAGCATATACACATGCAAACACATTGTGTTGATGTTTACTTCACCGTTTTGAGAGCAGGGTGATGAAATAATTTACACAATGTAACTTTTTCGGCTGTTTTCACTGGGTCACTCTTCTCAAGCCTTATTGATTTGAATATAAACTTACTAGATCCAGAAGCGCCAGCTAAGTTCAAAGTGCTTGGCCTAGTTGGGATAGGTCGAGCGTTCTGGTACTGCGGGACATACGCTGAAGTCGATCCTGACTCTGAGGATCCTCCTGACATCTCGTCATCTTTCGGCATGTCGATCCTACGGTTCTCAAAAGGGTCGTACATTATTGTGTCCTGAAAAAAAGGAGTTCTTTCTTTACCTTACAAATATGTAGGAAAAATAACAGGAATTGTTTAACTGTCACAAAAAAAGCAGCATCAGTATATAAAAGAGTTAACTGAAATGTCAATTAGTGAAACAAAACACACTATAGGAAAAACACGCTTGGGATTTCTCCAACGATATGTCGTAGGAGAAATCCGAAGCGTGTTAACCTAAACAATAAATAAACCAGCTTAGTATGAATTGAAACGTCAATCAACTCAGCCTATCACACTCCACTGCTGGACATAGTCGTCTCCCATGCTGCGCCACAACATCTTGTCCTCCGCCTTCCGCATCCAGTCTGTCCCAGCCACCATTTTGAGGTCGTCGGTCCATCTAGCTGAGGGGCGTCCCACACTACGATTGCCGATACGCGGTCTCCACTTCAAGACTCGTTTACTCCATCGACCATCGGTCCTTCGACAAACATGTCCAGCCCACTGCCACTCCAACCTGCTTACGCTGCAAGCTATATCGGTAACTCCAGTTCTTTTGCGGATTACTTCGTTTCTGATCTGATTTAAAAACACTTACATACGGGGAATAAAGAGGAAACCTGAGTGCCAGCAGTCTGATCATTACATTGCTGGGACTCAGAACTCCTGGCTGATTAAAGCAGCAGTATTTACCTGAACAAACTCCGGTTCATCATCGTCCGGAGTGGTAATAATACTCCTCGATACCTCACTCCCAGCCTCTGGTAGGTCAATGTAGACTACTGGGTTCTCATCTATATCCCTTTTTGGAGGAACTGTGTCATCATTACTAGGAGTTTGTGATCGCTGAGCCTGGAAATATTAAACATAACTAGGATGAGTCAATATGTATTTTAAATTCACAATATAAGGTGTATCTTGAATAGATCACACGAAATATTTTAAGAGTTTCACCTGTAGGTGGTAAAGAAGCTATAGAAGCAAAAAGATTTTTTTTTATCTAAGTGTTTTTGAATTTTCGTAATTATTGTAATTTTAAAACTGCTTGAGACGTTTTGCATAAAACATTTACTCCAAATTCTATGAATGGCCCGCCGGACGCTGTGAGGGCGGCGACCGGACGGCACGAGCATGGCCGCGCTGTCTCGGGCCGTAAGAAATAAGTAGGAGCCAGTATTTCTTATGTGCACGATGCAAAAAAAAAACAAAGCGAATGATAACTGTCATTTCGACAACTAACACAACATTTTTAAAGCATTGTGTTGCCAAATAAAAAAAAAGATAATTGTATCGATACATATGGAATCGATTATTGTTTTATAAGTTCTTCACGTATAATGCACTCTCCAGTTTATCATTTTGAAGTCTTTAATAATTTATATCGTATATTAGTATTTTTTTTAAATAATGCGATTGAATGAAAACGGCGTTAAATACAGTGGAGAGATTACCCTACACTTTAAATCGATTTGAATTTATTGTTAATGCAATTTTTGTTTGGCAACACTGAAGTCAAATTCAAAGCCAAAGATTTGGTCAAATCATAACAAATACCAAACAAAAAGATTTTTTACAGTGCATATTCACACAAAGTTATTAGCATCAGATATTTACTAAAATAGAATTAAAATTATTGGTAAATTAAATTTTTGTGTAGCAGCGTGTTTAAAAATGGCCAGGTCTGGACAATTCCCTTTATTTCGTGGCTGTAGTTTCCTTACCACCTACAGGTGTACCTCTTAAAATATTTCGTGTATGAATAGATACACCTTATATAAGTATGTTTATCAGTTGTCTGGTTGCCATAGTACAGGCTCTGCCTAGTTTGGGATCAGATAAAGGTGTGTTGGTTGTCCTAAGATATTATAGACCACGCGGAACAAAAGCTTATAATAATTGTTATTTACCTGTGAGCTATTGCCGCTGAACCCACCACTGCTAGCCCCTGGACTCATGGAACCAGAAACATCGTTGAACACAGGGTTTACGTAAGGATAACCTCGGTAGCCTGGGTAACCTCTGTCCTGGCTTGAGGCCTGCGTTGTGTGAAACAAAAGATTAAGGGCTGATTCTTTCAACGCCTGCTGATCAATTCTGTAAGCTTTAAATGACCTGTCAATAGTGACGATCTCTAAGAGCTAACACATTTTTCTTTGTAAGTTTTCATGGTAAAAAAGTTACAGAATGGACCGCCTGATGTATTGGCATACGCACTGAAGGAACACGGGTGGGTTTTAGTCAGTAAAAGTCTGACACCCCCTCCCGCTTCGCCCTGAGTGGGAGACGTCATTTGATGATTTCCCACCGCAAAAAAAGCTGTCTTGATACATATGATTTTTTTTTTGGATATTTGCAAATTCTATTTTGACGGTAGTTTTTCTGATTCATTTCTTTACACTTTCCTCTGATACTTTTGGAACAGACTGTAAGTAGAGTGTTATCCCCTCAAAATGTTGAACTTTGCAGAATAGAATTTATTTCTTGCACGAGTTTTTTCATCACATATCGCCATTTAGATTGAAGAGGGACTTTGTGAAAATTTGTTTTTCAAATTCTAAATTGGTGTGCTGTTATGATTCAATTAATTAATCTTCCTCGAAAGGCTCCCGACAATGTTGGGGTGCGCCTGAGTACCAGTATTTTACCTGGACCAACTCTACAACTAAGTTACTAAGTAACACGATACGCCTTAGTGTGACTGATGGTCAGACTTTGTGCTATAATAATAATAATATTCCACAACTATCACACAACGCCATCTAGTCCCAAGCTAAGCAGAGCTTGTGTTATGGGTACTAGACAACTGATAAACATACTTATATATTTCTAAATACATACATATTATAGATAAATTACACCCAGACACAGAACAAATGATCGTGCTCATCACACAAACATTTGTCCTGGGTGGGAATCGAACCCACGACCTCCGGCATAGCAGTCAGGGTCACTAACCACTAGACCAACAGGCCTGTCAAAATGCCTGTCATAATGATTATTATACATACACTAGCTGACCGTACAGACGTTGTCCTGTTTCCTAGAACTCGATAGCAGCGCCACCTACCGGGTCCAGTAGTGAATCTAACCCATCCAGGGTGCCACCCAAACGCATACAAAAAAATTCATTCAAAACGGTCTAGCCGTTTAGGAGGAGTTCAGTGACATACACACGTACAGTACAATTATATAAGATATTCTATTTATTAGACAGAGCAGTGGTGGCCCAGTGGTATCAGCCCCGACTTACGAGTTCGAGGTTGTGGGTTCGAACCCAGACAGGCGTTTTACTTTGTGTAAATTATTTCATCACCACTGCTCTCAAAAAACGGTGAAGGAAAACATCGTGAGGAAACCGGTGTGTCCTAGAACCAAAAATTCGAAGACATGTGACATCTACTAACCCGTACTGGGTCTGGTTCGTAGATTACGGCCCACTTCCTCCTACCGAAAGGAGATGTTTACATATTCTATCTATGTATACATCTAAGACTGATGAACACATACCTGTGAACTACTTCCACCTCCACTGCTAGATGCTGGGCTCAAGACACTCGGCCCATCTTGCGCGGGCTTTCTGGGCAGGTTGGCCCACCGTGACGCCGCCTGAGCGTCGATACTGGGCACGTCGTGGACCACAGGGTTTACGTAGGGATAGCCCTGGTATCCTGGGTAGCCGTAGCGGCCTTGGCTTGAGGACTGCATTGTCTGAAAAGATAATGACGGTCAAACGAAGTTCTATAACGCGGTTTGCGGTAGTATTATAAAAACTTAAAGTATTATTAAAGGTAGTATTATTAAAAAAACAATTAAATTTTTGTTAAAAAGTTAAGCTATTGCATAGCTTCTATCGAGGGCCTTGAGCGCGGGGACCGAATCCAGAAATTCCGTAACGAAAAAAAACCTCACGCTCCCCACTCCGGGCACGGAGGTGTGGCTTGAAGGCCGTGCATTGTCTAACGTCGTTTCTTTTCGGCAGTCTTCGACACGGTGTTTGTGTGCGTGCAACTAGCCGTATTGTACGACTCTACGAAGCTCGCACGAATCGAGACGAGCTGCTCCGAAATCGGACGAATACATAAGCAGCTGTTTATGAGAAAGTATATAGGTGTATAGGTATTTATGTACAACAGTAAATAGCTGTACTTGTAAAATTTGTGTATAAAGTGTTTGTATTATTTGTCATCGGTTGCTAGGTAAAAACCCAAAATATTTATCGTCTTGTTATTTGTCATCGGTTACTTGGTAACAAACCAGGCCATAGAGTATTATGGGCATGGAGTACTAGTCCTTTTGTGCGGTGGCAAAACTAGGTACTAAAGTTTACTTATCAAATTTTGCGGTGGCAATCATATGTACTAACCTTTATGCTTTAGTTCCAAATTTTACCACCAAAAATAAGTTTTCCTACGTTTTTTTTTAATATCAAAGAAAAAGAAATACTGCATAAATAAAATAAATAAATAATTATAATTGCATAAGTTGATACAAAATGCTATGCATTAGCTTTACCGCGGCAGTCCCCGAGTGCCACACGTCTTTTTTTTTTATCATTTTTTGTGGCTTTAATGTACTAATAATACTTGGCAAGGTATACCCTATCCAACACAAAAAGAATTATCAAAATCGGACTACTCTGTATAAAGTTATGCGTGGTTATACATTACAATCAGTGAGTGAACTATCAATCATCCCCTGTTTTTCGACCCTTAGGGTTCGATTTTGTTTTTCAAATTTATATGGGACCACCTTGGGAGTATACCCTTTCCAATAGAAGAAGAATTGTTACAATCGGACCACTATGTAAAAAATTGTGAGTGTCAGCGAGTGAACAATCAATCATCCCCTGTTTTCCAACCCTTAGAGTTCGATTTTGTTTTCCAAATTTATATGGGACCACCTTGGGAGTATGCCCTTTCCAATAAAAGAAGAATTGTCACAATCGGACCACTATGTAAAAAGTTATGCGTGGTCATACATAAAAAAAAAAAATATATGTACGCGTCGAAAGAACCTCCTCCGTTTTTTTCGTCGGTTGAAAAAGAAAACTAACTGCGTAAGACACTATCAATCAGAATCTGAATTATTTTCAAGGTTATTGCTAATTGCTTCTTATATTCTGGTAGAATACGTCAAAGTAAAAATGGCGGCTACGAAAATATAAAGGTGATTAGGTAGCAATAAAAACTATTAAATTCCGTCTTCGGTATACATATTTAACGATCGGGCGCATCACTACCTATAATATGTCGTAGTCTGTGCCCGCCACTAAGAGCCGAGACCACCGCAGCCTTGGCTGAGATGCCACGTAGATGAACGCGTTTATGTGAGTGTGTCATTTCGACCGTTTCTTCGTAGTTTTCGTACCGTTATCACTCCAGACCATATTTCGGGTGTGTAATGTTTGGCATAATAACAAATGCTCTAATTTCACTTGAACTAACGTTCATATGACATAATTTTCATATGACATAATATCAAATGACATAAATTCATATGACCGAATGTTTCATATCATATAATATTCATTTAACATAATAACATTTAGTATAACGTTCATTTTATATAATTTTCAACCGACGAAAAAAAACGGAGGAGGTTATCAATTCGACGCGTATATTTTTTTTTTTTTTTTTTTTTATGTATGACCACGCATAACTTTTTACATAGTGGTCCGATTGTAACAATTCTTCTTCTATTGGAAAGGGTATACTCCCAAGGTGGTCCCATATAAATTTGGAAAACAAAATCGAACCCTAAGGGTCGGAAAACAGGGGATGATTGATTGTTCACTCACTGATTGTAATGTATAACCAAGCATAACTTTATACAGAGTAGTCCGATTTTGATAATTCTTTTTGTGTTGGATAGGGTATACCTTGCCAAGTATTATTAGTAAATTAAAGCCACGAAAAAAATATAAAATAAAAACTTTTTAACAAAAAATTAAACCGCCGAAAAACTGAAAAGCATAAAATAATAAACCTTAAAATTTTGAGTCGGCGCTGAAAAACCAATGAACAAGGATCACTCAAAGCGCCGACTCATAATTTTAAGGTTTATTATTTTATGCTTTTCAGTTTTTCGGCGGTTTAATTTTTTGTTAAAAAGTTTTCAATATGTATAATATTCTTTTAATATAACGTTCATTTCACCTAATATTCTTTTGACCTAAAATTCATGTTTAATGGTCCACGACCACACATGGACACGACCCCGCCATCCCCTTCTAACCTAACCTATCCGAGTCGGGCTGCCCTAAAGTCCAGATTGCTTCCAGTTTCTCCCGGTAACAATAGTTGAGGGTGGCAGGTGTATATGGTATAAAGTGAATTAATGTTAATGCGATGCATTTTTGCTAGCACCATACTAGCAGGCGTTTAAAATCGTATCAGATTTTCTAAAATATATTAAAAGCTACTTAGAGATTATGAATATTATAGTAAATGAATAATATGCTAAATGAATATTAGGTAAAATGAAATTAAATCAACAATTCATTATGTCAACTGATCGTTATGTTAAACAAAATTATGTTAACTGAAATTATGTGAAATGAACGTTAGATATTTTGTTATTATGTCAATCGTTATACACCCATTTCGGCCATAGCGGCCAATCTCAACGGAGGCTAGCCATTGGCACGGGAGATATTATAGTGCAGGCGTGTGTGCGCAGCCACAGGGGCACTCACTGTTCCCTCACTCTCATAGTCCGATGGGACGGCAATCCGACACGACCGGAGAGAGATAAGGCGTGGGACCAACGGCGACACGTGCGCACCGTAGCACGGGGTATCACACCGCCAACTATCAAACTCCGGGCTGTTACTAATCAACTTTATGTTCTAGAGTATAAAGTTGGAAATCTATTAAAGATTACAGAGCATTTTCGCTCGTACCGGTGCTTAACACTCCGTAATCTGTAATAGATTTTCAACTTTATGCTATAGGGTTTAAAGTTGAAAATCTATTAACGACTACTGAGCGTTAACGTTTATCGTTTGGTAGCGATGGCCATTTGTCTAGGCCTCCTGGGAATCGAAACTAGAATCCTAGGCTCAGCAGTCACGCTTCCGACCACGAGATTAACGGAGCAGTTAGTCAATAATTATGCTGAGTAGGAGCATTATCAACATCGCACATTAATATGACTTCCTTTGAGAATAATATTAGGTCTTTACCTATGAAATTGCCGTTCTGCAGTACTGGCCATTTCAAATCAAAATAATTTTTGTTTGTCTTTCAAATTAATTTTATTTCAAAAACATGGAATTCTTTTTCCAAAAGTAGTAATTTGTTTATTGATTAGTGTTACATTTTCATCGCATTTCAATCTTTTTCGTCATCATGGATACGTAAAAAATTCGAGTAATTATGGAATATGAGTACCGTCGTGGCAGGAACGCGGCAAAAGCGGCACACAACATCAACGTTTACGGAGCTAACACTACAAACCAACGCACCACCTGTTATTGGTTTGCTCGCTTCCGTTCTGGAAATATCGACCTGAAAAATGAACCTCGCGGTCGTCCGAAGACTTTGGCCGACAATGACGAATTAAAGGCGATTGTGGAAGCTGATGATACACAATCTACGGCTGAATTAGCAGCAGCTTTCGACGTTAGCGTCAAAACAATATTGTTCCATTTGCGTCAAATTGGCAAAGTAAAAAAGCTTGACAAATGGGTGCCCCACGAACTCAATGATCGCCAGCGCGAAGTACGCGTCGAGACGTGCATTGCACTGCTCAACAGACACACAAATGAAGGAATTTTGAACCGCATTGTTACTTGCGATGAAAAATGGATTCTGTTTGATAACCGCAAGCGCTCAGCAAGTTGGTTGGATCCTGGTTCAGCACCAATGCCCTAAACGAAAACTTACCCCTAGAAAAGTGATGGTCACTGTTTGATGGTCTAGCGCCGGTGTGATTCATCACAGCTTCTTACCAAACGGGGTGAGCATTACTGCAGATGTGTACTGTGACGAACTGAACTCAATGATGGAGAAGCTGGCACATCTCCAACCAGCACTGGTCAATCGCTACTCTCCGCTGCTCCTGCACGACAACGCGCGACCTCATACTGCACAGCAGACGGTCTCCAAGTTGCAAGAACTGGGGTTGGAAGCTCTCCGTCATCCGCCCTACTCACCAGACCTTGCGCCTACAGACTACTACTTTTTCCAGAATTTGGATAACTTCTTGGCGGGAAAAAAATTCAATACCCGAGAGGCAGTACAAAATGCCTTTGAAAAATTTGTAGCCTCCCGTCCAGCTGATTTTTTTAAGAAGGGCATCAATAAACTGCGACTGCGTTGGCAAAGATGCGCTGATTGCATGGGTGATTATTTCGATTAATACAAATAAAAAATTCGTTTATTTTTTTTCATACAAAACGGCATTTTCATAGGTAAAGACCTATTATATTCTCAATTTACATAAAAGCATTTTTATCTGAACCTAGAAATGGATGCATGCAATCTTGCTATATTTCTGTGCCAAGTTTTCAAGTGTTTTCGTCTATTCTGAGCCAAACTAATATTTTAGTTGCTGATATTTTAGCTATTGTTAAATGCGGTACCTTTATAAATAGATGCTACAATTTTTAATAATAATTATAGGTCATTTTATCCCAATGCTGGGCAAAGGCCACATGTCGTCAAAGATTTTAAACATACTCAGTATCATCCGTTCTGTTTGTTGCCGGACGTAACGAATAGCAGTATCCCATTTCTTCCCGTGGCTGTCGTAAAAGGCGACTAAGGGACTTACTAGACAATGAGCAGCAGCGTTCTCTACGCATTTTACCACCATACTGCGATCGTCAACTTGCCTGCCAAGCGTGGCGATTATGGCAACCTCCCCAACTTGGCGAGAGACCTATGTCTAGTGGTGGACGTTTTTCGGTTGAAACGACGAATCATTCTCATGTCCTTATACCAATTTTTTTGGGGTCGGTGCAACTTGTATTTTTCTAAACAACATGTTGTTATTTTAAACCTACTCAGTATGTTGTGAGACAACAAGGGGGGCAATCGTCGTAATTTTAAGAACGTCCACAGTCTGATCTTAGTATCAATCTGTCAAAAATACCGCGAGTTTCTATACATTTTTGACAAGTTTGGGGCTCCATTAATCACGTGAGGCTTGAAAGGGGGGAGGGGTTAAAAAAATCATGAAATATCACAAAGGGGTGTAGTAATATATCACGTGTATTTTTTTCTTTTTTAATTAGATGGTACTTATTCCCGTATTTTAAAAAAATCATAAAAAAATAGATTCTTTGTAGGTACTAAAAAATACACGTGGTATAGGGAGGGGGGGACTAGTCTTAAACCTCACTATGTATCACCATGGGGGAGGGGGGTTTCATAAATGCCAAAAAAAACATGACGTGATTAATGGACGGCTCCTTTTTGACATTTCATTGTCGCTGAGCTGAGACTGCGACTATATTTGAAACGTTTTAAATTACCAGAATTTCCCTTCGGATAGGTTTTGACCAACTTGTCTGCCAGATAATAACAGTAAAAATTCCGATTAATGTTTTTATTTGTCTATAACTGCCAGACAAATAGAAAAATAAAACAGATTAGTAATAAAATTTTGGATCAGATCATGACATTTGACTGTCGCCGAAGTGAGACTGTTACTAGATTTTGAACCCGTCTTGACCAAACGTGCAAAGGGTCTTTACCCGGCAGTGGGATAGACTAGTATTTGTTATTAGGTACAAAGTATCGTCAAATTGTGTGTTGATTACAAAGTACGTGTATTGATAAAAATTCCGATATTGAAATATTTTGTTTATGTAGGAAAGGAATGTTATCTAAGTTTATCAAATAATTTTATTAATTGATATCCGTAACAAGTCTTTTTTCATAAGCACGCCTGCGCTGTAGAGATTTGGTTACATTAATAAAACTTCTTAGGTTGAACTCATTTCTACATTAATATTTTAAACTAGCTTCTGCCCGCGACTTCGTCCGCGTCAAATTTTTGCTTCCCTGACCCTTCCCGTCGCATCGATTTGCCTGCTAGTTTTCGTCCATTTTTCGTTGCTGCTCGCTCCTTTTGAGTTATAGTGAGTCAACCTTAAAAGATAGACATATGCTCTCGCGACTTTTTTTTAGAACTTTTTAAAAGGAACAATTCCGTCATACATGATTTTTGCGTTACTTTAACCGTTTACGCAGCGCACGCAACGGAAACTCTCAAAAGGAATAAATTTTCCCCGTTTTTGCAACATTTTTCATTACTGCTGCGCTCCTCTTAGTTGTAGCGTGATGTTATATAGCCTATAGCCTCCCACGATAAATAGGCTACCCAACACAAAAAGAATTTTTCAATTCGGACCAGTAGTTCCTGAGATTAGCGCGTTCAATCAAACAAACAAACAAACAAACAAACTCTTCAGCTTTATAATATTATATAGTATAGATATGTAGAAGACGCACCTGAACTCTCTGAGAACATCCACCAATAAGGTCACTATATGTCCTCCCAGGGCGTTCCCTCCCGGCGTTTCCACTCACATCTGCCTTGTAAATACCTTTTGTAAGTCGCTCTTCTTTCATCCTCTCAACATGACCAAACCATCTAAGCATACTCTTTGAAATTTTTGTCACTACATCTTCTTTTAAACCGCACCGTTGTCTTATCACATCATTCCTCAGCCTATCATTCATAGTCACACCACACATGCTTCGCAGGGAACGCATTTCCACAGCATTAATTCTGATTTCATGCTTCTTTTGCCACATTCAACAAATCGGCGTGCGTGTATGACCAGATTGTATGAACGTAAACGAGCCAAAGGAGCATGTGAGGATCGTAGCAGGTGGCGTTCCGTAGTTTCTTCATATCCTTATGGGAAAATACTTGTTGAATGAAGCGTGTTTTTTAGTTTTTTTTAACTATTATTTATTTTTTAGGGTGTTTCGAATTTTGAGACGTATGTCAGCGTAGTTTGTGACGTATGTCAGCGTAGTTTTCGAAGACAGTTTTTTGCTGTCTTGGTAACCCTGGCAAGGATAATGGCACAAATTAATGAAATTATAGTATTGTCATCGGTCCTCGATAAGTCTACAGAGTTTAAATGAAATCTGGTCGTTTAAAGTGGGTCAAAATCGCGCTATAAGGAGTCGGTTACAAACAAACATACTAACATACAAGTGAAGCTAATATAAAGCGTGTAAAAAGGCGTCAGTTTATGTATGTATGTATGTAAAAGTGTGGGTGTGTGAAGATCGGTTGTTTAGGGGACTGTCTTATGTAATTTTGACGTTCAAAAAGTGCTGAATCTCAGGCTTAGAGTCAGCACTTTTTGAACGTCAAAATTTTAATAAGTAACTTTAGATTTTTAACCGACTTCAAAAAAAGGAGGAGGTTATCAATTCGTCTGTATTTTTTTTTTATGTTTGTTACATCATAACTTTTGACTGGGTGAACCGATTTTGATGATTCTGATGATGATTTTTATTTGAAAGCTGTTGCTTTCCGAATGGTCCCATTTTAATTTGGTTCCGTTTGGACAATGGGGTCCATGTGAAAACCATATAAGTCTTAAATTTACATTAAGGATTTGCATGACAAATGAACGAATAACGCGATTAGATTAGTGCGGGGTATCTACTGTAACTAAAAAGTTAAAAATAAAAACTTTTTACAAAAAAAAAAAACAACCGACTTCCTTAAAAAAAAAACACTACAAAGTCAAAAATAACTTTAATTTCGGAAGTCGGTGGCAAAAAACCTTTAATACAGATCCTAAGACACCGAATTCCGAAATTAAAGTTATTTTTGACTTTGTAGTGTTTTTTTTTTTAAGGAAGTCGGTTGTTTTTTTTTGTAAAAAGTTTTTATGAGTTTGTATGTAGGAGGTGTGGTGTTGGACGTAAAGAATATCACCATACCATTTCTTCACGTCGGTGTCGTAAGAGGGCGAGAGGGCGACTAAGGGACTTACTAGAGAATGGGCAGCAGCGTTCTCTATGCATTTTACCACCATACTGCGATCACCAACCTGCCTGCCAAGCGTAGCGATTATGGCAAATCCCCCCAAATTGCGGGAGGCTTATGTCCAGCAGTGGACGTCTTTCGGCTGAAATAAGGATGATGATGGTAATGTTGTCAACTAGTTTTATCTCAAAAACTAGAATTAGATTTGATAGCAGACTTAATTTGGGGGGTAAATCCTTTGAGTCATCATGTCACAAATCGGTAATCTTAAAACTTATCATATTCTCTACTCTGTGAATGGATCCGGAATTGGCTCACTGACTGACTAATAGACAAAGCATAGTAGTCTATGCTTTGTCTATTAGTCAGTCAGTGAGTCAGTGAGCCAATGAAGATAAAATACGACAAATAAAAAGTAAAAATATAAAATCTCGTCAAATAAAAAAAATAGGAGGCATCTTTTTAAATGTAACAATAGAGTCCTTTAATGCTTTCGAGTGCATGAGTTTAATAGTCAAAATTTCTTGTTTTTCAGTCTTTGTTAAAGTTTACTCTCGCACTCGTGTTTTTTGTTTTTAAAAAATTAACTTCCAACTTTTAGTTACTGAATTGAGCATTTCAAAATACAGAATTGACTATAGTCAATTCTTTATTTTTTCTTCTTTTCTTCTTTCAAGTAAAGGTAAAGAAACAAATAGGGTAGATAGATTTGTAATGATTAAATTACAAATCTGTCTACGTCATCATCATCATCATTCAGCCGAAACATGTCCACTGCTCCCCTAGGCCTCCCCCAATGTGGGAGGGGAGGTTGTTGTCATAATGGCCACGCTTGGCAGGCGGGTTGACGATCGCTGTATGGTGGTAAAATGCATAGAGAACGCTGCTGCCCATTCTCTAGTAAGTCCCCTAGTCGCCTCTTACGACATCCACGGTCCGTGGTATGTGGCTTGATATTATTTTACCTACACGCTATTTTTGTAACAAAAATAAGGAAAAGTTAAGGTGTTATTGTCACAGATAAATTAGCCAATTTGCTAAAAATTGAACTGTGAATCATACACATCCAAACAAAATGTATTTTTAGCTCTCATTATCAGTCATCATAGATTTTTTTTATCTTACACATGACAAATTTAGTTTACAGGCTGGCCTGGACATCGATACGTAAACTGTAACCAATATTCAGTACATGATGAACAAATCCCCGTTGAATATTTCGTCGGTAATAAAAAAAAATGCTTTTCGTTTCGACTATGTAGGTATTGCACCTTTTACACGCTTTATATTAGCTTCACTTGTATGTTTGTTTGTTTGTAACCGACTCCTTATAGCGCGATTTTGACCCACTTTAAACGACCAGATTTCATTCAGACTTTGCACACCTGTCAAAGACCGATGACAATGCAATAATTTCATTTTGTGCCATTATCCTTGCCAGGGTTACCAGGACAGAAAAAAAACTGTCTTCTAAAACTACGCTGACATATGTCTCAAAATTCGATACACCCTAAAAAATAGAAAAATGATATAAATAGAAATAATGGAAAAAAAGCGTGGGGTGCCTGATCATTAAAAATATACCTTAAAAAGCACCCCACGCTTTTTTTCCATTATTTTCTAATTTTTAGTTTGGTTTTCTATGAAAGCGTGTTTTTTTAGTTTTTTTTTTTAAACTATTATTTTCTATGTCACTGTTGTTCTACGCTAGGGGGGACTCATCCCGCCAGAGTCGCGGAATTGTTTGAAAGAGTAACCTTTGCCCTGGCACAGGCAACTGAAGGAACACGGGTGGGTTTTAGTCAGTAAAAGTCTGACACACCCTCCCGCTCCATCCAGAGCGGGAGACGTCATTTGATGACTTTCCGACCAAAAAAAAGATGTATTCTTGTTCGTCCCACTGCCGTCGCCCCGTCGGGAATTTAACGCTACGCTAACGGTCTAGTCTTATGTGCTGAATTCATAGTCCCGAGATCTACCAATCTGTAACATTCCACACTCTGTTGTAATTTGACCTTTGTTAACAAATAAAGCGTTATGATTCTGATTATGAAGGTTACAGTTTGCGTGTCAATATTCCTACCATCCTGTATATCGGCTTTTTAAGACTAGATCCAGAAGGCTTCCAAAAAGATCGTGATTGTATTTAATCTATTGATAAAAGATAAGTATCAAAAGAAAGCTAAAAACAGCCTTCAGAAAGGTCAGGTGCGTAGTACTCGCAACCGGCGTGTGTGTATGACCAGATGTATGAACGTAAACGAGGCAAAAGGATTATGTAAGGATGGTATCAGGTGGCGTTCTGTAGTTTTTGCCTACCTCCATGAGAAAATGGCGTGAGTTTATATATGTACTAGCTTTTGCCCGCGGCTTCGCTCGCGTGAAATTCGGGGTAGCACGGTTCCCCTTTCCTGATTTAGAACACAGAAGAGAATTCGGAACAGAATGATATTGTAATACGCTACTGTAGACGATATTATGTGTCTTTCCATTTGGGGATAGAATGTAAAGATTCTGGGCATTGGACACACGCGAACATGCTACATACAATTGTCCATGGGAAAAGCACGGCTTTTCTAAGTTCACCCCAGCCACCTAAAAAAAAAAAAAATAGCCTATGTCACTTTCCATCCCTTCAACTATCTCCACTTAAAAAATCACATCAATTCGTCGCTCCGTTTTGCCGTGAAAGACGGACAAATAGACACACACACTTTTCCATCTATACTAATATTATAAAGCTGAAGAGTTTGTTTGAACGCGCTAATCTCAGAAACTACTCGTCCGAATTGAAAAATTCTTTTTGTGTTGGGTAGCCCATTGATTGAGGAAGGCTATAGGCTATATAACATTACGTTTCGATCAAAATGAGCGGAGCAGCAACGAAAAATGTTCGAAAACTGGCAAACAGTTCGATGCGACGGGAAGGGTCAGGGATAGCAAAATTGGACGCGGACGAAGTCGCGGGCAGAAGCTAGTTTATAATATTAGTATGGATGTATTACAAAACCCTGTTTTTCGCGTCTTCGAAGTAGAGTTAAAATGTTTGGAGATTGGAATCATGTTGACTTTACGTCCAAAGATTGGGCCTCGTATTTTAAAATAATGCTCAATCATTAATGAATAGTCATGATTGTCCATTTAAAAACGCGCTTTCAATTATTGATAAAGATTAGTAAAAATTCTATTCATTGGGTACTAAACATTGTTCTAGAATAAGTAGTATGCGTTCTGTGTGGTGCCGGACGTAGAGAATAGCTCCATCATATTTCTTGCCGTGGGTGTTGTAAGAGGCGACTAAGGGACTTACTAGAGAATGGGCAGCCGCGTTCTCTATGTATTTTACCACCATATTATGATCGTCAACCCGCCTGCCAAGCGTGGCGATTATGGAAAATCCTCCCAAATTGGAGGGGGCCTATGTCGACCTCAACTCGTTTTAAAATTTTTACTGACGTTGAAAAGTGTTTGTACAAACCTACTTATAGAAATAAAATAATTTATATGGCATCATCATTATTCTCATGTTTCTCCTGCCCTTATCCTAATACTTTTAGGGTCTTCGCAACATACCTTCTTCCACACTTCTCTATTAGTCGTCATCTCAGTAGTCACCCCCTTTCTATCTATATCATAATTCACACAGTCCGTCCATTGTTTCTTTGGTCTTCCTCTATTCTTATAGCCATCGACATTCATACTCAAAACTTTCCTAACGATATTTCTTCATTACGTCGTATCACATGCACATACCATGACAACCTATTTCCACGCAACTCCTTAATTACCTGTGCCACTTACAGACTTCCTGTATGGGCCCTTTAACCAGTCAATTACCGTAATTACAGACACAATTAAAAAACGATTGTGTCTATATCAAATGTGGTATCTCAGGGACTTAGAGGTTAATAAAATAATGCCCTATTTTGTAAACTTCACTTTTTTTAAATGACTTATACAATTCGAAACCAAACTCAATTGTTTTTAAACTAAATCACACAATTCGAAAATGGACTCATTTGTTTTTCAAATGAATCATTGCTAATTCACAACGATTGAATTTGAATTTCGAAGTGACATTTAGAGAATAATAATCTGATTTGAAAGAAAGGGTATTCATTAAAACCTGTCTTTCTTTAAATACTCTTCTATAGCTACGCCCACGATTAACCTGGATCCCGTAGGAATATCTGGTTGAAAGTATCCAATGTCCTAAACTAGGTCATGGTCTATTCATTTACCAAATTTCAGCGAAATCCTCTCATCCGTTTAACGTAAATGTGTATCAAACAAACATAAATAAATAAAATACTTTCTCTTTACAATATTACAAGTTTAGATAACTAGTTTGTCGGCTGTGAAAACCCATTGAAAACCTAACACATAGTCAGAGAGACCGACAAGCCTTTTCTCTTCTGAAATCTGCGTCAGAAAAGCCATGGCAAAACGCAGAAATCATTAAAATAAAACAAATGAGAACTTTTTCATATACCTAAACGTATTTCCCTATCTTGCCAATTAAATCCTCAACTCGCTTTAAATAGCAATGATCAACAATTTTTATTTATGTACGAGTATTTCACACGATGACGACAAATAATCATTTTATTTGTGTCGATTTGAAATAAAGAAAGATCATACGTTTATTTGCGGTAAATATGACGCAAAAAAAGGTCAAACACACAAAAAAAGCTGGGGAAAAACATGCACGCAAAACGGCCATCGCTCAGCATAATGCTACGACCCTATGCGAGACAGAGCCCTAGCGCTGGTTTTCAGCGATTTTGACATAGTCAGTATCATTCACAGAATTAACATAAGACGCAATCTAACTTATTATTGTACACACAAATACGTTAAAAAACACACTGTTTTCAAGAAAAAATCATACAATTACCTTTTATTTTGATAACAATCCACAGTTACACACTTTTCACTCCACAAAACAATTATTTCGGTAAAAAAAACACTGTTTTTCGGCACAAGTTTTCTATATCGTCAGAGTCGCCATATTTGCAAGGCACTAACTGATATCAAAATGAGTGGTTATCTGAATCCGCGATAAGATAAATACGAATAAAGCGTTTGTTCCTTTCAAGAATAACATTTACACTGTTATTTATCAATGTACATAGTTCGTATATAATTGAGATAACAATATTTCCCGCGATGTCATCGCGTACCAACCCCTTTCGATTATGTAAACTTCATTCGGAACCTCACTCAAGTGAGCGCACACAATTCTAAAGCGAACTTATTTGTTAACACGCTTTTATTGGCTTGGTTTGTATCTATACAGCGGAATCTTTAAACGTTATTTTCACCCTCTTCAAAACGTCGGATTGATTTGAACCTTTGCACACTTATCAAGGATCGATGACAATACAATAATTTTATTTTGTGCCATTGTCCTGGCCAGGTTCACCAGGAGAAGAAATTAAAAACGAAATGCCCGCTTTTGCAACTAGCCGAAGTAAAAATTTGGAATTAAATAATAGTTTAAAAAAACCAATAAATAATAGTTTTGTAAACAATTTTTTGCTTTAATAAATCACACAATTCGAAAACGAACTCATTTGTTTTTAAAATAAGTCACACAATTCGAAAACGAACTCATTTGTTTTTAAAATAAGTCACACAATTCGAAAACGAACTCATTTGTTTTTAAAATAAGTCACACAATTCGAAAATTAACTCATTTGCGTTTAATACGAAAACGAACTCATTTGTTTTTAAATTAAATCACACAATTCGAAAACGAACTCATTTGTTTTAAAGTAAATCATTCAAAACGCGGATTCAAAACGTTCGAATTTAGAAGTGATGTTTAGAGAAACACATTGCTTACTGCATCTTATTATGTAGTCTAATATGAAGAAGTCTGACACGAAGAGTGGGAGAAGTCATTTGATAATTTCCCATCCAAAAAAAAAACGCGACAATCGTAACCAACCTTTGATCGACTTTCGCAGCTGTTATTCAATCAACTCAGCTTACCGCAGTCCACTGCTGGACATAGGCCTCTCCCAGGTTGCGCCACAACACCCTGTCCTCCGCCTTCCGCATCCAGTCTGTCCCAGCCACCTTTTTGAGGTCTTCGGTCTATCTAACTTTTGTCCGACTCACACTACGCTTGCCAAAACGCGGTCTCCAATCCAGGATTCGTCTGCTCCATCGGCTATCGGTCCTTCGACAGACATGGCCAGCTCTCTGCCACTTCAGCTTGCTTAGCGAGCTATGTCGGTAGCTCCGGTTCTTTTAGCTATTATCATTTTGGTGTACTGTAAGTACATCTCTAAAAGGTTCTACCAGACATTGCCTTGCATTGTTAGACTCACATAAAATTCAAATAATATAATGTTTGGACTTTAAAAGACACCACAACCTCTGAGTTTTCTTCACAGGGAACAGTCAGCTAGAAAATACCGGCGCCATCTAGTTGAATAAATATTGACCAACATAATATTGATGTGTATAAGTGTCTTATAAGATCTACTTACATAATTACATAAATAATCATTTCTTTTCATTTTATCCAATCCGAGGTAAACAGGCGTTATATCATGTTATCATTTTGTTTAACATATCTTTGGAATTCATTGTTTCCGGTCAAGTATTTTAGCACCTACGAGGAAAAGTCGAAACGTAACTATTGTATAGATAATTATCTATGAAACCTATGCTTTTTATTCACCATACCATTTTGTATTCTGATAAGGACGATAAGATCGTATCTTATCTTAAATCATTCATTAAACGTCACAATGACCGTGGGTGGAGGCATGATGTTACACCGAAGTATCTACTGGTATAATCATTTCCTGCCATTTTCATCCACCTTTGGAGCCAGCTGTAATCGCATAGCTCAAGTGTGCGAAGACCTGACGGTGTCGCTGCGATCTCGAAATCGTTTGCACATGCGGGACCGCAACACTAGACGCCAACGATCCTCCGACCAGACAAGCGTCGTGTCTGTCGGAACGTTGTATATAAAACTAGCTTCTGCCCACGGCTTCGCCCGCCTGGATTTCGATAAATTCACCATTTAAACCCCCATTTCACCCTCCTAGGAATGAAATTTCAACAGACCCTATCCTGGTGGATACCAACTCCTCACATAGAACACACCCTCCAAATTTCATGTCTCTAGGACCAGCGGCTTAGGGTTGATATATCAGTCAGTCAGTCAGTTAGTCAGTCAGTCAGTCAGTCACGCAGGACTTCAAATTTTATATAAAGGTGTATCTATTCATACACGAAATATTTTAAGAGGTACACCTGTAGGTGGTAAAGCAGCAATAGAACGAAAAAAAAAAAATTCTAAGGTTTTTTTTTAAATGTAATATTTATAAATTATTTGACGCACATAAGAAATACTGGCTCCTTCTTATTTTTTACGGCCCGAGACACCGCGGCCATGCTCGTGCCGTCCGGTCGTCGCCCTCGCAGTGTCAGGCGGGCCATTTATAGAATTTGGAGTTAAGGTTTTATGCAAAACATCTCAAGTAGTTTTAAAATTATAATAATTACGAAAACTCAAAAACGTTTAGATAAAAATTTTCTTTACCGCCTACTGGTGTACCCCTTAAAATATTTCGTGTATGAATAGATACACCTTATATAAGTATATTTATCAGTTGTCTGGTTGCCATAGTACAGGCTCTGCATAGTTTGGAATCAAATAACGTGTGTTGGTTGTCCTAAGATATACTATTACCTGTCAGTGTCATCTTCTGCTCTACATAGTATAACACAAAGTAGCTTCCCGTGTCTATACCGCTTAGATCTTTTAAACTACACAACGGATTTTAATGCGGTTTTCATCAATACACAGAGTTCTTTAAGGAGAAGGTTCTTATGTATGTTACGCGGGCGAAGCCGCTGGCAAAAGCTAGTTAAATGATATATTATTATATGGTACACCTGTAGGTGGTAAAGAAGCTGTAGAAGCAAAAATAATTTTTTTATCTAAGCGTTTTTGAATTTTCGTAATTATTATAATTTTAAAACTGCTTGAGACGTTTTGCATAAAACCTTTACTCCAAATTCTATGAATGGCCCGCCTGGCACTGCGAGGGCGGCACGAGCATGGCCGCGGTGTCTCGGGCCGTAAAAAATAAGAAGGAGCCAGTATTTCTTATTTGCGTCAAATAATTTATAAATATTAAATTTTGAAAAAATACATTTAAACATTTTTTTTTCGTTGCTGTAGCTTCGTTACCACCTACAGGTGTACCTCTTAAAATATTTCGTGAATGAATAGATACACCTTATATATTTCTAAATACAAACATATTATAGATAAATTACACTTAGACACAAAACAAATGATTGTGCTCATCACACTAAGATTTGTCCTGGGTGGGAATCGAACCCACGACCTCAGTCTTAGCAGTCAGGGTCACTAACCACTAGACTAACAGGCCAGTCAGGTCTCGAACTTGGTGTAGATGTGCAGACCCCGTGTGTTCATTGGTGAAATTAGCATGAAATACCACAAAGTACGTAGTAGCAAGTTTTAAAGTACATTAGTACTTAAAACCTTGCATACTTATGATGCCAAACCGTTAATAAGGACTGATAACGAATCATGTTAGATTAAATTAAATATCTTTGATTATTACGTAATAATTAAATTATTGCATTGCAAGAAAAAAAAAATTGACGATATAACCTTATAGAAGATACTGTTGCCTTAGTAACACCAAGGAGTTAGCTGACGCATTGTCAACCTTCTTTGTTTTATTTTCAGAAATCAAATGCAAACTAGGCTGAGAGTCAGCACTTTTTGAACGTCAACATTACATAAGACAGTCCCCCGGCACGCCCGCTCTTCACCACTTCCTAGTGCTTTAGCTGGGAAGAAGAAGTGGCGCAACAAACTGTCCAGCAGCACAGCTGTCTGTTCAGTTAGAAGAACTTGATTCTATACAATAGTTTTACAATTATATAGACTCAAGTTCTTCATCATTTACAATGCTTCGTCATCATTTCAGTCGACGACGTCTACGTCCAATTTGGAGACATTTGCCATAATCGCCACGCTTGGCAGGCGGGTTGGCCATCGCAGTAGTATCAAAAATATAAGCCATACTGTCGAAAATATAAATACTTAATAATTTCAACAAATAAATCATAATGTCAAAATATAAATCATAATGTCAAAATATAAATCATAATGTCAAAATATAAATCATAATGTCAAAATATAAATCATAATCTCAAAATAAAAATTACAATGTCCAAGTGACTATCTATCTGACGTCCACAACTCAATTACTGGGCAAAAGGGACCCCTATTTTTGTGGGTGGGAAAACATCAAATGACGTCTTTTGCTCTGGGTGGAGCGGAGGGGCGTATCAGACTTTTACTGACTAAACCACCCGAGTTCCTTCAGCTGCCTGTGCCAGGGCCACGATAACTCTTTCGAACAGATCTCGCGACCCTGGCAGGAATAGGGTACCCCTTAGCTCACCTACTGCCATTTTTATTAATTTGTGATTATTTTGTTACAGAAAATGCCCCACTCGACAAGTCTTCGTTAGAGATGGCAGAACGCACTGTATAGATGAATGCAACATTGAAACTATGTGCGGTGAAGTCAGGGTTCCAGAAGAACATTTAAATGTGAGTATATTTCATCATCATCATCATCATATCAGCACTGGAGGTGTGCCCTGCCTGAGTGGAGCACCGCCGTATCCTCGTGGAGGCGATCGGCGCCAGCGACCTCTCGCGTTCGGCCCTGGTGTATGCAATGGTATGGAGCGAGAGGGCATGGGGAGCCGTCACCTCCTTCTGCGAAGCAGTAATGCTCGCGAAGGAGGAGGCGAGGCGCGTAGAAGGAGAGGCAATCTATGCGGCCTCACGCCTAGCCGCAGCAGGAGGAGACGCCCCGGGCGTCGGGAGTCGATCGCGGACTCCCGGCCACCGTAGGCGTGGGCTTGCGGGCGGCGAGCAGTGGGTAGCTCGCCGCACGGTAAGGACCGGGACCGTGTCAACGGCGCGTAATGTTACACGCGCGCCTCAAAGAGTTGCCAGCAAGACTGAAGGTGTCCGCTAGGACCGATGCCTGCCAGGGTCACGAGATTTGTTCGATAGAGTTACCATGGCCGTGGCATATAAGCAACTGAAGGGACATGGGTGACTTTATAGTCAGTAAAAGTCAGACACACCCTTCCACCCAGAGCGGGAGATATGATTTGAGGATTTCCCACAAAAAAAAAAAAACATCAGCTGTTTTGCGATATCTTCTCGTCCCAAATACCACAGTGTCTCAAGACGAATGTCTTTGACCAGTGTGTATTGCCAGTGATGACCTATGGTACTCCAATGTGGTCGCACACAATGGGCCTTATTAGAAGGCTGAAAGTCACCCAAAAGGTAATGGAGAGTACTATGCTTGGAGTTTCTCTACGTGATCGAATCAGGAATGAAGAGATCCGCAGGCGAACCAAGGTAATCGACATAGCTCGAAGAATTGCCAAATTTATGTAGCAGTGGGCAGTGGCCAGTGGGCATTGCTCGCAGAACAGATGGCCGATGGGGCCGAAAGGTTTTGGAGTGATGACCGCGAATTGAAAGACGTAGCATTGGAAGGCCACCCACAAGGTGGACCGATGCCCTTGTGAAGTCTGCAGGATGCGGAAACCACAAAACCGGGTGAAGTGGCGGTGCTTGGGAAGGCTGAACAGATGGTCGATAGGGCCGAAAGGTTTTGGAGCGGTAACCGCGTACCGGAAGACGTAGAGTTGGAAGGACTCCCACGAGGTGGGCCGATGACGTTGTGAGAGCTGCAGGAATCAGTGGATACGGGAAGCACAAAACCAGTAGAAGTGGTGGAGCAATATTGCCACGTAGTCTTGGCTGCTACCGTAGCCAAGTCAAGTGTAGGCGGGTCGCTAGGCACTAGTGGCCGTTTTGTTTTAGTCCTAACTAATATTATAAATGCGAAAGTATGTTTGTTTGTAACGCTCGCACGCTAAATGGTTGAACGGATTTGGATGAAATATGGCACACACATTGACCATGACCTGGATAAGGACATCGGCTTCTTTTCATCCAGGATCGCAGACGAAGCCGCGGGCAGAAGCTAGTATACCAATATCATCATCATCATCATTCTTCTGCCCTTATCCCAAATTATTTGTGGTCAGCGCAACATGTGTTATTCTTCCATACTTCTCTATTAATCGTTATCTCAATAGTCACCTCCTTTCTATCCATATCATAATTCACACAATCCATCCATCTATTGCTAGTATACCAATAAAACCTCACAATAATACAAAAAACAATATATTCAAAACCAAGATTTGCCTTGACTATTAACCTCGCGCGCATGAGCAGGTAACTCTTTCTCCCACCAATTCGCTCTCTTATCATCAGTTCCCACTCCATAAGATCGACCACTCCTCACCACCTTTTCAGTTACCGTTTCAATTTTTTCAATAATCTTATTTTCATCCTGATCAAATTCGTCCTTTACCGTTAGTTGCGAAGGCTCTTTGGTAGATACCATTTCAGTGTTTGTCTCATCCTTAATTCCGTACTGGTCGACATTTTTGACAGTATTTTCAGTTGGTTCCTCATTCTCAATTGTATGCTGTTCCATTCTTGTAGCAGTTTCTTCTTTTGCCACTGAAAACAGTTTTTTTTCGCCCATAGCCCTCACGTTAAAGAATCTATCATCTTCTCGGGTTCCTTTGCTATCGGGGATACTTTTCGCTGCGTCATTCTCAACCGACGCAAAACCTGATAGCAGTTTGTAAGCTCTTCCTTTAATCTTCTTCTTCTTCTTCTTTTGTTTTTTATCTTTTATTTCGGCTTCTGGAGTACTAAACTTACTTAATCTATCTTCTAGTAATTGTATTGATTCTTTCATGTTATTGTAATTGTATTCTTCGCTTCTTGTTTTGGATATCGGTTTTTCAGGTGCTAGAGCCTTATTTTCTGTTTGAATTATGTATCGGCTTCTGCCGTGTAGTGGCTTGGGTTGCTTTTTAGGTTTACGAGTGGTTTCTGAGTCTTCAAGTCCATGTCTATTCTTTTCCACTGAAGATTTTCGCGGAACTTTTCCCTTGACTTTTCCTTCACCAATTTCTTCTTTCGATTTGGGTTCCTTGCCGTTATACATTCTATTCTCCGCTGACACTTGGGAACTTTCTTGAGGGTCAGCATTATTGTCATTCTCTTCAGAGTTTTTCGCGTTATTGGTCATAGTTTCAGTGGCCCTGGCTATGAAGTCAGCTATCTTTTCGGCCAATGAGTCTGAGACAAACTTTCGTGCTATTCTCTTGACATCCTCCACGTTTGCGGTTAAAAGGACAAATGAGTGGGCCATGTGGGTTAGTAGTAGGAGATGGAGGCCTGTAACAGAGAAATACCAGTATGGATTCAACAGTTGAGTAATACAGGAGTATATTGTCAAAGGACATGTCCGGGTAATACAACCCGGAGTATGGAAGGTTGGAGGACTCTCGTGTCTCAAATAGAGCGTCAAGCCGTTGGTCCTGCGCCTGATCTCGCTCCGTTTGTGTCGGATAGCCGTCCCATTGTACTATGAGAGTAAGGGAAGAGTGAGTGCCCCTGTTGCTGCGCATACACGCCTGCACTTTAAATATCTCCTGAGACGAAGGCTCTGCGTTGAGATTGGCCGCCATGACCGAAATATGTTCTGGAGGACTATATACTTTTTAAGTAAATCCAAGTTTTTTCTAATGGGGGATGTTATAGCAGATATTTTAACTTACCAGCGATAGAAATTCTACATGATATCAACATTTTACGGAAAGTACAAAGTTGTGTAAAATAATATAAAAAAATCAATTGTTTGTGATTGATATAAATTTTATTGCAAACGATTTATTTGGCTTTTTATTATTGGTACGTTTACAAGCGAATTTTCGTGGGTTGGCTCGTAGAAATTAATTTTCATTAAGTAAAAAATTAACGCCAAATTGAGATCTTCCTGATTCGATTTCTTTGGAATTATTAATAGCGTTAATGTAGGAATCCTTATCTTCATCATTTTAGCCGAGAGAAAACATTCGTCCTGACTGCAGGACATAGGCGTCCCACAAGCACCGCCACTTCGTCCAGTTCTGTTCAGTTCTGTTCTTCTCGCATCCAGCTGTGCGAGGCCTTCCAATGCGTCTTACGTTATGCTGTCGCCACTCCAGAATCATATGGACCCTGCGGCCATCTATTCTGCGGGGAATGTGAGGCATGATGGCTCTTCAACGTAATTTTAATCCAATCCAAAGTCAATACGATTCCAATGTTAATTTTGCATAGACGTGATTCGGTACTCTTGAAAACAATAGTGTTAACATTGGAACAACAACAACGCCCGATCTCGATTCCTCTTAGTTCTCCAAAATGGACACCCAATTTAAACACATTTTGGCGCTAGCGTCGAACTCAAGAATATGAAACGTCAAAATTCCTATGTCAATCGATTAGAATTAAAATCAAAAGTTCAACCCAGACGGGAATTCTGTCTGACGGGCTACTGTCCGATGATTGATGACGGGATCCTTCATGATGTAGGATTTTACGTGTTCGTGTACGTGTTTTTACATCTTCAGTTTGATGCATAGTGTATGTGGCGATGTTTTTGCCGCTACACCAGAATAGATCCGGTTGTCTCGTGAATCCGCGATTATTAAGTTTAAAAACAAATGAGTTAGCTTTCGAATTGTGTGCCCTCACTTGAGTGAGGTTCCAAATGAAATCCAGAATAGTATTTCGTTATTCTAACACGGTGTTTTGTTGTTTTCCAGCTATGCTACGTGTGTAACAGCACGGGCCACAATTGCAGAGCTTTGCCGCGTCAGATCAGGTTGGATGATGAGGTGCCCTCAGAGATTGATAGAAACTCTATCAATGATGGAACTGATTTACCAGGTAAGGGATATAAAAAGAACCTAAACAAACCAGTATACGGGCAGTGAAATTTAGATGAAAAAAAAATATACATGAATTATTCGTTTTTTAGCACGTTTTTATTAGTTTTGGTATGTATCGGAATATTTGAACGTGATTTTCACCCCCTTCATAACGTCGGATTAATTTGTAACTTTGCACACTTATCAAGAACCGATAACAATAATTCCAAATTGTGCCATTATCCTGGCCAGGATCAAAAGGAAAGCAAAAAAAAAAATGTAAACCTGCTTTTGTAGTTACCAAACTGTTTCAGTTTTTTTTTAATTATTATTTTTAGAACATTTATTGATGACGATTCTCTCTTCTTGACATTTCAATTTTTTTACCGGAAATCCTCTTAGTGAAAGCTGAAGTGGCGAGAAGAGAAAGCTTTTTTTTGCATTTCTCGTAATTAAAAACGTCCAAAATCTAGTCGCAGTGTCAACTCGGCGACAGTCAAATGTCAAAAACTTGTCAAAAAGCTATGGAAACTTTAAGTTTTTTTGACAGATTGAGACTGACATCAGACTGTTAACGTTCTTAAAATGACAAGATTTGGCCTTCAGGTATTGTCATTTGTCATCTCAGAAAATTCAATTTGAATATTCAACAACTCATTAAAAATTTTAATTGAAATTGTTAAAAAAATGTAAAAATGTCAGAATTTTATAAAAAAATTAAGCTCAAAATGTAAAAAGTTATAAAATACTGGTATTCAGCTGCATTCGGTTAGACTTGAAGCTGACTCCAACATAGTTGAAGGGCAGGCAGATGATGTCGTTATTATAAAGTATGGTTGGCAACACTTAGGCCGCTATCGCATGACAAGCATTAACGTCCGCTGAAAGCGACGTCAACGTCGCGTCTGCGGAACGTTAACGTCGCGTTTGTTGGCAACAGGTACAATCACTCCGTCCTGCTCTGTCCGTGTGGGTACGAGCGGGGGCTACGGCCGGCGGCCATTTGCACGTTGGCGCGACGTTGACGTCGCGTTCAGCGGACGTTAATGCTTGTCACACGACGACGCGACGTCAACGTCGCGTCTGCGCGGCGTCGACGCTGTGTTGACGCGACGTTGACGTCAACGCTCGTAAAACGCCTAGTGGGATAGCGGCCTTAAGAAGGGCTTGTGGCTAAGTAACAACAGCTCCACGGGTCGATCGTTCAGGTTAAGCTCCGTGGATGGGTGACCATCTTTACATACCAAGTTCCTTCCGTGCCTCGGAAAGCACGTTAACGGTCCCGGCTGTTTTTCGTAGATCTTAGACAGTCGTTACGGGTCGTCAGAAGCCCGAAAGTCTGAAAACCAGTCTTACCAAGGGGTACCTATCGTATTACCCAGTAACTGGGTAGTGGAGGTCAGATAGGCAGTCGCTCCGTATAAAATACTGGTACTCAGCTGTAACCGGTTAGACTGGAAGCCGACCCCAACATAGTTGAGAAAAGGCAGATAATGATGATGGTTGGCAACACTATACGTGACGGACACCCAAAAACATTTATATTTTAAAAAAACACGCTTTTATTACTTTCATACGTATGTTAGTATGTAACGGAAACTTTGAACATAATTTTGACTCCCTTCAAAAGGTCGGATTAACTTGAAATTTGGCATACTTATCAACAACCGATGACAATACAATAATTTTATAAATTTGTGCCATTATCCTTGCCGCGGTTACCAGGATAGCAAAACAACTGTCTTCGAAAACTACGTTGACATACGTCACATAATACGAAAACTACGCTGACATACGTCACAAAATAATTCCTTGTAGAGCAGCAGTGGCGAGAAGACATTTTAGGTTCATTAGCCCAAAGATCTATAATAAAGTTAACAAAAGCATCGAAATTTACCGGTTATCTCGTACGATATTAAGAGTTAAATTGACCGACTGGTTGAAATCTCTATCATATGATGAAACTGAAGAAATTGTGCAAACTTGAAACTTACCTAAATCATGCTCCCTTACACATGGTCTCACTCACACACACTTACTCACACACACCTACACTCACACATACCCTCATTCACACTTCCACTGCACATTACAACACTACCCAAAATATACACATTTAGTTTTTCTTTTGTAATTTTCTTTTTAATTTAATTTAATTTTTAATTTTTCATGTTCTTTTTAAGCTTAAATTTAAATTCTGAGCCAAATTGTACCCCATGTCATGTGCCTGGAACAATGTGTTTCATATGTTTAGACGGGCGTTGATAGCTGCGACACAGTTTATAACTTTTGTAGCTATCATCGTTTCTATTGTAATTTTTGTCAATGTGTTATTGTTCCTAAATAAAAACTTACTAAAATTCGAAACACCCTAAAAAATCGTGGAGTGCTTGATATCAATGAAAAATTCCTCAAAAAGCACCTCACGCCTTTTTCCATTATTTTCTACTATTCAGTTTGGTTTTCTGAACTATTTTTCCTCTCTTTTCCAGCGACAGCAGACGAGGAAGACTTCCAAGGGGTAGAGGATACAGACTTCGTGCTATACGTGAGTGCGGTAGAGACGGAGCGATGTCGACGAGGACAGACCGTGGCGTACGCGTCGCACTGTCAGCAGGAGTCTGCGCTAGACAGGTCACCCATCTTTTTCTATACCTTGGAGAGTGTTGCTTATCTTTTGACAATTTCATAGATTTTTTAAAAATATTATTGGCGATTTAAGTAGAAGTCTTTTTGTAGAATGTAACAAGTAGTGTTTCGTGTCGTTCATTTTATGAATTTAAGTAGTTTTGTGTATCAACATAAATCGACACACAATTATTGCATTTTAATTTATAAGCAAGTGTTTGTGTGTGTGTGTGTGTGCGTGTGCGTGTGCGTGTGCGCGTGTGTGTGTGTGTGTGTGTGTGTGTATAGTCTAGACTCTAGACTCTAGAGTGTGTGTGTCTCTCTAGTCTAGTAGAATAGTATTCTAATAGAATCTATTCTTACATTAAAACTCATACTCCTTATGTTTTTTAAAGAATTATTTTATCCACAATAGTTGCTGTAAATGATATGCATATTAACAAATTATTCCTTTCCGTCTCCAGGCCCGTAGCCGGTCACGCGAACTTCTGCCCGGGCGAGCTGTCAACAAAGTACAGAGACCTGCCGTCCGTGCTCTCAACTGTCAAACATGAGATGTTACACGCTCTAGGCTTCAGTGTGTCGCTGTTTGCGTTTTATAGGTATGTATGACGATTTTGGCAAACCCCCCAAATTAAGGGCGTCCTATGTCCAGCAGTGGACGTCGGCTGTAAAGATGATGATGATTAGATGTACTAAGATGAATTACGATATCTTCCGTTTCATACAAAATTTCATCATCAATTAGCCATCCCGTCTGCCAAGTGTGGCGACTATGCTAAACACCTCCAAATTGGGGGAGGCATTATATCCACCAGTGGATGTTTTTCGGCTGATGATGGTGATGGTGATGGTGACGGCTGATGATCGGCTGATGATGATGACAAGCAGTGGTGGCCCAGTGGTAACGGCCCTGACTTACGAGTTGTAGATCGTGAGTTCGAACCCAGGCAGGGGCTTCGTGTAAATTATTTCATCAGCACTGCTCTCAAAACGGTGAAGGAAAACATCGTGAGGAAATCGGCAAGGTCTAAAACCAAAATTCGAGGACATGTGACATTTACCAACACTCACTGGGCCCGTGTGGTGGATTACGGCCCACTCTTCTCGAAGAGAGGAGGCCTGACTCCCAGTACCGGTACCAATGGTACATGTACCGGTATCAAACCAAAGTCAATGGCACCTGTTCCTGAAATTTCTGGTATATTAAGCCTTGATAAGATAGCTCTTTCGCAATAGCTCTTTAAAAAGGACATGGATAGCGTTAAACACATTATTCTTAACTATTACAGAGATGAGAATGGCGATCCTTTGACTGAAAGAAGACCAGACACCGGCAACCCACCCATGGATGAAGAGTTAGTATTTTATTGTATTTCTATATCTATACAACGTGTAACATTATTAACGCAAGACCTCATACACCACAATTAGAGTATTGAGTTAAAAACATAATACAATGAGCAAAACTTATTTCTTTAAAGCTAACTGATACTATTAAGAAAATCGAGTTGAGTGTAGCATTACTCTACGCATTTAAAATGATGTCTTATACCCTTGTAATAAGAATGAATTTTCTTTGGCTAACTCGGCGGTAGACATGAAATATATTTTGAAAAAAAAAAAAAAAAAACCTATATTAAAAGTTACTGAAATCGATTCAGTAGTCAATTATGAACAAACTAATTTCAGGACTTACGTTTGATCTGTTTACCTTTATAGCGTCGGTGGAGCAAAAGACTCACTTAATACGATAACAGTTTATTGTTCAGAAAAACAGCTTTAGCACAAAGAACAGTCTTGAAAAACTCTTTTATTGGCTAGATTTTATTTTGAACACGAGCCGTTATCGCTCGAACGTGTCATGGCCGTACGTCAACTTCTTAAGCGTGCTCTAGCGGACGGCATACAAAAGACGCTTTCGGGATGCCACGCTATTAGTCCATTGAAATGTTACATTTTTTAGAGGACGCAATTTTATTTTTGGGATATGTGGGGGGGGGGGGGGGTAATAGAAGCTTAACCTCAAGTTTGTGGGGTTGCCGCCCTTGTCCCCCGGCCGCCATCTTGGAAAAAAGGGTGCATACACATTTTTCGCGATATCTCGAAAACTATGCGTCTTACAAAAAAATTGTAAAGACATAATTTGTAGCAAATTGTTTTGCGGTGTTAGCGGTGAGTCAGAAAGAGAAAGCTAGTTGCCCAAATGAAGCGCCACGGACACTCTTTTCAATCAAAAATCTTATTACAAAAAGTTTGTTAAATCATTTATGTTGAAATTATCAATGTGAGAATGATGTAAAAAATACGTGTACATTAAAAGCATCCGTAATTAAAACAAAAATAAAGGATTACATATAGTGACCTTTAGAAGGCAAAGGTTCGCAACCGGCGTGTTTGTATGACCAGATGTATGAACTTAAACGAGGCAAAATTAGTAAGTAAGGATCGTAGCAGGTGGCGTTCTTTAGTTTTTGCCTATCCCCATGGGAAAAAGGCGGGAGTTTATGTATGTATCTATACTAATATTATAAAGCTGAAGAGTTTGTTTGTTTGAACGCGATAATCTCAGGAACTACTGGTCCGAATTGAAAAATATTTTTGTGTTGGGTAGCCTATTTATCGAGAAAGGCTATATAAAATCACGCTACAACTAAGAGGAGCGGAGCAGTATTGAAAAATGTTGCAAAAACGGGGAAAATCGCACGGGTAGGCGATTTGACGCGACGGGAAGGGTCAAGGGAATAAGAAATTTAACGCGGACGAAGTCGCGGGCAGAAGCTGGTACATGTATAAAATAGCAATTCAGAGGTTAAAATTTGAATAATATTATTACAGGTTACAAATACACAAATGGTCTGACCGCGTAGTGAAGAATATAACGAGGAAGAATTGGATGATCAGAGGCGGGTATATGGCGAGAACCTTTCATATGATAGTAACGCCGAGAGTCGTCAAAGAGGTAAGTTAAAAGTAAAATAACACTAATATCATATTTGACTGGCCTGTTAGTCTAGTGGTTAGTGACCCTGACTGCTAAGACTGAGGTCGTGGGTTCGATTCCCATCCAGAAAAAATCTTTATGTGATGAGCACAATCACTTGTTCTGTGTCTGGGTGTAATCTAATTTATAAAATTCTCGTGTCGCAGTGTTTGTTACCAAACTCCTCCGAAACGGCTGGAACGATTTTTATGATTTTTATCGATTTTATAGGCTGCTGCTTTTTTATTAGATTTACGACTGCGTAGCCATTGTAGCCAACTTCAGGGCGGCCAAGAAGTTTGGCAAGAATTATACCCACGTTACCGGCTCACAGTGTTGATAATATAAAGGTCGGTCAAATCACCGAGAGTCACATGTGCCTGGCTGGAGGCCATAGTTTAGTCTCCACCGGGAAGACTGGTTAAGCAGATAGTGACTTGTATCCAGTAGGTAACTGTGAGACTCAACGTATTAAAGAAAAACGAGTTTCAGTCACGAACCCTGTGGCGGGGCTAGACGTTGCTATAACTCGTAATTCTTCCTATCTTATATACGTGGATTACGCTGTTTTTAGAACAATAATATTCGTCCATATATAACGTGTCTAAGTAGATATATAAAACAAGTCGTTGGCAGCGTCGAACAAACCAGACCTAATTTTTAGGTTATTTTCATTTTACTAAATAACTCTGAAACCCGGGGTTAGTATATAAAAAACAAAGTTTGATTTTGATGCAACATGGTACGGGATTCCATACATCCATGAGCATTGTCCTAGGTCTGAGAATCGGTCAACATCTATTTTTCATACCCCTAAATGATAGGGGTGACCCACACGTAGATATTTTTTATATTTTTTTAATATGATTTGGCATTGAAAAATACATAGGTACAATTCTAAATTTTCAGTTTTCTACCACCAACACCTATTTTTTTATAGCAATTTTAATTTTAATACCATATGGCAAAACAATGTTTGCCGAGTCAGCTAGTTTATCTATAATGTTTATGTATTTAGAAATATATAAGTATGTTTATCAGTTGTCTGGTTGCCATAGTACAGGCTCTGCCTAGTTTGGGATCAGATAACGGTGTGTTGGTTGTCCTAAGATATTATTATTATTATAATCAACCACTGTCCCCACTGCTGGGACACTATCTCTCTGTGAGTGGGATACAATTTACCACGCGAGCCCAGTGCGGGTTGGTAGATGTCACATGTCTTCGAATTTTTGGTTCTATGACATGCCGGTTTCCTCACGATGTTTTCCTTCACCGTTTTGAGAGCAGTGGTGATGAAATTATTTATAAAAAGCGAAGCGCCTGGCTAAGTGGTAACAGCCGCGACTTATGAGTTTAAAGTTGTAGATTCGAACCCAGACAGGCACCACGCTATACAGGATGTTTTTTAACCAGTGCGCAATTTTTTGTGGTTCAGTATCTGTAATACAACACATTTCAACTATTTTTTCAATATTTATTTTTATCCGACCTTAAATCAGTAAACTCTGGACACCCTACATATTTCGTAATATGATATCGAAATAGTAATGGGTCAGTAACCGTGCGGTAGGTACTTCGAACTTCTTAGAATTTTGACCGATCGAATAGCCGGTAGGTACTAGTAGCTACGCTCGGTCGTTCACCTTCGCCAAACAAAATTCCAGCCACAACTCAATTTTCGTCCGATTTCAATAAAACAAAATTCAAAATACTCGGAGGGATGCCTATTCTGCCGGGGTCGCGTGATTGTTCGAAAGAGATACCGTGACCCTGGCACATGGGCAACTGATGGAACACGGGTGGGTTTTAGTCAGTAAAAGTCTGACACGCCCTCCCGCTCCGCCCAGAGCGGGAGAAGTCATTTGATGATTTCCCATAACCACGTTGTCAAGTACCCATAAAGATTGAAATACCAACCCCCAAGCGGGCTCATCCGCCTAATCCTAGGTAAAAAAGTTCAATCGACTACTTCTCTTCAAAAAAGTTAATATCTCAACCACGAACAGGCTAATACACCTCAACCTTGATGTACCATATCCCAATTGACGGCGCCGCGTGCAAGTTGACATACAAACAGTTTCAAAATAAACATCTTTCGTTAGCGATTACTTAATTTTATTTGTACTAAAATATATCAAAATAAAAATTGCATGGTTATTATAACTCGTTTAAGTTTAATTCGTTAAAATTTGCGCACTGGTTAAAAACTTATCCTGTATATAAGCACGGCTCTCAAAACGGTGAAGGAAAACATCGTGAGGAAACCGGCACGCCTTAGAACCAAACAATCGAAGACATGTGACATCTATCAACAGCTCAAGTGCACAAATATTTCTTTCGAAAAAATCCGAGACCCTGGCAGGTACTTCGACGCCTAAGTGTCCTTTTTTATTTATTTTGTGTAGTTGGTAATTTATTTTACTAAACCTTGTAACTTAAAATAAGTTAGAAATTATAACATACTAGCTTTTGCCCGCGGCTTCACTCGCGTTAAATTCGGGTTAACACGGTTCCCGTTTCCTGATTTAGAACACAGAAGAGAACTCGGAACAGAATGTTATTTTAATACGCTTCTGTAGACGATATTATTATGTCTTTCCATTTGGGGATAGAATGTAAAGATTCTGGGCATTGGACACACGCAAACATGCTACATACAATTGTCCATGAGAAAAGCACGGCTTTTCTAAGTTCATCCCAGCCACCTAAAAAAGAAAAAAAAGTAGCCTATGTCACTTTCCATCCCTTTAACTATCTCTACTTATAATATCACGTCAATTCGTCGCTCAGTTTTGCCGTGAAAGACGGACAAACAGACACACACACTTTCCCATTTACAATATTAGTATGGACTTTTTTAGGTGCGAGAACACTTCAACTGTTCGGAGCTGGAAGGTGCGGAGTTGGAAGACCAGGGCGGCGATGGTACAGCGCTCACACATTGGGAAAAGAGGATTTTTGAAGTAAGTAATATCCGATCATCATCATCATCATTATCATCATCATCATCATCATTATCACCATCATCACCATTATCACCATCATCATTATTATCATCATCATCATTATTAATATTATCATCTTTATCATTATCATCGCCATCATCATTGTCATCATCATAATTGTCATCATCATTATCATCACAATCATTATCATCATCATCATCATCATTATCATCATCATCATTTCAGCCGAAATACGTCCACTGCTGGACAAAGGCCTCCCTCAAGCACCGCCACTTCGACCAGTTCTGTGCTTCTCGCATCCAGCGGATTCCTGTGGTCATATCAGGAATGTCCGACCCAATCTGTATTGTAGAATGACATACCATAACTCAGTTTAATCATTAACTTGACATGACATGATTGTAATTAATTTCCTTATTTTATACTTATTTTATTTCACTTTATATTAATTTAAATACCTAGATTTATTATTTTTATAGTTTTGTTGTGCCCTTACAGGGTTCATATTTTGTACTTAGCTTCTAGCCTTTTGTAATATCTTTTCACAATATGGAATGCCATAAACTAATAAAAATCTCACCATTATCTGCCTGCCTTTTCCCAACTACGTTGGGGTCGGCTTCTAGTCTAACCGGATGCAGCTGGGTACCAGTATTTTACATGGAGCGACTGCCTATCTGACTTCCACAAACCAGTCAGTAGGTAATATAATATATCTTGGTAACACTGTAGCGTGTAGTGCCGGATGCAAAGAAAAGCACCACCCCATTTCTTCTCGTGCGTGTCGTAAAAGGCGACTAAGGGACTTACAAGAGAATGGGTAGCAGCGTTCTCTATGCATTTTACCACCATACTGTGATCGCCAGCCTGCCTGCCAAGCGTGGCGATGATGGCAAGCCCTCCAAATTGAGGGAGGACTATGTCCAGCAGTGGACATCTTTTGGCTGAAATTAAGGTTTTTTAATTCTCAGTCATAACCAAGATACGATAAAACGTACAAAATGGACCATCTTCTTTCTCTCTCTCTCTTTCTTCCCTCTACTAAAAAACCCTCACTCTTTCAACAGAACGAAGCAATGACCGGAACTCACACCCAAAACTCGGTCTTCAGCCGAATCACCTTTGCTCTCATGGAAGACACAGGCTGGTACAGAGCCAACTACGACCATGCAACTCCCCTGGACTGGGGCAAAGGCCTGGGCTGCAAATTCTCGATGGTCTCCTGCAAACAGTGGCTAAATACACAAAGGTTCAGGTAAATTTTGTATTTTTGGTTGTGGGAAAAGCCAGGGCGATTAATAGACAATATTTCAGAGCACTAGAAATTAGGGATGTTATGGATATGAAATTTCGGATACGGATTGGTTACGGATGTAGGAATGACAATTATACCGGATACGGATACGGATATGAAATTATTTCGAATTATCCGTTAGTTTCGGATAATTTCGGTTACGGATATTAAACTTTTAAGGAATTTCAAAAGTCAAATACAAATAGCTAATAAAATGGTTTTTTTTATATGTCACCATTTGGTAGGAATAACAATCAGTGTGTGAGTAATTATTACAGCTATTTAGAATAAAAATGATTATAAATATATATTGAGTGTTATCTAATCTACCTAAAATAAAAATGTAATAAAAAAATCCGATATTATCCGAAACTTTTATTTCGGATTCGGTTACGGTTACGGATAAATTTTTATATCGGATATCCGATAGTTTCGGTTACGGTTACGGAGCTCCCTTACATCCCTGCTAGAAATCATAAATTCACCATGGTGGAAGTGTTGCGCGCGAAATTCAAATTTTATAACGTTTTTTGCAATTTGTCAGTGTCGATTGAATGAGTGAATGAATTATCAAAACAATATTTTTAGTTCACATAAACCTACATGGGTATTTGTGAAACGTTAGAAGCTAGGTGCACGGTTCCAAATAGTTGATTCCTATGTAGAAGAGCCGACAAGAAACTCCACGGTTACTCTTTTAAAAATAATTGGCTATTACAATGTTTTCAAATTACAGTGTTAATAATTGTATATAGACACATGATTGAAGGGAAAAGTCTTTAAAAGAAGAAGAAAAAGAGATTTAATGTAGAGATAGAGAGAGTTAGATCTTCTTTCCCTCTCATGTAACGAAATAAACCTAAACATGACGCGTCCTTAAAATTTCACTCAATTCTTGTCCAACTATCAAAAAGAGAGATTTAATGTGAGAGACAGAGAGAGTTATATCTTTGTTCTCTCTCATGTAACAAAATGTGCTTAAGCGCGACGAGTTCTTGAAATGTCACTCTCAATTCTTGAACGTGAGAGACAGAGAGTTATATCTTCCTTCTCTCTCATATAACGAAATGTGCCTACATGTGACACGTCCTTGAAATTTCACTCAATTCTTGTCTAATGGTCGACTCGCATAAGAAATTTCACTTCAAAAATAATCATTTAAAATACCTGCCCTGGCAATTTCCAAATGGGTGTGTGCGTTATTTTAACAAATAATAATGGAATAGCATTTCGAAGCGACTCGCGCTTTACTTGTGGTAACCAAGTGTACAAACCCGATGTGTTTGTAAGCGCAGGTGTGAGACCACAGGGGTAATTGCGTAACAGACTATCAGTAGGAATCGCTTTTATTTTGACACCTCCGCAACATTTATGTCGTTGTTTACATTGCTAGGCAAACAGTTTGTTCAAACTTATGAAAGAATGGATGACAAATAAGTTTCAAAATGATTCAAATTCTGAATAATAGTGTGTTGCGCAATTAGGGTGCAGATTTGGCAACCATATTTCGCTTGTAAATTTGCTAATTTAGTATTTGTTTTTAATGTAAAATTTGTTATTGAATTTGGAATTTTCTTACAAGCTATACCTCGGATAATTCGACATTGGAGTAAGTGTTTCTTTAGGAACTAATTATTTCTTGACACATTGGTTAAATAAGTTAGATTAATTCTCTCTGATCTTTTTTCATCCGTTTCGTCCCTGCCACGCTGTATAGCTGCTAGCTAACCCGACGGACGTGTGCAAACAAAAGAATTCCAAAGAATAATCACTTTCAGTTTTTTCCGAATTTTACAATTTGTTAGGTAATTTTTATTTGTTTTCGTTTTTGTAAAATCTTATCTTTACATATTATAAAATAAAGTCACTTCGCTGTCTGTCTGTCCCTATGTATGCTTATATCTTTAAAACTACGCAACGGATTTTGATGTAGGTTTTTTTAATAGATAGAGTGATTCAAGAGGAAGTTTGATATGTATATAACATGCATAATATAGTAAAGAAACGCTGATAATTTTAGAGGTTTCTAATGTGATGTCATAAATAAACACATTTTTTTGCGCTTACATTGCGAACGCTGGCTGAACCCTACGAAATAGCTCAAAATAATGTACTACAGTATTGTACACCTTAAAAAGTTCTACAAAAAAAGTCCGCGATGGTATATGTCTAACTCTTAGGGATAACCCATGATTACCATTTTTATCCTTTACTTTTTACGAGAAATAATGGCTTATTTATGAATGCGATTTTAAGCAATACAGCATTAATTCTTATGCAATTAAGTACCTTAAATAAATTGTGCATTTCATGTAGATTAAAATTGCCCTTTACAGCATATCATTAAAATTAATATTTTAGAAGATATCAGAGATTATAATAAAATCGCCGCAGAGCGGCTAGCGGGCCTTCCCGCGTCCGGCCGTCCCGGTTGGTAGCGGTCGGGTAGTGCAGGATTAATAGGATTGTAATATTGTAATTCATATTACTTTGGCTTCATATTAAATGCGAATATCATGTGTGTTCGAAGTACTCAAAATATACCTAATTGTATTATTCCAAGTGAGAGACCGCGAAATATTGCTTAGATGTTTAGATTTTTGGATGGATTTGGATTTTTGGTTATCCTGGATACTTACCATATACATAGGATACTTTATCCCAGTAGTAGATTTCCGAGTGATATTTTCCGAAAGCTATACGGGCAAAGCCACTGGCAAAAGTACTATTCTTATAACTATGTTTAATTTGGTGTCTGGTAAATAATTGAGTGACTGTATAGGTAGAATAGGAGCGTTAAGAAAAACCAGTAAGACTTATATTCAATTTAATCCAGCCCTATGTCGCAGTCTTCTTACTCTGAATACTATTAGTTTTATTTTAAGTATGTACATCAAACACACATCCGACATACACGCGGGCGAAGCCGCGGGCAAAAGCTAGTCTTATATATAAAATTCTCGTGTCACAGTTTTCGTTGCCATACTCCTCCGAAACGGCTTGACCGATTTTGATGAAATTTTTTGTGCTTATCCGGTATCTATGAGAATCGGCCAACATCTATTTTTCATCCCCCTAAATGTTAGGGGTAGTCCACCCCTAAATTTTATTTTTTATTTTTTAGACAAAATTTTTAATTTCTATTTTTTTATGATACAACATACAAAAATACATACAATCCTCAATTTTCACCCTTCTACGATCAACCCTTATTTTTTAATAGCTATTTTAGTAATTTAATCATTTTTCCTCTCCGGTCGAAAACTGATCAATCGTCATTTAATTAGTTATCCCCGCCTAGGAAATTATTTATATGGCAAAACAACGTTTGCCGGGTCAGCTAGTATAAACTATAATAAGGTCACCCTAAGGTTGACTGGTATAAAATGCCTCAGGCATTAAGTCCGCCTTTGTACAGTATTTTTACTAGTGCATGAAGTTAGTAAATAAATAGCGAATATTTTAAATACGCTCGTTCCAACGGATAGCGTTTCATTGTTATTTATATATATTATACTTATAATAAAACAGAAGAGTTTGTTTGAACGCGCTAATCTCTGGAACTAGCTGTTGATTAAAAAAAAATCCTTTTGCGTTTGATAGCCCAATTGTTGAGGAAAGTTTTCGGCTACTGACGCTAGGACCCTTAGTAGCCAAGCAAAAATAAAAAAAATGTCAGAAAGACGAAGTAACAGCGTAAGCAAGCGATGCTATGCGACGAGGCTGGTCGGGGGTTTGGAGTTATGAGGATCTGGGTGTGTGTCGCTGCAGGGGCACAAGAAATTACACACGGACGGAGTCGCGGGCACAAGCTAGCAGATTATAGATAAAAGTCGAAATTGAACCGATGTGTCAAGAAATCGTTATTTTTACAATAATTATTGCGTTTTCTCATAATTTAAAACACAAATAATATAGTTTGGGGTTTTCCGTGTGTTGTTTAAATGTACATATTTGTAAATTGTGTTTATCTGTAATCTATTATTTTTATATACTAACATATTGTAATAATTTTACAAGCTTGACTAACGGGACGGCTATCATTGAGTGAGTATTTTGCAATTAAAATAAAACTTTATATTAAGTCTATACAATGTGTATTTGGGTCGTTCTTCTTTTCTAGCGACAGTAAAACGAAGTTTTTCTGTTATTTTTTTTTGGTTTTTGAACTATCCATATTTGTGGTTCCTGTGCGGGATTAAAAAAAAAATGCATCTGCGTTTTCATTAGGACTAAATAAAATTTTCTTTCCGGCCTATGTTAATTTTTTTAAATGTTTGATTTAGAAAAAAATAATGAGATGATACTCATAACTGTATTTTATAAATATTAAATACACGTGATATGGTAGTCTTAAACCTCACCATGTATCACCAAGGGGGAGGGGGGTTCAAAATACCAAAAAAACATCACGTGATTAATGGATGGCACCTTAGTCAAGAATGGCTGTCAACCGAAGAGCTTTAGGCTAATAACAACTGCACGGGTCCATCGAAGCTACGCTTGCTGCGGTCGGTTTGTGGATGGGTGACCATCCATAGTATACAGGATAAGCTTTTAACCAGTGCGTAATTTTTTTTTGTGGTCCAGTATCAATAATAGAACACATTTTAACTATTTTTTCATTACTTTTTTTAAAAATTTTATCCGACCTTAAATCAGTAAACTGTGGACACCCTACATATTTCGTAATATGATACAGACATAGGAATAGGTCAGTAACCGCGCGGCGTAGGTACTTCCAACTTCTTAGAATTTTAACCGATCGAACGGCTGGTAGGTACTTGTAGCTACGCTCGGTCGTCCACATTCGCAGCCGCGCCGGCGCCGCACGCAAGTTACCATAAAAACCAGTTTCAAAATAAACATCTTTCGTTAACGATAACTTACTTGTTTTGTACTAAGATACATCAAAATAAAAATTGCGTGGTCATTATAACTCGTTTAATTTGTTAAAATTTGCGCACTGGTTAAAAAAATCCTGTATCCCGTTCTTCGGAAACCACACTAAGCCTTTGGTCCCGGTAGTTATTTGCACATCTTTGACATTCGTTAGGGGCAGAAGCCCGAAAGTCTGATAACCAGTCTTATCTGAGGTCAGATAGACAGTCACATAATCAGCCTATTGGAGGCGGTTCAAAACCAGTCAAAGAGCTTTAACCTTACATACTTATTCATTTTTCTCCAGGCGGAAGAATCCAGCTCCCTTCTGTGAAAGAATTAAAGGCAATCCCTTGCGGACAGAGTGTTCGCCGAGACGAAATGCGGTGGTATTGTGCAATCTTATACGCCATGACACTATACTGCCTAGAGCTTATCAGGTGAGTTTGGACGCTTACCTTGATCTTATCTTAATCCGCTTACTTATCTAATTTTTGGAGAAAAAATAAAACAACCGACTTCCTTAAAAAAACACTACAAAGTAACAAAAACAACAACAACATAAACAAAAAAAAAACAACAACAACAACAACTCAAACAAAAACAACAACAAACAACAACAACTTAAATTTCGAAAGTCGGTGTCTTAGGATCTGTATTTAAGGTTTTTTTGCCATCGACTTCCGAAATTAAACTTATTTTTGACTTTATAGTGTTTCTTTTTTAAGGACGTCGGTGATTTTTTATTTTTAACTTTTTAGTTATGGTATATACTCCGCACTAATCTAATCGCGTTATTCGTTCATTTGCCGCACAAAAACTTAATGCAAATTTAAGACTTATATGGTTTTCACATGGATCCCATTGTCCGAATAAAACCAAATTAAAATGGGACCATTCGAGAAGCACCAGCTTTCAAACAAAAAAGAATCATCAAAATCGGTTCACCCAGTCAAAAGTTATGAGGTAACAAACATAAAAAAAATACAGTCGAATTGATAACCTCCTCTTTTTTTTGAAGTCGGTTAATGATTGCAATCGATTCAGTAATTAATTATGAACAAACTACTTTCAGGATTTGCGTCTAGTCTTTATATATATAATTGTACTGTACGCATGTATGTCACTGAACTCCTCCTAAACGGCTGGACCGAGTTGAATGATTTTTTTTTCTATGCGTTTGGGTGGCAACCTGGATAGTTTAGATTCACTATTGGACACGGTAGGTGGCGCTGCTATCGAGTTCTAGGAAACAGGACAACGTCTGTAAGGTCAGCTATTCTGTTATATAATGTAACACAACCAATTTATTTTTAGCATTTCGACACCCTACCCAACGTGGCACCAGGTGAAGAGGCCCACTACGGAGGCTCCGTGTCCTTGGCGGACTACTGCCCGTACCTTCAGGAGTTCACGTGGAGACACAAGAGTGTCCTAGTCAGGGGCAGTCGCTGTTCCTATGAGGAAAACACGCCTAGTTAGTAGTTTAGTTATAGTTTATCTTAGTATAAAATTTCATCATAATCCTCACAGCCGTTTTTTCGTGACTGACAAGGAGACCGCCAAGATTGTCCGCCTCCGATTTCAATGATTTTTATATATGTTGTTATGTTTTAGTAACTGAGTTTTTACCCAAAATGAATTCACGCAACGCTCAATAGTTTCATAGTTGCTTCTACCGAGCAACTTAAATATAAGTTCAGTATACAAACTCAAAAACATTTGCAACTCTATCTGTAGAGATATAAGGTTCAAATTTCTTGCATTGTTTGATTTGATGATAATTTTATTAAAAAATCATTTAAATTGAAATTTTCGGAATTGCATAGCGGTGCGTAGCCTAGTAGGCAGGGTGACGTGGCTGGCACGCAGATGGTCAGGGTTCGATTCCTGCTAACGAATTTTTTTTTCTTATAAAATTAGAATATTTATTCATCAAGAAACATACAACATTGCAAGAAATTTGAACCTTATATCTCTGCAGATAGAGTTGCAAATGCTTTTGTGTTTGTATACTGAACTTATATTTAAGTTGCTCGGTAGAAGCAACTCTGAAACTATTGAGCGTTGCGTGAATTCATTTTGGGTAAAAACTCAGTTACTAAAACATAACAACATATATAAAAATCATTGAAATCGGAGGCGGACAATCTTGGCGGTCTCCTTGTGAGTAACAAATATACAGACATTATTCACGAACTATTGATACTTCCTATAACGTTCCCAAAGCTCGTAGCGTGTGCTACGCCGTAGCAGGGTGCGCGCTAAACCGTAGCATAGTTCGTAGCATCATACTGACTTCTTTCCGTGACGTAACGGAAATGCTGTTTTTATTCGAGTTTATTGGAGTTTACTCCTTATGAATCAATTTTCATATTATAAGCCTGGGGTATGAAAATGTATGGGGAGTAAAATCAAACTTTCTCCGTTATATCACATTACATTACGTTTCGTTATGCGTGTTTACACCCAGCTTTTTTTTTAATATTTTTGTTGTGGTTAGTCTTTTTTGCGCCATGTTTATTACAGCAGATAAACGTATTTTCTTTCTTTTTGTATACTTATCTACATATTTAATAATCTTTCGTAAGAAGTAAACTACAGTCGTGTTTTTTTTAAGATTATTTTTAATATAAATATTGTTTGTCTTACAGAAACAGATGTGAACTTCGCGTTAGAGAATTATGGTGCTCACTCCAAATGTTTCGACCACAGTGACAGAGTTTGGGAGCAGAAATCATGTAGACAGGTATTTATTCTTTGTTATGAGGTTTGGGACCATTAATTCTCATAAAAATTACATTCACTTAAAATAAACTAAATGTTGGACATATTACAAACAACTAAGCGTCGGCGTCGATAAAATTTATAAGAGGGTAAATTACAAGAATATGAACAAATGTTAGTTCGATACATGGGCTCAACTTTCAAAATACGTACACAAGTTTCCGTACAACACTGATCAGAATTATTCCTATCCCATAATAATTATTTGCGATAGATTTCGGTTTAAGAAAGCCAAATTAGAACAAAACAGTCGAATTTAGAAAGCATACAAGGTGTAACAGAATAAACGCAACACTTTTTTTTGGGTGGGCATCAAATGACTTCTCCCGCTCTGGGCGGAGCGGGAGGGCGTGTCAGACTTTTACTGACTAAAACCCACCCATGTTCCTTCAGTTGCCTGTGCCAGGGTCACGGTAACTCTTTCGAACAAATCTCACGACCCTGGCAGATAATGATTATTTACGATAGAAACCCAAATTAGAACTAAACAGTCCGAAAGAAGAGAAAGTTTAAATTTAATATGCGTATTTAATACAGCGCCATCTAGTCTTCAGAAGCTCTCATAAAGTTGTTGCCGAATAAACGCAACGTACAAGTTGTGACAGAATAAACGCAAGTCCTGAAAGTAGTTTGTTCATTTGACTACTACTGGACCGTTTTTATAAATTTTAATAAGGTAGGTATTTTTTTACAAAAATAAAGTATTTTGTTATACATACCGCCGATTGAGCCAAAATAAGTTCAATCTTATTTTAGGGCAGTCTTACTTATTTTTAAATTCGTAATGTAATGCTAGTGTCAACACGATTTCCTTAAAAATAACATTAGCTGTACGAAAACCACTTTTGCTCATTGTATTATACTTTTGACTCAATACTCTGATTGGGGTGTATGAGGTCTTGCGTTAATTATTATGTAACATGCATTTTTCTGCTTCCTACATACATACTTAACCTATTTTAGGTCATGGATGCGCGTCACAATTTAGCATAATAAAATAACTTGACTAACGAATTTAAATATACATTAAAAATTAAATGACAGTGAAGCGGACGAGTACTTCAACGCCTAAGTGTCTTATTTTAGTATCTTGCCTTTAAAATATGTTTCATTTTAATTAATGATAGAATGATAAAAGAATAAAAATTCAATTTCATTTATTTCAGATAACGTAAAAGCCATATAGTTCAAACAAAAAAAATATTACCATTAAAACATTTTAAAATAGTGTAGGGGAGCGAGGGGCTTGTTGTAACAGGGGTAAGTAGTAACAGGCTCTTTTCACTAGGATCTTAAACGCTATTAACGTATTTCTTTGACTCGATTTAACCTATAAACCGCGCCGCATCATGTTGCCATAGCCAGTGTCCCGCCGGCCAGCGCAGTGAGCGGAAGTGTGCACGCGCTTCATTTCTGCCAGGTAATATAAAATTGTACTGTCGTAAAATTTCGGTTTGCGTTTTTAATATCGACTAATTTCAAATTTTCTATATCTTATTTCCATTCAAATTTATCTATCTCTGATAATGTGTAACAGTTTTTATGATTGCTAAATTGTTTAAATAGTTATCTTGATAAATGTTAAAAATCATACCAGGGTTAGTTGTAACAAAATCCCGGGGCTTGTTGTAACGTGTTACAACATGCCCCAAGTTATGATGTAGATACCTACTTTTTTCCTTTGTTTTAGAATGAGGGTGTATAAAAGAAAGTCAGAGCGGGCAACACGAAGCCAAGAAGTGTAGGAGTTAGCAGCAGCTGAAGTTTTAGAAAAGAAATGCTGTATTCGGAAAGCTAGTCAGACTTTCGGATTCGTTGATTCTTACATAAGTATAATACTTTGTTAGATAGCTATTAAGAAGAGATAATTACGAAGCACACCTTAGATATAAATTATTTAATTACTTACTGTGATTTAAAAGTGCCATGATGATTATAAGTAGTATTTAACTAAATAAAACTGTTAATTACTTAATTTTTGAATATTGATTACTAAAAAAGTGTATTTGAGTTGATTTTTGATAAGAATTACATAATACTTTAGAAAGATGTCAATTTTGTTTTAAAATAAACAAAGAATAAATGATTAGAGGTATTATTGTCGTTTTTTTTGTCGTTACTACTTGCCCCGGTAGACGTTACAACTTGCCCCAAGCACGAGGTAAGTTGTAACACCGCACTTCTTCTAGAAAATAATTAATTGTAAAATAATGATAAATATTTATGGTATTATTTTTACTTGATTTGGTAGATGAAGAGTTACAGTATCAATCCATCTTTATTTAGTAGAAATTTAATCAATAGATCTCAAGATATATTAGTTTTAATGAAAACTGTTACAACAAGCCCCTCGCTCCCCTACTTATGATTGGGTTGAGTCAGCTGAGAGAAATAATCGCCCCTCAGTCTACTACTGTTACTCTTAACTTAAATAGTGCATCTTAGTGGAACGTGTTCGGTCCCTCGAGCCGGATCATAAATGTACGGGTCGTAGCAGTTAACTCTGTACCCTAATTTGTCGTGAAGGTCTATATGTTCAGTTAGAAAGAGAACCGAGAGGATTCAATTCCCACGTCGGGCAAAGTTCATTGAGTTAATGCATCTGGAATTTCTCATTAGCAGCCCGAGTCTAGATCTGCGCCCGGTGGATGACAATAGGCTCACGCCCTACTAAATGGGACTTAAACATAACTGGTGAAATGTGGGTGTGACCATGGGAATATCGTTTTTTTGGGTGCTGATTTGATGGTTTTTTTTTTCAGATAAGAGAGTGGCAACACTGGGGTTCTGGTTGCTACAAATATAAATGTGAAAGCGGTCGACTACACATAGTGGTAAGTTAAAACACATATTTATACTAATAATATAAAGCTGAAGAGTTTGTTTGTTTGGTTGAACGTAGTAATTTCAGGAACTACTGGTCCGAATTGAAAAATTCTTTTGTATTGGGTAGCTTATTTATTGAAGAAGGCTATAGGCTATATAACATCATGCTACGATAGAATAGAGCGCAGCAGCAACCAAAAAATAACGAAAACTGGGAGGCAATTTGATGCGACGGGAAGGGTCAGGGGAGCAAAAATTTGACGCGGGTGATGTCGCGAGCAGAAGCTAGTTAGTTATATGTGTTTTGTAAATAATTTTTCAATTTCATGGTCTATGGTATCTGTACCACACCTTTAAACGTGACCACACATTCATCATCAATTCAGCCGATAGACGTCCACTGCTGGGCATAGGCCACCCCCAATTTAAGGGGGGTTTGCCATAATCGCCACGCTTGGCAGGCGGGTTGGCGATCGCAGTATGGTGGTAAAATACATAGAGAACGCTGCTGCCCATTCTCTATTAAGTCCCTTAGTCGCCTCTTACTACACCCACGGGAGGAATAGGGATGGTGGCTATTCTTTACCGCGGACACCACACGGAACTATAAATCTAATTATAGAAAAAAAAAAAAACGTATTGGTGTCGGGACGCCCGACAGAAGTGATAACTTAAACTAATCTAAGCTGAACTATTTAATATTGAAACGGTGATCGTTTTAGGTTATATGCTCACTGTGAACAGTATATGTCTATCGCACACTAAACACTGAGTAGAGAGAGGGTGAAACGTCTGTCCGAAAGATGGCTAGCGCTGTGGGTTAGAGTGAGAGAGGAGGTGCCTGCCTATCGCTGCCGTATGCGTGAGAGAAAGGGAAGCCAGACAGACTGGCGCCGTAACGCGTTACGTAACGAAGCGGTTTACCCACCCGTAAGATAGTTATCACTTCAAAAATCATTTAGGGGCCGTCCATTAATCACGTGATGTTTTTTTGGCATTTTTTAACCCCTCCTTCCCCTTGGTGATACATGGTGAGGTTTAAGACTACGCCCCCATGTCACGTGTATTTTTTAGTAGCTACAAAGAATCTTATATTTTTTTTTATGTTTATAAAATACAGGTATAAGTATCATCTAATTTTATTATAAAAAATAAATACACGTGATATATTACTACACCTCCCGTCCCCCTTGTGATATTTCTTGATTTTTTATGGACCCCTCCCCCCCCCTTTCGAGCCTCACGTGATTAATGGACAGCCCCTTATCAATTAATTCGTTCTTTGTTATAGGTCGGCAACTATTCGTACACTTGTTTCCACGCGAGTCAAGTGTTGCAGATAAGGATCATCAAGCGAGGATGGCTCCATAAAGGAGGCGTCGTCTGCCCTCCTTGCAGAGAACTCTGTGGAGAAGAATTTGCGGTAAGTTATTTCTTATTTAGTCTACTCTTAGTGGGGCAAGCCTAGGTCTGATGTAGGTATGACCTGGGTTAGGGGACATAAGAAAGAAAGAAAGAAAAAAAGAAAAATGTGTTTATTGGCATTATATCATTAAAATAAAACTTAAAACTATAAAAAAAGGAGAAAACAAAACAATGATACTAATGCCAAAAGGGCCTCAGCTCAGCATAAGACTTCCGTCGCCCCCTATACGTTAGGACCCGAGATGGCGGTGCGTAGTATTCCACGCGCGCCGTTCTGTGATGTACGGGGTGGAGTTTAACACCCCCCCCCCCCTAACGTGAGGAGGCCAGCAAAGGCGGCACCAGTCGAGGATCGCGGTAGACGCATTGGTTCCCGTGGTCCAAGACGTAGGTGTGGGACGGAACACCGGGGTGGTTTTAGTCAGTAAGAGTCTGACAGACCCCTCCGCCCACCCCAGGGCGGAGTACATCCATGAGGATTTCAATCTCGAGATCTAAAAAAAAGGACCGAAGACTTACTCATTTACTTGATCTGTCATCACAGCGCTTTGCCTTATTAGGTCATCAACCTATACAAATTCCGATTTTAAACGAAATACGAGTTTTATTAAATATAATGTTGAATTCAGTGTTTTTTGTGGACTTAAACTTCATAGACGTTACAAAATCTAACATTTACAACAAAAAAGAAAACAGTCCTTCAAGTAACCAGCCGCCATTGACCCACAAAAGAATCATCAAATATTTTGCTGTGTTAGAAGATAGACAAGCAATCGCATCTGCGGAGTTACGTTCAATAATTTAATTGACTCTGTATTTAATGACCCGATACGAGACAGCTTTTGTTATAACAATAGTAACAATACATAAAAAAATGCTATTTGTACTAATCAATATGTATAGTAGCCGTTGATGGCTCACTACTGGGCTAAGTCCTCCCTACTCTCTTTCCACGTCTCTCAGTCCAGACCTGCCAAGAACCAATCTTTATTAAAATAGTCCAGGTCATCCCGCCATCTCCGTCTGGGTCTGCCGCGATGTCGTTTGCTATTAAGCGGGACCCATTGGGTCGTAAGTTTGGCCCACTGATCGTCTGAAATACGGCAGATGTGTCCAGCCCAATTCCATTTAAGCGTCAGCTTTCCAAGTGATATAATTTATTTTAGTAATGGAACGGACTGTTGTATTGTTAACAAATAATATTAACAATTTTATTTATTTTTTACAGTCGAGAAACGAATACTGTAAAGGCGGCGAAGAGCCTTTACCACCGAATTTATATCCCAACGATGTGCTGACATGCTCAGCTGTCAGTTTGACAGCTCCCGCCATCTGGATAGCCACCATTTTGGTTTTAATATTCAACGTTATGCAGAAATGAAACGGTGAATTAGTTTATTTGCTTAATTCTGTTTAGCGAATACCGGATGTTTTTTTGAAAGGCAAGTCTCGTATTTTTAAATAACGTTGGCATTCTAATCTTAGTTTCTACCTCTTGATTTAACACGTTAGCTGCCATGTCGGACTATGTGTCCGACACTTTTTGTTCCATTCAGGCCTTGTCGGACTATATGACCGATAACACATACAAAATCTGAACATGTCGTTGCTGCCTGGCGGCCATGTTTTTGGAATAAATAATGTACTTATGGAATAAATAATCTGTTTAAAGTGAAATGACACTAAGTTAATTTTTTGACTTTTTCTGAGTTTAGCCATGGAAGTTAACGTGTTAACTGCATGTTTTGATAAGTTTTTGACTTTGATTGTCTCTGGATGAGATTTCGACAATTTTTTATGTTTTGAAATACGGGAATTGGCCTTCTTGAATAGGACAGCTTATGCAATTTATCGTCGTCAAATGTCATGTCAATTTTTCCAATGACATACCACCTTACATGATATTTGACAGCAGTTTAGAGTTAGACGAATACCATGAAGATGGTCGGTTTAAAAACGTGATTTTAATATCAAAAAAATATTTTTAATTTTTATTACATTGTTTTTGTATTGAATACAAAACAATACCTCTATTGTTTAGTTTAATTTCGAATTTAAAAAATAAGTTCTGTGACTTGAATTTTTATTCGAAATATCGAATGAAGAATAGCTAAATGTCATCTGTCAAATGTCAATATTATTATTTTGACATTTCTGTTTTATACCAATGTGTGATAGTTATGATTGTGTGCTTGAATCTAAGTGAACGTACAGACATACAGTAGCACATCAAACTACTCGAAACTGACAAATTCTCCCAATCAACCTTGAACCTAATGCTCCAGTGATAAAGTTGAAAATCTATTAAGATATTGGACAGATTGTAGTAGCTTGATGTGCTGTCGTCTGTACGATAATGTATTAATACGGGCTCAAATTAAATGAATTAGCGAAACTGTGCAAACGTGATAGGTATCGTAAGCGAATATCTAAATACGGTATATTTTCTGTGAAGTTTACACGAATAAAAACTTGTGTAGTCGAAGGAACCCTGACAAAAAGAAGTTCCTTACGCGATACTCGCACTCACTCACACTCATATATAATTCCAAAAGACAGAAAGAGAAAGTGTGAATTTAATACGCGTTTTAAATACAGAGCCATCTAGTAAACGTTTTTAGAAGCTTTATACAAGGTGTAACAAAATAGACGCAATTCCTCAAAGTAGTTTGTTCATAGTTGACTACTGAATCGATTTCAGTCACTTTTAACATAGGTATATTTTTCAAAATTATATATTTTGCCTTACATTCTTGCGAGTTAGCCAAATAAAATTAAACCTTATCCCAAGGCAATAAGACTCAATTTTAAATGCATAAAGTAATGCTAGGGTCAACACGATTTACTTAATCATAATAGTGTTGGTCATTGTATTATGCTATTAATTGGGGTGTATGAGGTAATTGTGTTAATTATGTTACACATTGTATATCTTATTTTATCGTCACGTGACGATTTCTAATGACATTTACTACAACACGCGTTCAAGAACTTCATTCCAGAACAGATTTTTCGAAACTGATATTTCAAGTGACTATAGTTTGCCCCACAAAAAAAAAACATCAAATTAATTTCTTATTTGTTTTATCATATTTAAATCACCCGTCACGGTTGCGAATTTTCGCTAGGCAATTTTATTTGACCCTATATACAATATTTAAGTTTTGTATTGCTACAAATTGAATATTATATTGGCGTGTAAAATTATGGTCTATACGAGTACTGTATCGTATTTCTTTTGCGTAATGTGTATACATGGATCATAGGGACTCCTCGCCACTGCTAGAGACATATTCTCAACATTTCCGTATAACCTTTAGTCGCCGTAAACACGAACGGCAGGATTTTTTGCGTACTGTATTTTCAACTCTCGCTGTTGAGAAATAAGAATCCAACAGCTGGTGTCAAAGTGATTCTGTGCTCTGTGTGTATCCGATTTCGTTTCTATTTCTTGTATTGTATCGCTGAAAATTTTTCGTTGATGCAATTTAGTACTAAAAGGAGTTTTGTATGGCCTTTAAAGCCACAAGTTTTCGAAGTGGATATAGAAATATGAATTGTGATCACATGTGATCAACAGTGACTATCTGTGACCACTTGTGGCAAACAATGATCACTTGTGACCAATTGTGACTACAATTGGTCACAGGACAATTGTGGACACAATTGGTCACTGTATGGCTTACTGTGTGACCAATTGTAAGTCATACAATTTAAAAGTGGAGGTGACATAGAATTATTGTGACCAATTGTGGCCATATGTGACCTATTGTGAACACATGTGACTAACAGTGGCCACATGTGACCAACTGTGACCACATGTGATCAACCCTGACAAATTGTGGCCACATGTTACCACCTATGACAAGGACAAGTGGGGCTCCTAAAATCATGAAATTTGAGTGAAGTAATATTATATATGGACGTTAAAAGTCTTTAGGGATACAAAAAATACTTCAATTGGTAAATAAAACTTCCCGACCAAGGATTGTAAATAGTCATTTAAGATATATACTTTAAGAAAAATCTTTAAAATTACTTATCTTGAACTTAAATGCCATAATTTAAATTATTCTTTTTAAAATTATACTTATTTTTTTAAGAGTCAAAACAATGTTTTCATTTTGCTGGTGTACTAATAAAAATATTCAAAAGTTAAGTGGTAATTACCACTTCTAAGCCAAGATGTCAGTATCAATAATCCACAAAAATTTTGACATTGACAGGTTTTAAGCGCGGGATGTGTTGGTCGCATTCAGATTCATTGGTGAAATTAGCCCGTAATGGCGATTTTGAACGCATTTAAATCTAGAATTTTATTCTTCAACAAGAAGTTACTATAACTTTGTCTATGGTAGTATGAGGAGTAGGCAGTTGGGTAGTTCTCATAAGATACATTTTTCAGTAGGTACCTTATACATTTATTTAATTAACCATTTATGTATACACATATATAAACAAACATGGAGAAAAGAACAGAAAAAAAGGTACAGAGCTGATGCTTACTTCTAAAGCAATTTCTTTCAGCACACTTGTGAGGAGAGAAGATAAAGAGATGTAGACAGTGTGTGTAAGAGTATAAGAGAAAATAAAATACATACGATCAAAAAAAAAAACTTAATAAAATTAAACAAATAATATGAGAATGCATACAAACAAACATACTGACATCTTTTTTGAAGCCAATGTTTTTGTATTTTTATTAGTAGGCCAGCAAATAATGTTTAAGATTTACTTATAGTTTATAACTTGAATAAATGCAGGACATTTAAGGCAGATATAAAACTTAATTTTGATTATGGAAAACTTGCAAACCACGCCGGTCGAGTTTTAGTAAAAAAAAGCAACGTGTTCCACGTCTTAACATTATATCTTTCTTTCTAAAATGCTACGGTTACATTGTCGCGATAAGGCGGACTACACTTCGTGAAATACCCTGGCTTGAATTTTTCAGCTATTAAAAAAAAAATGCTTCTCCATATAGGTATTATTGCACTATTCTACGACACAGCAGATGTGATAAACTTCGAAATATTTCTACTCTAGCGGGTCTAGTACTCTAGGACTAGTACTCAGTAATCATGTACTGAATTCATGGTTACCCTTTTTGCGTCGATGTCTCTGCTGTCCTCAATAAGTTTCTGCCGTAATGTTCTGCCGATCTGCTAATGTAAATATAGTACTTAAGTTGTTTGGTGCTTTAAAAAATTATAAGTTCTCATTCCTATTTTTTTTAAGTGAAATTATGTTTAATTTATGTTAACGTTACTTTAAATATTATATACGATACGACGTGAGAATAAAATTGTATTATATGATGATAAAATAATTTATATTGTCATTTTTATATTGTGTTTTTATTTTATCGACAGTAGCATAAAAATGCCCCTAAAGGGGTAAATGCGTAACACACTAGCAGTAGCAATGGCTTTCATTTTGACAGTTCAACAACATCCATTGCGTATTTACGTTGTTGAGCGGACAAATTTTTCAAACATATGAAGCAATCTAATAATAATATCCTTCAAAATGATTCAGATTCTGATTGATAGTGTGTTACGTAACTTACGCGATTTTACAAATGCAATATTTTATTTTGATACTTAAATGTATTTTAATAATACTTGATTTTTAAATATTTTTTTTTTTTTATTAAACCCATATCGGACGCTTTACTCGAGTGAATGGAACTGTTCATTCCATGTTTACGTGACAGAATTATACAGGATTTTTTTTAACCAGTGCGCAATTATTTTTTTTGTGGTTCAGTGTCAGTATTTCAACTATTTTCTCAATACTTTTTTTTAAAATTTTTATCCTACCTTAAATCAGTAAACTGTGGACTCCCTACATATATCGAACCTAATATGATATCGACAATAGGAATAGGTCAATAACCGCAAGCCGGCGTAGGTACTTTAAACTTCTTAGAATTTTGACCGACTGAACAGCTGGTAAGTAGCTACGCTCGGTCGTTCACCTTCGCCGCCGCCGCGCGCAAGTTACCATAAAAACCAGTTCCAAACCAAATTTTTTTGTAAGTACTAAGATATAACAAAATAAAAATTGCATGGTTATTATAACTCGTTTATGTTTAATTTGTTAAAATTTGCGCACTGGTTAAATACTTATCCTGTATAGGAATGAATGTTCACTCACCCCTACAATTGAATTTTTTCGTTCATTCGTTCGGTTGGCAAGTTAAAGATGGCCGACTGTCAAAATCCGAAATCGTTATATCGGTTCAGTATTGAAAACATTGTCACTGTAGATTAATTTTTACCCAACTATGGCGAAGCAAAAAGGAGGGTTATGATTTAGACCAGTATGTATGTATAAATATGTTTAAGTATGTTTCCTTATAACTTCGAAACTACTTATCATAATTTGCCAAATGAGAATAATTGAAATGAACACAATGTATTTTATTTGCCAACAATTTTTTTTTTTGAATTTATCTCGAAGTGGGTTTTAATCTTCTTTCTATATTTTTGTCAAATGGTGACGAAAATTAATGACAGCGTTTCTTTTCATCGGGCACTAGATGTTTGACTTTGTGTAAGGCCGAGCATTGATAATCTAAAACAGTACATTCCAGTCCGTAACAAAAACACATCATTGAATTTTCAACTTTAGGCCCTTAGCACTGCGACGAAAATCTAGTGCCCGATTATCAATAGACCAGAAGTCGTACGCATTTTTTTTTGCAAACAAATGAAAATGTATAATAATTATTTAAAAAAATCTACGAATCTATAAGAAGTAAATGTGGATAAAATATTTGTATAAAATATAAAATAAAGAATATTTTTAAACAATGAATATTTCGTTTTATTTTTCTTACTTTTACATTACTTACTAGAGAGTTGTGATGGCCCAGTGGTAAAAGCTGTGACTTACGAGTTTATACAATACGTCGTGGGTTCGCACCCAAGCAGGCACTTTGCGTAAATTATTTCATCACCACTGCTCGCAAAAAATGACTTCGACTTTTTGATTCTAGGACATTTCCTCAAGATGCTTTCCACCGTTTTGAGAGTAGTGGTGATGAAATAATTTACACGAAGTAAAGCACCTATTTGGCATGCAACCGGCCGTTTTCTCTGGACCTCCAGTGCCCCCCTCTAGACACCTGCCTGCTAGGGAATTGTGTTGAGTTATTACAACTGTACGGGTCGATCGATAGGTATGGGAAGATAGGGGAGGATAGTGAAGGCCTGTTGACAAGTACCAGGTACTTTATAAAATAGAAAATTATCTAAAAATCTACTGTCTACAAGGTCTACAACGTTCGCACATTCACAAAACATATAGGAGTACCGTACGTACACTATCTGTATAAGGTGTATCTATTCATACACGAAATATTTTAAGAGGTACACCTGTAGGCGGTAAAGAAGCTACAGCAATGAAAAAAAATGTTTCTAAGGTTTTTTTTTTAATTTAATATTTTTAAATTATTTGACGCACATAAGAAATATTGGCTCCTTCTTATTTTTTACGGCCCGAGACACCGCGGCCATGCTCGTGCCGTCCGGTCGTCGCCCTCGCAGCGTCAGGCGGGCCATTCATAGAATTTTGAGTAAAGGTTTTATGCAAAACGTCTCAAGTAGTTTTAAAATTATAATAATTACGAAAATTCAAAAACGCTTAGATGAAAAATTTCTTTTTGCTTCTATAGCTTCTTTACCACCTACAGATGTACCCCTTAAAGTATTTCGTGTATGAATAGTTACACCTTATATAAAAATGAATCCCTATTTCCCTTGGTCACGCCATCACGCGTGAACGGCTGGACCGATTTCACTTTTTTTTTTGTTGTGTTTGTTATTGTCAGGAGAAGGTTCTTATGAAAGAAAAAAAATAAAAAATTGCGCGGATAATCTCAGGAACTACTGGTCCGAATTGAAAAATTCTTTTTGTGTTTGGTAGCCTATTTATTTAGAAGGTTTTAGGTTATATAACATCATGCTACGATCAAAAGGAGCGGAGGAGCAATGAAAAATTGACGAAAACTGGTAGGCAATTCGATGCGACGGGAAGGGTCACGGGAGCAAAAGTTTGACGCGGACAAAGTCGCGGGCAGAAGCTAGTAAAAGATAAATAAATGATAAAAAACCTATTTAAACTACATGATATGATTGCCATTACAACCACTAATAAAGAGTTCAAATCAGAATTGTCGGTATCTAATATCAAATAATGAGAAAATGATATCGAAGAAGTACATACTCACTTAGGTTTTTTCCTAAATATAAAAAAAATACTTTTAAATTCTTATTTACAAATCCATAGAATGTTAGTACAGTAAAACTTATGAAACTAGTATTAGTACTTAAAAAAATAAAATAAAAAGAATTAAAAATAAAATAAAACAGTAAAATAACTTATTTCCTATTGTGGGCATTAACCCAGTGCTGAACGTAACGCGTATCCAGCCTATCCGCAATAACAGCCAGGATGCTGTTGGTGCTGGCGCGCAACCTGCAGAGCGCCGCGGCGGCGGCGCATCGTTTGCGGAGCACGGCGTGGAAGTCGTCAACGTGTGCGTCCGCGAACATACCCGACGCACTGCACCAGCGCGGCAGCCCCAACAACGCCCTGAACGCATTGTTATCTTATTGGTCGCGCAGGGAGAATGAATGATCGTTGCGTATAAGAAGCCAACAGGCAGCACGTGTATAACGATGTACAATGCGCACTGAAAAGTGTTATTTTAACTAAATGAGTATGTATGTATGAATGAAAAAAAAAATAGTGTATTTTCGTCAACAAGATTTGTATAACATAGCTAGTGATACGAGTGTCCTTTTAAGCAAACAATTGCTTGTGTTAGGACACTCCGCTCTTCCGCAACTTAGATTAAAGTAATAATATCTGGATGACCGAGCTTTGCTCGGTATTTTTGGGAAATTGTGTTTAAAATAATAAGTTTATATTCAAGTTGCCTATCGATAAAGTTGGTCATTGAAAACACGAATAAAACGACATTTTATAAAAATGAATCCTAGCTAGATCGATTTATCGCCCCCGAAACCCCCTGTATACTAAATTTCTTGAAAATCGTTGGAGCCGTTTCCGAGATTCAGATTATATATATATATACAAGAATTGCTCGTTTAAAGGTATAAGATTAAATACACACAAGAAAAAAAAATTGCCAGTATTTACTATTTATATGTATATATTCGACATGGTAAGTTACAAAATTAAAAAGAGAAATTCAAAGTATATGTAAGAGACCTGACTTACATCAATTTACTATGTCAGATAGAATTAGAATTGGCATTGTTTGAAATAACTATGTTTGATAAAACTAAATGCACATTAGTCACAGCTATTGACTGAATTTGCTTGAACTGTGTAATATTTTGAAACATCATCACCAGTCCACTGCTGGACATAGAACTCTCCAATGGCATTGCATTCAGCTCGATTCTCGGCAACTCTCATCCAGCTGCTACCAGCCACCCTGCGAAGATCGTCGCTCCAACCGAGCCTGAGGGCGTCCGACCTTACGGTTGCCGATTCGCGGTCTCCACTCAAGAACACGTCTAATCCAACGGTCATCGGTTCTACAGCTAATATGGTGCATTGCCATTTAGGCTTATTTTAATCAAATTGAGTTATAAATTACAATTGACAGTATTATCTGCGCGTAATGTGTCTTCGACGTTGGGGAAAGGGCGATACGCCTCATGTGGAGTTAAGCAGGACATCTAGTTAGACGAGAAGATGGCCGGTGGAGTAATACAGTGACCAAATCGTGGCAAAACTGAGGCCAAAGTAACCAAGGACATCCAAAACCGCGTTGGGTTGACAATATCGTCAAGGTCGCGGGAAAGGTATGGATGAGAGAGGCACGCAAACGAGATGTACGGCCTATATGCAGCAGTAGGTGATTCCAGGCTGAGATTTATTTATTTATTTAATTAAAACGGTTTACAACCAATTACAGAAATTAAAGACACTGTAGGTAACACATCCACAAAAAAAAAATAAGACAAAATAATATTTAAAAAAATACAAAGATAACGTTAGCAACATTTCATACATCCCTCTCGCAGTACTTCTGACATGCCGATAAAACCTTCGTCCATTCGTCCGCAAACAGATCGTTTGATGGATTAGTGTCCAAGTGACCATTAAGCGGAGCCAGAGTACGTGGTACTGGGGACTTAGCACGCGCAACGGTGCGACATGGAGGCACAACAAATAGCCTGTGCAATCTGCCACGGCAGTAATTGTCTGGGACAAAAAAACGAGCCAGAGAGATGATGACGAACATGTGCCCATGGCCACTAGCTGGATGGCAGATGAGGCCGATAGGTTCTAGACTAGTTACCACGTACCGGAAGACGTAGAATTGGAAGGATTCCTACAAGGTGGACTAATGACCTTGTGAAGACCGCAGGAAACCGGTGGATGCGAGAAGCACAGAACTGGTCGCAATGGCGGTGCTTGGAGGAGGCTTTTGTCATATCGTCAAAGATGTTTAAGTTCCATATAATAGGAGACGAGCCTATTGCCATCGACCGGGCACAGATCCAGACTACTGGCCGCTACTGAGAAATTCCTTAAATAAAATCCCAATCACACTTTGCCCGACCTAAAAATCGAACTAAAGACCGAATACTCAGCAGTAGCTCTTTGCGACCACGAAAACTAAGAGCAATGAGGCACCAATACAAAAATAGCAGTAAAAAAAATAGAAAACGTTTTGTAAAATAAAAATAAATGTTTGTCAACTCCAACGCACGACTGGAGTTTACTCCTTACCAACAGTAATAAAATAGTATATACATAGATTACTAAACATAACATAACGCATAACGTAACGTAACGGAGATTGACTTTACACCCCATAAATTTTTATACACCAGTTGCATAAATGAAAATCGATTCTTTAGGAGTAAATGCCAATAAACTCCAAAAGTATTGAAAAATAAAATAAGTTTTAAAAAATAAAAAAGTTTTGGAAAATAAAAAAGTTTTGTAAAATAAAAAAAGATTTAGTAAAATTAAAAAAAACTTTTATTAACTAAAATCCATAGATATGATAGGAGAAGTCTTGGACTGCTGGTTTGGCCAGTATAGATACCTACTTCCCGTTCGAGGGGATGGTAGACAGCTGTTGTAGTTTTCTTATCGACGACATCTGGTAGGTTATTGGCCTGATTTTAATAAAAATTTAGTTTTGTAAAATAAAAAAGGTTTTGTAAAATTAAAAAAAACAACTTTTATCAATTAAAATCCATGTCGTTTTTCGGAGATATGATAGGAGAAGTCTTGGACTGCTGGTCTGGCCAGTACTATAGATACTTCCCGTTCGAGAGGATGGTAGGCAGCTGTTGTAGTTTTCTTATCGTCGACATCTGGTAGGTTATTACCCTAATTTTAATAAAAAATAAGTTTTGTAAAATAAAAAAAGTTTTGTAAAATAAAAAAGTTTTGTAAAATAAAAAAAGTTTTGTAAAATAATAAAGTTTTGTAAAATTTAAAAACTTTTAGTAACTAAAACCCATGTCGTTTTGCGTAGATATGATAGGAGAAGTCTTGGACTGGGGTTCCCTCTATCTGGCAGAAACTTGATGCTCCGAATTTTATTTGGCATAACACACTTGGCATAATCTTACTTAAACGAATATTTGTAAGGCATAAAAAATGTTTAGCATAATCATTGTTTGGCCGAATGTTTATTCGCTCGAATTTACGCTGGCATACTTTTAAGATGGCAGAATTTTATTTCGCATAATTACCTTTGGCAGACTTAAAATTCCGCATAATTTCGTTTAGCATAACATTTATTTAGAGCAATGATTATTTGGCATAATTTCACTTGGCATACTATGAAGATGGCAGAATTTCATTTAGAATAATTTTGTTAGGCATATTTTCATTTCTATTAAATTGCATTTTAACCTTAAATAAAATGAAATAGTGTCTCAAAAAGTCAGTATATGTTGTGCTACAAAAATTATTGACAGTAACGAATCGCTGCAGAACCGACTCCACGTAGTCTTGTCTGCCCCACCCCTAGAGTGTAATTTAAGCCCGCGTAGGCGCGGAGTGGCGAGGCGGCCCGCGAGCTGAGGAGCAGGTGGTTTTGACGGTCGCCGCGGTGGTGAGCGTAAAACCATCTGTGACGATGAGCTCGCGTGGGACCGCCGGAGCCCCGCAGCGCCGAAGCCGTGACAGAAACCATGCATGCTGCATGTTGCATGCTCGCCTGCATGCTGTAAGCTTGCTTGCATGCTGCATGCATGCTTGCATGCTTGCTTGCTGCATGCTTGCTTGCATGCTGCATGCTTCTTCGATATGAAATGTATGCCAAAAGATGATTCTAAGTTTAAAGTTTGTGAGATATGATAGTTCTGTCTTTTAATAACTATCGATATGAAATTATGCCAAGAGACGATTCTGACTGCGAACTTTCTGCGATATGATGGTTCTACTTTTTAATTATTATGGAATAAAATTTATGCCTAAAGATGATTCTGACTTATAAAATTATGCGTTGTGAATGTACGATAAATGAGTGTATGCCAAACGATTTTCTGCGAAGTGAAGTTTATGCCATCCGCTGTTATGCTAAATAATATTATGGCGAAAAAAACTTCTGCCATAAAGGGTGGACCCCTTGGACTGCTAGCCTGGCCAGTACTATAGATACTTCCCGTTCGAGAGGATGGTAGGCAGCTGTTGTAGTTTTCTTATCGTCGACATCTGGTAGATTATTAGCCTAATTTTAATAAAAATAAGTTTTGTAAAATAAACAAAGTTTTGTAAAATTTAAAAAACTTTTATTAACTAAAATCCATGTCGTTTTGCGTAGATATGATAGGAGAAGTCTTGGACTGCTGGCCTGGCCAGTACTATAGATACTTCCCGTTTGAAAGGATGGTAGGCAGCTGTTGTAGTTTTCTTATCGTCGACATCTGGTAGATTATTAGCCTAATTTTAATAAAAATAAGTTTTGTAAAATAAACAAAGTTTTGTAAAATTTAAAAAAACTTTTATTAACTAAAATCCATGTCGTTTTGCGTAGATATGACAGGAGAAGTCTTGGACTGCTGGCCTGGCCAGTACTATAGATACTTCCCGTTTGAAAGGATGGTAGGCAGCTGTTGTAGTTTTCTTATCGTCGACATCTGGTAGATTATTAGCCTAATTTTAATAAAAATAAGTTTTGTAAAATAAACAAAGTTTTGTAAAATTTAAAAAACTTTTATTAACTAAAATCCATGTCGTTTTGCGTAGATATGATAGGAGAAGTCTTGGACTGCTGGCCTGGCCAGTACTATAGATACTTCCCGTTTGAAAGGATGGTAGGCAGCTGTTGTAGTTTTCTTATCGTCGACATCTGGTAGGTTATTAGCCTAATTTTAATAAAAAATAAGTTTTGTAAAGTAAAAAAAGTTTTGTAAAATAAAAAAAGTTTTGTAAAATAAAAAAGTTTTGTAAAATAAAAAAAGTTTTGTAAAATAAAAACTTTTTTGTAAAATAAAAAATGTTTTGTAAAATTTAAAAAACTTTTATTAACTAAAATCCATGTCGTTTTGCGTAGATATGATAGGAGAAGTCTTGGACTGCTGGTCTGGCCAGTAGTATAGATACTTCCCGTTCGAGAGGATGGTAGGCAGCTGTTGTAGTTTTCTTATCGACGACATCTGGTAGGTTATTAGCCTAATTTTAATAAAAAAAAGTTTTGTAAAATAAAAAAGGATTTGTAAAATAAAAAATAAAACTTTTATTAACTAAAATCCATGTCGTTTCGCGTAGATATGATAGGAGAAGTCTTGAACTGCTGGTCTGGCCAGTACTATAGATACTTCCCGTTCGAGAGGATGGTAGGCAGCTGTTGTAGTTTTCTTATCGACGACATCTGGTAGGTTGACGCAGACGTAACTAATCATGAGTCCTTTTCTAGCCTGAAATAAAATATTTAAAGTAAAACTGTATTCATCCATCTAAATAAATAATAAATAGATTAAATTAAGGTGTCAGTTTTGTAATGTCATAAAAGTAGTTTTTCACTAAATGTAAAAGTAAAGTAAGCCGAAAGACGTCCACTGCTGGACATAGGTCTCCCCTAATTTGTTCAGATTGCCATAATCACCACGCTTGGCAGGCGGGTTAGCGATCGCAGTTTCGTGGTCAAATACATAGAGAACGTTGCTGCCCATTCTCTAGTAAATCCTTTAGTCGCCTTTTACAACACCCACGGGAGGAGATGGTATGGTTATTTTCTGTACGTCCGGCACCACACGGAACTTAAAACAAATAAAAAAGCAAACAATTTTTGTCATTCTGTCTGTTTGTTTGTTCCGGTTAATCACCATAACAGCTGGACCAATTTAGTCAGGATTTTTTTTTTCATGGTACTTTTTTTTGTTGGACTTTTTTTTAAATGTTGTGTTCTAATATGGGTTATGCTTTATGTTACTTGAAATAAACGTTTTTTATTTAGCTAGATGATAAAGTAAGTATAGAGTTTACAATTACCGGTAAGACAACTGAATGTCTTTTGGCTCCGCCTGGGAATTTGACATCTTGATTATAAAATACTTGCGAATAGTTCCACGAGGGATCACCTGTCAAATAAAAAAATATATCATTTTAACTTAATCAGGGCTAAGTAGTTACAGCCGCACGGGTCGATTGTTAAGGTTAAGCTACGCTTGCCGCGGTTGATCTGCAGATGGGTGACCATCTTAACATACCAAGACCCTTCCGTGCCTCGGTTCGATTCCCGGAACGTGCAAAGTGATATTTAGTTTTCCATCTAAAGGGTCAAATTAAATTAGTTTGTAAAACTTTACCCACGGTATCGATATTGAATGCTAATGAAGCATTACGATCGTTACATACCTATTTATATTTAGCCAATATCTGCGCCCTCACGTCTCTAGCCGCCGCAGGAGACGCCCCGGGCGTCGGGAGTCGATTGCGGACTCCCGGCCACCGTAGGCGTGGCATTGCGGGCGGCGAGCAATTGGTAGCTCACCGCCCGGTAAAGGTGGTGGTGTCTACAGCACGTAGTGTTCCACGCGCGCCTCAACGAGATGTCAGCAGTATTGAAGGGGTCCGCTAGGACCGATGCCAGCCAGGGTTGCGAGATTTGTTTGAAAGAGTTACCGTGGCCCTGGCATAAGGCAACTGAAGGGTGGGTTTTAGTCAGTAACAGCCTGATACGCCCTTCCGCTCCACCCAGAGCGGGAGACGTCATTTGAGGATTTCCCACCCAAAAAAAATATTTGTAATTAATTTCAGAGATTTAGCTGCACTTTGTACGAAAGTATTTATACTGCACTTTTTTACTGTTTGATTCTCAATATTTAGTATATAAAAACAATTACATTTTTTTTTTCTCAAAGTGTCATGTAATTTTTTTTTGTTCCAATGTACAGCCGTATTTTGCAACAAAAAAATATTACTGTAATATTGACCTTAACTATTTCCGTGGTAATGAGTAGGATATTATTGGGCATCCTACTCCACCTTCGTTCCTTCGGCTCACTCCGTTCGCCTCGTCACTCTCGGTGGATAGAATGCCCAATAATATTAATATTTCTGATATCGATGGCTGACCTCGTGAGTCGATGGAACTGAAGGTGGAGTAGAACGTCCAATAATATTTCTGATATAGATGTCTTACCTCAAATTCAACTGTCGGATTCATTTCAATATACTCACCAGCTTAAAAACCCCTACCCACCAGCTTTAAAACTTTACACGTTAACATAATCAGGTCTATATTTGAACGAACCAGTTATCTAAAATTCAGGACAGATTGTCTCATGTCTCTCCACATACTTGGGGATGGTGCATTGTCGTTTACTGACACACATACCCGTTTTCGTGACCAGATTGGTTCGAGAACATCTAACTTTAGGATACCACATACATTAAACTAAATTCAGGACAGATTGTCTCATGTCTCTCCACAAAAGTAAAATAGCGCGCACACTTAGGTCCACACACATTTATTTTGTGACCAGATTGGGTCGAGGACATCTAAATTTAGTTTAACACATTACAGACGATGCATACTTTTACATCAATACACCCATCTGCTTGAAAACTTTACACGTTAACATAATCAGGTCTATATTTGAACGAACCAGTTATCTAAAATTCAGGACAGATTGTCTCATGTCTCTCCACATACTTGGGGATGGTGCATTGTCGTTTAGTGACACACATACCCGTTTTCGTGACCAGATTGGCTCGAGAACATCTGAACTTTAGGATACCGCATACATTAAACTAAATTTAGGACCGATTGTCTCATGTCTCTCCACAAAAGTAAAATAGCGCGCACCCTTAGGTTCACACACATTTATTCTGTGACCAGATTGGGTCGAGGACATCTAAATTTAGTTTAACACATTACAGACGATACATACTTTTACATCAATACGCCCATCTGCTTTAAAACTTTACACGTTAACATAATCAGGTCTATATCTGAACGAACCAGTAATCTAAAATTCAGGACAGATTGTCTCATGTCTCTCCGCATACTTGGGGATGGTGCATTGTCGTTTACTGATACACATACCCGTTTTCGTGACCAGATTGGCTCGAGAACATCTGAACTTTAGGATACTGCATACATTAAACTAAATTTAGGACCGATTGTCTCATGTCTCTCCACAAAAGTAAAATAGCGCGCACCCTTAGGTTCACACACATTTATTCTGTGACCAGATTGGGTCGAGGACATCTAAATTTAGTTTAACACATTACAGACGATACATACTTTTACATCAACACGCCCACCTGCTTTAAAACTTTACACGTCAACATAATCAGGTCTATATCTGAACGAACCAGTAATCTAAAATTCAGGACAGATTGTCTCATGTCTCTCCACATACTTGGGGATGGTGCAATGTCGTTTAGTGACACACATACCCGTTTTCGTGACCAGATTGGCTCGAGGACATCTGAACTTTAGGATACCGCATACATTAAACTAAATTTAGGACAGTTTGTCTCATGTCTCTCCACAAAAGTAAAATAGCGCGTACCCTTAAGTTTGTACACATTTATTTTGTGACCAGATTGGGTCGAGGACATCTAAATTTAGTTTAACACATTACAGGCGATACATCCTGTTACATCGACACGTAAAACTCAAGTGGCAAGCGCGGTCCCACGGATAGTCGATCCTTGTCCAGTATGCATAAAGCTAAGGCGTAGTTACACTTGACAACGGCAGCCGGATCAGAAACGCATCGACGGTTAACAATCATTAGTGCCTATATCAGTTTTTACGTAACACTATTGATTCATAACCGTCGGTATCTCACATTATTCAATCTGGTGTACAAACTGTATGTGAATCCGCTGTTGAAGTCTGTTCCGTAGACGATAACCGTACCCGGTGGTTGTCAGTTTTATGTATATAATCAGCTTTATGTATAAGTCAGCTTTATTAGTTCGAATCGACAAATTTCAATGACAATGGAATGCATGCTTCCCACGTTCACATAAATTGCATTCCATGCATTTATATTGTTAAGTAATATGACCATCATGTTGTAAACACTAAATTAGTCTTTTATAGAACTTCCTACATATTATTTTCGTATATTTTTAAAGTTTGTAATCGCTTCTAGTTTTAACGTGTTTCATTCCTCTACGTACTAAGTATATATATTTATATATTTTTATTTATATGAATATTTTGTATCAAGTACGACACGAATTATTGGTCGAACCATCTATCACTTGTTATCGAGTGCGATTTAAAATTAATTAAGAGACCTTGAAAAAAGAGAACACTGAGGTTATTAGGGATAATAAGAGTAAAGAATAAATGAATAAATACATTGGAGAAGCATTGAAATCCTAGAGTTAATGTTATTATTAATAAATTGGACAACTATAAAACCATAACTCAGTCACATACTTCCGATTCCTACACGATACCTACAGTTTCTTGGTTTCTTTCATTGCAGGTGTAAGTGATTATTTAATAATACGAATGAAAATGTTATTAGTGAGTAAACTAGCTTACTTTGCACTAGTTTTTATATGATGATAATAACTTCCGAGTTTAACTGCAACTTAAAATTACTTGGGATCGGGTTCACTTTGTCGGCTTTATTTTTCAATTCTCAATACTTATGACACAGTAAAAATAAAAGAAGCAGAAGTATGTCTCGGCAGTGACATTGAAAGAAATTCATTCAGGTACCATTTAAGCGAATGCCTAATGTGGAAGACGTCGAAATGCCGACTGAGTTGATAATGTAAAAAATGATATTTCTGGTTTCAATATTGATGAATTCAAACACACAACACTGAATAATACAGTTCATAATTTCATGTCAAATTTCAAGTAACTAAATGTTGCACCCTCCGCGTATGTGCGTAACTACCACCCTCCGAGGCTGTTGCGTATTGTGCACACTGAAATTTCGAAGCGCGTCGTCGGTCGAGATGAAGTTAAACTACTGTAACTTTTTATTCTGTGTCAATTAACAAATTACAATTTAGCAAAATTGATATGCAATCAATACGGTTAAATATGACATAAACGTCATTTTTTTTATACAACTGTAAGACTTGTACTTAGAGTTTAAAATTGAAATTATCTATTTTTGTGCTGAAATTGTATTTTTTGTGTATATAAACGAATTAATTTCAATCAATAAATTACATTCGCTCCGGAATCTTCAAAGTGACAAGTAGTACTAGTGGTACTTTAATATCGACTTTCTAACATGTAAGTGAGTACTTCTTAATTTTAAATTTGAAGTTATAATGCCCAGCTACGGACCTGGTTTTTGCCTGCCGGCTGTTGTAATTATGATGCCCTATTTATCCGTCGTGACTGCTACTCAGCTACGGACCTGGCTTCTGCCTGTCGGCTGATGTAACTGTTATCGCCCTGTCATAAATTGATAGATTTCTTATTTATTGTATTTCAAAAAAGACCTTGTAGGTTTTTGTTTTGTTATATTAAACATGACTTTTTTTGTTGTACATTAGGTCTGACTCCGACGTTTCCCGTATGTCTGACTACATAAAGAGCCCGGCGACTGATACAAAGGTCGTGTCGAGAAGGACCCTGCCTACGAAAAAAACTACAAAGCGCAAAGCTTCCTCGGTCGTAGAATCAGGATCAAGGTAGTTTATCAATACTCTTTATCTGACTTATCCCTTTTCATTAGTCTCACTTATTATATTATAACATAGATCTCAATAGAGAACTTTTATTTGTAACAATAATTTTAAGTAAATATATACTTATTTTATCATGCAACATAGTTTGTATCTAGAAAAGTGTTTCTTTTAGATTATTAAAATAAAATTTTAATTGTTTACAGTAACCAGAAACCGGGGAGCACCGACCTTTTCGGTTTGGAAGACTTTGGTGGCCTTCCTTCGAAGTCGGAGTTAGGATCATCCTTGCTGTCCCGCGTAGCCAACGGGAAGGTACGACGGACAGCGGATCTAAGCGGTGCCTTTTTTGTGGAACTCAAGGTATTCGATAAAGAAAATATCATCTCCATTGCTCCTGAGGAGCGTTGGAAGAAGGCAGAAGTTGCCTTGAAACTGCAACTGGAGAAAGGTAGCTCACAGTGGAACTCACTACAAAAATTCATGCACAAGGCTCATGAGTTGTTCAATGACTCAGAGCCTGTTTATTATAGTGATAAGATAAATTTTAAATCTAGTTAGGTAATCACTTAAAATTTAAATTGGGACACCTAAAATTAATGTTTATTTTTAAACTTAGTAGGTAGAATGTCTTAAATTCTTGTTCAAGGTTTAGGAGTTGATCAAATACTCAGAGGCTGTATATTATAGTGCTAAGATACATTTTAAATGTACATAGGTAATTAATTTAAAATTAATATTTAGGACATCCTAAATAAATCTTTATTTTTAACTTAGCCGGTAATTAATTACGCTAGAATGCCTTTCTGCACTGTTTGTAATACATCTGTTGAGCGCAGTCACTGGACAGGTCATCTACGCAGTACCAATCATAAAAATAAAAATATTTCATACGTTTGCGAAGGTGTTGAATTAATTAATTCTGCTTTCCGAAATCGTATAGCTTCTTATAGAATTATTGACACTAGTGAAAATTATTCTTTAGATTCGTTTTTGAGTAATAATCAAGAAAAAATCAAAACATTAATCAACAAATCTCTGAAAGAACATGTATGTCTAAAAATTAATTTTGAATATTTTGCTTTGTTTTTGATGGTTAAAAATGATAGTCAGGAGATGAAATCATTTGCTACAAAGAATTATGTGGTACATCAGAATTATGAATATGATTTATTGACATCTCAGGTTAGAAACACGTTGAAAAAAAAATTAGAAGAATTTCAAGATCGTGACAGTGGCTGGACATATTTAAACAGTTCGCATTTGGAAGTTAATGTTAACAAATATCAACCTTTACGCGGCTCAAGCTTTATCGAGTTGCCAACCGCAGTTAAATCAAAAAAAGCATGTATTAATATTCGCAATAAAGATAATTATTGCTTTTTATGGTCAGTTGTTGCTGCTTTATATCCAGCAAAAACTCATCCTGAAAGAGTATCGTCTTACCCCAATTTTCAAAGTGTGTTAAACACAAAAGACATTCAATTTCCAATGAGTTTCTCAGATATTGCTCGATTCGAATTAAATAATCCTGAAATTTGTATATATATTTATGGCTTAAAAAATAATACCGTGACTGGACCGCTTTATAAACCAAAATTTTTGAAGGAAAAAGTGATTCATTTACTTTACTTAGAAAAAGATGATTTATCACATTATTGTCTCATTACGGATTTACCGCGTCTTGTTAAAAATCAAATAACAAAGCACCATAGTAAATTATACTTTTGTGATGTTTGTTTAATGTTCTTTGATAGTTGTGATAATCTTACTTCACACAGTTGTGGAGGAGTTGCTACTGAACTACCGTCAAAAGGCTCTTTCATTCAGTTTGAACACTATGGCAGAAAGCAATTTGTACCATTTGTTATATACGCCGATTTTGAAACAATGCTAGAGCGGTACGACTCCTGCGACCCTGACCCAACTCAGGCGAGCACCGTTACGAGACAGCGACATGTGCCCATCGCTTTCGCTTATCATATTACGTGCACTCTAGATGAAACCTATAATCGTTATGTCTCGTATCGTGGTACGGATTGTGTTTCAAAATTTGTGAAGTCTATTTATAAAGATACCAAAAAAGTTTATAGAATTTTAAATAATACCGTTCCCATGATTTACACGAATGAGAATGCTCTCGACTTTGAAAACTCTGATACATGTCATATTTGTGAGAATTTCTTGTTAGGTGATAGGGTACGCGATCATTGTCATTTGACTGGTAAATATCGTGGCGCAGCTCACAGTTACTGTAACCTGCAATATAAAATGCCTAAGTTTCTACCTGTATTTTTTCATAACTTATCGGGTTATGATTGCCATCTTTTCATAAAAGAATTAGGTAACGCTCCGGGATCTATTAAAGTCATACCTAAAACAAAAGAAAATTATATTTCTTTCACGAAGTATATTCCGATTTCCGATAATGAAAGCATACAGGTACGATTTGTAGATTCATTCAAGTTTTTAGGAACTAGCTTAGAAAAGTTAGCAAACACAATGAAAAAACAAGACTTCAAGCAATTAAAATCTTATTTTCCTGAAAAAACACAATTTGATCTACTTACCCGTAAAGGAGTGTATCCATACGATTACATGTCTCAATGGAAACATTACGAAGATATATGTTTACCATCTAAAAATCTTTTTCATAACTCCTTGACTAATGAATCAATTAGCGATGAAGACTATAAACACGCTCAGACCATTTGGTCAGTATTTAATATTCAAAATATGGGTATGTACACAGATTTATATCTTAAAACTGACGTTCTTTTGCTAACAGACGTGTTTGAAAGTTTTCGAAAAACTTGTAAGCAATACTATAATCTCGATCCTGCGTTTTATCTTACAGCACCAAGTCTATCATTCGATGCAATGTTTTTGAAAACTAGAATTAAATTAGAATTGATAAGTGATGTTCAAATTTTTAGAATGATACAAGAAGGTATTCGTGGAGGTGTTTGTATGTGTTCCAAAAGACATGTCAAAGCCAATCATAAATACTTGGATTCTTACGACTCGTCTCTGCCGAATTCATTTATTATTTATTTAGATTGCAACAATTTATATGGTTATAGCATGTGTCAATATTTGCCTTATTCGGATTTTAGATTCATGAGTAGACAGGAAATAGATGATTTGCAATTGAGCTTAACAGATATAAGCGATACCGCGGAAAACGGCTATATTCTTGAAGTTGATTTATTATATCCTAAAACATTGCACGATGAACATAACGACTTTCCATTTTGTCCAGAAAAATTTGTTGCACCGGGTGGTAAGAATAAAAAATTAATACCGAATTTGTATGACAAATACCACTACGTTATTCATTACGTTCATTTAAAAAAATGTTTACAACATGGATTGGTGTTACGAAGGATTCACCGTGCAATTGTTTTTAAGCAAAGCTGTTTTTTAAAACAGTACATCGATCTTAACACTCAACTACGACAAAAAGCAGAATCAACGTTTGAGCAAGATTTTTTCAAATTATTAAATAATAGTATTTTTGGAAAGACTCTGGAAAATGTTGAACAAAGAGTAGATGTAAAATTAGTTAACAAATGGTGCGATTCAAACAATAAAACGAATAAGACTATTTGTGCTGAGAAATTGATAGCCAGTCCATATTTTCATAGCGCTTCTGTGTTTTCTGATGATCTAGTAGCAATACAAATGAAGCCATCGCGTGTTATACTTAATAAACCAATATATATAGGGTTCACAGTATTAGAATTATCTAAGACCCATATGTACGATTTTCACTACTCTGTCATGAAACCTTTTTATGGTAAGCGAATTGAATTGTGCTATACTGACACAGATAGCTTAATTTATGATGTACAGAGTAATAACGTTTATGAAGATTTCAAGTTCAATTTTTTAAAATATTTTGATACCTCTAATTATGACATAAACAATGAATTTCACTTGCCCATTAATAATAAGAAGATCCCAGGACTGTTTAAGGACGAAATGGGTGGTAAAGTTATTAAAGAATTCGTAGGACTGCGCTCAAAGCTTTATTGTATTAAAACCTTAAAAAAAACAATTAAAAAAGCCAAAGGTATAAAAAAATGTGTAACGAAACATTTAAACATGATTGATTATAAAAATGTTTTGTACAATTGCAATGTAATGTTTAGGTCAATAAAACATGAAATATTCACTCAGAACGTAAATAAAATAGCACTTTCAAGCAATGATGATAAACGGTTGCTATCATTTGATAAAGTATCTACTTTAGCTTGGGGTAATGCAAATATATTTATGTAATGTATTACCATACTTAAAAATGTAATTAGGAACCTACAATAGTGACATTTCTATCAAGTAAAAATTGATTGTAAAACATCCTAAATGGAAAGTCAGATAATTTTATAACGTACCTACTATCTTACTTACTAATTTAAAAAGTTTGTTAATATTTAAATATGAAATATAATATTGTCCTGTAATTTAATTCAAATAGTATCGTCTGAAGTTACTTTTGAACCCAGCTATAATATTATAGCTGGTATTATATGTATGTAATTCTAAAATGTGTGTATTCTTGGTGTCCATTGTAATTGTTGTTTTTATCTGTATGTACCTACTAAATATATACTTAAATAAATAATATTTTATGATTTTATCTCTGTTTCATTCCCATTCCTGATTGATGACAAAGCATACAGGGCTTACACCATGTTGTGCACGAGGATACAGGTTCCAACTGGATAAAACATGCAATGTTCATTTTTGATGACATAGCACTCATGGCTCGAAGTTCACACGCGCGGTGTAGAATATGACACCGAACAGGTGCTCGTGCACGAGCTCGAACGTGTTGAAACTTGAAATTGAATCACAGCGCTTTAAGGCTTTATGGAGTCTCATTACATATTAACCACGTTCCACAGTCGTATTATTGTATAGAACATTCATTATTAGACAGTTAGCCGGAGCGGTCATATCACGTCGAATAAGAACGAAACGAATTGTAAGTATTGTAGAACTACCCATATATTTATAACGTTAATTCATCATGTTTTTATGTAATTATAATTAATTATTCTTTCGGTTGTTTCAGATCATTGATAATGTGTGATTCTCCAGATATTATCGACTTCTCGCAATACGCGCAAGGTTTTCCGACCCCGAGTTTAAGCTGGCATATCCCAGAACAACAAAGACCTGTTCACAAGGAGCCTAGAGCAAGACAAGACTGCGGACCTGTCAACAAGAAGCCTAGAACAAGACGAGAGTGTGTAAAACAGAAGTCGGCTCTGCCTACCTGTCAATCATTCGTCATAAACAATGAGAAGAAAAAAGGATTACGACTGATCCAGGTACAAGTGTTGGACATCAGTGAACAACAAGAATCTGCAAGTGACAATGATGATGTGGTAATTTTAAGTGCGCAGTATATAGTGACTGAATCGGTGGACCATGTTATGGAGGAGACGCAATCGTTAATTAATAAAATATCAAAAAAACTTTGTGGGGACAGTTGTTATTACTGATGAACTATTAACTGGTGTCATTATTTTGTAAGTATCTACTATATTGTTTAAGTTTTATAGTAATAAGCAATAATAAATTATGTAAGTAATATTATAGTTATCAGACTATATTATTATTCGGTATATATAACATTTATTTGCTTTCTTATTGTTTAGTGTTTAAACATTTGTGGTTTTTATGTTGTTGTTTATGGTATGGTTTATGTGTTGTAAGTTTTGAATGTATACATTTTTAAAATAACAAATATGTAAGTTTTATTATAATTAACTTTTGTATTTTATCCTGTACATACTTAGTCTAAAAAATATAATAAAGATAAATAAATATAAAAAGGAAAAATATGTAATGTAGATTTCTTTGATTAATCTAGTTGGGCTACTGTTCAATCATCACAAGTTTTTTAAGTATGTAGGTAACATTAAATAAACTATGTGGGGACAGCTATTATTATTATTGGGTAGGTAGTTATAATTAGTTTGTAATAATTGTAAATAATGTAAAAAGTAAATAAATATAAAATGAAAAAATATGTACTTAATGTAGATTTCTTTGATTAATCTAGTTGGGCTACTGTTCAGTCATCACAAGTTTTTTAAGTTAAGTATGTAAGGTAACATTGAATAAACTATGTGGGGACAGCTATTATTATTATTATTATTGGGTAGGTAGTTATAATTAATTTGTAATAATTGTAAATAATGTAAAAAGTAAATAAAAATATTTTGTAGTTTAAATTATGTTTTATTTTGTATTACTTATAAATACTCGAACTTTAAATTAGCTCTAGTGTAATGATATAAATATAGGTTATTTGCTTTCAGAATGTTTTATTAGAATAATTCGTTTAGAATACCGTAAGTACCTATATTTGAAATAAAATTTAGAAGGATTATCATTTTGCTGCAGCTAATTTAATGTTTGTTATATGGGTCTGATTATATTAAATAAAACACTCTTGAGTACATAGACATTTTTAATTAACTGTTCAACACAATAATAATTAAATAAATAAATTAAATACAGACATATTATTATCAAAATACCATTTTCTAATACACACAGCATTATTCAATGCACAATTCAATTTATGGTTCACACAATTAAAATCAGTTTTATTTTTACAGAACTTTTTTTTTAATGTCGCAAAATTAGGACATCCCTTCTCACCTATGTCAATCACTTCACAGTTTGCACATAACTCTTTAATCCACGTAATCTTTTCCAAACCCTTTGTCATAATTTTTTTATTTTCTAAATATGGTAAAATAACACGTTTAAACTCTTTGTAGTCTATGTAGCCTTCACTCCAGTAAATTCCTCGATTTCTTTCTAACCATCTCACCTGCTTTTTTTCTTCTAGTGTTAGGTAATGGAATGAATATGGTGGTTTCACCAAGAACGTCTGTGTATGATCATGACTCGCAATGGCCAATTCTTTAACAATAAAATGATTTAAAGAATCTTTAAATCCTTGGAGTTCCACTATAAGGGTGTCCGACTTCATGATATCTTCTTAACAATGTTACTTAATGGTTTGTATTCAACAATGCAATCGTTCAGAATGAGACAATATGCTGAAGTTTGATCTGGTATCTCCGAATCACTTTCAATTTCTACTCTCACGTCCACAACTGGCCCTGTCTTTAGATTATCCGCTTGTCTAGAGCAATCAATGACAAAAAGCGGTGCTAAATCTCTAAACTGTTTTTCGCTTAATATGGGTTCCGGTCGACGTCCGTAATACGACTGTTGAAATCTGGTGTATTGCTCGTATAATAAAGCGATTTTGTTATTAGCAAAACTCGTATTTAGGTTTTCATACGGAAAATAAGTTGAATTGAGATACACTTTAACGTCTCGAACATGACAGTGATCGAATTGAGACATGTCCGAACTTGCATTGCTTTTCCTATTTGTTTGTAACCCGATAATAATGTACCTTGGTTTTTCTATTTGAGATGAAGTTTTGATTGACCAGGTATGTTTTGTAGTTTTAGGTAAAGCTGGATATTCGTACAGATCCCAATTTCTGTATACCATTTGAAGTGATCTATCTTTTTCTAATAGTTTTAACAAAGTTATTTTTTCTTTGTCTGATACTTTAACATGCGGTACGCGCCATATAATTTTGTTGATCTGAACGTCGTCCACTATTTCGCCGGTGTTAAGTTTTACAGCGTTCAAATTAGTATTACTTCGTAACAATATCAGTTCATGTCTGCTATTTATCACAACTTTTTTATAATCTTCAGCAAACCCGAGGATGTTACGTAGTGGAATAGAAACAGAAAATTTTCCACCATTAATATTTTTTATACCATCGATATTCCAGCCCCAAGCATTAGACATTTTTGATTCACTTTCATTCATTGATATTAATGATTTCATGGTTGTAGTTATACCTGCATTTTTTATTTTATCAATCTCCACTCCATTTAACTCATACCTAATATCTTGAAACAAGTACAGTAGACCATTGTTTGTGAAATTGATACTAGTAGCTTTGTCTTTCGTATCTTTTTTGTTTACGATAACAGTGCCTTCTAAATAGAGTGTGCTAGCTGAAGGAAGTATGTACAAATCCTGTTGGTTGATGGGAATGCGGATTTCATCGTTCCTGTTGAAACTCGTTACGTACGGCTTGTAGGAATGAAATTCGATTCCTTCTATAGTATTATCGTAAGTTGGAGCGGATAAAACGTCTAAGATATTCATTTTAACAATCCGATCGCTCTAAGGAACGCTTTATTGTCTTTAGTTAATTTTATTATCTTCTTAGAGAAAGGTCTTCTTCGATAGGTAGCTCGGGCAGAACTGATATTCTTTACTTGGTGAAACACATTTTTATTGTAGTCAATCATCTTTTTCTTCTAAGATGCAGATATACCTGCACTTCTTCACCACGTAAATTGATTAATCGTTTGTTTATATCTAACAGTCTGATATGTATGCAGCTTATGTTGTTTTGATTGATTGGAAAGTATATTGCGTTCTTCGGGATTTCTATGATCCTGTATCCTGGCGGCACATTAAGTGCAAATTCGTGAATAATATGACTTGGTTCACCGTTCACAAATGAACCGCTTACAATATCACATTCAATCCTGACTACGGTCGTAGGTAGAATGTTGACTGGAGACTGTGACACATGCCATTTATTTGCTGTTAAAATTTGTTTGTTAAACCCTAATAGTCTTCTAAAAGAGTCTCCTTTGATAAAATTAATGTCTTTTGTACAGAATATTGTAGTTTTTAAAGTATTATTATTGCACCGTAGTTTGATCGCTGCATCTTTTATTTCAGATTTTAAATAATCGCTAATATCTTGTAATTCATAAGTACCTTCCGGTACTTCAATAACTTCATTAATGCCATAATAGAACTTATTATTACTTTTGTCAATGTTTGGAATAGAATTAAATGTTGAAAAGTGCAATAAAGCACACTCATACTCTCCGTCTAGTTGTAAAGTATTAGGATAGTATGTAGTTAACACTGACGAGTCTCCAGTTATCGACAAAGTGAGTGACATCTTGCAAATGATTGATATAAAAGAAAAGCATTTATTTTATAATACATTTTTATTCCAAAAAGTCAACAAATAATTTAAACATAAATGACCACAATTGACTGCGTTTAATTTTTGATATCCTGTGTAGTTATATAACACATCACAATTTTTGAAATATTGCATCAATTCCATTGGAGGTTTTAAATTTCCATAGCTATCAAAGTATTCACAGTGATTGTATACTTTAGCATAAGCTACCCAATGCGTTCCTTCGTTCTTAGAATCGTCTAAGTTAACGATACCACATTCAATGTCTTTCGGCTTTGAAGGTAGTCGATCCTTCATGTAGACCCCCCGAAAATATGGAATGTGTCTTGAATACTTTCGGATGTCTACATCAGTTAGAGGGCGATTGGGTAGCATATTTTTCAGTTTTTTGAAGATGTTATAAACAATCCTTTACCACTTTTATACGGTCTAATGTATAAACCCTTACCCAACACTAAAGCCTCCATAGCTTTATTATGTCGCTCTGTTTCTTGCAAATTTTGTTTGCTTGCTTTGTAATCATTAACGGTTTTTGCAATGCCAGCTGCACCACCAGCTAAAGTTCCTAAAGCCGATAAACCAGCGAAAATTGGAATTAAAGGTAGAACTCCTCCAGTCTTTGGTATGGGTATTACTCGGGGTACTCGAATTTGATGGTGAATGTTTGGAAATAACTTTTTTGCGGTTAAGTAAGCTGCTTTTATTAAAGTCTTATTATCTTTGTGTTTGAGTTTCTTAATTTTTGATTTTATTTTCGAAACTAAGCTTTTAAATGTTTTAATGCCTGATCCAGACTTTAGTTTCGCTTTCATAACTTTGCTTACCAACCAGGAGCTTAATTTTTCACCTTTCCCCGCATCTTTTGATTTAAGTCTTTGTTTAGCCATATCAAGTAGTTGTAAATCAGCTTTGTGACGATTTGATACGTCTGTATGGTTTGTATATGCAATGTCGTGTTGCAAGCAAGCTTCGTCTAGCTTATTTACACCTCGATCACCTCGCGCTAAGCGTTTATGAAGTTTGGTTCCTGGTCCACAATAATTGTATCCTGGCAAATGCACTTCGAATGGTAGATTATTAATTATGTTGTTAACTAGTCCACCCCCTTGCATTACTCAAATTAGAATGATATGATTTCGAATGAAAATGGTTTTATAATAGTTAGTTCATTAATGCAGCTTTTTCAATCCAACTGTTTTCTGCACTGCTTAGACCTAACCATTTAACATACAATTTATTTCCTTTCTTTTTCAAAACCTTTTCTATCAAATACACATCAGGATAATTAGATCTTTGCAGTTCTTGTTCGTAAAAAGCTCCTAATATGTTTTGGTTTCGTTGATCTTCTATGTGATATGTCACTGGTAAGGTTTTATTTATCTTTTTTATAATAAATAATTCAGTTGACCAATTAGGAGTGTAACCTTTCTCAAAATTATGTTTGTATTTACTTATACGAACACAATCACCAACTTTGAATTTAGGCTTCCACTGAACCAAATCATGTTTGTTTATTTTTTCTATATTTTCTTTGATAACTTGTTCATTACATTTATTCACATCAACCGGTTTAAATTGAATAGTACGATGTTTGGTGTTGTTATATCTCTTCAATGTATCTTCCAATGGTAGACCTAGCCACTTATAGTTTCCATTGAGACTAAAATATTTATATAATTTATTTTTTAAAGTTCTTATCAGTCTCTCCACAATTGATGCTTTTTTAGTAGAAAACGATGAGTAATGGTTAATGTTGTGCTTTTTCATAAGCGTTTGAAAAGTGATGTTATAAAATTCGGTTCCCATATCAGTCTGTAAATTAACAGGATCATTACAACTACTAAGCAGTATATGTTCGAATGCACGAGTAACATCAAATTTATTTTTCGATTTTAACGGTTCAGCCCAGGCATACTTTGAGAAACAGTCAATCACCACAAGGATGAAATTATAACCTTTGTTATATTTCCTCAGGTTTTGCATGTCCATCAAGTCTGCTTGCCATAAGTCATGGATTCCTTTCAGAATAACAGAACGACGAGGGAAATTTCTTCGTGTTGCTTTGTGTATTTCATTTACAATTTGCTGTTTTACCATTATGGAGTTTTCTGAAGTAATTTATCTACCTCTGCTTTAGTATAAAACTTATCTTGCAAATGAGTTGAAACCTCAGGTATCTTTGCTTTTAAAGTAGCTTGAACTGTACCCTTTGCATCTTTTATGATTTGAGTACGCAATGTACCAATCAGATTATTAAATTCTTTAAACATATTAGCATTCAACCGATCTACATAATCCTTATTCACAGCCAGATTATTTAATTCTTTTAACGTGTTAGCATTCATTCGATCTACATAATCCTTGTTAACAGCATCGTTTGCTTCTATTGGAGATGTAATTCCTGTCAGTCTTGATGTTTTTAAATCAAAATCTCCGTTTTCTGATTTTAACAATGCATTTTCATTAAAATCAAATAACTCTGATAAACGCATTCTTTTGTGAATGTAGTGTCCGAATTTATCTACGTTCATGTTTAAGGTGTATTTTATCGAGAGGCTGATGACAAAATAAACATATTTTCAAACATTTATTTATTTATAATCTTACATTCACGCAATTCTTCAATGATAGATATAATTTCATTATCTAATCCTGTGTTGCCAGCATCTCTAGATGCAATTAATAATTTCAACCTTTCCACTAGTTCATTAGGATTATCCCAGTACACTAAATCTACGTCTTTTCTCCACTTTTTTAGTAACGGTAGACCCTTTCCCTGAACTGTATTCTTCAGTTTAAAAAGAGGTTTAATAACTTGTAAATATTTTTGTCCTTTATTACTTTTTATTGGCTTACTGGGCTCAAAGTCTCGACGATGTGCATTTGTATCAAGTAGCATCAACTTATAATTTTGCATATCACTGTCTGTAACCAAGCTTAAGTCTACATCTTTCTTAAGCAACAACTGTTTTAATCCAGGTGTATTTCGGTATTTACGTCCAGCCACGGTGATGTATTGATCGTTGAGCGTTATGCAAGCAGAACCTAAAAGCAGTTTCCCGCGGTCTGCTCTAACTCCAAATGGAATATCTACCAATGCTTCTGAAGACACTGACCAGGATGACGTATCATAATCTTGGTTACTTTCAACTACTGATTCATAAGAAGAGTCACTGTTGATATCGGATTCATATTTGTCTTCACCGTCATTATTATCATTACTTCCTGCGCTATCAGTTCTTTGTTTCTGCAATTTTTCGTTAACAAACGGAACATCAGCAAAATCATCACTAACACGCAGGAGAGGACTTTGCTTACTAGCATTAGCAATTATGTTGAGAGGTTCTGTTACAGGTTTGAAAACAGATTCCAGTGCTTGTTTATTGTTAATCTCAGTATCTCTCATTTTTCGTACTTTTATCTTTACTGCTTCTGCTGCATCAACAATTTGACGTTTCAATGTTTTTTCCATATTGGTAAAACAGGTTGTAATTGATTAAGCGTCGTACGGAGAATAATAATGTCAGACAGGTTATAGCCTTATATAGATATAAAGTCATGTTCTTAATCAAAGACTACAAACGTGTCAAATTTACTTCTATAACATCCTTTGTTTTTGGAACAATCTTTATTAATTACAACATAATTGAAAGGTATACTCCATATTTTTGAACACATTTCCCGAAATTCAATCCATGTCATGTCAGTGTTGACGTGTTCTTCATACACATGTCTCATATTTCTTTCATCTTGTTTAAAAAGTACGATTAGATTTGCGTTGTCTCTTACTAACTGCTTAGGGATTTTACTATACGTCTGATTTAGATAAAAACAATCGATGAACTTGTGTCTCCCCATAGCAAAATAATCACGCATACTATTTTGATTTTCACAAGCAACATCATCAAATACGATTACAGAATTTGGTTTTGCGGTCTGAACACTCAGCACTTGTTCATTTTCGTGATATTTCTGAAATGAAATGCCTGGTACACGTTGCAAGACTTTTTCTAAAAACACGTACTTAGGTTGTTGCAAGGTTTTAGAATAAACATAAACATTTTGAAATCTTAAACCATTCTCATGTATAAGAAGACCAATTAATAAATTAGTTTTTCCGCAATTTGATGGCCCACAAATAATACATCGTACCGATTTAGGTAATAATTCTCCATGACGAAAACCAGTCTCCTGAGAATTAACATAAAGTTTGTTTACATGTAACGATTGTGGTTGTTTTACAAATTTCATGATGACTGCTTGAAACGGTTAAATTAATAATGAGTCAATTGTTGTTTTACATTAACCTTTATAACTCATAATCGCTAACTGGAATGAATGTACGAGCAACCTGACCATGGACGTCTTTCAATATAAAATAGTGAGTGTCATGGTAAAATAAGGAAAAGGTAATATTGAGTTTTAGAACTAAAATAGTGGAAAAGACGTTGAACCATAACATTTCATTTATATTATTGGGCATTCTACTTCACCGAGAGTGACGAGGCGAACGGAGTGAGCCGAAGGAACGAAGGTGGAGTAGGATGCCCAATAATATCCTACTGTAATGCCCTATTAACTAAATGATGTAAAATAGGAGAAGATAGCTTTATTCGTCTTTTAATTTTCACTGTTATGCGTTCAAAACGCTCTCTCGTAAAATCATGTTTTCGTAGCTAACCGTATTTAGGTACTTTGTGACGTCGAGTACAAAGTTATCTATTGTCTTTAGCATGGCGATTACAAAATCAAATTGTTTTCACTATCATAAACAACTGTCGCGACTGTAGGCTCAAAAAGACAGGACAGAATTAGGAACACAGATCTCCGGTCCCAAACAAAACTAACCGCGCGATGTTCTAACAAGAATAGACCAACAAAATTGGAGCTGGACAGGCCATATGATGCAAGACACTAGAGGCAAGTGGAGCAAGCTAGTGATAGAATGGAAAAGTGACGGCAAAAGAAATCGAGGTAGGCAGCCTACCCGCTGGGAGGAAGAAATAAAGCTGACAGCAGGTCCAAACTGGCGGAGAGTACCTCACGACAGACGTCAATGGAAATTGTTAGAGGAGGTCTATGCCACGAGGCACACCGAAATTCGAGACATTTTGTGATTTTTGTTTTAACCATTTATTGTTAGTGTAATTGTCTGGTTTTGGAATTAAAGGCTTTCTTTATTATTATTATAAACAACTGTCAGTTGTCAGTGTAATTTTGACAGTTTGGGGTAGAAAACTTTAAAACAAAGGCCGCCATCATGATTTTTAGTAGGAAAAATACAGTTCGTTACACAGTTATTTTCTGACTGGTTTGTTGCAACCTTGCAATCCAACATCTTAACAACGCAACTTATTGCAACGAGAATATAGATCACTGTGATATTGACAGACTTGTTAGTGGCAGTAACCATGGGCGTACCCAGGTTCTGGGCCAGGGGGGGGGGCAAATCAGATTTTTTATAAGAATAAATAAACGTAAATTAAAAAAGGTATTTTTTAATTCTTTTTTTTAAATATTTAATAGTTATTTTAAAAGTAACTTTCGAGGATCTTCAGCAAAACGGTTTATAAAGTCTTTCATAATACAACAAAGTAAAAGTCTTTCATAACATAACAAATTTTCTATGTAAACTGACCATATAAAGCCCATTTAATGTTCTTCAGTTATGGTCAACATTAGCTCCTTTTTTACGCGTCTGACTGTGAGTGTGTTGAATAACCGTTCAATTGTAGCGGTGGAATCCGTGGAATAATGCACTGCCAGTAAAATTTCTAAGGCTGTCTTCACCTTCGGGTACAAAGATTCTGCTACTCCGTTATTAGCTCTGTTATTCTAATATTTTCAAAGTCCTGCTCCTGCTTATTCATCCAAAAAGTGCGCCATAGCTCGGCTTCAGATGTGATCCCTTCTAATTCATAAAATATAGAAACTTCCTCCATAAGGTTTTGTAATTTTGGAACTGTAATTTTAATTACGAGTATCTGAGCAGGGTGCAACAATGACAGAGTAAACGCTGGTGATTGGGTCTTTGCTGAATCTCGCCTTTAATGAAGAAAGTCACGAATCCAAATAGGGCACGCATAACGAGCGACGAAAATAATCACTAAGGGGCTCGCTACAGTAGGCTGCTGGTTGATTTGCCCTCTGTTGTTGACGGCTTGCTGTCTTAGGTAAACGCAGCTCAAGGTTCAAATCTGTAGCAATTATTTAAGCTGATTGGATGATATCTTCACTCCGTTCTTCCGCGGAAGGCCTCTTTTTTGTGGGTGGGAAATCATCAAATGATGTCTCCCGCTCTGGGCGGATCGGGAGGGCGTGTGAGACTTTTACTGACTAAAACCCACCCGTGTACCTTCAGTTGCCTATATGCCAGGGTCACGGTAATTCTTTCGAACAAATCTCGCAACCTTGGCAGGCATGCCTTAGCTGACCCCTTCAGTTATGCTGACATCTCTTTGAGGCGCGCGTGGAACACAACACGCCGTCGACACGGACGGAGCTTCCCATTGCTCGGCACTCGCAAGCCCGCGCCTACGGTGGCCGGGAGTTTGCGATTGACTCTTGACGCCCGGGGCGTCTCCTCATGCGGCGGCTAGGGGCGTGAGGGTGCAGAGACTGCTTCTCCCTCACGCGCTCCGCCTCGCCGCGAAGCTGTCACCTCCAAGGAGGTGACGGCTTCCCATTCCCTATCGCTCCGTACCATGGCGTGCACCAGGACCGGACGCTAGAGGTCACCGCCGCCGATCGCCTCCACGAGGACACGGCGGTGCTCCGCCCAGACAGGGCACACCTCCATCGTATGCTCCACCGTGTCCTCTAGACGATTCACGCAATGGAAACACCCAGGCGTTTCCTCCCGCCTTATCCCGAACAGGAACCTCCCGAAGCAGCCATGTCTGGTGAGGACCTGCGTAAGGTGGAAGGTGAGGACGCCGTGCCGCTCTCTATCCACTCCTCAAAAAGAGGACTTACCGCCGCAATAGTGGCGTGCCCTGCACTGGGTTGCGACAATCGTACCCGCGGGAGCTCTGTCCGCCGTGCCGTGATTTCTCGCAGCAGCGGAGTTTCGCTTCGGCGTTTTGCCTCTTCGCGCCACTCCCACATTTGCGTGAGGACTTTTGCCTCCAGATCCCAAGACGGCAATCCAGCAAGGAGGCTCGCGGGCTCACAGGAGACCGTGCGGTATCCCCGGACTAGCCGGTTGGCCATGACCCTCTGGGACGCACTCAAACGGTGCGCTGGGCGCAGCCTCAGTGAGGGCACCCACACGCAAAAAAACTGTCTTCGAAAACTACGCTGACATACGTCACAAAATTCGAAACACCCTAAAAAATTGAAAATAAATAATAATTTTAATAAAAACGTCTTATACTATTATCTTTATTGAGTTTGCTTTGATAGTTTTATGCGTTAGCTTCGTCAATGTGTATTTAATTCACTTTGTTCAGCGTGATGATATTCTAATACTTCCTGCCACTGCTATTGACTTGGCCAGTAATGGTATACGAACTAGTGCAGGGTAGATTAAAACGTTTTTGCAAAAAAAAAAAAAACATTGGACTTCCAAAAAAACACAACTAAGTGAAAAATAACTTTAATTTCGGAAGTTAGTGGCAAAAACTAAAATAAAGATCCAGAGACCCCGACTTCCGAAATTAAAGTTATTTTTGCTTGCAGCGCTGCTAGCGAGCAGGTAGAAAGGCGCGACTCACGAATTTTAAAAGTTTTATATTGTATTTCAAATAGATTTTTTTTATTTTTCTTAATTTTTATCGACAAAAGTAGATAGTTAGTAGGGACATTCACAAACTCCAGGGGGGGGGGGCAGCTGCCCCCCTCTGCCCCCCCCTGGGTACGCCCATGAGCCTATTTGTTTAGAAAGGCTTTAGGCTATATAACATCATGCTACGATCAAAAGGAGCGGAGGAGCAATGAAAAATTGACGAAAACTGGTAGGCAATTCGATGCGACGGGAAGGGTCACGGGAGCAAAAGTTTGACGCGGACAAAGTCGCGGGCAGAAGCTAGTAAAAGATAAATAAATGATAAAAAAACCTATTTAAACTACATGATATGATTGCCACTACAACCACAAATAAAGAGTTAAAATCAGAATTGTCGGTATCTAATATCAAATAATGAGAAAATGATATCGAAGAAGTACATACTCACTTAGGTTTTTCCTAAATATAAAAAAAAAATACTTTTAAATTCTTATTTACAAATCCATAGAATATTAGTACAGTAAAACTTATGAAACTAGTATTAGTACTTAAAAAAATAAAATAAAAAGAATTAAAAATAAAATAAAACAGTAAAATAACTTATTTCCTATTGTGGGCATTAACCCAGTGCTGAACGTAACGCGTATCCAGCCTATCCGCAATAACAGCCAGGATGCTGTTGGTGCTGGCGCGCAACCTGCAGAGCGCCGCGGCGGCGGCGCATCGTTTGCGGAGCACGGCGTGGAAGTCGTCAACGTGTGCGTCCGCGAACATACCCGAGGCACTGCACCAGCGCGGCAGCCCCAACAACGCCCTGAACGCATTGTTATCTTATTGGTCGCGCAGGGAGAATGAATGATCGTTGCGTATAAGAAGCCAACAGGCAGCACGTGTATAACGATGTACAATGCGCACTGAAAAGTGTTATTTTAACTAAATGAGTATGTATGAATGAATGAAAAAAAAAAAAATAGTGTATTTTCGTCAACAAGATTTGTATAACATAGCTAGTGATACGAGTGTCCTTTTAAGCAAACAATTGCTTGTGTTAGGACACTCCGCTCTTCCGCAACTTAGATTAAAGTAATAATATCTGGATGACCGAGCTTTGCTCGGTATTTTTGGGAAATTGTGTTTAAAATAATACGTTTATATTCAAGTTGACTATCGATAAAGTTGGTCATTGAAAACACGAATAAAACGACATTTTATAAAAATGAATCCTAGCTAGATCGATTTATCGCCCCCGAAACCCCCTGTATACTAAATTTCATGAAAATCGTTGGAGCCGTTTCCGAGATTCAGATTATAAATATATATATACAAGAATTGCTCGTTTAAAGGTATAAGATTAAATACACACAAGAAAAAAAAATTGCCAGTATTTACTATTTATATAAATTCGACATGGTAAGTTACAAAATTAAAAAGAGAAATTCAAAGTATATGTAAGAGACCTGACTTACATCAATTTACTATGTCAGATAGAATTAGAATTGGCATTGTTTGAAATAACTATGTTTGATAAAACTAAATGCACATTAGTCACAGCTATTGACTGAATTTGCTTGAACTGTGTAATATTTTGAAACATCATCACCAGTCCACTGCTGGACATAGAACTCTCCAATGGCATTGCATTCAGCTCGATTCTCGGCAACTCTCATCCAGCTGCTACCAGCCACCCTGCGAAGATCGTCGCTCCAACCGAGTCTGAGGGCGTCCAACCTTACGGTTGCCGATTCGCGGTCTCCACTCAAGAACACGTCTAATCCAACGGTCATCGGTTCTACAGCTAATATGGTGCATTGCCATTTAGGCTTATTTCAATCAAATTGAGTTATAAATTACAATTGACAGTATTATCTGCGCTTAATGTGTCTTCGACGTTGGGGAGAGGGCGATACGCCTCATGTGGAGTTAAGCAGGACATCTAGTTAGACGAGAAGATGGCCGGTGGAGTAATACAGTGTCCAAATCGTGGCAAAAATGAGGCCAAAGTAACCAAGGACATCCAAAACCGCGTTGGGTTGACAATATCGTCAAGGTCGCGGGAAAGGTATGGATGAGAGAGGCACGCAAACGAGATGTACGGCCTATATGCAGCAGTAGGTGATTCCAGGCTGAGATTTATTTATTTATTTAATTAAAACGGTTTACAACCAATTACAGAAATTAAAGACACTGTAGGTAACACATCTACAAAAAAAAAAAAAAAATAAGACAAAATAATATTTAAAAAAATACAAAGATAACGTTAGCAACATTTCATACATCCCTCTCGCAGTACTTCTGACATGCCGATAAAACCTTCGTCCATTCGTCCGCAAACAGATCGTTTGATGGATTAGTGTCCAAGAGACCATTAAGCGGAGCCAGAGTACGTGGTACTGGGGACTTAGCACGCGCAACGGTGCGACATGGAGGCACAACAAATAGCCTGTGCAATCTGCCACGGCAGTAATTGTCTGGGACAAAAAAACGAGCCAGAGAGATGATGTCGAATGTGCCGTGTCATCATCTCTCTGGCTCGTTGTGGCCATCACTAGCTGGATGGCAGATGAGGCCGATAGGTTCTAGACTAGTTACTACGTACCGGAAGACGTAGCGTTGGAAGGTTTCCTACAAGGTGGACTAATAACCTTGTGAAGATCGCAGGAAACCGGTGGATGCGAGAAACACAGAACTAGTCGCAATGACGGTGCTTGGAGGAGGCTTTTGTCATATCGTCAAAGATGTTTAAGTTCCATATAATAGGAGGCGAGCCTATTGCCATCGACCGGGTACAAATCCAAACTTAGACCCCCACTGGGAAATTTCTTAAATAACATCCATATCAGTCACACTTTGCCCGACGTAAACATTGAACTAAAGACCGAATACTCAGCAGAAGCTCTTTGCGACTGGGCACGCCATAATTGCAGCGGTAAGTCCCCTCTTTGAGGAGTGGATAGAGAGGCGTCACGGCGTCCTAACCTTCCGCCTGACGCAGGTTCTCACCGGGCATGGGTGCTTCGGTGGGTTCCTGTTCAGGATAAAGCGGGAGGATACGTCCGGGTGTTTCCATTGCGAGGATCGTCTGGAGGACACGGTGGAGCATACGGTGGAGGTGTGCCCTGCCTGGGCGGAGCACCGCCATGTCCTCGTGGAGGCGATCGGCGGCGGCGACCTCTCGCGCCCGGCCCTGGTGCGAGCAATGGTACGGAGCGAGAGGGAATGGGAAGCCGTCACCTCCTTCTGCGAAGCAGTAATGCTCGCGAAGGAGGAGGTGGGGCGCGTGAGGGAGTGGCAGTCTCTGCGCCCTCACGTCCCTAGCCGCCGCAGGAGACGCCCCGGGCGTCGGGAGTCGATTGCGGACTCCCGGCCACCGTAGGCGCGAGCTTGCGGGTGGCGAGCAATGGGTAGCTCGCCGCCCGGTAAGGACCAGGCTCGGGTCGACGGCGCGTAGTGTTCCACGCGCGCCTCAAAGAGATGTCAGCAGCAGTGAAGGGGTCTACTAGGACCGATGCCTGCCGGGGTCGCGTGATTGTTCGAAAGAGATACCGTGACCCTGGCAAATGGGCAACTGATGGAACACGGGTGGGTTTTAGTCAGTAAAAGTCTGACACGCCCTCCCGCTCCGCCCAGAGCGGGAGAAGTCATTTCATGATTTCCCATCCTGAAAAAAAAAGCTCTTTGCGACCACTAGATCAAAGAGGCACCGATAAAAAACTGCAGTAAAATACAAAAGGCTTTGTAAAAAAACTTTTTACAAAAAAAAAACATCCGACTTCCTTAAAAAAAACACTACAAAGTCAAAAATAACTTTAATTTCGAAAGTCGGTGACTTAGGATCTGTATTTAAGGTTTTTTTGCCACCGACTTCCGATATTAAAGTTATTTTTGACTTTGTAGTGTTTTTTTTTTAGGAAGTCGGTTGTTTTTTTTTTTTTGTAAAAAAATTTTATTATTAACTTTTTGGTGATGGTAGATTCCTACCCCGCACTGATGTAATCGCGTTATTCGTTCGTTTGTCACCGCAAATACTTTATGCAAAAAAAAAAAATACTTATATGGTTTTCACATGGATCCCATTGTCCGAATGGAAACAAATTAAATGGGACTATTCGGAAAGCACCAGCTTTCAAATAAAAAAGAATCATCAAAATCGGTTCACCCAGTCAAAAGTTACGAGGTAACAAACATAAAAAAAATACAAACGAATTGATAACCTCCTCATTTTTTTTGAAGTCGGTTAGTAAATAAAAAAAATGGATGTGTCAGCTCCGACGCACGACTGGAGTTTACTCCTTACCAACGGTAATAAAATATATATAGATTACTAAACATATCATAGGGCGTAACGTAACGTAACGAAGAAAGTTTGATTTTGCTCCCCATAAATTTTCATACCCCGGGGGCTTATACATTATATGAAAATCGATTCTTGAGGAGTAAACACCAAAAAAAGTTATGAAAAATAAAAAAGTTCTGTAAAATAAAAAAAAGGTTTTGTAAACTTAAAAAAAGTTTTGTAAAATAAAACCGGTTTTGTAAAATTAAAAACAAACTTTTATTAACTAAAATCCATGTCGTTTTGCAAAGATATGATAGGAGAAGTCTTGGACTGCTGGCCTGGCCAGTACTATAGATACTTCCGGCTCGAGAGGATGGTAGGCAGCTGTTGGTAGTTTTCTTATTGACGAAATCTGGAAGGTTATTGGCCTAATTTTAATAATAATTAAGTTTTGTAAAAAATAAAAAGTTTTGTAAAATAAAATAAAAGTTTTGTAAAATAAAAAAGGTTTTGTACAATTAAAAAAACTTTTATTAACTAAAATCCATGTCGTTTTGCGTAGATATGATAGGAGAAGTCTTGGACTGCTGGCCTGGCCAGTACTATAGATACTTCCCGTTCAAGAGGATGGTAGGCAGCTGTTGTAGTTTTCTTATCGATGACATCTGGTAGGTTGACGCAGACGTAGCTAATCATGAGTCCCTTTCTAGCCTGAAATAAAATATTAAAAGTGAAAATCTTTATCCATCTATACAAATAAATATATAAAATGGAAAGTGTCCGTTTTGTAACGCCAAAAAACAACAGCTTTTCACTAAATGTATATGAATTTATGAAAGTAAATTAAGCCGAAAGATGTCCACTGCTGGACATAATCACCACGCTTGGCAGGCGCGTTGGCGATCTCAGTTTCGTGGTAAGATGCATAGAGAACGCTGCTGCCCACTCTCTAGTAAATCCCTTAGTCGCCTTTTACAACACCCACGGGAAGAGATGCTATGGTGCTTTTATGTACGTCCGGCACCACACAGAACATAAAACAAAAAAAAAGAAAACAATCAATTTTTATCTTTCTGTCTGTTTGTTTGTTTCGGTTAATAACCGAAACAAACAAACAGACAGAAAGAATAATAACCATAACAGCTGGACCAATTAAGTCAGGATTTTTTTTTCATGGTACTTTTTTTTGTTGGACTTTTTTTTAAATTTTGTGTTCTAATATGGGTTATATGTTACTTGAAATAAACGTTTTTTATTTAGCTAGATGATAAAGTAAGTATAGAGTCTTCAGTTACCGGTAAGACAACTGTATGTATTTTGGCTCCCCCTGGGAATTTGACATCTTGATTATAAAATACTTGTGAATAGTTCCACGAGGGATCACCTGTCAATTAAAAAATATATCATTTTAACTTAATCAGGGCTAAGTAGTTACAGCCGCACGGGTCGATTGTTCAGGTTAAACTACGCTTGCCGCGGTTGGTCCGCGGATGGGTGACCATCTTCACATACTAAGACCCTTCCGTGCCTCGGTTCGATTCCCGGAACATGCAAAGTGATATTTAGTTTTCCATCTAAAGGGCCAAATTAAATTTGTTGGTAAAACTTTACCACGTACATCGATATCGAATGCTAATGAAGCATTACAATCGTTACATACCTATTTATTATTAGCCAACCTATGCGCCCTCACATCCCTAGCCACCGCAGGAGGAGACGCCCCGGGCGTCGGGAGTCGATTGCGGACTCCCGGCCACCGTAGGCGCGTCTACGGCACGTAGTGTTCCACGCGCGCCTCAACGAGATGTCAGCAGTATTGAAGGGGTCCGCTGGGACCGATGACGACCTGCCAGGGTCGCGAGATTTGTTCGAAAGAGTTACCGTGGCCCTAGTAGGGGAAAGGAAGGTAAAACGGACCCTGTGGGTAAAAGGGTCCACCTTAATAATTGAGGAGTTCAATTTCAAAACCCGCTAAAACGATATTTGAACGAAAACATTGTTTCGCTTGGATAAGAAGCGCCATCATTCATTCTTTTTTCTTGGTTTAAAAATTATTATCAAATCCCGCTATAAGCCTAACAAATCAGCTTTCAAAAGTAACAGTTAGTTGCAAACAGCGCTAAAAGAGTTCCAGTGCATTTCAAATTCCGCTAAAACCAAATCGACCAATCACAGCACGGCATCTGCTCACTCAACGTAACACAACAAACAGTATGGCGATTTTGTCAACAAAGTGAAGGTGTGCTGTCGGTTTTTTTGTTTTTTATGAAGAAATAATAGATGATTCTACACAATTTGTTACTAAATGTGATCCTAAACATGCCAGGAAGAGAAAAAGTGATAGATCAACATGGAAACGTACGACGGAGCAAAAGAAACGGTACGTAAAGTTTTGTATCAAACTACTTGTTTAAGTGAAGGGGATGGTGTTATGCAAAATTTTATCAAATCTATATTGTTGTTGTTATGTTTTATGAAATTAATAAGTTGTTTTATTAGTTGAACTGTTCCTGGGGTCAATTTCCTCTTTATTTCTTCTTGCATCCATTTCTGGGGAAACGAAATCGAGATTTTATGTAGGTATATTATAATATGTAGCTTACTTACTGTTTATGTTATATTGTAAAATCCAAGTAATAAAAAATATATAAGCTTGCTTTTTAGGGTTCCGTAGCCGAATGGCAAAAAGTCCGTCCGTATGTCACAGCCATTTTATTCCGAAACTTTTAGGACCATACACATGAAACTTAGTAGATAGATGTATTCAGTGAACCGCTTTCTAATTTTAGGAAAAAAATAATTAAAAATTAAGGGAGCCCCTCTCACAGATGGAACTGAAACTGAAAATATTTGTGGTATCCATAGATATGTCTTAAATAACTACGTTTCCATTTATGCGAAGCAGAGAGGAGCACAATGCTCAAAATCTTCACCCTGATTTTCGGTTTGATGGTTTCACTACTACGCTCTCCGCTCTACTTCACCGCCCTAATCAATTTAAAAAAAATATTTCAGGTATGAAAGCAAAGGTTTGCCGAAGTTCCCGCAATGCAATCATAACCAAAAATCATTCAGATGCGTGAAATTAACTCACCAGGATATAAGCAGATTTCATAGGAATTTTTATAAATGTACGACTAAGATTTCTCAAGACCATTTTATATTAAAATATTGCAACGTAAATAAAGCTAATAATAAAACTCTAAAAGAAACATTGCGATTAAATATCATGTTATTGGAAACCACGGTCAAATGATCCCCGTTTGCCAAAAAACATTTTTGGATGCTCTTCTGGTTAAAAAAGATAGAATTAAGGGTATTATGAGCAGATTTTATAAAAGTGGAGGAAGTCATCCAGTAGAAAAGAGAGGGGGTGATCGAAAATCCCAAAAATACGCGACAAAGAGAGAGTCAGTCGAATGTTTCATTGAAAAACTTAAGTGTCAAGAAAGTCACTATTGTCGCTCAAAAACAAAAAGATTATATCTCCCGGCCGAGCTTAATATTCGAAAATTATGGCGGGTCTATAATGCTGAACATCAGAATGATCTTAAGGTTAAGCAATGTTTTCTTCGCAACATATTTAATACATTTTACAACATTGGTTTTGGTTCTCCGAGAACAGATGTCTGCTCCACATGTACTTCCCTTCAAGAACAAATAAAAGCTGAAAGTGATACGAGAAAACGACATGAACTTATGACTAATAAAATAATTCATAGATTAAAATATAAAGCGTTTTATAAAATACTCCAAGAGGAAGATGATACCGTCAAAACTATTACATTTGACTGTCAGAAAAACCAGCCACTACCCAAGCTTCCAGACCAGTCGGCGTATTTTAGTCGTCAGTTAATTTTTTATCATTTTGCTATTGTAGATGGAAATTCTAAGGCTAAATTAAACAAAGAAAATGTTCATTCATATTATTGGAGTGAAGTAGTCCATAAGAAGGGAGGGAATGAAATTGTAAGTGCAGTATATCATTACCTACAAAAAGTAACATTCAACGAGAAAATCAAGATCTTACGTGTGGTATGCGACGGATGTTCCGGACAGAATAAGAATACGGCAATGATTGTTTGTTGGGTAAATGGCTGTATTGTGAAGCACCTAGACATATAAAAAAAATTGAAATAATATACCCTATAGTCGGACATTCGTTCATACCTCCGGACCGTGTGTTCCCGAAAATAGAAAAAGTATTAAAAACTAAAGAAGTGGTAACTTGTCCAACAGAATACGTCTCTGTGCTTGAAGAAAATGGAACTGTGACAGACGTTTCAACAATACCAGTTTACGACTGGAAGAAAGGTTATGAAACGATTATCAAACCCACTAGTTCATGGCATTTTCCTTTTATGAAATCTAAGTGCTTTTTTTAACTAGGTCGAAATCTGATAATGTTTTAGTTCAAGGAGAGATTAATTATAAAAGCGAACTCAATGATAAAAAAATAATTACAAAAAGGAATAAAAAAATTACAATAATTTCTCCAGAATTAATACTAGCAAACACAATTTTACCGATGAAAGCAAAGGTCGCTGATGTTGCCAAACTTCTTGAAAAGCATTTCGGGACAGAGTGGAGAAATTTACCTACTATGGAATACTACAAAAAAATTTAAGAAAGAATGCAAAGTGTCGAAGTCAGTAGCTTTGATAGTGGAAATGCTATTGAAGACCATTACTGTGAACATGGTTTTGAGGATGTTGAAACACATATTTAATATTCTTCCTGAACTCCCTTCTTTCATCTTCCATCCATTATTCTGTATTTGTTTTATTAATAAATAATTGTCATACTTTAACCCGTATTATTAATTTTCACGATTCTCCATATCTTATAAAATAATGTAAATTGCTTCATCAACATTTTAGTATTCTTGACTGTGACTGTTGACTGCATAAAACCATCCACGTGTACAAATCTGTCAGTTGCAAATCCCGCTAAAACGAACTATGTTTATTTCAAACCCCGCTAAAATCAAATGTATGCATCAAAATTCGCTAAAACAAAAATATGAATGGTTATTTTTCCGTTATTTTTAATTATTCTCCCAGTAAACAAAGTTCTTAAGTATTGCCAGTCTCAATATAAAGCTGTCACTGTGTTTTTTTAAAGATGTTGTATAGAATAGTGATTTTATAAGGTTTTTTACGTTTTACCGTTATTTATTGAAAAGTGTTTTGGCGGATTTTGAAATTGAACTCCTCAATTTTGAAACGTGTAACGCTATCTATGAATTTGTTACGTCAAAGTGTTGGCCACCATGTTCCCCCTCTCGGTCAGTGTACTCAATTCCACCGACCGCACATGCACTGATTTAGCAAGGTAAGTTATTTTTTTTAGATTTTGATAACTAATTTGCATTTTTCAATTAGCCTACAGTTTGGTTTGATTTGTGATAGTGTGTTCTGATGATAACTGTATGTAAACTGACATATGATTAAGCTAATAATCAAGTTTGCCGACTATACCTCAACTTATAACCATTTTTTTAAAATTTTTGTTTTTTATAGAAAAAAGGCAAAACGGACCCAGGCAAAACGGACTGGGGTACCGTTTTGCCTCGCCTAGCCAGATTGACAGCCAACCTGCCATGAATTCCACATCAACAAAGAATGCTGGTGAACCAACAGTATTACAGCCATTATTTTTTAATCAAAGTGAAACGGAATCTTCAGCATCCACCATAATTATGATTGTCAATGAACCTTGCAGTGTATTTAATTTTGGATCTAAAGATATAATGCCTTTCCCGAAAACAGAAAGGACTACAAGAGCTAACGTCAAGCGAGGAAAAACAGCAATTATTACGTTATTGCTTTGAACTGGAAACTTCTCAATATATACAGGCTGAAATGATTAAAAAGGCACTTTGTTTCGAGAAAGACACTAAACCTTAAAAATTAGAAAAGCTAAAAAAAGACCTAAAAAATAAAATTAGGAAGGAGGACAGTGGAAACAGACTAATAATTTCAAAAAGGGAATGCGAGCAAGAAATCTTGTGTAAAAATATAAAAACTAGGAAAATTCATAGTTCGTCTGACGACGATGACACTGAGTGTCTTTACTGTTCTTATTTGTATTTGGAATCAAGCGGAGGTTAGGTGCAATGTCCAAAATGTCGTAGTGTAGTAGAGGATGAAGATTATTATTATGTGAAAAATGTGCTGACTGATTAATTATATGTAAGTCCGTTTTGCCTTCATGTGTGGTCCATTTTGCCTCAATCATGAAGGCAAAATGAACATATTGAAGGTATTAGAAATCATCCAATATCTTTATTGTCTTTGATTTTATCAAAGACTGATTCATACGTAATATAAAGTAATAAATGTTGATTATTTTTGACTTTGAAGAAGTTTAATAAAATGAATAGTTTCTTTTCTATACTTGTTTTTTGTTAAGTGGTCCGTTTTGCCTTCCTTTCCCCTATATAGGCAACTGAAGGAACACGGGTGGGTTTTAGTCAGTAAAAGTCTGATACGCCCTTCCGCTTCACCCAGAGCGAGAGACGTCATTTGAGGATGACCCATAAAAACCCACAAAAACAAAAAATGATGACCCACAAAAAAAAATATATTTATAATTATTTTCAGAAAAAGACTCAGCTGCACTTTTTACGAAAGTGTTTATGCTGCACTTTTTTACTGTTTGATTCCTACCTTTGATCCAACGATACCTCATTTGATAAAATAAGGAAGTTGGTAAGTTGTGAGGGAACAGATAAACAATCGAATGAACATGCATGCACGGCCATCTCGCCTGCATTTCTCGCCAGCGCGCCACGCCATCGCTGCCTAGGGTTGCCAATCGTAACCTTAAGGAATATTGTACTCTTATTCTGTTAGATGTACTTTATCCTTACATAGTAAACTTTGGCTCTTGTGATACAGGAATTCCTAGTACAAGAGCCAAGGCTACAATGATGTCTGTAACCTGAAGTGAACAATAAATAACTTATAACTTATAGTAAACACCATGGTCACATTTTGTGTTGTGCTTAGATTTTTAAACTATGCAACGGATTTTAATGCGATGTTCATTAATAAACAGAAGTGGTTCAAAAGGAAGGTGAAGGTGAAGGTTAATAGACCTACCCCACCCTAACCTATAAGAATAACAGAGTATGCTAAAATACATTTTTTACATAAACTGACTTTTTTGAGGCAAGTGATTACGCTCTTCTGCGGTTTTTCTATATTTCCTCTATGAGACTGTTTTTTGTGGTCATGAATGTGAAGCGGCGACAAAAGAGGAACAGGGCTTGATTAAAATGTGCTCCTGATCATATACTATCTTATAAATAGGATGATTGGAGTCCTAAAATTCTTATAAACTCAATGTTATGTACATAATGTACAGCAAAAAGTAAGAAAAAATGCATTTTAAAAAATTGAATACATGGTACTCTTTGTAGAGTTCCGTATCAAAATGGTAAAAAGGAACCCTTATGGCGAGACTCAGTCTGTCTGTCCGTCTGTCTGTCACAGCTGGATATCTCAAGAACTCCTAATGCTATCAACTTGAAATTTGGATTAGTTTGAGATGACGTTTTCACAATTATTATGCAAATAAGAAAGAACGGTTTGAACGGAGTGTTTTAAAAATCGAAATGGGGCCAGGGCATGTAGGATTTCACATGAACTTTATTTACCCTCTCTGATATCAAAATTACTCTAATTCTTGGAGAAAAAGTTGGCAGCCCTATCACTGACACACGCGTTTTGTTATTGTTTTAGTAAACGACCAATTGTTATTGTATTCCGCTGTCACATACTTTTGTAATTTATGAATATGTCATCTCTTAATAATTTCTTAATAAACATAGATTTTTTTAACAACAAAATTTTTTTTGGTATTTTTTATAATTCCCTAGTTTTATGTATTATTATGCAATAATATTTACAAAACCCGCTTTTCTTTATAAATTCGATTATCCTAATGCCTATCGACAGTAATTTTTCCCGGTAATCACAAATACAAACATACAGGTCAAAATCATAACCATGCCTTTTGCTTCGTCGTAGTCCGGTAAAACCTGTTAATAGGCTAAATGCTTACCAAATTTATAATCACAAGTACAATTTTCAGCTCCAGAAACAAAATGAATAGACGTCAAAGACACGAGGAATAAAACAAAATATACTTCCATTTCACTTTTTTAACTTTACACTCAACAATACGGCAAGAACAATGAAACGCGAATGATTCGTCTCGACATTCTTTTCTATATTTATTCGGTTCAATGTGGAGAATCGATTGTGTTTTTATTAAATAAAATACCTACATAAATGTAGGTAATTATCAGGGTCATCTAAAAACAAAGGAAAATGTTTACAATACAGTTTAATATTTACATTATTTTATAAATTATTTTTATAGATTTTCTAAGTGTGAGAAATTGGACATATAAGTAGTACTAAGGTAAAGCGCGGGTGGTATGGGCTTAGAAAAAATCCAAGAATTATTTAACTACCTTCCGCCCACGGCTTTGCCCGCGTAGTGTGTTGATAGACAATAGCCTATGTTCTTCCCGAGATTTCAAACTATAAATACCATTATTTTTATTCGCTTCCCGGTTACGTTTTGACTAATTTATTTGGTACTAGCTTTTTCCCGCCGTAGCGTAACGTAGCGTAGGCGAGCGCTAAGAAAGCAAGTAGAATTGCACGGACAAAGTCGCGCAAAAGCTATTACTGTCACCGTCACCCCTTTTCCACCTTTTAGGGATTGAATTGTGAAAGAGCCTGAAACACTTGTTTCCTCATTTATTGATATGGAGTACTCCTGTGAAGTTTTGAATAAAATAGTTTAACTAATCTTGTTTCCACATACAAACTTTCAAGCCCTTTTTCACCCCCTTAGTGGTTGAATTTTCAAAAATCCTAGGACACGTAATTGTTAACCTAAAAACATAGTTTCAGGTTTTCTAGCTCTAAGAATGATGGACTTCCATACAAAATTTTAACCCCTTTTTCACCCCCTTAGGGGGCGAATTTTCAAAAATCCTTTCTTAACGTTAGCCTACGTCATTACAACTATCTGTATGCCAAATTTCAGCGAAATTCGTTTAGTAGTTTCGGTGTGCCTTGATAGATGAGACAGTCAGGTTTGCCTTTTATATATTTAGATACATTATGCAAGGTGTCATTTAAATAACGAGCTATACGACAAGGGTTCATCGTGGAATGCACTCAACCATTTTTTATATTATTATTTTTTTGCGTGAGAAGTCATCAAAATATGTCTCCCGCTCTGGGTGGAGCGGGACGGCGATAGCGATTGGGCTCGAAATTTCGAACCCACGACCTATAACTCGTAAGTCGGGGCCGATAACCACTGGGCCACTACTGCTCTCGCCAAGTATATTAACGCAGGCAACCAAAATTATGTTAGTATATAGTTTTTGCCAGCGGCTTCGCCCGCGTGGAGGTCCGAAAATATCCCGCGGGAACATACTACCGAGATAAAAAGTAGTCTATGTGTTAATCCAGGTTATAAACTATGTTCCAAACATCCAAATCCGTTCAGTAGTTTTTGCGTGAAAGAGTAACTAACAAACATCCACACATCCATACATACAAACTTTCGCATTTATAATATTAGTAAGATGTAGGAAGTAGGAGTAGGATGTAGTTTTTGAAAATTCCACGAAAAAAATACAAAAGCGGCTGACTCATTAGCCTATCAAATTATGTTTTTTTTTAAATTCCTTTTGTTTTTTTCCATCATTCCCCTCATAATTTTCGACGGCTATGATCGTGGCGATAGAAGTTGCAATTTATGATCGCTCGACAAAATATGGCATCAGTCGGTTGAAATCATAATAAATGCAGCATAATAATATGCTTCATCGATTTCAATAGTCAATCGTTTATTTGCATTCCACGATGTGTACTTAGGTGAAAAGAATTTATTTTTATAAAGAACAATTCACGTAACTTAGGAGATATGAATACAAGTAAATACTAATATTATGGAGATATGAGGAAGCCCAACAGGGTATAATGTTCCGAAAGAGTTACCGTGGCCCTGGTATATGGGGGCGTCCATTAATCACGTGATGTTTTTTTTGGCATTTCTTAACCCCCCCTCCCCCTTGGTGATACATGGTGAGGTTTAAGACTACCAATATCACGTGTATTTTTTTGTACCTACAAAGAATCTATTTTTTTTTTAAATATTTACACTACTGGAAAAAATTAAGGGATCAAAAATAAAATTCTAAATTTTTGGGCAATTTTCAACAGGCCGTAACTTCGAGAGAAATGGTCGTAAAAGAAATAAAAAAAAGGAAATTGTAGCTCCAAGCGTCTAGTTTTTGGATTAGAACTTTAAAATTTTGTTGAGTCAGCGGATTTTGATTAATCTAAGAAAAAACAGCAACAAAAAAATTTTTTTGTTTTGAATTTATTATTTTGGTCTACGGGCGTGGAAATTTTTTTTTTGCTTAACCACAATATGAATCGGATACATCGTTCATTTAGCTGTAATTTCTTTTTCTAGGAACCATGATACCGAGATATCTGTCTTCAAATAGAAAAGGATCCTTTTTCCTTTGATTATAGAGCAGAAAAAGTGATCTTTTAATTTTTTCAAAAATTCGATTGAGTGAAACAAAAAACGGCTGGCTGGATTAATTTGGCCCTTTGTAGGGTTTTTTTGGACATATTGAACTGTAAAAGGCACACTTAATATTATTGGTTTCCTTAATATTTTCGATACAGCGCTTGATTTTCCAAAACACCACTAAAAGCCCTTTTTTTGTTGCATTTTCAAATTCATGCGACAAAAGGAAGAATTTTTTTTTTCGAAAATCAATGGCTAGTTGTTAAAGGGAATTCATTGAAGTTCTTGAAACCCACCTTTAACTTTCTGTGCGATCATTGGTTGCTGACATATCGATAATCAAATAAAAAAGGATCCTTTTCCATTTGAAGACAGATATCTCGGCAAAAAGTGAACGTATCAAGGTTCCTAAAAAATGAAATTAAAGTTAAATGAACGAAATATTCGACTCATACAGTGGCTAAGCAAAAAAAACTTTTCCACGCCCGTAAATGAAAACAAAAAGCTCAAAAAAAAAAACAGATTTGTTTTGTTGCTGTTTTTCTAAGATTACTCAAAAACCGCTGACTCAACAAAATTTTAAAGTTCTAATCTAAAAACTAGATAATTGCAGCTACAATTTTCTTTTTTTTTAATTTCTTTTACGACCATTTCTCTCGAAGTTACGGCCTGTTGAAAATTGCCCAAAAATGTTCGAATTCAAATTATATTTTTGATCCCTTAATTTTTTTCAGTAGTGTATAAAGTTCATTACAAGCCGCTTTCGATTTTGTACGCGTTTGCCGAAAAAATAAATACACGTGATATATTACTACACCCCCCTCCCCCCTTGTGATATTTCGTGATTTTTTGTGGACCCCTCACCCCCCTTAGAGCCTCACGTGATTAATGGACAGCCCCTATGGATAACTGAAGGAACACGGGTGGGTTTTAGTCAGTCACACGCCCCGCTCCGCCAATGATTTCTCACCCACAAAAAAAAAGCCTGACGACCTACCTAAGATGGAATCAACATCAGCGTCTTTCAAAGCCTCCATTTCTTCCATGTGTAGTACCTATTTTATTATTGTTTTACTTCACAAATTTTCAGACGCCACATGCCATTTTCAACCTTTAATTTACGGAACAGGGTGTAAATCCACTCAACCTCCATAGAAAAGGTCTGATGGGTAATTGGCCCGACAATTGTTTTTTTTTTGTGTATGACATTTCGTCTTGACCTTGAGAGGTCGTAACTACTTAACCGAGTTTGCCTGCGAATTCCTTAATAAATTGAGACCTCCAGCCAGGGCTCTAAAACTTAAAACTAGAGCGACTGCTCGCTAAGGGCATCCCCTGTGGGGTACGGACCTCGGCTTAAGGCGTCGCTGGTAGAGGGCAGCAAAGCAGGGCTGTAGCTAGACTCGAATTTGAGGTAGGGCAGCATTGTCTACAGGAATTAAAAAATATATCATAACTGATCTGCTCTGAAGCACGGGCTCCTAAATCAATCATCATCACCGGTCACAGGCGCGGTCGCAGCCCAAAATTGGGGGGGGGGGGGGGGGGTCACCATAAGTGACGAGCAATATTTTGAGGAAAGTACACCTTGGTCTAGTGGTCACAAGCGCTACTACTGACCTTGAAGTTCCGGGTTCGATTTTCAGGTAGGTTAGTGTTATTGGGTTTTTCCATAAGAAACTCAGAAGCAACCCGGAGTCTGAATTTGTACCCGGTTCATGGCAGTGAGCTCGCCCATTGTGACATGGGACACATAGATAACTGGTGAAACTTTGGTTTACCATATATAGGTAGCTGAATAAACCTCCGGGAATAAAAAAGTGATGTTATGTGCATCTTAAGTTCGTCATTAGTTAAGGTATTCAGGGACACCGCTTTTAAATGGTAAAGAATGCTGTCAAATTGGTCGCACTTGTTGATAAATAAATAATTGGCATTAGGACAGCAGACTACTTAGGGCGAAAATAGCGAGCGGAGCGAGCTCGAAAATTTTAACAACCACTTCGTTCTGGTTAGGTTACGTTATATATTTTTAAAAATAAAAAATAGCTGTTACATTTCGCCTTTTTGCTAGGATATCCCTGCCAACCATGAGAATGATTAATGCTAGAGCGAGCGAAGCGAGCTCGAAAATTTTAACAGCCCGCTTCGTTCAGATTAGGTACTTTTTTCACGGTTTCAAATAGAAATAGGAGTTATATTATCGACTTATACAGGATATCCCTGTCAACCATGAGAATGATAAATGCTAGAGTGAGCGATGCCGGTTCGAAAATTTTAACAACCCGTTAAGGATAGGTTTTTTATTTTATGTTTTCAAACGGAAATAGGAGTGACATTGTCGACTTATACAGGATATCGCTGCCAACCAGGAGAATGATGAATACTAGAGCGAGCGAAGCGAGCTAGAAAATTTTAACAAACCCCTCGTTCAGGTTAGGTTTTTTTTATGTTTTCGAACAGAAATAGGAGTTACATTGTCGACTAATACCAGAACAGCCCTAGCAACTATGAGATTGTTAAATACAAAGGCGAGCGAAGTGAGCTCGAATAATAACTGAACTCGTTTAGGTTCAGTTTTGTTTTATATATTCAAAAAGACCTAGGAGTTACATCGTCGACTTATGCCAGGAAAATTCAGGCAACTAGGAGTATTATGAACCACGAAGAAGAAGAAGAAGATGAAGTTTTTGCCCACCAAGGATAGGTTAGATTTTCTTTTGATCATTCCAAAAGAACCGGGAATTATTTGGGTGGTCGGTCTATAAAGAAAAGCTCAAGTATCAAGAGAATGTAGACTGCAAGACCACAAACTTACTTACAGGCTCTATACAGGCTCTTGACTCTTTGGGGGGGGGGGAGGGGTCATGACCCCTAGGACCCCCCCTCGGACCGCACCTGCTAGGTCAGTGATGTACATTCAATAGCTATTCATAGACAAATAATTTCTGTGACAGAGTGAAATTTTTCTCTGCATCTGCATATTATAATTAAATAGACCCATTGCTTCATGTGATGGCGCTTCAAATGCCATTTATACACAGAGAAAAGAATTACTATAACCGCTTAAATCATGAGCGCGCATCTTCTTATTATGAAATGAATGTCTCAAACTGTGGTATGTTCGGAAAATTGTATGTTTAGATACTTATTGTTACAAATTTTTTTTATATAAAACTATAAACATACAATCCCATTCTAATAGGTTATCTTCGTTTTCAACCGACGAAAAAAAACGGAGGAGGTTATCAATTCGACGCGTATATATTTTTTTTTTTTTTTATGTATGACCACGCATAACTTTTTACATAGTGGTCCGATTGTGACAATTCTTCTTCTATTGAAAAGGATATACTCCCAAGGTGGTCCCATATCAATTTGGAAAACAATATCGAACCCTAAGGGTCGGAAAACAGGGGATGATTGATTGTTCACTCACTGATTGTAATGTATAAACACGCATAACTTTATACAGAGTAGTCCGATTTTGATAATTATTTTTGTGTTGGATAGGGTATACCTTGCCAAGTATTATTAGTACATTAAAGCCACAAAAAAATATAAAATAAAAACTTTTTAACAAAAAATTAAACCGCCGAAAAACTGAAAAGCAAAAAATAATACTTAAACCTTAAAATTTTGAGTCGGCGCTGAAAAATCAATGAACAAGGATCACTCAAAGCGCCGACTCATAATTTTAAGGTTTAAGTATTATTTTTTGCTTTTCAGTTTTTCGGCGGTTTAATTTTTTGTTAAAAAGTTTTTTGGTATTTTTAAGGTAGGGCATTGTGATTTCAAGGCCCCCCCCCTAGCTACGGCCCTCCAGCAAAGGACGGGCTGGATCGAAATTATTATTATTTAGGGACGAATCTCTACGACGCGGGCTAGCTCGAACAAGGGTCGTGACGGACTTGGATTGGGACGTCGCGGCGGGCCTCGGCGGTGAGGACGGAAGGAGGGGGTCTGCGACGGTGGACCTTGAGAGTGTTGGTGAGCTTGCTACTCTCCTGGAGGAGGGTTGTAGCATCATCGGGAATGGACATAATGACCGGGCCTGTACTTCTCTCATTTATATTATCACACATATTAGGAAAAGTAAATATAATAGTTTAAAACGCTTGTTAACGACAGGATATTTTTTTTGTCTTAATTTATACATATTGTTACGAGCTGGGGTTCGGGATAAATTAATTTAAACCAATATACCGAAACACACAAACTGTTTAATTGAATAAACACAAATATCGCAACCACAAGAAACGTCACTTGGAATCACTTGTTTCGCTTGATTCGTATTCGCTCGCTTCCGAAATCGAACTGCTCGTCGGCCCGACAATCCGCTATTTATATCCCGAGCAGAACATTTGCGAACATTCGACACTGTGCCTCAGCGTAGAAGCTTCTAGTAACTTCCATTAAACAACGGTTTACTGTTTAATCCCACTATTCGGCAATAGATGGTGGTAGAGTTTACGTACAATTTCGTGTAGTACTTGCTACTTGATAACAGATGGCGTTAGTGTGTCGTTTCTAGTAGTTTCGAACACTGCCCCATCGTTAGATGGAATTAGCTTGACGTTTCTAGACTTTACGATCTACGTAACAATATTGAAGATTATTTTCTACAGTACTACTCTATGCATTTTACCACCGATGCTGCGATGCCGATTGCCAACCCGCCTGTCAAGCATGGCGATTATAGCAATAACCTAACGGAAAACGAAATAACACTATGCTTGACCTGGGATTCGAACCTAGGATCAGCAGTCTTGCGTCCACGAGACTATCGGGGCAGTTAATAAAAAGCCTGGCTAGGCAACAGATTTCTATGAAAATAAGTACTTACATTAATTAATATTTTACTACTTACACTATTAAAACCGATAAATATTAAATTAACAGAAAGTGCTTAAATTAAAATCTATAAACAGAGTTTCTAATTAACAGATTTATACAAAATTTAGTAAATCTTTGAAGACTTTTGTTTGACAATGATTAAATACGGCCTAAGCTTCGTTTTTATTGGTAAATATTTTTTATTTTCTTGAATCTTCTCCTTTTAGTCCCTTGCCTTTTAGTCTTGCTAGTTAAATGTGCTCGTATTTTCTTTCATCCTTCCCTTTTTTTCGTTTACTCATTAGGAAAGTAATTCTGAAGTAGGTACTTACAGTAAAACCTAGATAAGTGGGAACTCACTTCAGCCTAATGTTACAGTAAAACCTAGATATAAAGTGGGATCTCACTTCAGCCTAGAGACGTCCACCGCTGGACATAGGCGTCCGCCAATTTAGAAGGATTTGCCATAATCGCCACGCTTGGCAGGCGGGTTGGCGATCACAGTATGGTGGACAAAATGCATAGAGAACGCTGCTGTCCATTCTCTAGTAAGTCCCTTAGTCGCCTTTTACGACACCCATGGGAAGAAATGGGATGGTGTTATTCTTTACGTCCGGCAACACGGAACATCATGTTGATGATGATGATGACCTATGTTTAAATAAGGTCATCACTCTATAAAGAATACACATCCACAATACACGAAAGGTTGCCATTTTTTAATACTATGTTTATGTAAAAAATAAACTTGAAAGGTGTCAAAGGACACCCGGATGAAACGAAGTTCCTTTCGATTAATTGCATTTATTTTTGTCTGTATAAAATCTCTAGGTACTTACCTAACTCCATCAGCAATATCCGGAACTTGTGCAGAAACACTGTCAGGATTCATTTTGTTATTATTTTTTATGTACAAAAAAAAACCTGTATTCACTCAACAAAAATAATTGTCGCGACACCACACTGTTCAATGCGAAATAGAAAGACGAAACGAAAATAACTGGCTTGCTTTCTATGAGAGAGAGAGAGAGAGAGAGAGAGACAGACAGAGAAACACGCGCACGCCGCACGGCTTTCAACTGTAGCAAAAAGTGTCGTTACAACTTTTGGTCTTAATTTTTTCCGTCTTGCCTCCTTTCGCAACGCGCGATAAGGAACTTCATTCCAATAATAATAAATGCATCTTAAATATTAGATGTATTTGTAATTAATATTACTCTTATTTGCTGTGCTATTTGACGTCATCAGGTCAGCGCTGGCTGTCGCCGAAAACCAGCGCTGGGGCTCTGTCTCACATAGGGTCGTAGCATTATGCTGAGCGATGGCCGTTTTGCGTAGATGTGATGCATGTTTTTCCCCAGCTTTTATATTTTTATTTTCTTTCTTTCTTTGGGGCCGTTCAAGTATTACGTAAGCACTATAGGGGGGCGGGGGGTCTTTGATTTGGTTATTTTTGATGACATGGGGGTAGGGAGGTTTAGATGGTGATTACGTCAGCAGTAGTTATTTACTTTTTACACATAAGGCAACTCACACATTGTCTATTTTTGAAAATGAAGCGCATTTTCGGGGATTCTCACAAATAATGTAGACGTGTAGCTACTCGCTTCGAACCGAGTAGGGAAATGACCGCGCTCTATTCACTTGACTTTTCTTTCGTCAACTTAATGTTTCATTTCGCTACGATTGACGACTTGATGTATTTTAAATGAATATATGCGTTAAAGTCCCATATCCTAAATCTGTTTGCTTATTTCAAGTATTATAACTGCTGCTCATGAATCAATAAAAAAACAGAGTCGGTACATTATTAGAAAAATGCATATAACAATGTTTACGTAAGCATGGGGGGGGGGGGGGGTAAGAGCTTTGCTTACTTTTGCTGACAAGGGGGGTGGGGGAGTAAAAAATGTAATAAATGTGCTTACGTAATACTTGAACGGCCCCTTTCACGACGCAAAACGATACAATACAAACAATTTCAGGTCTCATAATCTACCAAGGAGTAAATGCCCATCCATCCTCAAGAAGAAATGACACCAAAATAGGTTCTGAGAACCAAAAGTTTCCCAGCAACGCGGTCAGAAGAGCAATTTTCTATGACAATAGAAATACTGGGTCTCAGAACAAGAACGGGTATAAAAGTGATAGTCCCAAAGATAACTCTTTGGAGAGCGTCGTTCTGGCCATAGACACTGGGGTGAAAAACTTCATGGATAGTAAGAATAAGCCAGATATCGTTGATAGTATTGCCAAAACTTTGGTCGATTTTGCTAAGAAAAGCGCTGGTAATCCTGTTTATAGATCTAAGGGAAAGGAATATGATATTAGTAAGTATTTTGAACAGTATAACATCAAAGGGAAAGCGTTTGGTAGCCCCCGGATCCATGTCAAAGTATTATTAGATTGTCTATTCTGTGTTTGGTGACCGGCCGCGGTTTGTTGCGTCAATTCTTCTTCCCAGCTAAAGCACTATTGTGGAGTCATTTTAATAGGTAACATTTGAGGTCTGTCAGTTCATATGAAAGCAAATCGTAAAATTACTCGTATCGGTCATTATTAAAATAAATATATAATCGTAATTGAAAAAAGTTAAGCAATTGTGCAGTTCTAACAAAACGAAAATAGTTATTTGTTATACAAGAGTGCAAAGTTGCTTTTTAACCGCGTGCTCAATTTTGATGACCGAGCAAGCGAAGGATTCTAAAATTGAATCACGAGCGCAGCGAGTGATTCAAAAATTAGAATCCTGAGCATTAGCGAGGGAATCAAAAGAGCACGAGGTGAAAAATCTTTGCACTCGAGTGCAACACGTAACTTTTCATCCCACCTCAGCGAGGAAATGACTAAATGCAAAAAAAGCATTTACAATCACAAGATACTTTTATTTCAGTTTAGGTATTAATATTTATTAGGTACTACATTATGATAGGTAAGTATTACAGAATTATCTTTAAATTATTTCAAAAAAATACTTAGGTATAATTAAGAAAAATTGAAAGTAAAGTTGCTACAGCTGCCTAAGTAGAGTGTAATATTTTTGTTAGTGACGTGAAAAGAAAATGGGGCGCGCAAAGTAAATTAAAAAAAGTACACCAATAAGGTTCCGAGTCTGAGTTTTTAACAAATTACAAAAAGGTTGTATGATAGGGGAGACTGGGTACAGTTGAAACAATTTTGCTTTGAACGCTCGTAGCACAGCCATTTTGAAATATAACAACAAAACACATAAAATGAGAGAATAGACTTTTGTCTTCAAATACCTCTCAGAATTAGAGGCTCAACTGCCATATTTACTAGATAGGAAGAGTTTAATAAAATAATGTGCCACTGTTTCAACCGAACCCATACCAGGGGCGGTTGAAACAGCGATGGGGGTCAGTTGAAACATAAACAAATAAGTAATAAAAATCAGTTTCTTTATTCATATTCAACAAGAAATAGTTAAATTCTAGTATGGCACCATTTCTATCAGTCTTAATAATTGTTTCGAACATAAAAAGAGCTCTTCTGCTCCAGTTTAAACTAACAAACTAACAAGAATAAACAAAAATAACTAAAAAATCAACAATCAGTCTCAATAATTAAATGATAATATAAGATTTCCATATCTCAAATTATCTGTAGGAACAAAAACAAGCTGAACAGCAGCTGTTGTCTATAATTAAAAAAATACAAAAAAAAAAACATTTGTTAAACTTAACAATTTTTTTAAAGTAAAATATAGATCCTAATCAGATTCATCGCAATTGTGGCAAACATAATGTCGCCCACCATCTGTACATTCTAAGTGAGACCACATTTTACAGCCTCCTTGACATTGTACCCATTTTTCTCCGGATCTACTGTCCGTGAACGCTCCCACACATATGAGGCAAAAATATTCATCTACTTCCGATGAAGCTGGTGAATCGGCCTTCTTCTTCTTTGCTTTACCTTTAGGTTTCTTCGCTGTAGTATCTTCAAGTATTGTCTTCTTTACCTGCTTAGATTTTTGTCGTTTCTGTCTATCTTCATGTTCTTTTCTTATAGCTTCTTTTTCCGGAGTGTCTGTGTAAATAGTAGACTTTTTTGTGTTGCGAGCTTTATTTGTTGTTTTCCGGGGGGCAGCTTTTGGATATGGCCGTATTATTTCAGGTGTAAATACAGGTTGTTTGCTTGTAGACGGCTGCGGTGATGATTGTTGAAGACTGACGTAACTTTGACTAGAAGGCAACCTCAGAGCAGCAGTAGCATCTCTAGGAGAAATATTTGATTCCGGTTGTATTGCTGTGTCTTGTAACTGATGACGTACTCCTGCACAACTTTGTGTGGGCGGCGTCGTTAAGCCTTCAAAGTTTTGTAGGATATTAGTTTCTGTATTCTGTATCGGGGCTAGTTGTTGTGGCACGTTTTCAGACATAGAAGCTTCGTTCAACAAGGAAGGTGACAGCGATGACGTCTCCTCGTCAGGTGCTAGAACAACTATTTCTTCCGGTGCAGGTGCGATTACCTCCACTGGTGCAAGTGTAACCACGTCTTCTACCGCATCATTCGGGTTTGGCCTGTCCTTTACGAATGACGGAGCAAAATCCAGATCTTGAAACAAATTCCGGTTGAAAGGGTATATTCCAGTCTTACGGAACCCAGCCTGAATATTCGACTGTGTCAGGGCAAGTGGCATTGCAGTTTTTATGATTCCAGGGATGTCATAAATGGACATAGTTTTTCCAGGATTATTGCGCATCCAGGCATCAGCGGTAGAGTTTATAGCTTTTTTTAACGGGCCGTAAACAGATCGATCTAAAGGCTGCAACTTGTGCGAGCAGTGGGGTGAAAATGAAAGTAAAACGATACCGTTTTCTTTGCAGAAATCCAGAGAATTTATGTGGACGTGGGAAGAATGATTGTCTAGAACAAGCAGTACTTTATGGGATGTAGAGGCATTTGAATGTTTCTTGAAATGTTTCAGTAACTCAACAAATAGTTCGTCTTGCATCCAGCCTGATGGGTTGGCAGTTCCAATAGAACCCACTGGACCATCTCTAATAAAATGATCTTGGTATCGAACCCTTGGAAACACGAACATTGGGGGAATCGCATTGCCCAACGCGTTTGCCGCAAAGGCTAGTGTGACTAACGTCCCACGTTCGGCAGAGGTGACAGCTCCTACCTGTCGTGTTCCACGCTTTGCCACAACTCTGTCGGGCTTTTGTACAGTTGTTACACCCGTCTCGTCAACATTGTAGATGTCTTGTGGTTCAAAGTGGTCACGGTCAAGGACAACTTGCAAGTTATCGTAAAAAGCATCCACGTTGGTCTTGTTAAAACTTGTTGCCCTGGAGAGACTGGTTGCCTGAGTTGTGCGCACCGACAATTCCACATTTCTTCTCATAAAAGAGCGAAACCACTCTTCTCCGGCAACCTGATTTTCGTTCCACGTAGGGGGGTGTGTTTAAATTATATTTGACAGCGAGCTGGAATGCTAATTTTCTTACTTCCTTGACAGATAGACCAAAGTAAATATCCGCACAGCGGATCAAATATTTTGACAGTTTAAATTCCTGGTCAGGGGTAAATACTCGGTTGTGGGCTACATACCCCATACTAACATCAGCCTGGTTACCTTCTTCGATCGCTGCATCTCTTTTTTTCTTGTATCGCAGAAGAGAAGAATGGTGAACTCCGTACATCTCTGCAGCTTTTCGTAAAGAAGTCCCTTTTTTGACTTCTTCATACGCATTTTCGTACTGAGTTATATCACACTCGCCTCTAGAAGTTTTTTTGATACGTTGTCTGGGCATCTAGAACGAAAAAAGCAACGGTTATCATTGTTTCAATCGTACCCACAATAATTGCTTCATCCGTCCCCATACCCCTCAACTGCTAATAAACAAACATAGCGTCGAAACAAAACAACATAAACAAAAACGAATCACGGTTTTCGAACCTTCAAAATCTAACAATAAAACAGAAAATCACTCAAAATGCAAATGCTAATATCAACAAAGTAATTTGAAAAAGAAAACAATAGAAAATACTTACTTTTTGTCGAAAAAATATAATAGGGTCCCCTGGAAACGTACAAAGCGCGCGAAGTGCAACGCGTCACTGTGATTCATGTCCGGACTCGCCGGCCGCGTCTCTCTCCCCTTGTACCCCTCACCACACCGCTAATAGTTTACGAGTTATTAGCGTTGGTTTAACCGTACCCTGCTGCAACCGTACCCAGTCTCCCCTAAATTCGGCACCATGGAAGTAGAAGTAAATAGGTTTAATGATGTTTTGAATTTACAAACTTAGTGCACACGATGTTCTAAATTCAATTTACTTTATCCCCTAGCGGATAAAAACGGCTTTTGCACTCAGATATCGAAGGGCAAAAATACTCTTTCCGAGATGGGGGGATGAAAAATATATTATTTTATGCCCGCCGCGCCGTTACAAGGTTAAGTTGTTGAATTTTGATGAATTGTCAAATGTTACCTATTTGTTACCAATATGTTATGATTAAATGACTCCACTTTAGGAAGTGTTGAAGAGCGGGCGTGCCGGGGGACTGTCTAATGTAATTTTGACATTCGAAAAGTGCGGAATTGAATAGCAGCCTAAATTGAATGAATGACTTTTGATTTTTTAGGTACCTACCTAATTCGAGTCTCATATGATTGGCTTGTTGTTAGGATAAGCAGCCTTCAATGTCACAAAGAATAATCCACTACGCGGACCCAGAGCAAGTTCATAGATGTCACATGTCTTCGAATTGACGGCAGCTACCTCACGCTGTTTTCCTTCACCGTTTGGAAAGCAGTTTTGTTTTTGTTAGCCCATTATTTTAATGTTTACCGCTTTCAGGGCCAGAATTAATTCGCTTCAAGGAAGATAAACCTTCGGTTTTGCTTGAGATTAATTCGAAATCAATCATTAATGGTCTTAAAGACTTGCTACGATCCAAGACAGTTCGTAAGATGATGGAGCATTTTTCTAAAGAAGCTGCGATTGTCTACCGTTCTATTAAATATGAGTTAGAAAAAGGGAGAAATAAAAAAGATGAAGAGCAATAAATATTTATGTTGTTTGAATAAAGTTTTCTGCTTGAGTTTTGTTTTTGATGCCATCATCAGTAATGTTTGGTGGACAGTGAATATTCCATTATCCAATTAAAAACACAGAATTACACACAAACAAAAAATCAACAGTCGACAATTTATTTCGATACAAAAAATCAACAGTTGTCTGTCTATTTTGCATTACTGTTTAAAACAATAATAACACTAGTTGAAAAGACTAGTATTCGAGTTTTTAGTACATTAACGGTGAAAAAAAAAAAAACATGGAACTTTAACTGAAAGTGTACATACCAGCTTTAAAAGATTTCCCACAAAAGTTGGAATATTTTAATCGTATGAACTTTTTTAACGTGATTACTGTTAATGATTTTATTGGAATGAATTAAGTTTAAATCATCATCATCATCATCTTTGCGATGTCCCAGTTGCATCCTTTCGGAGCCCGTGGTCCGCTTTCTTGCTTCTAGCTCTCCACTTAGGACGGTCTTGTGCAAGTGCATCCCTTATGGTGAGTTTGTTGGTACGCATGTCATCCGCTACGACGTCAAGCCAGCACTTTTTGGGTCTGCCCCTTCTACAGGGACCCGGCGGAGGCGGCATGGCCAGACATTTGTTCCCCACATAGCTAGCCGGTTTCCGTAGTACGTGCCCGTACCAACGTAGGCGACACTCCTGCAATTTGTCTGCTATGTCACGGATATGAAGGCTGCCACGAATGCGTGAGTTCTTGACGCGGTCTCTCCGCGTAACTCCGGACATCCAGCGCAACATTTTCATTTCCGTGACACGCAGTTCTTGCTTGTGCCGCTCAAGTACGGGCCACGCCTCACTGCCATATAAAAGGACAGGCCTAATGATGGATTTATAGACCTGTCCCTTCAGCTTAACCGGTATCTTGGGGTCACAAATGACACCAGACACCTCTCGCCATTTGGCCCACGCTGCAGCAATGCGTGCCTTGACGTCGTAGTCGATGTCACCAGACGCGTGGAGTACAGATCCCAAGTACTTAAACTGGTCCGTGCGCTCGACCGTGTCTTCGCCTATGCGGACGGATGTGAGATCTGCTGTATTGCAGGCCAAGTACTCTGTCTTCGCCACATTGAGCATCAGACCACCGTTCTCAAGCGTACCCTTCCACGCCTTCACGCGTCTCACCAGTCGTCCCCTGTCCGCGTCTACCAGCGCAATATCATCAGCATACATGAGCAGCCACGGAGGCTGCTCATGGGAGTTTCTGATGCTGTCTGACACAACGTCTAATACTACGCTGAATAGGAACGGGCTCAGGACGGATCCCTGGTGTACACCTACAGTAATGGGAAAGGGTTTAGTGTCGCCAACAGCGGTCCGAACCACTGAATCGGAATCGCGGTACATGTCTCGGATGGTGTCAATATAAGCCTCTGGTACTCCTTTGGACCGCAGTGCCCACCAGATCACCACACGAGGAACACAGTCGAAGGCTTTCTCCATGTCCAAAAATAGGAAATGCAGAGGCGTATTCTTCGACCTGTACCTCTCCATGACGATCCTTAGGGCAAAAACAGGGTCCATGGTCCCATGACCAGGGCGAAAACCATATTGGCCATCAGAGACTGTACATTCCTGTCGGATCCGAGAGTCAATTATCCTCTCAAAGAGCTTCATGGTGTGGGCCATGACCTTTATACCGCGGTAGCTGCCGCAGTCCTGCACCGATCCCTTGCCCTTGAAGACCGGAGTAATTACACTCAGTCTCCACTGACGAGGAATCTCGCCGGTGAGGAGTATGCGGTTATAAAGGTCAGTTAAAATGCCCACACCACGAGAACCCATCGCCTTCCAAGCCTCGATCGGTACTCCATCGGCTCCGACAGCTTTCCGATTTTTCATGCGACGAAGAGCATTTTCCACTTCTTCAGGTGTTACTGGCGGCACTAGTCCCTGATTCGGAGGGAGGTCCGGTGGCTGCACCTCTTTATGCTGCTTGTTTAGCAAGTCGCAAAAATACGAGCGCCATCTCTCCTTCACCGCGACGTCTTCATATAACAGGTTGCCGTGAGGGTCTTTAATACAGCGGCACTTGGAAATATCCTGTGCCGCTTTGACCCTGGAGCGTGCCAACTTGTAAATAAGCTTATGCCCCTCAGACGATTCCAGCTTATCGTAGAGTTGTTGTAAGTGGTCTCGTCTGGCTCTGGCTACGGCTCTTTTAGCAGCACGTCTTGCAACCCTGTACGCGTTGCGATCTTCAGGAGATTTGGACGCTTGCCACTTTTTAAAGAGGGCTTTCTTTACCCTTAACTCCCTCTGGACTGTGTCATTCCACCACCACGTCTCTTTGTCACATTTGCGCCCACCCTTAGACATGCCGAGCACTGCCTTTGCCGCTCCAGTAATAGCTGCTTGAATCCTGTCCCAGTGGTCCTGGACTGGTTCGCCATCAATCCCCGCGCATATGTCGCTGGTCGCTTTGGCAAACTCCTGGGATTTTGCTACATCAAGCAGCCACCACCTGATTTGGCGTCGGCAGCGCTCAACGCGCTTGACTTTAGGCTTTACGCAGAGGTCCATGACAAGAAGACGATGCTGTGCAGTAAGACTCTCACCGGGTATGACCTTGCAGTTGGCTACATTGCCGATATGATGCCTCCTAGTGAGAAAGAAATCGATCTGGGTAGCGTATCTCCCGCTCTTGTAGGTGATAAGGTGTTCGGGTTTCTTTTTGAAGTACGTATTCACGATGGCAAGGTCGGCAGCCGCACACGTCCGGAGAATATCTTCTCCTTCCGCGTTGCGACTGCCATATCCTAAATTAAGTTTAAATCATTTATATCTAAAAAAAATATTTCGTTGATCAAGTAGTCACAAGTACTGAGCATAAGATACTAGGTTCGATCGCCAGATCGAGCAAAGTGTTATTGGGTTTTTCATATGGGATTTTTCTGTAGAAGCTCGAAGTCAGGATTTACATTCGGTTGATGTCATTAGGGTGTACTATGTTCACTTCTGGCAAACCCTTCGAGGATATTATCTATTTATTTATTTAAGGATCGCTACCAAATGTTACATTCAACAATTACACAGATTAGATTACAGCAATAAAACATACACTAAGTGCACATTCAATTATAGGCAGCCAGAGCTTGCACATTGTAATTAAAAATGAGTAAACATACATCAAGACCGTTAAGATAAAATCAAATAGTAAATAATCGAATAAAAATTAATCAAACATTCATAAAATCAAATAATAATAATGACAATTGCATAAAATACGAATAAAATCATTAAATAATTTAAACTAGGATAATAAGATAGGTTAAAATACAATTTGAAAACAATTTTTGTAAATATACCTTCAAAAGATCATATAATCATAATGTGGTTAACTTAAGTAGGATATAAATAAAACAATCAATTAAGAACAATTAACAACTAACACTATCGCAATCAAAAACCCTGGGCTGAAAAGTATGATTTAGGAAACTAAAAAAAAAATTGGTGGACTAAAACGAAATTATTAAACTTTTTGTCAGGTTGTTATGATAAATGTCGAGCTCCGTCATTCACAATACAAAACAAATTGCACAGTATAGTTTGGTGGCACTAGAAAGGGGGGATTTACGCCCTAAATTAGTTTTATTTATGATTTAATTGAGCTATCTACACACTAAAAATGGTTCCTTACCACACTGGTGATTGGTAATCAAAAGAAGAAAGTGCTATCTGTGTAGCGCTGCCATGATAACGTTCCATCTGAAAGTGAGGGAAATGAGCTGTGTCTGCTCACTTGTGGCATTATAGTATCTCTAACGCCGAAGGCTGATCTCTGTTGACACTGGCCGCCATGGCTGAAAAACGGTCTGTAGGAGTATTATAATTAAATGTAATCGTAAAAAAAAAAATGCATAATGAGAATGATGTTCTTTAGTGGCTTTTTATTAAGGCCAATGGTTTATGAGATCCGGGATATTTATAGTAACAACCACAGTAATAATCTTATTCTTCATAGGTTTTTCGTTAAATTATATCAACTGCAAAAAGATTGCTGCAGTCAATAAATGCATGCGTAAATATTCATCCCAACCACGAAACCCTGCCTTTTAAGATTGTGCGGTACTTTAAGTTATAAAGAGACAACACTAATTTGGTGACTGTCAAAGTCAAGTTGACAATGACAAATTTTTGACATCCTCTAATGTTTTCTATTTACAAGTTGTTTCTTGTGTGCTATCAGAAAATTAATCAATTGAATTAAATATTTTGATTGTATTTGGACAGATTAAAAGTAAAAATGCGCAGCGCTTTCGACGGGCACATAGACGAAATACCATTCATACTGGTCGACAATTTCAAAAATGATTTGAACAAAAGTGCTTATTTTTTGAGTCACTACCATGGAGATCACGTCTTCGGCTTATCTGAGGACCTTTTTCGTAGGAAACTTAAAAAGAATAACGTTTTAATCTATGCTTCTAAAGTTACTGTTGCGATTATTAAGGAAGAGTGTCCTAGATTGGAACCATATCTTAAATCTTTGGAGTTGGGTAAGTTGATATGTCATTTGTTCGTTTCTTGTTAGTATTCGTTTTCTTATGTGATGTATATCGCGGTGTAAGAGTCAGTTGAACGTATCTACATTTCTCAATTTACACGAGTGCTAGAATTCTGTGAAAAGTCACCTCTTCAAGATTTACCAGCTTTTTATGAGAGATAATTTTCTTTAGTCAATTGTATTTTCTTTTATGAAAACCTGGTAAAACTTAAAGAGGTGACGTGTGGTGAGGAGGGGATTTTCACAGAATTTTAGTTCATCTGACTCTTAAACGGTAATATGACGTCATCGAAGACTGCTGATAAACTTCTACTATTTGCTATACATAATGCAACTACAAGTAGATTTAGTGTTAAATCACAATCTCATGATGCTGTATTCCCTGAGGGTTTGGGCAGAAGCGCATCTTTAGTACTGTCACATTTCACCACTTAATTTAAATCCCATATTAAGGAAGGCATGCCTATTGCCATCATCCAGCTACAAATCCAGACATTGGAGTGCCACCAGCGGCAATTGCAACCACTCAAATAACAAGTTCTAAATAATCTCTTAAACAGTTTTCTATTTATAAAATGTAGTTTCATAGCAATAATAAATTGTTAAATACAAATCAAAATCCCACATTCATTAATTTATTCACATTCTTCACTAAATTATTTACAGGTAAAAACACAATATCAATAAACGCAGATGGGGAAGAAGTCTTTCTCAATGTAACCGCATTACCCGCAGGCCACTCGCTAGGCTCTGTGATGTACCTCTTCGAATACAACAAACAAAACATCCTATATACTGGAGACTTCAGAATATCACGTAACAGCGTTGCAAAATACAATCATTTCCAATTTAACGGAGACCCTATTCACTTAGATGTGATGTATGTCGACACAACATTCCAGTCCATTCCTTCGTTTCCAAAGCGGTCTGAAGTGGTACGCAATGTGGTGTTTCATATCAAGAATTGGTTGAATCTAAGTGAGGAGCATCAGGTTATTTTGCTCACTTGTGCGGGCTATGGATACGAATGTGTTTGCAACCAGATTTATGATGAGACGGGAATGAAGACTTACGTTGGTGAATCCTATTGGAATATTTATAGGTGAGTGTGCACTTAGTTTTCCTTCTCATGACCTCATGCTCACCAGTAACTCTTACTCCACTAGAACTGCAAGGCAGTCAACTGTTACAGTGTCATTTGCCTAGGGCTTTTCCCAACTATATTAGGGCAGACTGCTAGTTGTAACTGGATGCACGATACCCCTTTGTAAGACTAATTGTCAGACTTTCGGGCTTCTGAAGACGCCCAGCCCAGCGCTGGGGCTTTGTCTCGCATAGAGTCGCAGTATTATGCTGAGCGATGGCCGTTTTGCGTGGATGTGACGCATATTTTCCCCAGCTTTTTTATATTTTTGTAGTGTTTCAATTTTATTTATTTTTTTGCTTCATATTTCCGCAAATTAACGTATTTTCTTTCTTTCTTTCTTTCCATAACAACTGTTAAAAATCCACAAATAGCAGCTGGGCCTAACATGCTTTCTGAAGCATAGAGAGGTTTTTGTTAGGACTAACGTGGCAAGCGTAGCTTAACCTCTTTGATCGACCCGTGCGGCTGTTATGACTTAGTCCGCCGGCCATAGTAACAGTAAGTTTTAAAATTAACAACCAATTATTTCTTTTTCAGTCAATTTCCTAAGGAGATATACGGTATGACCAACGACTCTTCATCCCGCATACATCTTAGCACAAAATACCGTTACAGGGGAGAAATAAGCGCTAAACAACTTCAAATATATTTCTCAGCATACAAATGGGGGGACAAACTAAATTTAGAAGAAGATTTCTTATCTTTTAAAGAAAATAGAATAGAAGTATGTTTTTCAACGCACTGCGGTCGAGATGAACTCATATATTTTATAAACTATTTCAAACCGAAGAAAATTGTTGGTTTTCCTAACGCTTTTGACACAGAATGTAATGTCAATTTTTTTCAAGATGGCGTCTTGAGTCAAGAGCCAATGGAAGACTTTAAAATTTCTCCGAGAAAGAGAAAGGTACTTAGAAAAAGAGAGGTTAGAATTGGGAAGAAAATGTCTGCTAGTGTGTTGAAAGAGGCTTTTGAATGGTGACATGTAGTTTAAAAATTTATTCATCTAAAGGAGGTGGGTAAAGTTTATAACATTTTTCGCCCATCATAGTCAAGAAAATTCAAAGTATTTATTGACGTCACGTTAATGTGTTTATGTGAAGTTTGGGTATCGACCTTTACATCTATTCTAAAATAGTAAGAAAAAAAAAATAACAAGTCATATTAACAAAAATCATCAAACTTGTCAACTAAAATAACAACTTCTTTGAAGCTTTGTTATTTTAAGCACTTTTTCTAACTTTCATTCAAAAACAAACTGTAAGCGTTTTATGCACCAAAACAAATCAATGCTAGTTAAAAAGCCTATTTACTGAAGTATTTGAGAGACTAAAAAATATTTTGGTGCATAAAGCGCTTAACAGGTTATTTTGTAATGAAAGTTTAAAAAATGCTTAAAATAACAAAACTTCAACGAGTTGGAGAAGTTTGATGATTTTTTTTTTATATGACTTGGTTTTTTTTTCTTACTATTTTAGAATAGATGTAAAGGTCGATACCCAAACTTCACATAAACACAATAACACGACGTCAATAAATACTTTGAATTTTCATGACTATGATGGGTGAAAAACGTTCTAAAGTTTACCCACTTCCTTTGAATCATTTTGAAAGTGACTTTTTTCATTATTCCTAATCCATTGCGTCTTATGTTCGAAAAAATTGTCTGTTCAGCAACGTAAATAACGCAATGAACGTGGTGGAAATTTCAAAATTATAGCGGTTCCTACTCATACTGCATTACGCAATTACCCCTCGGGGGGGGGGGGGGGGGGGCATTCTCGTTATTTTAAAAAGCGTCACAGTCTGATCTCAATCTGTCACATTTGATTGTCGTCGAGATGAGGAGACTGCGACCAGATTTTGAACGTTTTTAAATACGAGAATTGGCCTCCTGACCCTTTTTTTTGCTTTTTATTTTTGGACCCTGGAATAAATGACTTGATTTGAAAAGAAAAAAAATGCGTGTGTGACACCGTAAACGCGATGGAAGCGAAATTTCATAAAAATAAGAAAGATTCAAATCAAATAAATGACTTTTGATTTATTGGAATCTTTCTTATTCTTTAATTTTGGATAATGAAATTGTTAGTCAGTTCACGAACATTTTTGTCGTGTTTTTTATGATATTAGGCTAAAAAAATTGACTGAATGAATTATTGTGAGAGTAGGAATATGTATGTTCGTTTCTTTAAAAAAATGTTAATGCCAAAGGTTTTAAAAATAATGCATTGTTTATACCTAGTATGTAAGTACATATTTTAATTTTTTTACTGTGCTATTTTATCAATAAAATGTTTTTGAAACTATATCTATTTTTTATTTTATTAATTAAAAACTTTCTTTTGGAGCAGGGGGCAAGCATGGTGAATTTATTGGTGATCACTGTTCATTCCTTCCCTGTAGAAGAGACCCTACAGTTAGACTTACTGTACTTTAGAGGTATGAAAAATGGAGTACAGTTTACTCAATCTCCGTTAAAAAGGGAGAATCTACCGACCAGACGGGTGTCGTGCCTGGTGGACAACTGCCCGACGACGATTGATGTCGGGACGTTGTATACAGGATAAGTTTTTAATCAGTTCGCGAATTTTAACAAATTAAACTTAAACAAGTTATAATAACCATGCAATTTTTATTTTGATATATTTTAGCACAACAAAATTAAGTTATCGTTAACGAAAAATGTCTATTTTGAAACTGGTTTTTATGGTAACTTGAGTGCGGCGCCGGCGCGGCGGCGAAAGTGAACGACCGAGCGTAGCTACAAGCACCTACCAGTTCGGTCGGTCAAATTTTAAAAAGTTCGAAGTACCTACACCGGCGCGCGGTTACTGACCTATTCCTATTGTCGATATCATATTACGAAATATGTTGGGTGTCCACAGTTTACTGATTAAGGCCGGATAAAAAAAAAATGTTGAAATGTTTTCTATTACTAGGATACAGAACAACCAAAAAAAATTTGCGCACTGGTTAAAAAAATATCCTGTATATGCTAGTTGTGCGGTAAGCTCTGCTTGCGCAATGCAAGTTTTTCTTACAAGTCCATATTATTATTATTATTTTTTTTGTTAGGCTCCACTTTCAGTTAAACTGGATACCAGATATTAGGTACATAGCGGCTAGCTGTCTCACCTTAAACCAAGTTACTGGGTAAAACGATACCCTTTGGTGTTTTTTGAACTTCTGACTACCCGTGACGTCTGCCAAAGATCTATAAATGACAGCCGGGTCCAACGCAATGGCTTAACGTGCTTTCTGAGTCTCAATAGGTAGGTACAACTCGATCCCAAGAACATGCCCCGGACAACTGGATCTCGAGATAATTCAACTCCAGCGGAGTGAGCACGGTCTATTGTAATAGGTTTTAGTCACATATTTTTGTCACAGTTTGGGAACAAAAACCGTGATAAAATGCGCAGGAAAAGTCGACCACGACTCGACCATGACAACTCGACCCCTACAAATCGACCCTGACAACTCGACGCTTACAACTCGACCCCGACAACTTGACCCCTACAACTCGACCTCAACAACTCGATCCCGACAACTCGACCCCGACAACTCGATCCCCACAACTTGACCCAGACAACTCGACCACGATGAGTAGACCCTCTCAACTCGACTACGATAACTCAACCTTGTTGGTCCTCGGTTTTGGGGTAGAATTGCGGAATCGAGTTGTCCATGTCGACGTGTCTCAAAGTCGAGTTCTCATAGAATCATAAAAACGAGTCTCCCATCCACAAACCGACCGCACCAAACGAAGCTTTACCTTCAATCCACTCCGGGTGTTATTTACCTACGAGCCAAGAGCTAATTAATTAAAAAACGATGAAACTGCGCTCATTAAAGATAATGAATTGGCAGTAATTAATTGGACTGTGAAATTATACTCGTTAGATGTTCGAACTCATATACCTCGGTCAGTTAGAAGTTACTTCGCCAAGATGAAACCATTGATTCTTATCCCATTGTTTGTAATTTTATGTAAGTAAACCTGTTGAAATTAATGCTAACTTTTAACGTTAAAAATGCGAAACTGAGTTTGTTTCTTGAACTCTTTCACGCTAAACCGGATTTGAATGAATCTGGGTTAGGACATAGGCTACATTTCACGTCTTAATATAGAAAATATCTTGCTTTATTTTTTTATAGTGATAAGAATAAAAGAAAGAAAAATATTTTATTTGAAACGCAGAGGAAATACAAACATTACAAAAAACTAAAACTTTTAAATAAAAAATAACAAAATGGTGAAAACTAAAAAATAAAAGAGTAAGGCCCTGAGCTAGTGCAAAAAGGTTCTTATCTCAGCATAATGCTGCGATATTTGTAAAAAAACAACTACCGCAGCCACAACTAGTTTTACCAAGTGGCTACGCTTGGTGGAGGTCGGATATTATCCCACGGAAACTTACTACCGGGATAAAAAATATCCTAAGTATTTAAAAAAAAAGAAAGTAGTTACGTTTAATTGTGGTAAACTTGACACAAAGAAAGAAAACACATATAAAAGAAAAGCTGGGGGAAAACAAGCGTCACATCCACGCAAAACGGCCATCGCTCAGCATAGTGCTGTGCTGTGACCCTATGCGAGACAGAGTCCCAGCGCTGATTTCAGCGACAGCCGGCGCTGACGAAAAACTATATATAGGTATATGTGCCGTTTTTACGTGACTGAGGAACAAACATCCGATCCAAACTTTCACATTTATAATATTAGTAGGATAAAATGGAGTTTTGTTTGTTTTGTTTTGCAAAATGTATTACACATTGAGTCCTGTAACACAGCGTTATTGAGAAAAAGTGTTATTTGTATGGGTCCTATCATATACAACAAATTACCAGATGCCATGAAAAATGATACAATTAAAAACTTTAAAAAGAAATTAGTGGCCTTCCTAATATAAAAATGTTATTATTCAATTAATGATTTTTTAACGGACAAAGCTTTTTAATATCACATGTACCTAATCTACATTTATTTTTTATTCCATTCTAAAGTAACATTTCGAATTGACAATTTTCATTGTATTTGTAATAATTCTGTGAATTTTTTTTTTAAATACCGGTTGTAAGGGACAGCCTTCTACAAACTGACAGAGTGCATTCAGCTCCTTATTTTGAATCATATTCCACCGGAATTTTTCTCCGGATTTTTCATTTGTTTTTTACTTTTTTTTCAGCTTTTCAGTTTTATTTTAATGTAAAATTACACTGTCTGAAAGCAGCACTCCATTTAAGTAAACAATACGGCTAAAATCAAAAAAGCAGCAATGGATGTTGAAATAATGTAACGAACGACACGTAAAATCAGCTGTTCACTTCCCGTCTAACTACAGAGTTCATCGAACTCGTCGTCGGCGATTGCACAACGGCGGCTTTCCAAATTGATCCGAGATACATTGCGTGTAAGAAAATAAAACAAATCAGGTTTATTGGATTCCCATAACGGTCCTGAAATAATTTCTTGTACTGGTCATCTTAGTATGATATACTGAATCCACCCCATTCGTTTGTGGAGGGCTGTCCCTTACACCCAGTATATCTTATACCTTTAAACGAGCAATTCTTGTATATATGTATATATATAATCTGAATCTCGGAAACGGCTCCAACGATTTTCATGAAATTTAGTATACAGGGGGTTTCGGGGACTATAAATCGATCTAGCTAGGATCCATTTTTTTTTAAATCTCGGTTTATTCGTATTTTCAATGACCAACTTTATCGATAATCAACTTGAACATAAACTTATTATTTTAAACACAATTTACCAAAAAATACCGAGCAAAGCTCGGTCATCCAGATATTATATAATAATTCTAACTGTGACAAAATTTGTAATTTAATTATTTGATATAAGTTTATAAATTTTTGCGTGCCTATTTCCAGGCAGAATGTACAGACGCCACCAGGTCAAGCTACCCGAAACTGTCAATTTTTCCCAATGAACCTTGAACCTAATGCTCTAGAAATAAAGTCGAAAATCTATCAAAGAAATTTGACAGATTGTAGTAGCTTGATGTGTTGGCGTCTGTACATGGCTCACTTTTATCTACTCCACCTGTATTTTATGTAACCTACATTCGTTGCAAATAAATGATTTGATTGATTGATTGATTGATTGCTGTGATGTATGACTTCCTGGGTTCGATTCTCAGGTCTGCCAATTTGTTATTCCGTTTTCCCCTCAAGAATGTCTCAGTAGCATCCCCGTATGGATTTGTACGCGGTTGATGGCAATAGGCTCGCCCCCTATTACATGGGACTTAAACATAACAGGCAAAATGTGGGTGTACTGTAGATACATATCTGCCTAACTCTTCGGGGAAATCACAAATCATAATTTCGAAGTACACACCCCAGACATAAAGCTACTACAATCTGTCAAATTTCTACAATACATTTTCAACTGTATCGCTAAAGAGTAAGGTTCAAGATTGATTGGGAAAATTTGACAGTTGCGGGTAGCTTGATGTGCTGACGTCTGTACATTCTACTTACACCGACTATTCTGGAAATTAATATGAGTTTAGAAACTAATTATTTTTTCTTTCTGATGACATTAAACGATTTTAGATCCAAAAACTTCTGAACAACAGGCGGTGCCTCAAATGTAAGTTAAACAATAATACTTATTTTACTGTCATCGGTTCTTGATTGTTTCGGGAGGTTCCTGTTCCGAATAAAGCGGGAGGTAACGCCCGGGTGTTTCCATTGCGTGGATCGCCTGGGGGTCACGGTGGAGCATACGGTGGAGGTATGCCCTGCCTGGGCGGAGCACCGCCGTGTCCTCGTGGAGGCGATCGGCGGCGGCGACCTCTCGCGTCCGGCCCTGGTGCGAGCCATGGTACGGAGCGAAAGGGCATAGAAAGCCGTCACCTCCTTCTGCGAAGCAGTTATGCTCGCGAAGGAGGAGGCGGGGCGCGTGACGGAGAGCCAGTCTTTGTACCCTCACGCCCCTAGCTGCCGCAGGAGGAGACGCCCCGGGCGTCGGCAGTCCATTGCAGACTCTCGGCCACCGCAGGCGCGAGCTTCCGGGCGGCGAGCAATTGGTAGCTCGCCGCCCGGTAAGGACCAGGTTCGGGTCGACGGCGCGTAGTGTTCCACGCGCGCCTCAAAGAGATGTAAGTAATACTGAAGGGGTCTGCTAGGGCCGATGCCAGCCGGGGTCGCGAGATTCGTTCGCAAGAGTTACCGTGGCCCTAGCGTATGGGCAACTGTAGGAACACGGGTGGGTTTTATTCAGTAAAAGTCTGACACGCCCTCCCGCTCCGCCCAGAGCGGGAGAAGTCATTTGATGATTTCCCATCCTTTTGGATTAGGAAAAGGCTAGCCCGGGAAATTACAATTTTCCGCTCTTTCTGAACAGGGAACTGAACGGCCCGGGTCGGTAATGCTGAATCGGGTATACTCGGATTCAGTTGGTCGGTGGCGCTGAATCGGGTGCACTCGGCTCCAGTCGGCCGGTGACACTGAATCGGGTGCACTCGGCTGCAATCGGTCGGTGACACTGAATCAGTATACCCAATTGGGTGCACTCGGCTGCAATCGGTCGGTAACACTGAATCAGTATACCCAATCGGGTGCACTCGGCTGCAGTCGGTTGGTGACACTGAATCAGTATACCCAATCGGGTGCACTCGGCTGCAGTCGGTCGGTGACACTGAATCAGTATACCCAATCGGGTGCACTCGGCTGCAGTCGGTCGGTGACACTGAATCAGTATACCCACTCGGCTCCAGTTGTAATTTTTCGCTTGTATAAGAACCTAATTATTTTATTCATTTTTGCAGAGTATCAGCACACATAGACAATCCCAACTTTATTAGAGACCGTTTAAGAAGTAAGTACCTCTTATACAAGTAATTATTAAGAGCCCTTTTACATTTTTGCGCGAATATCTAAGATTTTAGTCGCCTTATTTACCTCTCATCTCATCATCATAAATACTCCAGCATTGACGAATACATGTAAAAAATAGATCAATCTTTTGTTTTGTTACTTTTAGTAGCACATTTACATAAACTTATTTGTTTACTTTGTAGTAATTAATCTCCCACAACTAGTTTTCTTAAAAATCAGCGCGGGGTCAATTTCTGACTCCTATTTCTATCATTAATATGTATAAATTTGAGTAAAAAAAATACACAAAACATCAAACATATAATCTAGTTGTTACATTTAGTACTAGAATATTGATTTTTAATAACATTAATTAGAAAAAAAAATAAGTCTTATTGCAATTTTTACGATTTATTCGCAATTTTATCGCGTTTTTTTGGTTGGAATAAAGCATAATTACGTTAAAAAATTCATGTCAATATAAAGTATGCTCTATAAGAAATCGAATTCTCAAGTTTTATTTAAATCCGTTTATTTAATTAGACATAATATCGTTTTTGAAATCACTCTAAATTAGAATAAATTACGATGCACAAGCGGGCAGCGTTTAGTACGGCGCAAGCGCTCAACGAGGGAGGACCTGTGCCACTTTTTCCCGCGTCTCAGTTTTCGGATACTCGTACCGTGAACGCAAAAATATACTACGACTACAACATTTTGCTACTCTTCGCATTTTATTTTTTTGTAAAAGATAAGAGTTTCGTTTATTATCAAGTAAAGCATTATTTTAATAGATTGTAGAAAAATTGTGACTAAAATAATTTATTTTCATTAAATCTGACTATTTTTAGTCACGATTAAAAAGGTGTGAAATAAAACTAGTGGTCATGAACAAAAGTTCACACCAACGCCTCGCCTCACGTGCAAAAACAGTACTGTATATTTTTTTCTTCCTTTGCTTATATCTCGAAAATGGCGTGTCCTATCGCAAAAATAATGAAATGTTCGACCCCCTTTATAGAACCCCATACATTTAAATCTCAACACGTGGGTAATATTTTTTTTTATAGAATTCAAACAAAAAATGAAATATCTAAATATATAAAAGGCAAACCTGACTGACTTATCTATCAACGCACAGACGAAACTACTAAACGGATTTCGCTGAAATTTGGCATACAGATAGTTGTAATGACGTAGGCATCCGTTAAGAAAGGATTTTTGAAAATTCGCCCCCCAAGGGGGTGAAAAATGGGTTAAAATTTTGTATGGAAGTCCGTCATTTTTAGAGTTACAAGCCTGAAACTTTGTTTTTAGGTTAACAAATAGAAATAAACAATTATGTGTCCTAGGGTTTTTGAAAATTCAACCCCTAAGGGGGTGAAAAAGGGTTTGATAGTTTGTATGGGGAAACAAGATCAGTTAAACTATTTTATTCGAAACTTCACAGGAGTATTCCTATCAATAAATGAGTAAACAAGTGTGTCAGACTCTTTCAGAATTCAACCCCTAAAAGGTAGAAAAGGGGTGACAAATTCTGAAAATCAACATGGGTATCGTTTTTATGATTTATTGGGTCGCTGATTACGAAAACAACAACTATTTCACAAAAACTGCACAAAAACATAAAGCAAAGTAGACAAGAAGATTTATACAAAGAATTGCACAAAATTACACCAGAACAAAAATAATATAATTTAAAAATTAAAAAAAACAATGAAAATAAACAACCAAACCATTTTTTTTTTCAAATTAAATGGCAAAACCAAAATAAATACTAAGGTGAGAAATACTAACCTATTTTGTATTGATCCTGAATGATCTTCCCTATGAATTCAAACGAATACAGTTTCCCCTCAAAGTGCTTTGCAATGACCAGAATCCCAAGGGCAGACATTAAAATTTGTGGGTATAGACTTGAGAGAAAATTGTTTTTCACACGGGCAATTCTATGTGGCTTGCTCTCGCGTAAGCTCGCCCATTAGTGTGATAATTTTGGCATACAGTAATAGATTAGCAAAAAATGTAGTGTATAAAGAAGTTTTGTAGTTTACTAGCTTTTGGCCGTGACTTCGTCCTTGCAATTCTACTTCGTTTCTTAGCGCTCGCTTACGCTACGTTACACTACGAAGTTGCTGGCAAAAGCTAGTTCCATATAAAACACGTCCAGGCCGCCCCATTGCGCGCGCCTTCGTCTCTCAACAAGTTCATTGCGTAACGCACACAAGTACCAAGTTGCGAAGCCAGAAGAAAAAAAAAGACCACGTTGAGTCGCGATTGTCAAATTTGATTTTAGTCGTGTCAAAATAATTTTTAAATTTAGCTTCTGTCCGCGACTTCGTCCGCGTTAAAATTCTTGTTCCTCCGGCCCTTCCCGTCGCGTCGAATCGCCTACCCGTGCGATATTCCCCGTTTTTTGCAACATTTTCCATTACTGCTCTGCTCCTCTTGGTTTTAGCGTAATGTTATATAGCCTATATGAAAACTAGCCAAGTCAGACCTTTGGCTACAATATATTATCCTAAGTTATAAGAAGAAATGATATTTTATGTAGTTATAAATAAATTTCAGGACTGACCATTGCACTTGGCACCCATTTAGATCTCACTTCTTTTGTCGTTGAAGTCAACAACCAAGGCATATATTGAACTTGGCTCTCATTTCACATTTATGTTTTTGGTGGGATATCATTACTTTTTGTACATAAATTATTAGTAGGTACTTATTTATAACAAATTTATATCAAAATATAACAAAATTAATACCAAATGGTTTTTGTTATAAGTTTTCCTAATAGAATTAATTAAGTGAAAAATTATAATAAAATGATAAAAAATTAGCAGTTTCTGATTTATTCCTTTGTATTCACCTAATTACCTATCTGCATGCCAAATTTGAACTTTCTAAGTCATCTGGAACTGGGTTAGAGTTTTGATCTATAGGTCAGTCAGTGATAAAAATGACGATTTTTGGACGTTAATATCTAAATAACCGTTTGAGATGTGATTATGAAATTTGGAACACATATGTATCTCACAAGTCTCATTATATGAGCTAAATTTGAAACGTTTATGTTAAATAGTTTTTGAGTTATGAGGGGGTCAAAAGTGGCTCCAAATGGTTCGTGTAATATTACACACGGTGCTGCTCGCCAGTTCTGTTACTTGAACTTGGCTTGACACGCTACCGCGTGTCTAGATATAAATATATATATAATATATATATATATATATATATATATAGTACTAGCTTCTGCCCGCGACTTCGTCCGCGTTAAATTTCTTGTTCCCCCGACCCTTCCCGTCGCGTCGAATCGCCTACCCGTGCGATATTCCCCATTTTTGCAACATTTCTCATTACTGCTGCGCTCCTCTTGGTTTTAGCGTGATATTATATAGCCTATAGCCTTTCTCGATAAATAGGCTACCCAACACAAAAATATTTTTTCAATTTGGACCAGTAGTTCCTGAGATTAGCGCGTTCAATCAAACAAACAAACAAACTCTTCAGCTTTATAATATTAGTATAGAAGTATAGATAGATTTCTTGCAGAATAGCGTAACGATTCTCATAGCTAAAAGTAAGGAATTTTAGAGATAGTTTAGTTCGGTGCACAACAGAATCGGCACCAATATGTAATTGTTTGAATTTTTTATTTTTATTGTATACTTTACATAGCATATATTTGTAATTTTTTATTAGTCTAGAAATCTTTATTAGACTGACTAAATAAAAGTAAGTATTTTCATAAATCTCTAAATACCGCATTATAATTCTAACGGCTCAAGATTGTTTAGCTCGGCTCGACACTCGCGTTACACTGTTTGTATTGTGCATGTGTGGATAGCTACGCACACATACATAAGATTGCCGTCTTTTACCTAAACTCGAGCATTAAAATTTTGTGAGAGGGCTCTTAAGAAAATTTTACCGACATAGCTCGCAGAGTAAGCAAGCTAAAGTTGCAGTGGGCTGGCCATGTCTGTCGAAGGACCGATGACCGGTGGAGCAGACGAGTCCTGGCGTGGAGACCGCGTATCATACCAAGCGTAGTGTGGGACGCCCCCTAGCTAGATGGACCGACGATCTGAAAATGGTGGGCGGAGGACAGGGTGTACTGGTACTGTCTGGAAGAGGCTTATATCCAGCAGTGGACCTTGTTAGGTTGACTTGATTGATTGAAATTCCAACCCAAAAGATAGACCGTCGACATAGTGAAGGTTGCAGGCATCTGTTGGATGTGAGAAGCGCAGACCGGTCATCTATCCTACTAATATTATAAATGCAAAAGTTTGTATGTATGGATGTATGGATGTGTGGATGTGTGGATGTTTGTTAGTCTTTCACGCAAAAACTACTGAACGGATTTGAATGAAATTTGGAACACAGTTAGTTTATAATCTGGATTAACACATAGGCTACTTTTTATCTCGGTAGTACGTTCCCGCGGGATATTTTCAGAACTTAACACGGGCGAAGCCGCTGGCAAAAGCTAGTATACATCTATACAAATAAATAAAACTGAAGTGTCTGTTTGTAATTTCAAATTAACAGCTTTTCACTAAATGCATATGAAAGTAAATACGGTACTTACACCAAAAAATCATTTTTTAAACTTTTGTCTGTCTGTCTGTTTGTTCCGGCTAATATCTGAAATGGCTGGAACAATTTTGACGGGACTTTTATTGGCAGGTAGCTGATGTAATAAGGAGTAACTTAGGCTACTTTTATTTTAGAAAACATCTTTTATTTTTGAAAAATACCTGCGACAAAGAAAAATATTTCCGACATCCACGCGGGCGAAGCCGCGGGAAAAAGCTAGTCGTGACTATGTTTGGGGGCGATCTATGGTCGCGGGAATCTGTGACAATGTTTGGGGGTGACTTATGTCCATCACATGTATCTGTTTTTTTATAAGTGCCTTTTAAATGTCAAAGCGAGCTAGCTTCACTGATTTGGCGGATATCTAAAGAAAAGAAGATTTAATTTTACAAAACAACATTAAACAAGCTGGGTTGGTGATTTAATTATAAGCCTTTATTTTTCAATCACTCTGTCTATTGATGAAATCCGCATTAAAATCCGTTGCGGAGTTTAAAAGATCTAAGCGTAGAGACGCGGGAAGCGACTTTGTTTTATCCACACTAATATTATAAATGGGAAACTAATATTATAAATGGGAAAGTGTGTGTGTCTGTTTGTCCATACTAATATTATAAATGGGAAAGTGTGTGTGTCTGTTTGTCCGACTTTCACGGCAAAACGGAGCGACGAATTGACGTGATTTTTTAACTTGAGATAGTTGAAGGGATGGAGAGTGACATAGGCTACTTTTTGTCTCTTTCTAACCCCCCACTTCCCTAAAATGGGGGGTGGAAAGCGCTAATCTCAGGAACTACTGGTTCGAATTGAAAAAATATTTTTGAGTCGGGTAGCCTATTTATTGAGAAAGGCTATAGGCTATATAACATCACGCTACGATCAAAAGAGCGGAGCAGCAACAAAAAAATGGACGAAAACTGGCAGGCTGCGATGCGACGGGAAGGGTCAGGGGAGCAAATATTTGACGCGGACGAAGTCGCGGGCAGAAGCTAGTAATATTATAAATGCAAAAGTAACTCTGTCTGTCTGTCTCGCTTTCCTGCTAAAACTACTGAACCGATTTAAATGAAATTTGGTACATAGATAGTTTAGAGCCTGAGAAAGGACATATGCTACTTTTTATCCCGGTACTACGTTCCCGCGGGATATTTTCCAACCTCCACGCGGGCAAAGCCGCCGGCAAAAGCTAGTACTATGTAAAGATTCCCTTCTGTCTGTGACTTCTTCCGCGTGAAATATCTCGCACCATGTCGCATGGCATCCGCCCCGCTATTAGTTCGTTTTTAAGGTGTCTTCACACAGCGGGCGGGGCGCGGCGGGACGTGACGGCGACGCGCCGCCTTCATACAGAACCGTCGCGCCACGCCGCGTCGCGCCGAGCGCTCTGTGTGAAGGCGCCGTGTGTTCCGTTCTGGCCCGGCCACGATGCCAAAAAAAGTCATAGTTATGGCAGTAGACTGTACGGATATGTACCTTTTGGTACTGGAAAGAGAAATAATAGTACCTCATTATTTCATGACTTATACACCATTTTCAGTGGCCGGGCTACAGCGTATCCGTCCTAGCACGGCCACGCTCACATCGACTGAAATCCAGAAGTTTCATAGATGGTTAATGTCTGAGATAAATGTACGTGTTATGTACTTTAAAATGCACTTACATTTATTTGAAAGAAAGCCTTTTAAATCTATGTAATAGTCACTTACATTTTTCAGGTAAAATACGCCTGACAAAAAATCTATAGCAATACGTCAACTTACAATAACTATTTAAGTGTTGTAGGCGTTTAATACGCAATAGAAGGATTCCACGTTTACCAATGAACTTATATAGTTACATACTGACTTAAACTTATTATAGTTCTGTTAAGGTAAATACTATATAACGTAAAAGTGCACAAAGACTTATGCTGTTTAAAATTCAATAAAAACTACTCTATTTCTCAATACTTGTAAAATTTTAAGTACCCACAATATGATTTTACTCGTGTAATTTTCCGAAGAAATATTTTCAGTTCCATTAATGAGTTTTCTTTTTTAGTATTGCATGGTTAAATTTTTTACCAAACAGAACAGTAGTTGGCAGCATATTATTGGTATCTGCTAGCTGGTCTTCGTATTTATAAAAATTGATCACTCTATTCGTCGAGAGTCACTGACAAACTTTTCCCACGTTTATTCATATTTTTATGAACTAGCTTTTGCCAGCGGCTTCGCCCGCGTGGTGATCGGAAATTATCTCGCGGGAACATACTACCGGGATAAAAAGTACCTTATATGCTACTCCAGGTTATAAACTATCTGTGTGCCAAATTACATCTAAATCGGATCAGTAGTTTTTGTGTGAAATAGGAACAAACATCCATACATCTATACATCCATACATCTACACGTCCATACATCTATACATCCATATATACAATCTGTCGCGTTTATAATATTATAAGTAGTATAGGATTAGTAGGATTTTGTCCGACTATCTCAGTCACAAAAAACAGTAAGAGAAGTTTTTTTGAATATTTAAATCATAACATATCTTAGTGCACTTTTATCTTATTAATTATTTATTGTATTGGAACTACATATAGTAAGTTTCTGTAAGTAACTATATGTAAGTAAATAGGTAAAAGTGGAATCTCTTTTTGCGTATTAAGCGCCTACAAAAATTGAGTAGTTATTGTAAGTTGACGTTATACTATTGCTATTGATTTTTGTCAGGCGTATTTTACCTGAAAAATGTAAGTGACTATTACATAGATTTAAAAGGCTTTCTTTCAAATAGATGTAGGTGCATTGTAAAGTACATAACACGTACATTTATCTCAGATATTAACCATCTATGAAAGTTCTGGATTTCAGTCGATGTGAGCGTGGCCGTGCTAGGATGGATACGCTGTAGCCCGGCCACTGAAAATGGTGTATAAGTCATGAAATTATGAGGTACTATTATTTCTCTTTCCAGTACCAAAAGGTATATATCCGTACAGTCTACTGCCATAACTATGACCTTGTTTGGCAGTAGACTGTACGGATATGTACCTTTTGGTACTGGAAAGAGAAATAATAGTACCTCATTATTTCATGACTTATACACCATTTTCAGTGGCCGGGTAAAATCATATTGTGGGTACTTAAAATTTTACAAGTTTTGAGAAATAGAGTAGTTTTTATTGAATTTTAAACAGCATAAGTCTTTGTGCACTTTTACGTTATATAGTATTTACCTTAACAGAACTATAATAAGTTTAAGTTAGTATGTAACTATATAAGTTCATTGGTAAACGTGGAATCCTTCTATTGCGTATTAAACGCCTACAACACTTGAATAGTTATTGTAAGTAGACGTATTGCTATTGATTTTTTGTCAGGCGTATTTTACCTGAAAAATGTAAGTGACTATTACATAGATTTAAAAGGCTTTCTTTCAAATAAATGTAAGTGCGTTTTAAAGTACATAACACGTACATTTATCTCAGACATTAACCATCTATGAAACTTCTGGATTTCAGTCGATGTGAGCGTGGCCGTGCTAGGACGGATACGCTGTAGCCCGGCCACTGAAAATGGTGTATAAGTCATGAAATAATGAGGTACTATTATTTCTCTTTCCAGTACCAAAAGGTACATATCCGTACAGTCTACTGCCATAACTATGACCTTTTTTAGCATCGTGGCCGGGCCAGAACGGAACACACGAAGGCGCCCGTAATATCTAGTACATTACAATTACTCAGCGTCGCGTCGTCGCCGTCACGTCACGCCGCGCCCCGCCCGCTCTGTGAAGACACCTTTACCTAGCGTTCTTCTCTTTTTGCTCGGCTCCCAAAGAACTCAGCGTAACTTTAAATAACCTTTCTCAAGAAACGCGCCATTAAATGCAAAAAAAAAATCCAATTGGTAGTTCCAAAGAAAAGCGCGTTCGGTTAAATAAACTATTCAGCTTTATTCAAAATCAAATGTCGTTTATTCAAATAAGGCTTTACGAAAGTCAAAATGAAATAAGACAGTCCCCCAAACCGCCCGCCCTTTCCACCGTTTTAATAATAATATACGGATATAAGATAGATAGCAGCACGCGTAGCATGACCACCATAAAAACGAGTTTTGTCGACGGAAGATTAGACAAAATGGCACGGCGATGTTAAAACTGAAGAGAGGAATTATTTCTATTCTTCAGTCGACAAAATTCTACGATTTCGAATTTTTCTCTACTTTTGAGTTGGAGTTTCAGTTGGGGGTACATTTTTTTTTTACAGGATTATATTAATTATAATCATCAATACAATACTCCAAGATCGTTTAATCCCACTGTATGACTATTCAATGAAAAAGTCCTTAGCGGATCCACCTTAATTACATTAGTTACCACTCTCTTGCTATGGAAAGAATAACTGTCTTTGTCTTCATAGAAACCCGAGTCTACGGGTCGCCCCGTGCTGAATTGAATAGAAAGAACTTTGTCTATTCTTGGTAAAATAGAGATAGAATTGGTCATGCTACGCCTGCTGCTGCTGTTTTGTATGGGTCAGAATGTTGGGCCACAAAAGGGATGAATGAAAGGCAATTGCATGCAGCTGAGGTGAGAATGTTAAGAGGGATGTGTGGTGTTACACGAATGGATAGAATAAGAAATGAGTACATAAGAGGAAGTCTGAAAGTGCCACCAATAACTGAAAAGTTGTGTGGGAATCGGTTGTCATGGTATGGTCACGTGATACGGAGGAATGTGGAAAATGTCGTTAGGAAAGTATTGAGCATGAATGTCGATGGCTTTAAGAGTAGAGGGAGTCTAAAGAAACGATGGATGGACCGTGTGAGTTATGATATGGATAGAAAGGGGGTGACTACTGAGATGACGACTAATAGAGAAGTGTGGGAGAAAAAAACATGTTGCGCCGACCACAAATAAATTGAGATAAGAGCAGAAAAATGATGTTGGTGATGGACAGAAGATAGATTATTAGTTAAGATAAGTCCAGCGTGGTAATAGCGTATGAGAATAACATTACTGTAACGGCTTTCTGACGGTTCAGCAAAATTCATTGCATTATTAACGTTGTTGAGTAGACGAATTTTTTGATTAAATGAAGCTATGGAATAGTAATGTCCTTCAAATTTATTCAGAAATATATTAATACTAGCTTCTGCCCGCGACTTCGTCCGCGTCAAATTTTTGCTCCCGTGACCTCTCGTCGCATCGAATTGCCTGCCAGTTTTCGTCCATTTTTAATTGCTGCTCCGCTTGTTTTGATCATAGCGTGATGTTATATGGCCTTCCTCAATAAATAGGCTACCCGACACTAAAATAATTTTTCAATTCGGACCAGTAGTTCCTGAGATTAGCGCAGTCAACCAAACAAACTCTTCAGCTTTATAATATTAAGTATAGATTTTAGTTGAAAGTGTTCTTTTTTTATAATTTCAGAAATCATTACCAAGCCAGAGATGCCTCCCACGTGGTATAATCGTCACAAACAATCGTTTGACCCAAATTGGATGGATTACTGTGACCCCTACCATTGCGACGATTACCACAGAAGAGTGTGCGGTCTAAATAGAAGGACAATGAGGTTTAAATGGTTTCAAAGCCTCTGCCATTTGATTATAAACAATCAATGTTCGAATTTTCGAGGACATTTAAGTAAGTAGAATCATTATTCAGGTTCCGTATAGTGCCGGACGTAAAGAATAGCACCAGCCCATTTCTTCCCGTGGGTGTCGTAAGTAAGAGGCGACTAAGGGACTTACTAGAGAATGGGCAGCAGCGTTCTCTATGCTTTTTACCACCATACTGCGATCACCGACCCGCCTGCCAAGCGTGGCGATCATGGCAAAGCCCCCCAAATTGGGGGAGGCCTATGTCCAGCAGTGGACGTCTAAGGGCTGAAATGATGATGATGTTGAATCATGATTCTCCTGCCCTTATCCTATTTTATTTGTGGTCGGCGCAACATGTCGTTTTACACGCTTTTTAGCTTCACTTGTATGTTTGTTTGTTTGTTTGTAACCGACTCCTTATAGCGCGATTTTGACCCACTTTAAACGACCAGATTTCATTCAAACTTTGCACACCTGTCAAAGACCGATGACAATGCAATAATTTCATAAATTTATATATTATATCCTTGCCAGGGTTACAGGACAGAAAAAAAAACTGTCTTCTAAAACTACGCTGACATACGTCTCAAAATTCGAAACACCCTAAAAAAATTGAAAATAAATAATAGTTTAAAAAACTAAAAAAACATCATTTTTAGTTTAGTTTTCTATGAAAGCGTGTTTAAAAAAAAAAAAACTTACACACTTCTCTATTAGTCGTAATCTCGGTAGTCACTCCCTTTCTAGCTCTATCATCTTTGACACAGTCCAACTATCGTGTCCTTGGTCTCGCCCTACTCTTATAACCATGGATACTCAGAATTTTCGTGACAACACTTTCCTCATTCCTCCGTATCACATGCCCATACCATAACAACCGATTTTCACGCAACTTTTTGGTTGCCGGAGCCACTTTCTTACTCCAGTTATTAACTCATTTCGTAATCCATTTGCGTAACTCCACATTCGCATATATGTGTTAGGTGTTGGTTTTCCCATCTAGATTTCATTTCATTCATTCATTTTTCAGTAGAAGCACGGAGTCAGGACTTGATCCAGTTGATGGCGATAGAATTGACCCCTAGTACATACCAATTTTTTTTGGGTGGGAAATCATTTCATCACAGTCTGGCAGTTTGAGTAATTTATGCGACCTACACAAATGTCCTTTCTTTGGTATTGTTCGTCGAATCATTGACCTCCTTAAGTTCTGAGTTGAGCTGCATGATTACTGACAAATGCGTGCACTGATTGGACAGGTCCACTCAATCTGTGTGGTTCTTTTCTTAAAAGGCTACTTCAGACACCAATCCACATGGTCTTTGATTGACGTGAAAAAGTGTTTGTACAAACCTACTTGCAAAAATAAAGTCATTTATCATTTATTAAGTTGTGTCTTCCGCTCTGGGTCGAGCTGAAGGACGCGTCAAACTTTTACTGACTAAACCCGTGTTCCTTCAGTTGCTTGGATATAAGGTTTTTTGCAATTTGCTGGTCAGCGCGGTTCCGTTTGGTGCCGAACGTAAAGAATAGCACCAGCCCATTTCCTCCCGTGGGTGTCGTAAAAGGCGACTAAGAGACTTACTAGCGAATGGGCAGCAGCGTTCTCTATGCATTTTACCACCATACTGCGATCGAAAACCCGCCTAACAAGCGTGCGAATTATGGCAAAGCCCCCCAAATTGGGGAGGCCTATGTTTAGCACTGAACTCTTTCTTCTGAAATTGTTAATTGTGTTTTTCAGAATATGACCAGATTGAAACAAAGTTCTGCAGCGCGTATGTTATGTTCTTGCGCGGTGGATGTCCTACAAACAATGATTGTGACGAACATAAATTAAATCCTCTTTGCGCCATGAGCTTAAAAGATGGACATTTCGTTCTCTTCAAAAACAAATGTTTCCTGGATGTCGTCAACTGCAGAAATTCCACTATGCAAGGTAAAAATTGAGCGCAGTTTTTTTGTCGCTGGTAAATCATCAAATGATCTCCCGCTCTGGGTGGAGCGTAAGGGCATGTCAGACTTTTACTGGCTAAAACCGACCCGTGTTCCTTCAGTTGCCCATATGCCAGGGCCACGGTAACTCTTTCGAACGAATCTCGTGACCCTGGCAGGGAACAGACAAGCCTTACTTGTGCAAATTACATATTTCATCGCCACTGCTCACAAAACGGTGAAGGAAAACATCGTGAGGAAACCGCTATGTCTTAGAACCAAACGTTCGAAGACATGTGACGACTACCAACCCGCACTGGGCCGGCGTGGTGGATTGCGGCCCACTCCCTCTCACCGAGAGGAAGCCTGTATCCCAGCAGTTGGAACGGTATAGGCTGATTTTGGAACAGCGCACCCTCCTTCAAGGAAAATATTTAAATGATCCTCTAAAAGCCTATTGATATTTTAATGATGAACGCTTTTTTTTTAAATTACATAACCACCAAATTTTTTTTGTAATATAGTTACATTTATATAAATGTGTCTCTTTTTTACTTTTCTCAAAATTCTTCGCCGTTCCTAAGCTAGGGCGCCACGGCTAAACCAGTTAGGTTAGGTAAGAACTGTGACCAAACGTGCGCGACGAGCGAGCTGAGCAAGCGGTGCCGCGTCAACGTCCTGCGAGCGGTACAACCGAGGTGTTCGCTATTTCTGGCTTTTTAACACTTTTAAAACCCCAAAATAGGAATTATTTGAAGGTAGTCCATCGGAGTTATTGCGTAGAACACTAACAATAAGAATGTCTTTCATTTTGACAGTCCAAGTCTACTCAGTAAAGTAAAAAAGGCAATGCATGTTGCATTGCCTTTTGAAACGAAGTTCCTTATGGCGCGTTGCGAAAGGGGGGTAGACGGAATTAAGAGAAAAAGTTGTAATGACACTTTTTAACCGACTTTATATATTTTGTTTTGGAACGGAGAGAGAGAGCGAGAGAGGGAGAGAGAGGGGGAGAGGGAGAGAGAGAGCGGGAGGGAGGGAGAGAGAGGCAGAGAGAGAGGGTGCGGGAGAGAGAGAGGGGGAGAGAGAGGGAGAGGGGGGAGAGGGAGAGAGAGAGAGGGGGGGGTCGAGAGAGTGGGAGAATATGTTTGTTGAGTGTATACAGGTTTTTTGTACATAATAAAAAATAATAACAATAATGAATCCTGAAAAGGAACTTCGTTCCATCCGGGTGTCCCTTGACACCTCTCAAGTTTTTTTACTTTACTGAGGTAGACAAGTTTTTCGAACTTATTATGCAATGTATTAGCAAATATCCTTCGAAATTATTCAGATTCTTATATATAGTGAGTTACGAATTTAGGTAAGGCGTTCCGTGTGTTGCCGCGCGTAAAGAATAGCACCATCCCATTTCTTCACCGTGCGTGTCGTGTCGTCGACTAAGAGCGCTTGTAGACGTCCGTTTTTTTCACCGGATAACGGACCGTGTTTTTTGCCGGATTCGCGGTGGTGTATGAATTATAATGAATGTGTGTACATGCACCGGACATCGGTCCGGCGAAAAATTTACGCCGGATGCACCACCGCTTCCCCTCGGCGCGACGGACACCGGTCCGGTGTAAGAAACGGCGGTCATCCACGCCAGTGTATTGGTGCGTGTTGACGCTGCCGGACGTATTGCCTGTTTTCTGTTAATTGAGTATGTAATCTCTGACTATCAGTTCAAAACTAACGCATATAGACGGCAGTCCATCCATCCGGTAAAAAAAATATGTATACAAGGATAGCCGTTTATTGACGGTCCGTTATCCGGTGAAAAAAACGGACGTCTACAAGTGCTCTGAGGGATTCACTAGAGAATGGGCAGCAGCGTTCTCTATGCATTTTGGCACCATACTACGATCGCCAACCCGCCTGCCAAGCGTGGCGATTATGGCAACCCCCCTCCCCTTTATGTTCGGTAGTGGATTACGGCTAAAATGAGGACTAACTACGTCGGGACATAAATTATCTATACTAATATTATAAAGAGGAAAAGTTTGTATTTTTGTTTGTTTGTAATGGATAAACTCAAAAACCACTGGACGGATTTAAAAAATTCTTTCACCATTAGAAAGCTACATTATCTGCGAGTAACATAGGCTATTTTTTTTTTTTTTAAATAGGGGTCCGTAAGATATTTGGGTTTTTCGGACCCAAGGTATAAAAAATCATCCAAAAAAGTTCCTTATTAATATGTCTTCGAAGTACCAGGTTGTCATAACTTGGTAGGAGCTCACCTAACATGGGTGTGTGATAGCTAGAAAACGCTTTATGTCTTCGAAGTACCAGGTTGGCATAACTTGGTAGGACTTCACCTATCATGGGTTTTATTGATTCTGAGGCGGTACGAAGTTCGCTGGGTCAGCTAGTACTAATATAATTTAATTTTCAGAATACGAAGAAGTATACATGTCACTTTGCGAGTATGCTTTGTACGATGACCATGACGGACCCTCGACGGATGAAGAGTCAGTGCCTTTAAATGGTCTGAAACTTATAAGCGTTGGGTCTAAGGAATAAACCTGGACGTTGGAGTACTGCAAGGATACTTTGGCACGTTTAAGGAAGACATTTATGATATTGTCACGGAAATTGTATTGAAAAAATAAATATATCTATACTAATATTATAAAGCTGAAGAGTTTGTTTGTTTGAACGTGCTAATCTCAGGAACTGGTCCGAATTGAAAAAATATTTTTGTGTTGTATAGCTTATTTATTGAGGAAGGCTCTACGCTATGTAACATTACGCTACGGTCAAAAGGAGCGGAGCAGCAATGAAAAATGGTCGAAAATTTTTGCTCCAGGGGAGCAAAAATTTTACGCGGACGTAGTCGCGGGCAGAAGCTTGTATGTATATAAGGTGTAACAGAATAGACGCAAGTTCTGATACTAGTAGGTATGTTCATAAATGACTACTGAATCGATTTCAGTAATTTTTAATAAGGTTTTTTTTTTTTTCAAAAAATATTTATTAAAAAGAAAATAAAGAGCTAAAGAAAATTCAATCTTAAATCAAAAAAATCAAATCAAATTATTTGCAAAAAACATGGTATTCAATGGTGTTAAGCATAGGTCAGATTGGCACAAACATGTTTAGCTAAGATAAAACAAAGCATGCAAAAATTTCATGTTACAGGGTAATCATTTATAAGTACAATAACATTAGAGTAGAATGTCAGTATTTTTTATCCATAAATTCTTTCAAACTATAAAAGCTACATTCATTTAGCCATTTGTATAGTTTGTTTTTAAATAATCTTACATTTAATAATGTGAAATTGTTTGGTATTTTATTATAAGTACGCACACACATTGCTAGACAGCTTTTATTATATTTGGCTAGCTTTGGTAAATTATTTAATACTAGTCCATAAGGATCACGTCTGCTCCGAGAACATACATCGCTTGCTGTCTTGAATAATTGTTTATTCTTGGTCACAAACACACACATTTCGTAAATATAAAGAGATGGAAGCGGTAACAAACCCAGCGGTATCTCAATAGGATACGAGTCAATTTTATATGCACAAAGTTTTCTTGATAATAACAGTTAGGTTTATGAATAAGTTAAAATAGACTAATTTCGGGTGTATGAGGTCTTGCGTTAATTATGTTACATGTTGTATATGAAATGCACTAATTAAGCCCTTTCATTTGATTCCTAACATGGCATAATAAAAAAAAATGAACGCCACCTGCTACGATCCTAACATACTCGTTTTGTTTTGCTTCATTTATGTTCATACATCTAGTCATAATGCACACCGGTTACCAGTACTGCGCCCGTGACCTCTTTGATGAACATCACCAATAAGGTCACTTATATTCTCCTAGGGCGTCCCCTTCGGCGTGTCCAGTCACATCTACCTTGTAAATACCTTTTGTTAGCCGTCCTTCATTCATCCTCTCAACATAAGTAAACCGTCTAAGCTTAGATACTCTTTTAAATATTTGTCATTAAATCTTAACTCAAGGACTAAAAAGGTAAAAAAATAAACTAGGTTCTGTTCGGTATTTAATTTATTTTATTATATCCCGCTTTTGAAAGAAATAAAGAATCCCAGTTTCTTCATTCCAAAGAATTCAAAATCTTGCAAAAAAATGGATTGTGTGGTTTTTATGAAACCACAGGAAAAGTGAAACTTTTTTTACATTATAGACATTTAACTAAATATTTTCGGAATATATGCAATAGCTTAATAAAAAGACTTAATTTAAAATTCATACAAAATAAATAATAAATTCAAGCACTCAATATTGAAATAAATCCATAAACAACAACATGAACCAGCGAGCACCTTTCACTTTATCCCTACTCCGCGGCCGACCGTCACGCGACATGCAACACACAGACGAAAAAGTGTGAGACGATGTAATTAAAGTTTCACTTTAAAATAAATCTACTACTGATATTTGGGTTTGTGTCGACGTTTCTTTTTCTTCGGAGTCTTATAATCCAGAAACTCACTGTATTTATAAAACCTACGCTCCTTCGTGTATATTTTTCCAGTTGGTTTCTGTCTTGGTCGTCGGTGTTCGTCATAGTCCCATTCTTCAGAAATGAATACACGACCTCGGACGATATCTTTTGACTCCAAGCGTCCTTGTTTGTCTTGTAATAATGCTTCTTTCAAATAATTGGCTTCCTGGAGACTGGTGGCTCCATCTTCAACAGGTTTGGCCTCCGTGGGCTATGTGTTTGTAATTTTAAGGAATGCTGAAAATCAATACATGGTTTAAAACATAGTCTAATCATTTATTGTCCGAATTTTTCCCACGGCAACGTTTTACCGGGACAATATGTTTGCCTGTGTTACTAATTATTATCATCATCATGTCAGCCGGGTGATGCACGACACTGTTGGACATAGGCGCCTCCCAATTTACCATTATCGCCACGCTTGCCAAGCGAGTTGGCGATCGCAGTTTGGAGGTAAAATACATAGAGAACGCTGCTGCCCATCCTCTAGTTACTCCCTTAGTCGCCTTATACGACATCTATGGGAAAAAACGGGCAGTGCTATTCTTTACGTCCGGCAAGACATATTTATTTTTTATTTAATTCACAAGATTTGGGGCTTTATGAGAAACGTCAGCAATGCAGTATCGTGGTAAGTGACATCACAAAATGGCCGAGTACGGATGGGCAAGTGAAAAAAATATATCGATATTTATCGTATCGATATTTTTAAACAGTATCGATAACTATCGAGTGAAAAATATCGATATATCGATATATCGTCTGTTTTCACATGATTATTCATACATATTCCTAAAGCATTCAAACTTCACAAAAAAGATTAGACTAAAATATAAGAAAATAGTATTTTTGCTTAATGCTCGAGCCTAAACAATTATATACAATTTAATCCAACCAGTAGCCATCAGATATGGACATTAGGACCACCCTCTGTTTGATGTGCTCGCCTGTCAACTGCTTGTGCTTTCGGGTACTGTCAGATTCACGGCTGAAGCAACCCTTTCGCAAGACACTGAAGAAGCCTGGGAAATTAGGTATTTAAGGGCGACTTCTGAAGGAACCGGCGTGAAATGCTGGCAATTTATCCAAAATTTTAATGGATCAGGTTGATCGAGGTATTGTTTTAGCTCATTGGGCACAGAGCCAGATCTTCGAACCTCGGGCACAGTTGTTGACGACAGGGATAATAACTTTTCATGCCCAGCCCAAATTGAAGAAGTCCCAGAATTTTCTTGTGCTCGTGCTATTTGGTTGTTCTTAGATCAGATGAACGTGGCGGGATTTTTTAAAGTTAACGATACGCGAGGAGCATGCAAGGAGTATCTAATAACATTAAACACGAAACCAAAGTTGCGTTAAAAAATATCGAAATTGATACGAATTCGATACTCTAAAATAAATATCGAATATCGATATATCGCAATAAAAAATATCGACGATATATATCGATAATTGTATGGAAAAATATCGATATTTCGATATATCGATATTTTTTGCCCATGCCTAGGCCGAAGTCGTAATAACATTGGACGTTCAATAGGTACTTTTCTTAGGTTTTTTTTTTTTTTTTAAGAATGGGAAATCTTCAAATGACTTCTCCCGCTCTGGGCGGAGCGGGAGGGCGTGTCAGACTTTTACTGACTAAAATCCACCCATGTTCCATCAGTTGCCCATGTGCCAGGGTCACGGTATCTCCTTCGAACAATCACGCGACCCCGGCAGGCTTCGGTCCTAGTAGACCCCTACATTCTTAGGTTTATATTACGTTTACGTGCTTCACTGAATATGAGAGAAAAATAAATGCATATTTCCTTATAACTTTCTGCATCTAATGACAGCTCTTTGAGGCTTTCACGGTGAAACTTTTATTTAGCAAATAGAACAGAGGGGTAATGCTCGTAATTTTCAGAACTTTAACAGTCTGATCTAAGTCATCTAAGTCTCAATCTATCAAAAATACCTCGAGTTTACATTTCGACAAGTTTTTGACATTTCATAGTCGAACGTTTATAATTACGAGAATTAGGGATACTTACATAAAAACATTTGATGGAATAAATTTTCATTTATTTTGACATCTATAAGTAGAATTATGACCAACTAAATAAACCATAAACCATAATAACCCAAAAACAACAACATAGCCATAACCATAATTTATTACACGCCGTTTTTATCTAAATGTTTTTAAGAAAAAAAAAGCAAGATGGCGTCTTTTTATTTAAAACTTAATTCTTCTTTTGAAGAAAGAAAAGTGTTGTCGCTGATATTTATAACTAAATGGTACCGCTTTTAGATTTCCCATGAAATTGGTCATTAATTTAACCAGGTAAGTAATCAATTATACATAATTAGTAAATTTTCGAAACTATAGTAATAATTTGATAAGCGGAGCACGCGTATCCAATCAGGATTCCAATTTCGTAACTCGTTTTAAACTATCCATTGCTTCATATAATTGAGAAGGTCGTCCGCTCGACAGTTTAAAGTACGCAATGAATTTTGTCCAATTGTCAAAATCAAAGGCATTACATTTTTTGGTGTGTTACGCCAGTCGTCTCGAACGTCATAGAGCGAGATCGGTAGAATTGCCAGCTAAAAACGGTAAATCGGTAAATTACAAAAAAAAAAGACAATCAAATTCGTTTATTTATTTAAAAAAACTTACAGACTAATTTATAACAATCATACTTAAGTAACGAAGTCTCGAACCTACCGAAAAATCGGTAGATTCGAGACCACTGTGTTACGCAAATAGTTATCATTTAGATAATTATAATTAAGTATGTATTTTCATGTAAAGTTAACCTCGTAATTAACCATTAAGCGACGTTTTTGAATTGCCAAAGAGTTGGAAGATTTGTCAGAAGTTGAACCTAGTTGTCCATTCCAAAACGTAAATCTCTATAGAGAAAAGCGGCCAAGAAACTCCACGGACACTCTTTTCAATTAGAATATTACCAGACCCTGTTACTTAAGCTGGGGTTTCCTAGGGCTACGGCCCGCAGTCGTTTCAAGTAAACTGAAACGGTTTACCAACAGTCGATTGGTCCATGAACCGTTGGTCAAAATAATCTTTAAACCATTAACTCTTCACCCAAAGGACTTTTCATCCACGAACGTTTCGCCAGCATAACTCTACGTCAGTGAATGCTTAACCAACAGAATGTTTTGACCAATAACTTTTCACCCAAAGAACAATTGGCCCATGGACTGTTCCCCAACAGAACGGTACGTCAGTGAGTGTTTAGGTAACCTCTAGAAGCAATAATACCTTGAAATATCCTTCGGGGCAGATCCGACATGGTTTGGGGAGGTTAGGTTAGGTTAAAACTGTGACCTCCTGAGCGAGCGAAGCGAGCGGTGCCGCGGCAGCGGCCGGCGAGTGCCAGAAACGATATTTATCTCATAAAACAACGTTTGTAATATGAGTCATTCATTGAATATAGTATGTACCGTTCTGTTGGGGAACAGTCCATGGGCCAATTGTTCTTTGGGTGAAAAGTTATTGGTCAAAACATTCTGTTGGTTAAGCATTCACTGTCGTAGAGTTATGCTGGCGAAACGTTCGTAGATAAAAAGTCCTTTGGATGAAAAGTTAATGGTATAAAGATAATGTTGACCAACGGTTCATTTTTTTTTTGGGTGGGAAATCATCAAATGACTTCTCCCGCTCTGGGTGGAGCGAGAAGGTGTGTCAGACTTTTACTGACTATAACCCACCCGTGTTCCTTCAGTTACCCATATGCCGGGGTCACGGTAACTCGCTTGAACAATCTCGCGACCCCGGCAGTGTATACAATGTTCCGACATCAATCATCGAGCAATTGCCCACCAGATACAACAGCCGTGTGGTCGGTTTCCTCCCTTTTGTTTGATGGATGAGTGAACATCCTTTTCCTCATACATTTACAGCTCCATGTGGAATACTAATATTCAGTTGAATCGGAACAGACTGGAGGTTGAACCCAAAAATATTGGGAATAATAGTTAAAAAAAACTAAAAAACACGCCTCCATAGAAAACCAAACCAAACTGCTTTTTAAGGTATTTTTTTATTGATATAAGGCACCCCACGCTTTTTTTCCATTATTTTCTACTTTTTAGTTTGGTTTTCTATGGAAGCGTGTTTTTTATTTTTTTTAAACGATTATTTATTTTCTATTTTTTAGGGTGTTTCGAATTTTGAGACGTATGTCAGCGTAGTTTTCGAAGACAGTTTTTTGCTGTCCTGGTAACCCTGGCAAAGATAATTGCACAAATTTATGAAATTATTGCATTGTCATCGGTCTTTGACAGGTGTGCAAAGTTTGAATGAAATCTGGTTGTTTAAACTGGGTCAAAATCGCTCTATGAGTCGGTTTCAAACACACATACAAGTGAAGCTAGTATAAAGCGTGTAAAAAGGCTGGGCAGATGATGACATCAAGAATGAATGACTTTTTTATGCTACCCTTTTGTTTTTTGGATGGGCAATCATCAAATGACTTCTCCCGCTCTGGGCGGAGTGGGAGGGCATGTCAGTTTTTACTGACTAAAACCTACCTGTGTTCCTTCAGTTGCCTGTGCCGGAGCCACGGTAACTCTTTCGAAAATATCTCGCGACCCTGGCAAGGATGATACCTGTGTCCTTGACCAAAAGGGTCATTTTTGCGTAACACACTAAACGTAGGAAAGACTGTCATTTTAACAGTTCAACAACATTCATTGCGCTATTTTTCGCTGACATATTTTTTGAATATATGAAGCAATGTATTAGTAACATCCTTCAAAATGATTCGATTTTGATTGACAGTGTGTTACGGAATTAGGGTGTTCGAAATATGAATCATGATGTACACATGGCTGCAGATCAACTTTACGTTTCCAGCATAAGCTGACCTCTCATTTCGCGAAAAGCCTATACCATACGAGGTCAGCTAAAACTGGAAATGTCTAGCTTGATGTGTAACTGTGGGTACGTATGTTTCGTACGTGTCTCGAATCTTGTCTTTTGACAAAATAAAATATTAAAATGAAAAAAAAAAATCGTTTTATTAAAATAATAATTTATTTACAATACATTTAGGTACTAATGCCCACTTCTTTATCACAGCAACTTCTGAGGAGCAATTCCTGTGTTTCGTCTTCGCGATTATTCGTGCACTGGATATTGAGCGCACTGGTAAGCGCCGAGAGTTCAAATTCGAACAGTGTATTTTTTCGACCCGCTGGTATGCACTCTTTTGTATTCTCAATGCTGGGCTAACACTAATAAGGGTCATCCATAAATTACGTCACATGTTTTAGGGGGGGAGAGGGGGTCGACGAATTGTGACATTGTGTGACAAGGGGGTGGGAGGGGCCCTAACTTTTGTGACTTCACATTTCAAAATTGAATATACATATTTAAAGCACTATTAAAACACGAAATATGAACTATAAAAGAAAAATTAATAAAAAAAGCAATGTCTAGATGTAAAATTACAAAATATGTGATGTCACACTAAGGAGAGGGGTCTCACAAAAGTGACCAGCTCAGCTCAGGGGTCTCAAAAATCATGAAATTTGTGTGAAAAATCATGAAACATGTGTGACGTAATTTATGGATGGCCCCTAAATAGGCTAAGTTACTTTATTATTATATTCTAATAAATAAAGATAAATATTAGGGGGTGTCCAATAATTACGTGATGCATTAGGGGGGGGAGGGGAAGAGATCGAACGGGAGATAAGCTCACCCAATCTCAAGGAGAGGAGGCGGAGGCGATCTCGGTAAATATTTCACTTTTTCGCAGGAAACAAAGACATTAAATTATATAGACGGGACATAACGAACAAACTCGTAATCCAATACTTGTGTCCTAGTGGTCATATGGCGTTTAGTCTAGGATGGCATGTCTGCATGTCAACACGCATTTGTGTCCGTTTAACAAGAAAAGAAAAGCATTTCTTAAATAAATATGCTGAGTTGCGCTTTACGATATTGCGAATCACGCTATGGTAAAACGTCTGGACCTAACTTCGGCTTGTTTTCGTAAATATTTTTCAGTAATTTAATTAAATAATATTCATCGATGATTCAGATGTTCCAGAACATACGATAATTTTGTAATAAACGCCCTCTATTGCTGAGTAGCTTTACTACTGCCTTGCAGAGATGTTATGATGTTTATCGACTTTGTTATCGATAAAATTTAATTAGGTTGATAAAATTCAAAATATTTGAACTTATTTATGTAATTTTAATATCAATTTAGCAACAATAGTGCTGTTTGCTCACGTAGATATTTATTTTAGAACTCTGTATGTATATATTATGTTTGTGTATATGTACCTATGTAAGTATTATTCTCATATTATTTGTTTTATTTTTTTAAGTGAACTGTTTTTTTATTTTCTCTTTTACTTTTACACACGCTGACTACATCTCTCTCATCTCATCTACGCTGACTTTATCTTCTCTTCTATCAGAGGTATGCTGAAAGATATTTTTTTAGAAATAAGCATAACTTTTCTATGCACATGTATTTTGCTATTCTTATCTGTTTGTATATGTGCGTACGTAAAATTGGTTTCTGTTATTTTAGGTTTCCGAATGTAAATAAAGTTGAACGTGAAAAGTGGATACAGTTTGTTCAAAAAGATCGTAGAGAAGTAAATTGGCTTCCATCTGCTTCGTCAAAATTATGTTCCAAGCATTTTAAAAGCGGAGACATTTACTTTGGAAAGACGGGTCGATCAATTTAAAAAAAAGGATCGGTACCTTGTACTACGAGAGAAGTTTATACATTTTTCGTAGTCGTTCATTATGTATGTATGGTAAACTAGAACATTCCCTATAATTCCCACTACTCACTTGACTTTTGATATCTGTCTGCTCCACTATTTTAGGCCTTTTTAAAAGTTAACAAAACTGATTTTATTTGATGGGACCTATAAAGTCAATTTAAGTCAAGGGAATAAAATCAATTTTGTTAACTTTTGCCTTAATTTTAATTAAGCTTTAATTTTAATTTATCACATTGACATTAGTGATCGGTGAAAGAGTATGTGAGGTCACAGACTCTTTTCTGAGTTTGTTTCGGCATTTCTTCTCAGAGTAGTCAGTTAGGAAACCTCATCTAATTTAAAAAAAAATAAGATTGACGTGTAAAAGTTTTTAGACGTTGGCACGTCTAAAAACTTTTACACGTCAATCTTATTTTTTTTTCACTTGACAGTGCCCATAATAATGATAATTTAGTAATTAGTATGTAAAAAGATTTTTATAAATAAATAACTTGTAAACATTGAATCTAGTAATCATTCCAAATTGTCTGGTATTTTTCAAATGTGAAAAAAATTTAGTCACTTTTCAATATTATCGATATATTATATCGATAGAGAATTGATGAAATCAGCCTTAATCAAGTTTTTGTATTCTAATGTTTGCTATTCAAAGCTAGATGGCGTTAATGTCGCTGGAGAGTAAAATTTTGTACAAAAATGTTTTTCATAGCCGTTCTAATTTTGCTATACTATGCTAGGTGGCGTTTCTGAGTCATGGGATCACAATTTTTCTTTGACATTTCTTCAGATGGCCTCTCTATTTGTCTTAAATCTCTTTGGCAGGAAACAAGTTGAAATTGTGAGAAAACAGGGTTAAATTAAGTAAAACATCACATCACACACATCTAACCTCGTCAAAAAAGGATTGTGTGGTTGTTATGAAACCACGGTAAAAGTGAATTTTTTTTTCACGTTATAGACATTTACCTAAAAATTTTCGGAATATATGCAATAGCTTAATAAAAAGACTTAATTTAATATTCATACGAAATAAGTTAAATAATAAATTCAAGCACTCAAAATTGAAATAAACCCATAAACAACAACATATATGCACCAGCGAGCGCCTTTCACTTTATCCCTACTCCGCGGCCGACCGTCACGCGACATGCAACACACAGACGAAAAAGTGTGAGACGATGTAATAAAAGTTTCACTTTAACCAGTCCATTACCGTAATTACAGACACAATTAAAAAACGAGTGTGTCTATACCAAATGTGGTATCTCAGGGACTTAGAGGTTAAAATAGTATTCGATTTTGAGGACCCAGTGCGTGAAAAATCCCTCCGCTATATGTTTACAAATCCTTGATAATATGAACTAATTGGATGATCAGTTATATCGTACATCAGTCATTATTAACATTAGTGTTACTAATTTCCCGACTATGACAAGATTCATCGCCTCCCCGAGGCTTCTTTGTCGGTTTAGCCGGCTTCGTGAACAAGAGTACACCACCAGCTTTTTTCGTGAAATCTGCAATATTAAAAATAATATGATTATTGTTCGTACACACACTTAAATATACGTTAAACATGACACAGAGAAAGAACACGAAAGGGGCCGTCCATTAATCACGTGATGCTTTTTTGGCATTTTTAACCCCCCCCTCCCCCTTGGTGATATCTGGTGAGGTTTAAGACTCACCCTTCCCCCCCTTATATCACATGTATTTTTAGTACCTACAAAGAATCCAATTTTATTTTAATATTTATAAAATACTACTTATATTTTTTTAATAGTATCATCTAATTTTATTACAAAAAATAAATACACGTGTTATATTACTACACCCCCCTCCCCCCTTGTTATATTTCGTGATTTTTTATGGCCCCCTTTCGAGCCTCACGTGATTAATGGAGAGCCCCAAAAGAAAACAAGTTGTGGTACCAGACGTAAAGAGTAGCACCATCCCATTTCTTTCCGTGTTTGTCGTAAAAGGCGACTAAGGGACTTACTAGAGAATGAGCAGCAGCGTTCTCTATGCATTTTACCACTATACTGCGATCGCCAACCCGCTTGCCAAGCGTGACAATTATGTCAAACCTTCCTAAATTGGAGAAGGCCTACGCCTGGCAGTCTACGTCTTTTTTTTTCTGGATGGGAAATCATCAAATGACTTCTCCCGCTCTGGGCGGACCGAGAGGGCGTGTCGGACTTTTACTGACTAAAACCCACCCGTGTTCCTTCAGTTGCCCATGTGCCAGGGTCACGGTATCTCTTTCGAACAATCACGCAACCCCGGCAGGCATCGGTCCTAGCAGACCCCTTCGTCTTAGGGCTGAAATGTTGATGGATGACGCAAAACGGCCATCGATCAATGTAATGCTACAACCCTATAAGAGATAGAGGCCAAGCGCTGGCTATCAGATGTTTCCAGTTTGACTGGAAGCTGACCTAACATGCATAAATACATAAATTCACGCCATTTTCTCATGGAGGTAGGCAAAAACTACAGAACGCCACCTGATACCATCCTTACATACTCGTTGTGCCTCGTTTACGTTCATACATCTGGTCATACACACACGCCGGTTGCGAGTACTACGCACCTGACCTTTCTGAAGACTATCACCAATAAGGTCGCTAATATCGTCGCTCGCATGACTAACTGTCCTATCTCCGTATTGTCATTTGTTCAGGAAAAGCGTTTTGCGGTTACGACATTTCTAACTATGATAAAAGTATAATCTATCGGCAATTCTGAATATTTAATTATATTTATTCGTAAAGAGTATTTATAGTACTTTAATTTTACGATATAGCTACTTATTTATTTTCAATATTTGTATTTATTTTTAATTATCAAAACAGATAGGACACTTTGTGAAAACTTTATTTATCAATCTGAACAGTTTTTTCTACTTACGACTTTACGGTTTGGATTAAGTTTGGAAATGAAACAAGCCAAACATTAAGCTTTTAAATTTATATTAAGAAAATAGTTTAACATAAGAGGAACCTAACACGTTTTTAAAAATCTTAATATTATTTTTTAAGAATCACAATTTAAAAAGACAGAAAAATGTTTAAAAAACAACATAAAAATATAATCAAATTATTAGCAAACAGAATAAAAAAACAATTAAATAACAATTTATAAACCTATTCATTCAGTCATATTGTGAGATCACATGAAGCAAGTAATTGAGTATACATTTTAATATTATAATTATCTTATCTTAACAGTCAATTGTAATTACTTTTAGAAAACAGGTGGTTTGCAGTTTGAATTATAGGTACTATCTTAATGATGCAGTGAACGTTAAAACGAAACGAATTCGGGTAACCTTATGACTGGTGTGTCACCCGCAGTCAAAACCATTAGATCGTTGTACTTTTCTTGAGAAATCTTTGGTTGTGTAACATTGAGTGGTAAAATTTATGAGTGCATAAACATAACATAATGCCTTGCCTTCTTAATGTCAATGAACGAGAATTTAAAGCAGTGTGACCAGATTTGAAAAAAAAAAAAATTGTTGGGATCAGTCTTCATAAAAGATAATTCCATCATTAGTCTCCAATCTACCATTTCACCAGTGTCATCTTTTCGAACAGAAAGTAGCCGCAAATTTTGTGAGAGTGCCTTAAAATCTAAATGAGTTACGCTTTTTAGTAAAAAAATTTTTTGAGTTAATATGAGATACGTTGACTTACAAAATGTTTATATTTTAATATCCAAATAACATAGAAAAACGATTGTTAGTGAGAAATGTAAAGAGTCACGAATTCAAAAATGTAGTTATCCTAACTCAAATCAGCTAAAAAATGAGATAGGACTTTTAGTCATGCGAGCGACGATATGTCCTCGTACGGCGTCCCCTCCCGGCGTTTCTACCCACATCTACCTTGTATAAGCCGTCCTAAACTCATCCTCTCAACATGACCAAACCATCTAAGCATACTCTGTTCAATTTTTATCACTACATCTTCTTTTAAACCACACCGTTGTCTTATCACATCATTCCTCAGCCTATTATTCAAAGTCACACCACACATGCTTCACAAAGAACGCATTTCCAAAGCATGAATTCTGGTTTCATGCTCCTTTTGCCAACATTCACGGAAGTTGACCTAACATAGTTGAAATTGGCCACACACGATGATAAAAGGTACATACCTCCGGAACCAGTAATGTCCATGCATGGAGGACGAAATATCCTGGTTTGCTCCAAGAAGGTCCTCATCATAGACGTATCAAGGTGCCACCTCTCGAACATGTATTTTACACCTTTTTTCAACGTCTTAAAATTGTGCGCTGGTCCTGAAACGAAAAACATTTTTTTAATGTAAGTAAACTTATCATATCATCTTTCCTCCTTCTTTCTTTCTTTAATTATAAAAAAAAAATACAGAAAAGTTAGTTTAGCGTACTCTATATGTGTCATCTATGCTAATATAGCTTTTGCCAGCGGCTTCGCCCGCGTGGAGGTCGGAAGTTACCCCGCGAGAACATACTACCGGGATAAAAAGTAGCCTATGTCCTTTCTCAGGCTCTAAACTATCTGTGTACCAAATTTCATTTAAATCGGTTCAGTAGTTTTAGCAGGAAAGCGAGACAGACAGACAGACAGAGTTACTTTTGCATTTATAATATAACTAGGTTTTGCCAGCGGCTTCGCCCGCGTGGAGTTCGGAAATTATCCCGCGGGAACATACTAGTGGGATAAAAAGTAGCCTATGTCCTTTCTCAGGCTCTAAACTATCTGTGTACCAAATTTCACTTAAATCGGTTCGGTATTTTTAGCTGGAAAGTGAGACAGACAGACAGACAGAGTTACTTTTGCATTTATAATATTAGTGTGGATGTGGATTATAAAGCTGAAGAGTTTGTTTGTTTATTTGTTTGTTTGGTTGAACGAGCTAATCTCAGGAACTACTGATCCGAATTGAAAAATTCTTTTTGTGTTTGGTGGCCTATTTATTGAGAAAGGCTATAAGCTATACAACATCACGCTGCAATCAAAAGAAGCAGAGCAGCAATGAAAAATGTTTAAAAACTGTCAGGCAATTCGATGCGACGGGAAGGGTTAGGGAAGCAAAAATTTGACGCGGATGAAGTCGCGGGCAGAAGCTTGTATATTATAAATTACACTACAAGAAAAAGAGTACAATACTTTATTTCAGAGTACGGTGGGCAACCCTAGGTATCGCGAACTTACTCTGTCGGATTCTCATTGCTCGATTCAACACCGAGGGTTGAAAATCGCATGACCGATTAAATCCCGTCACGATATTTTTACTAACTTGTAGGCTTAAAAGATTATTTACCCGTTATAATAACGTTCATAATCATGGTGATAGCTGAGCAGTGCCACTGAAATATTCTGATATCAATCTTACTGATTTGGGACAGTACTGAAACTATTTCTTCTTCTGTATATTTTGAGACATCTGTGTTCAGTAACTGTGCTAACCTGAAAATAATGTAAAAAAGTGGTTGATTAGTGGTCGATTCGCACTAATTTACCCCATAACGGGCGAATCGATCACTTTTAAATAATATAATATTTTCTATAGGCGACTCGCACAAAGCTAATTTTTTTTTGTTTGCGAATCAACAATTCCAAGAATATGTATTAGGCAATTGGCATGTTTTGAATATAACGTAAAGTTAAGTAAAAATAACACTATCTTTATAAACAACTAGCTTCTGCCCGCGTCTTCGTCCGCGTTAGATTTCTTGTTCCCCCGACCCTTCCCGTCGCGTCGAATCGCCTACCCGTGCGATTTTCCCTGTTTTTGCAACATTTTTCATTACTGCTCCGCTCCTCTTGGTTATAGCGTGATGTTATATAGCCTATAGCCTTCCTCGATAAATAGGCTACCCAATACAAAAAGCGCGTTCAATCAAACAAACAAACAAACTCTTCAGCTTTATAATATTATATATATATATAGTAGGTATAGATGTATTTTTTTTGCAATTTGTAGGTCCGGCTGTAAGTATAACAAAATATAATTATGACGACTATTTCATATAAAATTCATCCACCCTCATCGTCATTATTCAGCCGTAAGACGTCCACTGCTGGTTGTCCAGCGTGTACTGCTGTTTGCACACTACAGGAGTTGACGACGCTGAAAGTGCTAAGCTCGTAGCGAAATTCCGCTTCCCCGCACGCGCTGCGCCACTCCGTTTCTCCGCTCCGCTGCCTCGCTCTGCTTCCCCGCTCCGCTTACCAGTTTTGCATGAATTTTTAAACTAGTTCGCAACTCTCTGTCCACTAAAGAGGAGCGGAAATTTTGTGCAATCCTATTGGTTAATATTTCTTCGTTTCCCCGCTTCGCATTCTCGCTCTGCTCCGGTGGATAGGCAGCCTTACTAGAGAATGTGCAGCAGCATTCTCTATGTATTTGACCGCCATACTGCGATCGTCAACCCGCATGCCAAGCTTGACGATTATGTCAAACCCCCCCCCCCCCCCCAAATCGGGGGAGGCCTATGTGCACCAGTGGAAATCTTATGGCTGAAATGATGATGACGTGGCAGCAACTTTTCTAAGAAACCGATTTTATTTCAACGATTCTTTCAGCTCTTTCAATTCATTACCTTACCTTATGATATCATTATGGCGGCTTTTAAGTATTTTCGGAGGCCAAATATTCTTATATCCCTTTAATCGTGGCCCCAGCAAGTCCACGCAATGTATCCATTTCTGAGGCTTCTTTCTTTCTTGATCACTTGCATAGTTTACTCTCCTATAGAACGGTACCATAAGTGATACATTTCGGTTTGTTTTAATAGGATTCTGTGTTATTTTTGCTTCCTCTTCTACTCCTCTCCTGGGTTCATTGAGATCATCTGCCAATGTAGCATTCTTGTTTTCCTTTATATGCGTGGTTGTTATTACTTCTACATTTCTCCGATTCTCATTAAAGTTATTTTTGGTTGTAGTATCATTATCTTCCTGTATTTGGGTCATTGTTCCTTCTTCTACCTCTCTCGTATACTCATTAAGGTAATTTGCCGTTGTAGCTTTATTTTCTTCATGTATTGTCGTTCTTACTTCTTCTGCCACTTCTTTTAGTTGCTCATTAATGTAATTTCTGGTAACAGCATCTTGATTTTCATGTGTTTGTGTCGTTATTTCTTCTTCTACATCTCTCGTATACTCGTTAAGGTCTTTTACCGTTGTAGCTTTATTTTCTTCCTGTATTGTAGTTCTTACTTCTTTTTTTACTTCGTTTAGATGCTCATTAAAATCAGTTCTGCTTGCAGCATCTTTATTTTCATGTATTTGCGTTGTTGTTCCTTTTTCTACTTCTCCACGATAGTCAATACGGTCATTAGTCGTTGTAGCATCATTTTCTTCCTGTATTAGAGTTCGTACTTCTTTCCGATACGCATGAGGGTAATTTCTCGTTCCAGCATCTTTATATTTCTGTATTTGCACTATTGTTTCTTCTTCCACTTCTTTCTGATGCTTAGTAAGGTATTTTGTCGTTGTAACAATCTTATCTTCCAGTATATGTGTCATTTTAGTTTTTTCAGTTATATTGTTACTCTTTCGTAAGATATTCTCGCCTTGCAGTATTCGTGGGTTGTATTTTTTTATATTAAATTTTGCGCCTTTTCCTAGAATGTGACAGAACAGTTTTTTAAGCTAGAAATTATATATAAATGCCTCGTTGGTATAGTGGTCGTTTCGAGCGCTACTGCTGAGCATGAGGTCCTTGGTTGGATTCCTGGGTCGGGCAAAGTATAATTTGGTTTTTGGGCAATAGAATCGCCCCCTATTACATGTAACTTAAACATAACTAGTGTAATGGTACACACACAGAAAGACATAAAAATTGTCTTTGTTTTTTACTATTGATATGAATATAAACATAGAACTAGGTTTTGCCCGCGACATCGCCAGGAGGACACATAGTGTCCTTATGGGTGATGTTTTTCAGAAAGGTTGAGGTGCGTAGTACTCACGAGATGTATGAACGTAAACGAGACAACTGGAGAATGTAAGGATCGCAGGAGGTCGCGTAGGAAAAGGTGTGAGTTTATACACCGTGATATTTTAGTCGTCTTACAAAGATTGTCCACTCAATGTATCCGACATAATATATCTCTAAGCGTGATTAAAAAATTGTTAACATTAATAAATTTCAGATAATAGGTCTAAGAAAAATAAATAAGTAATTTATATATAAGGTGTATCTATTCATACACGAAATATTTTAAGGGGTACACCTGTAGGTGGTAAAGAAGCTATAGAAGCAAAAAGATAATTTTTATCTAAGCGTTTTTGAATTTTCGCAATTATTATAATTTTAAAACTACTTGAGACGTTCTGCATAAAACCTTTACTCCAAATTCTATGAATGGCCCGCCTGACGCTGCGAGGGCGATGACCGGACGGCACGAACATGGCCGCGGTGTCTCGGGCCGTAAAAAATAAGAAGGAGCCAGTATTTCTTATGTGCGTCAAATAATTCATAAATATTAAATTTAAAAAAAAAAATTTTTTTTTCGTTGCTATAGCTTCTTTACCACCTGCAGCTGTACCTCTTAAAATATTTCGTGTATGAATAGATACACCTTATATATAAAAATGTTATGTTGGTTTGTGTATGCTTCAAAAACTCAAAAAGTTCTGCACCGATCGAGCTGAAATTTTAGCATGATATATAATCTGCATCAAGGATTGTTTTTATCCATTTTTTGCATCAGTCACATATCAGCGACCGCGAAAAAACAGTTTTTTTTAACGATCAGCTGTGTATCAGCGACCGCGCCATCTGCCGGAAGCGAGGAAAACACTCGCTGACAACCGCAATAGTAATAGCGCTGTGCAGAAGCGTGGTAGGGTACAGCTAGTGCATTATAATTATGAAACATCCTGTTAATAATGTTTACGTATCAGATGGTGGAGAACATAACCCAGCGCACGAGTCAACAAGATCATTCCATTTTCTAGGAGACAAAATATTAATTACAAACTACGTCATGCGTCATCTTAATGAATAATATTTTTATTATTTAGTTGTTCAAATGTACATTTTTAGGGTTCCGTTGCCTAATATCAAAAAACGGAACCCTTATAGATTCGTCATGTCTGTCTGTCTGTCTGTCCGTCTGTCTGTCCGTCTGTCTGTCTGTCTGTCTGTCTGTTTGTCCGTCCGTATGTCACAGCCACTTTTCTCCGAAACTATAAGAGCTACGCTGTTGAAACTTGGTAAGTAGATGTATTCTGTAAACCGCATCAAGGTTTTTACACTAAAATAGAAAAATAATAATAAATTTTGGGGTTCCCCATACTTAGAACTGAAACGCAAAAAATTTTTTTTTCATCAAACCCATACGTGTGAGGTATCTATGAATAGGTCTTCAAAAATGGTATTGAGGTTTCTAATATCATTTTTTTCTAAACTGAATAGTTTGCGCGAGAGACGCTTCCAAAGTGGTAAAATGTGTGTGCCCCCCCCGTAACTTCTAAAATAAGAGAATGATAAAACTCAAAACAATATATGATGTACATAACCTTGTCAACTTCCACCGAAAATTGGTTTGAACGAGATCCAGTAAGTAGTTTTTTTATTAATACGTCATAAATCGTAAACCGCAATTTACCTTTCATTCAATCAACTCAAATATAAAAATTAAAAAAAAAAAAATATTTCATAAGCATAAACCTTATACATAAACCGAGGATACCTACAGGTTTGTACGGAACCCTCGGTGCGCGAGTCCGACTCGCACTTGACCGGTTTTTTTTCTTATGGATGTGTAGTAGTCATTGGATACATGAAGTGGGCTGCCGTTGTAAGACGTATAAATGTCACGATTAAAAATTAGTTTATACGACTAATTTTTCATAAGAATATATTCTCACCTGATCGATGATCATGACGATGCCTTAAAACAGGTTTCATTAAACTTACTGGAGGCTCCGTTACTATCAAGTCATAATTATCTATATAGTCTCGTGTTGTTTCAGATTTTTTCTGGATATTTTGTAATTCTTTTCTATCTTTTCTCATCTTGTGAGCATTTTTTCTGTGATCCACGTCGGCTGACAGTGAAGATACTTGGTGTTGGACAGCTGGAAGTAATAAGTAAGTAATATAACCATAACTTAAATAAACCAGACACCCACTCACACATACACACCGTCACTCATTCATACATATCTAAATTGTAAGTAGCTTTTATAACATCCATATTGGATGACCCCAGTAACACAGGTTTTTCCTAGCATAGGGATTTTGTATGTAACCTAATAATGAAATGTAACTGTTAAATTAACCTACCTATATTTTGTTGTACGAGTAATTGTAATTACCATTTGATTTTTTATCTATACGAAACATTGTGAAAGGGCTAATAGACCCTTTGGTGGGCGGTATGTTGAGATAGAATCTATGTATGTGTGAAAGTGTTAACTAAGTACGAATGCATGTGTGCGTCGCCCTAATATCAATAAGAAACTATCGTTTAAAAGTTAGTCGCAAATAAATCAGCATAAAGAAACCACGTATTTCTATTACCCAGAACTCCCCACAAGCAAATCTGAACCGTAAACCTATAACAGTCAGTGATCATTTATCTTGCACCAGGCTATTTGCATATTAAATTAAGTGTCACCTTGTATCTGTGTACTTTATGTCAAATAAATATTCTATTCTATAAGCCGGTTGATTCTATAAGAACCTTATCGTGAAAGACTTGAAGTGAGATGTCATTGATAGAATTGACCTTTGAATTGACAGCTTGATTCAAGATGACAACACTTTCGATTTCACGGTATGATTTATACAGAATAGAAGGATAATTGCGTACGGCGCGTGGTGTTCCACGAGCGCCTCAAAGAGATGTCAGCAAACTGAAGGGGTCTGCTAGGACCGATGCCTGCCAGGGTCGCGAGATTTGTTCGAAAGAGTTACCGTGGCCCTGGCATATGGGCAACAAAGGAACACGGGTGGGTTATAGTCAGTAAAAGTGTGACACGCTCTTCCGCTCCACCCTAGAGCGGGAGATGTCATTTTCTTTTTTGTTTCTTCTTCTTCTTCTTTCTTTTTCATTTTGACAGTTCACTAACAGTCATTGTGTTATTTACTTTGTTGGGCAAACAAATCCTGTAAAGCAATAGATTAGTACTGGTGTTGAACCAGTGATAACAGCTGTCACTCAAAAAAAAAAAAAACGACGGGTTGCACTCCGGGAGTGCCGGCAGAAGTGAAAACTTGAATATTAACGTTGTGCATTTTCTATATTTTGGAATGGTTAGGGAATAATTTTCCACGAATTGCTTTATGCTAATAATTATCAGTAATATCTGGTTGACCGAGCTTTGCTCGGTATTTTTAGTAAATTGTGTTTAAAATAATACGTTAAGGTTCAAGTTGATTATCGATAAAGTTGGTCATTGAAAACACGAATAAAACGACATTTTATAAAAATGAATCCTAGCTAGATCGATTTATCGCCCCCGAAACCCCCTGTATACTAAATTTCATGAAAATCGTTGGAGCCGTTTCCGAGATTCAGATTATATATATACATATATACAAGAATTGCTCGTTTAAAGGTATAAGATAAATGTACTATCATTTATGTGGTAGAATACAATATTTATTTATTGCGCTATCGTACACAAACATGACAATTTATATTACATTAAAAAGTTTGTCTCTCAGAAAAGGCGCAGGCATACATGTAGGATTTAGCGCCTGCTTGGTTTAGCCCTAACTTCTGAGTTGGTTGATATTTGGTTAATTGGTTGTGGTTTGGTTTATGGTTTACGACCGCTGATTTAATAATACGAAATAATATGGTTTAAAGTCTATATTGGTTTAAACAATTAATTACAATTATGAAATGGTGAACCTAATCTAAACTAGCACTAAGATGGTTTGATGTGAGTTACGCGATTGGTCGTCGGACACGTACTAATTGGTAATAGCTGCGATACACACATTTATGGAAATGCATGCAGGCAAAAGTGCTGAGCTGTTCGGTTGCAATTATTGCACCGAACATTTTCCCGAGCACAAGACGAGATAAGAAAATAATAAAGTCACAATCAAATCACCTTGATTAAATAATAATACAATTCAAATGGTAAAAGACACTAAAGTAATAATTAAATGGTAAACAAAGTAAAATTGTTATAAAATTGTAAACAATGGTAAAAGTCTAAATTACGGCTGTCCTTAAAAACATAAATAAGAGTAAAAGTGATATAAATGGTAAACAATGAAAAAGTGTAAATTACGGTTATTCTAAAAAACATAAATTCTTTACACAAACGAGTCCTCAACTGTAAGCACACGTTCTTTTCGTACTATCGGCAACGTAGCCCTTTCCTTTTTACCCGCACTACGCATAGCACTGGGCCACCGTCTGGCGAAATATGTACTTATCGGTTCACTCTCACTTTGCTGACGGTCAGCAGTACTCTGCTTTCGCGCTTGCACTTCACTAGTCACTCTGGTTGCTTCCGATGTAGTCGCCACAGACTCCTGTCTGTGGTGAGGCTCCGCCCGGCTAGCCGCAACATGCGAGCAGCATCTCACTCTTCTCCAGACCCAGACTGCTACTGCGCACAGGACAACTCCCAAGAGTATGTAGACGACGGTGTATTGGTGGATGTCATGCACTGATATGTCATCGATTTCAGCTTTGGTGGTTTTTAGTGATTTGATTTGTTCTCCGATAATAGACAGAGATCTATTCAGACTCATGTCCTCTGGTAATTCTGTTTCCGTTGGTATTTTAACGTTAACAATATGGTTAATCTGGTCCAGCTCTGGTACGAGCATATTTGGTAAAAAATTTAATTGGTTGGCTTGTTGTTGTAAAGAATACAGCGTGAAATCTTTACTTTTAACAAAGCATTTCTGTGTCATGCTAATGACCCCTGCTCGAGTCAGCTGATGAATGGTAACATGATCGTCGCATATGATTTTGATAGAATATGTGTCACAGCAAAAGTATAGGTACTGTGACGTTGAGTGTAATTCTACCCATCTGTTTTTGCACACTGTTCTTTCTGCTTTGCAACTTTTGTTTATTGCACTTGTTTCGCAAAAGTTTTCATCATTTTCCAAATTTAGTATAGGTTTGAAGAGCTCACACATGAAGGATTCTCCGTGGTACAAACATGTGTCAAGTTCATGGATGGTTGGTACAAAATAAGCATCCTTTTTTAGGTTCACTGCGACGTATTCCGATATTGGTATTATGGTGGTCATAATGTAGTTGGTTTGCTGCGGAACTGGTATTATCCTGTACAGTTGAAAGCTTTCTCTCGCTATAAGCGGGAATGTAATTTCAAAAATGATATATTTTTCGGTGACCCGAGCCTTGGTTCTCAGTAGCTTATATATATGCTGAAGGTCCGTCTCTACGTTTTCTATTGGTAGACCTAAATCTTGAGGCATTTGCCCATAGATAATTTGTAGCTCTCGTTTGAGCTGTGTTGGTGTCAGTAGATGCAAGCTGATTTGACCATGGTAGATTTCGGTGATTGTATCTATCAAAGTATTCTGTATCTGTTTCAAGTTTTGCATCAAATTAATGGTAGCTATCGAGACTAATGTGAAGTCCTGTTGTGTGGTCATCATATCGATTTCTAGTTGCACCTTCCGGTTAACTTTGTCTAAAGCATTTAAATGCTTATTTATGGTTTTGTGTTGTTTTGCTATTATATCTTCAGTTCTTTGAAGTATATTGTGCTCTGCTTCGACGATAGATGTCAAGTTCTTCCATAACTGACCTTGGTGTTTTTGATTACGGCGCACAAGTTCAATGTCCTGCCTGTATTTTTCTGCGAAACTTTCATCTAGTACTCCGAACAATGAGTTTGCAATTGAGCCGACCGCGTTGATAAGGCCGCGTCGTGTTCGTAAGTGCTCGCCGTAATGCTGGCTAAGCAACAGCTGGTTGTAGTATTGCAGTTCATTATGATCGTGACGTATTTGTAGAAGTATCATATGGCAGTGACTTGATTCCATGATTGTTTCACATGTTTTTTCGAGGTAGTTTGTAAAGTCGTTGATGGCCTTGTCTCCTTGCCAATATGGAGACATGTCAAAGTATGTGACTAGTTTCCACTTATCTCGAATCAATTGTACTTTTCCCACAGTATCAAAATACAAAGTTTTGTTGGTATCAAATTGCGTAATATTGTATGAAGCTGTTGTTGGTAGTATTATACTTAAGAACAGTAACAATGCCAGTGCGATGTTTACTATCTTGGGATAGGTACTGAGCGTTCTGGTGAATGGTTGCGGGCGATTACGTGGTTGCATTTCGGCACTAGTAGTAGTGCTTTGATGTTGTAGTGGTTCGCTTTTTTGTTTTTCTGGTATAGTTGGATCCGTTTGTTCTAGAGGTAGAACTGAGAGTTTAACTACAGGGCGCTTCATGTAGCCGTTTTTGGTTTTGAGAGTCACTACTCTGACAAGTTCGTCTTTTCCTGGATGGACTTCTATTACACGCCCCATTGGCCATTTCCCTGCTGATAAGTTATCGTCATGTATCATTACTAGATCACCCACGTTGACATTCTTCTGGTTTTTCATCCACTTGCTTCTGGTTGATAGTTGAGTCAAGTACTCTGTTTTCCATCTTTTCCATAGATCTTCGAATAATTTTGACACTAGATGCCACCTGGTTCTGGCGTCATCTGCTGTATCAATTATGGTTAAACCTGGTCGTGCTGATAGGAAATGGGCTGGTGTGAGGTAATTTAAATCCTCCGGATCTTCTGATAGTGCACAAAGTGGTCGAGAGTTGAGGCAAGCTTCTAGTTTTGATAACAATGTGGTGTATTCTTCAAATGTAAATTTTTGTTGACCAATCACGCGTTTGAGGTGGTGTTTGAGACTTCGCACGGCTCTTTCCCAAAGTCCTCCCGCATGAGGCCAAGAAGGTGCGTTGAAATGCCATTCAATTTGCAGTTCAGATATCTCTTTAAAGAATGACCCTTTGTAGACATTTTGCAGATGGTCGAATTCTTCCTGCAACATTCTGTTGGCTCCAACAAAATTGGTTCCATTGTCGCTATAGATATGACGTGGAGCTCCGCGTCGTGCTGCCATTCGGTTTATTGCGGCTAAGAAAGCTGAGCTGGTTAAATCTGAGACGAGTTCTAGATGCACAGCTTTCGTCACCATACATACAAACAGCGCTATGTAGCCTTTGGTTGTTTTTATCCCGCGCCCTTTGTTTGCCTTTACTTCCACAAAGCCTGTGTAGTCGACACCACAATGATAGAAGGCGCTTTCAGGGTTTACTCTGGATGATGGTAGATCACCCATGAGCTGATATCGTTGGATGGGCTCTTGCTTCTTGCATATAACGCACTGTCGTATGACTTTCTTTGTTGCTGAATAACCGCTGATTATCCAATAATTTTGCCGAATGTTAGATAAAGTAAGGCGCGCTCCACCGTGGTAGGTTAGCTCATGAGCGTATTGGATGATTAGCGTGGTGATTCGATGGTTGTGTGGTAAAATGATTGGGTGTTTCATCTCTGAACTTATTTGTGCGTTTCTTAATCTACCCCCTACTCGCAGAATACCATCTTGGTCTATGATAGGGTGTAATGGTAAAAGTTTACTTTTCGCATGCACAATTCCATTCTTAAGTAAACAACTGACGTCACTGGAAAACTCCATATGTTGCACACTCTTAATAATCAGCAGTTTTGCGCGACGGAGTTCATGTAATGTGAGATAAGGTTGACGGCCTGCCTTTGCAGTAGGTAGTCGGAGTATCCATGCAAAAATGCGCACGATTTTTACGAAGGAATTAAATTTGTTTATTAAATAGGTAACAATGTTTGGTATGGTCATGGTTGCTTTCTGGTGTTTTTCTACGACTACTGCATTTGCCTGTCTTATCTCTAAGCTGGTTTCATAGGTGGTCTGGAGTCTGTCATTGTTTTGAAATGGTTCAATCCATGAGGGCCCCTGCCACCACAGATCATGGTTTCTTAACTGTTTGGTTGTCAGTCCACGGCTGGCACAATCTGCTGGATTTTCAGTGGTTTTGACATAACTCCATTTTTCTTTTGATATTATTTTGGTGATAGCTTTCACGCGATTTGAGACGAATGGTTTCCATCTTGCTGGATCTCCTTGAATCCATCCTAAGACTGCTGTTGAGTCACTCCAGCAATATATTTCCTGTTTATAAGACTCCAAGCACGTCTGTACTTTTTGCATCAGCTGTGATAGTAGTTGGGCACCCATTAACTCCAACCTTGGTATGGATATATCTTTACTAACGGGCACTAACCTTGCTTTTGCTGCGACAAGAGTTACCTCGTTAGAACAATTTTTATTGCTGACTTTGCAATATACAACAGCGGCATACGCCTTGTTCGACGCATCACAGAATCCGTGTATTTGCAAGTTATCGTTTTTCTTTGTTCCAAGCCATCGTTTTACTTTTATAGTATTAATTCCTTGTAATTCTCCCCTTAAGCTTAGCCACTTGATCTTGATATCTTCGGGTAGAACGTCATCCCAATTAAGACTTGATGTCCAGACGCTTTGGAATAGCATTTTCATGGTAATGGTTAATGGTGTGAGCCAGCCCAATGGATCGAATATTTTTGAAATATCGGACAGAAGCGACCTTTTGGTTGGTTTTGGTAATGATGCTGGCTCTAGTTTCGAGTCAAAGATGAATTTGTCCTGTTGCGGATTCCATCCACGCCCCAGTGTCTTCGTTGAGTCTGACTGTTTAAATTCGTAGATTTGCTGGTTCCACGAATCTTTTTCTAAGTCAGCGAGTAATTTTGGTTCATTTGTGGCCCATTTTCGTAAGTTAAACCCACCCGTTCTGAGTAGTTTTATTAAATCCGATTTTAGCTTCTTTGCTTCTGCCATTGAATTTGCTCCGCCACAATAGTCGTCCATATAGAAGCACTCTCTTAATACTTTTGCTGCATCGGGAAAATTTTGTTGTTCCTCGGTTGCTAATTGTTTTAAGCACATCATAGCCAAAAATGGTGCTGGCTTTGTGCCGTAAGTGATGGTTGTCAGCTGGTATGTCTGAATAGGTTGGTATGGTGAGTCCCTCCATAATACCTTCTGATACGACTGATCTTCAGGATGTACCATTATCTGTCGATACATTTTTTCGATATCAGCGGTGTATACGAACTGATACTGTCTCCATTTTAAAATCAGTTCCTGCAGATCTTGTTGTAGGTTGGGACCTCGGTACATGACGTCATTCAAGCTAAGTCCTGATAATGGTCTAGCAGACGCGTTGAATACAACACGCAACTTAGTAGTTGTTGACTCAGCACGAGTGACGCAGTGGTGTGGTAGGTAGCATTCGGGTTTCATAGTTGTTGCTGACGGTACCATATGATTTAAATTGAAATATTCGTTCATAAACTTTGTGTATTCTGTTTTCAATTCTGGATCTTTCTGTAACTTTCTCTCTAAGTTACGAAATTGTGCCAATGCTAATGGTTTAGTGGACCCTAGCTGTTCCTTGAATTCTGGTTTGAACGGAAGTCGAACTTGGTATCTTCCATTTTCCAGTCTCTCCGTTGTTGATATGAAATATTGCAAACATTCATGATCTTCGGTGGACATATCAATCTGTTGGGTGATGTCTTCATTTTCCCAAAATCTGCGTAAATCGTCCGTATTGTGAAGAACGACGTTACACCTGTATCGTGGTGTCATTGTCCCACAAAGCAACCATCCTAATTGCGTTTGTTGGGCTATTGGTTGATCTTCGCTGTCGCCCCTCAAAAGGCCACCTAAAGCTATCTTGCAGTATACATCTGCTCCTAGCAGTAGGTCCACTGGTCGACTGGTATTAAATTCTGGGTCTGCCAAATTAATGTTTTGTATGTGCGGCCAACTTGGTTTTATGAATGATTTATTTGGCAAACTTTTTATTAGATTGTTCATTATAAGGGCTTCACCTTCTAAGGCAAACTCACTATGAATTGATTTGATTCGGATGGTTATCACTCCCTTGCAGCTGTTTTCTTTTTCTCCTACCCCGAATATGGTTCCTTTGCAGGGGTGTCTTCGTAATTTCAAAACTTGTGCCGCCTTCTCACTTATTAAGGAAATTTGAGAACCCTGGTCGATCAAAGCTCTCATGGTATGGTATGTGCCATCGTATCCTGGAACTTCCACTAAGGCTGTAGCTAAGAGTGTCTCGGACACATCATCCCAAGATACATGGGTTGAAGCTGCTGCTTGCTCATCACTGGTCACGCATGATGTCGCAAGTGTGTGCGCAGCTTTATGGTTTGGTTTTGCTGATGTGTTTGGCCTGTTTTTGGTTAATATTGCGTCATGCAATAATGAATTATGTTTAGCGTTGCATTTGCGACATGTTTTGTTTGAAAAACAAGGTTTATTTAAATGGTTGATTAGACAATTCGTGCAACAGTTTAGATGGTTGACAGTTTTTAATTTTTGCTCATCCGACATTTGCAAAAATTGGGCACACATCCATAACCCGTGGTCAGCATTACACAATGCGCAGGTGAGTGACCGCGACACATGTAACGATTTCGTATTGTTTTTGGTGTTGTTCGAATAACTTTTATTTGATGACTGCTGGTTATTATTTGAACTATAATATTTCTTCTGGTTTGCTTGATAATTTTGATGATTTTGTGGTTGGGTGGTAATTTTTTGGTAATTCGATTCTTGTTTACGCCGCGATGCTTCTAAGGCGGTAAACTTGTTTTCCAAGAAATCAAGGAATTCTTGAAGGATTGGTAATTCTCTGGGATTCTTCACTGACTCAATGTATTCAGTGAATGACTCACTGTCAAGTTTCTGTGCTAACAAAATTACCAACAGTGGGTCCCAGGTAGTGATATCTACTCCTAGGTTCTGAATTGCATGGAGGCATTCTTTAGTCACGTCATGCAGTTTCTTGATCGCCCCGATGGATTGATGCTGCATGCTAGGAATGTTCAGTAGTATGTTGACGTGAGACGTGAAAATAAGTCTACTGTTGCCATATCTGTGGTTTAGTATTTCCCAGCATACCTCATAATTCTCTGAGCTAATCTGAAGATGGTGAATCAGACGCTCAGCTTCTCCTGTTACTTTGCTCTTTAAAAACTGCATTTTCTGTGCGTTTGATAACGATGGATTTTTGTGGATGGTTTCTGTGAATAAATCTTTAAATGAAGTCCATTGGTGGTAGTTTCCTTGGAATGTTGGAATATCCATCTGTGGAGTAGATTTGTCGCGATGAGAAACCGACCACATTTTCGAGTTGATGGTTTTCTTCAAGTCGTTATACATTTTCTCATATCTGTTGAATTCTTGTTGGTACCAGATATCCTCAACGCCGTTTTCACCTTCTATATCCCAGTGAAGGCTATCGATCATAGCCCAACGACTTTGAAGACATTTTAAAGCGTCGTCGAACTCCCACTTGGTCTGCAGTTGTTCGATTTCTATGGTAGCTACTGTTCTCATGAAAGCTCTAAACTGTATAGTCTGCTTTTTTATCATTCCTTCTAGGATACTATGTTGACACGTATCCCTACGTTGCTGTTGCGGTGCCTGTGAATGAGACGAATCCCCTACTTGCTTCGATGTCCCTGCCTCTGCAGGCGGCTGGTGAGGTTCTTGCTGCTTTGACAACAATTGCTCCATGGTTTTGGTAATTACCTGCTTGATCGACAAATAGACTTCCTCCGCCTTATCAAAACAATTTTTGGTGAAATAGACATGGTCAAATTCAGCAAGTTCACAGCACTTCCTATGGTTGCGTTGATATTCTCTCCAATAATTTTCTAAAATCTCCAACTTCCGCTTACAGTAATCTATGGTTTTTCGTTCAGCTCCGTCTTTCTTGATGTTAGTTAGAAGTTTAACCAAGGAGTCATAAATCTCCGTTTGGCTGACTGCCAACTGCTCCATTATTCCCACGGTCAATAAAAGACGTTAGTGAAAATAAAAAGAAAAAATGGTTTAGTCTGACCTTATATTCTCCTTCCGCGACAGCTGCCCAGTTTCTTCCGAATTGATGTAACTGCCTACCTACTTTCTCTATAAACTAGTAAAATACAATACACTGGTTGCAAGGTCCCGGCGCACAAACACTTCACTGTATTTCGCGAACCGAGGTCCTTAATGCTCGAAGGACCATGTAGAATTTAGCGCCTGCTTGGTTTAGCCCTAACTTCTGAGTTGGTTGATATTTGGTTAATTGGTTGTGGTTTGGTTTATGGTTTACGACCGCTGATTTAATAATACGAAATAATATGGTTTAAAGTCTATATTGGTTTAAACAATTAATTACAATTATGAAATGGTGAACCTAATCTAAACTAGCACTAAGATGGTTTGATGTGAGTTACGCGATTGGTCGTCGGACACGTACTAATTGGTAATAGCTGCGATACACACATTTATGGAAATGCATGCAGGCAAAAGTGCTGAGCTGTTCGGTTGCAATTATTGCACCGAACAATACATTTTCGCCGCGCCGTAGAAAGAGAGGGGGATACTTCCTCTCCTACGCCGCGCCGGCTGTCTACTCTCCGTCCGTCTTATGAATTTTCGATCAGGTCACGTGTCCTGACGCGAGTTTAACATTTTTTACCCATTACAAAAAAAGTGCACAACGCCGCTAAAGAAGTTTTCAATTAAAAAAAAAAAACAAAATATGTTTATTTCACATAAGCCTACAAGGGCGCTTATGAAATGTCAGAAGCTAGGTGCACGGTTCCAAATTGTTGATTCCTATGGAGAAGAACCGGCAAGAAACTACACGGTTACTTTTTTAAAAATAATTGGCTTTTACAATGTTTTCAAATTACAGTGTTAATAAATATGCGAGAACAGTGTAGGACTGTCAAAAAGTACTACTAAAACCACCAACCAACCCGGTATTTAATAAAACAGAAAATTGTCTACAGTCTACAAGGCCTACAACATTCTCACATTCACAAAATATAAAAGAATTTACTTATATGATAGTATTTCATAAATAAAACAAAATAACCTATTTAAACCAAATGTCATTGTTGTTATGACAACCAATATGTGACATACGAGTTGTAGGTTTGTAGGCTCGAACCCAGTCAGGCGCTTTTATTTGTATAAACAAAACACCACCACTGCTCTTAAAACGGTGGAGGAAAAACATCGTGAGCAAACCAGCATAGCAAACCACACTGGGCTCGCGTGGAGGGTAGCGGCCTACTCCTTCTCAGGGGCCATCCATAAATTACGTCACACGTTAAGGGGGGGGCGGGTGTCGACGTATTGTGACATTGTGTGACAAGAGGGTGGGAGGGGGCCTAAATTTTGTGACGTCACATTCCAAAATTGAATATACTTATTTAAAGTACTATTAAAACACGAAATATGAATAATGAAAGAAAAATTTAAAACAATTCAATGTCTAGAAGTAAAATTGCAAAATATGTGGTGTCACACTAGGGAGGGGGGGTCTCACAAATGTGACCTGGTGTGACAAGGACGGGGGGGGGGGTAAAAAAAATGTGACGTAATTTATGGATGGCCCCTCACCGAGAGGCGGCCTGTGCCCCAGAAGTGGGAACAATATAGTTTGATGATGATGATGATGATTAGACACGCATATAGACATTGAGTCTTTTTGCAGCCGCTGTTACCATGTACAAAGAACCACCCCTAATTATGTTTTTCTAATTTCAAATCAAATCAATTTATTTCGGGCTACAAAGACCCATAACATAAACCTTACAGACTAACATACATACAAATAAAAAAACAATTTAAAACTATTGTACACGAAGTGACGGCGTCGCGTCGTGTTCCGCTGCGTGGTGTCGCGTAGCCTTCCGCGGAATCGCCGATACACGACACCCTTCGGCCAAAACTCTGCCTTGAGGTAGGTCTCGATTTGAAGAGTTGGAACTCGCACCACGAATGACTTGAAATTCGTGTTGTGGCGCGATTCCAACTTCTCGACCCACAAAGTGTAGTTCATTTTCACTCGTACATACTCCACGATCTCCTCAACCTTCGTGGTGTAATGCAGACGTGAAATATACAGCTGCGTCGTAGGCACAGCAGGGCACAGCAGCATGTTGGGTCCACTCGGAGCTGTTCCACACTGGTTTCGTGAACAGGGCTTCTTCTTCTTCCTTTCCACTTTCGTGAAACCCTCTTCATCAACTTGGCCCGTTCTCGGCAACGAGCTACGGACCGCAGCCAAGGCAGGTAGTGCACCCTTCACCAGCGCACAGAACACACCTTTCATTGATATATTGCAAATATTATAGTGCATATATAGCAAAATGGCTGTGAGATATTCTGACGGACGGAAATGACGAAATTTAATTATATTTCGTCCTTGTCATTCGGCTACGGAACCCAAAAAAAAACTTACCAAATAATACCGCTAATCCCAAGTAGCTTCTAATCATAATTTGCACTATTGATTTCATAACTTAAGTAAAAAAAAAACTAAACTAAATACTTAAGATAAAATGCAAAAAGTATTTTTAAACAAAGACCTATTTCAGATATTTTCATAATTTATTTTAGCATGAAAACCACAAGCTCAATTATTTTTTTCAACTATTGAAATCAAATCTAATTGCAATACTAAAATTTTAAGACCGAATATAACTTGGCATACTTTTTTCTCCTAATTATATTTTCGCATACTATTATTTACGCGTAACGCAAAATATTTTTAAGCATAATTTCTCTAATCATAATAATGATTAAGCATAACATTCTAAAGCATAAAGTTATTTTCGCATATATTCAAACATATTTTTTTCTAAGTATATCAAGAAACATAATAATTAGGCTTGCAACGAATATTCGGTTACTATTCGGTATTCGGCCTATTCGGCTGCTTTTATTATATTCGGCCAAATACCGAATATCTATACAATTATTTGGCCGAATACCGAATACTTGAGTAATATATTTTGTTATAGGGAGATAATTGTAAAATGAAAAAAAAAGATTAATTATGTATATATTCATCTTTTCATTTCTCTTATAATTATTTAAGTAGTCATTGGTACATAACACAGGTACATAATCATCTTCTGTATTAGAAAAGTTAAAGATTCTATGTATTTGAATTATTGGCGTAATCAAAATTTAGATGGGTAAGTTTAGCCCAGAAAATTTAGTAAAAGACATATTGTCTTTTACTAAATTTTCTGGGCCCTTTAATGATAAAAATAGGTCGAAAATAACAAAACTCGCTTTTTATTTGAATGATACTCGTTTTATTCTGAACCAAATTACATTAATGTCATACACCGAATAGGAAAACTTACACACATTACGAAACAGTCACAATCTTATATGAGTTTCATAGTAAAATATCGAGAAATTGGGGTTTAACCACAAGTGGCCCGAAAAGAGGCGGGATCTCGTCAAGGCTGTTGGCAAACTATATTTTTAGGGTTCCGTTGCCAAATGGCAAAAAACGGAACCCTTATAGATTCGTCATGTCTGTCTGTCTGTCTGTCTGTCTGTCTGTCTGTCTGTCCGTGTATGTCACAGCCATTTTTTTCCGAAACTATAAGAGCTATGTTGTTGAAACTTGGTAAGTAGATGTATTCTGTAAACCGCATTAAGATTTTCACACAAAAATAGAAAAAAAACAATAAATTTTGGGGTTCCCCATACATAGAACTGAAACTCAAAAAAATTTTTTTCATCGTACCCATACGTGTGGCATATCTATGGATAGGTCTTTAAAAATGATATTGAGGTTTTTAATATCATTTTTTTCTAAACTGTATAGTTTGCGCGAGAGACACTCCCAAAGTGGTAAAATGTGTGTCCCCCCCCCTGTAACTTCTAAAATAAGGGAATGATAAAACTAAAAAAAATATATGATGTACATTGCTATATAAACGTCCAACGAAAATTGGTTTGAACAAGATCTAGTAAGTAGTTTTTTTTTTATACGTCATAAATCGTAAACCGCAATTTACCTTTCATTCAATCAACTGTAAACTATAAAAATTAAAAAAATTGGATTTAATTTCATAAACACAAGCCTTATGCCGTGAATACCTACAGGTTTGTACGGAACCCTCGGTGCGCGAGTCCGACTCGCACTTGGCCGGTTTTTTTGACGTTTAACAATGACAGCGGTAGAATGGTTAGAACAAACGAGCGCGAAACAATCACGTCTGTACAAGTTTTAGCGGGATGTTCAATGCAATTGAAAAAATAAGATGTTCAATGAAGAAGTGGATGACTTGACGGACGATACGACAGCCTGACAGACTGTGCTAAATTGGGAAAATTTAATTAATTTAAGAAAATATATCTTGAAATCTCCAAGAAATCTATTTCTCTTTTAATTTTTCCGATTCCTAGTGGACCGATTCCGAGTTGAGTGAAACTTTTCGAGACTTTCCATTTTTTTAAAAAAAACTTCATCCGCCATCATGAACTCCAAAAAGCCTCCTGATCCCGACCCCCCTGATGAATTTTTTGATCTTCCTCCTGTCTTGACCGTCTCCCTACCCCATGACACCCAAATAATCACGCAAGACCCCAAAACAGAAACGGAGACTTCAAATCGGAAGAGAGTCGCTGTGTCCCCTCCTGCTACTCCAAAGATTCCACCCAAGGTACCGAAAAACATTATTGGCAGACTAACTTATACAGCCAGAGATAACGCGCCATATATTGTCCATGTTTCCCTTAAGGATGGTCAGACTTCAGGCACTGTGCTACAACCGGTCAAGTTTGGTATGTTTTTGACTAAAAATAACATTAATAACGTACGCCTCGATGGGGTCAAACGCATTGGTAGAAATAAATTATCAGTTGAGTTCAAATCGCATCAGGATGCAAATAGTTTTCTAATGAGTAATTTACTAATCCACACTAATATTATAAATGCGAAAGTAACTCTGTCTGTCTGTCGGTCTGTCTGTCTGTCTCGCTTTCCTGCTAAAACTACTGAACCGATTTAAATGAAATTTGATACACAGATAGTTTAGAGCCTGAGAAAGGACATAGGCTACTTTTTATCCCGGTAGTATGTTCCCGCGGGATAATTTCCGACCTCCACGCGGGCGAAGCCGCTTGCAAAAGCTAGTAAGTAATATTATAAATGCAAAAGTAACTCTGTCTGTCTGTCTCACTTTCCTGCTAAAACTTCTGAACCGACTTAAATGACATTTGGTACACAGATAGTTTAGAGCCTGAAAAAGGACATAGGCTACTTTTGTCTCTTTCTAACCCCCCACTTCCCTAAAATGGGAGGTGGAACGCGCTAATCTCAGGAACTATTGGTTCGAATTGAAAAAATATTTTTGAGTAGGGTAGCCTATTTATTGAGGAAGGCTATAGGCTATAACATCACGCTACGAACAAAAGGACCGGAGTAGCAACAAAAAATGGACGAAAACGGGCAGGCTGCGATGCGACGGGAAGGGTCAGGGGAGCAAATATTTAACGTGGACGAAGTCGCGGGCAGAAGCTAGTTCAACATAATTATATTGCTTTCATCCCTCAGTTCAATATTACTCGAATGGGTCTTGTTAGGGGTATCCCTACTGAATGGTTGGAAAATGAAATTATCGAAAACATAAAGGTTCCTGAAGGTTGTGGTGCTATCATGAAGGCTAGGAGGATGAGCCGGAAGGTTACCTCTTCTGGTATAGCTGAATGGAAGCCGACGCAGACAGTCGTACTTACTTTTGATGGGCAAGTTCTTCCTAAAAGGGTATTTTGTTTTTACTCAGCTCTTACAGTTGAGAAATACACATACCCAACAATCCAATGTTACCATTGTTGTCGGTTTGGGCATACTCGGACTTTGTGTACATCAAAACCACGTTGTTTCAAATGTGGTGGTGACCATCCAGGTGATGGATGTGGAACCACCCCTGAGTTAGGTTTCTGCATTTCCTGTACTGGTAACCATTTTGCAAATTACAATGCTTGTCCTGAATTGGGCCGACAGAAGAGCATCAAAGCTCTGATGGCCGAAAAATCATTTTCATATGCAGAGGCAAGTCGGGTTTTCCCTCCTGTTTCCAGATCATATGCCGATGTCTCAAAATTCTCCCCTCGTAACAAGGTTACAATTAATAAGTCCCAATCCCAGTCCTCAAGCCCAATCCCTGCCACCCAAAGATCATACCGTAAAACGGTCTTCCCTAACCCTAAGCCCCGTGCCCCCCCTTCTCCAGGTTATAATAAGCAAGCTCATCAAGCACTCACTAGAGATTATTCATTTTCCCCCTCCAATAATGGCTGCGCCTTCCCAGCGGAAGCCGCCGATCCAATAACTTTCACACAAACAGACAGCTCGAAAAACATTTTAGAATTAATTACAAACATGTTAATGACCGTTCTGATAAACCCTACTCAATCATTACCTGACCACGTTGCCTTAAAATTGACCTCAATCCTAAATTACATTCACAATGTTCCATCCCCTGACATTCCTGCAATGGAACGCGAGGAGTATTACTCCCAGGAAGCCTGATCTTTCCTTTTTAATAAACAAATATAAACCATCAATATGCGGCATAGCTGAGACATGGCTATTACCTGAAAGTAATTTTAGGATGCCGTGTTTTAGCTGTGTTCGTAATGACAGACCTGATGGATATGGGGGATGTGCTTTGCTTATCAATAGCAAAGTATCATTTTCCCCGATTCCTCTACCCTTCGTCGGTGACAACATAAATGTTGTTGCTGTTAAGGCTGAGGGTATAAATATTTTCTCTTTTTATATTGCTCACCCACAACTCGAATATCTTTCGGCGATTAGAAATATGTTATGCAGTGTTAGTGGTCCAATTCTTGTTATGGGTGATTTTAACTGTCATCACTATCGTTGGGGATCAAATTCTTGTGATAACTTTGGCATTGGCTTGCTGGATATATTGGACGATCTGGATCTCTGTGTCATTAACGACGGCAGTGGCACACGCAGGTCTGCTCCTGGGCAGAGTAATAGTTGTGTTGACCTGACATTCTGTTCGCCCAATATGTCTAGCCTCCTCATTTGGCGTCGCTTGGATATGACCTATGGAAGTGACCACTATCCCATCATGATCGAATTCCCTTCAAAACATGTTCCTACAATAGTCTCCCCTCCCCTTTTAAAATACCGACTTAACTCCGGTGATTGGGATTTATATTCCAAAATTTTGGACCTAAGAGTATCTTCCCTCCCAAAAGTCAACGAGGATAATGCCCAGGAATGTTTCTCTTCTTTTTCCTCAACTGTTTCTGCTACAGCAGATGACTGTTTCCCTTCCAAAAAACCCCAGTCCGACAAAATTCCTTCTCCGCCATGGTGGGATAAGGAATGCACTGACATTGTCAGGGCCAGGAATGAGGCTGAAGAGACTGTAAACTGTGATATGAACCTGGATAACTTCATCACTTTCAAGCGAATATTAGCCAAGTCTAGGAAATTACTTAAGAAAAAAAAACGACTGGGTTGGTCAAGGTTTTGCTCTTCGTTGAGTCCATCTACTCCAATTTCCGTGGTATGGTGGAAAATAAAACTTTTTAGAAATAGTTTAGCTCCTACCTCTTCGAAAATCCTCTCAGAAGAACTGGGATACCAGTTTTTCTCCAAAATCGCTCCAGCATATGTTCCGGGTGTAGAGGACAATTGTGTTAGCATTGGTGATATAGGCAATACTAGTGACCCATTGAACACACCATTTAGCTTGGAAGAGTTAAAAAATGTACTATCCCATGTTAAAGACTCTGCCCCAGGGGTGGATGGATTCCCCTACTCTTTTATTGTCAAAGCCGGACCAAAAACCCTCCAATATTACTTGGACTTGGCTAATTTTTGCTTTACTTCCGGATATCAGAATGGAAGGTTCAAGTTGTCATCCCGTTATTAAAACCTGGCAAAGATCCTAACGATCATTGCTCATATAGACCTATCGCTTTATCGTCCATACTCATCAAACTACTGGAGCATTTAATTAAAAACCGTTTAGAGTGGTTGGTGGAGAGTGGAAGGCTGCTTCCGGCAACCCAGTTCGGCTTCAGGAAAGGTCTGGGCACAGCTGATAGTGTTGGTATCCTCACGTCAGCGGTCCGGCTGGCCCTCAGCAAGAATGAGTCTGTGGTGGCAGTTTTCCTGGACATATCAGCTGCATATGATTCAGTCCTCCTCCCTGTTCTCAGGCAAAAGCTACACGAGCTGAAAATCCCGGCTAGGATTTGTCGTATCATTGGTATCATCTTTGCCAATCGCGTCATTCAATTAAGAATCCCCGGGGTTGACCCTGAACAAAGAACAGTATGGAGAGGTTTACCTCAAGGTTCTGTTTTGAGTCCCCTATTATATAATATATATACAGCAAATTTGGCCTCATCCCTAAATTATGACTGCAAAATCCTTCAGTATGCTGACGATATTGCTTTACTGGTCACTGGCGATTCCATCCAGGATGCCGCTCTATCAATGAATGTCTCTTTCTCCTCATTAAACCAATGGCTCCTTGATCACGGGTTATCTCTAAGTGCTCCCAAGAGTTCAGCTGTCATTTTTACCCGCAAGCGTTCCGTTCCCCAAGTAGATATAAATATCGATGGGCAAATCATTCCAGTTAAGGATAGTGCTAGGTTTCTGGGAGTAACACTGGACTCGAGATTGTCTGGGGTTGATCACATAAATAACACGGTCAAAAAATGTGAACGCTCTGTGTCGATCCTTAAGGCCTTAGCCGGGGTGTGGTGGGGAGCTCACCCCTACACCCTCAAACTGGTCTATAATGCGCTGACCAGGAGTGCTCTGGACTATTGTTGCTTTCTCATAGAGCCCTGCAACAAAGAAGCGCTCAAGAGACTGGACAGCATTCAGGCCAAATGCCTAAGAATGATTATTGGTGCCATGAGATCCTCTCCCATAAATGCGCTTCAAAATGAATGTGCAGAACCTCCCCTTTTCCTAAGAAAACGATCTGCCAAATACTGTCTGTATTTGGCAGATCGTTTCCTCTCCAAGGTATTTTCTCTTTCATCCCATCCCTTACTTCCAATTTTAGAGCAAATTGACCTTTCCTTCAATAACACTCCCTATTGGAAAAATAAAACAGTCCCACTATTGATAAATAGGTACAGAGAGCTTAAAAACCTCTCCTCGCCTGTTTGTCAATACCCAATCCTGCCCGTCTTTTCCGCTGCATATGAAACGATCAATTTCGAACCAAAGGCCGTTTTGGGACTGGGAATCTCGAAGAATTCTCAAAACGCAAGACGTGACTTTGAGTTAGCCATCAAACGTTATTGGGAAGGATGGAATTTTTTCTTTACGGATGCATCAAAATTATCACCAAAAGAATGTACAGGAGTAGCTGTATACTTTCAAAATTCCAAAATACTCCTACTCTTTCAATGTCCACCAGAAACATCAGTTTTTACAGGGGAGTGTATTGGCATTTTAGAAGCCATACACTATATCAAGTCACACCAAATTACAAAAGCAGTTATTTTCTCAGATTCCCGCAGTAGTATTCAGGCCCTAAAACAGAATCAACTTCGTAGTAAAACCCATAGTAAAATCATTTTATATATTAAGAGCTTGTTATTTGACTGTTCCCAAAACGGCTTAGATATCGAGATAGCCTGGATACCTGGTCATTCAGGGATTGTTGGCAACGAGTGCGCTGATTCGTTAGCAAAGTATGCCACATCAAATCCGGTTGATCGAAAGCACTAAGTAGCCCATAACTACGATTTGCGAAATGGTGCCAAACCCAAACTGTTCGACTCATGGACCAAAAAGTGGAATGAGTCCTCAAAAGTCAAGGGTATCTACTATTCATCCATACAGCCTGACATCCAGCCGAAGCCTTGGTTTTTTAAGTACCCAAAATTGGCCAAAAGAACTGTTTCCTCGCTTTGCAGATTGCGACTTGGACATTGTTGTAGCCCAGTGTTTCTGAAAAAGATCCATGTTAAAGATAGTTCCCTCTGTGAATGCGGTCTTGCAGACGGTACTTTGGACCATATATTTTTCTCCTGCTCCTTGAATACCAAATCCTTCGACCTCTATGAAGAAATTTCCAAGTGTAACATTCCTCTCCCAACTAACTTTCATTCCCTTCTATTTCACTTCTCCCCCAAAATTATTGAAATTTTAACAACTTTTTTAAACGACAATAATCTAAAATTTTAAATACGACTAACTTCACGACTAACAGAATCTGTAAACTTACCACAAAGTACAAAGTCGACAGTTTGCGCCAGTTTGCGCTACGCTACCGTCTAAACGTGACTCTGGCAGAATAGTCGACATCGGCTCAATTGCCAAAAGCGAAAAAAAAAAAAAAAGTTTTAGCGCTAAAATCCGGCTGAATACTTTTTCCTAATATTCGGCTATTCGGTCAGGGGGCTCGCCGAATATTAGGTATTCGGTATACTGCCGAATATCAGCTATTCGTTGTAAGCCTAATAATAATGAACTCCTAAAATGTTAGACACTAATAAACATGTAAACATGCATACACGTCCATGCATGCAGCAAGCATGCAGCATGCAGCAGGCATGTATTTTGTCACGGCTCCGGCGGTCCCACGCGAGTTTATCGTCGCAGATGTGTTTAATGCTCACCACCACAGCTTCGGCTCGCTGGCCGGCTTCGCCAGCCAGCCTCACATGCGGTGGCGAGTGTTAAAACCACCTGCTCCTCAGCTCGCGGGCCGCCTCGCCTTTCCGACCTACGCGGTTTTAAATAACACTCTAGGTGAAGGGCAGACAAGACTACGTGGAGTCGGTTTTGCAGCGATTCGTTTATGTCACTAACTTTTATAGCACAATATATTGAATTTTTAAGATAATAGATTAACTTTAATTTAGGGTTAAAAATAGAATTTTAAAAAGTATGACTAAATACTATTATGCTTATAGACATCATACCTAGTAAAATGATGCAAATTAAAATTATGCCTAAACAAATTAGCCTTCAAGATCATTATGCCAACATAAACTGTAAGACAAAAATGTATAGCAAAGTATTATATGGCATAACAAATTGTGCCAAAATAGGTATGCCAAAGTATATTAGAAAAAAGAACATTATGCGAAAAGAAGGGATCACCACAGAAAGAGACGAAAATTGTCTTTGTTTTTACTATTGATATGAACATAAACTTAGAACCAGCTTTTGCCCGCGACATCGCGAGGAGAACACAAAGTGACGTTATGGGTGATGTTCTTCAGAAACGTCAGATGTATGAACGTAAACGAGGCAAGTGGAGAATATAAGGATCGCAGGAGGTTGTCTAGGAAGAAGGTGTGAGTATGTATAGACTATTTTTTTATAAGAATATATTCTCACCTGATCGATGATCATGACGATGCCTTAAAACAGGTTTCATTAAACTTACTGGAGGCTCCGTTACTATCAAGTCATAATTATCTATATAGTCTCGTGTTGTTTCAGATCTTTTCTGGATATTTTGTAATTCTTTTCTATCTTTTCTCATCTTGTGTTCATATTTCCTGTGGTCCACGTCTGTTGACAGTGAGGATACTTGGTGTTGGACGGCTGGAAGTAATAAGGCGGTTGATTCTGTAAGAACCTCATCGTGAAAGACTTGAAGTGAGCTGTCATTAATAGAATTGACAGCTTAATTCAATCTGACAACACCAACGTTTTTGCGGTGAGATTTATCAAAATAGAAGGATAGTAGGAATGACTTTTCATTCCTTGCGTTATATGTTGTTGAGTACACACATTTTTCTACCATATGACGCAATGTATTAGCAATATTCTTCAAAAATTATTCAGATTTTATTTTATAGCGTGTCACACAACAAGCGACAAGGGGCAAGGAGCTTTGATAATACGTTTCAGCCCTCGTCTGGCTCTGGGAAGTGTCATCCCTAATATTTTTTTCTAATTTCACTACACCATTGTTAAGCAGTACACAGAACACGCGTTCTTTAAACATTTTCAATGATATAGTACAAATATTTTCCGAGCAAAATTGCTGTATGACATGCGGTGGGACAGAAATCAAGAATATATAAATAAGGGACTAGCTGTACCCAGCCACGCTTCGCTGTGGCACGCCATTACTATTGCGGTTGTCAGCGAGTGTTTGCCTCACCTCCGGCAGATGGCGCGGTCACTGGTACACAGCTAATCGTTAAAAAAACTGTTTTTTCGCGGTCGCGGATATGTGACTGATACAAAAAATAAATAAAAACAATCCAAAAAACCTTAAAATTTCAGCTCGATCGGTGCAGAACTTTTTGAGTTTTTGAAGCGTACACAAACCAACATAACATTTATATATATAAGGTGTATCTATTCATACACGAAATATTTTAAGAGGTACACCTGTATGTGGTAAAGAAGCTATAGAAGCAAAAAGAATTTTTTTATCTAAGCGTTTTTGAATTTTTGTAATTATTATCATTTGAAAGCTGCTTGAGACGTTGTTCACTGCCAGACTAGACCCCTACAATACGTTTTCAATAGCGCAGTGGAAGTGTGATAACCGTGGGGCTCTAGAGACAAGAGTGGCTAGCGAAACTAGTCCGCCGTACGCGGAGCAGACAATATAATTCAAATAACTCGCCTACAATACAACAAAGGAACTTACCTGTTGGTTGAAGGACACTGCTCTGGTGCCTACCTGGAGTTATGTATGTAAGTGAGTGTATATGTATCGTGTTGTGACGTTATGAGTATTCTCCAGGTTACAATCCGCTGCAATAAGGCTGGAGGCAATCACAGCATGCGGTCTTCAAATCACTCGATCCCAATAGCGTCACTTCCACTTAACCTTCAAAGTTCTTCAATGTCAAGAAACTAAACTAAACCCGTGTTATGTCTTCAAATTGGGGTTAGTTACAATCAATACAATTGGGTCATGACAGATTGTCCACAAAACGACCGATTCTCAGGGATTACTTTACAAAGGGGTCGCACGCGCAATTGGACCGACCATCCCTTTCAAGAATTTCAGTTTTAACAAATGTAACCCGGATTATTACGTCAAATGGGGTTGTTTAACAATCAAAGCAATTGGATCACGACTAATTGTCACAAACGGATCAATTTAAAAGGATTAATTTCAACAAACGCGTCGCGGGGGTCCCAAAACGCGACGGACCTTTTCAAGCGCCAAATCAAGAAGAAGTGTCAAGTGTCAAAATCAAACTGACAAGTCAGATGTCACTCTGTTACTCGTTTAGAAACGTAGGCGCATAGAGTAACTAATCGAACAGGACGCAACAGACGTTTTGCATAAAACCTTTACTCCAAATTCTATGAATGGCCCATCTGACGCTGCGAGTGCGGCGACCGGACGGCACGAGCATGGCCGCGGTGTCTCGGGCCGTAAAAAATAAGAAGGAGCCAGTATTTCTTATGTGCGTCAAATAATTTATAAATATTACATTTTAGCTTCTTTACCACCTACAGGTGTACCTCTTAAAATATTTCGTGTATGAATAGATACACCTTATATAGATTGTTTGGCTACAGATCCCTAAAAAGAACTTCTTACCAAAAAATATCGCTAATCCCAAGCAGCTTCTAATCATCATGTGCAGTATTGATTTCATTACTTAAGTAAAAATAAAAAATAAAAACTAAACTACTAAAGATAAAATGCAATAAATATTTTTCAAACAAAGACTTATTTCCGACATTTTCATAGTCTATTTTAGCGTGAAAACACAAACTCGAATCTTTTTTTCAAATATTAAAATCAAACCACCAGTTCAATACAATCAGATATTAAAAAATATTAAATTCATTCAAGCATTTTTATATAAACATTCACTTGCATAGTTACATAAGTAATACATGCGTTTTGAGATACTGAATTGTGTTTTATTTAGTTTAAACGCTTTCATGATTTAGCTCTGGTGCCTGATACCAAAAAAAAAAAAAAAAATGCTGTTCCATACATTTTAATCGCGTGACTAGGACACAGCAATTTTTCTGGCGAAATTTGATCGCAGTGGGATACAGAATGTAGGGGTCTACTAGGACCGATGCCTGCCGGGGTCGCGAGATTGTTCGAAAGAGATACCGTGACCCTGGCACATGGGCAACTGATGGAACACGGGTGGGTTTTAGTCAGTAAAAGTCTGACACGCCCTCCCGCTCCGTCCAGAGCGGGAGAAGTCATTTGATGATTTCCCAAAAGTGGGATACAGAATCATGTACTGAATCCATGCTAACAAGCTGTGTTCCAATTTCCATACCACCAGGTATATCATCATCATTTCAGTCTAAAGACGTCCACTGCTGGACATAGGCCTCGCCCAATTTAGGGGAGTTTACAATAATCCACGCCACGCTTGGAATTTGGCGATGGTAGTAATGTGGTCAAATGTATAGAGAACGCTGCTGCCCATTCTCTAGTAAGTCCCTTAGTCGTAGAAGAAATGGGATGGTACTAGTCTTTACGTCCAGCACTATACGGAGTCTCCGGGTTGCTACTGAGAAATTCGTAGTGTAACATTCAATAACGCTTTGCCTGACCAGAGAATTTAACCCAGGTACTTTAAAGTTCAGTGTCAGGCGTTTGATTCCATTAAACGATTGTAATAAGCAATGTTATCAGGAAAATTATGCCCGTATACTTAATAGTAGTAATGTAGTAATTCTTATACAAACGTGGAATGGTAACTGTACAAAGTTTATTTAAATAGAGTTAAAAGAATAGATATCAGAGTATGCATCCTTGAAGTATCCTCCAGGGAATAACACTAGGTACATTTCTTTTTAGATGTTTTTCTTTGTGATTTGGTCTAAAATCATCAAACATCTACGACTACAATACCGTTATGGTACGGAATTGTATGTTGTTGTTGTTTTTAGAATATATATATGGATTACAACCTTCTTGGTATGTTATCTTAGTTGTCTATTTTTGATTTTGTTTCAAGTGATTTTGTCAGTTGTCTTCCCTTCACCGCATTGTATAGAATATTCCTACTTGCTTATTAGATTTATATTGCCATTACTTGGTTTTATTGCACCACACCTCATATAATCCCATACAGTCCATTCCTATCGTCATATTATAGAACAGAATTATTATTAATATGTACGCCGCCGTGTGAATTACAGACGGATATATGTACAAATCATAAACTAAGTGACACAATATGTGGCCTGATCACTGAAAGGGATCTTTTGAAGACCACATTTGGAAGGATTTAAAGGGGGAGGGAGACATATATGCCGGATCTATTTAGTATATGACAAAGTCACGTTTCGTGTCAGTCTATATAAACGCTTAGATCTTATAAACTACGCATTGTACTTTATGTGGTTACCACAATCATTTAGAACATTATTTTATTCTGGAAGATTTAGATGTCAAGATACAAGAAGAAGATAAGTGAAGAGTGAATGTGAGTCTGTGTGTGGGTAACTAAAAGTGTGTGTGATAAGTGTGAAGGAAGCATGTGTAACAAACTTTAACGGCATTTTATTTACAAACGCTTGGTTTAAACTTAATCATTATGTTTTGAAATGTTAACATTATCAATATTAAAATGGTATCGAATTATTTCTTAGCTACCTACGTTTTCACATGAACTTTGTGTTTACAAACTTTCTTTTTATTTCGAATATTAGTGAAGAAGTATATAAATGTAGATTGTCATATTTTCTTATTATCTTTTTTTATTTTATTATTATAATCGCTTTGGAAAGTGATGTTAAACACTATGACGAGTGTTGTCTTTATAATTTTAACAATATGTGAGTATGTCATTGTATATATTAGTTCCGTGTGTTGCCGGACATAACGAAAACCACCAACCCATTTCATCTCGTGGCTGTCGTACGAGGCGACTATGGGACTTACTAGAGAATGGGCAGCAGCGTTCTCTATGCATTTTACCACCATACTGCGATCGCCAACCCGCCTGCCAAGCGTGGCGATTATGGCAAACCCACCCAAATGGGGGAGGCATATGTCCAGCATTGTACGAGCTACGATGTACATGCAAATTTTCAGTTTATTTAAACAAAAATTAAGTATACATTATCAACATAACAAGATAATTTTAGTACAAATCGGTTGTCTACTCATTCAACATAACATTTTCACTGTTAGAAGTTACGCTCCAACAACCTCTGGACGTCTTCTGGCTGAACAGATGATGATGAAAGAGTTGAATATGAATTTGGTTGATGTTTATCTATATATTAATACGTGAAGCGAAAACTTTGGATCCCTTTTTACGAAAATTGGGCTGACCGAGGAGAATGAAATTTCGCACACTTATAGTTTATACAGAGGAGAAGTGACAAATGCTAATATTTTTTTAAAGTTATGCGTAAAAATACTATATTTTCAATAAATAACACGTTACACACACTGCTATTCATTACCGTGTATTTAATACACACATGCATAGATATTCTTTTGTTTATGGTCCAAATCTGTGGTCCAATCGAAAACATCTGTCTTTAATATTTTGTGTCTATAGTCTTACTGAATGTCAAGTATAACTATAGGTAATAAATTAATTTTATAGATATATAACCTATTTCATTTTTAAAATCTATGATCATATCGAGAATATTTGACTTTAATACATATTATTTGTCTATAGTGTTACTGAATGTCAAATATAACCATATTATTTTTTTATATTTATTAGTATATATATTTTTTCATTTAATAATGTATTTCTATTCAAATGAAGTACGGTCGAACTTCGACCAATGGGCGATCACTAGTAACATTAATTACTTTATTTCTGTTCGATAAACACACGTCACACGTTTACACGTCAATCATATTTTTAAAATGATCTAATTTTAAAAATATGATTGACGTGTAAAAGTGCCCACCTCATCTGGGGTCGGCGTTTCCTGATTACTCTGAGAATAAAAATTCGAAAAATACTCAGACGTCACAGTCTCTTTTAAACTACAGACATAATGTTGGTCTTGGTAAGACCATGTAAAATGGTGACCTGTAATACAAGACCCATGTTTTTCCAAGACCTATGTCAGGCACCGCCTTTCACAATGTGAATTATTATATTTCAAAACTTTTAAGTGCTAGAAAATCACTGTGAGATAAAATAAATAAACTACTAGTGTTCTCGTGTTATTTATTATTCAATATGTCGATTGTATTTTAAATAGTATTTCATTTTTTTTTTTATTTGGGTTGGTAGTAAACCTGTAAAAAGTTCTGAATACTTAAACGAATTTTTGCCCGGCGATTCCTAAAAAGTTAACTTTTTAGGTCACCAGCCGGGACTCATTATACTTAAAAACTAAAGCGAAAGTCCTAAGGGCAACCCCAAGGGGGGGACCGAACCTCGACTTAGGCAATCACTGTTGGGGGCAGCAAGGGACAGGCTGGATCTGGGTTAAAACTTTTCCTCTCAACTCTAGCGCCTTATATCTAATCTCTTTACCACCCCACACACTCACATTTCTGACGAGTAATGTCATTGTTATTTAAATTTGACAATTAATTTGTAATTGTTAAGTAAAGGTTAACCGATGTTTCCAAAATGGCATTTGGCACACAACATTTAAATACGTACAGGTCTCTCACACTAAATCTTTCTTATTTCAGCTACCCTCGACCATCTAACACCAGCATCAACAGAAGAAATAGAGCCAATAGAACTAAGAATAAAACATCTTAAACGTCAAATATTAGAAGACATCGAAGGGCTAGGGAAGGTACCAGACGAATCTGATCACTACAATGGCATGTATGATTACGTAGACAATTCTAATAAACCAATAACTCCTATAAGTGAAGACGATGAAAGAAAACTGCATGACAGATATAAACAGCCAGAGTTAAAATCTACAATAACACCGAAGTTTGTAGCTTCACCAGAGAAGGTAGAGAAGGAAATAGGCCATTTACGGTCGAAGAAACAAAAGAAAAAGAAGAACGTAGAAACTTTTTACAGAAGAAGTTTCGATTTCAATGCTAATGAAAGAGATAGACCTCAGAAATGGACGCATTGCTTGGAATTGATCGCGCCGTTTTTAAATGGATATCTGAGTAACGTTACGGAGACCAAAAAGGTTTTTGTTACGGATCATAAAGTAAAGAGGTTGGTTCAAGTTTAATAATTTTAGGGTTGTAGGAGGAAGACAGGTAATAAAAACATATATATCTTTATATATATAATTCTACTGTACGTGTGTATGTCACTGAACTCCTCCTAAACGGCTAGACCGATTTGAATGAATTTTTTGTATCGTTTGGGTGGCACCCTGGATGGTTTAGGTTCACTATTGGACCCAGCAGGTGGCGCTGTTATCGAGTTCTAGGAAACAAGACAACGTCTGTACGGTCAGCTAGTATGTACATATTTCAGGCTACAATGCCCTATAGACATATACCTTACACATTTACCTTAAGTCTTAAACAAAACTTGTGTTAATAATTGTACCTTTTTATGTTCGTATTTGCATCTGGTTAAATTATAACAGCCGCACGGATCATTCGATCAGGTTAAGCTACGCTTACCGCGGTTGGTACGTGGATGGGTGACCATCTTCACATACCAAGACCCTTCCGTGCCTCGGAAAGCACGTTAAGCCGCTGGTCCCGGCTGTCTTTTGTGGATATTTGACAGTCGTTACAGGTCGTCAGAAGCCCGAAAGTCTGACAACCAGTCTTACCAAGGGGTATCGTATTACCCAGTAACTAGGTTGTCGAGGTCAGATAGGCAGTCGCTCCATGTAAAGTGCTGGTATTCAGCTGCATCCGGTTAGACTGGAACCGACCACAACATATTGGGTAAAGGCTAGGCATATGATGATAATTGGCTCAGCTGTTTTGTAAATTTTCGTGGAACATTTGTGTGGCCTTAATGTGCATGTGTAACTTAAAGTGGTGACAAAATTGGATAAACTCAGATTAAAAAAAAGTTTTTTTTTTCATCTCTTTTGTATATCGATACCCAACACATGAGTAAAGTATTGCAAAATAATTTCATTAGTTAAACAGGATAAGTTTTTAACCAGTGCCAAAATTTTAACAAAAACTTAAACGAGTTATAATAACCATGCAATTTTTATTTTGATATATTTTAGTACAAAAAAGAAATAAGTTAACGAAAGATGTTGATTTTGAAACTGGTTTTTATGGTAACTTGCACGCGGCACCGGCGCCGGCGCGGCGTCGAAGGTGAATGACCGAGCGTAGCTACTAGTACCTACCATCTGTTCGATCGGTCAAAATTCTAAGTAGTTCGAAGTACTAACGCCAGAATTGGGTTACTGACCTATTCCTATTGTCGATATCATATTATGAAATATGTAAGGTGTCCACAGTTTAATGATTTAAGGTCGGATAAAAATTAAAAACAACCGGCCAAGTACAAGTCGGACTCGCACACCGAGGGTTCCGTACAAACCTGTAGGTATTACAGCTTAAAGGTATTATAGTCCCGAGTATTTGATATGAATTTCAATTTAATACCTCTACGCGTTTATGAAGAAAAGGGTAGTGATCGCTGCCAGGCTAGGCCCACATAAGGTTTTAATTATTATGTGGAAGCGTGATAATCGTGGGTCTCTAGAGACAAGAGTGACTAGCGAAACTAGTCCGCCGTACGCGGAGCAGACAATATAAGTCAAATAACTCACCTACAATACAACAAAAGAACTTACCTGTGGGTAGACGAACACCAGCTCCTTGGGGTTACCTGGAGTTATGTATGTAAGTGAGTGTATATGTATCGTGTTGTGACGTTACGAGTATTCTCCAGGTTACAATCCGCTGCAATAAGGCTGGAGGCAATCACAGCATGCGGTCTTCAAATCACTCGTTCCCAATAGCGTCACTTCAACTTAACCTTCAAAGTTCTTCAACAAGATATATCCAAAATTCAACCCGTGTTATTACGTCAAATTGGGGTTATTAACAATCAAAGCAATTGGATCACGACTAATTGTCACAAACAGATCGATTTAAAAGGATTAATTTCAACAAACGCGTCGCGGAATTCAACACGGCGACGGACCCATTTTCAGCGCAAATCAAGAAGAAGTGTCAAGTGTCAAAGTCAAACTGACAAGTCAGTTGTCATTCCGTTCGATGGCACGTTCCGAAGGCGCATAGAGTAACTACTTTAAACGGGATGAAACATCTACCCCCCCCCCCCCCCCCCGGACGGGCCTTCCCGTCCGCTAATCACTTGGCAATCCCGACAAGGTTGCGTTTTATCAGTCCACCTGACGCGCTGCCGGAGGATGTGCAAATACTCCAAGCTCCAACGCTTCCAAAAACTCTGAGCGAGCTGCTGCACCAACTGAAACCGCGATAGCCAATTTTGGCTCACATCGACAAAAGGGTGCTCCGGCAGGGCGACAAGTGGCTGTCAAATCAAAAAATGGCCCGGGGTTAGGGCCTCCAAGTCGTTCGGGTCCGAAGACAGCGGGCACAATGGACGCGAGTTCAATACAGCTTCAAAACGGCAAAATACCGTAGCTAACTCCTTAAAGGTGAGAACGGTGTCTCCCAACAATCTGCGCCAGAGTCCCTGTGCCGCTTTCACCGCGGCCTCAAAAATACCCCCCCAATGGGGGCAGTCTGGCGGATCAAACAATAACAAACAACAAACAACCAAACAACAACAACAACAATTTAACCAAATGGCCCTCCTTAGGCAACAAAAGGGGGTGACGGACCCCATAAGGAAGGCTAGAGTGCCTCAACCGTCAACAACCAAACAACAAAGGACCCGTATCGTCCAAAAAGGGGTTCAACTTAATAACGGCTCCCGACAATTTCCAAAACTCTCGCTGCAGAATGGCCAACAGCGCATTGCAACCGGCATATTTCTAAATTTAAGACTAATGATAAATGAATTTGTGGATTTTAGTAATGAAGATAACATAAATCATTATCTTAACTCAGAACCAGACTGTGTGTCATCCCCTCTTTCTCTAGTCAACGGTAAAGATCACGCAAATGATAACAGACAGAGTAATAGTTTTTTTCGTGATTAATCACTTGTATGCAATGCATCAAAACATAGCAGGATTGTTATCAAAAGCAGACTCTCTGTCTGTCTGTTTGAAGGAATTATCTGAAAAAGGCACAGAAGTCGACGTTTTATGCATAACGGAACACTTCATGATGCAGGGATACGAGAATCAATTATGCATTGATAATTATTGTTTGGCAGCATGTTTCAGTAGACAAGAAAGTAAGAGAGGTGGATCATGTATACTCGTAAGGAACGGACATCAATGGAGAGAACTGACAAGGATTGCGAAAATATCTTCCGTTGGTATATTCGAATGCTGCGCTGTAGAGCTTATTAACCACAACACTATTTTTATATGTATTTATAGGGTTCCTAACAGCAAGAATCTATCACAATTTTTCGATAAATTATTAACACTGCTTCAAACTTTAACCAAAAAATCTCAAAATATTGTTATAGCGGGAGATTTTAACATTGACATATTAAAAAGAAATAGTAATACAATAGAATTTGAAAATCTGCTATTAAATTTTAACTTAAAACTAGCACTAAATGAACCTACACGATTGAAGAGCCAAACATGTATAGACAACTTTGCTCATAACTTTAATAAGCCATGCAAGACAACAATATTAGAATTCGCATTGTCAGACCACACAGCGCAACTTTTTAAATTCCCCGTAAGCAAAACGTGCATAATAAATAAGTGGCGTATTAATAGACGGGATTATAGTGAAGAAAACTTAGATAAGTTTAAAAACAATTTAAGCAGTTTGACATTTTCTGAGGTATATTGTGCGAACGACCCCAATACTGCATATAACGCTTTTTTCAGTTTGTTTATTTTGCTTTATGACTTATGCTTCCCTTATATGGGGGTTACAGTAAACTTAAAAAAAGAAGTTAAGTGGATATCTCGAGGTATTAAAATTTGCAGTAAAAAGAAACGACAACTCCTGTGGCATTATAGGATGAAACCTAGTGCCTCAAATAAAATACGTTTAAAAAAATACAATAAATTGTATAAAAAAAATATAAATCTTACACAGCGTGCCCAAAATAATTATAAAATCTTAACATCTACCAATAAATCAAAAACGACTTGGCAAATAATAAAAAAAAGCAAACTAAACACACCAAAACCCTCAGTAGATAAGATTGAAATTAATAATGAAACCATCACAGAGCCAAAACACATAGCTGATCTTTTTAATAACTATTTTATCGACAAAATTCAACCCATAGTCAATGCTGGAACTACAGTAACGCAACATATTTTGAAAAAAAGGGACTCTATGTTTATGTCACCTAGTACACCACAAGACGTACTATTAATCATTTCAGCCCTCAAAAATACAAATAGTGTAGGCTACGATGGCATTTCGACAAAAATACTTAAAGCTGTAGCTGGCGTAGTATGTTCTCCTTTGAGTTACATAATTAATTTGAGTATCAGTGCAGGCATATTCCCAACTGCACTGAAGACATCTATCGTAAAACCACTGTTTAAACGAGACAAAAAAGAGTTGATGGTCAACTATAGACCGATATCGCTCATCCCTATAATTTCCAAAATCTTTGAAAAGTATATCCATAAACAACTCAACTCATATTTAGAACACAATAAGATCCTCTGCAGTGAACAAAAAGGTTTCAGGGAAAAAAAAACAATTAATATGGCAATTTATGATTTTTTACACACAGTGATGACTAATATGGATCAACATAAACCGGTGTGTAGTATATTCTGTGATATGACTCAGGCGTTTGACTATGTTCAGCACAATATCCTACTAAGGAAACTCGAAGCATATGGTATTAGAGGTAACATTTTAAAACTGTTTGAATCATATCTTCAAAACAGAAAGCAAATAACGGAAATCAGTAGGGTTAACGTAACGACAAAACGAGAAGAGACATATCGGTCGCAAGAACGTGATGTTTTGTACGGTGTTCCCCAGGGAAGTGTTTTAGGTCCTCCCCTGTTTACGTTATATATTAATGACTTGCCTAAGTGCACGGATCAACCTATGAGCCTCTTTGCCGACGACAGTGTAGTGACAATTGCGTGTAAAAATCGAAACAATTATAAATCTGACATTAATAATTCATTAATTGACATTATAGAATGGCAGAATAATAATAATTTAAAAATAAATTTAAATAAGACTAAAATTATGCACTTCAGTCAGCGCACCTTGACATTCATTAATAATGGAGACATAAAATATAATAGTAATAATATTGACGAAGTTGATACAACAAAATTTCTAGGACTTATTATTGACAATAAATTAAATTGGAAGGCACATATAGAGACGATCAGTAAGAAAATAAGTAGCTCAGCATATGCTCTGTATAAATTGGCAGCAGTAATTAGTATAGGTTCTTTGCTCACCGCATACTACGGCTTGGTGGAGTCAATTTTAAGATATGGCGTTATATTTTGGGGTAACTCGACGGATCGGGAATTAATATTTAAGACTCAGAAACGTTGCATTAGGTCGATGTTCAAACTTGAAACAACTCAGAGTTGCAAGCCTTATTTCCAAAAATACAAAATTTTGACATTACCTTCACTGTATATTTTAGAAAATATAATATTTTTAAGGTCTAACCCTCACCTCTTTTCTCGCATGGCAGATCGATTTCCTCGTAAAAGACGTGACAATAGCCAAATTTGCCTACAACAATATAGGACGTCACTCATGAGAAAAAGTGTCTTTTGCATGGCTCCAAAAATTTATAATAAACTACCTAAAAGCTGGAAGGAGTTAAGTGATCTACCATTCAAACGGAAAGTTATTAATTTTCTAGCAGATAAAGCTTATTATAATATAAATGAGTTTTTAGATGAGAGATTTTGATTATGATTACCTATGTTTTACCAATTCTTTGTTTTAATGTTCGCTTATTATTATGACAGTTAAAAAAATTTTTACTCGTACTTACATTTTAAATTACTGTTTAAATATTTGCATGCCATTGTTTACGGCAAACGTGATGATCTGTATTTATATCCGCTATTAACATCTCTTGCATGCTGACAATTTGTGTTGTATGTCTTGTACTCATGTTTGGGCAAATAAATGATTATCTTATCATGCGAGTTCATAATGTGACGATCAGCAATTTAACAACAACAAACAACAATTCAACAATTTATCGAGGGAGCTGAATCGACTCAACAAAAAAATCAGGGTCCTTCGTTCCAACAGCGAGCACCTTGAGCCTGGGCAAAGGACCCGACATCAAGACTGGCGATCGAGGCCAATCATCCTCGGGGTGAGTCAGCCAGTCTGGTCCCCACCATAGGGGGTGAGCAATCAAGCGGGGTGCCATGCACCCACGAGAGGCCACGGCGCCTGGGTTCAAATCTCCAGGCAGGTGCCTCCAAATCAAAGGCGTTTCAAAATTTTGAATCTGGGACACTCGGTACGCAACAAAGACCTGCAAAGAGTGGACGGACGTCTTCAACCAACACAAACAATTTGACTGTCCGTCCAGGCGTAAGAAGCCCGAATGTCCACAGTTCCACCCAAAGTATGAGCAACGTGGTTCAATAGACGCACAAGAAGCGCCGCCCCTGACAATTCTAACTTAGGGATGGTCAGTGCCATCCGGAGGGGGGCCACCTTGCTATTGGCCAAGACCAGTGACAAATTCACCTGGCCTGTTGCGCAGACGGTGCGCAGACAAACAACAGCTGCATAACCGTGCGAAGACGCATCACAAACAAGGGTAGCAGTGTAGCTCCCAGGGGGGAGGATAGCGCGGGGTAACACGACCTCGTTGACTGCAGGGAGTGCGGATACAAATTGGAGCCAATCTTCCAACAGGGTTTCCCGAATTGGCTCGTCCCAGCCAAGTCCCGCAGTCCAAAGGCGCTCAAGAAAACAATTTTGCCCAAAACAATACAAACAAAACAACAAAACAATAGACAAAAGGCAACCCTGGGCTCCCATGTCCATAATGACACGGACCACAACAGAGTCCCCCGTGGGCCCCCAGACCTGACCGATGCCGTTGGCAACAAAACCGTGTCGATCTGAGGGGTACCTTAGCGGGGCAGGCGCCAATGTTCTAACAATGCCTGGGCGGCGACCGATCGCCGCACCCAGGCCCAAATCTTTCCCAACGAGGATGGAGTTCAAATTCCTCGTACGCGCGGTGTCCCGAGCCACGCGCCATCGCTGGAAGGGCATATCCCACCGGATGCCTGAATGGCGGGGGGCGTGACTCCAACCGGGGACGTTCCGCCAATGGAGGGGGGGGGAAGGCGGTGCTGGTCTGGCCAGCGCTGCCTAGCAACAATTGCGTAATCGCCTTTACGCGGGGAGACCAAATGGCGGTCGCGCGGCTCCCGATCAACTTCCGCGGGGGGTGGAGTGCGGCGCTCAAAATTGCGGGCCTCTCCCCGGTTCTGAACCGGCGAGGCAGAAGCCCGGTGACCAACTCCATGGTACCCCCCCGTACGCGAACCTTCATCAGAGGCTGGTCTGCCAGCGTGGTTCGCGTTAGCGCACAACATGTCCAAATGGGACCCCCCACAAATTCTACAAGGGCGGGGGTTGGGGCAGTCCCGATGGAAGAGAGCCCCCAAACAAGAGAAGCACATGCGGCGTGCATTGGCAATTCGGCGGCGGGCACTCACGTGCAATTTCAAAAAAGGCCGCGCAAGTTGCCATGCCATGCCCCGTGTCCCTACAAACTCACAACCAGGACGACTCTGGGTGCCAGTAAAACGAGGCGGGGCGACCATCAACAGGCCCGCGAGCCCTAGTCCGTCCCTGGTCTCGTGGCCGGGAAGACGGCTGGCATGACTCAGTGGCAACGCCAGAGTTGTCCACAAACCGACACTCATCCTCCAAAAATTGGACGAGGTCACCAAATGGGGGGAGATGTGTGACACTATCCCCACCATACCTTTGCTCGAAATGAGCCCTCAAATCGGCAGGAAGCCGTTGCAGCACAACATGCACCAAAGGGTAAGACCATTGGTCCACCGGCAAGTCTAATCGCTTTAAAGCGTTGGTCGCTACCACCAACGGGTTCAACAGGTCAGTACGCAATGCTGACAAACTAGTAATGACCGGTAACCCCAAAATCAATTCAATATGAACGTCAGCCAAACAACGTTTATTTTGGTACCGCTGGGTGAGTAGTCCCAAAGCGGTAGGGTAGGCTGAGTCAGTCAACGACAGATGCTGTACCAAGGCTCGGGCCTCACCTTCCAGGACAGACAACAAATAGGCCAACTTTTGGGCGGGTCTGAGGCCCGAGTTTGCATCAACCAAACTTGCAAACAGGTTTTGGAAACCGTACCAGTGGTCCAAGCGACCGTCAAAGTGTGGTAGTTCCAAAGTAGGCAATCTACTCAATAGTCCGGGACCTGAAACAACTGAGGTCTCCGGCTTGACCTGGACAGGTGTCCGGCACTGCAATATTTCCATTTGTATGCCATTGCACAAACAATACAATTCAAATAAACCAAATAATTAAATAATCAAATAACAAAGTTCAAACAATCAATTACAAAATAACTACAAGCAAACAATCAAACTCCCAAACTGCCAGTCAGCAACTCAAGAAATAACAAAATATTGGTTTCAATTCAATTCAACAATAAACTTTTATTTTAATTCAAACCCAATATCAACGTTCAAAATTCTATTTCATATTCAATTCAAATATTCAAATTCTATCCAATTCCAAATGTTAAGTTCACAAACCACTGTGTCAAAGGTACAACAATAATAAACCTTTATTCCAATTCAAAACAATGGTAATACTCAAAAATGCCAATTTCAACAAAACTACCATATTGATGGTACAAAACTCAATACTTTAATGTCTTCCTGACATTCAACAGAGGTCAGACACAAACAAGTGGTTGTAACATAGCCCAATTCATTCAACTCTACTAGCATATGCAACCCGGGCCGACTATGAGTTACTCGTCTCAACAAATTTACAAATTATTTCAAATAAACTAGCAATCATAGTTAACAAATATTTACAGCGTATTACTACTTCCCTTATAGAGACTGCCAAGTAATTAGCTCACTGTAAATTACCAATTTGTTGGTTATATGTCTTATAACCGCGCTCTGAATACCAAAAATGATCGCTGCCAGGCTAGGCCCACATAAGGTTTTAATTATTATGTGGAAGCGTGATAATCGTGGGGCTCTAGAGACAAGAGTGGCTAGCGAAACTAGTCCGCCGTACGCGGAGCAGACAATATAAGTCAAATAACTCACCTACAATACAACAAAAGAACTTACCTGTGGGTAGACGAACACCAGCTCCTTGGGGTTACCTGGAGTTATGTATGTAAGTGAGTGTATATGTATCGCGTTGTGACGTTACGAGTATTCTCCAGGTTACAATCCGCTGCAATAAGGCTGGAGGCAATCACAGCATGCGGTCTTCAAATCACTCGTTCCCAATAGCGTCACTTCAACTTAACCTTCAAAGTTCTTCAACAAGATATATCCAAAATCCAACCCGTGTTATTACGTCAAATTGGGGTTATTAACAATCAAAGCAATTGGATCACGACTAATTGTCACAAACGGATCGATTTAAAAGGATTAATTTCAACAAACGCGTCGCGGAATTCAACACGGCGACGGACCCATTTTCAGCGCAAATCAAGAAGAAGTGTCAAGTGTCAAAGTCAAACTGACAAGTCAGATGTCATTCCGTTCGATGGCGCGTTCCGAAGGCGCATAGAGTAACTACTTTAAACGGGATGAAACAGGTAGTAAGTTTAAAATTATTAAAAATATTTTTATTATATGATGTAACTAAAAATTTACGGTTTTCACAATTTTTCCTTTATCTTTGCTATAAAACGCTGCTTTGTACCAAATTTCAAAATTCTAGATCGACTGGAAGTACCCTTTAATTAAGAGTTCGCGCGCCGCGTCGTAGCGTACGGATGTGCTACTGTGTACTAGAACAATGGAATCTGATATTGTGAAATGTGACAAGTGTAACATCGTTATAAACAAAGTTTTAGTATTTGTGACTAATAAAATAGACGTAATGGACGAAGAAAGTTTAGTGAGAATATGTGGAAGTGCTTTCTCTGCAAAGGAAATACAGGAGGCGAAGAAACTTCTTTTCAATTCTTAGCCTAAATCACTGCGTATGAAAACTCGTAAACGCGAGGGTAACTCTGCGGGACCTGCAAGACATGTTAACATTACTGAAGAACACCGATCCTGAAATTATCCCTATATTCGTGGCCTGTGATCTGCACAAACTACCTCCCATTACGTTTGATCACGTAGATGTAACGCGGCTTTTAAAAGACCTACTACTGTTGCGTACCTAAAGAACATGCAAGAGGAGTATGTATCATTGGAGACTTTCAACTCGTTAAAAAGTGAAGTGGAAAACTTGAAACAGGCACAGTAAGACAAAGTTACATGTACACTTACATAAAATCAATATGAAGACTCAGAGAGACTATAATGCCTTTAAAATTTTCGTACCGAAGCACTGTTTGAGCATGTTTATGAACGCGAATTTTTGGCCCGATGGCATCCTGTATCGACGTTTTGTAGAATTTAGTCGTGAAAACGCCGGGAAGGTCCCCAATAAAATCTGCTTTGAAAATGTGTTGCATTGCAACCAATCGTTTAATAATGGATAATAACAATACTAGTTGTACTTTCACTCCATTTAATTGTAAAAATGTTAAGAGGTCAATTGAAGATGTTAGGCGACTTATGCTGGTGTCAGATATAGTTGCTCTACAAGAAACATGGCTACTACCATATGACTTACCATGGCTCAGCAGTATCAATCCTGACTTTGGCTACACTGGAACTTCCGCAGTAGACACAACTGCAGGATTACTACGTGGCAGACCTCATGGAGGAACGGCAATATTGTGGCGTAAAAGTTCGTTCCCGTCAGTTACGGTAATTGAATGTAACAACCCTAGGATATGTGCAATCAAAATAGTGCCTAGTGATCGTCCCATATTGTGTGTATCGGTTTTCATGCCGACAGACTGTCCGGAAAATATGACAGAGTTAACCCAGTGCATGGGCGCTATACATGCTATAATTGAAGAATGTGGTATAAACTGTGTTTATGTTCTTGGGGACTTCAATGCACACCCTAATGAGAACTTCTACAATGAGTTACTAAATTTTTGTAACGATCTGGACTGGGTTTGTGCCGATATTGTAAAATGTGGGGTGGACTCCGATACGCACACCTTTGTAAGTGAAGCGCATGGTTGAAAGCGCTGGTTAGACCACATAGTTGTTACTAGTGCAGCGTGGCCCTCTGTAACAGACATATGGGTTGATTATGATGTGTACTGGTCTGACCACTATCCTGTGTCCGTTAAGTGTAATTTTAGTATATTTAAATATAAAAACGTGACGCCAGTAGTACTTAAAAGTAAAGTGACCTGGGGTGAAAGGATACCCGAACAAATCGGTATGTATACAAACCTTTGCAATAAATTGTTAAGACAAATTGACTTTCCATTAGAATTGAGTGAATGCTGTGATAAGCGGTGTAGTAATCTGGAGCATAGACTTATCTTAGACCACTTGTATGCTGATATTGTCTCAGCGCTTAGTAAGGCTTCAGAGTCTAGCTATGGGTTGAGAACTAGTGGTAGGAAGAAACAAGTTATGGGGTGGAATAAGTATGTTGGCGAAGCTCATGGGGTGGCCAGGCTTGATTTTCAGAACTGGTTACTGTTTGGTAAACCTAAGACAGGTTACATTTATGAAGCCATGTGTCAGAGCAGAAAATGTTTTAAAGCAAAGCTAAAGTGGTGCCAGCAACATCAGGAACAGATAAAGATGGATCGGCTAGCGACACTGCATTCCAAAAATAGGTTTCGGGAATTTTGGAAACATACCAATAAACTGAACATCAGGTCTGGCGTTCCTTTGAGTGTCGAGGGTGTCACCGACCCAAAGATGATTGCTAACGTGTTCAAGGATCACTTCACCGTGGAATCGCCTTTAGGCGCTTCCGAGTGGATGCTGGACGCTGAGCCCGTGTGTGAAACCATCAAATTAAAAGTGAGTGCTAAGGACATTAGAAAGATTTTGAAAAATATGAAAGGTGGGAAATCGCCTGGACATGATGGGCTCAGCGTCGAACATCTGCAAAATGCAGGGCCGCACACCTCTATACTTTTATCGATTTTCTTTAATGTATGCATTGTGCACTCTTACCTACCTAATGAACTAACCAAAACAATAGTTACTCCCATAATAAAAAACAAGACAGGAGACAGTTCGGTCAAGACAAACTATAGACCAATATCACTAGCCACGGTTATTGCAAAGGTTTTAGACAGTGTGCTTGAGGCTCAGCTGACAGAGTTTATACACCTACATGATGCTCAGTTCGGTTTTCGCGCTGGACTTTCAACAGAGAGTGATACTGAGCCTTAAGCACACTGTAGAGTATTACACGAGTAGGAAAACGCCCATTTATGCTTGTTACCTAGACCTATCCAAAGCGTTTGACCTTGTAAATTATGATAAACTCTGGGACAAGCTTAAGGAAACCAATTTACCTGATGAGACAATTGCTATCCTAAAGTTTTGGTATCAGAGTCAGGTCAATTATGTAAAGTGGGCTGGCACTTTATCAGATCCATATACACTACAGTGTGGAGTAAGACAGGGTGGACTGTCATCCCCAGTGTTGTTCAATCTATATGTAAATGCGCTAATCGTTGAGCTCAGCAGCATGCATGTTGGCTGCAACATAGACAATATTTGTGTTAATAATCTAAGTTATGCAGACGACATGGTCCTGCTGAGTTCAACGATTGGGGGACTTAGGAAATTAGTAAATGTCTGTGAGTCGTACGCGGCTAGTCATGGCCTTAAATATAATGTCACAAAAAGTGAGCTCATGGTATTTAAAGCAGGAACCAAGTCACCTGATCAGGTTCCTCCCGTTACTTTGAACGGAAAACCCATGAAACTGGTCACCTGTTTTAAATACCTTGGGCACATAGTCACTGATATCCTACGAGACGATGAGGACATGGACAGGGAGCGTAGGGCGCTGTCGATCAGGGCGAACATGATAGCCCACAGGTTTAAACGTTGTAACGCTCAAGTCAAAATAACACTGTTCAGAGCGCATTGTACATCTCTATACACGTGCTGCCTGTGGGCTTCTTATACGGAACGATCATTCAGCGCCCTGCGCGTCCAATATAACAATGCGTTCAGGGCGTTGTTGGGGCTGACGCGCTGGTGCAGTGCGTCGGGTATGTTCGCGGACGCACACGTTGACGGCTTCCACGCCATGCTCCGCAAGCGATGCGCCGCGGCGCTCTGCAGGTTGCGCGCCAGCACCAACAGCATCCTGGCTGTTATTGCGGATAGGCTGGACACGCGTTACGTCCACCACTGGGTTAGTACCCATATTAGGAAATAAGTTGTTTTAATGTTAATTTTTAATTAAGTCAGTACTAACACTAGTTTCATAAGTTTTACTGTACTAACATTCTATGGATTTCTTTGAAGTCTGAATTAAAAAGTTTTTATTTTATTTTATTTTTTTTATTATTTATTTACGTTTTGATACCCTTGCGAATTTCGAAAATTTGTGGAAATTTGCGCATAAACGGCTATATCTTTTGATTGTGTTCGCTTAGAAGTTTGATTTTTTCGGGACAGTAGAGTTGAGTATTTGATATAAATTTCAGCTTGATAGCTCCACGCGTTCCTGAGAAAAAGTCTGTCTTGACAGACGGACAGACGGATGGACTAAAAAGTGATCCTATAAGGGTTCCACTTTTTCCTTTTGAGGTGCGGCACCCTAAAAAAAGTATTTAAAACTTGTTGAAATGTGTTCTATTACTGATACTGAACTACCAAAAAAAAATATTTGCACACTGATTAAAGAAAAACCTGTATAAGCTTACAGACTTAAAATAATATGTGCATGTATACACAAAAAGATAGAAAACAATGACAGGGTATCGAAAAATTCGTCCGCATCGCTGTCAATGGGAAAACTGCCCAAAAGGCTGGCAGCATTGCAACGTTGTATGGCGATCCGGATTGACCAACATTGTCACGTAAAGAGTTGACCAATTAACAGACAATTTTATTTAATTGTGAGTTTAGATAACTACCACCCTCTTTTCACCCCGTGGGTGTCGTAAAAGGCGACTAAACTTGCTATAAAATGGTTCTCTATACATATTACCACCATACTGCGATCGCCAACCCGCCTGCCAAGCGTGGCGATTAAGGCAAAGCTCCCTAAATTGGGGAAGTCCTATGTCTAGTAGTGTACGTCTTAAATGATAATGATATGAATAGTTTACTTTCAGATTAAAACAACTTTTAAGTGCGAATATGACGGACGCTACAGCCGACGAAATTAAAACAACGTTATATGAAATTAGTAATATACAAATAAGATTATACCAATGGGAAGTTGCAGCTGTCAAGGCTCTATTAAACGTAGTTATTCAAGGTAAGAATACTTCCTATGACTCATTCAACTCAGCCTAGGGTCACTAACTACTAGACTAACAGGCCAGTCATAATCATAGGAAGGCATAGTAGACGAATCTTGGAGTTGAGACCGCGTGTCGGCAAGCGAAGTGTGGGACACCCCCCTGCTAGATGGACTGAAGATCACAAAAACCGGCCAAGTGCGAGTCAGACTCGCGCACCGAGGGTTCCGTACAAACCTGTAGGTATCCTCGGTTTATGCATAAGGTTTATGTTTATGAAATTAAATGTTTTATTTTTTTATTTTTATATTTGAGTTGATTGAATTAAAGGTAAATTGCGGTTTACGATTTATGACGTATTAAAAAAAACAACTTACTGGATCTCGTTCAAACCAACTTTTGGTGGAAGTTTATATGGTTATGTACATCATTTTTTTTTTTTAGATTTGTCATTCTCTTATTTTAGAAGTTACGGGGGGGGGGGGGGACACACATTTTACCATTTTGGAAGTGTCTCTCGCACAAACTATTCAGTTTAGAAAAAAATGATAATAGAAACCTCAACACCATTTTTGAAGACCTATTCATAAATACCCCACACGTATGGGTTTGATGAAAATTTTTTTTTTAAGTTTCAGTTCTAAGTATGGGGAACCCCAAAATTTATTGTTTTTTTTTCTATTTTAATGTAAAAATCTTAATGCGGTTCACAGAATACATCTACTTACCAAGTTTCAACAGCATAGCTCTTATAGTTTCGGAGAAAAGACAGACAGACAGACAGACAGACAGACATGACGAATCTATAACGGTTCCGTTTTTTGCCATTTGGCAACGGAACCCTAAAAAGGTGGCTGGGACAGACTGAATGCGGAAGGCGGAGGACAGGGTGTTGTGGCGCAGCATGGGAGAAATTGATGTCCAGCTGTGGACTGCTGTAAGCTCATGATACACCTCTGTTTACCGTTTCCACTGCTGGACATGGGTCTCCCTCAAGCACTGCCACTTCGACCGGTTCTGTGTTTCTCACATACAGCGAGTTCCTGCGGCCTTCACCAGGTCATCGGTCCACCTCGTGGGAGGCTTAAAACGCTACGTGTTCCAGTAGGTGATCGCCACTCCACTCCTGGCCCCATCGGCCATCTGTTCTGCGAGCAATGTGTCCTGCCCACCACTTAAGTTGGGCAATTCTACGGGCTATGTTGGTTACCTTGGTTCTTTAACAGATCTTTTCATTCCTGATTCGATCACGTAGAGATTTACGGGTGAGTTTTAGACCCGTGTTCCTTCAGTTGCCCATGTGCCAGGGCCACAGTGTCTCTTTCGAACAAATCTCGCGACCTTGGCAGGCATCGGTCCTAGCAGACCCCTTCAGTACTGCTGACATCTCTTTGAGGTGCGCGTAGAGCACTACGCGCCATCGACACAGGCCTGGTCCTTACTGGGCGTTGAGCTACCCATTGCTCGCCGCCCTCAAGCCCACGCCTACGGTGGCCGAGAGTCCGCTATCGACTCCGAACGCCCGGGGCGTCTCCTCCTGCGGCGGCTAGGGACGTGAGGGCGCAGAGACTTCCACTTCCTCACGTGCCCCGCCTCCTCCTTCACGCATTACTGCTTCGCAGAAGGAGGTGACGGCTTCCCATGGCCTTTCGTTCCGTACCACGGCTCGCACCAGGGCCGGACGCGAGAGGTCGCCGCCGCCGATCGCCTCCACGAGGACACGGTGGTGCTCCACCCAGGCAGGTCACACCTTCAGACGATCCTCCACCATGTCCTCCAGACGATCCTCGCAATGGAAACACCCAAGCGTTTCCTCCCGCTTTATCCTGAACAGGAACCCCCCGAAGCACCCATGCACGGTGAGAACCTGCGTCAGGCGGAAGGTGAGGACGCCGTGACGCCTTTCTATCCACTCCTCAAAGAGGGGACTTACCGCCGCAATTGTGGCGTGCCCAGCGCTGGGTTGCGACAGTCGTACCCGCCATGTCGCCATGAGATCATACCGGAGCTCTGTCCGCCGTGCCACGATTTGTCACGGCAGCGGCGTTTCGCCTCCTCGCGTCACTCCCACGAGTGGGCTAGGATCTTTGCCTCCAGATCCCATGGCGGCACTTTGGCAAGTAGGCTTGCCCCCTCGCAGGAGACCGTGCGGTATCCCCGGACTAGCCGGATGGCCATGACCCTCTGGGCCACACTCAGCCGGCGCGCTGGGCGCAGCCTCAATAAGGGCGCCCACACCGGTGCCCCGTAAAGGGCCATGGACCGTATGACCCCCGTTTAGAGCCTCCGGCAGGAGGCGCTGAGCTCTTGCCCGATCTGGGGGGTCCGAACCCCCAGATTGGGCAGGAGCTGCTTTAAGGCAGCCCCAGCTCGCTCCAGTCTGGGAGCCAAACGTCGGAAATGGTCAACGAAATTCCACCGGCTGTCGAGGACAAGTCCCAGGTACTCCATCGTCGACTCGATGCCGATTTGTATCCCTCCTACCGTTAGTTGGGAACCCGCAGGTGGCGCGTTCCGAGGACCATGGAAACCCATGGCCTCAGACTTGTGCAAGGCCACCTCGAGTCCCAATTGCCGGATCCTTTCGACGATTGTCGCAACCCCGCGTGTCATGACTTCGGCCGCCGCCTCGTGCAACCTCCCCGCCTCGTGCAACCTCCCCGCCCCAAGACCAGCGTGTCGTGAGCGTAGCACACCACGCTGACGCCGCTAGAGAAGTCGGCGCGCAGCACCCAGTCGTAACCGATGTCTCACAGAGAAGGCCCCACGACCGATCCCTGTGGGACACCGCACGACATCTCTCGCCGGTTCCATTCTCCCTGGTGGCCGGGGTAGATGGCGGCCCTATCCGTCAGGTAGGCCTCGACCACACCACAGAGGTAGGTCGGCATCCGGTAATACCGGAGTGCCTCCCTGATGCAACTCCAGGGCAGGGTATTGAAGGCATTGGCGATGTCTAGAGACACCGCCAAGACAACCCCACCCCGGGCCACTGCATCCCCCGTCGTGAGGGCCCCGACGAGGCGGTCTGCAATGACTATTTCAAAGAGCTTGCCCACCTCGTCCAGCAGCACGATGGGCCAGTAGGCGGACGGAGAGTCCGCAGGGCGCCCCGGCTTCTTAATGAAGACCAGTTTCCCCGTCTTCCAACGAAATGAGAACTGGCCCCTCTCCAAACATACGCTTAGGAGCCCCCTTAGTCGAGGCCCGAGAGCCTCCAAGGCCAGGACCCAGGTTTTGCCAGGCAAGCCGTCGGGTCCTGGTGCGGTATTCTTTGCATTTACCCGACGTACCGCCACTCTCAGCTCTACCTCGGTCACCTCAGGAGCCCTCCATTGCCTTTTGGGTGACTTTCAGCCTTCATATGAAGCTCATGTATTCTGTATTTATATATTCATAGTACCCTCCAAAAGTTAGTTGAAATTATCAATAATGTGAGGAAATTATAACAAAACCAAATAAAATCATGGCTTCAAGAACTATATTATTAAAATATTATATATATCAATTTAGAATATTTCTACCAATAAGAGAACCATAACAACTTTGATAATTATGATTTATGTCATATTTATGTAGATAAACAGTAAAATCACGGTGCCAAAAGTTAGTTGAAATCGTTGAAAAAATATTTTAAGGATTTTGTTGCCAATGTCTTAACTTTTAATATTTTGTATGACCGCCATTATTCTGTAAAACTACTTTAAGTCCTCTAGGCATTGATTCTACAAGATTTTATAATGTTTTGAACGATATAGTCGACCATGTTTCAAGAATTTTATTTCTAAACGAATTCCTGTTGCTGCTTATGGAAACAGGGATCCAGAGGTCTAATTCATCCCACAAATGATCAATGGGGTTAAGGTCGGGTGACATTGAAGGCCATTCCAGTAAGTCCAATTCGTTATCTTCAAAATATTGTTTAGATATCCTTGCTGTATGCTTCGGATCGTTGTGTTTTTGGAACTTGAAAATTCGACCTAACCCCATTGTTTCAGCAGATTGATTTAAATTGTCACGGAGAATATTACAATAGATATTTGCTATCATCCTGCGTTCAATAATGCAGTCGGCCATACCAAGAAAAATACCCCCAAATCACCACACTCCTACCGCCGTGTTTTGCAGTGGGCTGCAAGTATTTGTCGTTGTAAGAGTTATCGTTGCTTCTGCTCCATACGGTTTGCCGACGTTGATTTTCAAATAGTTCAAACTTTGATTCATCGCTTAAGACTACTCTCTTCCAAAAGTCTATTGTCTTATCCCAATACTTGCGGGCGAACTTCATCCTTCGGTTTTTATGGAGCGATTAAAAGAGGTTTCTTTCTGGCAACGTGACCACGGAAATTAGCATCATGCAGGCGTTGCCTGATTGTAGTTTCAGAAATCAAGGTTCCTGCTTCCTATAACTGATCTTTGATCTCTCGTATCACAATCTTAGGATTGATTTTACATTACTGCACTATTTGTCGATAATCAACAGAAGTTGTAAGCCCTAGGACGCCCCGACCGTGGCCTATCTTTAAAACTAGGATATTCAAATTTTCGCCTTGGAGCCATTATTTATTCAAAAACAATCAAATTACCTTACGATATCCTTTTTTTTTAATTTAAACTACCCACACTGCCCTAAAAATATTAATAAATGAGTTTAAAACCGCGACAGTATCGGAAATCGTTAAAAGTTTCATACTTCAACTAACTTTTGACGCACACAATTCAAGTAGTGAGCACATTTACATAGATTATCTAAGAAAACAAAATGAATTTCGGGGAATTTCCTACTCTACGTATTAGAATAGTGCGAAATCCGAACATTAATCAAAAACAGTTCATTCATTGAAACTGCGTATTTTGGAAATTATGTGACATCATTGATAAGGTGAATTAATTTCAACTAACTTTTGGAGGGTACTGTCTGTAATTTAATCATTTATATTTTACAGATAAAGAACAAGGTTTTAGGGGTCTTAAGTATGGCATAAAAAGAATTTTTGCTACCTGGAAACTTAATACATCAAATCTTACCCGGATTTTGACCCAGTCCCGGCTATTTCGACCTCCTTGCATGCATATTACTGGTTACGGAGGTAAGTTCGTGATATTACTAGAATGGCTTATTGTTCAGGAGTTCGTCTGGGTAAGTAGTGAGACAAGTAGAATAGCTCACTCAGAAGGGCTCGTCTGGGTAAGTATTAAGACTAGTAGAATAGTTCATCGTGAAGGAGCTTATACGGGTATGTAGTGAAACTACTAGAATGGCTCATCGTGTAGGACCTCGCTTGGGTAAGTAGTGAAACTGGTACTGCCCCCGTTATTGTAATTACAGTGAGTAAAAAAATTTCAACATTTTTAAATTGGATTATAGCACAGAACTCAGACATTAAAACGGACAACAAAAGGTAAATTTGCGTAGATTAAAAAGAAAACATTCCATGTAGCACTTGATTTAAGAATCGCAGTACTGTTCAAAATGTCATAACACCAGTAACCCGACTTACTCTAATTATAACAACGCGCAACGGGGGCAGAGTAGAATGGGTAATTGTGTAGGAGCTCGTTTCGGTAAGTAGTGAAACTAGTAGAATGGGTGATTGTATAGGAGCTCGTTTGGGTAAGTAGTGAGACTAGTAGAATGGCTCATTAAATGTTAAATGTCCGGGTAAGTTATATTGGTAAGGTCCACCTCCCGGCGTGTCCACTTGCATGCCTTGCATCTTTTGTTAATCGTCTTCAATTCATCCTCTCAACATGACCATGAATTATCTCATTTCAGGGTCAACGGTAACTCCGAAGACGATACGATTCCCAAAACCAAAAGTTGAAAAAAAAGTCACGTGTGTTTACAAAAATAGCGAAGACTGTTAAAATGTTTATTCTCTATGTCCATTTCACAACCTTAACGAACGGATGGACATTGAAATCACGATGAAGGTTATAAAAGAAAAGAAAATAGTTTAAAAAACTAAAAGTAGTAAAAAACATATGTGCAATTCACACGTAGTAGAAGTGAAACCTTCAAAAATGTTGGCTTCAAGATAATGAGACGATTAAAAACAAATCACCCAAAAATTTTACCATTGAAATGTACGGAAGTCATATCCACACATTTCATCATCCGTGCAAAACACAAAAAAATGGCGATTTTGGTGACACGTGACTTCAAAATCCCGGTTCTACAATCGAGCTAGCTATCTATCTACGAACATAAGAAACACTGTGTAATGCTTCCTATCTCATTTTCTCCCACGTTAAATCTTATGCATTTATGTGTCTGTCTCTTTTTACTGTCGCTTTTTCGTTTCACAGACTTTCAAATCACAACGGTGCTAAAGAAGTTTTCACTTCAATAATGGAAAAAAAAGAGTGGCGTGCTTGATATCAATTAAAAATACCACCAAAAGCACAGCCTCCACCCCCACATTATTTTCTACTTTATAGTTTGTTTACCTATGAAAGCGTGTTTTTAGTTTTTTTTAAACTAGTTATTATTCATTTTCTATTTTTTAGTTCGGCTAGCTACAAAAGCGTGTTTTTTTCGTTTTTGCTACCCTGGTGATCCTGGCCAGGATAATAGCACAAATTTATGAAACTGTTGTATTGTCATCGGTCCTTGATAAATGTGCAAAGTTTCAAATTAATCCGACGTTTTGAAGGGTATGAAAATCACGTGCTAAGATTCCGACACATACATATACCAAGCTAACAAAAGTGTGTTAAAAACACGTGGTCGATGTCAAATTTCTTAAAAAAAAAAACAATAAGAGGCGCCGACAGTTGTTTGAACAGTGTGTAGTCGGACGTATTTTCAACTGTCGTTGTTGAACTGAACATTGACACTCCAGAAGAGTGTATCCCAGCGCGTCGAAAAAACACAATATTCAAATTTCAACGCCTACCCAAATGTCCTTTCTTTGGTATTGTTCGTCAAAGCGTTGGGCTCCTTAAGTTCCGAGTTGAGCCAGACGATTAGTGACAATTGCTTGCACTGACTGCACGGGTCCACTCAATCTGTGTGGTTCATTCTTCAAATGACCATTTCAGTCACCAATCTAGATGGTCTTCACATTTTGTGACCAAGATTATGTCTGGACTTTAAAAGAGACTGTGACCTCTGAGTTTGTTTCGGCCTTTCTTCTCAGAGTAGTCAGTTTAATTGACGTGTAAAAGCGTTTGTACAAATCTACTTAGGTACAGAAATAAAATCATTTATCATTTACCAACTTTCGGCGCTCAGTAGAGCAGTTGCAGTTCCATTGCGCCAAAAACTCCGGTGTGAGCAAATGCTCTAATGATTTGTAAAAGTACCCGCGAAATTCAAATATTTAATTAAATACTCTTTTAATGGGATTAAATTAACTAAGAGGGTTGTATTGATGATTTTAATGTTTATAATTCTGTAAATACAAATTTGTTACAGTCGCGAATCATATTTTTATCAATATATAACCTAACACTGAGCTGCAATTTGGCAAGAAAGTAATTAAATCTGAATTTCGTGGGTCACCTTATCGCATCCCCCAAATAATTACTTACCTAGTTTTTAGACTTTATTTATTACACATAAGATACTTTTTTAAATAAATGGAAAAACATAATTTCTATGTCTATTTTATTTCTCGCTTCGAGTGTTTTCCTGTTAGTCAGGTCCTCAACATAACTGTTATGATATTAAAGAGTGCGCAGAAAATGATTCCACCACGCTTCCTTTTTCCACCGGAATATCAAACCACTGCAGAGAGTCCCTGTTACCGGGGTCTTCGGCTTGTCAGCCCGATTTCAGTTATATTATTACTAGTTTCTGCTCGCGACTTCGTCCGCGTCAAATTTTTGCTCGCATGACGCTTCCCGCCGCATCGAATTACCTGCCAGTTTTCGTACATTTTTCGTTGCTGCGCCGCTCCTTTTAATTGTAGCGTGTTGTATAACCTATAGCCTTCCTCAATAAATAGGCTACCTAACACAAAAATAATTTTTCAATTCGGACCAGCAGTTCCTGAGATTAGCGCGTTTAACCAAATAAACAAACATACAAATAAACTCTTCAGCTTTATAATATTAGTACAGATTTCTCAATTCTATTCTAAACTAGCTTCTGCCCGCGATTTCGTCCGCATTAAATTTCTTGTTCTCCCGACCCTTCCCGTCGCGTCGAATTGTCTACCCATGCGATTTGCCCCGTTTTTGCAACATTTTTCATTACTGCTCCGCTCCTTTTAATTGTAGGGTGATGTTATATAACTTAAGTATAGCCTTCCTCAATAAATAGGCTACCTAACACAAAAAGATTTTTTCAATTCGGATCAGCAGTTCCGGAGATTAGCGCGTTTAACCAAACATACAAACAAACTCTTCAGCTTTATTATAATATTAGTATAATTTCTCAATTCTATCTCAAATTTGTCTGTCAGTGCGAATGTATTAAACTTTTGGAGATATGAGGAACAGGGTGTGAAGTTCACTCAACCTCCGTAAAAAAGGGGGGATCCTCCGACCAGGGTGTCGTGTCTGGTAGGCAAATGCCTGACAATTGATATATGCTAGTTGCGCGGTTAAACTCTACTCGTGAGATGCAGGATTTTTAACCGACGAAATAAACGGAGGAGGTCGCGAATTCGACGCGTATACTTTTTGTTAAGCTATTGCATAGCTTCTATCGAGGGCCTTGAGCGCGGGGACCGAATCCAGAAATTCCGTAACGAAAAAAAACCTCACGCTCCCCACTCCGACGGGCACGGAGGTGTGGCTTGAAAGCCGTGCATTATGCTTAGATCTCTTGATTATTTTCTGCTTTTCAGTTTTGTACATACATATAAACTCCCTCTTGAATCACTTTGTCTATTAATGAAAACCGCATTAAAATCCGTTGAGCGTACAGACCGGGAAGCGACTTTGTTTTATACTATGTAGAGATAAAAGAAAAATAAGATTACACAGACACACATAATATGAGGCTCGTCCAGAAAGTAAAGAATCATTGCTTATCGCGCGTAGCGCAGATCCCCCACCACTGCAATTGCGTGCACGGCCGCTTGCCCCTTCCTTTCCCTTCAGTTTGAGGTAGTCTTGTTGTTGTGCGATCACGCTACTTGTTTTCGCAGCGTTTTAAAATGGCGGCGCTAATCGAAAATCCCGCCAAATGTGAAGTACGGAGTGTAATCCGCTTTTTGAATGCTCAAAAAGTTAAGCCCATTGACAATAGGCAAATTAAAGCTGTCTATGGTGACCAAGAGGCGTGGAATGCTGTCGGCAAAAGTTTTTTTCATTCACGATAATGCCCGGCCTCATGCCTCAGCACGAACGCGGCACGAACTCCAACGTCTGAAGTGGGGAATCTTTAGTCATCCTCCCTACAGCCCAGACCTAGCACCTAGTGGTTTTCATCTGTTTCCAAGTTGAAGCAATTTTTGGGTGGAAAACTGTTTGGAAATGACGATGAACTTAAAGAAGCAGTGACAACATGGCTCAAATCGTTCGCGGCTGAAGAGTATAACGTCGGAATAGAGAAACTGGTCCCACGTTACAACAAGTGTCTCGAAAACTACGGGGATTATGTAGAAAAGTAGAATAAGGTACTGTGGCATTGTAAATAAAGTTTGGTGTTGATATCTTTTGTTTTTATTTAACCATGCTAAAACGTTCTTTACTTTCTGGAGGACCTAAATATTTTCAGAATCATCATCTGCCTAACCTATACCTACATAGTTGGCTATGTATAGGTTAGCTTCCAATCTAACCGGATGCAGCTGAGTAACAGTACCTCCATGAACTCTAAAACTTTCAGAATATTTTCTTTAATTTTTGTTGAAAGAGACCGCATCGAAATCTTTTACGTAGTTTAGGACGCCAACGCGGTCACCTAGACAGACCCAAAAAAAAAAATAAAGAAATACCAACGTAAAATTTTATTCAAAGTCATTTTTAGTTTAAAACAACATAACCTTTCTTGCACTATCGACTGTCAACTTCAAATTCATTGTGTCCTTACTTGTTTCCACATTCGGTGCATCGAAATTATATGTCTTTTCAACTATAGGCTCTCCAGCTGCTGGATTACCGAACTCTTGAGTATGTATCTTGGTATTCGCAACCAATTTAGTATCTTTACCTGTTCCAGGATCTGGTTTGATACCTTCCTCTTCTTTTGAAACAGTTCCTTTTATTTCTTCAGGTGTTTTTTCTTCTGCAACCTCGTCATTGTTTTCGCCAGTTCCCGCAGAATCTTGCACCACCTCGTTGTCTTCTGTAAATTGTTCGTTTTCTACTGTACCTGGAATAGTTAACGCTTTTGTACTGCTTTCAGTAATGGGTGCAATGGCGGTCTCTTCTGATACTACACTCTCTTCTGTTTCTTCTTTCAATGGTTCAACTTGGTCTTCGTTACCGTCATTTTTTTTCTGATCAGCTGCTGTTGCGTCGGATGCTATCTCAAAGCTAGTTTCAGCCGCTTCGATGTTTAATTTCGGGATTTCCAAGACAGTGGTTGGTTGGTTTAGCTGTTTCTTTTTTAACTCTTCCTGCTGCGCGGTTCTGTTTAGTTGCTCTATTTGTTGTTGCATTAAGACCAACTGTTTCATAATGGTTGATTGCTGGATGTTAGTTTGGTCATGGAGCTGTGAGTTCTTTTGTTCCAAACTTAAACTCGACTGTTGCTCTGAGTTTGAATGTTGTACCATACTTGGCTGTTGGCCCAAGCTTACTTGCTGCATTGGCTGCATAGCCATACTTAACTGTGGTACATAGGCGGACTGTCCCTGATTTGAATTGGCCGGCACTAGCACTTGTTTTACAAACCTCACCTTTTTCACACTCCCTTCATTCTGCGTGTTCACAAACTTATTCTTCTTAGTATAAATATTATCAGTCCCTGGTTTGCTGTATAAATATTGTATTGGACTCTGTAATACTTGTCCTGGTGTTATGTCTTTATCTAGTAAATCTTCATAAGTGGCTTCAAATTGTACTTCCTCTTTTATAACTTTCATTGGAACTGGTTTATTAACTAAATCCTCTACTTGCGGTTTTGTTTCAATCATTTTAATAGATTTCTTTGGGAAATTTCTGTAGGCTAGTGAACCTCCTGTTAGTGGGGATAGCGGATTCGCTTTTCCATCAACACTTTTAACAAGTATTTGTTGGAAAAGTTTCTGTTTAACCTTTTCTACTATGTCATCTATTGTTAAAACCGTAGGAGCAACACTCGATGTTATCTTTGATGACGGTTCCGCAAGTGATATTTTCGATGCACTTTTCAACTGATATACCGGTTTCTTCTTTGTTTTAAATTCTTGAGTCACTTCATAAGAATCATCCTGTTGACTGTCGTCAAAATATTCAACGGTTCTGTCAATATGTTCATCGTCGTTAAGTGATTCTTTATAATATTTGTGGCCATTCTCCACAATCATGGCTTTGATTTGACCAACTAAGTTTTTTGGGACGTATTTCTTTGCTAAATTTCGGAAATCGTTGAGATTTGCTGTTAAAACGACGTAGGTGTTGACTTGTGTTAGTAGAATCGATGTGTGACCTGAAATAAATCGTATATCAATTTATGTCTCAGAGCATTGCTAGACTGTTCTTGTTGTTTTCTGTCTTTTGTTTTTGTAATTATTTCTTTTTTGAACTAGTAAACAAATAGAAAAAAAAAATAAAGGCAGCGGTAGCCCAGTGATATTGAGCCAGACTTCAGGTCGTGGATTCGAAACTAAGCAAGCTCTCAAAATGGTGAAGAAATACATCGTAAGGAAACTAACATCTCTTAGAACCAAAAAAATCGAAGACGTACTGGGCCACTTGTGGATTACAGCCCACTCCCTTTCACAGCAAAGACGCCTGTGTCCCAGCAGTGGGAAAATTATAGCACTAATCTCTTATTGTTTGTAAAAAAACAGTAACTTACATAATATGAGTAGATTTAAGAAATACATTATGTAACTATTTAATTGATTCGAGTACGGATTAAAATAAAATATTTACATTATTATGTAAACTATGTACCTATGTACTAGTAAAACTACTTATATAAAAATACTCTTAGTTATATAAATCGAGAAACATGTTTCATATTTCATTTCATGGAAATAAACTTTGAATTCGTTTATTCAACTGTTTTTTTTTAACATTTCAACTGCGGAGTGGGGTCGAATATACCTGAAGATTTTTTTTTTTTGAGTTGTTACAGTTTTTTCTGGCGAGGCGTGTTAAAGCGAAAAACACAGAGTAGGTAAAACAGGCATGAATATTGACTTTGTAAAGTGTTATATTGTTTTAATTATTGTGAATGTGAAGAGAGAAAAAGAGAAACCATAACAAAAACAACCACGTAGGGTGTTTTTTTTTTAATTTCTTTTTTCTCTGTAGTTTTAATCAAACTGCTAGAGTTTGAGTAATTTATACGGCCTACACAAATGTCCTTTCTTTGGGATTGTTCGTCAAATCGTTGAGCTCCTTAAGTTCTGAGTTTAGCTGTATGATTACTGATGAATGCGTGCACTGATTGGACAGGTCCACTTATCTATGTGCTTCTTTCCTCAAAGGAGCATTTCAGACAGTCCAGTCCACATAGTCTTCACATGATGTGACCAAAAAAAAAACTTTAAAGGAGACTATGACCTCTGAGTTTGTTTTGGCCTTTCTTCTCAGAGTAGTCAGAGAGAAAACGCCGAGCTCATCTTGTTTTAAATATGATTGATATGTAAAAGTGTTTGTTTAAGCTATTTGTCGAAATAAAATAATTAATCACAGCCCACGAAATTTGAATTGTATTACGAAACAGACAGAAACATTACAGAAACATTTTTGTATTTCTTTTTTACTTTAGAAAAACCTAACGTAAAAAAACCGGCCAAGTGCGAGTCGGAGTCGCGCACCGAGGGTTCCGTACAAACCTGTAGGTATTCTCGGTTTAAAAATAAATGTTTTTTTTTTAAATTTTATATTTCAGTTGATTGAATGTAAACTAAATTGCGGTTTACGATATATGACGTTTTAAAAAAAAAAGTACTCACTTGATCTCGTTCAAACCAATTTTCGGTGGTAGTTTACATGGTAATGTACATCATATATTTTTTTTAGTTTTATCATTCTCTTATTTTAGAAGTTACGGGGGGGTTAATAGAAACCTCATTACCATTTTTGAAGACCTATTCATAGGTACCCCACACGTATGGGATTGATGAAAAATTTTTTTTTGAGTTTCAGTTCTATGTATGGGGAACCCCAAAATTTATTGTTTTTTTTTTCTATTTTAGTGTGAAAATCTTAATGCGGTTCACAGAATACATCTACTTACCAAGTTTCAACAGCATAGCTCTTATAGTTTCGGAAAAAAGTGGCTGTGACATACGGACGGACGGACAGACAGACAGACAGACAGACAGACATGACGAATCTATAAGGGTTCCGTTTTTTGCCATTTGGTAACGGAACCCTAAAAAATATAAAAATGACGTTTTTCCCATTATAAGAAGTCGCAATATGTGTGTAGATAAACCACAACAGCAATCACGGGTTGGCAGTCACAAAGTCATATAAAACACGATTTTTACGAGTGGGATCAAAATTCTTTAGATAACATGGAAAATACAGCAATAGTTTGTGATACACTATACATATTGGGGGGCAGGAACATCGTCGGGCAAACTATAACCAAAAATTCAGCATATGATTCTAGAAAACCTTTTTTTTTGTGTGTGGGAAATCATCAAATGACGTCTCCCGCTCTGGGTGGAGCGGAAGGGTGTCAGACTTTTACTGACAAAAACCTATCCGTCTTCCTTCAGTTGCCACAGGGCCAGGGCCCGGGCAGTTGCCAGGGCCACGGTAACTATTTCGAACAATTCTGCGACCCTAACAGGTTTCTAGATAGTGTAAATATTTATTATCAGTTGTCAAAAAAATAAAAATTCTGTTCAATAGAAAAGTGCAAAAACCTACGCGGTCGGAATGTATGGAACAGCAAATGCCTTTTAAAAGCTGTTGAAAAATTTCAACGCGTCGTGCATTGAAATTTTTCATCGGCTTTTCAGAATCATGTATTGAACCTATGATTTCAGGTTGCGATCGACTTTTTAAAGCACAAATACAAGATGTAACAGAATAGACGCAAGTCCTGAAAATAGTTTGTTCATAGTTGACTACTGAATCGATTTGTCTCATTTTTAAAATATGCGTCAAACACTCTAAATTTTTTTAATATGTATTTTGCCACATCTACCGCCGGATGTTCCAAAGAAAATTCAATCTTATGTCAAGGCGATACGACTCAATTTTAACTGTATAGAATAATGTTAGGGTTAACACGATTTTCTTAACAGTAACAGTGAGCTTTAAAAAAAAAAGTTTTGGTCATTTTATTACGGTTTTAACTCAATACTCTAATTGGTTGAATGAGGTCTTGCGTTAATTATGTTACATGTTGCACAAAATTATGGAAGTAGCTTGTATGTCATTTTGACATTTTAAATCGGTTGCCATGACAACTTGACAGGACATGTGACGTGAATGAATGAAAAAAATGTCGTGAGGAAATTTTTGAGCATGAATTAGATGGCTATAAGGGTAGAGCAAGACCAAAGAAACGATGGATGGACTGTGCGAATTATGATATGGATAGAAATGGAGTGACTACTGAGATGACGAATAACAGAGAAGTGTGGAAGAAAAAGACATGTTGCATCGACCACAAATAAATTATAGATACCATTTTTTGTAAACAATAAAAGTAACAATTAGTAGCTGAAATCCTTTATTTCCACATTAAATACTAATATTACTATTACTTAAATCTAAAACAGTACATTATTTCGTCCAAAATAACATTAATATAAAAAATTAATTAATTTCGAGGTTATACTAGAATTGCGTTTGGTTGTTGTTCCGTTTTATGTCGATTGCGTTTTGTTAGTGCTCCTTACGACCCTGATTTTGCTGGGTACCATTTCTGAAAAAGAACATTTAATTATTTTTTGTTTAACCTCTAAGTCCCTGAGATACCACATTTGGTATCGACACAATGGTTTTTCAATTGTGTCTGTAATTACGGTAATTGACTGGTTAAAGACTAATTGTAAGGTCACTCAAAGAAAAGAGAGATAGCAAACAAAAAAACAAAACCAGTCAAAGGCAAGATTAGAACTGGGATTGACTGACATCAGGGTCGGCTGCCAGTCTAACATGATGCAGCTGAATATCAGTACTTTACATGAAGCGACTGCCTATCTGTCCTCCAAAACCCAGTAATTGGGTAATAAGATAACCCTTGGTAAGACTGGTTGTCAGACTTTCGGGCTTCTGGCAATCCGTAAAAACTGTCAAAAATCCAAAAAAGAAAACTAAGACAAACAGCTTAGTGTGTTTCCGAGGCACGCAGGGGTCTCAATATAGTAATGACGGTCACCCATCCACGGACCAACCGCGGCAAGCGTAGCTTAACCTGATCGATCGACATCTGCGTCTGTTACTTAGCCACGAGCCCGTTCTTCACAAAGAGTTATACTACCTAATCTATACTAATATTATAAAGCTGAAGAGTTTGTTTGTTTGTTTGATTGAACGCGCTAATCTCAGGAACTACGGGTCCGAATTGAAAAATTCTTTTTGTGTTGGGTAGCCTATTAATCGTGGGAGGCTATAGGCTATATAACATCACGCTACAACTAAGAGGAGCGGAGCAGTAATGAAAAATGTTGCAAAAACGGGGAAAATTTATTCCTTTTAAGAGTTTCCGTTGCGTGCGCTGCGTAAACGGTTAAAGTAACGCAAAAATAATGTATAACGGAATTGTTCCTCTTAAAAAGTTCTAAAAAAAAGTCCGCGAGAGCATATGTCTATCTTTTAAGGTTGACTCACTATAACTCAAAAGGAGCGAGCAGCAACGAAAAATGGACGAAAACTAGCAGGCAAATCGATGCGACGGGAAGGGTCAGGGGAGCAAAACTTTGACGCGGACGAAGTCGCGGGCAGAAGCTAGTTAAGTATGAAGTGAATGTTTTAATTATAGTGGAGTAATTTTAATAGGTAACATTTGACGTCTGTCAGTTAATATGAAAGCAAATCGTAAAATTACTCGTATCGGTAATTAAGTAGCCTACAATAAATATGTAATCGTAATTGAAAAAAGTTAAGCAATTGTGCAGTTCTAACAAAACGAAAAAATACATTATTTTATGCCCGCTGTTACAAGATTACATTGTTGAATTTTGATGAATTGTCAAATGTATTTCTATGTCTATTAAAATAATGTCTTGATATTTGCACATCACATCATGTGGCCAACATGTCTGTACCTACCAATGTTTTGATCATCTTGCATGCATGTCTTTCTGTATGTATGACACATGTTTAAGCAAGTAAATATTATCTTAAATTATCTTATAAGTACCAACTAAAAATGATAAATAATCGATACATACCATAAGCAAGTTCCCTGCCAAGTCGTGGTGAGAAATTCATGGTTCTGCCGAGACGAGGAGAAAAGTATTTTGTCCTGCTGTCAATCTGCTCAGGGTCGGAGCGATATCTTTAAAAAAGAAACGAAATAACGATTATTTTAGTTCCTGCACTGTGTGTCGGGTCGTTGAGCTCTCTAAAAGGTTATTATGTGGCAAGAAAAAGGTTATAGAAATAGAAATAAAACTAATTTCGAAACTGCTGTTTTAATTCAATGTCTAGATGTAAGATTGCAAATGTCTCACAAATGTTACCAGCTGTGAAAATAACAGGGTCAAAAAATCATAAAAATTGTGTGACGTCATTTATGGATGGACGCTAACGTTACTATATAGACTTTAATAGGTTGGTATTATATTCACTAGCTTCTGCCCACGACTGCGTCCGCGTCAAATTTTTGCTCCCCTGACTCTTCCCGTCGCATCGAATTGCCTGCCAGTTTTCGTCCATTTTTCGTAACTGCCCCGCTCCCTTATTGGTGTGATGTTATATAGCCTCTAGTCTTCCTCAATAAATAGGCGATCCATCACAAAAATATTTTTTGAATATGGACCAGTAGTTCCTGAGATTACCGCGTTCAACCAAATAAACAAACTCTTCAGCTTTATAATATTAGTGTAGATATGCAACTTACATGTCCTGGTCAGCGGGTGTAGCCGGCATATCGTCGGCCAGTCGCCTGCCGAGCCGGGGGGTAAACTCCACGTTGTCGAACATTTTCTCATCATAGGACAGACTGCGGCCCAGTTTCGGGGTGAAGATCACCTTCTTTGTCACTGTGGATGAGATATTGTGGTCAGAGAAGAAAAACTGGTAAAGAAAGAAAGAAAAATATTTTATTTGAGACACGAAGGATATAAAAACAATAAAAAGAACATAGAAACTTTTAGGATAACAAAAAGGTAAAACGACAAGGCTACAATGTCCTCCTGTACCAATTAAGACTGAAATTTGAAACCATTGTAAAATAAAAACCACTTATATTTTTAAAAGCAATTGTGGAGTTTCTTCCCGAAGGGATTAAAGAAGATTCAGCAATCGTCACTTTTCTCTAAAATTCCAAATTGAATGGCTTTCATTGGTAAATTCGTCATCATCATCACTTCAGCCGAAAGACATTCCTGGACATAGGCCACCCCCAAAGAAGGGTGTTTGCCATAATCGCCACGCTTGGCAGGCGGGTTGGCGATCGCAGTATGATGGTAAAATGCATAGAGAACGCTGCTGCTCATTCTCTAGTAAGATGCTTAGTCGCCTTTTACGACAACCACGGGAAAAAATTGGATAGTGCTACCTATTCTTTACGACACCACACCATTAATATTTATTGGTATATTATTTAGTTAATACTTTAGCAAAGCTTTCAACGTAACCAGCATGCGTAGCATGACTACTACAGAAAGGGGTTTTGTCGACGGAAGAATAGACAAAATTACAGATTGTAGAAAGATTAAAGACAGAATTAAAGATTGTAGAAAGATTTGTACCGTTTTATGCTGGCATAGTATGACAGTTCTATCTCTATTCTACCAAGAATGGACAAAGTTCTTTCTATGGTGCTCATGATACGCGTGCTGGTGTATTAGCATTATCAGTTCATGATGTCCCTACTGCTGGTACACAGGCCTCCTCTCGGTGAGAGGGAGTGGGCCACGCGGGCCCAGTGCGGATTGGTGGATGTCACATGTCTTCGAAGTTTTTATTCTAGGACATGCCGGTTTCCTCACCATTTTGAGAGCAGTGGTGATGAAATTAAATACACAAAATAGTGTCTATGTTTTTGTGAGTGTGAAATCATCAAATGACATCTCCCGCTCTGGGTGGAGCGGAAGGACGTGTCAGAATTTTACCGACTAAAACCCACCCGTGTTCCTTCAGTTACCTGTGCCAGGGCCACGGTAACACTTTCGAACAAATCTCGCTACCCTGGCAGGTATCTCACGAACTTCAACTTGTAAGTTGGAGCCGATACGACTAGGGATCTATTGATGATAGTTACTAGTAATTTACCTCTAGTTTCAGGTTCGTCAGCTTGCATCTCATAAGGTAACTGATCGTAGTAGTATTTCAGCGCGTCCGCAGCCTCCAGTAACTTGAAGAATGCTTGTCTGTGAAGAAATTACAGATTACTTAGCTATACATACATACATAATACATACATAAAAATAAATAAAATTGGAGTGTCTGATTGTAATATTATAGATAACCACTTTTTACTAAGTGTATATGGATGAATACACGGTACATATACCAAAACAACATATTTTACAATTTTTGTCTGTCTGTTTGTTGGGCCAATTTTGACGGGACTTTCACTGGCAGATAGCTGATGTAACAAGGAGTAACTTAGGCTACTTTTATTTTAGAAAAATACCTGCGTTAATTTCCGACAACCACGCAGGCGAAGCCGCGAGCTAAAACTAGTAATAATTAAAAAACTATTTTCAGGAACTACTGGTTCGAATTGAAAAAATATTTTTGTGTTGGGTACCCTATTTGTTGAGGAATGCTATAGGCTATATAATATCACGCTACGATAGAAAGGAGCGGAGCAGCAACGAAAAATGGACGAAAACTGGCAGGCAATTCGATGCGACGGGAAAGGTCAGGGGAGCGAAAATTTTATGCGGACGAAGTCGTGGGTAGAAGCTAGTTTAGACTAAAATTTAACATTTTCATACCTGTTGTCTTCAGTAGCCATTCTCAGGGATCGCTTGCCTATCCTGGGACCGAACCACATGCCTCCCCGGTCGCTGTGCGCCCCCCTATCGGCGCCACCATCCTGTATGGAAAATAAAATGACATTAGCTACAATATACCAATTGATTGAAGCCTATAGGATCATAAGTCATCTAGACATAACCACTTTTTGCTAAATGTTTATGGATGCATACGCGGTACAAATACCAAAACATTTTTTTTTAATGTCTGTCTGTCTGTTTGTTCCGACTAATCTCTGAAATGGCTGGACCGATTTTGACGGGACTTTCACTGGCAGATAGCTGATGTTAAAAGGAGTACCTAAGGCTACTTTTATTTTAGAAAAAAAAAATAGGAACTCACGAAAAAAATTTAAAAAGCATGACTTTTTGTTAAATACCACGCGGACGGACGAAGTCGCGGGTAACAGCTATTACCTATATAACCTGGAGTAACACATTCTTACCGCGGTAATACGTCCTCCTGCGTTAATTTCCGACATCCACGCGGGTGAAGCCGCGGGCAAAAGCTAGTTAAAAATAAAGGGAAGAACAGAAAATAGGCATAGCCAATAGGAATAGCCATTTCCCACTATATTGGGCTCGGATTCCTGTCTAACCGAATGCAGCTGAGTACCAGTATTTTACATGGAGTGACTGCCTATCTGACCTCCACAACCCAGTTACTGGGTAATACGATACCCCTTGGTAAGACTGGTTGTCGGATTTCTGACGACCTGCACGCGTAGCATGACCGTCATAGAAACGGAATTTGTCGACGGAAGAGAAGACAAAATGATAGATTGTATCGTAGAAAAATTGTGTAAAACTGAAAAGAAGATATGTTTCTGTTCTTCAGTCGACAAGAGTACGGTGTCAAGTATGATGACTATTTTTCTTATGAGATAGAAACATTTTTATAGAATTAAAATACGACATCTGGTTGACCGAGCTTTGCTCGGTATTTTTTGGTCATCATCAGCCTATAATGTTCCCACTGCTGGGACACAGGCCTCCTCTCGGTGAGAGGGAGTGGGCCATAATCCACCACGCGGGCCCAGTGCGGGTTGGTAGATGTCACACGTCTTCGAATTTTTGGTTCTAAGATATGCCGGTTTCCTCACGATGTTTTCCTTCACCGTTTTGAGAGCAGTGGCGATGAAATAATTTACACAAAGTAATGCGCCTGCTTGGGTTTGAACTCACGACCTACTACTCGTAAGTCGCGGCCGTTACCACTGGGCCACCACTGCTCTCTCATTCGTATTTTTTGGTAAATTATGTAAATAAGTTTATGTTCAAGTTGATTATATTATCGTTAAATTTGGTCATTGAAAACACGAATAAAACGACATTTTATAAAAATGAATCCTAGCTAGATCGATTTATCGCCCCCGAAACCCCTTGTATACTAAATTTCATGAAAATCGTTGAAGCCGTTTCCGAGATTCAGATTAACTTCACTTCACTTTCTTTAACTTCTTTCTTAACTTTTTCAATATATGAGTATGTTATGAACGCTCAAAATTCACATTAAAATTTGTGCGAAAAAGCTGATTTTCAGAAGTCTTAATGAATTTTGTTTCTTAATTAAGTTCTTTTTTTAATACATAGGAACCTAGATAGACACCACAAGATGTCCGAGTGTTGTAATATCTGGAAGAAGATTTGTTATAAGGCCATAATCACGAATGAGAATTAATCGACGTAATCAAATCGCGGTAGGATTTATTTTCACACTGAAATTTCAAAGCTCTTCTTAGCGCAGAGAGTTTAAAACCGAATAATGTATTTTTTCTACACCCAGCACTTTGTTGGAATTCCAATCTTCGCTTCAACACCGAGGGTTGAAAATCAAGTGCACGACAAAAGCCCGCCGCAATATTATTACGTTACATGCGTTGATTATAACAAATTACGGTTACAATTCTGTTTCCAAATTCGAATGTGTTTTTTGAAATAGGTAAAAACAAATAACGATTAGGTACAATTCTATTTTCAAATGCTGTTGTATCCTTTGAAATAAAAACAAATTACGGTTACAATTCTATTTCCAAATTCTGTTGTGTTGTTTGAAATAAAAACAAATGATTACAATTCTATTTTCAAATTCTGTTGTGTGGTTTGAAATAAATACTAATAACGATTACAATTCTATTTTTAAACTCACCTTTACATCGTTATTATTGGCCAGCACACAACTGAGGGAGAAGATGATAAGTCCTGTAACAACTGTTGTTCCGTACATGTTGGATGGAGGAGCTGAAGTCAACTGATATCCCTGGATAGCAGAGGAATCTATATATACTCCACTAAATGGAAATCTTATGCTAATGACTGAGGAGGTTGGGGAAATACGGCACGTGGACTTTCTAGGCTCCATATAGATTGGTGTATTTATTTTTTTAGTGATGGAAATTACGCTGTGTGTTTTAAAATAGATCATTATACCCCTGCTGGTGGAAACCCCGTTGGTGTTAAACTGGTTTTCGTGACACATCATGTTGAATTTGGGTTTTTAGAGCAAGGTTGAACTTATGAGTTTTTGATTTGTAGTAAGTATATTTTATTCCTCGTGCCTACTTTATTATTTATAGCGTCCGACTTTTACTTAATCAACATTTTTTTTGTCTTTTTCTGCATCTGTGGAGAACGTCGTTGGCTGCACAATTGTTATATAACTCTTTGTGTTCTATTTATTAATAAAATATGGGTATTGTGTAATTTTTTTCTTGCGTATAAATTTTAATTTAAAGTAAAATTGTTATTGTGGTCAAACTCATAAACGAAATTCTAAAAATAGATTACTCGTAATGAAGAGATTGTTTCTTTCTTTAAAAAAAATATGTATTTAGTTGATCCTCTAAAAACGAATCTCTCCTGCTAATGGTGAACTCTTTTTTAAATAAATAAACCTCTGTTTTTGATGCCGCCTCAGCTCCGTTAAAGTGCCTAATCCAAGTTGTTCGTAGTAACTTGGCTATGGAGTATTTTAGTTTTTGTATCTGTTTTTTTCTTTAATAAAAAAAGTAAAACGAAAGAAAAAAACAAAAGCTAGGGTTAGGTTAGGAATAGGGTAGGGTTTTTCCATTAGGGATTTCTAAGTACTACACAGCCCGGAGTTTGGAAGTTGGATACCGCCGTGCCTGGGTGCGCAGTGCGCAAAGCTGTTGATCCTGCGCCTGATCTCTCTCCGCGATTGTCGGATTGCCGTCCCATCGGACTATGTGAGTGAGGGTAGAGTGAGTATATATCTCTGGAGATAATATGGAGTCTCCATGGAAATTGGCGGCTATAATACTTTGTATTTTTAGGACCCCAAAATATGATTTATTCACAAAAAGGGTAGCGATCATCATATCGGAGTGTTTAATCAATAACATTTATAGGAAAGTGAAACGGGAATTATTTGAGATCCCTAATATTATAAATATTTTAATTTATTTGACTTACTTTGTTTTATTATATTCTGAAGTACCTACAACAAGTAGAGTACATTTTATTAGTAACTAAATTTCGTCCGCGTATTATAAACCTTCTTCTTGAATCTGTCTATTGATGACACCGCATTAAAATTCGTTTCATAGTTTAAAAGATCTAAGCGTCAGTCACGAGCACGAATATGTATATGTTATCGGAAATGTATGAAATCTAGGAATTGTATAAATTTCCTAGGAAATGTATACAATTCCGAAGCTATTTAGGAAATGTATAAACTATTGTTTTAAAAATTATTTAATACATACATATCCTGGGAAATGTATACATTTCCTAGGAATTGTATATAATTCCAATATCGTATTAGGAAATGTAAAAAAAGCGCCATAATAAATTGTTTTCGAACCTTTTTCCGAGCTAGGCGACGGAGCCCCGCTACGCGGGGCTCCTACTTCTGCGTGGTTTATAAAAAAATAACCACGAAGGGGATGGCGGGGTCTATTCGCTCGCTTCGCTCGCTCAAACGACCCCGCCATCGCCTTCTAACCTAACCTATCCGAGTCGGGGTGCCTTAAAGTCCCGATTGCATCCAGTTTCTCCTAATATAACTACCGTTACACACCCAATGTCGATGGCAAATGATGTTATGGCATATGATATTAGGACAAATAAAGTTCGGGCAAACGGCGGTATACCGTTTTACATTTCCGATTGCTATTTAGGAAATGTATAGATTTACTAGGAAATGTGTCTAATATAATTTATTTCACACATTGCCGGGCGATTTTAGGAATTACATTCATTTCCTAGGAATTGTATACAATGACAGATTACATACATTTCCGTTAACATATATACACTTACCAACTTTTAAAAGGGATTTTCTACTATTGTACTGATTGTAATTTTATTTTATTACGAACATAGTATTTTGGAACCCACACTATTACGAAATTTACCTTATCTCAAAGTTGCAATCGTTATTTAAAGAGAAAATCGCTTTTGAATTTGGCTATGTGTATATATATATATATATATATATATATTAGTCGTGACTGTACAAACACGAAATGCGATTTTGTTTTATAAAGAAGATTTATACGCACCGACCTTGCTCGAACCAGCTCGCGCCGCTGACCCAGTAGCTTTAAATACGTCCCTAAATAATAATCATTCCGATCCAGCCCGTCCCTTGCTACCCTCTACCAACGACACCCAGAGCCGAGGTCCGTACAACACAGGGGATGCTCTTAGCGTGTAATCGCTTTAGTTTTTAAGCCCTGGCTGGAGGCATTAATTCATTGAGTCAGCCACAGACAAGTCCAGTTAAGCAGCCCAAGATGTCATTCCCAAAAAACACAAATTAGATAGATTTAAGAAAAAGCGTGCCCGTTTTCCAGTACGCGGGCACCACTCCAGAACCTTCCAGCCCCATCGGGCATCTGTTCTGCGAGCAATGTGCCCTGCCCCCTGTCACCTGCCAAACTTTAGTGGAAGGCCTGCCACAAAATGGACCGATGACCTGGTGATGAAGGCCGCAGAAATCCGTTGGATGCGAGAAGCACAGAACCGGTTGAAGTGGCGATGCTTGGCCGACGTCTTTCGGAAAAAATATGTTTTTATGAAGAAGTAAACATTTATTTAAGTAATTCATTTAATCAAGTCTAGAGCAGTTTCTAAGGAGGAACTAGGATTCCCTTTGGGAATGAATCGATATCATTAATTTGCAATATAGTGCGGAGTTCGTTACGTCTGTGCAGGTTCACGACTGATATCTCCTGAGTAAATATGAAGGTTTATTAATTATGTACTATTTGATAATTAAATCGGTTAATTTATAACAGCCGCACGGGTCGCTCGTTCAGGTTAAGCTACGCTTACCGCGGTTGGTCCGTGGATGGGTGACCGTCTAGATCCTTCCGTGCCTCGGAAAGCACGTTAAGCCGTTGGTCCCGGTTGTCTTTCGTAGATCTTAGACAGTCGTTACGGGTCGTCTGAAGCCCGAAAGTGTGACAACCAGTCTTACCAAGGGGTATTTTATTACCCAGTAACTGGGTTTTGGAGGTCACATAGGCACTCGCTCAATGTAAAATACTGGTACTCAGCTGCATCCGGTTAGACTGGAAGCCGACCCTAACATAGTTGGGAAAAGGCTAGGCAGATAATGAATCGATATTTAAATCTATACTCAAATTATATCTAAACTAAACCCATGTCATACTGTAGTCTAGACCATATGTTTAATATGTTTAAACGCGCGTTGATAACTTTTTTTTGGGTCGGATTTCATCAAATGACGTCTCCGGCTCTTCGTGTCAGACTTTTACTGACTAAAACCCACCCGTGTTCCTTCAGTTGCCTTTGCCACGGCCACGGTATCTCTTTCGAACAAATCTCGCGACCCTGGCAGGCATCGGTCCTAGCAGACACCTTTATTGTTGCTGATATCTCTGTGAGGCGCGCGTGGAACACTACGCGCCGTCGACACGAGCTTGGTCCTTACCGGGCGGCGAGCTACCCATTGCTCGCCGCCCGCAAGCCCGCGCCTACAATGGTCGGGGGTCCGCAATGGAGGGCGTTGATAGCTGCGACACAGTTTATAACTTTTGTAGCTATAATTGTTTCTATTGTAATTTATGTCAGTGTGAAAGTAATTATTTAAGTAATAGTAATTATTTTAGAACAAGAATTCCTAAATAATTACTTTTACTTAAAACTTATACTCCCATCACTATCACTAACAAAATCCTACTAATCTATACTTAATATTATAAAGCTGAAGCGTTTGTTTGTTTGTTTGGTTGAACGCGCTAATCTCAGGAACTACTGGTCCGAATTGAAAAAATATTTTTGTGTTGGGTAGTCTATTTATTGAGAAAGGCTATAGGTTATATAACATCACGCTACGATCAAAAAAAGTGGAGCAACAACGAAAAATGGACGAAAACTGGCAGGCAATTCGATGCGACGGGAAGGGGGGCGTCCATTAATTACGTGAGGCATTTTTGAGAATTTTTCGACCCCTACTGGGGAGTAGGGGTCGAAAAATTCTCAAAAATGCCTCACCTTGGTGAGATGTCGTAAGATTTTTCTCAAACCCCTCCAAGGTTAGGGGAACCTAATCTCATACGAGATTCTTCAAAACTTCTATTTGAAGAACTTCTATTCAAACACAAGAAAATTTTCTTAGACCATAATAATTTCTTAACTCAAGAATGTATTCTCTTGACTCAAGAAAATCATTTTCTTCAAAATGGTATACTTGGTTCAAGATTTTGGCTCTTGAGACAAGTTAATTTTTTTATCAGTGTAGTGTTGTCTCAGATTTCGCCATATTTTATTGTAGAAATAATTTTTCACACAATTTTACACCGTTTTCTGCGAGAAAAATAATTACGTGATATTTGCCAAGACCCCGCCCCTCTCCCCTAAGTGAGATTTGGAAAGATTTAGCTTGATCCCCTCCCCCCTAGATCACCTCACGTAATTAATGGACGCCCCCAAGGGTCAGAAGAGCAAAAATTTGACGCGGACGAAGTTGCGGGCAGAAGATATATAGATATGTAAGTTTGGAATAGAATATACAGGGCCAAATTAAGTTAGCTAACAACACGTAGGTAAACCTACGAATTGCGTAACTATTTCTAAGTGAACGTAGAGTCTGAACGAATTTGGATTCAAAGTTTATACCCTGAATTAACACATAGGATACTTTATCCTGTTAACTTGCCCCTTGTCCTTGAGTGTCTTGTCTTGTTGTTTCTTGTACTGTTGTCTTGTCCTGTCTTGTTCCTGTTTCCTTTGGATAATTGAAGACATGAGTGGATGAAGGGGATATGTCGCAAAATTCTAATTTCGAGAAAATTGAGTTCAAAGTTTCGCATGAACATTTTAGGATATTTCAAAACGCCTTACATTTATCCAAGGGTGTCTAGCGGCGCCAACCGTTTAATATTTTTAAGGTTTAAATTTGTTTGTATGCACATAACACCATCATTAATGCATAGAACAGCGAACATCTGAAAATGCGACATATCCCCTTCATCCACTCAAGTCTTCAATTGGTTGTGACAGACGGAAATACCGATGACCTGGTGACAGCCGCAGGGATCCGCTGGATACGAGGAACACAGAACAGGAGTGGCGTACTTCCAGCAGTATACGTCTATCGGCTAAGATTATAATAATATCTTTGGACAATCAACACACCGTTATCTGATCCCAAACTAGACAGAGCCTGTACTATGGCAACCGACAACTAATAAATCTTTATATGTATATATAATTCTACTGTACGTGTGCATGTCACTGAACTCCTCCTAAACGGCTGGACCGATTTGAATAAAAAAAATTGTATGCATTTGGGTGGCACCCTGGATGGTTTAGATTCACTATTGGACCCGGTAGGTGGCGCTGCTATCGAGTTCTAGGAAACAGGACAACGTTTGTACAGTCAGCTAGTATTAGTATAGATGAAAAAGTAACTCAGTCTGTCTGTAACGCATTCACCACTAAACCAACTAAACCACGGAACCGATTTTTATGAAATTTGGTACGGGATAAATTAGGAACCGATTTTTATGAAATTTGGTACGGGATAAATTAGGAACCCCAAGAAAGGACATATGCTACTTTCTATTCCTCGACTTTATCTGTGTCCACGATAACCGACATTTACGCGAAGTCGCGGGCAAAAGCTAGTAGAAAATAAAAAAATAGTTTAAAAATATTAAAAAACACGGTTTTATAAAAAAACAAAATAATTATACTATTATTATTTATTTTTTCATTCAGACGCACAAAAGTCCAAAAAAAAAACGCAAACAGCCCCATTCTCCCCTCCGTATTAAAGTATTAGAGCCAAATTGATACAAATCTAGTCGAACGAAGTCTATTAGAGTTCAATGTGAGCTGTCACTCTGCCCACCCCCGCAGCTATAGATAGCGATGTAAGTTCTACTTACAATACGGATAAAGTAAAAAAAGGTTTTCATTACAAGAAGGGTGCGTTGCGTTACGGTAAGATTTTTACAATTTTGTAGTGGCAGCTTAAATCTATACATCTATACAAATAAATAAAATTGAAGTGTCTGTTTGTAATTTCTAATTAACAGCATTTCACTAAATGCATATGAAAGTAAATACGGTACTTAAACCATTTTTTTTTTTTTTAATTTTTGTCTGTCTGTCTGTTTGTTCCGGCTAATCTCTGAAATGGCTGGACCGATTTTGACGGAATTTTTATTGGCAGGTATCCGGTGTAATAAGAAGTAACTAAGGCTACTTTTATTTTAGAAAAATACCTGCGTTAATTTCCAACATCAACGCGGGCGAAGCCGCGGGCAAAAGCTAGTGATAAATAATTAATATATTTCTGTAAGTAGGTTTGTTTGTACAAACACTTTTTCACGTAAATTATATTATTTTAAACTAGATGAGGTCGGCGTTTCCTATCTGACTACTCTCAAACGAAAATAAACTCAGAGGTCACAGTCTCTTTTAAAGTCCAGACATAATCTTGGTCACAACATGTGAAGACCATGTAGATTGGTGACAGAAATGGTCTTTTGAGGAAAGAACCACACAGATTGAGTGGACCTGTCCAGTCAGTGCACGCATTTGTCAGTAATCATGCAGCTTAACTCGGAACTTAAGGAGCTCGGTTGCATTGCTTATTATTTTAATTTTATATCTTTTACATTTTTGTTATTCTACTTTTATCCTAGTTTTCGACTGAAATAGTGGTGATGATAAAGACTACAATTGTATACCAAGAGGTGAATTACAGTGTTACTCAATTAGTGCGCTACTTACTTATCTCTTTTGGTGACTGTACACCGAAAACACCTTAATTTAATCAACTTAAATGAAAGTATTTTAAGGTCTACTAATTAATTCATTTGTTGTTTGGCAACGGATTTCTTCTTAATCTATCGTTAATTGAAATTAATGATAACGATTGAGTCGAAGACGAAATAAAGAAAAATTGCTGTGTTTATTTCTGTTAACATAACTTATTATCACGCCTATATATCCTGATGGGTTAGACAGAGGTACACCTATGGCCATCAACTCCTGTGGCGTGCAAACAACAGGACACGCTAGACAAGATATCAAGTGCCGCATTGTTTGTGGGACAGCACCACATTCACACTCCAGGGCTGAGTCGTCTATGAATCTCCACCTGTACAGGTTTTCTTCACTCCGGCCTACCTAAGTCCGGAGTCTATTTAAAGACTTCCATGAAAGCCAAGGCAATTCGTGTCCAGTTGCAACATTTTCAGCAGGTGGAAAGAATGGGTTTGGTAGGGAAGCGTCTTGTCGCCACAGGTGATTTTGCCAGTTGTGTTTTAGTCAACCGCACCAGATTGTACTAAGAAATCTCTTTTGGACAAAAAAAAAACAACCGACTTCCTTAAAAAAAACACTACAAAGTCAAAAATAACTTTAATTTCGAAAGTCGGTGTCTTAGGCTCTGTATTTAAGGCTTTTGCCACCGACTTCCAAAATTAAAGTTATTTTTGACTTTGTAGTGTTTTTTTAAGGAAGTCGGTTGTTTTTTTTTTTGTAAAAAGTTTTATATTTTTTAACTTTTTAGTTGTGGTAGATACTCCGCACTAATCTAATCGCGCTATTCGTTCATTTGTCGCGCAAATATGTAATGAAAATTTAAGACTTATATGGTTTTCACATGGACTCCATTGTCCAAATAAAACCAAATTAAAATGGGACTATTCGGAAAGCACCAGCTTTCAAATAAAAAAATAATCATCAAAATCGGTTCACCCAGTCAAAAGTTATGGGGTAACAAACATACGGTATTCGTCCATTTGTCGCGCAAATACTTAATGCAAATTTAAGACTTATATGGTTTTCACATGGACCCCATTGTTCGAATGGAACCAAATTAAAATGGGACCATTCGAGAAGCACCAGCTTTCAAATAAAAAAAGAAGCATCAAAATCGGTTCACCCAGTCAAAAGTTATGAGGTAACAAACATAAAAAAAAAAATAACCTGGTCAACAAACCTAGGACCTCACTCTAATTGGTTTAATTTAATGCATCATCATCATTTCAGCCGTAAGACGTCCATGGCTGGACATGGGCCTACCCCAATCTGGGCAAGGTTTGCCATAATAACCACGCTTGACGTTCAGGTTGGCGATCGCAGTATGGTGGTAAAATGCATAGAGAACACTGCTGCCCATTCTCTAGTAAGTCCCTTAGTCGCCTCCTACGACACCCACGGTAAGAAATGGGGTGGTGGTATTCTGTACGTCCGGCACCGTATGGAACCGAAGAGTAGACGAAGTTTTTTCTTTGCAACTCTCTCTGTTTTGGGAGCAGTGGTGATGAAAAAATGTACACATATTTTTTTTCATTTACGCCTGGTTTGGAACCACTGCTTGCAACGACACCCATTTATGATTAACTAGCTTTTGCCAGCGGCTTCGCCCGCGTGGAGGTCGGAAAATATCCCGCGGGTATCGTCACTGCTCAGCTCCTATGTGTCTAAGCGTTATGTTATATAGCCTATAACCTGTCCAGGAGTATGGACTACAATCGTACCAAGTTTGGTTAAAATTCTTTCAGTAGTTTTTGACCCATGCGTGCACATACAGACAGACAGACAGACAGACAGACAAAAAAAATTACTGATTGCATTTTTGGCATCAGTATCGATCACCAATCATCCTCCGTATTAATTTTGAATGTATATTCAATGTACAGAATTGACCTCTCTACAGTTTTATTATAAGTATAGATTAATTTTGAATGTATATTCAATGTACAGAATTGACCTCTCTACAGTTTTATTATAAGTAGGTATAGATTATCATAAACAATACAAATACTTTTTTATTTAAAGTTTACATAGAAACGGCTGTGTAAATATTAAATAACGTCAACATGTCCTATCCTAATCTTTACATATATAAATAGCTTCTGTCCGCGACTTCGTCCGCGTCAAATTGCTCCCGTCGCATCGAATTGCCTGCCAGTTTTCGTCCATTTTTCGTTGCTGCTCCGCTCCTTTTGATCGTAGCGTGATGTTATATAACCTTTAGCCTTCCTCAATAAATAGGCTACCCAACCCAAAAAGAATTTTTCAATTCGGACCAATAGTTTTGGAGCCTATTCAATACAAACAATCAATCAAACTTTCCTCTTTATAGTTGAACGGGATAAAAAAAATAGTCCTATGTCCGTCTCCTGGTTCTAAACTACCTCCGCACCAATTTTCAGCCAAATCGGTTCAGCCGTTCTTGAGTTATAAATAGTGTAACTAACACAACTTTCTTTTATATATTTAGATTCTACTGTACGTGTGTATATCACTGAACTCTTCCTAAACGGCTGGACCGATTTGAATGTTTTTTTTTTTTTTGTATTCGTTTGGGTGGCACTCTGGATGGTTTAGATTCACTATTGGACACGGTAGGTGGCGCTGCTATCGAGTTCTAGGAAACAGGACAACGTTTGTAAGGTCAGCTAGTAATATTATAAACGTGAAAGTTTGTGAGTATGGGTGTTGTTACTCTTTCACGCTAAAATGACTGATCGGATTTAGATGAAATTTGGCGCACAGATAGTGTGGTGGTGTTAACCATGGTTAACATATGGTACTTTTTATCCGGCAGTATGTCCCCGCGGGATAGTTCCACACGGGCGAAGCCGCTGGCAAAAGCTAGTGTCAGTATAATAAAGATGAAGAGTTTGTTTGTTTGAATGTGCAGATCTCTAGAACTACCAGTCGAAAAATTCTGCCTTTGATAGCCTAATTCTTGAGGAAGACTATATGTACATCAATATTTAAAAGTGGTTAACCTGAGGGGTAATTGCGGAACTTTTTATCGGTAGGAATTGGTTTGATATTCATAGTTAAACAACATTCATTGCGTTATTTACGTTGCTGAGCCACAATTTATTCGAACAAATGACGCAATGGTTTAGAAATAATCTTCAATCCCATTCAGATTCTGATAAATTAGGGTGCTGGACATAAGCCTCCCCCAATTTGGAGGGGTTTGCCATAATCGCCACGCTTGGCAGGCGGGTTGGCGACCGCAGTATGGTGGTAAACTGCATAGAGAACGCTGCTGCCCATTCTCTAGTAAGCCCGAGTCGCGTCTTAAGGAAGAAGAAATGGGGCGGCACCACACGATACACAATTCCATGTAAAATACGGTTATTTAGCTGCTTAGACTGGAAGCCAACCCCAAAATAGTTGGAAAAAGGCTAGGCAGATAATAATAATGATAACTTTGATATAGAACTTCATCATCTATACTTATATGTTACTTTTATAATATTATAAAGCTGAAGAGTTTGTTTGTTTGTTTGATTGAACGCTCTAATCTCAGGAACTACTAGTCCGAATTGAAAAATTATTTTTGTGTTGAGTAGCCTATTTATCGAGGAAGGCTATAGGCTATATAACATCACGCTATAACTAGGAGGAGCGGAGCAGAAATGAAAAATGTTGCAAAAACGGGGAATATTTATTCCTTTTGAGAGTTTCCGTTGCGTGCGCTGCGTAAACGGTTAAAGTAACGCAAAAATCATGTATGACGGAATTGTTCCTTTTAAAAAGTTCTAAAAAAAAGTCCGCGAGAGCATATGTCTATCTTTTAAGATTGACTCACTTTAACTCAAAAGGAGCGAAATCGATGCGACGGGAAGGGTCAGGGGAGCAAAAATTTGACGCGGACGAAGTCGCGGGCAGGAGATAGTATATGTATGATATTACTAATAAATACAGCTGAAGAGTTTTGTTTTGTTCCTTTAAACGAGCTTATCTGTGGAAGTAGCAGTCCGATTTGAAAAAACCTTTTTTTTTTTTTTGATAGCCCAAATCTTGACGTAGGTTATTTAACATCGCGGTGGTATCCTTCTGCGAAACAGTCATGTCGCAGAAGGAGGCTGCCGAAAGGGAGCGGAAGATATTGACGCTTGAAAGGCGAAATTGACTAAGCGACATAGGGCCACAATGTCGCTTAGTCAATTTTGCCTTTCAAGCGTCGATAGCTTTCGCTCACCCAGGCGCACCGGGCGTTGGCGGAGGGTGAACAACGCCCTCTTCCAGCCCCCCTAAATGGCTCCAGGGGCGTCGGATCTGGGGACATCCATCGCCCCCTATTCCTTAGGACCCGAGATGGTGGCGCGTAGTGTTCCACGCGCGCCTCTCTGTGATGTACGGGTTTAACACCTCACTCCTCCCCTAACGTGAGGAGGCCCACAGAGGCGGGCCGCACCAGTCAGGGATCGCAGAAGACGCACTGGTTCCCGTGGTCCCCGACGTAGGTGTGGGACGGAACATCATGGTGGTTTTAGTCAGTAAGAGTCTGACAGACCGCTCCGCCCACCCCAGGACATCCATGAGGATTTCCTTCCAAGATCAAAAAAAAGGTTATTTAACATCACGCTTCTTAAAAGTAAAAGGACAGAAATAAAGCTAAATGAAAGCAAAGTAATATCGTGGGCAGGCGATGTGTTGCGACGCCGACGGGGGAACAAGAAATTGCACGCGGCGGAAGTCGCGGGCAGAACCTAGTTTTAGTATATCTTGTAACTAGGGTTGCCACCCGTACTTTATAATAAAGTATTGTACGTTATTTCACACAATTGTACTCTATACTTTATGATAAGTACAAAAATACGAAAATACTTACTTTATTTTGCAAGATTTGATTTCTTCGGGATTTTGAAAAGTTTAGTCGTAAGTACTTTTCGTTAAACGAAATTTATGTGAGACAAACTGCTAAAAGCGAGAAAAAATATATGTTTTTAAATAAATATATTATGTACAATTAAAAATAAAAGGGGAAAAAAAGAAAAGAGCTCACTGGGCATCAAAGAATTCGTCCGCATCGCTGTCGGTAGGAAAAGTTTTTAAATATAATAATAAAGACAAATAAGTCATACTTTATTTTTATACTAAGGGTTTTTTTTCTTACCTATAAGAACCAATGTACTTTAATTGCAAGACAAAAAGGTAGCAACCCTACTTGTAACTCTAAATACATATTATAAATTTAAGTCACTTTTCTTTATAGTATTTATTTTTATAGTATGTTTTTTTTTTCTTATCTATAAGAACCAATGCACTTTAATTGCAAGACAAAAAGGTGGTAACCCTACTTGTAACTCTAAATACATATTATAAATTTAAGTCACTTTTCTTTATAGTATTTATAATAGTAATAGTATAATGAATGCACTTTTGAGTATATAAACACCACATCTGTGTAAATAGTAAATAAATAATAAAATGAAAGAATAAATAATAAAACCGCGCGCTTGCATTTATTAACAAACAATTACCCTTTTGTTTTATTGTTGCAAAAGATTTAATTTATTAGTTTGTTTTACTTTGAAAAGGGAATAGCAGAGTTTGACGTGATAAATCACGTGGTATAAATTAGCCTACACATAATTTTCCCACTATTGGGACTCAGGCCTCGTCTGCGGCGTTAGAGAAGCCTTGAGCGTAGGAGCTCTCTTCAGGTCCCTTGGCATTGGATTTGAGCTCAGTGTTGAGCTGGTCGTATTTCTCGATCGCTTCGGGAAGACAGTCCCTTGATACCTGAACAGTCCTCGACTACCATTTAATTTGCGTCGCTATCTATGCTGTAGTCACTCTCCTCCGTTTTAATGTGAATGTCTGGGACTGGTCTTGGCAGATCTGAAGAAGAAAATATCATAATCAGCTCCCACTGCTAGAACAAATGTTCCCACTGCTAGAACACGCGGCTCAGTGCGAGTTGGTAGATGTCGCATGTCTTCTAATCTTTAGTTTAGTTTTCCATCACTGTTTTGAGAGCAGTGGTGATGAAATTATTTACGCAACGGAAAGTGTCTGCCTGTGTTCGATAAAACTACAACTCGTAACTCGCGGTAATAGTATAATAGCACTTTAAAACTGTAAAAGGAACTCTTTTTAGTCCAAGTCTAAGGTCTAGGGCAGGGGTTCCCAACCTTTTTTTGTCTACTGCCCACTTTAAGAATAAATTATTTTTTAACGCCCCCCTTTTTAAACATACTTAAAAACCGCTAAGTACTTATAACTGATTATTGAAACGCAAATTTATAGTATTCGGACAGAGTATCTTTTATTGAAAATAAAACAAACATAATCAATTCTTATATAAAAAGGAATGTGAAGGTTGAATCTGATGCTGTTCAATAAGTTTGTTGATATCAGGTTCCAATTTACTCAAAAACAGCCGCAAGTCGCCACGTTCGGTAACACGCAAACGATTTCTCTTTTTAGTAAGCAGCGTTGCCACAGCACTAAATCCACGTTCACACAAATATGACGACGGGAATGCTATCAAAAATCGTTGAACAATTGACCACAATCCAGGGTACAATTGCGGGATCGGTTTTTGTAGCCAAAATTCTTGATATCCATTTTTGAACTTGATTTTTATTTCTTCGTTTGTTGTCAATTCTATAAGTTCTTCTTCCAGCTGAGGTGACATTGCTGTGTTGACATTTGAAAACGGATCCAACACCCAGTCTGGTATTTCCAAGTTTAAAATGTCCTGGTATCGTTCGGTGAAGTCAATGTGGAGGTTTTCCAAATGTTGGCAGTAGGCAAACAAGTCGTCGTTACTGCAGTATACTGATAAATTCGGAAAATTGTGAAACTCACGTCTACCCATATTCTTTTTGTGCAGAAGCAGTTTGGCTGCGAAAGCAGCAACGACATTTTTTGTTTTAATTAAATTTAGTTCATCGCCTTGCAGTTGGAGGTTCATGTCGTTGAACATTTTATACAGGTCTGTCATGTAAGCTATATCATTCTTTACAACGCGTGCGACCGTTGCTCTGAGTACAGTGACTTTATGTTACTCCGTATACTAATATTGAATAAGTGGCAATTCTCTGCAGAATTCGGCAAATCTTTGTTGATAATTATACAGTGACTCTAGTGTATTCCTAATTTGCACAATTATTTGCAAAAACACTCAGTTTAATATCAGTAATATCCATAAACAGTTTAAAACTACAACGTTAATAAGTGTTCAAGGTGACCTTAGTGATTGTGCGAACAAAGAAGCTCATTAGTAATGAACATATTGCAAGTCATTGACACTTTAAATTTTTAAATACTGCTTCAAAATTTCGACACATTCTTGTAAGTTACCGTGGTCGAGTGGAATCACCGCAGTTTTTTGTAACACCGCGGCCACTCGGAGAGTCGCCGGTTCGGATCTCGCCAAGCGCAATTCTTTTTCTGTTACAATTTAACATTATTTGAACAAAGATTGCTAATACTAACCGAATAATGTTTCACTCACCGGACAAGAAAAAGTTTCATTCCGAAACCGATTTGGCATCTGGTTCGGGAATGAGCGGCGAGCATGGAGGCGAACCAAACGCGTCAGGGCGCAAGCGCAAACAACCAGATTCGGAACAACCAGATTCGGATTGGACGCACGCTATTAAAGACCTGTCCACAGAGTTTAAGAATACGCTTAATGAGTGGCGACGAGACATGGAAACTAGTATGAATAAAATATCAGATAATGTAGAATCCATAAAAACTGAACTTGCTTCACTTACTCAAGTTACGTCAGATATCAGAAGCGATATTAACTCTCTTCGATCAGAGCAATTACTTTTCCGACACCGAATCGCAGATTTGGATGTGAAGTACGAAGGTATGTCGGAACGCATCGATTCTCTCAAAGACACGGTTAACTTTGTTTCTGATGAGCACACAGATCTCGTTAAGAAAGTTGACAACCTGGACAAGCGTATTCAAGATACCGTTGATTTAAAGCCTGTAGTTGCTGAGCTTGTGGCAAAGATTGACAATCTAGAGCAAAATGCTCGGAGTTGTAATATAGAGATATGCAACGTTCCAGAGAAGCGCAACGAAAACCTTCTATCTCTGATGCAAAATATTGGGTCCGCAATAAAATGCAATGTTCCACAAAACGAAGTTATTTCTATACACCGTGTTCCACAAGCACATCAGCAAAGCAACCGGCCAAAAAATATAATAGTGAAATTGGCCTCACGTATATTGCGGGACAATGTTCTAAGCGCCCATCGATTATGTAAGGGACTTACGTCTGAACAACTTGGCATTTCAGGAACATCGCTGCCAATATACATGCATGAGCACCTGACATTAAAGAACAAGCAATTATTTCGTGAGTGTCGAGATGCTGCCAAGAAGTATAGTTATAAGTTTCTCTGGGTTAAGCACGGGATCATTCTTGCTCGTGAAAAAGAAGGGGCACGGGCTTTTGCTATTCGAACGTCGCATGACATTACAAAAATCAAGCCTGGTTTTGCAGCACCGATTGACAACCAGGGTGTCGCCAGCGTCGCTCAATAGCTTGTTTAACGGTAATGGATCTGAACAACTTTTAAGATTTGCATGTAACATTGTAATTAATTCCCGCTATACGAGTTTCGATATATATTGCTTCCTTTATAAGACAGAATTTACTGTCATGAAATACTGCTTTTCCTGTGTGATTATTGAGTATATGAACCATTTTGTGCCAACGCTTGCTATGAGTTTTCTATTAGGCGAACATGTAAATGCGATATTCGTATTTATTGTTTTAATCAAACATTGTATGTACTGTTTTGTGTGTTGCTTATTATGGACGATCTATTTGATTTATTTTTTAGATTTTTGTTTTTTTGCTAGCCTGTTGCTGGCGATTACGATAATAACGGATAATGCATGTATTACTATTTCCTGTAGAAATACCTTCTACAATGACTAATAACTTAATTATGTATTACCAAAATTGTAGAGGGATTCGCACGAAATTACACATTCTTTATATGAATATCTTGGCCAACTGTTACGACATCATAATTCTGACTGAGACCTGGTTAACGCCCGAGATATTTAACAAAGAGTTCATTGATGAACGATATGACGTGTATCGATGCGATCGCGATCGCACCGCCACTAATAAAAAAGATGGAGGTGGTGTTCTCGTAGCCATACTGAGGGAGTTGCGTTCAGTAAGTATAATTCCGCGTTCATCCATGCACACAAACATTGAACAAATTCTTGTACAGTTCCCGAGCTCAACCAGAGGTAAGTCTCAGATGGTTGCGGCAGTATATATACCGCCAAAAACACCTGACTGTGTATATCTTGAATATTTTGACACGTTGCAGACACTTCTTGAAGATATTAATATCGAAAAGTTTTATTTGTTAGGAGACTATAACTTGCCGGATGTCGACTGGGTTGCTAGCACTGATAGTACTTCAGTTTCCGCACAGATCTGTAGAGGTAACTCACCCACGTGTAATAATTTGAGTGTGTTTATGTCCTACCTAAACGCCCATCAATTTAATAACATAAAAAATCAGAACGGGAGAATATTAGACCTGGCCATAAGTAATGATGATTGCACAATTTCTACTCCAACAAATTATTTATTACAGCTTGACAACCACCACCCCCCGTTCTGTGTATTAATTTCGCTACGTTTACATTATAGTTCAATGGTACGCAATACGATAAAAAAATATAATTACTTTAAGGCAAGTTACGACGAAATTAATGACGACCTAAAGAAAATAAATTGGAAAGACGCCTTAAATTACCCATCGGTTGACGAGTCTCTCGACACTTTCTATAACATTATTTTCGGTATTATTAAGAAACATGTACCATTGACTACTTGCAGATCCTCTAAGTTCCCCGTGTGGTTCTCAAAACCTCTTATACACATTTATAAAAATAAAGCTAGGGCCTGGATTAAATGGAAAATGTATCACAATGTTGCGGATTATGAGCAGTTCGCGATTTACCGATCTAGATTCCACGATGAATGTAACAACTGCTATAAGAAATACATCAATTCTGTTGAAGATGGTATCCGGAGCAATGTGAAGCATTTCTGGACGTTCATTTCTAATAGAAAAAAATCCACTGGCATTCCATCTACTATGACGTTTAACAACCAGTCAACTAGCAACCCAGAAAACATTTGTAATCTTTTTTCCGACTTCTTTAATTCGGTTTTTGAACCATCCACTTCTGCTAATATTCCGTCCACGTATGACAACTGCTCTGGTAGCTGCACTCTGTTAAATGACATACGATTTACAATGGATGAAGTACTTCGTGCGCTGAAAGCACTGGACCCTTCTAAAGGGCCAGGACCGGATGGTTTACCAGCAAACTTCATAAGAGAGACAGCTATTAATTTGTGTGCACCTCTTCATATTATATTTAACCAATCTGTCTCTCAAGGTTGCTTTCCTCAAGCATGGAAACTCGCAAATATAACCCCTATTTACAAGTCTGGACCTAAGGACGATGTCGTGAACTATCGTCCTATATCAATACTGTCAGCTTTGTCAAAGGTTTTCGAGAGACTAGTCCATGATAAAGTATACCCAGTACTGCACAATACTATCATTCAACAACAACATGGATTCGTCAAAAGAAGGTCAACTACAACCAACCTGATAACCTTTGTAGACTATTTATTCAACAACATGGACTCTCGTGTTCAAGTTGACACTATATACACTGATTTCCGGAAAGCCTTTGACAAGGTTGACCACCAACTTCTATTGAACAAGATTGCTTTCAATGGTATACGTGGAGATCTTCTGAGATGGTTCTCATCTTACGTTTCCAATAGAACTCAGAGGGTTGTGATGCATGGTTTTAGTTCTAGCACCCTTAATGTTACTTCTGGAGTGCCCCAGGGCTCGATTTTAGGACCTCTTTTATTCATTATATTTATAAATGACATCAATAAATGTTTTCATAATTCAAAATTACTGCTATACGCAGACGACCTGAAAATCTTTAGACCTGTTAAAAAGTTGGAAGATTGTCTACTATTGCAAGATGACCTAGACAGGTTCTCTGCGTACTGCTCAGCTAATAAACTACAACTTAGCGTCTCTAAATGTAGCTGTATTAGTTTTACTAAAAATAAAAATGTTATCAAGCATCCCTACTCTTTAAATAATGTCATTTTAGTTCGGAATATACTAGTACGCGATCTCGGTGTTCTTTTGGATGATAAACTACACCTTGACGTTCATATTGATAAAATTATAAATAATGCTTTTCGTATGTACGGTTTTGTGATGAGATCAGCCACAGAATTCGTTCGCCCATATACATACTTGCATCTCTACAAATCGCTAATAAGGTCCCAGTTAGAGTATGCTGTGGCGGTATGGAATCCCTTCTATAGTAAATACTCAGACGCAATAGAAAAGGTTCAGAGTAAGTTTTTGAAAGCCATGCATTTCCGTTGTTTTCGTACTTATGCTTCTTATCTCGATCTTCTGAATAAGTATGCGCTACACAGCCTCAAAGCAAGACGTACTATTTTGGAGACAATGTTTTTATTTGATGTATGTAATAGCTCATATGATTGTATGGATATTACCAATAAGATAAGCTACGTTGTACCTAGAACAACCATAAGCCGTGGGGTGCGGGCACGACCTCCTTTTGCCGTATCATCTAGTCGTACGAATGCAGGCTTACGAGCACCCCTACGTCGCATCACTGGTCAATATAACAATCTCTTCCAGAATATTGACATCTTTGCTCTAGCAACTGGTCAATTTAGAGACCTTGTTCAGGAAACAATTTTGAATATTACTTCCTAGTATGTAACGTTGAAACTGTATTTTTTTTTTTTTTTTTTATAGTTTCTTGTTTTTCTTTTTTATATTTTTTTTTATTGCATGCCTGTTTAGTTTAAGTTTAATTTTATCAGTAACACTTAATGTATTTTTTTTGTACCTTTAAACTGTAAGCGCACGTCGCATTAATTTTATAATTTGTTTTTATAATATGTGGAAAATGTTGTGGGTTACACATTTACTCACTGTTAAGATAATTTTTTGTATAATATTGTAATGTGTAACTGTTTGTTTTCCCAAATAAATAAAATAAATAAAATAAATTCTTTGATGTTATGAGCTTGTTGCGCAGTTCTGTATCTTTAGTTTCCAAGAACTCTATCATAGAGTCAAACAGGTTGTAAAATCGAATCAGACAATTGCCTCTTGACAGTCAACGAACTTCAGTATGAAGCAACAAACGGTTGAAATCTTCGTCATTAGTAACACAAAGCTGATGAAATAATCTATCATTCAAAGAGCTGCTACGGATTTTATTGACTGCTTTGATGACATATTGCAGTGTTTGAAATAGTCACTTAAGTTTCTAGCAACCAAATGTTGTCTATGAATAACACAATGTATAGCAAGGACATCTGGAATTTTATTCTTTAAGTATGCTATGAAGCCTTTATGGCGCCCTGTCATAGCCGGAGCGCCATCCGTAGCAACTGATATAATATTTTTCAAAGGAATCTCTTTCTCTTCACAAAACTTTTCCAATGTATTGAATATGGTTTCGCCTTTTGTATCTGTCTCCAAATTTCTGGCAAACAATAGTTCTTCACGTATTTTCTCATCTTTAATAAATCTCACGTAAGATAGCAACAACGCTTCATTAGTTGGTAAAGTGGACTCATCGAGCTGAATTGTGAATTGACTAGTCCTCAGATGATTGCACAATGATTCTTCAATGTTTTCAGCCATTTCATCAATTCGTCTTTACACAGAATTATTACTCAAAGGAATTTATCGGATAATATCTGCGGCCGGTTTATGAAGCACAGTAATTATTACTTCCTTTATTGCTGGCAAAATTAACTCTTCTCCGATGTTGTGTGGTTTGCCTTTTTGAGCAATTAACAAAGAGATATTGTACGAAGCTCGAAGTCCGTCGTCATCTTGCTTAGCAGCCACCGAAAATAGTTTTGATACACTTGGCTGAGTATTTTGCTTCTTCTCTAGGTCTTGAAAATATGCTACATTCTTTTCTGTCTTATCTGGATGCATTTTATTCAAATGATCTTGCAGTCTTGAAGGCTTCATTGCTTCGTTCGAAAATGTTTTTAGACATAGAAGACACAAAGGCGACGACGGGTTTGTGGGATTTTCAATAAATACGAATTTAATATATTCCGCAGAGTATTGCCGTCTCTTCTTTTTTACTTCCGACATTGTTTTGTTTTAAGAAATACGTAAGTGTTGAAATCAAGTACTGCTTATCTATTATGCGCGAAACCGCAAATGAAAATAAAATAAATTTACGTCGTTTATATAGGATTGCATAAGCAGCACGCACCAACAGGAATAAGACAAACGTGCATAAACTCGTTTATCTCATTAGACGCCCAATCGTACTCGACAAGCAAGAACAAGTATTATAGAACCAGCCGATTGGTATAGGAATGTACAATCCCGATTATTTAACAAAAACTTGTTAAAACATAATTGCCCGCGGTCTTTTATATCGAACCGAGTTTGAGCTATATCTTAATTAATATTAGTTGATGTTCACAAGATGTAGTCGAGAGTCGAGAGCTCAGTCGGTGTCTAAGAGTCTTCCTAGCTAGGTAGATGAAATTATAAATCGACCCCAATGCCCCCTTTTTTTTTCTGGGTCTCTTACCGCCCCCCTTTAGGCCTGCAGCGCCCACAAGGGGGCGTTATCGCCCACGTTGGGAAAGACTGGTCTAGGGGAACGACGCCGTAGGAGAACATAATAGTGACCTTATTGGTAATGTTCTTCAGAAAGGTCAGGTGCGTAGTACTGGTAACCGGCGTGTGTGTATGACTAGATAATACTAGATATGTACGAGTATATGAACTTAAACGAGTCAAAAGCCGAAGCAATTGTGACAGCGCAGCCTTACCAAGGATTATCGTACTCTCAGTTACTGGGTTGTGAACGTCAGATAGGCAATAGCTCTATGAAAAGAACTAGTACTCAGCTGCATCTGGTTAGACTGGAAGCCAACCGCAACATAGTTGCAAAAAGGCAGGCAGATTGAATTTAGAGAAATTACGATGAAAATGTGCTTGAGAAAGGTCAGGTACGTAATACTCGCTACCGGCGTGCGTGTATGACCAGATGTATGAATGTAAACGAGGCAAAAGTAGAATTTAAGGATCTTTCTGCCTACCCCCATGGGAAAATAGCGTGAGTTTTATATATGTACATACTAGCTTTTGCCAGTGGCTTTGCCCACGCGGTGGTCGGAAATTATCCTGGTAGAACGTACTACTATCGGGATAAAAAGTACCCTGTGTATTAATCCAGGACTTTAAACTATAATAAATAACAAAACCGTTATGTAGTTTGCCAAAATGAAAGCCATTCCTAGCAACTATTATTGCGTTAGGTTATTTCTTCACTGAGGGTATATGCGACCATAAATCAAGTCTTTAACAAAGAAACTCAACTATGTAATAGTTTCTCAAAGACAATACAAATCTAAAATCAATAAGTATTTATATATTTACTTTTCTATACACATTAAAAGGGCTTCTAATAAATCAAATTAATGCATTTACCACAGTAATTATTTGTCCAGATGTATTCAATTTCTATGCATCTATAGAATTGGTTGCATATAAATACTGATGGAAGGTAGCCTGGTCATCATTCGATCCAGTCTTCGGGCTTTCAGTCTTTGGCTGAGATGGGTGTCTCAAAAATTCTCCTCTGGGTCTTCGCCCTCTATGTAAGTAGCTCTTTCTTTTTCTTTGTCCTGCGAAACCCTCGTAGAAAATTTTGTATTCATAAAATTTTCAAGTATGATCATCTGGAAGGCTTGTGGCTAAGAAATACTACCTATTCGGGTCTATTAATCAGGTAAACTACTAAAGTACCCTGATTACAGTTGTTCCGTGGATAGGTGACTATATTTTCATACCATGACCACATTGTTCCTTGCCTTAAGCCGTTGGTCCCGCCGATAATTTGTAGATCTTTGACAGTCCTTACGGATCTTCAGAAGCGCGAAATTCTGACTACCAGTCCTGTATTACCCAGTAACTGGGTTGTAGAGGTTAGTATGATGATAATTTTACATAGGCAGTCGCGTAAATACGGCAGTAGCATACGGCTTGGTATGATGATAATTTGGGAGGCATAAGATGCTTTTAAAGTTTCTGTTATTAATTGTATGTCCTTCTTTCTTTCCAGATCCTCAATGTAAATGCGGGCTGTAAGTTATCTGAATACAATCTATAATTTAAAAAAAAAATATAATACTTATTATTTGTAATATTATAAAGCTGAAGAGTTTATTTGTTTGGTTGGATGCGCTTATCTCATGAACTACTGGTCCAAATTGAAAAAATCTTTTTGTTTTGGGTAGCCTATTTATTGAGGAAGGCTATAGGCTATATAACAATACACTACAATCAAAAAGAGTGGAGCAACAACGAAAAATGGTCGAAACCTGGCAGGCATTTCGATGCGACGGGAAGGGACAGGGGAGCAAAAATTTGACGCGGACGAAGTCGCGGGCAGGATCTAGTATGTTATTACACTTTGACGAGCAGACTAATTCTTCAAACATATAAAGCAATAGTTTATTACATCCTTCAAAAATATTCATATTCTCATTGATAGTGTATCTCGCAATTAGAGTGCTGTGTCTAGGGAATATTTTAGGATTACATCATTAGTATTGAGGTCACAATTTGCAGCTGACCATGGTGTCCTGGGTTCAATTCCCTGGCCGGTCAGTGTTATTGGGTTTTCCTATCTGGAATTTCTTAGTAGCAGTCCTGAGTCTTAATTTGTGCCCGTTTGATGGCGATAGGCTCACCCCCTATTACATGGGACTTAAACATAACTAGCGAAATGTGGGTGTCTCTGCCTAGGCTTGACGTTATGTTTTTGGAGAGGTGGTCCAGTGGTAACTTAAAACTTGAAACTTCATTTCAACCCAAGCAGATGCTTTACTTTGTGCAAATTATTTCATCACCACTGCTCTCAAAACGGTGAAGGAAAACATCGTGAGGAAACCGGCATGTCTTAGAACCAAAAATTCGAAGACGTGTGACATCTACCAACCCGCACCGGCCCGCGTGGTGGATTACGGGCCACTCCCTCTCACGGAAACCAGGCTGTGAAGCGATAGCAATAGTATAAGCTGATTTTAATTTTTTCTTCTTCAGATCTGCCAAGACCAGTCCCAGACATTCACATTAAAACAGCGGAGAGTGACTACAGCAGAGACAGCGACGCAAATGCAGTGGTAGTCGAGGACTGTTCAGGTATAAAAGGACAGTCTTCCCGAAGCGATCGAGAGAAATACGACCAGCTCAACACTGAGCTGAAATCCAATGCCAAGGGAACTGAAAAGAGCTCCCACGCTCAAGGCTTCTCCAACGCCGCAAACGAATTTAGAAGCTTTAAAATGAGCGCTGATGGGAACAGAAGAAGCGAATATGCAAGTGACAACAGAGCTAGTGACAGCTATGACGCAAAGAACTATAAATATGAGGGTGCCGATGGAAGCCAGATACAGACTGAAGAGATAAATGAAACTGAGGACACTTCTTCGAATACTTATCAAAGTTCTACTGATATTACGAGTAAACCTTGTCCAAAATCTTGTGATACTCCTAAAAAGCGTGAGTATATTTTTTTTTTTAAGCGAAAGTTGGTTTTGTTAGTCCAATGGTTAAGGGGCTTGTAGCTCATCAGGTTAAGCTCCCGCGATTGATTTATGTATAAGTGACATACCTATATGTAAATATTACCGGCCACAACCGATTTTAGTATGAACTAGTTTCGCTTAGGCCAAACCGGTTCTCCCTTCTCATCAACATAATGACTCTACATGTTTTTGTGTAACAGTTTACAACGGTTAAAGTTTCATATTGAAATGATACCGTGACACTACATCGCTACTTTTTTACTGTAGTAAATGCATGCATGTAGTACGTGCTGTTTCTTTTGTCTTTTCTGCAAAAGTCTATACTGGTTTGTCTTATTGCGTGTAGGGAGAACTGGTTTGGCCTAAGCGAAACTAGTTCGTCCTAAAATCGGGTTTGACCGGTAACATATATATATATATAAATACCAAGTCCCCTCGGTGCCTTTTTTTTTTGGATGGGAAATCATCAAATGACTTCTCCCGCTGACCCACCCGTGTTCCTTCAGTTGCCTGTGCCAGGGCCACGGTATCCCCTCCGTGCCTCGGAAAGCACGTTAAGCCGTTGGTCACGGTTGTCATTTGTGGATCTTTGACAGTCGTTACGAGTCGTCAGAAGCCCGAAAGTCTGACAACCAGTCTTGCCATTGAACTGGATGGCGCTGATCCACGCGTCATGTTCGTGAACGGGCGCCGTCAGTTGAGACTGGTCATCGCTTAACTTCCACGGCTTATTTTTAATGGTTTCTTTACTAACCGACTTCAACAAAAAGGAGGAGGTTCTCAATTCGACTGTATTTTTTTTATGTTTGTTGCCTCAGAGCTTTTGACTGGGTGAACCGATTTTGATGATTCTTGTTTTATTTGAAAGCTGGTGCTTTCCGTGTGATCCCATTTTAATTTAGTTCTATTCTGACAATGGAATCCATGTGAAAACCATATAATAAGTCTTAAATTTGCATTAAGTATTTGCGCGACAAATGGACGAATAACGCGATTAGATTAGTGGGGGTATCTACCATAACTAAAAATTTAAAAATAAAAACTTTCAACAAAAAAAAAAACAACCGACTTCCTTAAAATTTCGGTTTCGGTTGTTTTTTTTTAACATTGATTATTCATTAAATTTTTCTTTTTACATTGCTCTCATTTTAAAAGCAACAAGAATTATTACTCAGGATTTTGTTATATCTTGATTTAATAGAGTGTCCTTAAAGTGTTTTACTCGTTCTTCTCCATAGGTACCTACTACCCTATGCAATGGACAACTAGCTCCATTTAGAGTTGCAAAGGACTCGAGTCTTCGAGTCCAAATTTTAAAGACTCGACTCAATTATGCAAGGCTCAGTGTGCTCAAAAGGCTCGGAATCTACAGATAAGCACTCGAGTCTTAAAAAGGACTCAAGTCTTAAAAAGGTCTCGAGTCTTAAAAAGGACTCGAGTCTTAAAATGAACCCGAGTCTTATAGGAAAAACTCGGAGCATGAAGATAAAACTTGTACCTCATCATTCGAAAAGACTCGAAAGAAGGCAATAAATTCAAATTAGTGGTTATGATGTAACTTTGCGTACAAAAAAATCTTTTTTCGAATGATGAGCTACAAGACTCGAGTCCTTTTTAAACTCGAGTCACTTTTTTAGACTCGAGAATGACTCGGGCTCGGCTTGACTCTAGACTCCGAGCCTATTGAACACACTGAGTCTTGCATAATTGAGCCGAGTCTTTCAACTCGAGTCCTTTGCAACACTAACTCCATCTCTTTGACTCACTGACCCCCTGACAATTGAAAAGTGTTTGTAATTGGTTTATTTGAAACAAATAATTTGAGTTTTTTTTTTTTATTTCAGATGCACATATGGTGATGGACTGCGAGTTACCAAGTACGTAATTATTTAACTTGTTTGTAAAGTTTTTACTTAACAATAAAATTCACAAGTTTCAATCTTCGGAGTAACTTACTAAATTAAAAAATTAACTTTAGTTTCAGTATGACAGGCTTTAATTTTGACAGTTCCACCACATTCATTACATTACTAGCTTTTTCCACCGGCTTCGCCAGTGTTTTATACTTACAAACCTCCCTCTTGATTCACCCTGTCTATTGGTGAAAACCATTTAAATGTATTAAATCCTTTGCGTAGTTTAAAAGATTTAAGCATGTAAAGAAGATTATCTAGAAATTGAAACCCACGCCATCTATTAGGAATTCATAGAACTAACCAATGAACACACCCATTGTCCTATAAAAAACATTTAATTTGCAAATATTGAGATCAGTAATTGAGATAAAAGCTATCTTATCTTTTAAATGGGATCAAACTGCAAACGTTGTGCAAATTTTATTAAAATCGGTTAAGTAGTTTAGGAGTCCATCCCGGACAAACAACGTGACGCGTAATTTATATATATTAAGATTTATTTGATTTTGTGATTGTAAATTTAATCAATAATATGTTGCAGGTTCAGACGAGTCACAATGGGAAGTAATTGAGTCTAAGACCATGGAAGGCGGCCGCCCATGCATAATCATGAAAATAGTGCCAAAAGGTGAGTTAACCTCTAAGTCCCTGAGATACCACATTTGGTATCGACACAATGGTTTTTTAATTGTGTCTGTAATTACGGTAATTGACTGGTTAAAGCATTAGTAGAACTCATTACCAATGATCGGAGTAGGTAGATTGATTTTACGTACTCACATCATGAATAGTCATAGAAATCACAACATGGATAAGCCTTTTTTCCGGGATTTCATTTTGATACTTACGGGATTGAATCAAATATAGTGAAAGTAAGGATTTTTAAACTAGGTACTACATTAGAAATTTATAGAATGCGATAGATAAACATTTAAAATTGTTTTTTTCTTATTGTAGAAGGCCGATCACCTATATACTATTAAAAATACATTCATATTGATGTATTCTTTATTCTACACATTACAACATTTGAAATTAATTTCAAAATCCCGGAATCCCGAAGGCTTATCCATACTAATATATACGTGCCAGTTCATTGATCCCATTGCAATCTACCTACTCCGATCTCTGCTCATTACATAAAATTGTCCGCTACTCCTAAAAATGAGGTCCTGGGTTTGATAAATGATTTTGTTTCTGTAAGTAGGTTTGTACAAACACTTTTAAACGTAATTTTTTTTTTTTACAAATTGAGGTCGTCGTTTCCTAACTGACTACTCTGAGAAGAAAGGCCGAAAGAAACTCAGAGGTCACAGTCTCTTTTAAAGTTCAGACATAATCTTGGTCACATTATGTGAAGACCTTGTAGATTGGTGACTGAAATGGTGATACGTTCGATTCTGTCTGATCAGGAGGATCCTCTCTTTAATATAGGGGATGAACTTTACCCCGTGCCTAACGCCTCTAACCTACAATCTTATTTTTTTTAAAGTTAACCCGAAGAATGTAACTACATCTTCTTCTTCATCAAGTAGTTCCCATCACAGATCGAGATCTGCTTCAAAATCTTCTTCAGTTGGTAAGTTTTTATTTTCATTTTCCATTATTTGCTATAATATATACATAATTTAAAATCAAAGGCTTAAATTAGAAAAAAATGTACATGTATTTTACTAAAATAATCATAAAGCATAAAGAAATTCCTTTGCATCGTTGTCAGCAGGAAACGTGCCTAAAAGGCTGGCAGCATTGCCGCGTTGTATGGCAATGCTGATTCCTTGCCCAAAAAATAGGCCAGACCTCTGGTCAAGTGAAGACTCCACGAGACGCTTGGCAATGTCTCGGAATACTATGTGGGCACTCGGACCCCAAGGCCCTAAGGTTTCAACCCCAAACGGCTAGAACATATAATTTTCAAATTAGGTTAGAATATTTGGTCCGTTTTAGGTTTTTCCATTATGTCTCCCGTATAACATTGTTGATGCTGTTACACGATTGAGGTTTCCATTTACTTCACCAAGAAGTAAATGGAAAGTTATTTGTGAAATATAAGTAATATTTGGTCGTTATCCGGCTCGAAGGACCAAAAAAGCTCAAGCGTATGATGATTGGTCTGTACACTTGTGATGATGGATACTCGAGCATGAAGAATTAAACCACCCGTGTTGAGTGTGGTAAAATCACTTATTTATTTCACTTAGTTCCCTATATTTTTTGTGTATATGTAGCTTAACCTACTGAATGTTACAAAATAGGCGGGTTTTTGAGTTCACCGAATCTTAGAACGACTACGTCTCGTTGCGGCTTGTCTACTGTCATGGTCATGGCGTTAACTCACACACCACAAAACTTATGTTGTCTCCTGATTGGTTGAGTAGCCGTCGCGTCATCGCAGCCTGGCCAAACGCAGCGGTCAATTAGTGATTTCCGTTTAGTTTTCCGTAGAACCCGTTGAGAGTGTAGTGACTTGAAATTGGTAAATCTATGCGGCAACAACCATTGACACCATACTCGGGCGACATTGCCCACAATTTCCATGCAATCCAAGTGACTCACTGTTTTCTCGTTTCACGATAAAATTGACGTATATTAAAGTGGTAAATTAGTAATTGTCAACGTAAACTAAAAATTTGAAGATTACTAGGCTATCATTTATTCTGAGCTATAATTCCGAGTTTTGAATGAGGAATGTCGAACAGTGTGTCGCTGTGAATCACCAATGATTTACTTTAAAAAAAAATGAAATCGTTTTGGAATTGTGTATGCTCACTTGAATGAGGTACTAAGTGAACATTGACCACATCGCCGCATCGTTTTATTTTTAACTTTTGGCCTTCTTACCTCTTCTGCAAAAAGCAGATATATATACTTTCAATTGAAACTGAATTTTTCATTTTTTGCAGGCCGTGTATCAGGACCACCAGTCATCGTTGGTCCACCAGTCATCGTTGGTCCACCAATAAAGGTTCCAGATAGCAGACCTAGACCAGGTAATTTTTTTAATAAGTTAGGTCATCCATGTAACATCGTGCAATTCTATGGCAAATAGACATAAAGGTTGCCAAACCAGACTCCAGGGTAGAACTAAGCTATATGAACAGAAAGCTGTGCTGCTAAGGAGTTCGTTCGGCCAATTCTGCTTTCCTGTAAAACACTGGGATCTGTTGAAGGTCTGACATTTCGGAGGACGGCTTACAATGATTTTGACGTTCGATTACTGCTGATTCTCAGTCTAATTGAAATGAATTATTGTTGAATTTGCAGTGATCATTGCAAAAAGTATAAAAACAAGCGTTTAATACGACAGTTGAATGTAACGCAAAAACATTTAGATTAAATTTCAAGCATTAAGTGCACCTCTTAGCACGAAACTGAATATTAAATTAAATTAATAAAGATTTTTCGTTAATTAAAGGAGGTGCAAGCTCCGCAACAGGTGGCAGTGCCGGCGGTGTTAGTGGTGGTGACGGAGATCTAACAGTCGGATCAGCTAGCACTACAAGTGCCAGTAACACAGGACCAAACGGTGCAGGCTCCGCAACAGGCGGCAGTGCCGGCGGTGTTAGTGGTGGCGACGGAGATCTAACAGTCGGATCAGTTAGCACTACAAGTGTCAGTAACACAGGACCAGATGGTACAGGCTCCGCAACAGGTGGCAGTGCCGGCGGTGTTAGTGGTGGCGACGGAGATCTAACAGTCGGATCAGTTAGCACTACAAGTGCCAGTAACACAGGACCAAACGATGCAGGCTCCGCAACAGGCGGCAGCGCCGGCGGTGTTAGTGGTGGCGACGGAGATCTAACAGTCGGATCAGTTAGCACTACAAGTGCCAGTAACACAGGACCAAACGATGCAGGCTCCGCAACAGGCGGCAGCGCCGGCGGTGTTAGTGGTGGCGACGGAGATCTAACAGTCGGATCAGTTAGCACTACAAGTGCCAGTAACACAGGACCAAACGATGCAGGCTCCGCAACAGGCGGCAGTGCCGGCGGCGTTAGTGGTGGCGACGGAGATCTAACAGTCGGATCAGTTAGCACTACAAGTGCCAGTAACACAGGACCAAACGATGCAGGCTCCGCAACAGGCGGCAGTGCCGGCGGTGTTAGTGGTGGCGACGGAGATCTATCAGTCGGATCAGTTAGCACTACAAGTGCCAGTAACACAGGACCAAGCGGTGCAGGCTCCGCAACAGGTGGCAGTGCCGGCGGTGTTAGTGGTGGCGACGGAGATCTAACAGTCGGATCAGTTAGCACTACAAGTGCCAGTAACACAGGACCAAACGATGCAGGCTCCGCAACAAGCGGCAGCGCCGGCGGTGTTAGTGGTGGCGACGGAGATCTAACAGTCGGATCAGTTAGCACTACAAGTGCCAGTAACACAGGACCAAACGATGCAGGCTCCGCAACAGGCGGCAGCGCCGGTGGTGTTAGTGGTGGCGACGGAGATCTAACAGTCGGATCAGTTAGCACTACAAGTGCCAGTAACACAGGACCAAACGATGCAGGCTCCGCAACAGGCGGCAGTGCCGGCGGTGTTAGTGGTGGCGACGGAGATCTAACAGTCGGATCAGTTAGCACTACAAGTGCCAGTAACACAGGACCAAACGATGCAGGCTCCGCAACAGGCGGCAGTGCCGGCGGTGTTAGTGGTGGCGACGGAGATCTATCAGTCGGATCAGTTAGCACTACAAGTGCCAGTAACACAGGACCAAGCGGTGCAGGCTCCGCAACAGGTGGCAGTGCCGGTGGTGTTAGTGGTGGCGACGGAGATCTAACAGTCGGATCAGTTAGCACTACAAGTGCCAGTAACACAGGACCAAACGATGCAGGCTCCGCAACAGGCGGCAGTGCCGGCGGTGTTAGTGGTGGCGACGGAGATCTAACAGTCGGATCAGTTAGCACTACAAGTGCCAGTAACACAGGACCAAGCGGTGCAGGCTCCGCAACAGGTGGCAGTGCCGGCGGTGTTAGTGGTGGCGACGGAGATCTAACAGTCGGATCAGCTAGCACTACAAGTGCTAGTAACACAGGACCAAACGATGCAGGCTCCGCAACAGGCGGCAGCGCCGGCGGTGTTAGTGGTGGCGACGGAGATCTAACAGTCGGATCAGTTAGCACTACAAGTGCCAGTAACACAGGACCAAACGATGCAGGCTCCGCAACAGGCGGCAGCGCCGGTGGTGTTAGTGGTGGCGACGGAGATCTAACAGTCGGATCAGTTAGCACTACAAGTGCCAGTAACACAGGACCAAACGATGCAGGCTCCGCAACAGGCGGCAGTGCCGGCGGTGTTAGTGGTGGCGACGGAGATCTAACAGTCGGATCAGTTAGCACTACAAGTGCCAGTAACACAGGACCAAACGATGCAGGCTCCGCAACAGGCGGCAGTGCCGGCGGTGTTAGTGGTGGCGACGGAGATCTATCAGTCGGATCAGTTAGCACTACAAGTGCCAGTAACACAGGACCAAGCGGTGCAGGCTCCGCAACAGGTGGCAGTGCCGGCGGTGTTAGTGGTGGCGACGGAGATCTAACAGTCGGATCAGTTAGCACTACAAGTGCCAGTAACACAGGACCAAACGATGCAGGCTCCGCAACAGGCGGCAGTGTCGGCGGTGTTAGTGGTGGTGACGGAGATCTAACAGTGGGATCAGTTAGCACTACAAGTGCTAGTAATACAGGACCAAACGGTGCAGGCTCCGCAACCGGTGGCAGTGCCGGCGGTGTTAATAGCGGCTGCGGCGATCTTACAATAGGATCAGTTAGTACTACAAGTGCCAGTAACACAGGACTGGATGGTTCAGGCTCCGCAACAGGCGGCAGTGCCGGCGGTGTTAGTGGTGGCGACGGAGATCTATCAGTCGGATCAGTTAGCACTACAAGTGCCAGTAACACAGGACCAAACGATGCAGGCTCCGCAACAGGCGGCAGTGCCGGCGGTGTTAGTGGTGGCGACGGAGCTCTAACAGTGGGATCAGTTAGCACTACAAGTGCCAGTAACACAGGACCAAACGATGCAGGCTCCGCAACAGGCGGCAGCGCCGGTGGTGTTAGTGGTGGCGACGGAGATCTAACAGTCGGATCAGTTAGCACTACAAGTGCCAGTAACACAGGACCAAACGATGCAGGCTCCGCAACAGGCGGCAGCGCCGGCGGTGTTAGTGGTGGCGACGGAGATCTAACAGTCGGATCAGTTAGCACTACAAGTGCCAGTAACACAGGACCAAACGATGCAGGCTCCGCAACAGGCGGCAGTGCCGGCGGTGTTAGTGGTGGCGACGGAGATCTAACAGTCGGATCAGTTAGCACTACAAGTGCCAGTAACACAGGACCAAGCGGTGCAGGCTCCGCAACAGGTGGCAGTGCCGGCGGTGTTAGTGGTGGCGACGGAGATCTAACAGTCGGATCAGTTAGCACTACAAGTGCCAGTAACACAGGACCAAACGATGCAGGCTCCGCAACAGGCGGCAGTGCCGGCGGTGTTAGTGGTGGCGACGGAGATCTAACAGTCGGATCAGTTAGCACTACAAGTGCCAGTAACACAGGACCAAACGATGCAGGCTCCGCAACAGGCGGCAGCGCCGGTGGTGTTAGTGGTGGCGACGGAGATCTAACAGTCGGATCAGTTAGCACTACAAGTGCCAGTAACACAGGAACAAACGATGCAGGCTCCGCAACAGGCGGCAGTGCCGGCGGTGTTAGTGGTGGCGACGGAGATCTAACAGTCGGATCAGTTAGCACTACAAGTGCCAGTAACACAGGACCAAACGATGCAGGCTCCGCAACAGGCGGCAGTGCCGGCGGTGTTAGTGGTGGCGACGGAGATCTATCAGTCGGATCAGTTAGCACTACAAGTGCCAGTAACACAGGACCATGCGGTGCAGGCTCCGCAACAGGCGGCAGTGCCGGCGGTGTTAGTGGTGGCAACGGAGATCTAACAGTCGGATCAGTTAGCACTACAAGTGCCAGTAACACAGGACCAAACGATGCAGGCTCCGCAACAGGCGGCAGTGCCGGCGGTGTTAGTGGTGGCGACGGAGATCTAACAGTCGGATCAGTTAGCACTACAAGTGCCAGTAACACAGGACCAAACGATGCAGGCTCCGCAACAGGCGGCAGTGCCGGCGGTGTTAGTGGTGGCGACGGAGATCTAACAGTCGGATCAGTTAGCACTACAAGTGCCAGTAGCACAGGACCAAACGATGCAGGCTCCGCAACAGGCGGCAGTGCCGGCGGTGTTAGTGGTGGCGACGGAGATCTAACAGTCGGATCAGTTAGCACTACAAGTGCCAGTAACACAGGACCAAACGATGCAGGCTCCGCAACAGGCGGCAGTGCCGGCGGTGTTAGTGGTGGCGACGGAGATCTAACAGTCGGATCAGTTAGCACTACAAGTGCCAGTAACACAGGACCAAACGATGCAGGCTCCGCAACAGGCGGCAGTGCGGGTGTTAGTGGTGGCGACGGAGATCTATCAGTCGGATCAGTTAGCACTACAAGTGCCAGTAACACAGGACCAAGCGGTGCAGGCTCCGCAACAGGTGGCAGTGCCGGCGGTGTTAGTGGTGGCGACGGAGATCTAACAGTCGGATCAGTTAGCACTACAAGTGCCAGTAACACAGGACCAAACGATGCAGGCTCCGCAACAGGCGGCAGCGCCGGCGGTGTTAGTGGTGGCGACGGAGATCTAACAGTCGGATCAGTTAGCACTACAAGTGCCAGTAACACAGGACCAAACGATGCAGGCTCCGCAACAGGCGGCAGCGCCGGTGGTGTTAGTGGTGGCGACGGAGATCTAACAGTCGGATCAGTTAGCACTACAAGTGCCAGTAATACAGGACCAAACGATGCAGGCTCCGCAACAGGCGGCAGTGCCGGCGGTGTTAGTGGTGGCGACGGAGATCTAACAGTCGGATCAGTTAGCACTACAAGTGCCAGTAACACAGGACCAAACGATGCAGGCTCCGCAACAGGCGGCAGTGCCGGCGGTGTTAGTGGTGGCAACGGAGATCTATCAGTCGGATCAGTTAGCACTACAAGTGCCAGTAACACAGGACCAAGCGGTGCAGGCTCCGCAACCGGTGGCAGTGCCGGCGGTGTTAATAGCGGCTGCGGCGATCTTACAGTCGGATCAGTTAGCACTACAAGTGCCAGTAACACAGGACCATGCGGTGCAGGCTCCGCAACAGGCGGCAGTGCCGGCGGTGTTAGTGGTGGCAACGGAGATCTAACAGTCGGATCAGTTAGCACTACAAGTGCCAGTAACACAGGACCAAACGATGCAGGCTCCGCAACAGGCGGCAGTGCCGGCGGTGTTAGTGGTGGCGACGGAGATCTAACAGTCGGATCAGTTAGCACTACAAGTGCCAGTAACACAGGACCAAACGATGCAGGCTCCGCAACAGGCGGCAGCGCCGGCGGTGTTAGTGGTGGCGACGGAGATCTAATAGTCGGATCAGTTAGCACTACAAGTGCCAGTAACACAGGACCAAACGATGCAGGCTCCGCAACAGGCGGCAGCGCCGGCGGTGTTAGTGGTGGCGACGGAGATCTAACAGTCGGATCAGTTAGCACTACAAGTGCCAGTAACACAGGACCAAACGATGCAGGCTCCGCAACAGGCGGCAGCGCCGGCGGTGTTAGTGGTGGCGACGGAGATCTAACAGTCGGATCAGTTAGCACTACAAGTGCCAGTAGCACAGGACCAAACGATGCAGGCTCCGCAACAGGCGGCAGTGCCGGCGGTGTTAGTGGTGGCGACGGAGATCTAACAGTCGGATCAGTTAGCACTACAAGTGCCAGTAGCACAGGACCAAACGATGCAGGCTCCGCAACAGGCGGCAGTGCCGGCGGTGTTAGTGGTGGCGACAGAGATCTAACAGTCGGATCAGTTAGCACTACAAGTGCCAGTAACACAGGACCAAACGATGCAGGCTCCGCAACAGGCGGCAGTGCCGGCGGTGTTAGTGGTGGCGACGGAGATCTAACAGTCGGATCAGTTAGCACTACAAGTGCCAGTAACACAGGACCAAACGATGCAGGCTCCGCAACAGGCGGCAGTGCCGGCGGTGTTAGTGGTGGCGACGGAGATCTAACAGTCGGATCAGTTAGCACTACAAGTGCCAGTAACACAGGACCAAGCGGTGCAGGCTCCGCAACAGGTGGCAGTGCCGGCGGTGTTAGTGGTGGCGACGGAGATCTAACAGTCGGATCAGTTAGCACTACAAGTGCCAGTAACACAGGACCAAACGATGCAGGCTCCGCAACAGGCGGCAGCGCCGGCGGTGTTAGTGGTGGCGACGGAGATCTAACAGTCGGATCAGTTAGCACTACAAGTGCCAGTAACACAGGACCAAACGATGCAGGCTCCGCAACAGGCGGCAGCGCCGGTGGTGTTAGTGGTGGCGACGGAGATCTAACAGTCGGATCAGTTAGCACTACAAGTGCCAGTAATACAGGACCAAACGATGCAGGCTCCGCAACAGGCGGCAGTGCCGGCGGTGTTAGTGGTGGCGACGGAGATCTAACAGTCGGATCAGTTAGCACTACAAGTGCCAGTAACACAGGACCAAACGATGCAGGCTCCGCAACAGGCGGCAGTGCCGGCGGTGTTAGTGGTGGCAACGGAGATCTATCAGTCGGATCAGTTAGCACTACAAGTGCCAGTAACACAGGACCAAGCGGTGCAGGCTCCGCAACCGGTGGCAGTGCCGGCGGTGTTAATAGCGGCTGCGGCGATCTTACAGTCGGATCAGTTAGCACTACAAGTGCCAGTAACACAGGACCATGCGGTGCAGGCTCCGCAACAGGCGGCAGTGCCGGCGGTGTTAGTGGTGGCAACGGAGATCTAACAGTCGGATCAGTTAGCACTACAAGTGCCAGTAACACAGGACCAAACGATGCAGGCTCCGCAACAGGCGGCAGTGCCGGCGGTGTTAGTGGTGGCGACGGAGATCTAACAGTCGGATCAGTTAGCACTACAAGTGCCAGTAACACAGGACCAAACGATGCAGGCTCCGCAACAGGCGGCAGCGCCGGTGGTGTTAGTGGTGGCGACGGAGATCTAACAGTCGGATCAGTTAGCACTACAAGTGCCAGTAACACAGGACCAAACGATGCAGGCTCCGCAACAGGCGGCAGCGCCGGCGGTGTTAGTGGTGGCGACGGAGATCTAACAGTCGGATCAGTTAGCACTACAAGTGCCAGTAACACAGGACCAAACGATGCAGGCTCCGCAACAGGCGGCAGTGCCGGCGGTGTTAGTGGTGGCGACGGAGATCTAACAGTCGGATCAGTTAGCACTACAAGTGCCAGTAACACAGGACCAAGCGGTGCAGGCTCCGCAACAGGTGGCAGTGCCGGCGGTGTTAGTGGTGGCGACGGAGATCTAACAGTCGGATCAGTTAGCACTACAAGTGCCAGTAACACAGGACCAAACGATGCAGGCTCCGCAACAGGCGGCAGTGCCGGCGGTGTTAGTGGTGGCGACGGAGATCTAACAGTCGGATCAGTTAGCACTACAAGTGCCAGTAACACAGGACCAAACGATGCAGGCTCCGCAACAGGCGGCAGCGCCGGTGGTGTTAGTGGTGGCGACGGAGATCTAACAGTCGGATCAGTTAGCACTACAAGTGCCAGTAACACAGGAACAAACGATGCAGGCTCCACAACAGGCGGCAGTGCCGGCGGTGTTAGTGGTGGCGACGGAGATCTAACAGTCGGATCAGTTAGCACTACAAGTGCCAGTAACACAGGACCAAACGATGCAGGCTCTGCAACAGGCGGCAGTGCCGGCGGTGTTAGTGGTGGCGACGGAGATCTATCAGTCGGATCAGTTAGCACTACAAGTGCCAGTAACACAGGACCATGCGGTGCAGGCTCCGCAACAGGCGGCAGTGCCGGCGGTGTTAGTGGTGGCGACGGAGATCTAACAGTCGGATCAGTTAGCACTACAAGTGCCAGTAACACAGGACCAAACGATGCAGGCTCCGCAACAGGCGGCAGTGCCGGCGGTGTTAGTGGTGGCGACGGAGATCTAACAGTGGGATCAGTTAGCACTACAAGTGCCAGTAACACAGGACCAAACGATGCAGGCTCCGCAACAGGCGGCAGTGCCGGCGGTGTTAGTGGTGGCGACGGAGATCTAACAGTCGGATCAGTTAGCACTACAAGTGCCAGTAGCACAGGACCAAACGATGCAGGCTCCGCAACAGGCGGCAGTGCCGGCGGTGTTAGTGGTGGCGACGGAGATCTAACAGTCGGATCAGTTAGCACTACAAGTGCCAGTAACACAGGACCAAACGATGCAGGCTCCGCAACAGGCGGCAGTGCCGGCGGTGTTAGTGGTGGCGACGGAGATCTAACAGTCGGATCAGTTAGCACTACAAGTGCCAGTAACACAGGACCAAACGATGCAGGCTCCGCAACAGGCGGCAGTGCCGGCGGTGTTAGTGGTGGCGACGGAGATCTATCAGTCGGATCAGTTAGCACTACAAGTGCCAGTAACACAGGACCAAGCGGTGCAGGCTCCGCAACAGGTGGCAGTGCCGGCGGTGTTAGTGGTGGCGACGGAGATCTAACAGTCGGATCAGTTAGCACTACAAGTGCCAGTAACACAGGACCAAACGATGCAGGCTCCGCAACAGGCGGCAGCGCCGGCGGTGTTAGTGGTGGCGACGGAGATCTAACAGTCGGATCAGTTAGCACTACAAGTGCCAGTAACACAGGACCAAACGATGCAGGCTCCGCAACAGGCGGCAGCGCCGGTGGTGTTAGTGGTGGCGACGGAGATCTAACAGTCGGATCAGTTAGCACTACAAGTGCCAGTAATACAGGACCAAACGATGCAGGCTCCGCAACAGGCGGCAGTGCCGGCGGTGTTAGTGGTGGCGACGGAGATCTAACAGTCGGATCAGTTAGCACTACAAGTGCCAGTAACACAGGACCAAACGATGCAGGCTCAGCAACAGGCGGCAGTGCTGGCGGTGTTAGTGGTGGCAACGGAGATCTATCAGTCGGATCAGTTAGCACTACAAGTGCCAGTAACACAGGACCAAGCGGTGCAGGCTCCGCAACCGGTGGCAGTGCCGGCGGTGTTAATAGCGGCTGCGGCGATCTTACAGTCGGATCAGTTAGCACTACAAGTGCCAGTAACACAGGACCATGCGGTGCAGGCTCCGCAACAGGCGGCAGTGCCGGCGGTGTTAGTGGTGGCAACGGAGATCTAACAGTCGGATCAGTTAGCACTACAAGTGCCAGTAACACAGGACCAAACGATGCAGGCTCCGCAACAGGCGGCAGTGCCGGCGGTGTTAGTGGTGGCGACGGAGATCTAACAGTCGGATCAGTTAGCACTACAAGTGCCAGTAACACAGGACCAAACGATGCAGGCTCCGCAACAGGCGGCAGCGCCGGCGGTGTTAGTGGTGGCGACGGAGATCTAACAGTCGGATCAGTTAGCACTACAAGTGCCAGTAACACAGGACCAAACGATGCAGGCTCCGCAACAGGCGGCAGCGCCGGCGGTGTTAGTGGTGGCGACGGAGATCTAACAGTCGGATCAGTTAGCACTACAAGTGCCAGTAACACAGGACCAAACGATGCAGGCTCCGCAACAGGCGGCAGTGCCGGCGGTGTTAGTGGTGGCGACGGAGATCTAACAGTCGGATCAGTTAGCACTACAAGTGCCAGTAACACAGGACCAAGCGGTGCAGGCTCCGCAACAGGTGGCAGTGCCGGCGGTGTTAGTGGTGGCGGCGGAGATCTAACAGTCGGATCAGTTAGCACTACAAGTGCCAGTAACACAGGACCAAACGATGCAGGCTCCGCAACAGGCGGCAGTGCCGGCGGTGTTAGTGGTGGCGACGGAGATCTAACAGTCGGATCAGTTAGCACTACAAGTGCCAGTAACACAGGACCAAACGATGCAGGCTCCGCAACAGGCGGCAGCGCCGGTGGTGTTAGTGGTGGCGACGGAGATCTAACAGTCGGATCAGTTAGCACTACAAGTGCCAGTAACACAGGAACAAACGATGCAGGCTCCGCAACAGGCGGCAGTGCCGGCGGTGTTAGTGGTGGCGACGGAGATCTAACAGTCGGATCAGTTAGCACTACAAGTGCCAGTAACACAGGACCAAACGATGCAGGCTCCGCAACAGGCGGCAGTGCCGGCGGTGTTAGTGGTGGCGACGGAGATCTATCAGTCGGATCAGTTAGCACTACAAGTGCCAGTAACACAGGACCATGCGGTGCAGGCTCCGCAACAGGCGGCAGTGCCGGCGGTGTTAGTGGTGGCGACGGAGATCTAACAGTCGGATCAGTTAGCACTACAAGTGCCAGTAACACAGGACCAAACGATGCAGGCTCCGCAACAGGCGGCAGTGCCGGCGGTGTTAGTGGTGGCGACGGAGATCTAACAGTGGGATCAGTTAGCACTACAAGTGCCAGTAACACAGGACCAAACGATGCAGGCTCCGCAACAGGCGGCAGTGCCGGCGGTGTTAGTGGTGGCGACGGAGATCTATCAGTCGGATCAGTTAGCACTACAAGTGCCAGTAACACAGGACCATGCGGTGCAGGCTCCGCAACAGGCGGCAGTGCCGGCGGTGTTAGTGGTGGCGACGGAGATCTAACAGTCGGATCAGTTAGCACTACAAGTGCCAGTAACACAGGACCAAACGATGCAGGCTCCGCAACAGGCGGCAGTGCCGGCGGTGTTAGTGGTGGCGACGGAGATCTAACAGTCGGATCAGTTAGCACTACAAGTGCCAGTAACACAGGACCAAACGATGCAGGCTCCGCAACAGGCGGCAGTGCCGGCGGTGTTAGTGGTGGCGACGGAGATCTAACAGTCGGATCAGTTAGCACTACAAGTGCCAGTAACACAGGACCAAACGATGCAGGCTCCGCAACAGGCGGCAGTGCCGGCGGTGTTAGTGGTGGCGACGGAGATCTAATAGTCGGATCAGTTAGCACTACAAGTGCCAGTAACACAGGACCAAACGATGCAGGCTCCGCAACAGGCGGCAGTGCCGGCGGTGTTAGTGGTGGCGACGGAGATCTAACAATCGGATCAGTTAGCACTACAAGTGCCAGTAACACAGGACCAAACGATGCAGGCTCCGCAACAGGCGGCAGTGCCGGCGGTGTTAGTGGTGGCGACGGAGATCTAACAGTCGGATCAGTTAGCACTACAAGTGCCAGTAACACAGGACCAAACGATGCACGCTCCGCAACAGGCGGCAGTGCCGGCGGTGTTAGTGGTGGCGACGGAGATCTAACAGTCGGATCAGTTAGCACTACAAGTGCCAGTAACACAGGACCAAACGATGCAGGCTCCGCAACAGGTGGCAGTGCCGGCGGTGTTAGTGGTGGCGACGGAGATCTATCAGTCGGATCAGTTAGCACTACAAGTGCCAGTAACACAGGACCAAGCGGTGCAGGCTCCGCAACAGGTGGCAGTGCCGGCGGTGTTAGTGGTGGCGACGGAGATCTATCAGTCGGATCAGTTAGCACTACAAGTGCCAGTAACACAGGACCAAGCGGTGCAGGCTCCGCAACCGGTGGCAGTGCTGGCGGTGTTAATAGCGGCTGCGGCGATCTTACAGTCGGATCAGTTAGTACTACAAGTGCCAGTAACACAGGACTGGATGGTTCAGGCTCCGCAACAGGTGGCAGTGCTGGTGGTGTTAGTGGTGGCGACGGAGATCTAACAGTCGGATCAGTTAGCACTACAAGTGCCAGTAACACAGAACCATGCGGTGCAGGCTCCGCAACAGGCGGCAGTGCCGGCGGTGTTAGTGGTGGCGACGGAGATCTAATAGTCGGATCAGTTAGCACTACAAGTGCCAGTAACACAGGACCAAACGGTGCAGGCTCCGCAACAGGCGGCAGTGCCGGCGGTGTTAGTGGTGGCGACGGAGATCTAACAGTCGGATCAGTTAGCACTACAAGTGCCAGTAACACAGGACCAAACGATGCAGGCTCCGCAACAGGCGGCAGTGCCGGCGGTGTTAGTGGTGGCGACGGAGATCTAACAGTCGGATCAGTTAGCACTACAAGTGCCAGTAACACAGGACCAAACGATGCAGGCTCCGCAACAGGCGGCAGTGCCGGCGGTGTTAGTGGTGGCGACGGAGATCTAACAGTCGGATCAGTTAGCACTACAAGTGCCAGTAACACAGGACCAAACGATGCAGGCTCCGCAACAGGCGGCAGTGCCGGCGGTGTTAGTGGTGGCGACGGAGATCTATCAGTCGGATCAGTTAGCACTACAAGTGCCAGTAACACAGGACCAAGCAGTGCAGGCTCCGCAACAGGTGGCAGTGCCGGCGGTGTTAGTGGTGGCGACGGAGATCTAACAGTCGGATCAGTTAGCACTACAAGTACCAGTAACACAGGACCAAACGATGCAGGCTCCGCAACAGGCGGCAGCGCCGGCGGTGTTAGTGGTGGCGACGGAGATCTTACAGTCGGATCAGTTAGCACTACAAGTGCCAGTAACACAGGACCAAACGATGCAGGCTCCGCAACAGGCGGCAGCGCCGGTGGTGTTAGTGGTGGCGACGGAGATCTCACAGTCGGATCAGTTAGCACTACAAGTGCCAGTAACACAGGACCAAACGATGCAGGCTCCGCAACAGGCGGCAGTGCCGGCGGTGTTAGTGGTGGCGACGGAGATCTAACAGTCGGATCAGTTAGCACTACAAGTGCCAGTAACACAGGACTAAACGATGTAGGCTCCGCAACAGGCGGCAGTGCCGGCGGTGTTAGTGGTGGCGACGGAGATCTAACAGTCGGATCAGTTAGCACTACAAGTGCCAGTAACACAGGACCAAACGATGCAGGCTCCGCAACAGGCGGCAGTGCCGGCGGTGTTAGTGGTGGCGACGGAGATCTATCAGTCGGATCAGTTAGCACTACAAGTGCCAGTAACACAGGACCATGCGGTGCAGGCTCCGCAACAGGCGGCAGTGCCGGCGGTGTTAGTGGTGGCGACGGAGATCTATCAATCGGATCAGTTAGCACTACAAGTGCCAGTAACACAGGACCATGCGGTGCAGGCTCCGCAACAGGCGGCAGTGCCGGCGGTGTTAGTGGTGGCGACGGAGATCTAACAGTCGGATCAGTTAGCACTACAAGTGCCAGTAACACAGGACCAAACGATGCAGGCTCCGCAACAGGCGGCAGTGCCGGCGGTGTTAGTGGTGGCGACGGAGATCTAACAGTCGGATCAGTTAGCACTACAAGTGCCAGTAACACAGGACCAAACGATGCAGGCTCCGCAACAGGCGGCAGTGCCGGCGGTGTTAGTGGTGGCGACGGAGATCTAACAGTCGGATCAGTTAGCACTACAAGTGCCAGTAACACAGGACCAAACGATGCAGGCTCCGCAACAGGCGGCAGCGCCGGCGGTGTTAGTGGTGGCGACGGAGATCTAACAGTCGGATCAGTTAGCACTACAAGTGCCAGTAACACAGGACCAAACGATGCAGGCTCCGCAACAGGCGGCAGCGCCGGCGGTGTTAGTGGTGGCGACGGAGATCTAACAGTCGGATCAGTTAGCACTACAAGTGCCAGTAACACAGGACCAAACGATGCAGGCTCCGCAACAGGCGGCAGCGCCGGCGGTGTTAGTGGTGGCGACGGAGATCTAACAGTCGGATCAGTTAGCACTACAAGTGCCAGTAACACAGGACCAAACGATGCAGGCTCCGCAACAGGCGGCAGTGCCGGCGGTGTTAGTGGTGGCGACGGAGATCTAACAGTCGGATCAGTTAGCACTACAAGTGCCAGTAACACAGGACCAAGCGGTGCAGGCTCCGCAACAGGTGGCAGTGCCGGCGGTGTTAGTGGTGGCGACGGAGATCTAACAGTCGGATCAGTTAGCACTACAAGTGCCAGTAACACAGGACCAAACGATGCAGGCTCCGCAACAGGCGGCAGTGCCGGCGGTGTTAGTGGTGGCGACGGAGATCTAACAGTCGGATCAGTTAGCACTACAAGTGCCAGTAACACAGGACCAAACGATGCAGGCTCCGCAACAGGCGGCAGCGCCGGTGGTGTTAGTGGTGGCGACGGAGATCTAACAGTCGGATCAGTTAGCACTACAAGTGCCAGTAACACAGGAACAAACGATGCAGGCTCCGCAACAGGCGGCAGTGCCGGCGGTGTTAGTGGTGGCGACGGAGATCTAACAGTCGGATCAGTTAGCACTACAAGTGCCAGTAACACAGGACCAAACGATGCAGGCTCCGCAACAGGCGGCAGTGCCGGCGGTGTTAGTGGTGGCGACGGAGATCTAACAGTCGGATCAGTTAGCACTACAAGTGCCAGTAACACAGGACCAAACGATGCAGGCTCCGCAACAGGCGGCAGCGCCGGCGGTGTTAGTGGTGGCGACGGAGATCTAACAGTCGGATCAGTTAGCACTACAAGTGCCAGTAACACAGGACCAAACGATGCAGGCTCCGCAACAGGCGGCAGCGCCGGCGGTGTTAGTGGTGGCGACGGAGATCTAACAGTGGGATCAGTTAGCACTACAAGTGCCAGTAACACAGGACCAAACGATGCAGGCTCCGCAACAGGCGGCAGTGCCGGCGGTGTTAGTGGTGGCGATGGAGATCTAACAGTCGGATCAGTTAGCACTACAAGTGCCAGTAACACAGGACCAAACGATGCAGGCTCCGCAACAGGCGGCAGTGCCGGCGGTGTTAGTGGTGGCGACGGAGATCTAACAGTGGGATCAGTTAGCACTACAAGTGCCAGTAACACAGGACCATGCGGTGCAGGCTCCACGACAGGTGGCAGTGCTGGTGGTGTTAGTGGTGGCGACGGAGATGTAACAGTCGGATCGGATTTACCAGGTGGATTGGACGGGCCAGCTATGGATTGGTCTGATAGTATCGATGACTTAGATAATCCTTCGGCTCTCGGTGACTGGAACGTCGATGGCAATCGACCAATTATAATACCCCGAAAATGCTGTGGCTCCATATGCATTTGCTATAGGTGCGTCAAAGATATTCCGCTAAGCGTACGCAGATCCTTGGGTATTCGTAGATAAGATTCGCATTTCACCGCACGTCCGTGATTGTAGTTGTTAGATTTCACGCCCCGACCAGTTGTTATTGTAATTTTAAACTTTTATCATTGACATACAACGCGCAGTCATGATTTATGATGACTATTGTGACATTGACAGCGCCTATATCAAGTTAAAACATTTGTCAAACTTCAAGTTTTGTGACGTGCGGGACCGTTTACTCTACCCATAGCTGCACAGGGATCATTTGGCGCGAAGCAACATCGCCATCTTGTTTTTCGATACACATTTCATAAAGCAATATTGACATAAGCCAGCCTTTCAACGTTATTCGTACGCCAATAATTTTTGTAGCAGTTTACTGAATTGCTGTTATTTTATTTATGTATCTATTTTATATCGAGCATGTGAAAGCCCCTGACTTAGTTAGGATGAAAAAAAAAAGTTAAATATTGTTTAATTATATCAATAAATTGTATTTGTAATATTATAATAATAGATTTGCTGTTTTATTGTGATTCCCTAACCGTACAATTTTTAGTTTTTTGATAAATGTGTGACATGGCAACAATAATTTTAAAAACAGCAATGCGTTTCTTCGCAATTTTATTTGAATCTGTTTGAATCGAATGCCCAACGGACTAAATGTAATTTTGGATTTATCATTAATTATGGAAATGAATGCATGGCTCATTGGAATAATATTATTTCTTTAGTTGCTCTTATTCCCTTTAACAACCATACATAAAGTATGTTAACGTTAAAACACTATCACATTTTTGAATCACTCAAGTTTAGACATTTAACCTCTAGAGCCCCAGCGGCACAAAGAAAACAAACGATAAACAAACGATTTTAAGACTTATCTTTACTACAAATATAGTTCCAACAGCATTACGCGCACGCACACATTGAAACCGCTATTTGTCGATTTTATACATTACTTAAGCGCGCCCTGGTACATAAGAAACAGCGACCTTCACCGGGACCTCAAAATGGATGTCGTAAATGGGTCAAACACAAAATCAAGTTGACATTTTTCGGAAATAAAAAGTTGTCGGTTTGTTTCAAAATCAGTATTTATTATTAATTATTAATCACAATATGAAAATTCTCATTCCAAACTAGATCGTTTTGCAGAAATGTTAAAGATATGGCACTTTAATTATTTTGCATGACCACAGAAATGACAGATTTTCGACAGAAAAGAACATAATCACACTTAGAACTAATAATACTCACAATAGTCGTAAACGAGAAAAACACAGCATAAAAGAAAATAAAGTGTCAACATGAAATTCAAGAAATTCGTTGATCAGTGCAATATTTTTCAAATTAATGTGGTTCCACAGAAAACAGTCCACAGGAAATAAAATATGATTTAAAAAATGTTCTTATCACTTTCCTCACTGCTATCAAAGAGTTTTGGTAGTATTTTGTATTTTTGGGTGGTGTCAATGATACAGAGTCATCTGAGTAGATATCCTCGAAGTTAAGCCTCTTTCTAGGAGTGGTTGACGTATGTTTAGTTAAAATTCCGGTGATGGCATATTTATAGGAGATCGCACCGAGAGTGGTGTTCCTGGTCCAGTTATTGTAGAGACCGATGCTGTTCTAGAAGGGGATGGAGTTATTGTTAGGGTCAGTGATGCGTAACTTCCAGGCAAAGATTGTGTCTCGGAAGGGTTGGAGGCACATTGAACTTGAATTTGACCAATTCCAAAATGAGGGCATTTAGTATGCGCTGCGCATTCAATACAACTCAGTCTTCTTACGTGGAGGGAGTTGGGTTCGTTTGCGCTCCAAGTAATTTGGTGAATTTTAAAAGTTCCTTTGAAAGGACGAACGGTGCTCGTATCTGCAATACTTTGTATTTCAATTATTTGGGATTCGTCAACAGGAATAATTATAATGCCCTTACAATTGACTTCCATGCACTCGATAAAGCTATTGATGTCAGAAATGTCTTTTCTATTTGCAACAGCAGAATCACATAAACGTTTTATACAGCCGCCAACACCGTCAGGAGCACCTTTTCCGTGTCCTGATTCACTGAAATGCCATATGATAGTTTCAGCATTAGAGATTTTGCTAAGATATGCAACTATCTTATCGATATCGGAAATTTCAATTGTCGTAAAGGACAAAACACGAGTTTTCAGTAGAGCCAAAAACCAAAAAAAAATATTTTATATCTCGAAAATGGCGTGTCCTATCGCAAAAATAATTAAATTTTCGACCCCCTTCATAAAACTCAACACATATAAATCTCAACACGTGGGTAATATTTTTTTTATATAATTCAAACAAAAAATTAAAAATCTAAATATATAAAAGGCAAACCTGACTGACTCATCTGTCAACCCACAGCCGAAACTACTGAACGTATTTCGCTGAAATTCGGCACACAGATAGTTGTAATGACGTAGGCATCCGTTAATGAAGGATTTTTGAAAATTCTTCCCCTAAGGGGGTAAAAAAGGGGTTAAAATTTTGTATGGAAGTCCGTCATTTTTAGAGCTACAAGCCTGAAACTTTGTTTTTAGGTTAATAAATAGAAATAAACAGTTATGTGTCCTAGGGCTTTTGAAAATTCAATCCCTAAGGGGGTGAAAAAGGATTTGAAAGTTTGTATGGGGAAACAAGATCAGTTAAACTATTTTATTCGAAACTTCACAGGAGTATTCCTATCAATAAATGACTAAACACGTGTGTCAGACTCTTCCAGAATTCGACCCCTAAGAGGTAGACAAAGGGTGACAAATTCTGAAAATCAACACGGTATCGTTTTTATGATTTATTGGGTCACTGATTACGAAAACAACAACTATTTCACAATAATTGCACAAAAACATAAAACAAAATAGACAAGATTTATACAAAAAATTGCACAAAATTACACCTGAACAAAAATAATATAATTTAAAAATTAAAAAAAACAATCAAAATAAACAACCAAACCAATTTGTTTTTTTTTTCAAATTAATTAAATGGCAAAACCAAAAGAAATACTAAGGTGAGAAATACTAACCTATTTCGTATTGATCCTGAATGATCTTCCCTTTGAATTCAAACGAATACAGTTTCCCCTCAAAGTGCTATGCAATGACCAAAATCACAAGGGCAGACATTAAAATTTGTGGGTATAGACTTGAGAGAAAACTGTTTTTCACATGAGCAATTCTATGTGGCTTGCTCTCGCGTAAGCTCGCCCAGTAGTCTGATAATTTTGGCATACAGTAATAGATTAGCAAAAAATGTGGTGTATAAAGAAGTTTTGTAGTTTACTAGCTTTTGACCGTGACTTCGTCCGTGCAATTCTACTTCCTTTCTTAGCGCTCGCTTACGCTACGTTACGCTACGAAGTCGCTGGCAAAAGCTAGTTCCATATAAAACACGTCCAGGCTGCCCCCTTGCGCTTCTTCGATAGGGCCGTAGCCCACCGCAACCCTCTGGTTGTCGCGGCAGCTACTTACACCCCCTCCCGTATCAGTAAAGTACGCCGCTCGCGGCACGTTCTATCCGATCCTGACGATCCCACTACTCTCCTCCAGGAGAGTCGAAAAGAGACCAGTACAGCTAGAAAAACACAAAGACACAAACCGTACCGACCTCGCCGCCGAGGTCCGTCGTCGCGACCCCGACTTAATAGTCCCTCCCGACCCTTGCAAGAGCCAGCCCGCGATGCTGCGCCGTTAGCTTTAAATTAGTCCCTAAATAATTTAACCCAGATCCAGCCAGTCCCTTGCTGCCAGTGATTGCCTAAGCCGAGGTTCGTACCGGGGTACCCCTTAGAGCTTTCGCTTTAGTTTAAGTATAATAAGCCCCGGCTGGAGGCCTAAAAAGGTAACTTTTTAGAACTCACCGGGTCACAATCCGTTTAAGTAGTAAGAATCTTTTCAGGATTAACTACTAGATGCCCTACAAAAAAAAGCCCCCTTGCGCGCGCCTTCGTCTCTCATCAAGTTCATTGCGAAACGCACACAAGTACCAAGTTGCGAAGCTAAAAGAAAAAAAAATACCACGTTGAGTCGCGATTGTCAAATTTGATTTTAGTCGTGTCAAAATATTTTTTTAATTTAGAGATTATTTCTTGCAGAATAGTGTAACAATTCTCATAGCTAAAAGTAAGGAATTTTAGAGATAGTTTAGTTCAGTGTACAACAGAATCGGCACCAATATGTAATTGTTTGAATTTTTTATTTTTATTGTATACTTTACATAGCATATACTTGTAATTTTTTATTGGTCTAGAAATCTTTAGTAGACTGACTAAATAAAAGTAAGTATTTTCATAAATCTCTAAATACCGCATTATAATTCTAACGGCTCAAGATTGTTTAGACCGGCTCGACACTCGCGTTACACTGTTTGTATTGTGCATGTGTGGATAGCTACGCACACATACATAAGATTGCCGTCTTTTACCTAAACTCGAGCATTCAAATTTTGTGAGAGGGCTCTTAATAGTTTTTTTGCATTATTTTGTATGACCTCTAATGATTTCTGTAACATTTTTAGTTATCCATCTTTGATAAATAATTGTATCATTCCCATTGATAACATTATAATCTATTATTTTATCAGAACATTGCAAACATTTACGCTCTAAGCACAGAACATTCAGCATATTGTTGCAACATAGTGATTCGGCAACATCAGTAGAGGAAGAATAGCGTATAATTTTCGCTTGGTGTAGAGCATGAACTATATAATCGTTATTGGTATGCGTAGAACATGTGTTTCTTGAAGCAACTTTAGGGAATAATACCCAAAACGGTCGATAACCAGTTTTCTTGATAAATATCTTGTGCAAATTGAGAAGAGTATCGTTAAGCAGGATATTTGTTTGTGGAAGAATATTTGTTTTTTTTACTTTACGACGCGTGATGGTCTCTTTTTCCCAGCGGTCAGTCTGTTATTCTCGTCATCGAGCATGAAGTCGTAGATTTTTTTTGTTTTATGCTAATTTTTGCACTTTGGTTTTGTGCTTTCTTCCTATTTAATCTCACTATTTGCATTCTATATTTAGCCAGCTTCTTCTCTAAAATATTTAATCTGTTAGACAAATATTCATTATTAGCCTTCAATCTGCGCCTGTACTGTGCACTCACTACTCTTCTAGCGACAATTCACGAAAACGAAGAACGAGGGCTTGAGGGTGGGTTATTTTCATTTATTATTTCTTCCGTACATTTTCTTATTTTCTCTTTCTCACCTCTAAGTTTAGATTTTTCCCGCCAAATTTTTCGTATCTGGCGTTGCTCTCTAGCCGTGAAATCTTTTATAGTCTTCACTAAGCCATTTTGGTTTTTTTTCGGTGGCTGCTGAAAAAATAAATATTTTATACCATTTTTACCCACATATCAGATACGCTAGTCGTTTCCTATATGTTTAAGTTTTGTATTACTAGAAACAACTAATCTTGAAGATTTCAATGATGACTACACATTACTAGAAAACAAAATAAAATCAACAATTGAAAAAAGTAAAACAACAAAGACCAAAATTCTGAACCTACCCCAAAACGACTGGATAAACAGAAACATAATTAATGATATTAACCAAAGAAACGCATTGTGGACAGAACTAAAGCAGGATCCGAACAACACAACCCTGGAAGCAGAATTTATCACCAAAAGAAAACATGTTGCCAAACACATGCAAGAAGAATATTTACTATTATAAAAAATTTAGCGATTGTATTCATAAACCTAAGAAAATGTGGAATTTAGTTAACATCCTAGCAAACAATAAAATTTAGCAGAATTGTGCTCCTTCAAAACTGTTGATCGACTCGAAATATATTACAAACCCACACGAAATTTGCCAGATTTTCAACGAGTATTTCGCTACGATAGGTCCCCTTCTAGCGAATGAAATACCTAAATCGTTTCATGAAAATCATTCACATGCTTTACCAACAACTCCTCCCGGAAACACTCCACAGTTATCGACTCTTGATCCGTGTTCTGCCGATGAAATTATAAAAATTATATCAAATCTCGATCCTAACTGCAGTACCGGATTAGATGGGATTACTACCAAAGCAATAAAATGCATAAAACCTATAATAGCGAACAACCTGAGCAAATGCTTCAACAAACTGTTATCTGAAGGTAAATTTCCCGATACGTTAAAAAAGGCGAAGGTTACTCCCATTTACAAATCGGGTTCAAAAATGGACCCAGGTAACTACCGACCTATTTCAGTGTTGCCTGTATTGTCAAAAATATTAGAAAAAATTCTACACATCCGATTAGATAAACATTTAACTTCTATTAACTTTCTTTCAGACAGACAGTACGGGTTTAGACCAAAAAGCAGCACATTAACAGCTACAGTTGACCTCATTACTAAAATTAAGCAAAATGTAGATAGTAAAAACATAGCCCTTGGTATCTTTATTGACCTCAAAAAAGCTTTCGACACCGTTAGCCATGAATTATTACTGAAAAAGCTAGAAAGCATAAAAATTACCGGTAATGCCCTAAAAATGCTCGATTCCTATCTCAAAAACAGGTCGCAGTTAGTTAAAATGAATAATAATTATCAAAGTGGCGCATTACCTATAACGTGTGGAGTTCCCCAGGGATCAATTCTAGGGCCCCTGCTCTTCCTCATCTACATAAATAATATTCAGGAACTCAAATTACATGGCCATCTTACTCTATACGCAGATGACACTTGTTTATTTTATTTCGGATCTTCCATCCATGATTTAGTTGCCCAAGCACAAGAAGATTTAAACACCCTTTTTTCGTGGTTTCAATATAATCTACTCACGATAAATACTTCTAAAACATGTTATATATTGTTTAAAGCAAAAAATAAAATAATACCTCCATTTAATCCATTACTTATCAACAATATACCCTTGGAGCAAAAATCTTGTGAAAAATATCTTGGACTTAGAATTGATAGTTCTCTATCGTGGTCTGTTCACATAGATCATATAAAAACAAAACTGACGTCATTACTTGGATCCCTCCGAAACATAGTTCGATGCATTCCACATAAACTGCGTCACACCATCTATAACGCCTTAGTAAAACCACACCTACTATATCTGGTTGAAATTTGGGGCAGTGCGGCCAAAACGAAGCTAGCAAGCCTCCAAGTCGCACAAAACAAAATAATAAAACAGATTTTTAACTACCCGTATTTAACATCAACATGCAAAATTTATGAAGAAACCCAAATAATGAACATTAGACAGCTATATGTTTACAACACATGTATTTTTATTCGTAAGGCACTCAACAAAAGTGTTCAGACCAATTTATCGTTTACAAAAGTCAAACAAGTTACACAACGTAGCAGTCGCAGGGCTAGTTATTTGATTTTACCGAAGACGAGAACGAAGTTTGGCAAAAAAATGTTAAGTTTTGAAGGAGCACAATTATACAACAAAATACCCTCACATATAAAAAAATTGCACTCATTCCATGCATTCAAAACACAATTAGCTGCATATTTAATGAAAAATACTACCTTTCCCAAAAGCTGAATGCATTGGATGGGTTTAAAATTATTTCAATACCGTCTGCGACGAACGTTTAATATTAATAATTTACTGTAAGCATTGTTCTCATGTAAGTGACTTTGTGTCTTTTTTGAGAATAAATTTCTTTAAACCTATTAATTCTGTACTTGCATGCATGCAAACCAAACGATAAATTATAAGCATTGATTGTTATATTCCTCATAAGGGTAAAATAATGTTTACTGTACAAAAGAGATTATTAAATCTTCGGTGGACATTTGTATCTCGTGTAGACATTCGAATCCACAGAAAAGGTGTCCACAGAATGGTCTTTCTAGAATAAAATGAACATCAATAATTTTACAATTTTGAGGTTAGAAAAGAAGACATGCAGATACAAAATATACTCCTCAAAAAGCATTGCGGCCACGGATTTATGAGTAAATTATATGTGTACTTACCTAAATATACCAGGAACAGAAAAGTAGCACTGATCTCTGACATAATACTTAAAAAGCAGAGGAAATTGTTTATTTTACTAACACTGTGCGCACGTTTCGTAATTTCGCAATGGTGACTGACAGATTGTTGAGTTTTGCCAGTATAAAATGTATATTATGTACAGTAATTGGTTTGCTAGGTAGTAATTTAGTGTGTTATTTTAGGTCCACAGAATGGTCGAGGTGTCGTGTAACCGTATGTTTAATAGAAATTTTATTTAAAAAGCTGCTTGATTATAATTTATAACAGTTCATTATTTATCACAATGAAATATTAAAGGTTTCTTAAAAAATATTGAAATAAATTAAGGGAATTTGCTATTTAAACATAGTTACTCCGTATTTGAACAGTCCACAGAAGGGTTTTTAAACACATAAGTTTAATTTTTAAATGAATATATTTGTTATATTTATAATTTCGACTAGCTCTGTTCATGAAGCAGTTACTCTTTTAGCATTAAAAAATATAAAGTTTTGTGCAATGCCATTAAAATTTGTGTAACAATACCTGAACATGTCTATGTGTATGACCCAAATATAGTTATACAAAAATATGCAGAAGCTCATGAATACAGACTTCATCATCACGTGAATGTCGAGACGGTTCAACTTCTTGACAACACTGAATTATTGCGAAAACTAAAAAGGGTTAAACCCTTTGAGTTAGTGTAGTGCAGTGTAAGTGAATACGAACTGCAGTGAAAGTGCTGACTTTTGTAAAGAACACGTTAATCAAGTGTCTTCCCCTTAACTGTCAGTGAGTAAGAAAGACGTTATTGGACGATTTCTTAGTTTTATAGTTACTTAGCAGTTTAAGTTACATTTAAATTACTTATTAGCTCATAGGCTAGTGTTCGCTGCCAGGCCAAGCCTCACCATCGGATTTCAATAGCGCAGTGGAAGTTATGATGGGGGGCTCTGGAGACAAGAGTGGCTAGCGTACTGTCCGCCGTGCGCGGAGCAGAACAATAATATCAAGTTAAATTACAATACAACAAACAAAAGACTCACCTCATGGTTGAAGAACCCTGCCGGGGTCGCGTGATTGTTCGAAAGAGATACCGTGGCCCTGGCACATGGGCAACTGATGGAACACGGGTGGGTTTTAGTCAGTAAAAGTCTGACACGCCCTCCCGCTCCGCCCAGAGCGGGAGAAGTCATTTGATGATTTCCCATCCTGAAAAAAAAAAAAAAAAAAATGGTTGAAGAACACTGCTTCTGGGGCCTACCTGGATTTATGTATGTAAGTGAGTATATATGTATCGTGTTGTGACGTTATGAGTATTCTCCAGGATACAACGAGGCCGCTCCAAGAGGTCTGCCATCCAGACATGCGGTCTCCAACACTTAACCTTCAAAGTTTCAACAAAAGATATATCCAAACTCAACCCGTAATATTTCTTCAAAGGGGGTTATTTACACATAAAGCAATACGATCACGACTAATTGTCCAACAAAACGATCGGTTTTTTCCCTTTCAAGAACAAAAACCAAGAGAAAGAAGTGTCAAGTGTCAAAGTCAAACTTGACAAGTCAGATGTCACTCCGTTCGGGCGCGTTCCGAAGGCGCATAGAGTAACCAATTTAAACGGGACTGAACAGCTAGATTGTAATGTGAATACAGTATCATCTAAAATACTTTATTTAACAAAAAAAAAAAAAACTTAACTAATCTTGATACTTGAAGGTATTATTTCTTTTATTTTACTAGTATTGTTGAGTAAAATTAGTATTAAAGTAATTTAATGCATTTGATAACAGTCAATAAATTTTATCAGGACTATCATAATATTTTTTGGAATAACGCAAAATTTGTAAGTAAAAATGATTACAAGCCCTAAAAAAAAAATCGGTGAAGTACGAGTGGAAGTCTGAGGTCTAACAATAATTACTTTTATTTAGCTATTAAACAAATTGGTCATCGTAGACCATCGTTATAATCGCTGACAATGAACAGGATATTAATTTCGTAAAGAAAACTAACCAAAACAATTGTGTGCCACCCATATCCCACCTTTAAGATTGGAGCACATATTCGGAATTTATAATGAACACAAAGTAAATAATAATTTCATTTCATTTCATTTCATTTATTCTTTAACTATTTCAATTGTGTTGAATATGTACACATGCAATGAACATAAAAATAGAAAAAATAAAAATACAGAGAACTATGAATTATTATCCTCCCAATAAAAATTCAAATATTCGTAGTGCTAAAAACAGTTTCGAATATAATGCCAAAAACAATTTTAAATGTAATGCCAACAGTTTTCAACATAATGTCAAACAAGTGTAAAATTTATTATCCACCAGTTTCCAATATATCTAATGTCAAGCAAATTCAAAATATAATGTCAAAAGTTTTGTACGAAGTTTAATTATCATAAAGTTTTGTACAATAGTTATTTGTTATACAAGAGTGCAAAGTTGCTTTTTAACCGCGTGCTCAATTTTGATGACCGAGCAAGCGAAGGATTCTAAAATTGAATCACGAGTGCAGCGAGTGATTCAAAAATTAGAATCCTGAGCGTTAGTGAGGGAATCAAAAGAGCACTAGGTGAAAAATCTTTGTACTCGAGTGCAACACGTAACTTTTCATCCCACCTCAGCGAGGAAATGACTAAATGCAAAAAAAAAGCATTTACAATCACAAGATACTTTTATTTCAGTTTAAGTATTAACATTTATTAGGTACTATATTATGATAGGTAAGTATTACAGAATAATCTTTAAATTATTTCAAATGATACTTAGGTATACTTAATTAAGAAAAATTTAAAGTAACGTTGCTACCGAGTGTAATATTTTTGTTAGGTACTGCAGTGCTATTCTATTAATGTTGGTGACGTGAAAAGTAAACTGGCGCGCGCAAAGCAAATTTTAAAAAAAGTATATCAAGAAGGTTCCGAGTCTGAGTTTTACAAATTAGAAAAAGGTTGAATGATAAACTCGGCACCATGGAAATAGAAGTAAATAGGTTTCACAAATTTAGTGCACACGATGTTCTAAATTCAATTTACTTTATCCTCTAGAGGATAAAAACGGCTTTTGCACTCAGGTATCGAAGGGCAAAAATACTCTTTCCGAGATGGGGGGATGAAAAGGTTGTTTTTATGGTCTATGATTAAAATTTTCGAAGTTTTCTAGAACTGGTGATTAAATACAATGGTTGGTCATACTACCATTGCTCAACGCTCAAAATATCGAAAACTATGCGAAGTATTATTATTTTCTGAGCTCTGTTTTACGAATGTTATTACTTATGTTACTATTTTATTTTCGTAAAATATTTATGAATAAATCTTGTCTTTGAACCTGTGACAATACACTCAATTTTGTCCTGACTGCAAGACTTAGTCCCATACATATACGGTCTGTGCGACCAAACCAAGGTTAAATTAATTTATGTTTTTCCACTAAAAATATATTTACGCGGTAATCCGACCGCCACAAAGTGGCATAGTAGCCCGCCACCGGCCAGACAAGCCAGCCAAACGTAACGCATTTTTTTTTCTTTTTTGGCAATGAATTCTTGTAGTTAACCTTAAAGTTTGTCACTACTTAAGCGGTCTTTTCCTGTGAATTCCTTAAATGTTAATTTAAGGCCTCCAGCCAGGGCTTACAAACTAAATAAATACTTACAAACTAAGCGACTAATACCTAATTATTTCATTTAAAAAAAATTAACCGTACCCCACCGGGGTGCCCACCCCGGTGGGCTACCTACGGACGGAAAAACATCTCTCGTGAATTTATGGAGTGGGGAAGGGTCAAGCCAAAGCCCAAGACATCTGACCAGGAGGGGTGGGGTGTTCGAAAAATCACCAGTACTGCCTAACGTAATTAATGGACGCCCCCTACTTATTTTGAAACTAGCTTCTGCAAGCGACTTCGTTCGCGTCAAGTTTTCGCTCCCCCGGCGCATCGAATTGCCTGCCAGATTTCGTCAATTTTTCATTTGCTGCTCCGCTCCTTTTGATTGTAGCGGGATGTTATATAACCTATAGCCTTCCTCAATAAATGGGCTACCCAACACAATAATATTTTTTCAATTTTGACCAGTAGTTCCTGAGATTACCGTGTTCAACCAAACAAACAAAGTCTTCAGCTTTATAATATTAAGTATAGTATAGATAAATGATGCACTGTTCCTGCTGACCTAGCTTTCAATAGTTATTTTACGACTACATGACATTCTGAGGGTGTGATAATGACCTATCGGTTCTCAGTAACAGAGATAGGTTGGGGTCACCTAACTTTCAACATTTCGGTTACAGAATATAGAAAACAGCGTTTCCTATCAGCAATGCACTAGTTACACGATAAAAATGTATATCTATACTATAATATTATAAAGCTGAAGAGTTTGTTTGTTTGTTTGTTTGTTTGTTTGTTTGATTGAACGCGCTAATCTCAGGAACTACGGGTCCGAATTGAAAAATTCTTTTTGTGTTGGGTAGCCTATTTATTGTGGGAGGCTATAGGCTATATAACATCACGCTACAACTAAGAGGAGCGGAGCAGTAATGAAAAATGTTGCAAAAACGGGAGAAATTTATTCCTTTTAAGAGTTTCCGTTGCGTGCGCTGCGTAAACGGTTAAAGTAACGCAAAAATAATGTATGACGGAATTGTTCCTCTTAAAAAGTTCTAAAAAAAAGTCCGCGAGAGCATATGTCTATCTTTTAAGGTTGACTCACTATAACTCAAAAGGAGCGAGCAGCAATGAAAAATGGACGAAAACTAGCAGGCAAATCGATGCGACGGGAAGGGTCAGGGGAGCAAAACTTTGACGCGGACGAAGTCGCGGGCAGAAGCTAGTATACTAATAATATTATAAAGCTGAAGAGTTTGTTTGTTTGATTGAACGCGCTAATCTCAGGAACTACTGGTCCGAATTGAAAAATTCTTTTTGTGTTGGGTAGCCTATTTATCGAGGAAGGCTATAGGCTAAATAACATCACGCTACAACTAAGAGGAGCGGAGCAGTAATGAAAAATATTACAAAAACGGGGAAACTATACATAAGTAGGTGATGAGTTTCGCCAGTTAATTTAGTTTGACTGTGTATTTCCCGTCATTTAGTAATAAAGTTGGATGTCTGATGATGACTGATATAAACAAATAATGTTGCAAGCTTGATTGGTTAAAAAAAACAAAATGAAATTACAAACTATTTGGTGATAAGACAACTAGGTTATTATGTTTTATTTCTGAAATTCTATCATTTATATAGGTTCTTTAAGTTCTTTTATATACAACATTATTTTTAGTATATGCGAAACCTGAATATAATTTGTTCAGAATCAGTAACTGAATCGATTCCAATAATTTTTACACCATGTTATATTTTGTACCAAAAATATTTAATTACGCTTCCAAGTAGGATACCGAACGACAATACGTATATTTTAAAATTATCATGTCTTTCTCGTACTCAAACGTCCATTACACGGAGATGGTACGTACACTAGCTGTTTTTGGTGAACTGCATAAGTTTTTGCGTGGACAACCAGGTAACTTATCAAGCTTATAACTTTGTGATTATTAATGATACAGTTTTGAAATTTTTTTCATAGATTCTTTACATAAAAATACTAGACCCGTGTTTCGGGTTTCGCATAAACAAAAATTAATGTTGTATATTTTGTGAATGTGAAAGCGTTGCAGGCCTTGTAGACTGCAGACAATCTTCTATTTTATTCAGTACCTGGTACTTGTTGACAGTCACTCCTACACTGTTCTACCTATTAACACTGTATAGAACCCATTCTAAAAGCAAATTATTTTTAAATGTGTAACCACGGAGTTTTTGTCCGGCTCTTTTCTATAGGAATCAACAATTTTGAACCGTGCACCTGTAGCTTCTGACGTTTTTTATGTACCCTTGTGGGTTTATGTGAAATAAAAATATTTGGATTGATTGATTGAACGATGCAGTTTAAAAAAGATGTAGTGACAAAAATTAAAGAATATGCTTAGAGTTGAACTTTTAATCCTATTCACTAACTTGACAGTTCAATGCAAAATAATGATACCATTCTAAAACTAATAGTGTCGGGGTAGTGAATGATTTCGAATAAAGAATGAATGATAAAAATGTTATAAATTAAATAAAACTTTAAAAATTCGTTTTTAGGTGTGGATTATAAGAATAATTAATAATTTTTAATAACAGTTATTTCCTTTTTTTATTTTCTTCTGATAGAAACAAAACGAAATATAAAAATCATGTCATTTTGCTTATTTTTTTACTATAGTCATTTTATTTCCTCTGACAGCCATAGACTACATATATATCGATATAGTACACATCTTGTTTTAAGACAAGTTATTAAATTTAAATTACAAAGTTTGCATGTAAGTACATTATTTCAAGTTCATTCAGTTTCATTCATTCTTGCACCACCTCACTATCTATTTTTTGTCAAAACCTGGTATCCCTCCAATTGTCCAAGTTAGTGAATAGGATTAAAAGTCCAACGGTTTTGTCATGTTGAGAGGATGCACGAAAGACGGCTTACAAAAGGTATTTACAAGGCATATGTGAGTGGAAACGCCGGGAGGAGACGCCCTAGGAGGACATTTAGTGACCTTATTGGTGATGTTCTTCAGAGAGGTCAGGTGCGTAGTACTCGCAACCGGCGTGCGTGTATGACCAGATGTATGAACGTAAACGAGGCAAAAGGAGTGTGTAAGGATCGTAGTAGGCAGCGTTCCGTAGTTTCTGCCTACCCCCATGGGAAAAAGGCGTCAGTTTATGTATGTATGTATACATATACTACTATACTTTAATATTATAAAGCTGAAGAGTTTGTTTGTTTGTTTGATTGAACGCGCTAATCTCAGGAACTACTGGTCCAAATTGAAAAATTCTTTTTGTGTTGGGTAGCCTATTTATCGAGGAAGGCTATAGGATATATAACATCACGTTACAAATAAGAGGAGCGGAGCAGTAATGAAAAATGTTGCAAAAACGGGGAAAATCGCACGGGTAGGCGATTCGACGCGACGGGAAGGGTCGGGGGAAAACGAAATTTAACGCGGACGAAGTCGCGAGCAGAAGCTAGTTTATTTATATTTACAAATTTCCATTTCCTTCTTTTTTCAAAAATTTGGGAAAGTTTATTTCAATTCTAAACAATACAAATAATTTGTGTATAAAAAAACATTTTTATACCTATAAAAACGCACGAAAGGATTCATCTATAAACATTAAACACGATATTTTCGTATGTGAGCCATGTTATCCCTGCCAGGGTCGCGAGATTGTTCGAAAGAGATAGCGTGACCCTGGCACATGGGCAACTGAAGGAACATGGGTGGGTTTTAGTCAGTAAAAGTCTGACACCACCCTCCCACTCCGCCCAGAGCGGGAGAAGTCATTTGATGATTTCCCATCCAAAAAAAAGAAACCCATGTTATCCCCTGAAACGAATGGCTGTAACACATATCGATATGTTTGCAAAAATATTTTCACGATATGTAGCTTTTGTAGTACTTTCACAACGACAGCAAACACTGAATCAACTCAAATATAGGTTTCTCTAGTGCAGCTGGCGTGCAGATGGCGACTAGGGTATACTAACGCCATCTATTAAACTAATCATGAACTATGTATATTCAATGGACCCCGTGTGCCTGAGCGTTTCATAGAGGAGGAGACAGATGGCGATACTGGCGCCACTTCAAGTAGAACATTTTAGAACCTTTCTAGTCTATTTGGTTTACCAAATCGAATCACAAAATTAGTTTTTAAAAACCGGCCAAGTGCGAGTCGGACTCGCGCACCGAGGGTTCCGTACAAACCTGTAGGTATTCTCGGTTTAAAAATAAATGTTTTTTTTGAAATTTTATATTTCAGTTGATTGAATGTAAGGTAAATTGCGGTTTACGATTTAAGACGTTTTAAAAAAAAATTACTCACTCGATCTCGTTCAAACCAATTTTCGGTTACATGGCATTACCATGTAAACTACCACCGAAAATTGGTTTTTTAGTTTACATGGTAATGTACATCATATATTTTTTTTAGTTTTATCATTCTCTTACTTTAGAAGTTACGGGGGGGGGGGGGGGGACACACATTTTACCACTTTGGAAGTATCTCTCGCACAAACTATTCAGTTTAGAAAAAAAAATATAATAGAAACCTCATTACCATTTTTGAAGACCTATTCATAGATACCCCACACGTATGAGTTTGATGAAAAAACAATTTTTGAGTTTCAGTTCTATGTATGGGGAACCCCAAAATTTATTGTTTTTTTCTATTTTAGTGTAAAAATCTTAATGCGGTTCACAAAATACATCTACTTACCAAGTTTCAACAGCATAGCTCTTATAGTTTCGGAAAAAAGTGGCTGTGACATACGGACGGACAGACAGACAGACAGACAGACATGACGAATCTATAAGGGTTCCGTTTTTTGCCATTTGGCAACGGAACCCTAAAAATGAGCGAACAAAATGCCACAGGTGTACAGAGTGGGATGGTCCTCTTGCAAGCTATTTTGAATCAAGTTTATCACGAATTCACGGAATTTGCCACCAATAAGATTAAATTAACTTAGAGGGTTGTATTGGCAATTTTAATGATTGTAAATTTTAATTCTGTAAACATATTTCTTAAAGTCGCGAATCTTGTTCAGCTGCGAAGTTGTATGTATAAGCGGGAACGCCCTTTATGCCTTGAGGCTTTTATTTAGGTTTTATTTAAGTTCTGTTTACGTTTTTGTTTTTTTATTATTTATTTCAGCTTGAGTTTAGTTTGCAATGTTTTGTTGGTAGTGCTAGCTGACAGAATTACTTTTGCATTTATAATATTAGTATGGAAGTATGGATAGTATGGAAGTATGGATACTTCCATACTATCCATACTTCCATATCCATGCTATCCATACTTCCATACTATATACTATTATACTATATACTATATATACTATATACTATTATACTATATTATACTATTAATATTATAAATGCAAAAGTAATTCTGTCTGTCTGTCTGTCTATCTTTCTGTCTGTCTGTCTCGCTTTCCTGCTAAAACTACTGAACCGATTTAAATGAAATTTTGGTACACAGATAGTTTAGAGCCTGAGAAAGGACATAGGCTACTTTTTAACCACAGGTGACCTGCCAGGGTCGCGAGATTTGTTCGAAAGAGATACCGTGGCCCTGGCATATGGGCAATTGAAGGGGGTAGGTTTTAGTTAGTAGAAGTTGCTAATACTTTTATTGTAATCAAAAACACAATGAGAAATGTAAGATGGCAAAAAATCCCTAAGACAACCCCTAAAAATGGAACGCCCCTAAAAATCTCAATCCTCTTATTTACCCCCTAAATTTGGGAAAACCCCTAAGTTGGTAAGCCTGATTTTGTGTCTATAGTCTTACTGAATGTCAAGTATAACCATATGTAATAAATTAATTTTATAGATATTTATCCTACTTCATTTTTAAAATCTATGATCATGTCGAGAATATTTATCTACAATATTATTTGTATTAGCGACGATAGGAATTTAGTTTAGATAAAAGAAATATTTTTTGTGGTTTTATGGGGAGTGTCAAGTGTGGCATTAGTAAGTTGCATTTGCCGGCGCCGTGGCTCACAAATGATATTAAAACGCTTATGCACAAGAAAGTCATGGCAAAGTCCAAATTTAAACGTAGGGCTAATGACGCTAACAGGGAAAGATATCTCTCAATCCGTAATCACTGCAATAAGGTGTGTAGGAATGCTAATCGCCGCCACATTCACACTTCTGTCCAAAATGGGGACGCATCCAAAGTTTGGAAATTTCTAAGATCATTGGGAGTCGGTAAAACCCGACAAGAGACCATTCCAAAAGATATAAACCTCGATGCAATGAATAATCACTTTACTGCTTCGTCCAATTATGATGGGACAATTAAACTGAAAACACTGAATTATCTTTCTTCCCTTCCGACTCCCAGTTATCCTCCATTTGTTTTTGATCAGTTCTTCGCATGTGATGTTAAGAAGAGCATACTATCGATTACTTCCAATGCAGTGGGAAGTGACTGTAGCAGCCGTAATATGTTGGTCCCTGTGCTGGATGTTATACTCCCTGTCATTTGCCACATCCTCAATTTTTCTGCGGCTAGTGGTGCCTTTCCATGCTCATGGAAAGATGCTCAAATAATTCCTTTACCTAAAAAGTCAAATCCTAAATCCTTTTCTGAATACCGTCCAATTTCCGTTTTACCATTCCTATCCAAAGTCCTTGAACGGTTGATTCACAATCAAATTAGCACTTTCCTCACTAAAAATAATCTCCTCAACCCCTTCCAGTCTGGTTTCCGTTCTGGTCATAGCACCACCACAGCGCTTCTAAACATTACGGATGATATAAGGTCATCGATGGAAAGCGGTAATCTTACAGTTTTAGCTTTATTAGATTTCAGTAATGCTTTCAATACTGTTGATTTTGATGTGCTGCTTGGGATTCTATGCTCTCTTAATATATCTCCATCGGTAATTGATTGGTTTCGCAGTTACCTGTTCGGTCGTCGGCAACGTATATGCCTAGGAGAGACTTTGTCTGCCTGGAGTAATACTTCTGCCGGTGTACCTCAGGGTGGTGTTTTATCCCCTTTACTTTTCGCAGTTTTTATAAACTCAATCTCCGATGAACTTATTTCTTCCTACCATCTTTATGCAGATGATTTACAAATTTACTCGCGAGCTCCTCTTGGGAATCTGTCCGAGGCTATTTTAAAAATAAATCGTGATTTGGCCCGTATATGCGACTGGAGCAAGAGATATGGACTTATGGTTAACCCTATAAAGACGCAAGTTGTGGTGGTAGGCAGTTCAAGAATGGTCTCAAGGATTGACTGGAGTACTCTTCCCCAAATTTCTTTTGACAATACATTTGTTCCTTTCAGCGATACAGTCAAAAACTTGGGAATATTTATTGATAAGAACTTTTCTTGGACTGCCCAGCTACAGGAAGTTAGCCGTAAGCTATTTGCATCCGCTGCGTCTTTGAAGAGATTGCGTAACTTTCTCCCGACTGCCACCAAGATTGCGCTTGCACAATCACTTCTTCTACCCATCCTTGACTATGCCGATGCCAGCTATCTTGACCTTACCCAGGACCAACTGGACAAACTTGAGCGCCTTCAAAACTTTTGTATAAGGTTCATATTTGGTTTGCGCAAATATGACCATGTTTCCGAATTTCGAGTGAAGCTCAAGTGGTTACCAATTCGCCTTCGCCGGAATGCTCATATTCTTTCTCTTTTGTATAATGTGCTATTTTCTCCCTCCACTCCTCTCTATCTCAAGAAGCGATTTCAGTTTCTTTGTGACTCCCACACGAAATTCTTAAGGTCATCAGATAACTTGAAGCTTAAAATGCCTATGCATTCCACAACTTTCCTCGACCATTCCTTTACTGTCCAAGCCGCTCGGTTGTGGAATGCATTGCCTGTTGAAATAAAACGCGCGCAGACGTTACATGTTTTTAAAAGACTAGTGAAGGAACACTACTTGTCGTTGTGGTCTTGTTCTCCTAACCGAACTGCAATTTTCTATGTACTGTCGTCATTAATTTTTGTGTCTTATGTGGATATTTAGTATGTATGTATTTATGTATATATTATTTAGGATATAAATAACTGTTTAGTTGTGTTTACACCATTGACATACCCATTTTATGTCCACGCTTTTCACTGTCCATTCCATGGTTGCCTGGAAGAGATCGCATAAAGCGATAAGGCCGCCCATTGTATATTTTGTAATAATTATAATGTTTTTTGTGATGTATTTTTATGGTGTACAATAAAGTATATATAAATAAATAAATAAATAAGTTTCCCATACAAAACTTAGTGTCATGTGCAAACTGTAGAGGTTGTATGCCTCACGATTGTACAGGCTGGTCATAGATTGTACAGGCTGGTTATAATTATTACATTTGGAACCGTCATAATTAATTAAAAATAATAGGGAAAATTCTATAAAAACAGAACAAAGGAGGACGGGCAAAAATGTATAGAAGCCAGCCTAGGAACCAATAACAACATGCGATATATCATTGGAAAGGTTTTTTACGTACTTCAACTATTGTTATGACGAGAAGTCCCAAATCGCTGTGTAAATGAAGTTATGGCGCAATAAAGCTAGACTTTATTCACAGAAATGCCATTTCTCGCTAATTGTGGACCGGGTGTTTTATGGCTGCTCAAAATATCTTACCTATTCTTTAATTAACATATGAATACACCGCGTTTAACAGATAGCTCAGTTTTTGTTATACTCTATTAGTTGCACGTGTTTTATAGGAGTGCCTAATGCTTTTGGCCAAGGCTGTATCTCGCTTTCACTCATCTCATGCTACAGGCGCTGGTGTGCTTAAACTCAAAGTACCTACATACTATCATTATCCCACACATTTTATTTCTGAGAATAATAGGTCTGGGGGACCTAAGTTCTTGCTAGACATAATAAAACAACACACAAAACGCGTATTGTTGAATATAACCTGGAATGCAAACAATCAGTATCTTATATAATCCTCTTAGTGAGTGAATGGATTGGTTTAACTGCCTTTTTAAAAGTTGTTTATTGTAGGATTATAAATAGAAAAAATAATTAACTAATCCAACTACTCGTATTAACTGACATTTCCTCTTAGTAGGTATAGCTTCAAAATAAGAGCACCAACCACTATGTCTTTATTGCTATTTATGTAGTACCACAAGATAAGCAAACACAATATAACCCCAGTATAATATATTCACTGTAATAAACAAATAAACAAACCTGCAATAGTGCATGTTCCCGTAAATAATCTGCAAGCCCAGGTTGATCTTGTGGAATATTTTCAGCCAAAATGTGACGCCGATACCACAGTATAGATATACTACACAGTATTTTGACTCGGCCTTATCCTAGAAATAATTACCTACAGCACGTGCGGTACGTAAACAAGCGATAGACGCGGGAGGGCTGCCCGCATCAAGTATTTTAACTTCATCTACCTACTTGCGTTTCTTTGATTGTAAATATTATATTTTTATTTTAAAAATCAAATGTTTGGACCGTTTTTAATTAAAAGTGACAAGGGTGGAAGATGTAAATTATGTCAACTTTTATTGATTTTTAATTACGATATGATCTTTGCTGGGCCGATTCAAATCCTGCGATCTAGATCGTCTATCGATTCAATGATTTTCGATCCAAAGGATCGATTCAAATCAAAAGATTGGGTACCCCAGGCTAGGAAACTACCTGCTACTACTACGAGCGTAGGTAGGTCACTCGTGTGTCACTTTTTTCACCCTATCCACTTACTTATTCAATAATAATCTAGGTATTTTACTAAGTGGAAAAGTATTAAAAAAATAAACAAATTTCGTACTAGTAGGTATGTATATATAAAATCTAGTCTTTCCTTTCGGAGTTTTCAAGTAATTTAAAAAAATAATACTACCATGGTAATCATCTTGCACTGATTATTATCAAAATATAAAATATTCATAAATCACACACTAACTGCTTACAAACAAAACCATCTATCACACCGCCCGCCATCCGTTTGTCAAAGCGGTGCGTACGCGACTGCGAATGTACTCGGAGTGTACCAGACTCGAGGCGCGTAGGTATGACTTGCGTTCCGAGCGTTTGTATGAAGATAGACTACTGTATAGATATAATTACCGTGCCGATACCTTCTGTTATGTAGCCCACGCTGGCACGTAACACAATTGTTGTGGGGTTCATCCATGACTAAAGCAGGCCGTTTTTAAAAGCTTAGTTCTGATCCCGATGAACAAAGCTAAAGGTCGTAGTCGAATGAGAGTTTGACGAATGTAAATGGTAATAGTTAAACGTATTTGCTACCCTCAAATTAAAATAACGACTAACGAACATGCGCGCGCGCGTCTGATGTGCCGCCGGCCTGGCTCACTTACCCATCTCATCCGCAAACACCTGTTGCTACTCCATTTTAGTGGATGTCTCATCGGACGCGATAAGGAAAAGCATAAGAAACCAGTGGTACAGACAAGTAAGGCGTCGTTCTAATATAAAGCGATGGTTACGCGAATACGCGATCGTCGCGTTCATATGTCATTTTTTGTTCGGAAAACCGGAAGGCGCCCTCTGTCGGCAAGACCACGCGTTCCGGTTTATCGACCAAAAAGTGACATATGAACGCTTTATATTAGGACGACGTCTTACGGTTACGAGCGCCTCATTTTCCGCAATTTTCCGGCCGACCGCAAATATTATTTGACTACATCCGAATCCGATCACATACACATTCGTAGTTAGTAAATTAAAATCACAATTGTATACCAAAATAAAATATACAGTTAAAAAGCTGAAATAAATGTTTTTTTTTTAATTAATTTTGAGGGTAGGTGTTAGTTAAGTTCATTCTGGGTACTACAGTCCTCCGTGGCGGTCTACTTGACATACATTTATAAAATGCTGAAAAAAAAAATGTTTTGCTTAAGTCTGGCTTTATTGTGCAATAACTTTTTCCACACAGCGATTTGGAACTTCCCGCCATAACAATAGTTGAAGTACATAAAAAAACCTTTCCAATGATATCTATATCACATCTTGTTATTGGTTCTTAGGCTAGAACGCCCGTTCTCCTTTCTGTGATAATTCATTCCATATTGTTCCATATCCAGCAGTTAAGAAGTGTTAAGAAAATAAAAAAGAGAGTCCTGAAGAAGTATTCTTTACTCATTACACCTACGTTCTGGTCCTGGCCATCACCATCCCGCCAGCGAACCCTCTCCACAGTAGTACAGCGTCAACAATTTGTCTATACTGAATGTCAAATATAACCATATTATTTTTTTTATATTTATTATTTTCTATATTTTTGCCTTTAATAATGTATTTCTATTCAAATGAAGTACGGTCGAATTTCGACCAATGGGCGATCACTAGATATAATTATATTATCAACCGAAAGACGTCTGGTGGTAAATTGTATAGAGAACGCTGCTGCCCATTCTCTATAGTGGAGTCATTTTAATAGGTAACATTTGACGTCTGTCAGTTCATATGAAAGCAAATCGTAAAATTACTCGTATTGGTCATTAATACAATAAATATGTAATCATAATTGAAAAAAAGTTAAGTAATTGTGCAGTTCTAAAAAAACGAAAAAATATATTATTTTATGCCCGCCGTTACAAGGAATTTTGATGATTTGTCAAATGTTACCTATTAAAATGACTCCACTTTATTAAGTCCCATAGTCGCCTTTTACGACACGCACGGGAAGAAATGGATGTGAGCGCCTTTTTTTTGGTTGGGAAATCATCAAATGACTGCTCCCGCTCTGGGCGGAGCGGGAAGGCGTGTCAGACTTTTACTAACTAAAACCCACCCGTGTTCCTTCAGTTGCCTGAGCCAGAGCCACGGTATCTCTTTCGAACAAATCCGTGACCCTGGCAGGGGGTGTGAGAGCCTAAGCATTATCATTCTATAATGTTCCCACTGCTGGGAAACAAGTCTCCTCTCTATGAGTGAGAGTAGAACATAATTTAACACGCGGGCCCAGAGCGGGTTGGTAGAAGTCACATGTCTTAGAATGTTTGGTTCTAGGGTTACTCAAAGTGGGGTTCGCGAACCCTAGGGGTTCGCCATGCGACGACAGGGGGTTCGCGACAAAATTTACGTAAATGACGACTACAGAAATCGACTTGATGCCGAGTCAGAATTAAGGCTTAAATTGTCCAATATTATTCCAAAAAAATTGACTCAATTTGTGACAAGAAACAAGCCCATCCATAAGTGGCAGCATCCATAAGCCATAGTGGCAATCACTGCGCCCTCACGTCCCTAGCCGCCGCAGGAGGAGACGCCCCGGGCGTCGGGAGTCCATAGGGGACTCCCGGCCACCGTAGGCGCGAGCTTGCGGGTGGTGAGCAATGGGTAGCTCGCCGCCCGGTAAGGACCAAACTCGGGTCGACGGCGCGCAGTGTTCCACGCGCGCCTCAAAGAGATGTCAGCAGCAGTGAAGGGGTCTACTAGGACCGATGCCTGCCGGGGTCGCGTGATTGTTTGAAAGAGATACCGTGACCCTGGCACATGGGCAACTGAAGGAATACGGGTGGCTTTTAGTCAGTAAAAGTCTGACACGAAGAGAGGGAGAAGTCATTTTATGATTTCCCATCCAAAAAAAAGTATCATGATTTACTTTTCTACTTATCATTGCTGCTCCGCCCCTTTTGATCGTAACGTGATGTTCCTGAGATTACCATATTCAATCAAACAAACAAACTCTTCAGCTTTATAATATTAATATAGATATCATGATCATCACTTGTAAATGACTGGCCGAATTTAGGCGAAACGAAATTCGCAAGCTCCGATTATGTCAACTACTTCGTATGGAGGTAATCAAACGTGCCGTGAATACTCATATGACTTCCTAATCGTTAAAATAAAAGACACGCGGGATTACCCACTCGCTGAATAGAGCTTCATACAGTGTGACCAGTGTACTTTGACATTCGACAGCATCATATTGGTATGTTGTTGTTGGTTTTTTATTTTTTGTTACTATTTTATATTGTGCGTTTTGTTTGTGCAGAATAAACAATTTTTCTTTCTTTTCTTTCTTCTATTGTTCGTCGAGTAATTGAGTGATTTTTTAATCGACGAATAAAAACGGAGGAGGTTCTCAATTCGACGCGTACACGTTTTTTTTTAATGTATGACCAATTGACCACGCATAACTTTTTACATAGTAGTCGATTGTGATAATTCTTTTTTTTTTTGGAAAGGGTATACTCCGAAGATGGTCGCATATAACTTTGGAAAACAAAATCGCACCCTAAGGGTCGGAAAATAGGGGATGATTGATTGTTCACTCACTGATTGTAATGTATAACCACGCATAACTTTATACAGAGTAGTCCGATTTGAATAATTCTTTTTGCATTCGATACCCATACCTTGCCAAGTATTAAATATTAGTACATTAAAGCCACAAAAATTAAATAATAAAAACTTTTTAACAAAAAATTAAACCGCCGAAAAACTGTAATAATAAACCTTAAAATTTTGAGTCGGTGCTGAAAAATCAATGAACAAAGATCACTCAAAGCGCTGACTCATAATTTAAAGCTTTAGTATTTTTTGCTTTTTCTCCAAAAGTAAGCAACCCAACCCACAGCCCACCAGTGACATGTAATGAGATTTGGCTCGACCCTACAAATATAATCTCACGTGATATTTTTGAAGTGAAAACTTCTTTAGCACCGTTGTGACTTGCAAGTCTATGAAATGAAATAGCGACAGTAAAAAGAGACGGACACATTAATTCATAAGATTTAACTTGGAAGAAAATGAGATAGGAAGCATTATACTGTGTTTTTTATGTTCGTCGTTCTTCTATATTTTGATGACATTTACGAATCGATAAGCGCAATAAAAAGGCATGTTTCCTATAATTTTTTTTACCACTGTTTTGTGAATGTAAAATAAATTATCAAACTTTATATCACTATGATCATTACCTAAATAAAAACCTACAATTATCCTCTTCCCGAAATTTTACATTCGTCTCATTATCTTAAAACCAAAATTTTTAAAGGTTTCACTTCTACCACGTGTGAATTTTCAAAATGTTTATTTTTAAGCGTTGCATTTGGCTGGCTTGGTTGTCCGGAGGCGGCTTACCAATCGAAGTGCTAATAGGCTACCTTTTGGCGTTCGCATGACCAGGATAAATATTATTTTGTAGGATTTAGCCATAGGTATTTTAGCGGAAAAATATGCTTCACTTCATTTAACCTCTAAGTCCCTGAGATACCACATTTGGTATAGACACAATGGTTTTTTAATTGTGTCTGTAATTACGGTAATTGACTGGTTAAACCGGTTTACTCACAATTATTCAGTGTTTTCGGCGAAAAAAAAATTCATTACGTGATATTTGCCGAGTCCACCTTCACGTGAGATAATAACGAATAAGATTCAGGTCGAACCCTAAATGCCTCACGCCATTAATAAACGCCCCTTTACGCATTGTAGTTAAGTAATAATAGCCGCACGGCTCAATTAATCAGGTGGCGCACGTGCCGCGGTTGGCCATGGCCATGGGTGACCATATTTACATTCCAAGATCGCTCTGTACCTCGGAAAGCAAGATAAGCCATTGATACCGGCAGTCGTTCGTGGTTCTTTGGTAGTCGTTAGGCGGGTCGTCACAAGACAAAAAGTCTGACAACCAGTCTTACCAGAGGGTATAGTATTATCCAGTAACTGGGTTGTGGAGGTCAGATAGGCAGTCGCTCCATCTATACTAGGGGTTCCCAAACTTATTTTGTCTACTGCCCACTTTGGGAATAAATTAATTTTTAGCGCCCCCATTTTAATAATAATCGCCCCCCGAAGCCTCTACACAACGCCCCCATTTTTTTTTCTGGGTCTCTTACCACCCCCCTTTAGGCCTGCAGCGCCCACAAGGGGGCGTTATCGCCCACTTTGGGAAAGGCTGATCTATACTAATATTATAAAGCTGAAGAGTGAAGAGTTTGTTTGTTTGGTTGATCGCGCTAATCTCAAGAACTACTGGTCCGAAATGAAAAATTATTTTTGTGTTAGGTAGCCTATTTATCGAGGAAGGCTATATAACACCACGCTACGATTAGAAAGAGCGGTGCAGCAACGAAAAATGAGCGAAAACTGGCAGGCAATTCGATGCGATGGGAAGGGTCAGGGATACAAAAATTTGAGGTGGACGAAGTCGCGGGCAGAAGCTAGTGTAATATACTGGCGTTCAGCTGCGTTTGTTGAGACCAGAGTCCGACCCCAACATAGTTGGGAAAAGGCTAGGCAGATGATGATGCACTTTGGAATTGTCTAGAATTCGGTCAGCGACCATTCCAAAGCGTAGAAGTTTCCTAAAACTATCTGCCCCGTTGGTCACAAGCGCGACTGCTGAGCGTCAGGCAAAGTGTTATGGGGTTTTTCATTAGGAATTTCTTGGTAACAGCCCAAAGTTTGGACATTGGCGTTGTGATACCCGCATGCCTTGGAAAGCACGTTAAGCCGTTGGTCCTACGCCTGATCTCTCTCCGGTCGTGTCGGATTGCCGTCATATCGGACTATGTGAGTGAGGGAAGAGTGAGTGCTCCTGTGTCTGCGCACACACTTGAGCACTATAATATCTCCCGCGCCGATGGCTATTCTCCGTTGAGATTGGCCCCATGGCCGAAATACGGTCTGGAGGACAATATATAGAGAGGGCAAGAAACTCTACGGACAAAACAATGTCACAGAATATTGTGCTGTATATGTGTTTATCTTTGATCTAATTATATGTATATCTCTCTCTGCTACTTATACTCTGATAATCCGATGTCTCAGTGAGAAACCGAATTCTTTGTAATGTTGGAAAAAAACAACGAAAATAGGAAAAAACAAATCGATAAGATAATTCCTTTGTTTATCTAATTATAAGGTAAATACGTCAGAAAACAAAATAGACGTTTAATACCGTCAGATAGAAAATGGAAAAACCATGTGCGACCTTTGATTTTATCGATATCTATTTATACCTTCCTTATCTAACTTATTATTAAAAATTCAGTCTCTTATCGGTTATGTCTATGTGACCGCTTGTTCTTCTAAACTACGCTATAGATTTTGATGTGATTTCGATTCTGGATGGTTCGTGTGTAGACGAAGGTGGGAAAAAGTCATATATGTACGAAACTTACAAAATTTTTGTAATTAGCCTTTTTTATTAGATATAATAAATATATTATTTTAATAAATTAATTTTCTTATTTATGAGGAACTAATTCCCATTTTGCTGCAGGAGCCGTAATTCCCATTTATGTCCCATATCCGAGGCAAAACTGGGAAAGCCAAGGGGTAAAATGAGTTACAATATGATTTAGTTAAGCAAAAAGTTAGTGCAGTGGGTACTAGCAGTGGTGGCCCAGTGGTAACGGCCGCGACTTACGAGTAGGTCATGAGTTCGAACCCAAGCAGGCGCTTTACTTTGTGTAAATTATTTCATCACCACTGCTCTCAAAACGATGAAGGAAAACATCGTGAGGAAACGGGCATGTCTTAGCATCAAAAATTCGAAGACATGTGACATGTACCAACCCGCACTGGGCCCACTCGCTCTCACCGAGAGGAGGCCTGTGTCCCAGCAGTGGGAACACTATAGGCTGCTGATGATGATGATGAAGCAAAAAGGATCCAATTCATATTATTCATATTCGTTGGTAAAAAAATGACTTAAGTACACCAAACTGATCCAAATTCAGTAGGTAGTAAATCTAGTAGGAATCGCTTTCAAATTGACAGTTCAACAACTTCATTAATTCTTCACACAGCGGGCGGGGTGCGGCGGGACGTGACGGCGACGCGCCGCGCCGCCTTCATACAGAACCGTGGCGCCACGCCGCGCCGCGTCGCGCCGAGCGCTCTGTGTGAAGTCTTCCGTAATATCTAGTACATTACAACTACTCAGCGTCGCGTCGCCGTCGTCACGTCACGCCGCGCCCCGCCCGCTGTATGAGACACCTTAAGTTGTTTACGATGGTGAGCAGACAACTCTTCGAACATTAGACGCGATGTATTAGAAATAATCTTCAAAATTATTCACATTCTTTTTAATAGTGCGTCACGCAATTTTTTTTTATTTTTATTTGAACCACTAGCTTCTGCCCGCGACTACGTCCGCGTCAAATTTTTGCTCCCCTGACCCTTCCCGTCGCATCGAATTGCCTGCCAGTTTTCGTCCATTTTTCGCTCCGCTCCTTTTGACCGAAGCGCAATGTCATATAGCCTATAACCTTCCTTAATAAATAGGCTACCCAACAGAAAAAGATTTTTTTCAATTCGGACCAGTAGTTACTGAGATTACCGCGTTCAACCAAAACAAACACTTCAGCTTTATAATATTAAGCACTAGCTTTTGCCCGCGGCTTCGCCCGCGTGAATGTCGGAAATTAACGCATTTATTTTTCTAAAATAAAAGATTTTTTATAAAATGAAAGTAGCTTAAGTTACTCCTTATTACATCAGCTACCTGCCAATAAAAGTCCCGTCAAAATCCGTTCAGCCATTTCAGAGATTAGCCGGAACAAACAGACAGACAGACAGATAGACCGACAAAAATTGTAAAAAATGTTGTTTTGGTATAGGTACCGTGTATACATCCATATACATTTAGTAAAAAGCGGTTATTTTAATATTAAAAACAGACACTCTAATTTTATTTATTTGTATAGATTGATAAACAATTCAAACTTTCTGGTTCTTAACGAGTAACAGAATATGTAAATATACCACAAAACGTGTTAATATTCCATTGACAAAATTATAGATACTTTTGTGATTTTAAAACAAATACCTACCTACTAATGAAAAAATACACATTGAACTTCAAACGTCAATATCTCAAAACTGCACCCTAATTGCGAAACGCACAATTTATCAGAATCTGAATGGGATTGAAGATTTTTTCTAAACCATTGCGTCATTTGTTCGAATAGATTGTGGCTCAGCAACATAAATAACGCAATGAATGTTGTTTAACTATGAATATTAAACCAATTCCTACCGATAAAAAGTTCCGCAATTACCCCTCTGGTTGTGAATTGGATACTTTTCGCTTAACTACGTCAAATTTAGTCAGGCAAAGATCGATCACAAATGTGTGCCTCGTCATCATGAGTGTCCACTCTGGCGCAGGAGTACTGGGCCCAACCCAACCCTCATCTGACTGCACCTTTTTGTGTCTAAGCTCTTTTGAATATTTGGGTTGGGCTTTTATTATGTTTTGTCGTTTTTCTTCTTTAGTGCAGTCTTCTACTTATTTTCCTTACTCTCCTTTTTATTTTTATCCTTAGTCTTCTCATTTTTAACCTCAATCCTTCCGCTGTGGGCGTAGCGGTAGGGTAAGGGACTCACTAGAGAATGGGCAGCAGCATTTTCTATGTATTTTACCAGCATACTGCGATCGCCAACCCATCTGCCAAGCGTGGCGATTATGGCAAGCCTTCTTGGGGAAGCACCTTTTCTTGGGGAAGGCTTTTGTCCAGCAGTGGACGTCTTTCGGCGGAAATGATGATGATTATGATAAATCTGTATGCAGGACATGTATTTACCTCACCAGACAAGAGTATATTATACAAAAATAAATAACAACACCATCAGAAACAGCCACGGGCGTACCCAGGTTCTGGGCCAGGGGGGGGGGTCAAAATCAGATTTTTTATAAACAGTCAAATAAATAAACATTAATTAAAATAGTATATTATGTGTGTTTGTTTTTTTTTTTAATTCTTTAAATATACAATGGTACCGATTCCCTTGTTCACAAACTAAACTAAATTTAAGTTCAGTGCATCTTTTTCTTTGTATTTCATTAAGAAGGGGACAAAAGAAAAATTTTAGTTTAGTCCTGTCAACTTAATCAGCGCCTGTCACTGCTCCATACAAGTTTAGACGTGATTAAAAACTTGCCTACTAAAATTACGTCAATTTACGTCAAGCGCTGATTAATTTGACAGGACTAAACTAAAATTTATCTTCTGTCCTTTCCTTAATGAAATAGAAAGAAAAAGATGCACTGAACTTAAATTTAGTTTAGTTTGTGAATAAGGGAATCGGCACCATTATCTATTTTAAAAGTAACTTTCGAGGGTCTTCAGGAAAACGGTTTATGACGTCTTTCGTGAAAAAATCGCCCATAGCGTGGCTGTCTTCACCTTTGGGTAAAAAGATTCAGCTACTCAGTTGTTAACTCTGTTATTTCAATACTTTCAAATTTCTTCTGCTGCTTATTCACCCAAAATGTGCGCCATAATTCGGCTTCAGATGTGATCCCATCTAATTCATACAATTTAGTTACTTCCTCCACACATTTTTGTAATTTTGGAACTGTAATTTTAATTCATCTGAGTAGGGTGCAACATTGAAAGAGTAAACGCTAGTGAATGGTCTTTGCCTAATCTCGCCTGTAATGAAGATGATAACGAATCCAAATAGGACACGCATAACGAGCGACAAAAATAATCGTTAAGGGGGTCGCTAGCGCTACAGTAGGCAGCTACTTAATTTGCCCTCTGTGCTTGGCGGCTTGTTGTCTTAGGTCAACGAAGCTCATGGTTCAAAGCAGCAGCAATTTCTTCAGCTAATTTGATAAAACTTTCAATCCCTTCTTCCGCGGAACGCCTTTTTTTGGTGGGAAATCAAAAGAAGTCTTCCGCTCTGGAGCGGAAGCGGAAGTAAAGCGGAAGGGCGTGTCAGACTTTTACTGACTAAAATCCACACGTATCATCCTTCAGTTGCATATGCCAGGGCCACGGTAATCACTTTCGAACAATTCCGCGACCTTGGCAGGCATCGGTCCCAGCGGACCCCTTTAGTTTTTCTGACATCTCTTTGAGGCGTGGGTGGATCACAACACGCCGTCGACCCAAGCCTGATCCTTACCGGGCAGCCAGCTACCCATAGCTCGCCGCCCGCAAGCTCGCGCCTAACGGTGGCTGGGAGTCTGCAATGGACTCCCGACGCCCGGGGCGTCTCCTTCTGCGGCGGCTAGGAGCGTGAGGGCACATAAATCGCCTCTCCCTTACGCGCTCCGGCTCGCGCTTCGCAGAAGGAGGTGACGGATTCCCATGCCCTCTCGCTCCGTACCATGACCTGCACCAGGGCCAGACGTAAGAGGTCGCCGAGGGTCCGCGGAACGCCTGTGTTCTGCAACTGCAGTGGTTATGGTTTTTATATGTTCTGCACATTTTATTATTGCCAGCGTTTTCGACTTACCGACGTATTATAATAGACGTTATATGTTTGCGACGGGTTGCAGCAGGGAATTGTATTTGTTTAACGACTTCAAAAAAGTAGGTGGTTCTTTGTTCCACTGTATTTTTTTTCTAACCGATTTCTCCGCCAGTTTTAGACCGATTTTTTTTATGGATAGGTTATGCTTCAGGGGTTTTTTGCGTTAGCTTCGATAATACAAATTTAATCCACTTTGTTCATCGTGATGAGATTGTAATACTTCCTGTCACTGCTATTGACTTGGCCAGTAATGGTAAACGTTTTTGCAAAAAAGAAACAACCGACTTTAAAAAAAACACTACAAAGTGCAAAATAACTTTTATTTCGGAAGTAAGGGGCAAAAATTTAAAATACAGATCCAAAGAACTTCCGAAATTAAAGTTATTTTTGCTTGCAGCGCTGCCTGCTAGCGAGTAGGTAGAACGGGCGCGTCGCACGATTTTTAATGTTGTATACTGTATTACAAATAGCAAAAAGTTATTTTCTTAATTTTTATCGACAATAGTAGATAGTTAGTAGGGAACTCCAGGGGGGGGCAGCTGCCCCCCTCTGATGGGTAAGCCCATGGAAACAGTTGTTTTTGTCAGCAACGATACTAAAACACGTATCCACACTTTCTGTTTTACTCTGACTACGTGAGGCGCTGGAACAACAGCAGAATGACATCGCTGTCCGCTTGCATACAGACGCGTGTGTGAGACGCACACAAGCTAGTTTCCAGTTTTGTCCCGAGCGTCATTTTGCCCCACGTTCCCCTAAGTCATATAGGTAATACTTGCTTAAAATACTGAAATCTCAAGTCTTAAAAGCCGTGCGATGCGGGGGCAGGTCGCCAGTTACCTAGAACTAAATATAAAGCAAATTATGTTTAGAATTAAATATTGTTTTTATCTTGAAGGCTTAGGTCAATTGTTGCTGTCCAGCCCAGTAGATGGCTACTTTCTAAGACGTCCCCATACCCAAACCCTTTTGGGCTCCGGGACGTCTAAATATGACTCAATAAAAATTTCGAGACGACTCCATATCATTTAATGACTTTTTCATAAAATCTTGATACTTGAGAGCATTTTTGTAACTAAATCGATGTCCCGTTCTAGTCGCGAATGGTGACCCCATTCGAAACTAAAACTAAAACGTATCGGGACGGTAAACTTACTTAGTTCTGTGCGAACTCTTAGGAACATTACATTACAATTACAGACTAGCTAGATTATGTAGAATTTCTTAAGTATACCTACTTGAAAAGAGAACGGTCCGGATCTGCATTACATTACAGATTTACAGCACAAATAAAAAAATTGTTACGAGTAACAGTAGGAACAGAGAAAAAAAAATGTAAAGTAGTTCTGCAGACATTAGGGTCGTCCTCTCATGTAACAATATGTCTATCTCTTTCCCACAACTGTTATCAGAATTAGCGCCATCACATAAAGCTCAATGACGCACGACTATTTCAATAACAGGTAGGGAAATCTGTAGTGTGCTGCCAGATTATTGTGAACATTTTGGTTCTGGGGAGTTTTTTCGGGTTTCAATTTTGTTTTTCTTTTTATTAACTTTCTGATTTTGTAACGGTAAATAGTAATAATTTTGTCGTGTGCATCTGAAGGTCAATTCTCGTAACTAAAAATGTTCTTAATCTATGTTCACAGTCTCACCTCGGTGACAATCAAATGTCAAAAACTGGTAAAAAATGTAAGGAAACTGGAGATATTTTTGACAGATTGAGACTGATCAGAATATGAAGGTTATAAAAAATTACCAGAATTGCCTCTCAGTTATTCGACAAAGACTGATTGTACAAAGTCGAAGATTCAAGGGCCATGGTAGGTAGATATTTATTCAGCGGGGTAATTGCGGACACTATAAAACAGTAGCAATGGCTTTCATTTCGATACTGGAAATTTCAATTGTCGTAAAGGACAAAACACGAGTTTTCAGTAGAGCCAAAAAACAAAAAAAAATATTGTTTTTGACTTATATCTTTTTCAAACAAAGTTGAAAAAGATATAAGTCAAAATCAATTTTTTTTTTTTGAATATAGTATTCATGATGTCAAAAGAAACCCTCACTATTTTGTCGTGTTCTATCCATAAAAATTAATAAAATAAACCAAACATAATTACTGACGAAAATGAGAGTCCTTTACAGCCCAAAAAAAATTAACTGAAGTACTTTACAGCCACGAAAAATTGGTTATGATAAAGTCAAATGTGTCGTAAAGGACTAATCTTGATTATCATTGGATAGTACAGGTCATTTAAACCGGAGACTAAGGGGGTAAAAGGAACAAAAAACCTAAAGTTTTGAATAGAAATACCTACAATATGTAGTAAAAACAAGTGAAATTAAAATATTTTTTATTTATTATTCAAATATTTAGTAAAAAAGTAGTAAAAATATTATTCTAATAGGAATTCAAAATCTAAACAAAAATTATTGCGCTATTACGTTATATTTATAATTTTATTGTGTTGTGATGGAAGGTTTTGTTACCAATTTGGACATTTTCCTATTTATGGCAAACACCAGTTTTTTTTAACAATCTCAAATGTTATTTGAAGTTTTTGCGAATAAAGTTGATTTGTCAAAAATGAAAAGAACGAATTGAAACAATTCTGTCAAGATTCTGTCAGACTTATGTGTGCTCGTTGAGGAACAAATGGATCTCGCGTAATCGCACGAGACGTACATTCATCAAAAAGTATGAGACATAGCTGCAAAAGAACATAAAATGGCCTGAGGTCGTGAGGGAAAAGATAACCCCTTCTATGGTGTTAGTAGAACAGCAACCATGTTCCAGTTCTGACTTCGCTATAAATGAGGGTGCATCAACATCCTGTGGACCGGAAACGTGCAGTGTTGGAACATCAACATCAGTTGTGAGTCCAAGAAAACCATTTGTGAAGCTAAGCCCGCTACAGAAGAGTGGAAGAGCTAACGTACAGAACTGAAAGTCATGCTCATGCAACTGGTTTAAAAGCACAAAATAAGAATGTAGCAGATATCATTAAACTAGTCTCGGAGCATCCCGAAGAAGCTACAAAGATAAAGGAATTGTTAAAGGCATAGAAAACTATGCCCATATATTCTGCTGATAAAGCTTTAGGTATTTTGACCTCATTGAAGCTTTCGAAGTGGCAGTATATAACATTAATATATTGTGCAAAAGAAGAAGGAATACCATTGTATCCTTCTTATACAGCTATCCTTGAAGCGAAGAAGAACTGCTATCCGCGAAAAGATGCCATAGAAGTCACGGAAAGAGAGGTTAAAGTAAAACTTCAAGCTATTTTGAACGAAACTGTGGCTAGACTTGGAATATTTTTTCGTGTAGAATCTTCACTGCATGGCAAAGAATGTATACTTATATTCGTGGGGTTTTGATGGTGCTTCAGGGCAAAGTTTGTATAAGCAAACTTTGGCAGAGGATGACGATTCTAGCATTTTTATACGTTCGTTTGAGCCCCTGCGCTTAGTTTGTGGCGAAAAAGTGATATGGGAGAATCCAGAGCCATCTTTCACAATGTTCTGCAGACCATTATATTTTAAGTTTTCAAACGAAAACAGGTTGAACATAGTTGAAGAACAGGCTACGATTGGAAACGAGATTGAAGACCTGCAGCCTTCTATTATGGGAGGCCATTCTGTTAAGCACTCGATGCCTACGACCATGACTGATGGCAAAATCACTTCCCATCTATCAAATACCTCATCTCCGACTTGTGATATATGTAAAGCAACTTCTACGGAAATTAATAAGTTAGAGGTCTTTTTTTGTGTTTGGGAAATCATCAAATGACGTCTCCCGCTCTGGGCGGAGCGGAAGGGCGTGTCATTATAACTCAGCCATAGTCACGGTGATTAACAAATGAGGGACTTAGTAACATCAGTTTTTAGTCACTTGTTAATCAGCGTGATTATGACTGATTATGCAATTTTGTAAAAAAAAAGTATTTGATCAATATCGCATTTAATTATTCTCATTAAAAAAGTCATTAATAGGCTATTAACTAACGACAGTACAAGTAAATCGATGCTCAACTTCGTTTGAGCATGTCAAAGATTTGAAAAATCACGTATCGAAAATTCAAAAAATTTGTTACGCGCGAAGCGGCACTGAAAGGTATATGAATTTGATGTCACCTTGATCGCCGTGTATGGTACAATACCTCTTGTGAGCATCAGCCCTTCAGTTCCATTCAGTTTCAAATAAATTAACTTTAAGTGTTTTCATCCATACAAAAAAAAACTTAAAACTTTTTGTTCTCACGCGTGGAGGTTCCATACGTTAATATTACATAAAGGTATGTATACCAGACACATTGCAAACGTCCTTTACGCCCTAATTACGTAAGTTAAAACAAAGCATAGATTTGGTCGTAAGGGTTAAGACTATATCTTTATTATGTGGTTAAGAATGTCGTATAAAAAGTTTAATGCAAAAATGAGGATTACGACCTCTTAAATAATTAAAACATGACTTTACGCTCCCCTATTGAAAATTATTTTTACGATACATCCCAAATAGTATAAAAAATCGCGCTAGAGCTGTTGGAAAGCCAGGTCGTAAGGGGCTTTTTTTTAAAGATAGAATTTTTTTAAATATACCAATCGATAGAGCTTGCGACGCTGATTCCAAAAATATCGATACCGGAAATTTCAATTGTCGTAAAGGACAAAACACGAGTTTTCAGTAGAGCCAAAAAACAAAAAAAAATATTGTTTTTGACTTATATCTTTTTCAAACAAAGTACTATATTCATGATGTCAAAAGAAACCCTCACTATTTTTTCGTGTTCTATCCATAAAAATGAATCAAATAAACCAAACATAATTATTGACGAAAATGAGAGTCCTTTACAGCCCAAAAAAAAATTTACTGAAGTACTTTACAGCCACGAAAAATTGTTTATGATAAAGTCAGATGTGTCGTAAAGGACTAATCTTGATTATCATTGGATAGTATAGGTCAATTCAACCAGAGACTAAGGGGGTAAAAGGAACAAAAAACCTAAAGTTTTGAATAGAAATACCTACAATATGTAGTAAAAACAAGTGAAATTAAAATATTTTTTATTTATTATTCAAATATTTAGTAAAAATATTATTCTAATAGGAATTCAAAATTTAAACAAAATGTTTTGCGCTATTACGTTATATTTATAATTTTATTGTGTTGTGATGGAAGGTTTTGTTACCAATTTGGACATTTTCCTGTTTGTGGCAAACACCAGTTTTTTTTAACAACCTCAAATGTCATTTGAAGTTTTTGCGAATAAAGAAAATGATAAGAACTAATTGAAACAATTCTGTCGGACTTATGTGTGCTCGTTGAGGAACAAATGGATCTCGCGTAATCGCACGAGACGTACATTCATCAAAAAGTATGGGACATAGCTGCAAAAGGACATAAAATGGCCTGAGGTCGTGAGGGAAAAGATAACCCCTTCTATGGTGTTAGTAGAACAGCAACCATGTTCCAGTTCTGACTTCGCTATAAATGAGGGTGCATCAACATCCTGTGGACCGGAAACGTGCAGTGTTGGAACATCAACATCAGTTGTGAGTCCAAGAAAACCATTTGTGAAGCTAAGCCCGCTACAGAAGAGTGGAAGAGCTAACGTACAGAACTGAAAGTCATGCTCATGCAACTGGTTTAAAAGCACAAAATAAGAATGTAGCAGATATCATTAAACTAGTCTCGGAGCATCCCGAAGAAGCTACAAAGATAAAGGAATTGTTAAAGGCATAGAAAACTATGCCCATATATTCTGCTGATAAAGCTTTAGGTATTTTGACCTCATTGAAGCTTTCGAAGTGGCAGTATATAACATTAATATATTGTGCAAAAGAAGAAGGAATACCATTGTATCCTTCTTATACAGCTATCCTTGAAGCGAAGAAGAACTGCTATCCGCCAAAAGATGCCATAGAAGTCACGGAAAGAGGGGTTAAAGTAAAACTTCAAGCTATTTTGAACAAAACTGTGGCTAGACTTGGAATATTTTTTCGTGTAGAATCTTCACTGCATGGCAAAGAATGTATACTTATATTCAAGTGGGGTTTTGATGGTGCTTCAGGGCAAAGTTTGTATAAGCAAACTTTGGCAGAGGATGACGATTCTAGCATTTTTATATGTTCGTTTGAGCCCCTGCGCTTAGTTTGTGGCGAAGAAGTGATATGGGAGAATCCAGAGCCATCTTTCACAATGTTCTGCAGACCATTATATTTTAAGTTTTCAAAAGAAAACAGGTTGAACATAGTTGAAGAACAGGCTACAATTGGAAACGAGATTGAAGACCTGCAGCCTTCTATTATGGGAGGCCATTCTGTTAACCACTCGATGCCTACGACCATGACTGATGGCAAAATCACTTCCCATCTATCAAATACCTCATCTCCGACTTGTGATATTATGTAAAGCAACTCCTACGGAAATGAATAAGTTAGACGTCTTTGTGTTTTTTGTGTTTGGGAAATCATCAAATGACGTCTCCCGCTCTGGGCGGAGCGGAAGGGCGTGTCATTATAACTCAGCCATAGTCACGGTGATTAACAAATGAGGTACTTAGTAACATCAGTTTTTAGTCACTTGTTAATCAGCGTGATTATGATTGATTATGCAATTTTGTAGAAAAAAAGTATTTGATCAATATCGTATTTAATTATTCTCATTAAAAAAGTCAATAATAGGCTATTAACTAACGACAGTGCAAGTAAATCGATGCTCAACTTCGTTTGACCATGTCAAAGATTTGAAATACACGTATCGAAAATTCAAAAATTTGGTACGCGCGAAGCGGCACTGAAAGGTATGAATTTGATGTCACCTTGATCGCCGTGTATGGTACAATACCTCTTGTGAGCATCAGCACTTCAGTTCCATTCGTTTCAAATAAGCTAACTTTAAGTGTTTTCACCCATACAAAAAAAAAAAAAACTTAAAACTTTTTGTTCTCACGCGTGGAGGTTCCATACATTAATATTACATAAAGGTATGTATACCAGACACATTGCAGACGTCCTTTACGCCCTAATTACGTAAGTTAAAACAAAGCATAGATTTGGTCGTAAGGGTTAAGACTATATCTTTATTATGTGGTTAAGAATGTCGTATAAAAAGTTTAATGCAAAAATGAGGATTACGACCTCTTAAATAATTAAACATGACTTTACGCTCCCCTATTGAAAATTATTTTTACGATACATCCCAAATAGTATAAAAAATCGCGCTAGAGCTGTTGGAAAGCCAGGTCGTAAGGGGCTTTTTTTTAAAGATAGAATTTTTTAAAATATACCAATCGATAGAGCTTGCGACGCTGATTCCAAATATATATATAACTCATTTTCGGCAAAATGTCCTTTACGACAATTGAAATTTCCGGTATCGATATATATAACTCATTTTCGGCAAAATGTCCTTTACGACAATTGAAATTTCCGGTATCGATTTTGACAGTCCAACAACTTTCATCGTTATTAACTTTTTTGACCAGACACATTTTTCAATGAAAAAAATCAGGGATCAGCAAGATCCTTCAAAATAAGTAAATGTGATACGCAATTAGGGTGCTGGACACATCCACCGCTAAAAATTGGCATACGAATATGCACAATCTACATTAATATCACACATACAACCTTATTTATATTACTTATATTCTATTTAATTATACAATACTAGCTTCTGCCCGTGACTACGTCTGCGGAAATGTCGGTTATCGCGGACGCAGACAAAGTCACGGAATAAAAAGCCTATGTCCTTTCTCAGGCTCTAAACTATCTGTGTACCAAATTTCATTTAAATCGGTTCAGTAATTTTAGCAGGAAAGCGAGACAGACAGACAGATAGACAGAGTTACTATTGCATTTATAATTTATAATATAATAATCCATACTTCCATACTATATACTATATATACTATTATACTATATACTATAATATACTATATACTATATAATATTATAAATGCAAAAGTAACTCTGTCTGTCTGTCTGTCTGTCTGTCTCGCTTTCCTGCTAAAACTACTGAACCGATTTAAATGAAATTTGGTACACAGATAGTTTAAAGCCTGAGAAAGGACATAGGCTACTTTTTATCCCGGTAGTATGTTCCCGCGGGATAATTTGCCGAACTCCACGTGGTTGAAGCCGCTGGCAAAAGCTAGTATAATATAATATAATATAATTAGTGTGGAAGTGTTGATAGTGTGGAAGTGTGGATAGTGTGGATAACATAAGATCACAGCAAAATTACTATTATAAACCATACTAATATTATAAATGGGCAAGAGTATGTGTCTGTTTGTCCGTCTTTGACGGCAAAATGGAGCGACGAATTGACGTGATTTTTAAAGTGGAGATAGTTTAAGGGATGGAGAGTGACATAGGCTACTTTTTGTCTCTTTCTAACCCCCCACTTCCCTAAAATGGGGGGTGGAACGCGCTAATCTCAGGAACTACTGGTTCGAATTGAAAAATTCTTTCGAACATATGAAAGAATGGATGACAAATAAGCTTCAAAATGATTCAAATTCTGATTAATAGTGTGTTCCGCAATTAGGGAGTAGGTGGCTAATTCTGCAGTGAAGTATGCGTTATAAAATTGTTTTTGTAATGTGGTGGACTGTCTTTTAAAGTTTTTATAAATCCATAATGAATTTACTGTGAAGTAGAAGTATGTTTTGTAAAAAATACAATTTTTTTTCAAACTACTGACTTTTCTCTTCTTGGTATCTTTAAAGTTCTCCCAGTTAATCTCAATGGTATTCTTGACATACGGTAATAACAATTGACGTGCACAAGGCGAACATTGTCTGCAAATCATTTATTTACTTATTCAAAATGACATAATGGGAAGAAAGCCAAACAAAATCTGATAAATGAACTTAATTGACGTACCTGCCTACAGACGTTAATTAATTACACACATTCAAGAATTGCAACAAGGGTTGTTAAGAATTTGGTACAAGTTTGAATTCAATTGTATAAACCAGTCAGATAGACAATCATAATTCATCATCATTTCAGCCGAAAGACGTCCACTGTTGGACATATGCTTCTCCGAAATGGTGGAAGGGGGGAGTGTACCTATAATCGCCATGCTTGGCAGACGGGTTGACGATAGTAGAAATGGAAATGCTATTCTTTACGTCCGGCACCATACGGAACGGCATAATTCATTGCTTCAATATTTACATCCTACTTTTAATTTTCATCTGTCAGGAATTAATTTATACTCATTTCAAGTTCAAATCAACATAGTTGTTTTAATAAAATAAGGAAAATTCTAATAAAAATGTATTTTGATTTGCAATAAAGCTTTTGTCAAAACTCATAACATTTTAATGGCAAAATTATATTTAGCAAACTGGCAACTCCGAGCAGGTAGGCAGATAGTTTGTTCATCAGCACTCCGACTCGTGCGCACGATATGTCACGACATACTCGCGAAAACGGTGTGAAATAAACACAACAAAATAATTCTTGGAACAACACGCCTGTTTTTATCAACGGTGGCTTACGTGCAGTCTAGTGAACTCGAACCTAGTTTTGTGCCTGTTTGGATTTGTGTGTGGTGATAAATTAATAAACTGTGGATAAATCATTGGATTTTTTACTGCAATTCGCTGGCTGTTTGAGGTGAGTGCCCCACATAGGCCTTCTCTTTTTTATTTGCAATTTAAAGTGCCAAAGAGAACGTACTCTTGGCTGTACGAACTAATGCTTTAACAAGCATGTAAAGAAAAAAACTGATTTAAAAAAAGAATATGTCATGTGTTTTGGAGGTGAAAGGAATGGGCGTGCGTTTACAAAAGTTCTGAGAACGAAATATGGCTATTTTTAGCAGAATTACGAAGAAAAAATTGTGTGTTTTATAAACCAATATATATCTATGTTTAACAACTTTCATCATGTAATAGCCAAAATGAATCATTTGATCAAACAAACTCCTTGATTACTTACTACTTACTAGGAATTCCTACATACATTGGTACAAAATGTTCTTGATTCTTGTCAGCTTACATCATTCTGCATTAATTAGAACCGCCAACAACATAAAGGAAAGTAGATAAGAATCAAAAAACTTGTTATTTGTCATGTCTGTGTTGAAACTTAAGACTTTATATGAAAAAATAAAGAAGAGAAAGGAAGAGATAACAGAAACCGATAATATGTATATTTTGCAGCAATTGATTTATTAATTCTGGTATTAACCTCTAAGTCCCTGAGATACCACATTTGGTATCGACATAATGGTTTTTTAATTGTGTCTGTAATTACGGTAATTGACTGGTTAAATAAAGTACAAATAAACTAGCTTTTGCCGGCGGCTTCGCCCTCATATTGTACATATAAACCTTCCTCTTGAATCACTCTGTCTATTAATGAAAACCACATTAAAATCCGTTGCACAATTGAAAGGTCTAAGCATATGAACATAAAATGCGACTTTATAATAGTACCATCTCATTTCTTCCCATGGGTCTTACTTAAGGGACTTACTAGAGAATGAGCAGCAACATTCTCTATGTTAATCTAACCAGGCGCATTGTCACAATTTGGTTAAGTATGGTTTAATATTGATATCATTGTAGTACCTCAACATTAAAAAATGTAGTAGAAAGAATTTTATACTATACAGTATACATTCATTCGCCTGCCTTTATCCCAATTTATTTGTGGTCGGCGCAACATGTATTTTTCTTCCACACTTCTCTATTAGTCGTCATCTCAGTAGTCACCCTCTTTCTATCCATATCATAATTCACACAGTCCATCCATCGTTTCTTTGGTCTCCCTCTACTCTTATAGCCATCGACAGTCATACTCAATACTTAGCAACAGAACAAATAGCAACAGATTGACTCATACATAAGGCCATTCATGTTTATTTTTACTGCTCTCTTTAGCTGTAGTGTCTACACTACTTCATTGTTAAATTATTTTATGATACCTATTAATAATAGTTGTGAATGGCACAATTAACCAAGTGCAGAGAACTACTATTAATTTATACGTTAAATGTTTTTATTTAAAATGTATTTATAAAGAGTAATAATTAAATGTCCTAGAACAAAAAAAATACATCTACCAATCTGCACTGTGCCTGCGTTGTGGATTACGGCAAGCTCCCAAAAGCTGGTGGATCTGTTGAGATCCTGGTGTTGACCAGGCAATCTTCTCTTTGTTTTATAATATTAATTACTTACATAGTACTGTATAGAATCAAGTTCTTCTAACTTAACAGACAGCTGTGCCGCAGGACAGTTTGTTGCGCTACTTCTTCTTCCCAGCTAAAGCACTAGGAAGTGTCGAAGGGCGGGCGTTTTGGGGGGACTGTCTTATCTAACTTTGACGTTCAAAAAGTGCTGACTCTCAGCCTAGTTTGAATAAATGACTTTTGATTTTGATAAACCATGCGAGGCTGAGAAAACCATTGTGCATGTGCTCTTTGAATGTGTATCACCCAGAATTGAACAGAAACCCTTGAGGTATCTAGATCTTATACAGATAATCTTAATAGAACAGAAGATATAATCAGCTTTTAAGAATCCAACAGTCGCATCCCATCACGTCCAGTAAACATACTATTGGATACTCTTGATACGGCGTCAAGTAGCATAAAAAAAAATCGCCGAGATAAAACAAGCGTCCGTGCGACCCTGGGTAAAAACTTGTTGACATAATTGGCACGACCTTATTTCAGCCTACTTCCCGCGCGGGGTTCGTGTCTGCTTGCTCAGAGCTTAAAAAAAAAGTTAAATTTAAAAACTCCCGAAGAAAAAAACTTAATGGGCTAATAGTTGAGTTTAAAAAAATGTAGGTATTATTATGATTAAAGAATCATCATGTCGAAACGGCTGAACCGATTTCGATAAAACATGTCTAAGAACCACCCCTAGAAATCCCACTTATAAATTAAAATAACCGCACCCACATCCGTTCACCGGTTTAAGAGCTCCGTTGCCAAAGACAGACACATATATAGCAGTCAAACTTATAATACCTTTCTTTTTGCGTTGGGGGTTAAAAACGGCCGAATACGACTCAAACTCGCACCCGAAGGAGTCCGTACCATCTTACAATTATTTTATTTTAGCGGTTATAGTAGTACACTCTGTGAAAATTTTCCTATTTCACCTATTTCGTTTCAAAAGATGAAGCCCTGTGATAGACAGCGGAGTTTTAGTTTAGTTTAAAAATGGAACCGAAAATATTTGCTGCCTGCATTCTTAAACCTCTTCATATAAGGTGTATCTGGGTATTTCTCATCAAATTTCGAAATTTGAGTCCCGAGTCATTAGTGCCGAGTCATATGCATTAACTACATAAGTCTTTGTTTTATTTCAATGCCCGCTGTCAATACCACTATTGTTTAAAAAGAAAACTTTTTACCTCTAAAGAAAAAAAAGATATGGCTACTTTTTTACCGTGAAAGTCATTCCCTCACGTTGTCCCTTGGTTCAAAAACATTACTTAAATGCCTATTCATCTCAAATATATCAATATTCTTAATAAAATTAAATTATGCTAATATATTAGAAAGATGTTTGTTATTGTCTATAAAAGCTTCCATCTTACAACGACGAATTTATAAAAACGATAATTCGATTTTAAATATGTCCCGCCAAATAAATTCATTCCCTCACCCTATTACGAACATTCGGTTTCTGAACGTATCGAACGATATTTAGGAACGCAACCTTAAGTTTTCAGTACCTGGCAACACTCTCAAATGATTTAAGATAGCGCTTTCTTCTCAACCGTAGGTGAGATTGTGCAAAAACATATTATGTGAAAAATTGTTAAGAGTTACATTTATGGCGATCATTACCTCACGTTATATGAATGTATTAAGCATTTTAATATATATATATGTAATTTGTTGTTTTTATGCGTTTTTGGGAGTAAAATACATATTCGAAATGTAACCAGCAAATTGAGGTTACGTGCCGGTGTTTTTGAAGATTTAGTTAAAATTCGTCATTCCCTCATCGTCATTCCCTCACTGAATTCAGGAGTGAGGGAATAGCGGTCGTATGAGGGAATAATTTATACAGTATTCTATGGCTCTTTTGGATTTTTTATTTATTTGTATTTCATGGTATTTAATTTAAAACATGTACATGTATGTGGAAGAAAAATGGCACGACCAAAGAAGTTAAGTGATACAGAAAAAAAATAAAAAAGAAAGAGTATGATAGAAAAGGCGAGAAAAAATGAAAAATAATACTGAATCTTTGGAAAAAACTGCGGGAAAAAGAAGATTAAAATATTTAAAGAAAAAAGAGAAGGGTCCGATTAAATCAGTTATTAATATGAATGCTAGAGAACTTAGACAAAAGCGAAAACAATTGAAAGAAAATAGTAAAGTGCATAGGAATAAAAAGCTATAGTACGCAAAAAAACAAAATACAGATTAATATTAATAATAATTAATGCTTAATAAATAAATATGAAGACGTTTTGGAGAAGTGCTAAGTACAAAGTTTATAAATAAATAGTAATAAGTATAAAGATAAAAACATTTGTTACCTCTATAAAGAGTATTTGTTAATTTTTTGAGTTTATATATATTTATATTGACTATAAGTTCAAAGTTTTGAGTTGCTTTTCTTTAGAATATGATATTTCATTGTTTAATATAATAAAAATTACATAATTTCCTTTATTTGTTCATGTTTTTTATTATAATATAATAATAGATCATTCCCTCACTCTGTTAATCATTCCCTCATTTATTTATTTTTTAAAACCTCCTTTTTATAGATTATATACAAAAATATGGAAGACCAATACTTCTAAATAGATCTCTTAAAGCAACTTTTTTGATCCCTGCAAAAAAAATATCTAAATTTATAAAAAATAAAAATAAAAAATAATATCTCAAATTTTGAAATTTCGTAAGAAATACCAATCTATTCATTCTACCTCAAACCTCTGTAAACACACCTAGGCTGCACACGCAGGTGCCATTGCATAAATAAACCAAACATGTTTACGCACTTTGACATGGCTCTTCACAATGTTTACCCTTGCCTATGTTTAGAAATTTTCGCAGAAAATCATTTTGCAAATGTTATGGCCACACTGAGAAGAATAATGCGTTGTTTAGACAGAGGCGGTGGCCATGGCGGACTGCTTTTTTTTTTTCTTTTTTTTTTTTTTTTTTTCAGGATGGGAAATCATCAAATGACTTCTCCCGCTCTGGGCGGAGCGGGAGGGCGTGTCAGACTTTTACTGACTAAAACCCACCCGTGTTCCATCAGTTGCCCATGTGCCAGGGTCACGGTATCTCTTTCGAACAATCACGCGACCCCGGCAGGCATCGGTCCTAGTAGACCCCTACACTGCTGCTGACATCTCTTTGTGGCGCGCGTGGAACACTGCGCGCCGTCGACGCGAGCTTGGTCCTTACCGGGCGGCGAGCTACCCATTGCTCGCCACCCGCAAGCTCGCGCCTACGGTGGCCGGGAGTCCGCAATCGACTCCCGACGCCCGGGGCGTCTCCTCCTGCGGCGGCTAGGGACGTGAGGGCGCAGAGACTGCCACTCCCTCACGCGCCCCGCCTCCTCCTTCGCGAGCATTACTGCTTCGCAGAAGGAGGTGACGGCTTCCCATTCCCTCTCGCTCCGTACCATGGCTCGCACCAGGGCCGGACGCGAGAGGTCGCCGCCGCCGATCGCCTCCACGAGGACACGGCGATGCTCCGCCCAGGCAGGGCACACCTCCACCGTATGCTCCACCGTGTCCTCCAGACGATCCTCGCAATGGAAACACCCGGACGTATCCTCCCGCTTTATCCTGAGCAGGAACCCACCGAAGCACCCATGCCTGGTGAGAACCTGCGTCAGGCGGAAGGTGAGGACGCCGTGACGCCTCTCTATCCACTCCTCAAAGAGGGGACTTACCGCCGCAATTGTGGCGTGCCCAATGGTGGACTGCTGACAGTAAGCCTACGTACCGTGGCCCTGGCACAGGCAACTGCAGGAACACGGGTGGGTTTTAATCAATAAAAGTCAAACACGCCCTTCTGCTCCACCCAGAGCGGGAGACGTCATTTGATGATATCCCAACCAAAAATAAGCCGGCTGAGCTAAGATCAAGTCAAGCCAAAAGCTAAGAAATTATGTCATGCAGGAATTCTATTCAAATAGTGAATACAATTTATTAGCATTTTACCTATTAACAAAGGTGAACAGCTACAAGTATGTAATAGTAATTAGGCATCATGGAAATGTTTACAAATTGTATGAGCATAACCTTTTCACCTACTATTTGTTGATAACGAATACTACCTACTGCCCTTGTTTATCATACAATTATAACTAAGCCCACGTGAATAAATCGCGACCATATTTTTCACGCACTCGATCTTCGACGCTCTGTTTAGCGCCGAGGGTAGAAAATCGAACAGTGTGTTTTTTCGACGTGCTGAGATGCAGTCCGTTGAATTCTCAATGTTCGGTTCAACACCGAAAGTTGAAATTCCAGTGTGCTAAAAAGTCACGCTGCGATTTTATTACGTCCGTGTGAAAGTGGGCTTGCATGTAGGGAATTGCATGTTGTTATTATCAGGCAGGCAGGACAGCAGCCTACCTGCCAGGGTTGCGCATTTGTTCTAAAGAGTTACCGTGTCCCTGGCACAGACAACTGAAGGAACACGGGTGGGTTTTAGTCAGTTAAAGTCTGACATGCCCTACCGCGGGCTTACTCTTCAACCTAATTTTAATTCCAGTCTAAAGCCAGTACGATCCCTGCCGGGGTCGTGTGACCTGCCGGGGTCGCGTGACCTGCCGGGGTCGCGTGATTGTTCGAAACAGATACCGTGACCCTGGCACATGGGCAACTGATGGAACACGGGTGGGTTTTAGTCAGTAAAAGTCTGACACGCCCTCCCGCTCCGCCCAGAGCGGGAAAAGTAATTTAATGATTTCCCATCCAAAAAAAAAAGCCAGTACTATTCCAATGTTAATTTTGCATACACGTGATTCGGTACTCTTGAAAACAATGGTGTCAACATTGGAACAACAACAACGCCCGATCCCGATTCCACTTATCTCCAAAATGGTTACCCAATTTAAACAGATTTTGGCGCTAGCGTCGAACTCATTAATACGAAACGTCAAAATTTCAATGTCAATCGATTGGAATTAAAATCAAGAGTAAGCAGCACCCAGAGCGAGAGCTGTCATTTGGTTATTTCCCAACCAGAAAAAAAAGGTGAGCTTAATTGTTTAACACACTATCAATCTCAATCAGAATTATTTTGAAGGACATTACTAATGCATTTTAGTAATTGGAACAAACTATCAGTATGTAGGTAGGGTTGCCAGGCGTCCGGATAAAGCCGGACACAGTCAGGCTTTTTGGTTGTGTGTCCGGCCAAATTAGACCGAGTCCGGCCTGTCCGGCTTTTGTTAGGCTTTTCAAATTTGATCATTTTTGCCTTGGTTTCCGCTCCACCCGCCTCACCTTGTGTCGCTAGCGCAAACGAGCGAACTAGCACTGTCATCCGCGTCTTATTACTACTCAATTTTAAAGGAAAATTAGTTTTTAAAGCATGTGTCTGCCAATAAAAAATATTAATTCGTTTATGTTACTTATTTATTTTAACGTTATTTCATCAGTGTTTTGTTTAATTTAGTTTTAAGATTAAATAATTAAAGGTGTCAGACCTTTTTACCCAAATGTCCGGCTAAACCGACTGGTCTGTCCGGCTTTTCGGTTTAAAGACCTGGCAACCCTATATGTAGGTATGGTTTTTATTTTGTCAGTTCAACAACGTTCATTGCGTTATTAACGTTTTTGAGCAGACAAATGTTTCGAAGTTAGAAATAAAAATAAAACAAATAGCTATTGGGTTTTTTAATATAGTAATGAGATGCAGAGAAACTTATTGTGAATAATGAGAACTATTATCATAATGTCATAACGAAGTAGCAAAAACTTAAATAATTTACATACAATACTAGTTACGTGTAAGAGTGGGATGGAGATATAAACATCAAACGCGTGGGAGAAGGATGGAAGTTTGTTTAGTAAAAAACTTTTTGACAAAAAAAAAACCGACTTCCTCAAAAACACTAGAAAGTGAAAAATAACTTTAATTTCGGAAGTCGGTGTCTTAGGATCTGTATTTGAGTTTTTTGCCACCGACTTCCGAAATTAAAGTTATTTTTCACTTTCTAGTGTTTTTGAGGAAGTCGGTTTTTTTTTTGTCAAAAAGTTTTTATTTTTTACTTTTTAGTTATGGTATCTACCCGCACTAATTCCTATACCACTAATCGCCAGGTGAAATTTAATACTTTACTACTGCTGTAAATCGTTGAGGAATTCCCTTGACTGTCTGTCTATGGTCTCCATCATCAGACCTGTTATGGTACTTATAAGCCTTATGGGAGCTTTCTCATCAATAGAAATGAATTAAGTTCAAACACCAGGTAATTGCTGTAAATCGTTGAGGAGTTCCCTCGATTGTCTTTTGGCTCCATCATCAGATCAACTCCGGACCTTAATTAAATAGTAGTGATAAAATTGGCACTTTGAACCGTATAAAGTAACCCCAACAATAGGGAACTGCTGTAAATCGTTGAGGATTTCCCTCAACTGTCTATGGTCTCCATCATCAGACCTGTAATGGCACTTATAGCCCATATGGGTGCAAAGTTCTCATCAATAGAAATGAATTAAGTCCAAACACCGCGTAATTGCTGTAAGTCGTTGAAGAGTTCCCTCGACTGTCTTTCGGCTTCATCATCAGATCAACTTCAGACCTTCATTAAATAGTAGTGCTTTAAGATAATTAATGAAAGAAATAAAAAACGCACTAGTCGCTACTACGATTTTCGAAGGTTCCCTTCGACTTCTCTGGGATGCCATCATCAGATCCTGGTTTCCTTATCATGGGACCACCCTTGGGATATCTCCTTTCCAACAAAAAAAGAATCATCAAAATCGGTCCATATACGACGAAGTTATCGGTGAACACACATAAAAAAAAAAAAAAAAAATATACGGTCGAATTGAGAAACCTCCTCCTTTTTTTGAAGTCGGTTAAAAATGGCGCCAAAGCGATTTATGACTGCCATGACAGCATAATAATAAGCCTTGTTTTTTTTTACTGTCACATTTGTCCTTCGCTATTTGAGTTTCGCGTAATAGTGATTTAGTAATATTATAACCCTACACTTACTTATGCATAAAGTGTAGTATTAATAAAGTTAGTAATAGGTATTTCATGCTAATCAATGCGGTGACTTCCTTTAAAAACTGAAAATTAGCATAGTAATTCTTATCGGGGGAAGTACCGGTCATATTTCAGTTGGCAAGCAACAATCTTTTATCTACCTACTCTTGTTTATTAGTTATGGATGCTGGTGTTATTAATACAGGCACGGCACATCAAGTTTGTCTATACATTATCGGTGAAACCATCGATATTGCATCTGTTGAGCTGACTAAAGCCAGCGAGAACTTTCCAATTTTAAATCATGAAGCGATCCGTATTTATTCTAGTAAAAAAATGTGTTCCGCATTTAAAATTCTAATGAACTTTGCGTGCCCGTACAATATTGTAAGCTTACAAAAAAAGAAAAAAAAACAGTCCAATGAATTTAAAGACAGAACTCGGCAGACACAATCGCAACTGCACCGCGAGCGGTACTAAGAAATAAATACCATGTGTTAATTGATAAACCCACGCTACACCATTTCGAACAGCTACCTGGCAAAACAGTAGAGCGTCTGGCCTTGTCCGCCAATCAGCGCTGAGAACGCACATCTGAGACCGACACACTTATTTGTGCGTGTGGCGAAATTAGGAACTAGCATAAGATGTACGGGATTTGACAGATTTCTGACATTTCTCTTGACAAGCAGCGCCGTCATGCACTTTACTGTGTGTTTTAATTTTATTACCACGGGACTCAAAACGGTGAAGGAAAACATCGTGAGGAAATCGGCATGTCTTATAATAAAAAATTCGAAGATATGTGACATCCACCAACCCGCACTGGGCCCGCGTGATACTCTCTCACTGAGAGGAGGCCTGTGTCCGAACATTGTAGGGTTTTTCTGTGATATGATGTTTGACAATTAGGAATGTTTTAAGTTTCAAATTTCGCTATCAAATTAGAAATAGTAAGCTAGATATCTGAAACGCTGTGCATATGCCTCTCCCATCTTTTGCAAAGACTTGTAGATACAATATCATATATTATCAGTTATCACTTGGTAAATATTGGTTAAGGAGAAACAAAGTAAAAGATGTGTCATTCATACATACATTTGATTTATTTTTAGCTCAAAAACTAAAAACAGCCTTTCCATTCAGTGACACTGGCATAGATAAATAAATATTTAAAAAGATGATCATACTCATTTCTCATTCATTCATTCTGTGATGTGCCAGAGACGAAAAATATATATTTCTTAAAGAATGCAAATTGTCCCCTTGTGTTAAGGAAAGTCAAAGGTTCACACAGCTTTGAATATTATTTTTGTCTCTCATCTAAATACATCCTTGTAACCAGTAAATGGAAGAATAATAAGTAAGTTAGAATACACAATTCCTTGGCGGCAATATTTGCATACATAAGTTTTCCCGCTGTTTCCCTAACGACAGTTCCTCTCCCGCGTTTTAATGACACTGACAGCTACCGTCAAAAGACAGTTCTCTTACGGTGCTGCCATGTTATTCCTAGCTGAGAAAAATAGAGTAGACAGTAAACTTAATTTTCCTGTTACAAACTGGTGCTATCTTAGTTTTTAAGGTAAATGAGACTTGACATTAAATGACCGACAGCACAGGTCAGTCACTCCGTACCGTAATAAAATTCTACCTGTTTGGCGTATAATATGGTATACGTCGAAAATAATTGTGTTCTTTTGGGAAACCCAATGAAGACTACAGATAAGTTATGAACAGTGGCCCTATGAATGATCCTGTGATTTAGCGCGGCCGGAAAACCATTCCTTTGTCCTCAACGTGACGGGGAAAAATGGCTTATGCATGTCGATTCGCATGAACTTACTCGCCCGAGACGGGGAAATCGAGAATTTTAAACAAAATATAATTTTCTGAAGGCGATCGGCACGAAGAATTTTTACTTGTGGGCGAATCAACCACTTCAGTATCAGTAATACGCATAAATGGCACGTTTTCAATTTTAAATGCAAGAAAATTCGCCCACAAATTAACACGTTAACTGCCATGGCCATGGGTAAAATCTGAAAAAGTCAAAAATGTACTTAGTGTTATTTGACTTTAAGTCGATTATTGATTAAAAAGTGTCGGACACATAGTCCGACATGACAGTTAACTTGTTAACTTCGTGGGAGTAGTAGTAACCTATAAAAAACATAAATGATTTAAAATGACAATTCGCCCGAATCTTGCGAGTAAATGCGTACGATTCAACTAATAAACCGGAAAAAATGTTATGTCACTTGGATCTCAGTATTATTTATTGAGAACGTTGATGACTAATTTAATTATGTAGATTACTAAATATGTTTTTTTAAATTGATAGCTAGTATCTGATGATAAGTATAGAAAACAGTCTAACAGCATTATACTTTGTAATCTAGGTGTAAATTAAAAAAAAAGGTGTTATTACTATGACACCGCGGTTTCTAATCGCCCATTGTGAAAAATTGCAGAACCTTTACTTTTTTAATATCACCATCTAGCAACTGTCAACGTCAGGTGTAAAATTGTACTATCTGTGGAATTTGCCGCGCACTGCAATAATCTCAAGATAGTGATTATTATTTTGTATGTTATGCTTTAAAATGCATTGTTGTGTAATCTATTAATCTACAATATATGTAGGTACGTGAAACAAAAACTTTGTACCCATTTTTACGAAAATTAGAGAGATGGACTTCAGAAAACGGCCAAATTTTTTTCATCTAATAATGCACTAGAAAAGCACTTTTTTTAATACACACACTACGTTTGCATTTGACACACTTACGCACATAATTATATTCTCTTTTGTTTATGGTGCAAGTCTTCGATTAAAACGAGAAGAGATTAATATTTTGTCTTACGTAATGTCAAACAATATGTCAAATAATTATGATCATGTCATTTAACACTTTGAGTGCTAAACACAGATTGATGGTTAATCCGATATGGCCACAGATTTAGAGCGTATACGAAATTTTTATAGCAAGCACGCGATATCGCGTGATCGGCAATGAACGTGTTAACGTTCAAACTTAAAATTTAAATGAATTATGGTCGAATTTCGACCACTGGGTGACCACTAGAATATTATATAAATTATAATTATGCTGTTTAGGGCGGTTTAGAAAAGTCTTTTCGAATGTCATACTTCCCGTCAGACGGCCATGAAAAAGCACGTAAACACATCTCAGGAACCGAATGCGTCAATGACGGATGAGAGTTGAAAATTATCCATTTTACTTTACACTCTGCTATGACGCAAATCCATTTCAATTTCATAAATTCTGAACCAGATGCAAATAAATTATATCACATTTTGCACTGTTGTTAAAATTGTTGCAACTTTGCACTGTTGTTAAAATTGTTGCAACTTTGCACTGTTGTTAAAATTGTTGCAACTTTGCCGACCAATAATAATATCCTTTTACGAAAGGAAGAGCAGTGATGGCCTTGTGGTAACTGTCGCGACTTACGACTAGTAGGTCGTGAGTTTGAACCCAAGCAGGCGCTTTACTTTGTGTAAATTATTACATCACCACTGCTCTCAAAACGGTGAAGGAAAACATCGTGAGGAAACCGGCATGTCTTAGAACCAAAAATTCGAAGACATGTAACATCTACCAACTCGCACTGGGCCCGCGTGGTGGATTATGGCCCACTCCCTCTCACCAAGAGGAGGCCTGCGTCCCAGCAGTGGGAACATTATAGGCTGCTGATGGAGAATAATATCTTTTTAATTTTTGGTTGATATCCTCATCGTAAATTGGCCATCCAGGTTGATCGACGGTAAAGCTATGCTTGCCGCGGTTGAGTCGTGGGTAGGTGGACTATACATCGAGACTCACCGCTGAGCCTAGCTTTTTTTTTTAAATCTCCACCAAAATGCCGCCACAAAATGGGGTGGTGACCTATAATACAGGTTTTTCTTAAACCTACATCAGGCACCAGCTCTCACAATGTGAATTATTATAGTCGAAACTGTTAAATGCTACAAACCATTGTGAGAGAAATAAATAAACTTTTATTTTTTTATTATTAAAATCGGATTACCAGTTTTAGAGCTACGTTGCCACAGACACAGATAGCGGTCAAACTTATTTTAACACCCCTTTTTTGCGTTGGGGTTAAAAAAGAGAAACCTCTGAGTTTGTTTCGGTATTTCTTCTCAAAGGTCGTTCTGCTTTACAAAGAACCGCCACTTGACAGTTCTACCTACATTAAAAATACCATTTAATCCTTTCCTTCCTTTTTTCCTTTCTTTTTTCCTTTTAACCTTTTCATCAGACAAAATGCTCATGACTCTTTAAACATTAAAAAAATAATGTTCGTATGAGCACCGTTACCGTTTTAATGTTTTCTCCGAGGTAGGACAGATCCAGCTATACATTTCCAGTTTTAACAGACCTCGCACTGTATAGCCTATCCGTACAATGAGAAGTCAGGTTATACTGGAAATGTATAGTATAACTTGTCGCCGTGCGTACGGAGGGGTCCTTAAAACGATCACCTCCACACATCCTGTGCGGTACTAGAGTGCTGCGCAGTAAGACAAATAAGACACTCGTTTTGTTTCTAAAAATAAATATCTACACGGTACTTGCACCAGTTGTCGTTTGACTGAACAGCCCCATTTTCGCATTTGTTCAGTACTTGCTTTAAAAATGTGAAACATGAAGCGACTGCCGATATGGAGCTCCACAGCCTAGTTACTGGTTTATACAGTACGCCTTGATAAGGCTGGTTGTCAAACTTTCGGGCTTCTGACGACACGTAACGACTGTAAAAAAATCCACGTATCAGCCGGCACCAACTGCTTACCGTACTTTCCGAGGCACGGAGGGGTCTTGGTATGTGACGATGGTCATCTATCCAAGGCAAGAGTAGTTTAGCCTGATTGATCGAGCCGTGCGGCTGTTATTACGTAACCACAAGCCCCTCTACAGTTAAAAGTGCTTGTAAAGGGGCGTTCATTAATTACGTTAGGCACTTAGAAGGGAGGGGTTCGAGCAGAATCTTGCCCAATCTCACGTGGGTGTGAAGGGGGCTCGGCAATATCACGTAATATTTTTTTTCACTCTGCAAAACAATCACAACAAAACTTTTTACAAAAAAATGACAACCGAATTCCTAAAAAAAAACATTACAAAGTGAAAAATAACTTTAATTTCGGAAGTCGGTGTCTTAGGATCTGTAATTAAGGCATTTTCGCCAAAGTTTTTATTTTTTACTTTTTAGCTATGGTAGATACCCCGCACTAATCTAATCGCGTTATTCGTTCATTTGTCGCGCAAATACTTAATGCAAATTTAAGACTTATATGGTTTTCACATGGACCCCTTTGTTCAAATGGAACCAAATTAAAATGGGACCATTCGGGAAGCACCAGCTTTCAAATAAATAAAAAAACATCAAAATCGGTTCACCCAGGCAAAAGTTATGACGTAACAAACAAAAAAAAATACAGACGAATTGATAACCTCCACCTTTTTGAAGTCGGTTAAAAAACAAGATGCGGATCTTGTTATTGTTTTGTTGTCATTATCACCCACGGGAAGAAATGGGGTGGTGCTATTCTTTTCGTCCAGCATCAAGGCTTATTCAGACCGGCGCGACGCGACAGCGCGACGCGATTCTTGTAGAACAATTTCCATGAAGTTCACATAAAAATTGTTCTATGAGTGTCGCGTCGCGCTGCCGCGTCGCGCCGGTTTGTAGGAGGCTTCACACAGAACTGGAGGCTTTTTGCTTTTAAGTACCTATGTATAATTTGTTTTTTTTTTTTTTTTGTAAAATGCGTTTTGTTTGTGCAGAATAAACAAGTTTTCTTTCTTTACCTGTGCCCTTTAGCCAAGGTACTAACCTGCCTCCAACGACATTAACGAAGTTATTGATGGCTTTAGTAAATCGTCTCTTTCCTTAAAACACATTCTTGGCCGAATGCCACAGCGTGCGAGAAATACCAACTGCATTGCCTATTTAAATTCAGTACAGACAATGAATCTTTATCATCTATATGTATATAAATATAAAAATGAATCCCGATTTCCCTTGGTCACGCCATCACGCGTGAACGGCTGGACCGATTTCAGTTTTTTTTTGTTGTTTTTGTTATTGTCAGGAAAAGGTTCTTACGAAAGAAAAAATTTAAAAAATTGCGCGAAAAATTACAAAATTTAAGAACACTTATTTATGAATACTTGGACAAATATTTTTGAATTTGATTAAATCCTTGAAGAAGGCTATAAGCACAGAATATATATTAGTACCTTACGGTACTATAAGCTAAAAACTTTTTAACAAAAAATTAAACCGCCGAAAAAACTGAAAAGCATAAAATAATAACCCTTAAAATTATGAGTCGGCGCTTTGAGAGATCTTTGTTCATTGATTTTTCAGCGCCGACTCATAATTTTAAGGGTTATTATTTTATGCTTTTCAGTTTTTTCGGCGGTTTAATTTTTTGTTAAAAAGTTTTTATTTTATAATTTTTTGTGACTTTAATGTACTCATAACTTGGCAAGGTATTCCCTATCCAACAAAAAAAGAATTATCAAAATCGGACTACTCTGTATAAAGTTATGCGTGGTTATACATTACCATCAGTGAGTGAACAATCAATCATCCCCTGTTTTCCGACCCTTAGGGTTCGATTTTGTTTTCCAAATCTATATGGGACCACCTTGGGAGTATACCCTTTCCAATAGAAGAAGAATTGTCACAATCGGACCACTATGTAAAAAGTTATGCGTGGTCATACATAAAAAAAAAAAAAAAATATACGCGTCGAATTGATAACCTCCTCCGTTTTTTTTCGTCGGTTGATAAACATCACGCTAGGGCCGTTAGGAAAATATAAAGTAAGAAAGAACGCTAAGCTAAGAGATAGCGCGGGAAGACAATGGGATGCGATTAGGTGGGTCGGGGGAACAAGAAATTTCACGCGGACGAAGTCGCGGGCAGTAGCTGGCTTCTTTATATATTTATATCTGAAACGCAAAACAAAAATTTGCACACGGCGAATATTTTGGAGTATTCATTCTGGAATAAGTGGGTGCCAGACGTAAAGAACAGCACCAACCTATTTCTTCCCGTGGGTGTCGTAAAAGGTGACTAAGGCACTTACTAGAGAATGGGCAGCAGCGTTCTCTATACATTTTACCACCATCAAAACTTTCAAAGGTCATTTGGCTTTCTCTTCATGGGCCATCGTTTCGCACAACACCGGTAGCGTGTTGAATCACACTAAAAACCATGTTCGCTGTTTCGCACGGATTATAAATCATATTTACCACAACAACAAAAACATTGACTTAAAAAAAAATAGTTTTCAACCGACGAAAAAAAACGGAGGAGGTTATCAATTCGACGCGTATTTTTTTTTTTTTTTTTATGTATGACCACGCATAACTTTTTACATAGTGGTCCGATTGTGACAATTCTTCTTGTATTGGAAAGGGTATACTCCCAAGGTGGTCCCATATAAATTTGGAACTATACTATAAATTTCGAACCCTAAGGGTCGGAAAACAGGGGATGATTGATTGTTCACTCACTGATTGTAATGTATAACCACGCATAACTTTATACAGAGTAGTCCGATTTTGATAATTCTTTTTGTGTTGGATAGGGTATACCTTGCCAAGTATTATTAGTAAATTAAAGCCACGAAAAAAATATAAATTAAAAACTTTTTAACAAAAAATTAAACCGCCGAAAAACTGAAAAGCATAAAATAATAAACCTTAAAATTTTGAGTCGGCGCTGAAAAATCAATGAACAAGGATCACTCAAAGCGCCGACTCATAATTTTAAGGTTTATTATTTTATGCTTTTCAGTTTTACGGCGGTTTAATTTTTTGTTAAAAAGTTTTTTTGCTTTTTAGTTTGGTTTTCTGTGGAAGCGTGTTTTTAGTTTTTTTTTAACTATTATTTATTTTCTATTTTTTAGGGTGTTTCGAATTTTGAGACGTGTGTCAGCGTAGTTTTCGAAGCCAGTTTTTTTTGTTGTCCTGGTAACCCTGGCAAGGATATGGCACAAATTTATGAAATTATTGCATTGTCATCGGTCTTTGACAGGTGTGCAAAGTCTGAATGAAATCTGGTTGTTTAAAGTGGGTCAAAATCGTGCTATAAGGAGTCGGTTACAAACAAACATACAAGTGAAGCTATAAAGCGAGTAAAAAAACATCAAATTAAAAAAAAAATACTACAAAGCGATAAGTATTTTATTATTTACTAGCTGAGCCCGCGGCTTCGGCCGCGTGGATGTGAAAATGGATGTGGTACTGGGACCAAAAGTAGCCTATGTTATTCCTTATAACATTAGCTATCTACAAGTGCCAGTCAATATTGGTCTAGCCGTTTCAGATATTAGCCGGAACAAACAGACTAAAAATTTAAAAATTGTTTTATTTTTATGTAAGTACCATATATATACTTTCATATGCATTTCGTGAAAAGCTGTTAATTTGAAATTAAAAACATACACTTCAATTTTATTTATTTTTAATAGAATAGCGTCCTATTTTATACGTAAATAAATAAGTACATACGTATTGTTCTTATAATAAAAATTATAATATTATTTAATAAATGCGCATTTAGCACAGCTGATAACAGTAACACAGACATATTATTGTAATACTAATTGGTTTTTATCAAGAACAAGGAACACTCAATTATGTATTGTTTTTATAAATAATCAATTGTTCATATCAATCAATATAATGACTTGTTGTTAATAGCATAAAGACTTAAATAACTTATTAGTTTTAATTGGCAAACGTTGTCTTGTCTAAAAATACAAAAAATGCTATAAATAAAAAGTACATTCAAAAACTAAACACGAGTAGAAAGGAAGAAGAAAATACATATATTTAGTACATACTAAGGCAGGGCAGCAGCGTTCTCTATGCATTTTACCACCATACTGCGATCGCCAACCCGCCTGCCAAGCGTGGCGATAATGGCAGCTCACAATGAAAATAAGAATTTTTGCTCCCTTTTTTTGTTTTCTTTTTTTTTCTGGATGGGAAATCATCAAATGACTTCTCCCGCTCTGGGCGGAGCGGGAGGGCGTGTCAGACTTTTACTGACTAAAACCCACCCGTGTTCCTTCAGTTGCTCATGTGCCGGGGCCACGGTATCTCTTTCGAACAATCACGCGACCCTGGCAGTCCACAACCCAGTTACTGGGTAATACGATACCCCTTGCACTGAGAAAACTGACAATCATAAAAGAGGTGAATTCAGCTTAAAGTATGATGAATTCACTCAAAGGACGGAGCATAGTGATTCACCAAAAAGAACGATGATAATACTGATGTTGATGATAACAGTATTTAAGATGATTTGTGTCACCATGGATTTAGTTTTAGTTACCTACTATTTTTCGATGCCTTCCTCATATATCCAGTTATATCCTATTAGTTTTCCTACAATTTTTCGGTGACTTCCTCACATATTCAGTTATGTCATACAATTTTTCCAACTATTTTTCGGTGCCTTCCTTATATATCCAGTTATATCCTATTATTTTTCCTACTATTTTTCGGTGACTTCCTCACATATTCAGTTATATCATACAATTTTTCCTACTATTTTTCGGTGCCTTCCTCATATATCCAGTTATATCCTATTATTTTTCCTACTATTTTTCGGTGACTTCCTCACATATTCAGTTATGTCATACAATTTTTCCTACTATTTTTCGGTGCCTTCCTCATATATCCAGTTATATCCTATTATTTTTCCTACTATTTTTCGGTAACCTCCTCGTATTTTAGGTTAGGTCCTCTTACTTTTCCTACTATTTCCTCATATCTCTGGTTATAGCCTATTATCTTACGGAGGTCGCCCTCAATAGGAGGATTGTGTTTTTTAATAAACCAATTAATATCTCTATAATACACCAGTGATTAGTTGTAGTTCTACTCATTCTCCATCAGTAGGACTACAACTAAATACTGGTGGATTACACAGAAATTGTTTGGATTATTAGAAATCACAATCCTCCTATAATTGAGGGCGCCACTGGACTTACATGATCCCCTTATTTTTAAGTATCCAATATTGGTTCTTTCCTTTTAAATATTATTAGGTGTGAGCTCAACATTAAAAAAAACTGAAGAACCCTAAACTTGAACCTTAAAAAAATGGAGAGTAAGTAAAAAAAATAGAAAAAAGTACCTTGGCAAGAATGGTAAGAAGGTGAAAAGGGATGTATGTATAAATTAAACAGAAAATTGAATGGTATTTTTATTTCCATAGTATGAATGAATAATTATTATATACTCTAAACATTTATATTCAGTATAAAAGAAGACTGTTTTGTTTAGAAACATCCTCGCCTTAATGATTACAGTATCTATTTGTCGGTCATTATAAAGAATCATTATATACATTATGTTCAATAATTCTAGTTTTTACAAATTAAAATAAAGGTTGAGACGAGTAGAAATTTAATTTACAAAAAATAACAAACTTTACATTAATGTACCTATAACTAAAACATTTTTGCCCTTAAGGTGATTGCTTCAGGGTAGCCGTTTTTTGCAATTTGCAGGCCAGTGCTAGGTTGTATGTTAATTAAATGTTGCACGCGGGTGTAAGTACATAAGTTGTACTACATACGTCTTACACCCGCGTCTAACATTTCAATCAAAACCTAGCACTGGCCTGCAAATTGTAAAAAACGTAAGAAAATTTGAATTTCGCGGGCTACCCTGACGCTTTCACCTTAAAGCTGCATACAATAAATTGGTTATATTATTATAGTAAATATCTATTTTCAAGTAAAGTGCTACTATAAACACTCCGATGAGACTAATCTATCCCTCATACAAATACTTTACTTTAAAATCTATTACTAAAGGTGAACGCACACTTTTCAGAGCCGAAGGAGGCGAAAGAATCGAATTTTAGAATTACTTGTATGAAATCCTATGGAACCTCGCACACTTACCGAATCGGACGAATAAGGTCGTACGATTCGGTGCGGATAAGTGTGCGAAGTTACATTGGACTTCATTTAAGTAATTCTAAAATTTGATTCCTTCGCCTCCTTCGGCTCTGATAAGTGTGCGTTCACCTTAAACCAGCTATTGGTGCTGGCTCATACCATTACTTTATGCGGACACCGTTATCGGGCCGTCTTTATAGGATATCCTAAAGGGATATCCGATAAATACCGTAACTAAGGGTAGATTACTAGTTGAGCGCACTCTGCTATAAAAAAATAACTGCCCTTGGACTCTGCAGTGCCTCAAACTAGCAACGCCGCGTACGGTATAAGTACATAATTAATAATTATGTAAACGTTTCCAAAAAAAATTGATATTACTGGATTCAAAATAAAAACACCTTAAAAATGAGCAAACGAGTTAACTCGTTTGCGCATTTTCAAGGTATTATAGCAGCGACCGTAAGCCGTTAGAATACCTACAGAATTTTGAAATTTTTACTCTAGGTACCATCTACTTGTAATATATGACGTGTTACCTCGCATTAGAGTGAGCGTGTTAGGACACGGAGAAACGGCATTTTGGCAAGGAAAGCACAGATAATCATTACCACGTTTAACTTCATAAGAATTGTAATGAGAATTAAATTCAATAGTTTCAAACATACAGCAACGGAAAAAAACCTCTTCAGTATCTGTCACCAAAATTGCATCAATTTGGCCAAAAGTGGGTAAGAATTGTTCATCATCTATATCTACAGTAACAATAGAGTTCCGCTGCCATATAACACCAGCTATTGTAGCGGAAGTAACCGAATATTTGAGGACAACGCCAGTGCCGAGAGAAAACTTGACAGTGTCTCCTGAATTTAATGCAGATTTTTTTCCTAGTATTTTTGTTGTAGGTATTGTATTTTTCACAAACAAGTCATTGAGCATAAGTTGACATTTTATTGCTAGAGTCTTGCAAACATTGACTCGATTAAAAGATGATCTAGCCACTAACTTAGATACCCTGTGCTTGGCTTCAAAACGCATAGCCCACATGTTACGTACGGGGCCGAACTTCATTAGCATGGTAGGATAATGAGTCAGAAAATGAAACTTTGGCTGCAGGGGTGATTTTGTTAGCTCCGTGTACAATTGATTAAATTCTGCTATTATAACCCGGAGTTGAATATTGGTGTCACTGAAGACCCTATGACTTAATAACCTGTCGGTGATTTGCCGCAACATAATGTATAATTTCCATACTTTATTTTCTAAAGGAATGTAAAACCCGGCTATTAGGCTGAAGTATCTAATAAGGGTAAGCATTTCTGATGCTGAAGTTTTCAATTTTACTTTCGAACCTTGGACAACTAAACAATTACTTGGTTTTGAATTCCTATCTGGTCCATAATCAAATGAAATTATTCTTTGTTGCAATACTGAGATCTTTAAAAGACCTTCGGCAAGGAAGTGGTTTATGACAAAGGTCATTACATAACGAGCTACACCTTCTAATATATCATGCATTGGGTCTACTGCTACATTTTGAAATAAATCAAATCCTGTCACCTTAAGCCAACAGCATGATTCTTTAATGCCCGTGTTAGGTGTATCGTTTTCTTGCAATTGAGCGTGGTATGAAGTCATATTTCTAAGCAAGTTACTGTTTTCATATAGAGCAGTTTGCAAACCTTTCTTGTCAATGTTACAGATTCTGCAACACTTGTTAGCTGAAAAACTTTCAGTAAACCCGAGAATTGAATTCAGGCCTAAATTATCGCCAGTTATAGCAACAACCTTCAATTTTACGGTTCCTTTAAAAAACTTATTTTCTGTAAAAATTCCTTTGTTTTGCAAGTAATTCAATTCCTCAATAACAGGGTCAAAAATAGCTTTGTTTCCATATTTAGTTTTGTCAGCAGAATGGCAAATAGCTAACAGCAAAATGTTATTCAACAATGAAAATAAATGTGGTGGGAGTGCTGGCAAGGAAACGTATACACCACCAAGCTTATGCACCCCAGCGTGGCTCCCCAAAGGATTTCCAATTTCAAAATCATCATAGTATACTACTAAAGGAAGAATAATGTCCGACGCCTGCGGTGTACACATTGCCAGCCATACAGATCCCTGCATTACATTTTCTAGACACATTGGCCTCATCGGATTTTCTTCACGGATTATTAAATTACCCCTTAGGTGGTTCAAATAATCCGTTACATCTTTCCAAATAGTGTCAATGGAAAAAAAATTCTTCAAAACCTGGCGAAGTTGAATTACTTGCATTGTACGTGGCTTGGTGTGTAATGTTAAAGTGTTACTCCTTTGTGAAATGTCAGGACAATAACCAACGATTACTTCATGTGGTGGTATAAAAGAACCTAATAAATTCAATTCTCGGAATCTCAAATATTCTGAACGAAACGGAAAAAAGATGCCCTTCAAAGCTGTGTTGAACTTATGAAGTCGTTTATTAATTTCGCTTCCAGACATGCTTTCCTCATCAGCTAGCACAGGGCCGAATACGGACATTAAAGACGGTGCGATATTGTCAAGAAGGGTTTGCAAATGACTAACCATAGCTTGTACAGACGATCGAGATACAGAGGGATTTACATAGAGCGTTGAAATAAATTTCAAAACTTCTTTATGAATAATACTATCAGCATTATCAAGGACTTCCGGTTCACTATCAGCTTCAATGTATATGTGCTCAGTTGCTACTTTGGTAGTCTCTGTTTCACACATAGGAACTACGCAAGCCTCGTTTGAGGTGGATGGCAAATAACGAGTGTTTACTTTATTCAAATGTTTTCTAAATTGTCTAACGTCCGTGAAATACCGGTAGCATGCGTCTTCACCACATTTATAAACTCCAGTAATATCAATTTTTTCACATTCTTTCCTTATGTGGGTAATAAGTGAAGAAAACGTGGGAAAAGTCCTTTTACAACTGTGACACTTCATCTTAATTTAAATTGTGACTCCGAGAGTAACTAATATCTCCTTCACAGATTGTGACATACGATCGTACGATGTTTTGACTTTGTAAAAACCAATTTGGATAATAAGCCAAATGTTATAGCTTTCAGTAGGATATTTAGCCGCAGTAGCATGAAATATTTTAAAAGTCACATCAACAGCCTCAGTTAGTGTTGTGAACTTGTAAAACGTATTGTCACATACTGTGAAGGAGACACCTGACTGGCGGCACCAAATTATAAATGGTTGGAGGCTAATACCTAGGTTTTGAAGCTTTTGGCGACGCTCCTCAATTACCACTTGCACGTCTGCGTCATCATCCACGATGGTCACAAATCCATCCAATATCTCCGCTCGTGAAGCTTGCCAGTCTTTTCTAGATCGACGGGCAGGAGGAATATTAAAGAGACAGCCGAGTAGCAATATCGCTGCTATTAATTTTGTCTCCGGTTGTTCATCTGGAAAGAAAATAATAATAGTATATTTGACACAACACATCATCATTAACTGAGCAAATAGGGAAAAGTATCAGAACAAAATAAAATCTATCTATATAAGTAAAAATGAATTGCCGAAATGTGTGTCCGCCCGCCCGTTACTTCTGAACGACTGCACCATGTTAGATAATTTTTAAATTCTTTTTTGTCTATATATTTTATAACGGGTTCAACGACCCAGGGAGGTCGAGCACCTAGAACTATATAACAGAATCATTTCCTTACCGTCACAAATTGCCAATGTATCAGCTATTTTTCGACGAAGAAACGAGTCCTTTGTGGTGTTAAGCTTCTGCTGAGCAGCTTTTAGTATGTTTTCCGATGAAGCATCCAAGGCGTCGAGGCCCCCGGATTTATCAGGGAACAGTGCTTCGTAGTCATGAGTCAGGAGTCGCCATCCATCACTTGACTTCAGGATAGGATACTTATTGAAGTACTCCTGTAATGTCCCTTCCTCGTAGTACAAGTACCGGAGGCGAGCTCGCACCGTCTCCCGCCACAGGGCACTGACCTCCTGCCACGGACCAGCTGAAGGACTTGACAGCTGCTCTAATGCTGACGCTACGTCCTCCACTTCACCTGCACACAAAAATTAAAACGATTAATAATTAGTACAATGACAATAACGGTTCTTAGATTCAGATATTTTGTAATTTGTAACGAAAATTTATACTAATTCAGATATTTTTCTCAATAATTTTGTTCTTGATAATTTAATTCAATCTGAAAACATAAAATTTCTTGAAAAGGAGTTACCTTCTTTAAGTCCGATCAGGTCGATTCCAGCGAGTGGAGGGGTGTCTAGCCTAGGACTGGACTTGGAGCGAGAACGTGACTTGGGCTTTTCAATAAGGCCCAACGAAACTAAATGCTGCCGTCGAGCCCTTCTGGCGGTGACTAACCAGCCAGAGATATTGCGCTTAGCCTGGTAAGCATCAGCCGGCAGGTACGGCGCGTAGTATAGGGGTGGTGACTCCTCTTTAAATAATCTGCCAATGTCGTAGGATAGAGCAAGCAGCTGCGAATCTGTCAGAAGTACCGGGTTTTCGGCCGTAATGAGCTTCTCCATAAGCAGCTTGCATAAACTCCCACGCACGTTTGAGGGTAAGGTGCCCGTTTTCTGCCCAATTGCTATTATTTGTTTTCCCTCGACTGATGAATTCAGTATGGTATTCACCTGAAACACAAATAGTATAAGTATGGCATTACAAACTAAATATGCAAGGTAAAAGTTAAAAAAAAATGTCACTAAAATGTTGAAAATACAGGTTCAATACCTACCTTCCATTCAGTATAATGATCAGTTGGAGTCGGTGCCAGTCTAGGCATCATGCATTTAGTTGTTAGTTATAGCTGTCACCAACTCCAAATATATTACTGATCTTTGTGACATATAGTATAGCTCCTAAACGGCCGTCCGTACACACATACAGGACAGGGCAGGTACAGACGTTAAACTTATCTGTTTACGCCGGGGGTTAACAATATTGAATGTCAATTTAAATTCCTTATCAAAAGTACAAAATAATAGGCAATAACTTACTAAATTGCTCCCGGTGGACTCTTGTCTAACTGCTTCACCCACTGACGACGACGAGTCCAGTGGTATCACCAGTATGTCACCATCCTAAAATAATATTTACTTTGAGACAATGTTATAATAGTACATGTAACAAAAAGGTGTGATAATATGAGTATGTACGGTCAATTAACCTCAATAATCGTTGAAATAATCACTAAATGTGTCCGAGTGCGACCGTTAACTAACAGGCTATAGCTAGCCCTAGCCGGAGATAACTCAAGGGAAGTGTTATATTTTTTTACTAGTAATCGGTTCAGCATTGCAGGTGTGAACGGTCCTGCCCTCGTCCCTTGATCCGGCCCTGATAAAAACTAATCGATCAAGATCAGGACTGATCCTGGTCTCAAAGAATGTCTATACCAAATTTTGCATCGGTTCAGTGTCTTAGGTATGAACATGTGAAAAGGTCCTGCCCCAGCCGACAGATAGACAGACAAACTTACTTTCGCATTTATAATATTAGTATGGATGTAATTACAAATTAATACATATTGCTCTTGAACCAAAAAACAGTAAGTACGAGTACTTTTCTACAATTTTGCAGAACTTACCAAATTTTCCTGGTTAAGTCCTGCTTCGCAGTCTTGGTTGAGGATTGAGCTTTGCAGTCCTTCACACGGTGGCAGAGGCTCTAAGTTACAAGGTAGACTAGTTAACAAGTCATTCCTCAGGACCTCTTCAAAGAGTGATGAATTGTAGGAGTTATCCTGAAATTTAACAAGAAATTTAAAAAGGTAATAATAATGTACTTAGTTGGTAAACTAACAAGACTGATGAAAAGTTATGATTTTATTCCACTTTTTAAATAAATACTGCACCGGTTAAATTGTTAGGTATCTTAAGAAGACTTTAAAATAATAAAAGTTAATAAGTAGGTACCTACCTACCTACATGCAAGTAGGAGAATGTGCATTTAAGCGACGCAGGGCATGTGTAAGCAAAAAGCTTAAAACAAAATTTACTTTTTTGAAATACAATTTAACATGAAAACAAACCATATCTTTTGGTTGGTCGCTTTTTAACATGGCCAGAGCTGCTTCAAACCGGAGTCTGTCCCCTATTTGAGGGAACATACTATGTATGTCTTGTTTACTAAGCATCTGCATTGTTGCGATATCAATTCTTTCAGCTAAAAAAAAAGGTAAATTTAACAGCGCCCTGATTGCAGCTGTGAAATGCACTACGTCGCATCGACTTTATAAAATGTAGGTTGGTAGAGCTCGTCTAAGCTGAAATGACGCGCCCCACTACTTAAATTTGTATACGTACACTACGGTAAATGCGGTAGTGGGGCGCGTCATTTTAGTTTAGACGCACTCTACCTATTTGTTTTTTTTTGGGTTGCAGTTGCACATCGAATCTAGTGTATAATATAAATATGAACGTATATCTAGGTAGGTGGGTAGGTACCATACGACAAGACTATTCTTGGTTGGAGTGTACAGCGGCCAAAAAAGTGTTATTTTCGCAAATCGTTTATTTTCTCGATTCTATAGTATGTAACACCTAGAAAGGCTAAAAGTGTCTGGGTGTTTTTTGTCTTCGACCAACCGTTTGTCGTAAAAACGATGTCGAAGGGATCCATAGGTAAGGTTATGTTAGAACTGTGACCTTGAAATTGGTCGCGAAATTTTTTTAAGTATATTTTCATAGTGCCTCTAAGACGACACTCTGACCCTATTCTTGCTAGAAATTAGAATGTGTGAATGTAATGTGTGAGCTCATGCTAGCAACTTACTAGGTAGGTTTGTCAACTTACTTTCAAAACGATCGATGTAGCGTTCCAAATTCCACTTCTTCAAAAGATCACGCGTAGCCATATCCATTTTTGCACTGATCAAACACGTTCACTGGCACTAATGGAATTGTTATTGCTATTAATTAAACGAGTCGTGAGTCGTGACTTGCCGGCTGTAGCGGTGAAATACAAATGGCCGACCGAAATGGCGCGGCGGCGGAATGAAGTGAGAGAGGGAGACCTCATTATATAATGCTGTCACCTTAAATTTGTAGGACATCATTCAAATGCTACTCATAAATGGGTCTCTGTAATAATAATTTAGTAGGATACACATAAAATAATATGACTATATTATTGAACTTTGATGCTTACTCTAAAAATATGAGATTATTTAATCGTATTATCATAGGATTCACATAAAATAATATGACTGTAATATTAAAAAATGATGCTTACTTTAAAAATATAAGTTTAAAGCATTATAATTTAATATAGTACATTAGGGGGAGGTCATCGTATTTTTAGAGATACTTCTTCATATTAAACTATGAAATCTATTTATATTACGGTGACTGTCATTGTGTTTTTTAATTAGAATCTTATTTATAATTATCATACTAATTTATGGGACAGTGGACCATTTTCTATTACATTGTGTTATTATTTGAAGAAGACAATGTTATTTCATAATTACAAATTTTTACGATGACAAGTATCATAATATTGCATTATTTACCCAAAAAATTCGATTCCATCTTAACACATTTCAGTTCTAGCGTAATATTTACTTATTATCAACATATTATAAGACAACGCATCTATTTTAAACCAACGTCACGATATTTTAAGATTATGCCAAAATGACATTTTTCTCAGTGTGGTAAGACTGGTTGTCAGACTTTCGGGCTTCTGACGACCCGTAACGGCTGTCTAAGATCTACGAAAGACAGCCGGGACCAACGGCTTAACGTGCTTTCCGAGGCACGGAAGGGTCTCGGTATGTAAAGATGGTCACCCATCCACGGACCAACCGCGGCAAGCTTAACCTGAACGATCGACCCGTGCGGCTGTTGTAACTTAGCCACAAGCACCTCATTATCATTTTTATATTCCGACGGAAACAAATTATATTATTATCTATAACAGTAGTGACGTTTCGGGCTGTCCGAAGTATACAAGATTATCATTTGTGGTCGGACCTGTGGGTTATACTATATTTATTTATCTCCAGTTACGTCCGGAGGTTCTGACCTTTGACAGTGTGTGTGTTTATATAGATACTCGGAACCTTCTGGTTAGACTGGAAGTCGACAAATACTGTTGCTAGGTTACAAATATTTTTGTTGGCTCGCGAACTACAAAGGTGTTCGAACCTTTTTGCATGAAAGCTGGCATATCGACTCGCCGCCATTTTTATTTTTTTTCGATATCGCGGCACACGATGAAAGTGGTATGTATGGGTAGATGATACATAGACGTACAAAAAATGTCTCGTAACACGGACCCGAAAATGTCACGTTACCGATATATTTGAAGGTAAACATCGACATGAGTGCAGCGACAATCTATACTAATATTATAAAGCTGAAGAGTTTGTTTGTTTGTTTGTATGTTTGTTTGTTTGATTGAACGCGCTAATCTCAGGAACTACTGGTCCGAATTGAAAAATTATGTTTGTGTTGGGTAGCCTATTTATCGAGAAAGGCTATAGGCTATATAACATTACGCTACAACTGAGAGGAGCGGAGCAGTAATGAAAAATGTTGCAAAAACTGGGAAAATCGCACGGGTAGGCGATTCAACGCGACGGGAAGGGTCGGGGGAACAAGAAATTTAACGCGGACGAAGTCGCGGGCAGAAGCTAGTCATTAATAATTCGAAATTCGAATTCAAAATAGACTTATTACGTGTCTATAGGCGTCAGATTGTATCTAAATAATCGTAATTATAATCAACCTGGGAACGATTATCATGGTCGGAGGAATCCTCCCTTTTCTGTAGAGGATGTGTTGCTCATGCCTTTTTATAACTAGTAAGGTCATATAGTTTACTATATTCTAAGCGAGACTTGTAAAACTTGTCCTATATTATAAGTAATTTATAAGCGCGCTAGGTGCGTAGTTTTACAATCAGTTTCCTCTTCATACATGGACAAATAACACATATACATAGATAGTCTGTACCTATGTAATGTTTTTGTTGAACACAATCGTAAATCCAATTGCCAAGTATTGCCTCTCATTCTACGCTTAGAATATTAAGCAAAATTGTATCGTCACCGTTATAAATGATGCTTACAACAAATGATTCTGCCGAGTCTTTTCCCAACCAGAAAAAGAGAGAAAGAAACATATTTTTTGCGACATGCGCAGGAAAACAAACACTGAAAACATCAACAAAAACAAAAAGGACCTGTGCGAGGTCAAAAAGGCTCCTATTCAGAATGATGCTTCGATATTTGAAAAACTGGCTAAGTGCGAGTCGGACTCGCGCACGAAGGGCTCCGTACCATTATCTATAAAAACGGCAAAAAAAATCACGTTTGTTGTAGTATGGGAGCCGCCTTAAATATTTAATTTATTCTGTTTTCTGTTCCCGTTCAGACATGGCTCTGAATTGTAAGACAGACGACAGCCCTTTTTTATGGGTGGGAAATCATCAGATAACGTCTCCCGCTCTGGGCGAAACGGGAGGGTGTGTCAGACTTTTACTGACTACAACCCACCCGTGTTCCTTCAGTTGCCTGTGCCATGGCCACGGTAACTCTTTCGAATGCTTGCTGCGGATTTACCGCAGCCCTGGTAGACATCGGTCCTCGGGGACCCCTTTAGTTTGTAAGACAGAGGAATGCCTACTAATATGATTTTTGGACTTCAAAAGAAACCATGACCTCTGAGTTTATTTCGGCATTTCTTCTCAGGGATCAGTCAGCTGGAAAGCCGGCGCCATCTTGAAACATCTACTTACATAAATAAACAATATCTGGATGACCGAGCTTTGCTCGGTATTTTTTGGTAAATTGTGTTTAAAATAATAAGTTTATGTTCAAGTTGACTATCGATAAAGTTGGTCATTGAAAACACGAATAAAACGACATTTTATAAAAATGAATCCTAGCTAGATCGATTTAACGCCCCCGAAACCCCCTGTGTACTAAATTTCATGAAAATCGTTGGAGCCGTTTCTGAGATTCAGATTATATATATATATATATACAAGAATTGCTCGTTTAAAGGTATAAGATATCATTTCATATGAACTTGCCCACACAGACATAGATCAGAAACGGACCAATCACAACGAATACACCTACCAGATTAAGTAGATATATGTTCTATGCTCCACCAATTTGATAAAAAGATAAAATACGAAGGACACAAAGATAAAATTATGATACTATATCTTGCTAAATAGATCAATGACTGGTTTGGTTGTGTGCAAAATGATAAACCGAATCTATAGATTAAATAATCATTCGGTTCCCACTCAGGTGCCTCGAAGAGAAAACTTGTTCAGGTGGAGATTCACAGATGACTCCGCCCTGGAGTGTAAATATGGTGCTGTCCCACAAACAATGCGGCACTTGATATCTTGTTTAGCGTGTCCTGTTGTTTGCACGCTACAGGAGTTGATGGAGGCTACTGAAAATGTTAAGCTCGTAGCCAAATTCTGAGCATTTAGATTGCTATCGAAGAAGAAGATACTTCCCACTGCTGGGACACAGGCCGCCTCTCTTCGAGAAGGACTGGCCCGTAATTTATCACACGAGGCCAGTGCGGGTTGGTAGATGTCACATGTCTTCGAATTTTTGGTTCTAGGACATGCCGGTTTCCTCACGATGTTTTCCTTCACCGTTTTGAGAGTAGTGGTGATGGAATTATGAACACAAAGTAAAGCGCCTGCCTGGGTTCGAGCCCACGACCTATGACTCGAAAGTCGGGGCCGATTCCACTAGGCCACCAATGCTCTGGTGCAGTGCGGTTAGTTATAGATAGAACATACGTTCAGTAACTGGGTTGTGGAGCTTATTATCATCATCAGCATTTCAGCCGAAAGACATACAATGCTAGACATATGCCTCTTCCAAGACTCATCGTATAGTTAGTAATTTTGACCACTTAATAATGTATCCCATTTCTTCCTGTTGGTGTCTCACTAACAAGAGAATGGCAGAAGTGTTCTCTATGCATTTTGCCACTATACTGCGATCACCAAGCCTCCCAAGCGTGGCGACAGTGGCAAAGCCTCCCAAATTAAGTCTTACGGCTAAATAATGATGATTTTAAATATTTATATTTATACTAATTATTATCTATTTATACATAATTATAATAATTCGAAAAATAAAATAGGTTGCGGCGGTTAAGAGATGACCAGTCCCTAGTAACCGCCCAGAGCGGAAGACGTCATTTAATGAATTCCCAATCCAGAAAAAAAGACAGACTTTTTGACTATTGATTTGTGGGTGAACGGTGTCACAAACATCTTATGTATCTTTGCCTCAATTGAACTTCTAGTCTGTGGTTTATTCTCGCAGTGAAAGCCGTGGTTATAACCCGATATATCACTTCTCGTGACGTTGATCGAAAATTAGACATATTAGATATTATTATTATTTAATAATAAAATTAGACATTACATTATTAATTAGATATTTGTTTCAAACTACATTTTCACAACATACGAGCTTCAAATGGCGTGGCATACACCGTGGGTTTTGGAGAAATCGTCTGGATCTCATGGGTAGGCGTAACGTAGACCAGAAAGTTAAGTCTCAGTAACTAAAAACGTCCAAAATCTAATCGCAGTCTTATCTCGACGACATGATTTTCAACAAACAACATACAATTTTGACAAGTTTTTGACATGTAATAATGTCAAAATTGTATGGAACGATTTTTGCCAGATTGAGACAGAGATCAGACTGTGGACGTTCTTAAAATTACGACAATTGCTCCTAGAAATGAAATATTTATTAATAATAATCAAGTACATTATACATTGCAATCAGAACGGTGCGGTGTGATCCCCAAACTAGACGTCACTCTGTAAATGAGATGATGATGATGATGTGTAATGTTTTTAAGTAAGTAAAATAAAATAAGTAGATCTGACACTTTTATTTTGTTGGTCAATATTTTAATCAAACTTAGACTTTATTGAACTATGTGATTGTAGATTAAGTTGTATCTTTGTTTTTTTGTAGGTGTGTAAATTGGACATTTAAAGACTTTATTTAAATTATTTCATGTGACTGTAGATAAATGCATATTTAAATAACCACAAGATTTTTAAATTTAATGAACGATTTCCAAAAAAAACACTACCTACTTTAGTTTTGGAAGTCGGTGGCAACGGACGGAAATACAAAACCAAAGATCGGAAACAGAGTTCCAAAATTAAATATATTTTTCAAGTTGTAGTGTTTTTAATTTCTACTCTAGCGGTGGACAGGTATCATCACACAGTCATACCAGAGGGGCTTGAAGATAATATTTTTTAAATCACCCGCATAACATAAATAGATTTTGGTTCAACTTATCTTTATCAGTTATCCTGTTAATTTTTCTAATCTGCACACTCACTCTTTCTATGGTATGAGTATGGTAACACGAGTTACACGTGGAATTGGTTACTCAAAGGAAGTTGATAAACATTCGGGGCAGGTCAATTTTAGGCTACATAACGTAGATTAGGTAAAATTATATTCATTTAATGATTACATTATAACGTACGACTTATAACAGATAATGAAACGCAGAAAAACCAACACTAGCGTTTTTTGCAGAGACACTATTCTCTAACCATCACTTTGAATTTCGAACGGTGCCTCGTTGTGAATCAGCAACTCTGTCTACGATCAGCAATGATTTATTTAAAAAATCAAATGAGTTCGCTTTCAAATTATACGATCAAGTGACGTTCCAGGCATGTAGTACAATTGATCTATGCTTACGATAGGTAGGTACTACTTCTGTATGTTGTTTGTTAATTTCTGGAGCAATTTTGTGACTTTTTTTGAAATTATTTATTTCTTTTTCTTTTCTGTGACTATACGATACTGTTGAATAGGCTGAATTTGATGACACTGATCGATTTCTAAAGGGCATTCGTTGAATAATTGGTGACTTCGTAAATTCGAGCAACGCGTTTGACAATGGTAATGCAAAACCTTTACAAATCCGATCGTATTTTGTCACAAACTTTTTCTTTCAATGTTTTACTATAGCTTTCAATTGGACCTCGTAAAGCTCAATAAAAACTTATTGTTTTCATTAAATCCAGTTTCAACTGGACTGGGCCACAGTAAATTAGTTTTGAGTAGTTACTAACAACTTTTCTCTTGTTGCTTTTTTGGGTTTGTTACGCGGGCTTTTAAGCTACGTAATTTTGATTGATTACATCGTATTTTTTTGCATTCTTTTAGTCCACTTTTTTGGCAAGATGGAAATAAAAAGCTTAAAAGGCCTTGCTTTTAATCGTCCGTAAAAAGCATCGGTTATATCATTCGATTCGTTTCTCTTCAGTGTATGTTCGTCTCCTCCCTAGTCAAGTAGAAATAAATAAATTATATATATTATTAAAATCACTAGTTACTACCCGCGATTTCGTCTGCGTGACATTTCTTATCGCCTGCCTGTAGAATTCTTCGCTTCGTTTTCGCTTAGCAACAACGATATACAACAATACTTTCTTTCCTTAGGACTCTCAAGTGAAGCATTGTTGTATTCCTAACCCGTTAGCTTGATACCTAGTATACTCCGGTCCATGAAACCTAGTCGAAAATATCTTTAAGAACTTATCTCCTATGCTTTCAGCATAAAATCACAATTGTTTGCGAAACCGTTGGTTGTCAAACCGAGAAATAGTCTTTAGTCGTGACGTTTTTTACAACTGTCAATTTTCTCGCGGCCATCTTGAATGTTTTTTTTTTATTTTCATTGAATGAAGTTCTTTGACCGGCTGATACGAATGCTGCCTTTTCTATTGATCTGTAAATAATTATAAATTTACTTTTGGTGTCTGTCTGTAGACGTCGTTATTATTTTAAAAAACGCGATTTTGATGCGGTTTCTGCCATTATTTTGGTAATTTCGCTCTGTAAGAGTCAGATGAACATATCTACATTTTCTCCATTTTACAGGAGAGCTAAAATTCTGTGAAAATCCACCTGTACAAGCTTTATCAGCTTTTTCTAATATGAGAAATAATTTTCTTCAGTCAGTTGTATCATCTCCTATAAAAAGCTGGTAAAACTTGAAGACGAGAATTTTCACAGAATTTTAGCTCTCCTGCAAAATGGAGAAAATGTAGATACGTTCATATGACTCTTACACCGCGATTTATTCCAGAAAGTATAGACTTTCACTCACTAGCGTCTGCCCGCGACTTCGTTCGCGTGAATCTTTGGCCCCCGACCCGTCACATTGTATTCTTTGTTTATTTACACTTAGCGTTCTTTCAGCCTTTTTTTTTTCATTTTGCTCGACTCCTAACGGTCGTATCGTGATGTTAAATAGCCATCAAATACAAAATCATTTTTTCAAATCCGATGGTAATTCCAGAGATTACTTCCCTACAAAGTCACAAATACCTCTTGTAGGAGTAATATTGGTATAGATAAATATTAAACTTGCATCATCATCATTTCAACCGAAAGACAAACACACTGTCCACTGCTGGACATAGGCCTCCCCCAATTTGGAGGGGTTTGACATAATCACCACGCTTGGCAGGCGGGTTGGCGATCGCAGTATGGTGGTAAAATGCATAGAGAACGATGCTGCCCATTCTATAGTAAGTCCCTTAGTTGCCTCTTACGACAGCCATGGGAAGAGCTGCAATTAAGCTTGCATTATTTTGTAATACATATACAAACTTCGATATTTTTTCAAGTCCATACGAAACAGGGGCGAGTCGCTAGTGTTAGATCAATTTAAATGCCATTTGTATAAAATGTCCATTCGTTTTTTCTGTACTCATTGTAGGTTTGGCTTGCCGAATTTGGAAATTGATTCTCGCTTTGTAACGGTTTTATTTATTTATTAAGAATAATAAACAGTTACACCTTCGATCAAAAATGTACTAGATGCCCGATGAGCGCTTCAAAAACGGCCCGAAAAATAAGAGCACAAATATTTTTGTGCTCTTATTTGATACTAGCTTTTGCCAGCGGCTTCGCCCGCGTGGAGGTGGGAAATTATCCCGCGGGAACATACTACCGGGATAAAAAGTAGCCTATGTCCTTTCTCAGGGTCTAAACTATCTGTGTACCAAATTTCATTTAAATCGGTTCAGTAGTTTTGGCAGGAAAGCGAGACAGACAGACAGACAGACAGACAGACAGAGTTACTTTCGCATTTATAATATTAGTGTAGATTAGTTTGATCCAACGATAGCCAACGATAAGACGTCCTAAATGCCGGAGCACGCGTTCAAAAATTGTTTAAATAACCACTGTAGCACCAAGTTTTTGGAAGGAATATCTTTTTTTCCATAAGTTTAAGGGCCGATTTTTCAATCCTCAGATAAACAGACGGATAGGGTTTATTCAATAGATAGTAAAAAACTGTGTTGTTCAATCGTCAAATAGGCTTTATTGGTCGAATAATTCCCTTAACGGAGGAATAAATCTATTTGGCTCTTTGACGGCCAGATAACCGCTTGTTCTATTGATAAACAACGTTGGCGTTACCAAACTTGAGGTTAGTTTTCGTTTTTAAAAAGTGTACTTAATGAAAATGGATGTTTGCGATAGTATTGACGAAATAGCAATTGAGGATGAAGCCATAATTAATTAATATAAGTATATGAATGAAAATAAAGAAAGAATATGAGAGAAAAGAAAGAATTTCAAGACCGAGTGTCGAACACTTTAAAGTGTGGGATTCATCTTTGCTTTCCATGATTATTTTAATACAATTAAATATCACGGAAATACAAATAAAAATACCACACAAACAAAAAAACAACGTCTCAACGTAAAAAAGGGACATCTGGCTGCCGCACATTGTTTTTACAACATTGACAGTAAACAATGAAATAGCCCGTCCCGTTCTAACATTCGTTTATTTTGTATATTTGTTTCACCTCCCTGAAGTTAGCGTATTCACAGATGTGATATTCGGTCAGGTAGTTATTCCTAAATAAAATAACGATTCAAAAACTGACAACCACTTATCCGAGGAACAAAGAGTCTAATAACTTTATTCTTTAGGTAGCTATTGGTTCTTTTATCTGAGGATTGAAAAATCGGCCCTTAATCTTTAAGTGTTTTTCATAAAATAAAAACAATCAAATAGTAAATATAAATCATTTAGCAACTACATATTATGATTGTTTGTCCAATGTTTGCGACAACGCACCAACTATTGTTAAAAACATTGTCTGTTCTGGAACAGAGAATGCATGAAGTAGTATTGTAATTTTATATTTTATTTTTGTTTGTAGATTTCCTAGCGAGCCATTTCGCTGTACAGAATGGGTATCCTATTGTAGCGACAGAAAGAGGAGAAGAAATATACAAGCCTTATAAAAATTCATATTTGAACTTTAATTTAAATGAAAAAATAATTTGCTTCAATACAAATTTAACTTCTAAATACTGGTACATAAAAGTAGACGCACCCAGTTTTTATACGGGTGGATCACATTGATTTAACCTGCACTTAATTAAATAAAATAACTATTATACTATTTTAGTCCTACTACTTTTTTAAATCGATTAAAAATGTTTGTCGTCATCAAAACGTACCTTCACCTAAAAAATTATATTCTGCAACTCTACGTCTTTCCATACGTACTGTGTTCTGAACATTGAAATGTAATACCAAGAACTACGTCTTGTTCCAAAATAGAGTAAGCACGAAATTGTCAACACATTGTTTTTAACCTTATTGCTTAGACTTTAAGTTTCAGTTAAGAATAAATAATTTTGTACTTATATCAAAATGACTTTTGATTTTTAAGGGACATTTTAAATTTATTGCTCTTTACCTTTCTCCGATGACAAAAGGACTTAAAGATGAATATTTTGCAATCGTAATTATGCTTTATGTTTGAGTGTTATGGATTATAATAAACTGAAGTTGTTATTATTATGAAACGTTTTTCTATATTTCGTAGTAAGAAATATAAATGTGTAAGTGTGTGCAAACGTGGTCACTTGAGCGCCTTATTTTTGTTCCTGATCCTTTATCTAGTGCTATTATTGATCGAAGAGTTACACATTAAGGGCCGATTTTTCAATCCTCAGATAAACAGACGGATAGGGTTTATTCAATAGATAGTTAAAAACTGTATTGTTCAATCGTCAAATAGGCTTTATTGGTCGAATAATTCCCTTAACGGAGGAATAAATCTATTTGGCCCTTGGACGGCCAGATAACCGCTTGTTCCATTGATAAACGACGTTGGCGTTACCAAACTTGAGGTTAGTTTTCGTTTTTAAAAAGTGTACTTAGTGAAAATGGATATTTGCGATAGTATTGGCGAAATGGCAAGTATGGATGAAGTCATAATTAATAAATATAAGTATATGAATGAAAGTAAAGAAAGAATATGAACGAAAAGAAAGAATTGTAAGACCGAGTGTCGAACACTTTAAAGTGTGGGATCCAGTTTTGCTTTCCATGATTATTTTAATACAATAAGAAGTCACGGAATTGCAAATAAAAATACCACACAACCAAAAAAAAACAACCTCTCAACGTAAAAAAGGGACATCTGGCTGCCGCAGATTTTTTTATAACATTGACAGTAAACAATGAAATAGTCCGTCCCGTTCTAACATTGGTTTATTCTGTATATTTGTTTCACCTCCCTGAAGTTAGCGTATTCACAGATGTGATATTCGGTCTGATAGTTATTCCTAAATAAAATAACGATTGAAAAACTGACGACCACTTATCAGACGAATAAAGAGTCTAATAACTTTATTCTTTAGGTAGCTATTGGTACTTTTATCTGAGGATTGAAAAATCGGCCCTAAATCTTATAAATTACTAGCTTCTGCCCGCGACTTCGTCCGCGTCAAACTTTTGCTCCCCTGACCCTTTTTTTTTGGATGGGAAATCATCAAATGACTTCTCCCGCTCTAGGGTGTAGCGGGAGGACGTGTCAGACTTTTACTGACTAATACCCACCCGTGTTCCTTCAGTTGCCCTTATACCAGGGGCACGGTATGTCTTTCGAACAAATCTCGCGACCCTGGCAGACATCGGTCCTGACGGACCCCTTCAGTTAATGCTGACATCTCGTTGAGGCGCGCGTGGAATACTACGCGCCATCGCCCTGGCCTGGTCCTAACCAGGTAGTGAGCTACCCACAGCTTGCCGCCCGCATACCCGTGCCTACGGTGGCTGGGAGTCCGCTATTGACTCCCGACGCCCGGGGCGTCTCCTCCTGCGGCGGCTAGGGACGTGAGGGCCCAGAGACTGCCACTCCCTCACGCGCCCCGCCTCCTCCTTCGCGAGCATTACTGCTTCGCAGAAGGAGGTGACAGCTTCCCATTCCCTCTCGCTCCGTACCATGACTCGCACCAGGGCCGGACGCGAGAGGTCGCCGCCGGTGCTCCGCCCAGGCAGGGCACACCTCCACCGTATGCTCCACCGTGTTCTCGAGGCGATACACGCAATGGAAACACCCGGGCGTATCCTCCCGCTTTATCCTGAACAGGAACCCACCGAAGCACCCATGCCCGGTGAGAACCTGCGTCAGGCGGAAGGTGAGGACGCCGTGGCGCCTCTCTGTCCACTCCTCAAAGAGGGGACTTACCGCCGCAACTGTGGCGTGCCCAGTGTTTGAGGTCTTGCATTATGTTACACGTCGTATTTTTTTTTTGTCTGGCATTTTAAAGTTAATCATGGCGGATTAACACCTCAGTAGGAATTTCACAGTAAACAAATTATCATAATTATATTCAAATCTAGAATTGTCTACCGTTTAATTTGTAAATACGATAAACGATTCTTAATTGCTTTGGCCTTATAATAATATAGACACGGTGCCGCTAAATTATTTAATTTAATCACTTTGGTTCCGTGTGATGTCGAACGTAAATAATAGCATCATCTCATTTCTTCCCGTGACTGTCGTAAAAGGCGACTAAGGGACTTACTAGAGAATGGGCAGTAGCGTTCTCTATGCATTTTACTACCATACTGCGATCGTCAACACGCAAGGATTGTAGACTTGTCACTATAATTTACATATTTGAAAGGAATTCCCGTTACGTAACGCACTCACCTTAGGAATGGCTCTAATTTTGACATTTCAACAAAACTCATTGCTGTATTTACGTTGCTGAGGAGACAAAGTTTTCGTATTTAAGAAGCAATGGACTGATTGACTGTATTACCAAAGTGATTATCATCATTTCAGGCAAAAGACGACTGTTTGACATAGCCTACACCATTCTGCCATAATCGCTACGCTTGGCAGGCGGGTTAGCGATAGCAGTATGGTGGTAAAATGAATAGAGAACGCTGCTGCCCATTCTCTAATAAGACGGATAACGTAGATTAAAAGTCAAAATACGAAATTGAGAGCACTTGAATTATCTTCCATCTCTTTTTACTATTATAAATCTGATAATATCACAGTTCAATTGCCGCAAAATGTTCTATTAGACCTCATAATAAGAAATTGGTTTTAAATGATCTTAAACACGACACATCCGTTGTCCCTTCATTTAAGATCTATTAACATGATAAAAAAGCTTCTGAATGAACACTGACCCTGTTTCATTACATTCCTGGCTTTTCCCAATGACTAACGGTCTCTATGCATTCCCAGTCTCCCGATTGGAAATATGACGCGCTAGCTTCTATCCGCGACTTCGTCCGCGGAAAATTTTTGCTCCCTGACCCTTCCCGTCGCATCGAACTGCCTACCAGTTTTCGTCAATTTTTCGTTGCTGCTACGCTTCTTTTGATCGTAGCGAGATGTTATATAGCCTTCCTCAATAAATAGGCTACCCAACACAAGATTTGTTTAATTCGGACCAGTAGTTCCTGAGATTACCGCGTTCAACCAAACAAACAAACTCTTCAGCTTTATAATATTAGTATAGATTTGTCGTTACTAACCATTTCGGCCACAGCCCGACTTCAACCGTCTGTCTGGTATTGGGCATGGTTCTTTCATCAAAAGGCCCTTCTAGACATGGCCCTGCATTGTTAGACTCCCATCCCATAACATTATAATGTTTGGACTTTAAAAGAGACCTTGACCTCTTAGTTTGTTTTGGCATTTCTTCTTAGAAAACAGTCAGCTAGGAAATGTCGGCGGCATCTATTTTTTAAACTATTGACCAACAAAATATTTACTTGTAAAAGTGTCTCATAAGATCTAAATAAAGTAATTGTACTTACATAAATAAATATTTCACACCCACTGCTCATTCTTCTTCATACGAATCTACCTTTTGGAAGGGGCAACTAGAAACAATTCTATTTTAATTTAAATGTTGACGTTCGAAAGTGCCTTTTTAGGGTTCCGTTGCCAAATGGCAAAAAACGGAACCCTTATAGATTCGTCATGTCTGTCTGTCTGTCTGTCTGTCTGTCTGTCCGTCCGTCCGTATGTCACAGCCATTTTATTCCGAAACTATAAGAGCTATGCTGTTGAAACTTGGTAAGTAGATGTATTCTGTGAACCGCATTAAGATTTTCACACTAAAGTAGAAAAAAAACAATAAATTTTGGGGTTCCCCATACATAGAACTGAAACTCAAAAATGTTTTTTTTCATCAAACCCATACGTGTGGGGTATCTATGAATAGGTCTTCAAAAATGGTAATGAGGTTTCTAATATCATTTTTAGGGTTCCGTTGCCAAATGGCAAAAAACGGAACCCTTATAGATTCGTCATGTCTGTCTGTCTGTCTGTCGGTCTGTCTGTCTGTCTGTCTGTCTGTCTGTCTGTCTGTCTGTCCGTGTATGTCACAGCCACTTTTCTCCGAAACTATAAGAGATATGTTGTTGAAACTTGGTAAGTAGATGTATTCTGTATACCGCATTAAGATTTTTACACAACAATAGAAAAAAAACAATAAATTTTGGGGTTCCCCATACATAGAACTGAAACTCAAAAAAAATTTTTTCATCAAACCCATACGTGTAGGGTATCTATGAATAGGTCTTCAAAAATGGTATTGAGGTTTCTAACATCATTTCTTTCTAAACTGAATAGTTTGCGCGAGAGACACTTCCAAAGTGGTAAAATGTGTGTCCCCCCCCCGTAACTTCTAAAGTAAGAGAATGATAAAACTAAAAAAAATATATGATGTACATAACCATGTAAACTTCCAACGAAAATTGGTTTGAACGAAATCCAGTAAGTAGTTTTTTTTTAATACGTCATAAATCGTAAATCGCAATTTACCTTCCATTCAATCAACTCAAATATATAAAAAAAAAAAAAAAATCCAAAAACATAAACCTTACGCATAAACCGAGGATACCTACAGGTTTGTACGGAACCCTCGGTGCGCGAGTCCGACTCGCACTTGGCTGGTTTTTTTTTCTAAACTGAATAGTTTGCGCGAGAGACACTTCCAAAGTGGTAAAATGTGTCCCCCCCCCCCGTAACTTCTAAAATAAGAGAATGATAAAACTAAAAAAAATATATGATGTACATTACCATGTAAACTACCACCGAAAATTGGTTTGAACGAGATCGAGTGAGTAGTTTTTTTTTTAAAACGTCATAAATCGTAAACCGCAATTTACCATACATTCAATCAACTAAAATATAAAAATTAAAAAAAAAAATATTTTTAAACCGAGAATACCTACAGGTTCGTACGGAACCCTCGGTGCGCGAGTCCGACTCGCACTTGGCCGGTTTTTGTGCCTATTTGAAATAAATGCTTTGACTTTGCTCAGCCCCATCCGTCATACCGATTTTTTTTTTTTTTTTGTAAGACGGTAATTTACGTGAAATATGATAACTTCGCATTTTCTCAGCTTTAAATTGGAATGATTGGTTTGAATGAAAAAATTTACTCGTTTTATCAGTGAAACTTATACCCGTGTTTAAGAAAAAAATAAACCCATTACTTCATTATTATATTTAAAACGCTTTTATTAGCTTCACCTGTATGTATGTTTGTATGTAACTATGTTTGTAACCTTTGACTTGATTTTGACCCACTTCAAACGGTCAGATTTCAGTTAAACTTCATAGACTTAAGTATCGAGGACCGATGATAATACAATAAGTTCATATATTTTTGCCATTATCCTTACCAGGATAAAAAAAAAAACTAAAAACACTGTTTTGAAGCTAGCAGAACTAAAATATAGAAAATAAATAATAGTTTAAACAATTACAAAACATGCTTCCATAGAAAACCAATCATTCATACCATAGAGTTATGGTATATCCATAGGAACACGTTGTCTAACCAACTATGTATGTCAAAAGGGGGAAATGTCGTCTTTGAAAGCTGCCCTGCCTTCTAGATATGTACATAATCTCGATTAAGTATACAACATGTATGCAACCCAGATTTTCCTTTGCAAAAACCGGTATTAGGCTAGTAACACATTAGCTGTTATATTAAACAATGTATATTTTAAATTGATTCATCATCATCATTCATCATCATCATCATCAATTCAGCCGAAAGACGTCCACTGCTGGACAGCCTTGATCAATTTGGGTGGGTTTGCCGTAATCGCCACGCTTGGCACGCGGTGTGGCGATCGCAGTATGGTGGTAAAATGCATAGAGTACGCTGCTGCCCATTCTCTAGTAAGTCCCTTAGTCGCCTTTTACGACATCCACACGGGAAGAAATGGGTTGGTGCTATTCTTTACGTCCGGCACCACAAGGATGATTTTAATTGATTGGGGGCTAACTAATAATATCTGCACCATTCGATAGATCACGTTAAGCTACACTTGCCGCGACTTGTCTGTGTATTGGTGACCATACCAAGACCCCTCCGTGCCTCGGAAAGCGAGTTAAACCGTTGGCCACAGCTGTCTCTGCCAGGGTCGCGGGATTGTTACAAAGAGTCTCTGTGGCACTGGCATAAGCAACTGAAGGAATACGGGTGGGTTTTAGTCAGTAAAAGTCTGACACGCCCTTCCACTCCACCCAGAGCGGGAGACGTGACTTGATGATTTCCGACACTCAAAAAAAAAAAATGCTCGTAACTTTCATTCGTAGATCTTTGTCAGTCGTTACGGGTCATCATAAGACAACCAGAAGGGTAATTGCTTAGCTTGCTATCAGTAGGAATTGGGTTCATATTGATAGTTAAACAACATTCATTGCGGTATTTACGTTAGTGAGCCGACAATTTATTCTAACAAATGACGCAGTGGTTTAGAAATAATCTTCAATCCCATTCAGATTCTGATGGATAGTGCGTTTTGCAATTAGGGTGCAGTTTTACCAAGGGGTATCGTATTACCTAGTCAATGGGTTATGGAGTTCAAATAGGCAGTTGCTCCATATAAAATACTGGTTCAGCTGCATTCGGTTACTGGAAGACGACTCCAATATAGTTGTGAAATGGTAAAGGTAGATTGACTAAGCAGTGTATATTTTGATTATTTTATTTTCATTGATTTTAATTCGTTTTCCTGTTTTTAATCCGGCTGTTTTTCGTTTTAGGAAAACCAAACATTCTAAGACATGTGACATCGACCAATTCGCAACGGGCCCGCGTCGTGGATTACAGCACTCTCACAGAGAGCCTGTGTCCCAGCAGCAAATTTTAGAATCACAATCAGCGTATAACGTTCCCAACGTTATACGCTGATTGTGATTCTAAAATTTCTGACAACCGGGTAAAAGCTAGTAGAATATATAAATATTTCGAAATACCATATATCATGAGGAGGTGAAATTAGAAACCTTAACACATTAACTGCCATATCGGACCATGTGTCCGACACTTTTTAATCAATAACCGACTTTAAGTCAAATAACACTAAGTACATTTTTGGTTTTTAATGATTTTCGCCATGGCAGTTAACCGGTCAGTTACCGTAATTACAGACACAATTAAAAAACGATTGTTTACATACCAAATGTGGTATCTCAGGGACTTAGAGGTTAACGTATTAAACACGCACGTCTGTAGCATTATTTTGAATTAAAGCCGGCCCCAATATAATAAGGAAAAGACTAGCCGGATAAGAATGAAACACTTACCCTACTCCCCTTTTTAAAAATTAAGAATAAGAATAAATTTTACTTAGAATTTTTGTGGGTGGGAAATCAAATGATGAGGATTCTCTCGCTCTGGGTGGAGCGGAAGGGCGTGTCAGACTTTTCCTGACTAAAACCCACCCGCGTTCCTTCATTTGCCTGTGCCAGGGCCACGGTAACTCTTTCGAACAATTCCGCGACGCTGGCAAGGCGTCCCTACTACCTAGTCTATTGACGCTCCCGCGAATATGCAACCAGCCTTATTCCTTGTTAGCACGCTTGCTACGCGTGTTCGCGCCGTGTTACAAATTGTCGATGATAAACAACATAGACTTCAGTTGTTTTTTGTGCTTGCGTGCTTCGTAAATGAAATCATGTTTTCAAATGAGGAAGGAAAGAATGTTTAAAGTGCTTCTGGCTGGGTGTTTTATTAATGTTGAAATGAGGTTTTAATTGTTTTAATTTAGGCAAAGAAAATAAAAGAGAATTGGTTATGTCACTTAGTGGGTCATGAACTCATGACGAATTCAACTCATTTTTAATGATTCTTATTTGGTAGAGGAAGGTTGCGATGTCATCTTTAATGTAATTTTTGAGTTACCTTAACGTATTAAAAAACCGGCCAAGTGCGAGTCTGACTCGCGCACCGAGGGTTCCGTACAAACTTTTTTTTTTAATTTTTATATTTCAATTGATTGAATGTAAGGTAAATTGTGGTTTACGATTTATGACGTTTTAGACAGACATGACGAATCTATAAGGGTTCCGTTTTTTGCCATTTGGCAACGGAACCCTAAAAACACCAGGTATAAAGTGAAAAATAACTTCTAAGTCAGTGTTTGTGGTTTTGTGTTTTCGTTTTTTGCCATTTTATAGTCATCATCATCATCATTATTATTGTAGACGAAAGACGTACACAGCTGGGGACCCCCAAAGGGGGGTTTGCCATAATCGCCATGCTTAGCAGGTGGGTTGGAGATGGTGTATGGTGGTAAAGTGCATAGACAACGCTGCTGCCCATTCTCAAGTAAGGCCCTTAGCCGCCTCTCTTTTTAGGGTTCCGTTGCCAAATGGCAAAAAACGGAACCCTTATAGATTCGTCATGTCTGTCTGTCTGTCCGTCCGTATGTCACAGCCACTTTTCTCCGAAACTATAAGAGCTATGCTGTTGAAACTTGGTAAGTAGATGTATTCTGTGAACCGCATTAAGATTTTCACACTAAAATAGAAAAAAAAACTATAAATTTTGGGGTTCCCCATACATAGAACTAAAACTCAAAAATGGTTTTTTTCATCAAACCCATACGTGTGGGGTATCTATGAATAGGTCTTCAAAAATGGTGATGAGGTTTCTATTATCATTTTTTTCTAAACTGAATAGTTTGCGCGAGAGATACTTCCAAAGTGGTAAAATGTGTGTCCCCCCCCCCCCCCCCGTAACTTCTAAAATAATAGAATGATAAAACTAAAAAAAATATATGATGTACATTACCATGTAAACTACCACCGAAAATTGGTTTGCACGAGATCGAGTGAGTAGTTTTTTTTAAAACGTCATAAATCGTAAACCGCAATTTACCTTACATTCAATCAACTGAAATATAAAATAAAAAAAACATTTATTTTTAAACCGAGAATACCTACAGGTTTGTACGGAACCCTCGGTGCGCGAGTCCGACTCGCACTTGGCCGGTTTTTTTTTTTATTTTGGAAGTAAGTACCTAAACTGGTTTTCGGATGTTCATAAAAATTTAGTATTTCAAAAAAAACTGTTTTCCTTTTTAAATGCACACTTCGGGTTTAAAACAGGTAAAATCTTGTTTTTGTATGTGGATAATAAAATCTAGATTATTCAAGCCCAGACAAGTTGTGTGCTTATCGAGCAGATGGCATTCCCCACTACAGTTGCATACAAACTACTACTCCATCTCTTTCCACACGAGGACGTGTGAAAAGGATAGCTGTATGTCGAGTTTCAACTTTCATTACAGCCTTGGATACGGGTTTAAAAAGCAAATACCTACGTACTTTAAAATGTAAATATTATGAGGCTTCTTCATGCCGTTTCTTGTATTTTAAACCCAGAATTTTGGACCACAGGGCAAAGACCTCTTTTCATTTAAAGAAGAGGAAGACAATGCTCACGTTCGATACAAACGTTGCGAAATCAAAAGAATGAACTAACATTTGGCATTCTGCGTTTAAAAATCACTTCGAAATCCGAACGGTGTCTGGCTGTGAATCCGCGATGATTTCCTTTAGTAAAAACAAATAAATTCCACTTTCAAACTACGCGCGATCAGTTGAGTGACGTTCCAAGTTTCAAGCATGGAATTAGTATGTCCTAAACGTCCTTAGTTCCAAGTGAAGTAGTACAACTTAAGCCTCGGAAACGGGCGTTTTTTGTAATAAGACCGAGAAAGTTTATTTAATCCCAACAAAAAACATAAATGTGAAATGAAAGCCAAGTTCAATATTATGATATATGCCTTGATTGTTGACTTCAACGACAAAAGAAGTGAGATCTAAATGGATACCAAGTTCAATGGTCAGTCTTGACTTGGCTAGTTCTCATATACGAATTATTATGTTCGATGGCTAGTTTCTACCAGCAAGCCAAATTTTCGGAATAATAAAATAAGAACCGACAAGTATCAGGTTTAAAACTTGCGAAGGCTATAATATAATTCCTATATGAAAACTAGCCAAGTCAAGACTGACCATTGAACTTGGTATCCATTTAGATCTCACTTCTTTTGTCGTTGAAGTCAACAATCAAGGCATATATCATAATATTGAACTTGGCTTTCATTTCACATTTATGTTTTTTGTTGGGATATCATTACTTTTTGTACATAAATTATTAGTAGGTACTTATTTATAAAAAAAAAAACAAATTAATACCAAATCTTTTTTGTTATAAGTGTTCCTAATAGAATCAATTAAGTGAAAAATTATAACAAAATGATAAAAATTTGCCAGTTTCTGATTTATTCCTTTGTATTCACCTAATTACCTATCTGCATGCCAAATTTGAACTTTCTAGGTCATCTGGAACTGGGTTAGAGTTTTGATCTATAGGTCAGTCAGTGATAAAAATGACGATTTTTGGACGTTAATATCTAAATAACCGTTGAAGATATGTTTATGAAATTTGGAGCACATATGTATCTTGCAAGTCTCACTATATGAGCCAAATTTTACACGTTTATGTGAAATAGTTTTTGAGTTATGAGGGGGTCAAAAGTGGCTCCAAATGGTTCGTGTAATATTACACACGGTGCTGCTCGCCAGTTCTGTTACTTGAACTTGGCTTGACACGCTCCCGCGTGTCTAGATCCCGTTTAGTGACTATATTAATTTTTAATTTTATTTATTATAATTCTGTAAATATCAGTTGCAAATCAAATTTTGTTCAACAGCCTGCCATTGATCTACAAATTGCAAAAATCTTAAGAAAAATTGAATTTCCAGGGCTACCTTGACGTAAGTAGGTTATATCAGGTAGGTAGTATGGCAATACGGTTTAATAAAGTAAACAAGTCTCAATTCAGCTCAGTATGTAGCTCAAATACTTTAAAGAGTGACTGAGTATGACTATAAATAGGTATCCTGCGTCAGAATGCACAGCGTACATAGCTGTCCAGTTTGATATCAACTACCCACGCGACTGGACTCAGTAAAACTGTTGTTTGTTTTGCAATAACATCATATTGGTTCAACTGAAATGAAACGAACAACATTTTTAGCGGTTTTCATTTCGAAAAGAAAAAAAAGCGCTCGCAATTCCATATTTGAATTTATTTTGTCACTTTTTTAAATTCATAACTCGCCAAGCTCTCGACGTTATTAAGGAACAAAGGTGACTCTAAATTTTAGTGTTCAAGTTTAGTCTTAATTTAAAGTGCACTAAATACACTCTAAATTAAAAAAAATGACAAATATCTTGTCTATTTATTTCTGAAAACTGGCCAAGATCTCAGAATTTAGCTAAAGGGGAACTCCAATGATATCAAGTAGGTTTAATATTGACATAGCATATACATATTAGGTATGCTAAACGTAAGCGTTTAGCATACATAATGTCGAACGACCAAACCTATCAAGATATTGTTTTTATTTATTTACAAAGAGGTCAATCGAGGTCGAGTTTTTTTTTCTTCAGTAATCTGTATTTCCATGCAATGTGGCATAAGCATCCACGCACAAACTGTAACTTTTTGGGGGGACTTAGGGGGTTCTTTTAAAATTTTGATGATTTCCCCGCACTCCCGCTCCGTTCGGAGGTGGGAGGGCGTGTCAGACTTTTACTGTCTACAACCCACCCGTGTTCCTTCAGTTGCCTGTGCCAGGGCCACGGTAATTCTTTCGAACAAATCCGCGACACAAACTGTAACCATGAAGTCAGCATGATTCTAGAGTCCTAGCATAAATCCTGTATGTTCGGACTGGGGCAAGATTTTTGGAAATAGAACGTCATTATTTCTCAAATGTTTTTTCCATATTTTCTTACCACAATAACCGAATTCGTACTCTATGAATATATATATTTTTTTTTATAGCCAAATCTGTACAGCAGTTGTCGAGTAATTCGCTTACCAATGAACAGCAATTTATTTTTATTTAGATAGACTTACTTTTTAAATACTTCTACGCGCCATATTTTAAACATTACAATCTATATCTTTTAATCTGAACACGTGCACCAGTTCTTTTGTCAAATCATGTTAGCAAAGCGCAGATCCACAGATAAGAAAAGTTTTTTTTGAATTCAGACCTTTTATGTCAAGAACATGACTATATTTGTGTAAACTCATGCACAGTTTCTTTGTAAAGAGGGTTTATACTGGGCATTCTGTTTTAGGTAAATTTAAGAACACAATGACTGCCAAATACATACGATATGTATTTTATTTGTCTTTGTGTAATTATTATGTGAGACAGAAAACAGGAAAACATCGACAAGAGGTTCTTAGACTAATATTTAATTCAGGTAAAATGCATAGAGAACGCTGCTGCCCATTCTCTACTAAGTCCCTTAGTAGCCTGTTACGACACCCACGGAAACAAATGAAATTGTGCTATTCGTTTCGTCCGGCACCACACGGAACTTATTAATAATATAAGGCGTATATTATAAGCTAATAAACACAAGCTTGTGGTGGAAACAAAAGAAGACCGCGCCATCTTGACGTTTGCTTTCCCAATTAGCTTATTTTTCGTTCGCACACAACAAGAATTCAACTCAATGAAAGTGATTTCGTACAACTCGTTAAAAAGCTAATGACTTGCTGTTTCATAGCTATTTGTGGTTTTATAACGTGCTAAAAGTCTTCACCACATAATTATCAATCTATTTTTGGTAGACACGAGTCTTCTATTTTCGGACAAAATATAAACAATCAATCTGTCGATATGCCGTTTCCCAAATATGTTGAGGTTGCTTAATTTTCGGGACTACCCATAAATCCCGGTAAGGACCAGGCCAGGGTCGACGACGCGTTGTGTTCCACGCGCGCGTCAAAGAGATGTCAGTACACATTGAAGGGGTCCGCTAAAGCCGATGACTGCCAGGGTCGCGGATTTGTTCAGATAAAGAGTTACCGTGGTCCTGGCACAGTTAACTGAAGGAACACGGTTTGAGTCAGTAAAAGTCTGACACGCCCTCCCGCTCCACCCAGAGCGGGAGACGTCATTTGATGATTTCCCACCATCGATCACTAATAAAGAACTTTGTGATCGATGTTTCCCACCCAGAAAAAAGGGACTACCCGTAATGGATGTCAAAAATCTACAAAAGACAGCCGGGACCAACGTCTTAACTCTGTTACCGACTTTTTATTTTCGGACAAAACGTACAATAAACAAATGTACTAAAATTATCCTGAAGAGTCAAGACACTTTAAGACGTGTGAAAACAACAATGCCGGTTATAAAATTTAAAACGCGTGCCCTGAATGCGTTCATACATAAATATTTTCATGTTACGTCAAAACACGTCGCCATCTTGAATGCGACGCCATCTTTCGAAGCATCGGTCGTTAGCATTTAAAATATTTCATCGAATTGTTATTTATTTTTTGCCAAAAGTATGGTTTAGGATTTGTTTTTATTGAAAATGTTTTTTTTTTTGTTAGTCGTTGCTAATGTCGGTTCCAAAACATCTAAAACCCGTTTGCAAAGCTGTTGTATTTGTTTCCAAATATATGACACTTAAAATAAATTCATCATCATCATCATTTGAGCCGAAAGACGTCCACTGCTGGACATGGGCCTCCCCCAATTAATTATAGGGGGAGGTTTTGCCATAATCGCCACGCTTGGCAGGCGGGTTGGCTATCCCATTATGATGGTAAAATGCGTATAGAACTCTGCTGCCCATTCCCTAGTAAGTCCCTTAGTCGCAATTTAGAACACCCAAGAGAAATGGGTGGCACTTCTTTACGTCCGGCACCACACGAAACATTAAATACTCGTATTAAATTAAGGTCTTAAACTAAATAGTATCTTAAAACTTTTAAGTAGAACCATCAATAACATTGCTTAACCTGCACCCTAATTGCGAAACGCACTATCTATAAGAATCTGAATCGGATTGAAGATTATTTCTAAACCACTGCGTCATTTGTTCGAATAAATTGTCGGCTCAGCAACGAAAATAACGCAATTAATGTTGTTTAACTATCAATATGAAACCAATTCCTACTGATAGGAAGTTACGCAGTTATCCCTCTGAAATCTAACCCTCTAACAGGCTTTTATTAGCTTGTTATGTATGTATGTATGTAACGGAATCTTTGAACCGTCTCAAAAACGTCGGATTAATTTAAAACTTTGCACATGTAAGGTTACAGTAATTTCATAACTTTGTGTCCCCTGGCCCCGTCTGTTTCCTGGCCTAGCATCGCAAGCACGCGTAGCATGAGCACCATAGAAAGAACTTTGTCTATTCTTGGTAGAATAGAGATAGAACTGTCATGCTACGCCAGCATAAAACGGTACAAATCTTTCTACAATCTTTAATTCTGTCTTTAATCTTTCTACAATCTGTAATTTTGTCTATTCTTCCGTCGACAAAACCCCGTTCTACGGTGGTCATGCTACGCGTGCAGAATAGCAAAACAATAAAATAAAAAACCTGCTTTTGTAGCTAGCCGAACTAAAGGAAAATAAATAATAGTTGAAAAATAAAAAAAAAAAACGCTTTCATAGAAAACCAAACGAAAAAGTAGAAAATAATGGAAAAAAGTGTGAAGAGCTTGATATCAATTAAAAAAATCCTTAAAAAGTTTTTAAATCTATTTTTCCCCATTGTAATTAAGTTTAGTTTAGCCCTAGGAGGACATATAATGACCTTATTGGTGATGTTCTTCAGAAAGGTCAGGTGCGTAGTACTCGCAACCGGCGTGTGTATAACCAATTGTATGAACCTTAAAGAGGCAAAAGGAGTGTGTAGAGATCGTAGCAGGTGACGTTCCGTGGTTTCTGCCTACCCCCATGGGAAAAAGGCGTGATTGTACGTATGAATGTATGTAATTAAGTTTCTGTATTATTTATCTCGTCCATAGTTATTACATAGTATTCTTACGCAATACCGGCTACATCGCTTGGTCAGTTGGCCACTGTGAATCGGATTAAGTAACATTATATCCGTCTCCGGGTAACTGAACTAGTAACTTTTTAAATTGAGGTGGATAGTGTCGCTAACATGACCTATGGAGGGTAGCAACACTAGCAAATGCTGATGAATGATAAAACAAATGGTTCCTCTCTCCTAACTTACTTATTTTGCTGTGTCACACGATCACAGGGTCCATATGATCTAACTAGCTTCTGCCCGCGACTTCGTCCGCGTTAAAAAATCTTGTTCCTCGACCCTTCCCGTCGCGTCGAATCGCCTACCCGTGCGATTTTCCCCGTTTTTGCAACATTTTTCATTACTGCTTCGCTCCTCTTAGTTATAGCGTGATGTTATATAGCCTATAGCCTTCTTCGATGAATGGGCAACCCAACACAAAAATAATTTTTCAATTCGGACCAGTAGTTCCTGAGATTAGCGCGTTCAATCAAACAAACTCTTCAGCTTTATAATATTAGTATAGATATAGTATATAGTATAATAGTATATATAGTATAGATTTCAACAACATTCATTGTATCATTTACGTTGTTTAGCAGACAAATTTTGCGAACATAAGAAGTAATGGATTAGGAATATCCTTCAAAATGAGTTAGATTTTGATTGATGAGTCTATTTCGCAATTAGGGTGCAGTTCTTGCACAGATGCGACACACGGCAAAGTTGTTTTTGTTATTGGAACGAAGTTCCTTATCGCGCGTTGCGAAAGTGGGCTAGACGGAAAAAATTAAGACTAAAAGTTGTAACGACACTTTTTGCTATAGTTGTAAGCCGTGCGGCGTGCGCGTGTTTCTCTGTCTGTCTCTCTCTCTCTCTCTCTCTCTCTCTCTCATAGAAAGCAAGCCAGTTATTTTCGTTTCGTCTTTCTATTTCGCATTGAACAGTGTGGTGTCGCGACGATTATTTTTTGTTGAGTGTATACAGGTTTTTTGTACATAATAATTAATAAAAAATAAATACGAGTATTACAATTCCTTCACTAATAACGAAGTTCCTTTCGATTAGAAAGGAACTTCGTTCCATCCGGGTGTCCCTTGACACCTCTCAAGTTTTTGTTACAAAAATAGTTATTTTTCACTCTGCAATCGGCATCCTGTTTTTGTTTTGATTATTTGTTGTCTTTGGCCAGTGTCGTAAACTTACGAAATGTTTACTGTCTCAAATCAAATGACGTCTCTCGCTCTGTGCGGAGCGGAAGGGCGTGTCAGACTTACTGATTAAAACCCACCCGTGTTCCTTCAGTTGCCTGTGCCAGGGCCACGGTAACTCTTTCGAACAAATCTCGCGCACCGGCAGATTGGTTTGGCAAGCTGAGGTGCTTATTAGGGATGTTATGGATATGAAATTTCGGATACGGATTGGTTACGGATGTAGGAATGATTATACCGGAACCGGATACGGATACGGATATGAAATTATTTCGGATTATCCGTAAGTTTCGGATAATTTCGGTTACGGATATTAAACTTTTAAGGAATTTCAAAAGTAAAATACAAATAGCTAATAAAATGGTTTTATTTATATGTCACCATTTAGTAGGAATTACAATTAGTCTGTGAGTAATTATAACAGGTATTTAAAATAAAAATTATTATATATATTGAGTGGTATTTAATCTACCTAAAATAAAAATGTAATAACAAATCCGATATTATCCGAAATTTTTATTTCGGATTCGGTTACGGTTACGGATAAATTTTTATATCGAATATCCGATAGTTTCGGTTACGGTTACGGAGCTCCCTAACATCCCTGCTATATACCAGGGCCACGGTAACTGTTTCGAACAAATCTCGCGACCCGTCAGGTTGGTTTGGCAAGCTGAGGTGCTGTTCTATCTAATCTTATCTAATCGTCCCGGTACAAAGGTCTCTTTCTCGTTAAAATACGTATTATGTATTGTTATTATTGTTCCGTGTGGTGGGGGACGTAAAGAATAGCACTTTCCCATTCTTCCCGTGGGTGTCGTAAGAGGCGTCTAAGGGACTTACTAGAGAATGGGCAGCAGCGTTCTCTATGCATTTTACCACCATACTGCGATCGCCAATCCGCCTGTCAAGCGTGGCGATTATGGCAAACCCCCCAAATTGGGGGAGGCCTATGTCCAGCAGTGGACGTCTTTTGGCTGAAATGATGATAACCTCAGAACTCCGTCATTAATAAAGCGATTTAAAAAATATATTCGAAACGGTTTACTTATTTACCTTAACATAACAGTATAAAACAAAGTCGCTTCGCTTTAATAGTATAAAACAAAGTCGCTTCGCTTCGCTTTTTAAACAAAGTCGCTTCCCGCAAGTTCTGAGGTAACAAGCGTAAAACCAAAAAAAAAAAACCGGCCAAGTGCGAGTCGGACTCGCGCACCGAGGGTTCCGTACAAACCTGTAGGTATTCACGGTTTATGCATAAGGCTTGTGTTTATGAAATTAAATCCTATTTTTTTAATTTTATATTTGAGTTGATTGAATGAAAGGTAAATTGCGGTTTACGATTTATGACGTAAAAAAAAAACTACTTACTAGATCTTGTTCAAACCAATTTTCGTTGGAAGTTTATATAGCAATGTACATCATATATTTTTTTTAGTTTTATCATTCTCTTATTTTAGAAGTTACAGGGGGGGGGGGACACATTTTACCACTTTGGGAGTGTCTCTCGCGCAAACTATACAGTTTAGAAAAAAATGATATTAGAAACCTCAATATCATTTTTAAAGCCCTATCCATAGATACCCCACACGTATGGGTACGATGAAAAAATATTTTTTTGAGTTTTAGTTCTATGTATGGGGAACCCCAAAATTTATTGTTTTTTTTTTCTATTTTTGTGTGAAAATCTTAATGCGGTTTACAGAATACATCTACTTACCAAGTTTCAACAACATAGCTCTTATAGTTTCGAAAAAAAATGGCTGTGACATACACGGACAGACAGACAGACAGACAGACAGACAGACAGACAGACAGACAGACAGACAGACATGACGAATCTATAAGGGTTCCGTTTTTTGCCATTTGGCAACGGAACCCTAAAAACACCCTAATTGAGAACTTCCTACTTTCTTTTATAGACGTATATTTTCTTTTTATAGCTAAGACAATTTACTTTTGTCTACGCAATGCTATCCTATAGACAAAGCAAAAATTTCTCAGCAATAAAACCTCAATATATTACAAAATGTTATGTCACATTCGCAGGCAACTCATCTATTTAGCGGCTATCGACATGTTCGTACTTATAGAACCAGTAATCCTTTCTGCCGGCGTAATAGGTCTGATAAGGAAATGATAACAACACTATCATCATGTCATTGTATATCGACGCTTGAAAGGCGAAACTGACTAAACGACATAATGCTACTATGTCGTTTAGTCAATTTCGCCTTTCAAGCGTCGATATGTATTTGTATATTCTTTGATATTGTCAAGCGTTTTATAGGTAACAATTTTGTTTGTGAAAGTAAGTTGACGTTTACACGGGCGTAAAAATATCGTGGCGGGATTGTATAGCGCACTGGGTTTTTAACGCACTGCTAATTTTTACACGCTTTCTATTAGCTTCACCTGTATGTTTGTAACCGACTCCTTTTGGGCGCGATTTTGACCCTATATAACCAGGCCTGTCTCACTTCCATACAAGCGGCGCAAAATCCCCGAGATATTTACCTACTGTTCTGGAAAACAACCTAATTTCAACCTTTTGCATTGCGTATAGCGTTCAAAGTACAATAACTGTCTGCCGTCTCGCTTCAATCTGCTAGGGATGTCAGAGAGGTACTACTTTATATCGTTTTGTCTTTTTTGTTTTTTCTGGCGCCTCCATCACTCACGACACAGAACTGATTAGATTTCCAACATATTAACAGCATAGAATATACAATAGTAGGTACTTTACGGTATTAACAGTTTACTTTTGATCCGCGGGTGCGTGCGCTGCGTGCGCGACAAGTCGAGCGAGTGCAAGCCTATTGAGACTAGTACGGTGGCCGGACGCTTGCGTTTATCATACCTAAACTCGGGAGTGAAACTTCTGTACCGTAAGGTACTAATATATATTCTGTGATATAACTAAGTACATTTTTTTTACTTTTTCTGATTTTCACCATGGCAGTTAACGTGTTAAAACGCTCTGTAAAGCGCCGAGAGTTTAAAATCGAACAAACTGTTTTTCCGATACGCTGGACCGTACTCGCGTTGCTCTCCGTTGATTTCTCAATGCTCTGTTCAACACCGAGAGTTTAAAATCGAGTGCGAGATAGAATCTCGCTGCGATATCTTAACGTCTCCGTGCGTACACCAGGCTGCATAGACTACATATCAAGCTATACATTTCCAGTTTGAGCTGTCCTCGCATTGCTTTTCGTACAACGAGAGGTCAGCTTATACTGGAAATATTTGATTTGTCGCCATGTGTACGTGGCCTAAGTAATCCAACGATCCACACAAATAGACGTAAGGGCGAAAAGACTATGATGAGCTGAATAATATCGTGTTTTATGATTATTGAATCTAGTAATACTCTGAATGACGCGGTCTTATCAATAACAATGACAAATAGGTACACACAGGAAGTGTATTGATAATAGGTAAAATAATATGTTAATAAACGCATGCTTTATATAGGTGCAAAATGGATACAACACATATATCCATGGATAATGGTTAGCTAGCAAGCGACTAAGGGACTTACTAAAGAATGGGCAGCAGCGTTCTCTATGCATTTTACCCCCATACTGCGATCGTCAACCCGCCTGCCAAGCGTAGCGATTTATGGCAAAGCCCTCCAAATTGGGGGAAGCCTTTGTCCAGCTGTGGACGTCTTTCGGCTGAAATGATGAATGATAATGAACAAGGAAGCAGTCCATCAGCTGCCAGGGTCGCGAGATTTGTTCCAAAGAGAAGCCGTAGCCCTGGAATATGGGCAACTGAAGGAACACGGGTGGGTTTTAGTCAGTAAAAGTTTGACACGAAAGAGCGGGAGACGTCCTTTGATGATTTAACACCCACAAAAAAAAGCAGTCCATCTGCGGGGTAAGTCGACGTTCAGACTCACGTACTAAAATCATGACGGGATACGCGCACAGGATTTTCGACTCTCAGTGTTGGACCGAGCATTGATAATCCAACAGAGATCAGCGCGAGTGAGTCTCAGTGCGTCAAAAAAAAAGTGTTCGATTTTCAAATAAACATACGTGGTAGAAGTGAAACCTTCAAAAATGTTGGCTTCAAGATAATGAGACGGTTAAAAACAAATCACCCAAAAAATTTTCCATTGAAATGTACGGAAGTCATATCCACACATTTTGGAGGCGATCGGCGGCGGTGATCTCTCGCGTCCGGCCCTGGTGCGAGCCATGGTACGGAGCGAGAGGGCATGGGAAGCCGTCACCTTCTGCGAAGCAGTAATGCTCGCGAAGGAGGAGGCGGGGTGCGTGAGGGAGTGGCAGTCTCTGCGCCCTCACGTCCCTAGCCGCCGCAGGAGGAGACGCCCCGGGCGTCGGGAGTCAATAGCGGACTCCCCGCCACCGTAGGCGCAAGCTTGCGGGCGGCGAGCTTCCCATTGCTCGCCGCCCGCAAGCTCACGTAAGCACCAGGCTCGGGTAGACGGCGCGTAGTGTTCCACGCGCGCCTCAAAGAGATGTCAGCAGCACTGAAGGGGTCTGCTAGGACCGATGCCGGCCAAGGTCGCGAGATTGTTCGAAAGAGATACTGTGACCCTGGCACATGGGCAACTGAAGGAACACGGGTGGGTTTATATCCACACATTTCATCATCCGTGCAAAACACCAAAAAAATGCCGATTACGGTGTCACGTGACCTCAAATTCCCGGTTCAACAATCGAGCTAGGTCTATAGCTATCTATCTACGAACATAAGAAACACTGTATAATGCTTCCTATCTCATTTTCTCCCACGTTGAATCTTATGAGTTTATGTGTCCGTCTCTTTTTACTGTCATTTCATAGACTTTCAAATCACAACGATGCTAAAGAAATTTTCACTTCAAAAACCCGCGGCGATGTCATTGCGTCCGTGGGAACGCAGGCTAATTACGTTACACGGTGACAGTAGCAGTGACTTTCATTTTGACAGTTCAACGGTTTTATCGATTAGGTTAAGCTACACTTGTTGCAGGTAGTCCGTGGATGGGACCATCTTTACATATACCAAGACTCCTCCGTGCCTCGGAAAGCAAGTAAAGCTGTTACACCTTTCGTATAACTTTTACTAGCCTGCGACTTCGTCCGCGTGTCAATCGACCCAGAGAATAAAAAGTTTCACAGAAAAATTCAACCTTCATTTCACCCTCTTAGGGATGGAATTTCAAAAAACCCTTTCTTAGTGGATACTTACTCCTCACAAAGAACACACCCACCAAATTGCATGTCTCTAGGACCAGTAGCTTTGGCTGCGCGTTGATATGTCAGTTAGTCAGTCACTCAGGACTTTGAATTTTATACAGGATTTTTTTTAGCAGTGCGCAATTTTTTTTTGGTGGTTCAGTATAGTAATAGAACACATTTCAACAATTTTTTCAATACTTTATTTTTATCCGACCTTAAATCAGTAAACTGTGGACACCCTACATATTTCGTAATATGATATTGACAGTAGGAAAAGGTCAGTAACCGCGCGCCGGCGTAGGTACTTTGAACTTCTTAGAATTTGACCGATGGAACAGCTGATGGGTACTTGTAGCTACGCTCGGTCATTCACCTTCGCCACCACTCCGGCGCCGCGCGCAAGGTACCATAAAAACTAGTTTCAAAATAAACATCTTTCGTTAACGATAACTTAATTGTTTTGTACTAAGATATATCAAACTAAAAATTGTATGGTTATTATAACTTTGTTATTATAAATTTGTTAAAATTTGCGCACTGGTTAAAAACTTATCCTGATATAGATCATCAGTTTATAACAAAGAGCTTGTCTTGAGGTCAATTATTAATAGTAAAACACGCATCACACATGGTTACCTTCCTATCATTATTTAATAATTAATAGTTTTATTATTTCCTCGTTGATTCTGTACCCCATTGACTAAAAAACAGGATAAAGTGTAATAATCAACCAATTTTGTTACTCCTGCATTACATTTTAATAGCACAAGTAATAATTACATTAATAATATGTAGTTTTAAATTATTGCAATATATACCAGGTAGAAATAAATAGTTTTACTGCTTACTCTAATTTCACTTTTATGCTAAAATCGTAAAGTCGATTTTAGAATGACACGAATCTTTCAAGAATAATATCGAATAGTGTCAGTGGTAATTGTACTGTGTGGCGTAGACTTAGGGTCTGCTTTCCCTTGTAGTTAGATTGTTGCAAAAAATAAAGTCGATTTTAGAATGACACGAATCTTTTAAGAATTATGTCGATTGAAGTGTCAATTGAAATTTTACTGTGTGCTGTAGACTTAAGGTCTGCTTTCCCTTGTGATTAGTTTGCTTCATAAATTGGCACACGATTATTTTTAGTAATTAATAGTAGGTATTGACCTCTCATTGTATTAATAAGAGTTTTATTACTTTCATTGTATTGTTATGTGTACGGTACAAGAATATTGAATCTTATATCTTTAAACGAGCAATTCTTGTATATATATATATAATCTGAATCTCGGAACCGGCTCCAACGATTTTCATGAAATTTAGTATACAGGGGGTTTCGGGGGCGATAAATCGATCTAGCTAGGATTCATTTTTATAAAATGTCGTTTTATTCGTGTTTTCAATGACCAACTATATCGATAATCAACTTGAACATAAACTTATTATTTTAAGCACAATTTACCAAAAAATACCGAGCAAAGCTCGGTCAACCAGATATCGGTTACTTATTTTGGCATGTGGGTTTTGTGGCTAAGTAATAACAGTCGTACGGGTCGATCGACCAGGTTAAGCTACGCTTGCCGCGGTTGGACTGTGGATGGGTGACCATCTTTACATACCAAGACCCTTCCGTGCCTCGGAAAGCACGTTAAGCCGTTGGTCCCGGATGTCTTTCGTAGATCTTAGACAGTCGTTACGGGTCGTCTGAAGCCCGAAAGTTCATTACAGACACATTAGACACTTTTTTTTGCGGGTGGGAAATCATCAAATGACTTGAGAGCGTGTCAGACTTTTACTGACTAAAACCCACCCGTGTACCTTCAGTTGCCTACGGCCACGGTAACTTTTTCGAACATTAGAGACACTGACCGACAGATTACAAAAAAAAAAAACCGGCCAAGTGCGAGTCGGACTCGCGCACCGAGGGTTCCGTACAAACCTGTAGGTATCCTCGGTTTACGCATAAGGTTTATGTTTATGACATAATTTTTATTTTTTTTTATTTTCAACCGACGAAAAAAAACGGAGGAGGTTATCAATTCGACGCGTATATTTTTTATTTTTTTTATTTTTTATGTATGACCACGCATAACTTTTTACATAGTGGTCCGATTGTGACAATTCTTCTTCTTCTATTGGAAAGGATATACTCCCAAGGTGGTCCCATATAAATTTGGAAAACAAAATCGAACCCTAAGGGTCGGAAAACAGGGGATGATTGATTGTTCACTCACTGATTGTAATGTATAAACACTCATAACTTTATAGAGAGTAGTCCGATTTTGATAATTCTTTTTGTGTTGGATAGGGTATACCTTGCCAAGTATTATTACTACATTAAAGCCACCAGCGGCGAGGCGTAAATTTTTCTAAAAGAGAAGCCGAAGCGAAGTCGGCCTTAACTTACTGATTCATCAATAAAGAATACTTACTATCATTCTAAAATTAATATAGGAATGCAATGAATTAAATACAATTAAATTGAACAGCTGAAAACGAATAAAATATGCAATATTCCTCTATCTCGTTCTCGCTGACGCATTTTTCTATACCTGTCTCTGTCGTAACCCGTTGTACAGCGGCTTGGTCTCGTACATATCAAGCGGTGCCACGTGACCTAAAGTGACATCATTACGGGACCGCTGTTGTATGAATTTTTAGTTCCCGATTATGACGTTTTGGCGCCGGGTTAATTTAGAACATTTCTCTTTTGTTGTAATACAAAGGTATAAATAACCTTTTTTGTTGTTTGAATGTTATGGTGAATTAAATACCCGTAGTGTTACTATATTTGTTGACAATAGTAGCCACTATTTACATACTATTGTATTTTTAATAGTGATAGAGTTACCAATGCGAATCCCCGAAGGCAAGCCGGTAGGAATCGTGTTATATGGTGCCTTCGCCACTGAAAGCCACAAAAAAATATAAAATAAAAACTTTTTAACAAAAAATTAAACCGCCGAAAAACTGAAAAGCATAAAATAATAAACCTTAAAATTATGAGTCGGTGCTTTGAGTGATCCTTGTTCATCACTCAAAGCGCCGACTCATAATTTTAAGGTTTATTATTTTATGCTTTTCAGTTTTTCGGCGGTTTAATTTTTTGTTAAAAAGTTTTTTTTATATTTAAGTTGTTTGAACTAAAGGTAAATTGCGGTTTACGATTTATGACGTATTAAAAAAAACTACTTACTGGATTTCGTTCAAACCAATTTTCGGTGGAAGTTTATATGGTTATGTACATCATATATTTTTTTTAGTTTTATCATTTTCATATTTTAGAAGTTACGGGGACACACACATTTTACCACTTTGGAAGTGTCTCTCGCGCAAACTATTCAGTTTAGAAAAAAATGATAATAGAAACCTCAATACCATTTTTGAAGACCTATTCATAGATATCCCACACATATGGGTTTGATGAAAAAAAAAAAATTGAGTTTCAGTTCTAAGTAAGTATGGGGAACCCCAAAATTTATTGTTTTTTTTTCTATTTTAGTGTGAAAATCTTAATGCGGTTTACAGAATACATCTACTTACCAAGTTTCAACAACATAGCTCTTATAGTCTCGAAGAAAAGTGGCTGTGACATACACGGACAGACAGACAGACAGACATGACGAATCTATATTCCGTTTTTTGCCATTTGGCAACGGAACCCTAAAAACAATGAATTTCTGCATGTGTTCTAATTTTACCATTAATCTAAAGAATAAAGAAGATATGATTCATATGATGAGTTCATGGCCGAAAACAAGATAATACTAATGAAGACTATATTTAGAACTACTTACTAGAGAATGGGCAGCAGCGCTCTCTATGCATTTTACGACCGTACTGCGATCGCCAACCCGCTTGCCAAGCGTGGCGATTATGGCAAATCCCTCCAATATGGGGGAGGCTTTTGTCCAGTAGTGGGCGTCTTTCGGCTGAATTGATGATGATGATGATGATATTTAGTGCGAGTTATAGTTTTTTTTTTTGTTTGAACATAAAAATGTGCCGTTTCTTAATAGTTCTGAGAATTATTGATTTACAAGGTTATGCAATTAGCAAGTTAACGAGATTCTCGTGTAGACACGAGTTATGAGAACCGTAATTATTAATCAATCAATCATCATTATATCAACTGAAACACGTCCACTGCTGAACATAGGCCCCCAATTTGGGAGGATTCGCCATAATCGCCATGCTTGGCAGGCGGGTTGGCGATCGCAGTATGGTGGTAAAATGCATAGAGAACGCTACTGCCATTCTCTAGTAAGGGGCCGTTCAAGTATTACGTAAGCACATTTATTACAATTTTTTACTCCCCCATCCCCCTTGTCATCAAAAGTAAGCAAAGCTCTTACCCCCCCTCCCCATACTTACGTAAACATTGTTATATGCATTTTTCTTTTAATGTACCATGTTTTTTTTTTATTGACTCATGAGCAGCAGTTATAATTATAGAAAAAAAATAGATTTAGGATAGGGGACTTTAACGCATATAATATTCATTTAAAATACGTCAAATCGTCAATATAAACGAAACAATAGGTTGACGGAAGAACTAGTTCTAGTCAAGTGAATAGAGCGCGGTAATAAAACATATATCCGTAGTACCCGTAGAAGTATGGAAGTAAGTGTTTAAAAGAAGATGGATGTACATGGCTGACATAATTCTTCAATAAGTTGTTGCATGAAGGAGGGATCCCACAAGAATGGTGCAATGGTTCGCTAGTGCCCATCTTTAAGAATAAAGGTGATGTAGAGGACTACAACAACTATCGAGGGATAAAGCTCATGTCACATAGTATGAAGGTATGGGAAAAAGTAATAGAGAAAAGACTGCGAGAGGAGAGTGAGATTACCCCGAATTAGTTTGAGTTTATGCCAGGGCGAGGAACAATGGACGGCACTTTTGCACTCCGGCAATTGTGCGAGAAGTACAGACGTGCACGCAAAGACTTGCACACATGATGTTCATTGATCTGGAGAAAGCGTATGATAGGGTACCTCGGGATGTGATGTGGTGGGCTCTGAAAGAGAAAGGGTTCCCTGGGAAGTATGTAGAGTTAATTCGTGCTATGTACAGTCAACTCGTACCTACGTCCGGTCGGCTGCTGGCAATACCGACGAGTTCAATGTGGCTGTACCAAGGATCGGCTCTAACTCCTTACCTCTTTCTGTTGATCATGGACGCTTTGACGTCGGACATACAGGAAGAGGCACGCTGGTGCATGCTATCTGCCGATGACATTGTTCTTGTCGGTGAAGATGTGTCCGAGATCCAGAGCAGATTGGAGAAGTGGCAACAGAAGCTGGAGAATGTTGGCTTGAAAATCAACAGAACGAAAACCGAATATATGTTCAGTGATTTCGGCGGTCTCTCCAGCTCTGGAACCATAGCGCTTGATGGTGTGTCTCGGTTCACTCGTGCAAAGCGATGGCGAAGTAGATCGGACGGTTAAGCACAGAATAAACACTGGATGAATGAAATGGCGGCAGGTCACAGGAACAATCTGCGACTCCAACATCCCCCTTAAACTTAAGGGGATGATATATAAAACCATGGTCAGACCTGCTGTCTTGTAAGGGTCAGAATGTTGGGCCTTAAAAGGGATGAATGAAAGGCAATTGCATGCAGCTGAGATGAGAATGTTAAGGGGATGTGTGGTGTTACACGAATGGATACAATAAGAAATGAGGACATAAGATGAAAGCTATAGAAAAATTGAAAATTTATGTGGGAATCGATTGTCATGGTATGGTCACGTGATACGGAGGAATGAGAAAAATGTCGTGAGGAAAATATTGAGTATGAATGTCAATGGCTCTAAGATAGAGGGAGACCAAAGAAACGCTGGATGAACTGTGTTAATTATGATATGGATAGAAATGGAGTGACTACTGAGATGACGACTAGAAGTGTGGAAGAAAAAGACATGTTGCGCCGACCGCAAATAAATTGGAATAAGGGCGGGAGAATGATGAACAGAGCGCGGTAGGTAATTTCCCTACTCGGTTCTAAGCCTAAACGTCTACATTATTTGTGGGAATCCCCGAAAATGCGTTTCATTTTCACACAAAGACAATGTGTCGGTTGCCATAAGTGTAAAAAAGTGAATAACTACTGCTTACGTAATCACCATCTAGACTCCCCCACCCCCTATGTCATCAAAAATAAGCAAATCAAAGACCCCCCCGCCCCTCTATAGTGCTTACGTAATACTTGAACGGCCCCTAAGTCCCTTAGTCGCCTCTTACGACACCCACGGGAAGAAATAGGAATGGGTACGGGAATCAATCAATTAACTCAGCCTATTGCGGTCCAATGCTGGACATAGGCCTCTCCCAGAGGTACCACAACACCCTGTCCTCCGCCTTCCGCATTCAGTCTGTGCCAGCCACCTTTTAAGGTCGTCGGGCTGGGGGGAGTCCCACACGACGCTTGCCGATACGCGGAAACCAACAGACTTTCAAACGAAACACCAAAAAGTGAAAAATATCTTTTCATCCCCCCATCTCGGAAAGAGTATTTTTGCCCTTCGATATCTGAGTGCAAAAGCCGTTTTCATCCGCTAGAGGATAAAGTAAATTGAATTTAGAACATCGTGTGCATTAAGTTTGTGAATTCAAAACATCATTAAACCTATTTACTTCTACCTCCATTGTGCCGAATTTATCATACAATTTTTTTTAATTTGTTAAAAACTCAGACTCGGACCCTTCTTGGTCTACTTTTCTTTAAATTGCTTAGCGCGCGCCATTTTCTTTAAACGTCATATTGTTAAAACCATAAGTTAAAAACAAGAAACTTGAAAACAAGTGAAAAACCTAAAATGAGTAATTCTAGCGACGAGGAAGTTTATATCACAATGTAGTACCTAATAAATATTAATACCTAAACTGAAATAAAAGTATCATGTGATTGTAAATGCTTTTTTGCATTTAGTCATTTCCTCGCTGAGGTGGGATGAAAAGTTACGTGTTGCACTCGAGTGCAAAGATTTTTCACCTCGTGCTCTTTTGATTCCCTCGCTAACGCTCAGGACTCTAAATTTTAAATCACTCGCTGCGCTCGTGATTAAATTTTAGAATCCTTCGCTTCCTCGGTCATCAAAATTGAGCACGCGGTTAAAAAGCAACTTTGCACTCTTGTATAACAAATAACTATTAATTTTGGAAGTCTTATGGCGTAGTACTAGGTAACCGGCGTGTGTGTATGACCAGCACGCGTAGCATGACCGCCATAGAAACGGAATTTGTCGACGGAAGAGAAGACAAAATGATAGATTGTATCGTAGAAAAATTGTGTAAAACTGAAAAGAAGAGATGTTTCTATTCTTCAGTCGACAAGAGTACGATGTCAAGTATGATGACTATTTCTCTGATGAGATAGAAACATTTTTACAGGATTAAAATACATAAGGAACTTTTTTTGTTCTTGGTAGAATAGACATAGAATTGGCCATGCTACGCCGGCTGATGTATGAACGTAAACGAGGTAAAAGAGTATGAAGGGATCGTAGCAGGTGGCGTTCCGTAGTTTCTGCTTGCCCCCATAGGAAAATGGTCTATGGAAAAAACGATAATATAATATTATACAAAACCAAAGAAATCTATTTCCGAAGAAGTTATTTTTGACTTTGTAGTGCTTTTTTTGGAAGTCGGATATTTTCACCTAAAGCGAAGCACTTGGGCAGTGTCTTCCGTCTGTCCGGCAAAGTGAGATTTATGGTCTGAAAGGACCAGGGTCGCAAATTCGTACGAATGAGTTACCGTGGCCCTGGCATAGGCAACTGAAGGAACACGGGTGGGTTTTAGTCAGTAAAAGTCTGTTGATGATTTCCCACACACAAAAAAAAATGGTCCGAAAGAATGGTTGGTTTGCTACTCCCTTTAGGGAAATACAAAGCGTGATATTATGCGAAACGTGTGTTGACAATATTTCCTAAAAAGGAAATTATAACCTTTAAAATTTATCCTGTAGTTCCCATTAGTCATGGGAAGTCGGCCATTTTCCGCCTTTGTAGTCATCAGTTTAAATGAACACCTTTTTTCCATTGATCGTAGTAAATAAGCAAGTACATGGGCTTTTAATATTGAGTTAAAAGCGTAATACAATGAACAAAACTTTTTTTATTATAGCATTACAAAAAAGAAGCTCGTAGAAGCAGGAGTGCAATTTTTTTTTTTTTGAAAGTTAATTTGTAACTTTTTTACATAGATTTAAGACAGTACTAAATGTTAAACATTACATATTAAAAACGTCAATTTCACAGATGTCATAAACCGGCAAAATTAAATAAACCCGGCTGTCACAGTTTATGAAGGGGTTTGGTGACATTTTAGATTTGGTAGAATTATAGTGAAACGACGTGCCCATTCTCTAGTAAACCTCTTACGATATCCACAGAAAGAAATGGGAACCTATAACAAAACAGAATAAATAAATTAGATAGAGTGATGTCACCATATATATATATATCTTGTTTTGTGCAAAGTGGACTGATCTATAGTATATCTATGTATTTTTATTTATATTATCTATGTACCTATAGGTTTATTTGACGATATTTCCTCAATCAATCTAATAGTACCATATTATGTATATTATCTTTAATAGACACGTTACATAAGTAATAATGATTATGTTGGAAATAATAGCGTTATTTCCCCATTGAAGTGTAAAATACCACTTTTTGTTAAATGTGTCCGTCATTAAAAAACATTAATATTTTTTTACATAAATAATATTAAATAGACAAACGACAAACGCCTCCCCCAATTGGGTGTCATAATCGCCACGCTTGGCAGGCGGGTTGGCGATCGCAGTATGGTTGTAAAATGCATAGAGAACGTGCTGCTCCACAAGGAACGAATTAATAGCTAAACTTATTAACTGAAGTCACTAGATAACAATAAAAAAATGTGAGCGTAAGCTACACAAAAGTGAGAAAATTTTAATTTCGAGAGTGTTACCTGGAGTTTGCACCATAGGCTGGATTTAGATAGTAGATAGTTCTAAGCTACGTGTTCGTTTCAGACTCACATACATTTTAATTTGAATGATTTACGTCATAGCAAATACAGCTACATGATCTATCAATAATAATCAACAGAAAAGTTCCTCTCCTTTCGAAATTCTCAAACGACCTTCCCGAAGACAATGGCCCATATATATACCTAAGAAAACAACGCATCTCGCAACCCATAAAACATGTATACAGGACAGGAATCTGTACCAAGGACAAACAAGTTAACGAAATTTCGTGGAAGTTTGCGCAAGACATAGTATTATTATCATCTATATTTAAAGTTATAGCCTGCAAATGTAACTTGGGTGATAGCCAAAAAACAGGTCTAGGAACGACTCAAAGTATAAAGATTTTTGGGTCTAGGACATGTCGGTTTCCTCACGATGTTTTCCTTCACCGTTTGAAGGAATTTGTGTATAGTCTGTGATAAATAAATATACATGTGACATTTTAGTCGCCCCTCAATGTATCTGACATAATATACATCTAGGCGTGATTTAAAATTGTTATCATAGACAAAATATCAATTTAAAACAAGTCCTGCGTCATCAATATGAATAATATTTTTATTTTTTAGTTATTCAAATGTTATTTTTTTTCTTACGGATGTGTAGTAGTCATTGGTTACATGAAGTGGGCTGCCGTTGTAAGACTACTAAAATGTCACGGTTTATACATATTTTCTATATTTTTAACTTAGCGGTCCGGCTGTCCCAAGTCATGTCAAGACGTATGTAACATTCCTTGCTTGGATGATAGCCAGAAACGTAATTTGTTTAAGATAAACAAAGTGACGGCCATTTTGGCTGACCTAAGACAGGTTCAACAAATTGGATCAATTATTTAGCTGTCAGAGTGCACTGTTCGTTCGTTGAGAAATTGATTATATACTAACGATTTCTCTTGAAAAATAGCAGTGTATGCAATCTTTTCTTTTGAAAAGCTTTTTTTATAAATTCAAGTATAATTTAGAATTGTAACTACGGAGTTTTTTTTCCGTTTTTCTTTAGGAATCGGCCAAATAGATTTTTACATCAAGGCTTTTTGGCCCATGAAATATTTGTGTACTAGCTTTTGCCAGCGGCTTCGCCCGCGTGGAGGTCAGAAATTATCCCGCGGGAACATACTACCTGGATAAAAAGTAGCCTATGTCGTTTCTCAGGCTCTAAACTATCTGTGTACCAAATTTCATTTAAATCGGTTCAGTAGTTTTAGCAGGAAAGCGAGACAGACAGACAGACAGACAGACCGACAGACAGACATTGTTACTTTTGCATTTATAATATTAGTATGGAGTATGGATTATGAAAATAAATCTTTGAATTTCACAACTTGTAATTTTTTAAGATAATTTATAATAAGTAATTAATAATGTTTTTTTTTTATTGTTACAGATGTTAAACCGTGGATCATAATAAAACAAAAATAAACACTATGGGAAGTGCCAGAGTATCAAACGCAAAACCAATACCAATGGAGGCCACAGATAAAAAATCAATAAAAACCCTAATAAAATCACTCTTCGCCAAAAAGAAAGAAAAGCCAAAAATTGAGAAAAAAGAAACAACAGTTGAAGAAAAGCCAGAAGCGAAAAAAGAAGTGAAACCAATTCAAAATACGAACACGGTCGCCGCCGTCTTGGAGAATTTCAATAAATTAAATTTGGAAGAGACAAAACCTGTACAACAAGAAAAAACAGATGAAGTAGAAAACGAATTGGAAAATTTCACTTTCAAAGTCATTGAAGAATCAAGAAATGAAAGAATACACTCGCAGTCTTCCACCGCCTCGGGCGACAGTGGTTTCTCCGACAATAAAGACGTGGAGAACCCTGATAAAACGGAGAACGATGATAAAGTGGAGAATCATGAGGAAGACGAAGAAAAATCGAAAAATACTGAAGACACTGATGACTTAGTCGAGGATTTGGAGAAATTAGGTCTAGATGACGGTAAAAAGAAGAAAGAAAAGAAGATTGTCACAGTTCTGGTATCCAGGGCCCCTACGAGGAATAAACTTTGCTCCTATGCTTCATCAGTGTCACCATACCCCACGCCAGAACAAGATAGCTACAGCAAGGTAAGATTTCCTGATTTTTTTATTCAGTTTATATCAGCTCATTGACTGCCACGCAGAGGGACTTTTGGCTAAGTACTAACAACCTCGCGGAACAATCGATCAGGTAAAGCTACGCTTCATCATTATCACCCTATATTGTTGCCACTGCTGGGACACAGGCCTCCTCTCGGTGAGAGCGAGTGGGCCGTAACTTACCACGCAGCCCCAGTGCGGGTTGGTAGATGTCACATGTCTTCGAATTACTGGTTCTAGGACATGTCGGTTTCCTCACGATGTTTTCCTTCACCGTTTTGAGAGCAGTGGTGATGAAATTTTTTACACAAAGTAAAGCACCCGATCTTCAACGCACTGCCCCGAGAATTGAAAATCAACGTTTTCAACGTGCTGGGATGCACTCTGTTGGATTCTGAATGCTCGGCTCCACATTGAGAGTCGAAAATCCAGTGTATACAAATCCCGCCGATCGCTGATTGATTGTCACTTTGTGTAGGCTGTGAGATTCGTCATATTTTGTTTACTAACACCGATGACGTCACCGGTCCCAATGAGCTTGTTATAAACTCCAAGACGGAGAGACGATTCTGTCATTAAAGCGTAGTAGGTATTATAAGCGTGGTAGGCGTAAAACTAAATATTATTATGAATAGAGAACTGTCATTGAACTGACCCAATAAAATGCGTAGAAAACATTATTACGATTACCGCTTGACCATAAAACCGTCATTTAAAACTTGTATTTTTTATTTATGTTCAACTAGTGACGTAAATTCTTCTTAATTCCAAGAAAAGACTATCGCTTTTCGCGCGAAGTCGCAAAACAAAAGAAAATTTAAACATGGAACACGGGTAAGGCCGAAATCGATTCTCCAACTCTTTAATTCGTTTCAAAACGTTGTGTACGTTTAGAAAGAGAATCTATTCAACAATGCCTACGCTAAATTAATATTCATGCAGTGTAGCTGGATTTTTGCACAACACATTCTATGCGGAAAAACAAGTTCGCTTTACGGACTACATAGTATGTACTATAAATATACGACAGTCTACCTCCAATATCTTACAAGGCCTGTTAGTCAGTTCACTTAATTTGAAACTAGGTGGCGCTTATTTAAATTCTAAATTTGCGGCTGCAGTGCACTAGATGGCGTTGAATTCAATTATGCGTTTGTGCGTCATTGTTTCCCAAACATTATTGGTTTGCAAGTTCAAGGCAACAAAAATATAGAGTTGAACTTCTCCTAAAGCTTGTCGAAAATGATCGGTTATTGACTTTATGTCATTGAAATTAAGATTCATTTTAAAACGGATATTTTTTAGGGAAAATTCTTCTTTGCATGATTCGCTAAAATATAAGCAGAGTTTTCTTAGAAAAAGTGTTAGATACGATAACATGTTATGTAATGTAATATTCAAAACAAATCACATGATGCCCTTATCTGCAATAATATAAATAGGTCGGAAAACGCTTCTGTCGCTAAAGACGAATCTGATTATATCGAATCCCTTACTTTTCAAGACAAAATAATAATATCAGAAGACCGATTCTCGTCATTAAAAACGTTTAAAATCTAGAGAAAGAAAGAAAGAAAATACATTTATTTAGCACAGACTAAAAGGCACACAATATATAGGGCTAGAAAGAGTATTAAAAAAATAAACGTAAAAGTGTAAGGTGCGATGACAAACTAGTATTAGTGTCCCTCACGGGCGGCGGCGCCAAAAAGGCCCAGTTGAGCAAAAATGCTAGACAACTAGTGCCTGACGCTGGTTTTCTACTGGACCTGAAATGTGAAAGGCTAGATCTCAAGTCTAGAGTCTAAATTTAGTAGCTATCTCATCTCGCTGACAATCAAATGTCAAAAACTTGTGGAATCTAGACCAATTTTTGATGGATTCAGACTGATCTCAGTCTGAATCTGTCAAAAATACCTCGAGTTTCCACAAGTTTTTGACGGAAAAGTTTTTCCCGAAGTATGGAAGTTGGCGGTGTGATAACCCCATGCCTCGGAAAGCACTTTAATCCGTTGGTCTGTTGATCTCTCTCCGGTCGTGTCGGATTGCCGTCCCATCGGATTATGAAAGAGAGAGTGCCCCTGTGTCTGCACACCCTTCTGCACTACCTATAATATCGCCCGCGCCGATGGCTACTCTCCGTTGAGATTGGTAGTCATTCCCAAAATACGCTCTGGAGGACTTTAAATCATATATATTACGATTGGTAACCGTAGATGTGCTAAGTTACTTACCTGGCTACCTTTTTGGCGCGAACCCATAATAAATCAACAACGATGACGTAAATAGCTGGACGCCATATTGGAAATCGCGATATGTTGATATTAGCTGTCAGAAGGACGCTGGTCTCCTACCAAACCTCTTAAAGCTTTGACGTCATCCCTTACCAGTTAGAGACGTCATTACTTTTACCTTTCCATTAAATCTATACGTGGTTAAATATATAAAACAAGTCTTGAGGAAACTAAAGACACTTAACGGTTTATATTTGACGTAAGCGGCGAATGGGAAGTACTGAAGACAATTCCTAATACGCACGAAGATAATAATAATCATAATTTCAGCCGAAAGACGTCCACTGCTGGGCATATGTCTCGCCCAATTTGAGCGGGCTTACCATAATCGCTTGGCAGACGGGTTGGCGATCGCAGTATGGTGGTAAAATGCATAGAGAACGCTGCTGCCCATTCTCTAGTAAGTCCCTTAGTCGCCTTTTACGACAACCGCGGAAGAAATGGGATGGTGCTATTCTTTACGTCCAACACCAGACGGACACAAAGATATCTAATCATTCTTTGCTAAATTACGGCGCAGTAAGGAATATTTTGTGTAGGTAGGTACTAGCTACTAGCCTGGGAATTTGTTCGCGAGACAGTTTGGCCCTTCAGACTAAATAAAAACGGTAGACGGAGCGCCGCCCTCTCACATTGAAGCACGGTAAAGGAAGCCTTTGAAATAGGAAGCCAATTTGTGTTCCAGTGCGATGCGCGACACTGAATGTGCTAAACGTCATAACCCCTAAAATGGGTAATTGTTATTAAAATGCTTTCCAGCGACGCGAAAACTTCAAAATAGCGAGACGTTTGGTGTTAGTTGAATCCTGTTGAAAAGTTGTCTGCAAAAATCCTTGTATTCGTATACAAGGATTTTTGCAGACAACTTTTCAGTCACCAGTGTCAGTTGCAGTCTTCCTCTCATACACCACCCTACACATCTCTCTTAGCATTCTAAAAATTTCATTCGGCATTTTTTCGCGCACGATCTCAACTCACTGCTTAGCGCCAAAAATTTAAAATAGAACATTATCTTTTTTCGACTGGCTGGGATGCACTGTGTTGGATTCTCATCACTTCGTTCTACACCGAGAGTAGAAAATGCAGTGGACCATAAAATCCTGCCCTGAAATATTTACGTAAGTTTAACACAGCAGCACTTTGCGGTTGCTAACTGGACCAAATGAGGCGAAAACAAAAAAAAAACGTATTAAACACTCTTGCGTAAGTCCTAATAGAAATAGTGGTTTGTTAGTAACGCAACACTAAAAACCGGTTTGAAGTTAGTCTGCGGAGGTCAAATGGCGGTCGCTTGATGTAAAATACTGATAATTATGATGCAGAATATGAAATGTCTGCAGAATAATCTACGTTAGTCCACATACTTAGAGCAGTGCTGGCCGAGGGTCGGCCGCGACTTACGAGTAGTAAGTCATGAGTTCGAATCCAAGCAGGCGCTTTACTTTGTGTAAATTATTTCATCACCACTGCTCTCAAAACGGTGAAGGAACACATCGTGAGGAAACCGGCATGTCTTAGAACCAAAAATTCGAAGACATGTGACATCTACCAACCCGCACTGGGCCCGCGTGGTGGATAATGTCCCACTCCCTCTCACCGAGAGGAGGCCTGTGTCCCAGCAGTGGGAACAATATAGGGTGCTGATGATGCATCGACATACAGACGGACGTAATAAAAACTCGACGGGTTTGCTTTTCAGTTTTTTCGGCGGTTTATTTTTTTTTGTTAAAAAGCTTTTTATAAATTAAAAATCGAAATTCAAGTCGAGTTCACTTTCGTTGTGTTCAGTTTTTTCACTCGTCTAAAAAACACACTTCGATCTTTAACTCTCGGTGGTAAACATTGAGTTGCAGATCGAATGCACGAAAAAATCTAATAAGACTTTGTATGTAATAAGGAAATTCTCTTAAACCAATATTCTTTTGTTTTTCAGATAAGCTCAGTCAACAAACACACACTTTCTGGAGGGCAGGTGCTAGTCAACCAAGTTCAAACAACAGACAATTTCTCCGAAGTCAAACTAGCCCTCGAGAGCGTACAGAAAAACTCACAGTACCTACAAAATGACAGTGAAACCTATTTGGAAGACGTCATGGAGCTGATCAACGAAGACACCACGAAAACTATACCGAAACTCATTGTGACACCCGAGTATGAATATCAGGAACACAGCAACAACTTGTCACAGAAGAAATTGTTCTCTGATAACTCTTATCTCGGCAATTATGAAGAGAAAACCATTCAGCATAATGAATTGATGCAGTTACTCCAAGACAACTACCAGATGTCACCGGAGAGTCTGTCAAATCCCGTCGAACAATTCGGACAAGAAGAATTCACACAGATTTTCAACAATTACGTACAAAAGGAGTACAGTAATACGTCAAATGATGGGTACATCGGCGCGGAGTATACGTTCCCAACCCCTCCAAGGTCTGAAACTGTCCCATCTCCTATGTCAGCCTCCCCCGCTTCATTCTACCCCTCAAATTCGGAATACACTCTCTCCCCTGGTAGATCTCCGATTTATAACTCTGATTATGAAAAATACCAAGACATCCCCCATTTTGAAGAAGAGAAAGAAGCCACAGATAAAAAAGCGCGGGAACGGACCGCCTCTATATCGTCTATGACCATGAAACAGTTTAAGGATATGCAAAAGGAGATCGTATATAATTTCTCGAAGAGGGACTGTTGTCAGGTCACGAGGAAAACTTGCAAGGAATTATTTCAGGAGCATTTGCAGAAGGTCAAGATAGCTGTAAGGAAGAATATGTGCATGGAACTCTCTAAGATAGATCTGAAAGAGGCGTATGGGTGAGTTGCTTTTCTATCCCTTTCATTCTTATCTAAAAGTGTAAGAGATAGCGAACGTTTTAGTTGACTAATTCGACGTTCAAATGTAGTGATATCGTGGCGGGATCTCATTGTACGAAAAACGTATACAATGCGAGGTTAGCTAAAACTGGAAATGTATAGAAATAAATGTATACTGGCAATCGCAGTATGGTGATAAAATGTATAGAAAACGCTGCTGCCTATTCTTTAGTAAGTCCCTTAGTCGCCTCTTATGACACCCACGGGAAGAATTTTGATGGTGTTATTCTTTACGTCCGGCATCACAAAGAATGGATCTTTTTACTATCTGTCACTACTATTTGGATCATAAAGATATATAATACTGTTTTATACCGTAATACATGCAGTGGCGTGCCTAGGGTCTCAAAATAAGGCAAGCCCAAAAAATTTTAACCGATTTCAGAACAAGAAAGTTCAGTTTATGACTGAGTATGTAGGTACCTACGTATGTATCATCGCGAGTTTCTCATAAACTTGTTTGATATAGATAGTTATTTATCTATATCAAACAAGTTTATGAGAAAATCGCGATGATACATACGTAGGTACCGGTTTGTCACTTCCCTGATGCTGCATATGCTTTTCTAAAACGACATCGTATTTTGAAATTAACGAGACCAGTTCTAAAAAATTGCCTTTATTTAATGAAGTCTCGGACTCATCATGTCCTCTTAAAGGAAGTTCCTGTTGTGCTAAATGACAAACAATATCAACTTATCTTTGAAATACACTACGGTTGTTATCAATGCGCGGGTTATATTTTGAAATTTCCTCAGATAACTGGCGTGATATAGATGTCTCAATTCGTTGTTTACCAAAATTACTGAAAGAAACCATTGCACACAGGTGTTTATGGGAATTTGCGTGCCTTTTAATGGCGCCAGATATGTTATTTAAATCATTAAAACCAGATCTATTCCAAACGGAATCTGTATTCGAAAAAAATATGCAGCACAAGAAATACAACTTATTAGTGTGCGAACAGCCAACAATCCAACTAGTTTTATACACTGATCTATTAAATTTTCGTTTATGCGATTTACTAGTCTGAGAAATACACAGATTAGGCGTCGGTTTTAATAAAGAAATTAACTGTTTTTTCTGAGCAAAGTTTAAAGATTTTACCTTATCTTCGCCAATCAAAACTTGAATGCATTTTAAATCCTCACAAGGTACAATTAACTCCATTGTTGTAGGTAAGTCACCAAAACAATTGTATCACTGAGAAAATCTAAGAAAACACACAAAAAACTTTAATAACAACTTTTCTCACTCAAGCAAATCAAACTGAAGTGAGTTGCACTCGGGTGTCGGGAACTACGAGTTGCAGTGTTGTCATTTAGGCAAAAAAAAGTCGCCAGGTATATGAAAAATCTAGCTAGATGTCGCAATTTTTTTTATTTTTAAGATATTGCTTGAATATTTAATCTCGTTATTTTAAAAAGTCACTAGTTTTTATTGTTGCTAAATCTTAAAAAAAGTCTCCAAACTCGTTAACACTAGAAGTGCGGGCGTCCCAAATTAGACCCATTTCGATTTTCTTCCTGCTCTAATTAATATTTTATTATGCATATAATCGTAACTTTTTATGACTTTTCATGAAATATGATGATTATTATATTTATTATATAAACGAGACTTCAACCACGTAATTGCAATATACATTTTTGAAATCCAAATTTACCTCAGTCGGTATGTTCCGCGCTTCTAGTGTTAAAAATCTCCAAGATCTCACAACATCGCTAAAACGGCAACTCTGCAGAGTTGGCAAGATGACAAGGTCACGCATCATACGCGTGCAACTTCATACGCATGCACGGCTTAATTCTTCCATACTGATCCTTTTTTAGACGCACAAGGTTCTAACTCGTTATACGGCACATCGCTATAAGTGCGAAAGTGACAGAGATAGTATTTGAAAGCCAGGCAAAAGCCGGTACGTGTAAGCGAGATAGCTATATTTAGATGCTGCAAATGCGAAACTCTGCGCGCGAACAATCGCGATGTGTAGTAGTGTGGCATAGGTAGATACTTTGTGTTATTTTGATAAGAATTAAGCGCGCGAACTTTTAAATAGTTCGGTTTTGATATTGATTCTCTATCGAGCATTTTAGTAAGGCATGCCGGGCTTTTGGGCTTATATGAAGGTACCGCCACTGAATACATGTATGACATTTCGCACAATTTATCCTCTAAAGAATTTTACTATAACATAATGTGTTGATATAAATGAAATAATTTTAATAATATTTTCCTCCTAGCTTTAACAATTGCGTCAATCCTTTGGTGAACATGTAATTTAATATGATGGGAGGAAAATAAGAATGATTCACCAATAAGGTTGTTCTATAAAGAAAACAAAAAAAAAAAAAATGTTAAAGGACGAATAACGGTACGCCATTACGTCATTTTGATTCTTGATGCTAAAAAAAGATGAAAATGAAAGCAAAAAACTTTAATGGAGGGCTTCTGAACGCGTCATAGGATTTCTTAATATAAATATTATGCTTTACAAACTACGAGTGGCATTACACCTTTAAATCCACATCCAGTTTGTCCCAGCCACCTTCTTAAGGTCGTCGGTCCATCTAGATGGGGGGCGTCCCACACTACGCTTGCCGATACGCGGTCTCCACTCTAAGACCCGTCTGCTTCATCGGCCATCGGTCCTTCATCAAACATGGCCAGTCCACTGCCACTTCAACCTGCTTACTCTGCAAACCATATCGATAACTCCAGTTCTTTCCCGGATAACATCGTTTCTGATTTTCTCCTTCAAAGAAACTCCGAGCATAGCTCGCTCCATAGCGCGCTGAGTGGCTTTAAATTTGTGGACCAGCCCAACTGTCAGTGTCCACGTTTCGGCAAGCTTAACCAGTCTTTTCACTGCAGTCAGACCTGTAAAGAACTGTTCCTAGGAACCGTCTATTTCTAAATTCACTTTTTGACAAGGTAGGCGTGTTTTTTTTCACTTATAGAGGCTTTTCATTTCCCCAGTTTACCAAATAGGCAGCTTTGGGTATTTTTTTGGATGGGAAATCATCAAAAGACTTCTCCCGCTCTGAGCGGAGCGGAAGTGCGTGTCAAAACCCACCCGTGTTCCTTCCGTTACCCATATGCCAGGGCCACGATATCTCGTTTGAACAATCTCGCGACCCTGGTAGGCAGCTTTGGGTATTAAGCTTATTTTTAATTGTTTCAAAAACTTATTCGATTTTTTTTTATATGAACTACGGCTACCCCATTATATATTTAAAACTTTTGCTTCTAACGATACCACATACAATGATATTGGTTCTGCCGTTTAGAAGTTATGGAGGAATAAAGAAACTCACAAACATACGTGAATCCTGAAAACGTAACACAAGTGGCAGTCGTGTAAAAATACAATTCCCTTTAGATTCCACTTATCCCGGGTTTACTGTACCTTTCTTCTCTCTCATGTTAATTTGATTTCCATGTACCTTATGCAAATATTACAAATTAAAACATGATTTGTATTACTTATTAAATTATGGGTTGTACCTATTCGTGCAAGGAAAATGGTTTATATAGGTATGTAATGGCATACAATACATGATACAAGGCAGGTAGTCCTTTTCCCTCATACATTCTAATTAATAAAATATGACAATCGCTGCAATTTTAACTTTGAAATAAAACCCATTTACGTCATTTTTTGAGGAATTCGTCAGCTTGATAGCAAAATGACGCAGTGAAACAAACTCTAGCCTTTACTTTAGAACTCGCTGGCCTGTCAGTCTAGTGGTTAGTGACCCTGACTGCTAAGACTGAGGACGTGGGTTCGATTCCCACCCAGGACAAATCTTTGTGTGATGAGCACAATCATTTGTTCTGTGTCTGGGTGTAATTTATCTATAATATGTATGTATTTAGAAATATATAAGTTTATTTATCAGTTGTCTGGTTGCCATAGTACAGGCTCTGCCTAGTTTAGGATCAGATAACGTTGTGTTGGTTGTCCTAACATATTTATTTTATTTTTAGATATTTTTCACTAATACTTTAGAGTCTGGTTTCAGTCTAACAGCAACTGAATACCAGAATTTTACATGGAACCTATCTGAACTTCACTTTATTATTATTGTTGATTAATATTTAAACCACAATTACACCTACCTACCAGGGATGTTAGGGAGCTCCGTAACCGTAACCGAAACTATCGGATATCCGATATAAAAAAAAATATCCGTAACCGTAACCGAATCCGAAATAAAAGTTTCGGATAATATCGGATTTGTTATTACATTTTTATTTTAGGTAGATTAGATAACACTCAATATATATTTATAATCATTTTTATTTTAAATAGCTGTAATAATTACTCACAGACTGATTGTAATTCCTACCAACATGGTGACATATAAATAAAACCATTTTATTAGCTAGGTATTTGTATTTTACTTTTGAAATTCCTTAAAAGTTTAATACCCGTAACCGAAATTATCCGAAACTAACGGATAATCCGAAATAATTTCATATCCGTATCCGGTATAATAATCATTCCTACATCCGTAACCAATCCGTAACCAATCCGTATCCGAAATTTCATATCCATAACATCCCTACTACCTACCTACCATTGCTTCCCGTGCGTGTCGTAAGAGGCGACTAAGGGACTTACTAGAGAATGGGCAGCAGCGTTCTCTATGCATTTTACCACCATACTACGATCGCCAACCCGCCTGCCGAGCGTGGCGATTATGGTAAATCCACCCAAAATTGGGGGAGACTTGTGTCCAACAGTGGACGTCTTTTGATTGAATTGTGGTTAAATTTCGACCACCTAGTAAGTCCAGATATGACTGTACCTTGCATCAGAAAGCTAATTTAATCAACTAAAACCTCATTTTGTCTTCATTCCAGTGTCCTCCATCACATTCTGTTCAGTCTGTCGACTGGTTCTGAGAAGGAGGACGTGCAATACGGCCTGTTCGGACTCGTCTGCGAGAGGATGCTGGCTCAGGACCCTGCTCTGTTCGTCGGAGATGGTATGTTGATGTCTTTTTAACACCCTCTTATTTAGCTTCACCTGTATGTTTGTTTCCAACCGATTCCTTTGGACTCAATTTTGACTCACTTCAAACGGCAGATTTTATTTAAACTTTGTAGAGATATTGAGGACCGATGTCAATACAATAATTTCATGTGCCATTATCCTTGCCAGGGTTACCAGGATAGCAAAAAAATCTGTCTTCGAAAACTACGCTGACATACGTCACAAAATTCGAAACACACAATTTTTTTTTTTTTCAAAGTGTGGTGTGCTTAATATCTATTTAAAATACCTCAAAAAGCACCCCTCGCTTTTTTTTTCCATTATTTTCTACTTCAAGTTTGGTTTTTTATGAAAGCGTATTTTTTTTTTGACTATTTATTTTTGTCTTATTCAGGGATTCATTTATTCTGTAAATTTCGCTTCCTTTGCTTTTCATCATCAACAGCCTACAGCAAGCCTCTCCAATTGCACGCCATTCTGCTCAATCCTCGGCAACTCTCATCCAGCTGCTAGTGCTAGGGCTTTCAATACCGGTATTCCGGGATCCCGTAATACCGTGATCCTGGATTTTATTTTGGCTTTTTTAATACCGGTATTGACGCCTCAATACCGTGATTACGGTATTACAGACATAGTTTGTATGACCCTGAAACTATCTTCACTAACGATGACAATACCTTCACAAAACCTCATCTTCATCATCATTTCAGCCGAAACACGTCTACTGCTGGACATAGGTCTCCACCAATTTGAGGCGGGTTGGTGATCGCTGTATGGTGATAAAATGCTAAGAGAACGCGGCTGCCCATTCTCTAGATAAAAAACCCACATAAGCATTGTTACGAACTGGGGTTCAGGATAAATTAATGAAAACCGGTGACACCCGTTTGGTCGGATGATACTCCCTACACCACGGAGGTTGAGTGAACTTTCCACACTCTTACCTTCTAAACTGGTAACCCCCATCTCACCAGCGTGACGTCATCACCATCATGTAACAGATACCTCTACACTGCAGAAAAAAACGTAAACAATCCACACTAATATTATAAATGCAAAAGTAACTCCGTCTGTCTCGCTTTCCTGCTATAACTACTGAACCGATTTAAATGAAATTTGGTACACAGATAGTTTAGAGCCTGAGAAAGGACATAGGTGCCGATTCCCTTATTCACAAACTAAACTAAATTTAAGTTCAGTGCATCTTTTTCTTTCTATTTCATTAAGGAAAGGACAGAAGATAAATTTTAGTTTAGTCCTGTCAAATTAATCAGCGCCTGTCACTACTCCATACAAGTTTAGACGTGATTAAAAACTTGCCTACTAAAATTACGTCAATTTACGTCAAGCGCTGATTAATTTGACAGGACTAAACTAAAATTTTTCTTTTGTCCTCTTCTTAATGAAATACAAAGAAAAAGATGCAATGAATTTAAATTTAGTTTAGTTTGTGAACAAGGGAATCGGTACCATAAGCTACTTTTTATCCCAGTAGTATGTTCCCGCGGGATAATTTCCGACCTACACGCGGGCGAAGCCGCTGGCAAAAGCTAGTTATTCATATCTTTGTTTTGTCTCGTCCACAGCAGGTCTAAGCCTCCTGAAGGTGGCGGCCCTGCGCTGCCCTCACCGGCCGCTGCTCACTCGCTACCTGGTGCAGTGTGTCCGCGCGGCCATCAAGGCGGACGCCTCCCTCCTCACCAGCAAGGAGCAAGTTTTTCATGAGGTAAGTACTCCTAAATAGAGGAGGTTCAGATAACGTAGTCCGCAAAATTCATTTTTTGTTTAGTTTTTTTTTTTTTCAATTTGTGGTGTGAGATTTTGGTTCAAACTAGTGTTGCTTGTGCCGGATATCCGTATCCGCGGATATCCGAGGGCTAAATAAGATCCTTATCCGTTACTTTTTAGGCGGATCTTTTATAAATTTTCAATACATATGTGAAAGAAGAAGAAAGAAAGAAAATACATTTATTTAGCACAGCTTAAAAGGCACACAATCGGTATACAGCAGGAGAGAGTAAAATAAAAATAAATTTAAAAAATGTAAGGTGTAAAGTCAGAAACTAGCATTATAGTGTGACTCGCGGCTGCGCCAAAAAATGTGAAATTCCTATACTTTCCGATTTACCTTACTTCCCCAATTTGGGGGCGGGGGGTAACTATACACCGTGACTTTTTGGTCGTCTTACAAAAGTTGTCCACTCAATGTATCCGACATAATATACCTCTAGACGTGATCAAAAATATTTTACCATTAATTAAGAAAATAGGTACTAAGAATAGGTAGGTAGAAGAGGTATAACTATTTAACTCCGACTGAAAAAATATACAAAGAAACACAGCTTATGAATCTCCGTCAAATATATAAATACAACACATGCTTACTTGTAAGAAAAATTCTAAATAAAGATATACATTCACATATAATATTTACAAAAAGGGCACAAACTTATAAAATATTAACAAGACAAGCTAATGACATCTGCTTAACCCAGCCTAGGACGAAATATGGAAAGAGGAATATTATGTATGAAGGGGCCAACTTTTATAACAAACTACCAAAAGACATAAAAGAAATCAAATCGTCATATATTTACAAGAAAGCTCTAAAAACATATATATTACGAGATGTCAACCTGCTTTTAGATTAATTAAAAAAAAATGTGATAGTTTGTGACAAACTAACAAAGTTACATATATATACATATATAATTCATACATATATATGTATATTTGTAAATTTATAATAATCATTTATAAATACTTATCCTAAACTTATGTACAAATATAAAATGAAACATTAAAGGGAAACAACCTACAAACAAATACAATCAAAAAATCAATCATGATAGTCTACATAAACAAAATAAATAAAAATAGGCATATAAATATCCTACAAACAAAAAAAAAAACCTACAAACAAATACAATCAAAAAATCAATCATGATAGTCTACATAAACAAAATAAATAAAAATAGGCATATAAATATCCTTACAAAAACCGGAATAATAACTCGCTTAAGTTCTACACTGTGGTGTAGGCCTTAGTAAACACGCCACAGCTATTATATTGCACCCTACCCTCATCGTTCAAGTATTGTGCCGTTTCTTGTGTGTAGTCCTACCTTGTTTTGATTTGTTTATTTTGTATTAGTGTTATGATAGTTTTTAAGTTTCCTAGACGAAGTATTCGTATAATGTTGGTTGCTTTTTTTTTAAGTTCTCGTGTTTGTGTTTATTTATTATCTACGCTCACTGGCGGATAACATTATTTTAAACTTATATTTACGTTTTCTCTATAAGTGAATGTATGTATATTCTTTTGAGAAAATAAATATCTTTAACCGTAAGAAAAATAAATAATGCATTAGAACTATGAAACATCCTGTTAATAATGTTTACGTATCAGGCGGTACAGAACGTACCCAGCGCATGAGTCGACTAGATCATTCCATCTCCATTTTCCATGAGACAAAATATCAATTTCAAACTACGTCATGCGTCATAATGAATAATAATTTTATTTTTTAGTTATTCAAATGTTAATTTTTTTTTCTTATGGATGTGTAGTGGTCATTGGATACATGAAGTGGGCTGCCGTTGTAAGACAATTGTATACAGGGTTATTTGTAAAACACCGGCAACCTCTCAGGACTATGTTACTAACATCATAATCAACAACTTTTGTTCTATGACTTTTAAAAACTCATCATATTTTAGTTCATCAGATTTTAAAACAAAAATCGGCCGCCCGTAAATAGGTCTAGTTCAAGTGCACCCGCCACCCTAAACCCGCTCCCCTCGCTTATGTACTATCGCTTTCTTTTGCTTCGCATAGACTTCGTAACATTTAGAGCGTTCAATTTAAATATTTTTATTTTTGTATGAATATTTGATGAACTAAAATATATTGAATTTTTAAAAGTCATAGAACAAAAGTTGTTGATTATGATGTTAGTAACATAGTCCTGAGAGGTTGCCGGCGTTTTACAAATAACCCTGTATATACAAGGTGTATCTATTCATACACGAAATATTTTAAGAGGTACACCTGTAGGTGGTAAAGAAGCTATAGAAGCAAAAAGAAAATTTTTATCTAAGCGTTTTTGAATTTTCGTAATTATTATAATTTTAAAACTGCTTGAGACGTTTTGCATAAATCTTTACTCCAAATTCTATGAATGGCCCGACTGACGCTGTGAGGGCGGCGACCGGACGTCACGAGCATGGCCGCGGTGTCTCGGGCCGTAAAAAAAAAAAGAAGGAGCCAGTATTTCTTATGTGCGTCAAATAATTTATAAATATTAAATTTTGAAAACAATACATTATGAAAAAAACATTTTTCCTTGCTGTAGCTTCTTTACCTCCTACAGGTGTACCTCTTAAAATACTCGTATTTCGTGTATGAATAGATACACCTTATATAAATGGTATATGTTCGTCTACAGGTAGACGCGCTGGGCGACGACCTAGTGATCGCATGCGCTCGTGCCGGAGACCGTTGCTCCGACGTTCTGAGCGAGCTGGTGAGAGTACACGAGGGGCAGCCGCCTCTGTTCCGTCTGCACCACACCAACGCTGATGGTGAGAACTGAGTTCTGATTTATTTTTTTACTAGCTTATGCCACCGGCTTCATCTGCGTAACATCATCAGCAGCCTATATTATTCCCACTGCTGGGACTCAGGTCCTCTCGGTGAGAGGGAGAGGGTCATAATCCACCACGAAGGCCCCGTACGTGTTGGTAGATGATACATGTCTTCGAATTATTGGTTCTAGGACATGCCGGTTTCCTCCCGATGTTTTCCTTCACGGTTTTGAGAGCAGTGGTGGTGAAATAATTTATACAGAGTAAAACGCCTGCTTGGCTTCGAACCCACGGACTACAACTCGTAAGTCGAGACCGATAATACTGGGCCACCATTGCTCCCTACACACATTTATACTAAGCTAATAAAAGCATGTAAAAATATTGCAATTTATTTCTTGACTCTTATACACTGTATTTTAAAATAATTAAAGAGTTTTGAATTACATACATATTCCCTATAGATGCAGTTTTTTTTTTGTATGGGAAATCTTCAAATGACATCTTCCACTCTGGGTGGAGCGGACGGGCGTGTCAGACTTTTACTGACTAAAACCCACCCGTGTTCCTTCAATTGCCTGTGCCAGGGCCACGGTGACTCTTACGAATAAATCCGCGACCCTGCCAGATAGATGCAGTGCAGGCGTTCCATTGATTCGCCTTCCCTATTCTATACGTTTCTCGTCGTCCTTTCGGGAATTATACGCGTAATGTTATGATATGTGTTAATATAAATGTTCTATTTGCAGGATATACAGCATTGCATGTGGCTTGCAGTCAACACAGCGCGTCCAGCCCTCGACTTCACACCGTACACGTGTTGTTAGCACACGCAGGCTTTCACATCACTGATGGGGTGAGTCACATTTATACTTACTATAAAGAATAATAATAATAAAAATGTTTATTTTCTTCCACAAATGGACCGATTTAAGCAAAATTGTTCCGACAATTCGTTCGACAATTTCTAGTTTTTGTGACCTATGTACTCTAAATAAGGTATATTTTAACAAATCAGACTCAAAAAAAAAAATTCAACTTTAAAATCTTCCTCTAATAATTCTTATAAATTACTAGCTTTTGCCAGCGGCTTCGCCCGCCTATTATACGTATAAAACTTCCTCTTGAATCACAGAACTTTCGCGAACATTCGACACTTTGCCACAGTTCACAAGTAGCGTAGAAGCTTCCAGGTATTACGAGAGCCAACTGTTTACTATTTAATCCCACTATTCGATAATAGATGGCGGTGTCTTCTACGTACAATTGTTCGTGTAGTACTTGCTACTTGATAACAGATGGCGTTAGCGTGTCGTTTCTAGTCTTTACGAAATTGGCAACAATATTATAAAAATAATAGCTTTCAGCAAATACACGTGTATAATTTTTTGTTGGATATGAAATGAAGTCTCCCGCTCTGGGTGGAGTGGAAGGGCGTGTCAGACTTTTACTGACTAAAACCCACCCGTGTTCCTTCAGTTGCCTGTGCAGGGCCACAGTAACTCTGAACAAATCTCACGACTCTGGCAAGACGTGTATAATTTGCTGTTAGATTTTTTCAATAACAAAACATGCCCTCCTCAGGATCTAAAAGGCGGCGACACGGCCCTGCACCTGGCCGTGAACTCGGCACACTGCGACCTGCAGCTGGTACTGATGATGTTCAACCAGCTGCCTCGCAAGGACTGGAAGAGTCTGGCGCACCATCCCAACTTGAGGTAACAAATTATTTTGTTAATGTGGATATTCTTATCCGCAGATATTCGTATCCGCATATTCGTGCTGGATATTCGTATCCGCAGATATCCGAAGGAGAAAAATGATCCGTATCCATCACTTTTTGGCGGATCTTTTACCTTATTAATTTTCAATACATAGATGTTGATGATGTAAGTAGGTTAGTACAAACACTTTTACACGTCAATCATACTTTTAAAACTAGATGAGGTCGACGTTTCCATCTGACTACTCTGAGAAGAAAGGCCGAAACAAACTAAGAGGTCACAGTCTCTTTTAAAGTCCAGACACAATCTTGGTCATATCATGTAAAGCTATATTCCGCAATTAAAACAATTTCCTTTTTTCTTCCACAGCACGAAGACCCCATTGGACCTGGCCCGCCTGGCTGCGAAGACAACCACCAGACAGAACTACCCACAAGAAGTATTGGACTTCCTCAAAAAATGCCGTTAAACACACACAGCGCCACTTACCTGGCCGGTGGCTGAAAATGGAACTAACGAAATCAGTTTGTAAAAAGAAAAGTTACGGTATATTTTGTAAAATTTTGACCGTGAAAATTCGATGACTTGAGCTGTCATTAGTGTCAATTCTTAAAGCGGAATGACAGCTAACGTCAGACTAGAGTCATCTGAGTTTTCACGGTGATATACAACGTGTAACATAATTAACGCAATACCTCATACACCCCAATTACAGTAATAAGATAAAATCATAATACAATGACCAAAACTTATTTTTTGAAAGGTAACTGTTATTATTTGGAAAATCATGCTGACCCTAACATTACTTTGCGCAATTAAAATTTATTCTTATTACCTTGATATAAGATTGAATTTTCTTTGGCTCAGACGACGGTTGGGAAAGCAAAAAACATAAAAAGTTACTGAAATAGATTCAGTAGTCTATTACGAACAAACTACTTTTCAAAACTTGTGTTTATTCTGTTACACTTTGTATATACGGCACTTAGCAGCGATAGGTCTGTAATTTTTTTGTTTACTGCATTCACCCGGCCAGATGCGATTGATATAAAAATCAAAACAATATTCGAAAATAAGACAGAATTATCAAATAAAATGAACTAAAGAAGCTATTCAGATGTCACGGGGATACCCCAAAACGCCCCCCCCCCCCCACTTCCACCACTTCCTAGTACCTTAGTTGGGAAGAACCGTAAAACATATACTTACAACAAACATACTTTGTATCTTTGTCTATACAAGATTATTTTTAGTATATGCGAAACCTGAATATAGTTTGTTCAGAATCAGTAACTGAATCGATTCCAATAATTTTTACACCATGTTATATTTTGTACCAAAAATATTTAATTACGCTTCCAAGTCGCGGGCCTTAGTGTTTTGTTTCGATTTTAAAATTATCATGTCTTTGTCGTACTCAAACGTCCATTACACGGAGATGGTACGTACACTAGCTGTCTGTGGTGATCTGCATATGTTTTTGCGTGGACAACCAGGTAACTTATCAAGCTTATAACTTTGTGATTATTAATGATACAGTTTTGAAATTTTTTTCATAGATTCTTTACATAAAAATACTAGACCCGTGTTTCGGGTTTCGCATAAACAAAAATTAATGTTGTATAAGGTGTATCTATTCATACACGAAATATTCAAACGCTTCTGCTGAATTATATTTTACTTTCTATGTAAATGTCCCCTAAAAACAAAAACCATATTTAATTGCACTCAAAATTATTTTTGGTTGCACTGACAGTTACTGATACCTATGGACAACGGTTCTTTTTTTAATTCGGTCTAATTAGTATTAAAAAACTATGCATTTCAATAGGTTTTCGATGAGAAAACCCGGCAATTTCGAAAGCAAGTTTTATACTAAAAACATTATATTGTATTTTAAGAATACTCTAAATAGAATTCTTATTTATGTTGAGACCGAATATTTTTGTCTCTATGGCATGAAAAAAATCATCGTCTCATTGGTTACCGATTTTTTAATCTGTGCTGCTGTCAACGTCAAAATATTGACAATATATCTGCATGGGTAGCATCAGCAACAGCATTTTAAACGAGAATAGCAGTGCAGACCGTACCGGTAAGCGTCAGTGGTGAGGTATGCAGGTATGTTATGGCTTTGTTAAGCAGTCGACAACCACATAGGTTGACGTGCGAATGTCATTTCAAGAAAAATTTTGACCCCTTACGAAGTCGTGTTAGCAATAGCACATAATGCCCCCTATTACATTATCACTTAAATGGTGAAATGTGTGTACTAAACTCATCATCATCATCATCATCATCATCATCATCATCATCATCATCATATCAGCCGAAAGACGTCCACTGCTGGACATAGGCCTCTCTAAATTTGGGGGGGTTTATCATAATCACCACGCTTAGGCGCAGTGGCGATAGCAGTATATTGGTAAAATGCATAGAGAACGCTGCTGCCCATTCTCTAGTAAGTCCCTTAGTCGCCTTTTACGACACTCACGGGAAGAAATGGGGTGGTGCTTTTCTTTACGTCCAACACCACACGGAACTTTCCTCTGCCTTCACGGAATAAAGACGTAATGGTTTATTTTCTGTACAAACTAAAATAAAATCAGCATATGACTATCCTTTTCTAACAAGTAGAAAGCAACAGAGACAGATGAAGTTCAGAAATGTCAAACTACTGAAATAAAATAGGTTTTTAGGCGAAATTTTCCAAAATTTCGTCTCAAATTCTATGAAAGTTTTTGTCGAATTTGACCGTTTTTGTATCATTCCGTCTCTTTATTGTTTTATCTGGAAAAAAAAGATAGCAATAGTTGAGTTTTGTTTTGTTCGTTTGTATTTTTTTTTTTCGTAAAAGGCAAAGAGAAAAAATATGTTTTATTTTAATGATTCTCTGTCGTTTTGCGTACGCAGATAAAAATCAACTGCAATAATTTTTGACAATGAAATAAATACTTTATGTCTATTACAATAAATGTCTTATTTTTGTATGACTTTATTAGTCTATAGCCCTCTGAATTCGTTCGATACAAAATGACAAGAATTGATAGTATTTAAATGTGTAGTTTTATACATAATTTAATTTTTAATGTTTACATAGAATGATATGACAAATTCGCTCCCAAAAAGTAGAAAACGATATGAAATAAATACTTTATCACCGAAAAACAAGTTGTATATATTAAAATTAATTGATAAAAGAATATTTTTGATAAAAAATAAATATAATATTGTTCGACATGGTTGTGCGTTAAACACGTTATTTTTAAATATTCGTAGGTTTATGTTATCGATATTATTTCGCGTCCTTCGGCACCAATTTGAACATGAATGGGTATTAAATACAACGGTAAAATTTAAAAGTTTTTAAGTGCCTTTGTGGTAATTAAAACATCACTGTTAGTAATGAGAATTTTAAACTGAAAAAATATAATTTTACATGTCTATGGAATCCTTATGGCGCGAAAATACACAATAATGTTAGTAGATGTAAGGTTTAGAAATTAGTGAGTTTTAAACGTTAAGAATGTATTAAGTATGTTGTTTAATAGTCATTCTTAAGATATTTTAAAGAATGTTTGCCGTCAAGTTTTATCTTTTGGGATAAGTTACCGAACAAGAGGCCCACTAAAGGGTCTAGAAAAAAAAAACCATAGAATTTATGAAATACCTTGACAATGGCTTATTTTTCGATCATATGTATACATTTTGGTACCAATATACTTTTAATGTTGTTATAGATTTATGTCGATAATGTTAAAACTTATAAATACCTGAACTGACACTTTGATTATCCTTTCTAAAGTTAAAAAAAAATGATAGAATTTTCATTTGATTAAATACAAGAATTTATCAAAGAGTCAGTTTTTCGGTACTTTTAGAATTTAAGTCTTATTTTAAGAGGCATTGTAGCAGGCTATATCAACAATACAGTGTGCCTAAGGTTGAACTTTTGATCCTATTCACTAACTTGACAGTTCAATGCAAAATAATGATACCATTCTAAAACTGATAGTGTCGAGGTAGTGAACGATTTCGCAGAAAGAATGAATGATAAAAATGTTTTAAATTAAATAAAACTTTAATTTTGCTTATTTTTTACTATAGTCATTTTATTTCCTCTGACAGCCATAGACTACGTATATATCGATATAGTACACATGTTGTTTTAAAACAAGTTATTAAATTTAAATTACAAAGTTTGCATGTAAGTACATTATTTCAAGTTCATTCAATTTCATTCATTCTTGCACCACCTCACTATCTTTTTTTTGTCAAAACCTGGTATCCCTCCAATTGTCAAGTTAGTGAATAGGATTAAAAGTCGAACCTTAGTATCTTTTGGCAGGTCGCAAAAATGTAGCTATAAATGTATGGAATTTTTCCATACATTTATATTACCTATTAACTGTGTGCCAAGATAGACTAGGCGCTCTGTAGATGCTATATTGTACTCTGTCATAGACAAATAAATAATTCTTCGTATTAAAGTGAAACTTCTGCTTTGCTTATGGAAAATTCAGTGAAATTGTTCTGTAAATAGGAAAACGCAATTACCTTTACACGTTATATTAAGAATAAAGCAAAGTGGAATCGACACTTCCTATCTGACTACGCCTGAAAAGAAATGGCGAAAGAAACATAGGGGTCAAAGTCTTTTAAACTCCAGACATAATGTTGGTCAGATCTGGTCAGACGTTATGTATGCTTGTGGGGGGCGAAAAATACGCCTATTTTCACTTTCATACGAAGTTTTTTATTTTTACTGTGACGGCCCATCTAGAAAGGAGCATAAAGTTTGACATAGACAACTGTTTTAGTGTTTTAAACTGAAACAAAAAATAAAGTAACGAATAACATAGGTTTTAAAGATATATTTTTATTTGATATAAAATAACATTGATTTTTAAGAGTATATAGTTATAAGTCTTGAATTCGTTCTGTTTACAAAAGTTATTATTTTAAGACAATGTTTTTGCATTCTTGTCGTCAATTTAGCGAAGGTGCTCCAATATATATTTGGGAATGTTTGAAAGAGACAGCACTACGAAATCGAAGCGCTGAAAAGAGATAAACTATCAATTGTCAAGACCGCCTGTCATGAGTGCAATCGCTAAATTTTTTAATAATTGTATATATATACCTATTGTAAAATGTGATGAATTAGGCTGTTTTCTGAAAAAACGCTGTTATTTTTTATGAATTATGCTCTGATTACAATCTTGAAAAAATCTACAAATTATTCATGTTTGATCTCCTTTTGACAAGATAAAATACATACATACGGAATATTATTCTGAGTTTTATTGTAAATTAGCTACCAATCCCTGTTTTGCATGTCCATTTAAACCGCGCGGCCAACTCATCTGAAGAAACTTTGCCAGGAATTAGGGGTAATTTGTTACTATACACACAAGAGGTGTGTATAGTAACAAATTCCTGAATTTGTTGCAATAAAAAAAAACTAAGAATAGAAAAAGAAATAAAATAAAAAGTAATAAGTAATATTTAATAGTAAGTAATGGTTGGTCGCTAGAACCGCCACTTGCCGTAGTCATCGCCCTTAATTACATCGAAACTAACGAATATTCCCAGTCGCCCCCGCGGGGATTGCCACCGGAGGCAAATGGGAATAAAAATTCCCAGTCGCCACCGGTGGTGACTGGGAACTCATTGCCCCCACTTCAGTTTCGCTGTACATTGCTTACTCCATCGTAGAGAATAAAAGGATGAGGCAACTTATCCTAAACCTGCCTCTTATCTACACTAATCTATACTAATATTATAAAGAGGAAAAGTTTGTATTTTTGTTTGTTTATTTGTAATGGATAAACTCAATAAAAAAAAAAAATAGGGGTCTGTAAGATATTTGGGATTTTCGGACCCAAGGTGTAAAAAATCATCCAAAAAAGTTCCTTATTAATATGTCTTCGAAGTACCAGGTTGTCATAACTTGGTAGGAGCTCACCTAACATGGGTGTGTGATAGCTAGAAAACGCTTTATGTCTTCGAAGTACCAGGTTGGCATAACTTGGTAGGAGCTCACCTAACATGGGTCTTATTGATTCTGAAGCGGTACGAAGTTCGCTAGGTCAGCTAGTAATAATATAAAGAGGAAAAATTTGTATTTTTGTTTGTTTGTTTGTAATATATTTGGGTTTTTCGGACCCAAGGTGTAAAAAATCATCCAAAATGTTCCTTATTAATGTCTTCGAAGTACTAGGTTGTCATAACTTGGTAGGAGCTCACCTAACATGGGTGTGTGGTAGCTAGAAAACACTTTATGTCTTCGAAGTACCAGGTTGTCATAACTTGGTAAGAGCTCACCTAACATGGGTGTGTGGTAGCTAGAAAACGCTTTATGTCTTGGAAGTACCAGGCTGGCATAACTTGGTAGGAGCTCACCTAACATGGGTGTGTGGTAGCTAGGAAGCGCTTTATGTCTTGGAAGTACTGGTTGGCATAATTTGCAGCCTTGTTTATAAGTGTGCGGAAAAGTGTCGAATTTCTTTCGTGTTTAGCAGATACTTAGTGTATGACGTCGTGTAATTGTGTATGGTAAATAAAAATTTGTGCATCCAACCATTGCGGAGATATTCAACAAAAACTGTTTCCGCTGGGACTACGTATTTCTAGCGGCACTTTTTTTTCCTATGGACGTACAAGACTGGACATTTTAGAACGTTAGCTCTTTATACTGCACGGCCGCTTTTATGTAGCCATTCAAACTTGGTCGGTTTATCGATGTTTTGCTCTTGTTCTGTTATTTTTATTATATCTCTTTATTCATTCAGTGTAATGAGCTGAAATTTTACATGTGAATAGTTGCATTAATACACTAAATATTGGAAAAGTTTCATTTTGCTTTTCCTTTAAAAAGTCCTACAATCGGATGTCATAAAATATAGTGTTCCAGTCGTAGTGAATTATGCCACTGCTCATTAATTACTAAGAGCACATGAATGAAACTTGGCAGGACATTGTAGACTCTTACAAGATATAAATAAACGAGATTAGTAAGGCTCTAGAGTTCCTATTTTAAGAACGCGGCGCCTAAACTCGCTAACCACGAGCCGACGCTAAGGCAAAATTCGGTCGGAATATTGCTATCTCTGTTTGACAATAGAAGGCCAACGATGACGCGGTATGCAGCCGTGTGTGAGTGAGTAGTTGTACCTATCCTTTATTCATAACGACTCGACGCATTTTTATTTACTAGTAATTAGGTATGTTCGTTATTTGCTTTATTTTTGTTGACTACTCTGGGGAATCGTTAGTAAATGTACAGACTAGTAATGCGTTTTGTGGAAATTTCTTTAAAATGTCGGCATCTCAAATTATTACAATATTTCGAGATCTAGGTCTTTTGTACCTACAGTCTTACATACCTTTCCTAACTTGGTACTTGTAAACCAATGTATAATTATGTTGTTTGTGTTCTTCTATAAATTGATACATGAACGTTGTGAGTCCAACTCATATTTATGTAAGTAAGTATTCTTTTTACTAATTTTAAAAATTGTTATCACTACATATTATAAAACAAAGTCCCCGCCGCGTCTGCCTACTTCCGAAGAACTCAAAAAATGTTCAACGGATTTTCATGCGGTTTTCACCAATAGATAGAGTGATTTATGAGGAAGGTTTATGATGCATTTTCTAACCTCCATGCGGGCGAAGTCGCCGGCAAAAGCTACCTACTTACAAATAATGAATACAAGTCACTAAAAGTGTTACGCAAAATATTAGTAACAGACAAATATTCCAATAATTTATACATATTTACGTGATGTGCAGATATAAAAGAGGATAAATAAAAAAACAAAGACTCTTAATTAACATTTATTGTATTTTTAATGTACACGTCACTCTCCTAAGCTAAGCTAGGTTTAGAATCAGCACTTTTCGAACGTGAAAATTACATAAAATAGTCCTACAAACTGCCCGCCCGTCACCAATTTCTAGTGCTTTATCTGAGAAGAAGCGGCGCAACAAACTCCCCAGCAGCACCTGCTTTCTGTTTAGTAACATAAACTTGATTCTATACAATAGTAGGTAGGCAAAGTAATTACGAGGCACAGAATATTACAATACATTATTTACCATATCTGCATAAGCAGTGGTGGCCCAGTGGTAATGGCCCCGACTTACGAGTTATAGGTAGCGGGTTCGAACCCAGGGACGCGCTTTATTTTGTATAAATAATTTCATCAACATTGCTCTCGCACCGGTACAGAAAAACATCGTGAGGAAACCGGCATGTCTTAGAATTAAAAAATCGAAAACATCAGACATCTAAACCAATCCGCACTGGGCCCGCGTGGTAGATTACGGCCCATTCCCTCTCAGAAAGGAGGCTTGGATCCCAGCAGTGGGAACTTTATAGACTGATTATGTATTTGCCATATGTCAGCTAGCTATGCCATATACCAACAAATAAATAAAAACTGGTGAAGGATAGTAGAAGTACCTAGGTTTAAATAGTGTGTGTAACACAATAAATGAACATTACCATAATAAATTGTTCAGAATCGTTTACAGAATCGATTTCTGTTATTTTCTATACTGGCAATTATTTATCCCAGAAATTAAAACTACGTTAATTATGGTGAAACTTACGTTCCCATGGACGTAATAAGATCGCATTTTCAACTGTCGGTGTTGAACCGAGCATTGAGAATACAACACAGTGCAGCGCGGGTGAGTCTCAGCACGTCGAAGCACAGTTGGATTTTCAGCTCTTGGCGCTGAGCAGTATCTTGAAGACCCAGTGCACGAAAATAACCAACCGCGATTTTATTACGTCCATGGGGACGTGTGTTAAGTCATAACATATAATAATAATATAATATAATATAATAATATTCCACAACTATCACACAACGCCATCTAGTCCCAAGCTAAGCAGAGCTTGTGTTATGGGTACTAGACAACTGATAAACATACTTATATATTTCTAAATACATACATATTATAGATAAATTACACCCAGACACAGAACAAATGATCGTGCTCATCACACAAACATTTGTCCTGGGTGGGAATCGAACCTACGACCTCCGGCATAGCAGTCAGGGTCACTAACCACTAGACCAACAGGCGGCAATTACAGTTTTACATTAACGTAGTCATAACATAATTAACCTATACCTAGATAGGTAGGTTAATACTAACTTATACAAAATATACTTAGTTAGGTACTTACTACTATTAAACTCGAACCACGAAAAAAAATTATCTTTATTTCATTGGGCTGAGTTTAAAAATATGTAAGTAAACAATTAGTAGCCAAGAAAATATTAGACAGGTAACTTATTATAATATATCATTGGCTAATAGGTACTTACTGTGAGACACATCCCAACGTTCGGAGCAAACCGAATCGTAAATAATAAATCCAGGTCCGTATACAAAGCAAAGTTCCTGCCAGGGTCGCGAGATTCGTTCGAAAGAGTTACCGTGGCCCTGGCATATGGGCAACTGATGGAATATGGGTGGGTTTTAGTCAGTAAAAGTCTGACACGCCCTCCCGCTCCGCCCAGAACGGGAGAAGTCATTTGATGATTTCCCATCCAACAAAAAAAAAGAATCGTCAGAATGCTCTACATTCTGATCAGTCATTTAGTCTCTGTACTCGATACCAAATCAGAAGAAAAATCAAAATCCAAGTTCCATAGCATAGGTCAATAATAATGTCAGAAATATCACAATACAATTGAATAAACAAATTAAAGTACGGCCAAAATGCATGTTGCGCTAGTGTGAATGCATGTCCGAGCGGTACCTACACAACACACTACTGCCAGCCGTACGACCGTGCACACATTGATATTTTTGTGAGACGCGATAGTACTACTCGCTAGTGAAAATTTATGATAATTTGGCTGTGTTCCGTAATACCAAAAATGATGAATGAAAACTTAATGATTTTTAAATTGGTTTTCATTATTTTGTATCTTGATAATATAAGCTGTGTTATGGATAAAACATTATTACAGGTATTGTTGTTTTTAATGGAGAAAAAACAAAAAGAAAACATGTCATTCACGTTGTAAAAATGTGCGAAATGCAATTCGCTCAAACTTCATTTTAGCTCAGTTTTTTTAAAAAAAACGTCACCATAACCTAGATAAATACTGTCTAAAGCCGAATATCATCTTAAAATGGTGGAAATATGCTCAAATTGCAAATGATTTTGGTATTACGTTTGTATGGACAGATTGACCGTCGCCGGGCCCTGGACCTAATAACCTTATTTTACTTTTACGTGTATATCTTCTGAACGGTAGGTTTTTTTTTAATTCTGTTTTCACACACATTACACACAAATTCAAAGCAACCTGCGTAAAAAATTACAACTCTGCTAAACCGTTTTATATGATTTTCATCAAATAGTCAAACGTCAGCGCAGCGGCAACTTGAATATCTTGACAAATATAAGACACACAAATTTCATTTTAACATACACATTTACCTCTCGTTACACACTAATTATTGTATGTATTTTTTTTTCTTGTACGTCCATAGGAAAAAAAAAGTGCCGCTAGGAATACGTAGTCCCAGTGGAAACAGTTTTTGTTGAATATCTCCGCAATGGTTGGATGCACAAATTTTTATTTACCATACACAATTACACGACGTCATACACTAAATATCTGCTAAACTGAAATTAAGAAATTCGACACTTTTCCGCTGGGACTACGCACACACGTCTCCCACTCTGGGTGGAGCGGAAAGGCGTGTCAGACTTTTACGGACTAAAATTCACCCATGTTCCTTCAGTTGCCTATGCCAGGACCACGGCAACTCTTTCAAACAAATCCGCGACCCTGACAGGTATCGGTACTAGCGGACCCTTTCAATGATGCTGACATCTCTTTGAGGTGCGCGTGGAATACAACGCGCCTCCGACCTGAGTCTGGTGCTTACTGGGCGGCGAGCTACTTGCAAGGAGCCAGGGTGGCCAGGAGTTCGCAAAGGACTCCCAACTCCCGGGGCGTATTCTGCGGCGGCTAGGAGCGTGAGGGCGCAGCGACTGCCTCTCCCTCACGCACTCTGCTTCCTCCTTCACGAGCATTACTGCTTCGCAGAAGGAGGTGACGGCCTCTCGCTACGTATTATGACTTTTTTTTTTCAGGGTGGGAAATCATCAAATGACTTCTCCCGCTCTGGGCGGAGCGGGAGGGCGTGTCAAACTTTTACTGACTAAAACCCACCCGTGTTCCATGAGTTGCCCGTGTGCCAGGGTCCCGGTATCTCGCTTGAACAATCTAGCGACCCCGGCACGTACTATGGCTTGGACCAGGGCCGGACGCGAGAGATCACCGCCTTAGCCCTATGACCTGGCTTAGTTTTCGGAGGCATTTCCCTTACACCCTTTATATTCTAAAGCCTTCCTTGATAAATAGGCTATCCAACGCTAAACATAATTTCTGAGATCTAGACACGCGGCAGCGTGTCAAGCCAAGTTCAAGTAACAGAACTGGCGAGCAGCACCGAGTGTAATTTTGCACGAACCATTTGGAGCCACTTTTGACCCCCTCATAACGCAAAAACTATTTCACATAAACGTGTCAAATTCGGCTCATATAGTGAGACTTGCAAGATACATAATTATGTGCTCCAAATTTCATAAACATATCTCAAACGGTTATTTAGATATTAACGTCCAAAAATCGTCATTTTTATCACTGACTGACCTATAGATCAAAACTCTGACCCAGTTCCAGCTGACCTAGAAAGTTCAAATTTGGCATGCAGATAGGTAATTAGGCGAATACAAAGGAATAAATCAGAAACTGGTAAATTTTTATCATTTTACTAAAATTTTTCACTTAATTGATTCTATTAGGAACACTTATAACAAAAACCATTTCGTATTAATTTTGATATAAATAAGTACCTAAGTACTAATAATTTGTGTACAAAAAGTAATGATATCCCACCAAAAACATAAATGTGAAATGAGAGCCAAGTTCAATATTATGATATATGCCTTGGTTGTTGACTTCAACTACAAAACAAGTGAGATCTAAATGGGTGCCAAGTTCAATGGTCAGTCCTTTTTTTTGAGGGGAAATCATCAAATGACTTCTCCCGCTCTGGGCGGAGCGGGAGGGCATGTCAGACTTTTACTGACTAAAACCCACCCGTGTTCCTTAAATTGCCCATGTGCCAGGGTCACGGTATCTCTTTCGAACAATCACGCGACCCCGGCAGGCATCGGTCCTAGCAGACCCCTTCAGTTTTGCTGACATCTCTTTGAGGCGCGCGTGGAACACTACGCGCCGTCGACCCGAGCTTGGTCCTTACCGGGCGGCGAGCTACCCATTGCTCGCCACCCGCAAGCTCGCGCCTACGGTGGCCGGGAGTCCGCTATCGACTCCCGATGCCCGGGGCGTCTCCTCCTGCTACGGCGGCTAGGGACGTGAGGGCGCAGAGACTGCCACTCCCTCACGCGCCCCGCTTCCTCCTTTGCGAGCATTACTGCTTCGCAGAAGGAGGTGACGGCTTCCCATTCCCTCTCGCCCCGTACCATGGCTCGCACCAGGGCCGGACGCGAGAGGTCGCCGCCGCCGATCGCCTCCACGAGGACACGGCGGTGCTCCGCCCAGGCAGGGCACATCTCCACCGTATGCTCCACCGTGTCCTCCAGACGATCCTCGCAATGGAAACACCCGGACGTATCCTCCCGCTTTATCCTGAACAGGAACCCACCGAAGCACCCATGCCCGGTGAGAACTTGCGTCAGGCGGAAGATGAGGACGCCGTGTCGCCTCTCTATCCACTCCTCAAAGAGGGAACTTACCGCCGCAATTGTGGTGTGCCCAGCACTGGGTTGCGACAATCGTACCCGCCATGTCGCCATGAGATCACACCGGAGCTCTGTCCGCCGTGCCGCGATTTGTCGCGGCAGCGAAGTTTCGCCCCGGCGTTTCGCCTCCTAGAGAGAAGAAGTGAGATCTAAATGGGTGCCAAGTTCAATAGTCAGTCCTGACTTGGCTAGTTTTCATATACGAATTATATTATAGCCTTCGCAAGTTTTAAACGTGTGATTGTTCGAAAGAGATACCGTGACCCTGGCACATAGGCAACTGAAGGAACACGGGTGGGTTTTAGTCAGTAAAAGTCTGACATGCCCTCCCGCTCCGCCCAGAGCGGGAGAAGTCATTTGATGATTTCCCATCCAGAAAAAAAAAATAAAAAAAGTCAACAACCAAGGCATATATCATAATATTGAACTTGGCTCTCATTTCACATTTATGTTCTTGATGGTAACTAAATTCATCCAAACCAACTCTTCAGCTTCTTTAGTGTTTAGCTACAGCATAAATGGGAGACGAGGAGAAATCACTCTTTCCGAAACTAAGTCACGTTTCGGTAAACGTGCCGGAATTTTTAGATATTTAATTCCATTGTACAATGTACATTGACAATATAGGAATATTTTGTTTGTCAAGAGCAACTTTACAAGTCGAACAAATCATTGCATCGTTAATGTTGTTGATATTCTGGAAAGTATAAAATGTATGTTTGGTTTCTTCATAGTGATAAAATATGTGCATACTCCGAAATTATTTCAAAATAATATTATTTCTTACCGTTTTTTTTCTTCATAATTGTCAGATGCCTTTATTCAGTCATTTTTAAACCACAATCTATTGCATACTGTACATGAATAACCAAATCGATATTCCATGACTTTTAGATTGAAATTTTCATGAGCCTTTTTATGTTTTATAATGTCGTCGTTCTTCAAAGTCAAAGTTGAATCACGGAGGTCTGATTGTTCTTCATTATTTCCCGACGGATTATTACTATGAACAGAGAAAGATATATATTTAAACATAAAATATGAGCTTATTTTTTTTATCAACGACACATTATATATAAGGTGTGTCTATTCATACACGAAATATTTTAAGAGTTGCACCTGTAGGTGGTAAAGAAGCTACAGCAACGAAAAAAAAGTCTAAATGTATTTTTTTCCAAATTTAATATTTATAAATTATTTGACGCACATAATAAATACTGGCTCCTTCTTATTTTTTAAGGCCCTAGACACCGCGGCCATGCTCGTGCCGTCCGGTCGCCGCCCTCGCAGCGTCAGGCGGGCCATTCATAGAATTTGGAGTAAAGGTTTTATGTAAAACGTCTCAAGCAGTTTTAAAATTATAATAATTACGAAAATTCAAAAACGCTTAGATACAAATTTTCTTTTTGCTTCTATAGCTTCTTTACCACCTACAGGTGTACCTCTTAAAACATTTCGTGTATGAATAGATACACCTTATATAGTTGCAATAATAATTACGACTCGATGTTGATATTTTCATTTCTTCTCTCACGATATTCTCGCGTACGTCCTGATGTTTCAATTTGTTGCTGTGAACAATCACAAAAAATCTCTCTTCTAGTTAGCTCTACGGGTATGCTATTTATTGTTGATGCACCAGCCCTTTGATTTACTTGAGATGATGGTGTGCTTATATACTCATAAGCATCTAAATCTTGATCACGTTGCTGCTTCCACAGTATTTGCTTTGCTCTAAGTAAGAAAATGCAAATTAAATTAATTAATTTACGAGCCTTCAATGGCATAAGTTTAATAAATTAATATTTACAATTTTTTTCTCTTCCGGTATTCTCGCATGCGTTCAGCTACAGTTTTCGCCTGTTTTTTTGATGACTCACTAACGCCTCTTTTTTTCTCTCTCCATCGGCGTGTTGCCTCTGCAGAATTTGCTCTTTTTTCTATTGTCCTTATTTCAGGGAGTCTTTCTGTAGCAATTTCTACTACTGCATCTAGTTCCTGTTGTTGCTTATTTTGTTGTTTAAGCAGTGCTCTTCGTGCTCTGAATTCTCGAGCACGTTCTGCAGCAGTTTTTGGCGTTTTCTTCAACCTATAATTTCATCATTTTAGTTCGGTAAATTTAGTAAATTATTATTAGAGTCATGAACTCATGATTTTTTATAAAAATAAAATAAAAAATAATTTACGTTACTCCTATAATTTGTTTCGGTTTTTGTACATGATTTAAAATGGGATTTTGATCTCTCTTTCTCCTTGTCACTCTTCCGTATTTCGGCCTCGCGTTTCTACAACTTACTTAAAAAAAAATTAAAACAGGATAACATACAATTGAGCTAATAAAATGGAAGTTCATTTGATTATTGTCATGTTCAATCACGATGTCACCAATTATTTGTAATGGTGAACTTCTACAATTAATAAGTATTTTATTATGTACGTATTAGTTCAATTGTATGTTATCCTGTTTTAATTTTTTTTAAGTAAATTGTAGAAACGCGAGGCCGAAATACGGAAGAGTGACAAGGAGAAAGAGAGAGACAAGAAAAGGACAGAGAATCAAACGCGCCCCAATGTCGAGAGTAGAATGCCCCGTAGAGGGCGAAAATAGACAAGGAAAAAGAAACGCTGCATATGACAGTACGAAGCCAGCAACTAGTATGAAATACGCACTCACCTTCGTGATTCATTATCTGTTGAATGGGTCTCACTAGGTTGAAAATCTTGCCTTGAATATGTTGTCAAATACTTTTTATGCACAATTTCCGTACATAATTTCTTCTTAGTTGATGGTCTTGGAGCACAGCCGTCGTATTCGAAGTCTGTGTCACTTCCTGCCACAATTTTTTATTATTCACCCAAAAATTCACAAAATATGAACTTACAATTTTATTCACTTTAAACGTAGAATATTTAATGTATTGAACACAATATTAATTTATAACATTGTTTAAGAATGAAATGAAATTACAAAATAATCAAGAAAAAAAGTAAAAAAATAGTAGAAAAATGGTTTGTAAAGATGCAAGAAGTCCTTCGCGATTTATATATAATATATATATATATATATATATATATACAAGATTATTTTTAGTATATGCGAAACCTGAATATAGTTTGTTCAGAATCAGTAACTGAATCGATTCCAATAATTTTTACACCATGTTACATTTTGTATCAAAAATATTTAATTACGCTTCCAAGTAGGACACCGAACGACAATACGTATATTTTAAAATTATCATGTCTTTCTCGTACTCAAACGTCCATTACACGGAGATGGTACGTACACTAGCTGTTTGTGGTGATCTGCATAAGTTTTTGCGTGGACAACCAGGTAACTTATCCAGCTTATAACTTTGTGATTATTAATGATACAGTTTTGAAATTTTTTTCATAGATTCTTTACATAAAAATACTAGACCCGTGTTTCGGGTTTCGCATAAACAAAAATTAATGTTGTATATATATATAATAAATAAATTAAAAAAAATATATATATATATATATATATATATATATATATATATATATATATATATATATATATATATATATATAAATCGCGAAGGACTTCTTGCGTCTTTACAAACTACCACCCTGCGGCGTCCACTGAATGTAGTGAGATTTTTAATGTTTTCAATGCGAATGTAAACGTTAAATGGTGATATTCAAATTAAATATTTCTAGCTGAATTTGTGCGTCCGTTCACTCTTAAATGTTTCTTGCACACTGAATACCTGCGTATACCTACTAAACACTGCATGCACATTCCCGCCTCCATCCGAATGTATGTTTAAATCAATTCCGTATAATGCTCTGCATATATCATAATGATTATAATAACTAAATTACATCCATCTATTATTGAATTCAGATTGGTTCCGAATAACTGAATTAGTGCGTCCGTTCACTCTTAAATCTTTCTTGCACACTGAATATCTCCGTATACGTTCAAAACACTGCATGCACATTCCCGCCTCCATCCAACTGTATGTTTAAATCAATTCCGTATAATGGTCTGCATATGTCATAATGATTATATTAACTAAATGACATCCATCTACTATTGAATTCAGATTAGTTCCGAATAACTGAATTAGTGCGTCCGTTCACTCTTAAATCTTTCTTGCACACTGAATATCTCCGTATACGTTCAAAACACTGCATGCACATTCCTGCCTCCATCCAACTGTATGTATAATCAATTCCGTATAATGGTCTGCATACATCATAATGATTATAATAACTAAATGTCATCCATCACTATTGAATTCAGATTGGTTCCGAATACTGTTTTTGAATGATTGTATCCAGCTTATCAGCCAAGAGGCTTCCACCTATATAAGGGCTTATAATGACTCCAGGCACAGATAATAAATAATTAATAGTTAGCATACAAAAGTGACAATACCTATGTATAGCGTAGGTATTTTCACTTTGGTGGTCTACAAAATCTTAAAAAGTAATATAATCATTTTTGACGAGTGACAAGTAAGTTTGTATGTATAAACAGGTAAGCTCAGAGGCACAGGCTGGTGTGAACAGGTAAGTATGTTTAAACAGGTAAGCTTAGAGGCACAGGCTGGTGTGAACAGGTAAGTATGTTTAAACAGGTAAGCTTAGAAGCACAGGCTGGTGTGAACAGGTAAGTTCGGAGTTGGACAGGTAAGTATGTATAAACAGGTAAGCTCAGAGGCACAGGCTGGTGTGAACACGTAAGTTCGGAGTTGGACAGGTAAGTATGTATATGTAAACAGGTAAGCTCAGAGGCACAGGCTGGTGTGAACAGGTAAGTCCGGAGTTGGACAGGTAAGTATGTATAAACAGGTAAGCTCAGAGGCACAGGCTGGTGTGAACAGGTAAGTCCGGAGTTGGACAGGTAAGTATGTATAAACAGTGTAGGCGACGCATCACACATTCATACTTACCTGTAATGTGTACCTACTTAAGCTAATAAACTTATAACTAATCCTAAAACTATAACTTAAAGCTAAATAACCTAAATGTGTCTTAATACTAAATACTTACCTTGTATGTTGCCCATGCCTATATCATGTATTTATGTGTGGAACTATTGATGTTATCAATAAATTGAAATGCCCGCGCGAGCGTCCCGTTCGCGCCTGTGCTCATTCGGTCCGCGATTCGCTCCTACATTCAATCATTCGCGGAAAGGGTTGGCGCGCCATCGCGCCCCCTCGCCCCGGCAGTCAGACGTTAGATTCCAACACGCGCACACGCACTGCGACACAACGCGAAGGACGCTCGCCCGCCGTTTGTTTACCGATGAAAACCGTTGTTTCCGTTCATCCCCCGGCCTCCCAACACACCAGCGACCTACCTACGAACTCTATACTTTACAATCTGGTCCTTCTAACCGGATCTAGGCCGGGGACGCGAAATCGCAAACGGGAGTGAAAAGACAAAATGGCTACCGAGCCCGTGAAAAGTGTAAAAAGTGCAGTGACTCTGGCATCGTCTGCCTCAATCTCATGTCGCCTGAAACGCCAGCAATTGGAGCTGGCCGCCGCTGAAGCCAAGGCAGCAATTGATAAGGAGCTCATCGATAAAAAGCTAAAATGCGAGTTAGCTCTGATTGAAGACGAACGCGTGTCTCGAACTCACTCGAGAACCTCTGAGCTTGTGACTATTGATGAATGGCTGGACCATACGTTAGAGCCGCCGGCGACACGCGCCGCGGCAGCAATGTTGGAGCCGCCGGCGACGCCCGCCGCGGCAGCAAAGATGGCAGCGCCGACGGAGGCCGCGCCGGCACCGAATGAAAAACATGGCCGCGCACCCGCCTCCGCCGTTCCCGCTGATAGTATTCTCCAGCTAGCCTACGCACTCAGGGACTCCATGGACGCCTCGTCTGCCAGAAGAGAGGATAGGTTACTGACACGCCTGTCCACGCCACGTGAGCTACCTACTTTTTCCGGCGACTGCATAGAATGGTTGCACTTTAAAAGTGCATTCGAAGAGTCGTCCCATATTTGCAACTACACCGATTCCGAAAACTTGTGGCGACTGCGCCGAGCATTGAAAGGTGAAGCCAGGGAGGCGGTCACCGACCTACTCATCGGCAATACGTCACCAGCCGTCGTGATGGAAGCCTTAGAATTGAGGTTTGGGCAAGCTGATATTATTATTCAACATCTCTTGTCACAGATAAGGAAATTACCTCATTTACCTACCAATTATCATCACGAATTAATTAACTTTGCAACTAAAGTTAATAACTGCATAGCTACGTTGGACTCACTAAACCAACGAGACTATCTACGAAGCCCCGAGATTGCCGCTACCATAATATCGAAATTACCTAGCGTGCTACTCAGCCGGTGGACGGACTACGCCCACGATAAAGTCGTACATAACAACATACCTAAACTTGAACTACTTGGATTGTTCCTGAAAAGAGAAGCAAAGATGTTGTCTGTTGTTGGTGTACCACAGACACGGGATTACAGAAAACCCGACCCCGGGCCCCCCAGCCGTAAATACGACGAGAGACAGCGCCACTCCACGAGCCGACCAGTGTTTGCAACAACAGCCACGCCCGAGAGTAGAAGTAATAATAATAATACTTCGTGCCCGCTTTGTAAGAAACCTCACATTCTTACTGAGTGCCGTACCTTCAAACGCAAACTGAAGAGGGACAGATGGAGATTTGTAAGATCAGAAAATCTATGCTACTGCTGCCTGTTATCACGACACGGCCGTGACACGTGCCCGGCGCCCGTATGTGACATCGATAGCTGTGGGATGGCACACCATCCGCTTCTGCACTACAAAGCCAGCAACCCAAGGAGTGCGGTACCTGCGCCTACGTCACCATCACGCGACGAGACCGTGGCGCACGTCGCGACTACGGCCGCGACGACGCGCCCTCCCGCGCCCGCCGTTTCGGGCTCCGCTGCCGCGCTTGGCGCGCGCGCCCCGTCAGCCCCGACTTCAGCGGTTAGTGAAGTGATGCTAAAGGTAATAAAAGTGAATCTAAGTGGCCCCAAGGGCACCGTTAGTGCGTACGCGTTACTGGACGATGGCGCTTCTATTTCTATGATTGATAAGACTCTAGTTAACGAGCTAGGTTTAGAAACGTTACAATGTAGTCCGATTAAGTTCATAGATGCATTCGGCATCGAAATATTTCAGTCAGAAGTACCTAAAGTTTCTGTTAACATTTCTGGTTGTATGCAAAATGCTGAAAATTACAATGTAACCTTACGTCAAGTCGATAATTTGAATTTACCTAAACAAAATTTATCTTGCGTCAAACAATTGCAGTGTAATCATTTGTTAGGTATCAAAGATTATGTCTGTAGCGAATGTGTGGTGCCTCGTTTACTGATAGGGGAAGATAATTACTTTCTTTTAGCCCCCCTACAGATTCTGCATGGTAACAAGCAGGAACCGTATGCAACGAGATGCAGGTTAGGATGGTGCATTCATGGCTGCTATGATGGTCTCACTCACTCTCCCGTGAACGCGCACGCCTTCCATATCGCTCACTCGATGCATCCACAAGCGCAGCCGGAGCCGGAAGCTAGCTGTGACGTAAGTAAATTAAACGAATTGGTAAAAATGTCGTTCGAGCTTGACTCCATTGGAATTTCGACCGTACGTCGTGAGAATACGGCACATTTGAGAGCGGTAAAGATTTTGGACGAAACATCGCGAAACATCGGTGGTCAATGGGAAGTTGGTTTACCGTTTACTAAAGACCATCTTTCTCTCCCGGACACTTTTGATTATGCACATTCTAGATTAAAGGGTTTATTAAAGAAATTTCAGGCTGATGGTAAGTATGCTGAAAAATATTGTCAGGAAATGAAGCGGCTCTTCGACAACGCCTACGCGCGAGAACTAGAGGACAATGAACTTTCGCCGAGTCATACATGGTACCTGTCGCACTTTGGAGTCCAGAACCCGAACAAACCCGAAAAATTAAGGTTAGTGTTTGATTGTGCGGGAAAAGTTAAAGGTGTCTGTCTAAATGATTTTTTACTTACCGGCCCCGATTTGTATAATTCTTTACTAGGAATTATGTTACGTTTTCGTGAGCATAAAATTGCATTAATTGCCGACATTAAAGATTTCTTTGTTCAAATTAAAATTCGCCATGAAGATAAACATGTTTTTCGCTTTCTTTGGCAAGAGAGCCCGGATATGCCTTTGAAAAAATGTGTAATGGAAAGTTTACTTTTTGGCGCCACTTGTTCTCCTTTTGTCGCACAATACATTAAAAATAAAAATGCTCTTAAATACCAGGATATGTACCCCGAAGCCGTCGATGTTATCATCAAAGACCATTATATGGACGATTGTCTTCACTCATGTGAGGACGAAAGTCAGGCTATCCGATTAGTGCGCGAAGTAACCGACATACACAAATCAGGCGGATTTGAAATTACGCGCTGGTCGAGCAACAGCCGCTCGGTTCTCGACGCAATCCCGCCCGCCGCTCTAGCGCCTGCCGCCATTGAGCTCACACAAGGAGCTACGAATACGCATGAGCGCACGCTCGGTTTGATTTGGTATCCGAGCGATGACTGTTTTGGTTTTAAAATTGCGTTAGATAGAATACCTCCTACTATTTTAGATGGTTCCGAATCACCTACTAAAGCACAAATGTTAAGTATTTTAATGTCAGTGTATGATATTCACGGTTTCCTTTCTCCGTTTACAATAAAAGGTAAAATTATTTTCCAAAACGTTCATCGCAGCGGAGTCGATTGGAATTACCGCATCCATTCTGAGGAACATACTCTTTGGATAAGTTGGCTCGCCGACCTACGTCAGCTGTGTTCGCTTCGTATTCCACGGCACTATGGCAGCGCACACAAGTGGATTGATTGTTATACTGGCGAGCAGTGGTCATCGAACATTTCGGATTCGAACCAAAATGATATTGTTGACGTACAAATGCATGTTTTTTGCGACGCTTCATCAAAAGCGTATGCAGCGGTAGTATATTTTCGTTTTACACGTGCAGATGGCCGTGTACTAGTGTGTTTTGTAAGTAGTAAATGCAGGGTAAGCCCGTTACGACCCGTGTCTATTCCAAGGTTGGAGCTGCAGGGCGCGCTACTGGGAGCGCGGCTCGCCGCCGCGACGCAGCGCGAGCACAAAGATGTTCAGCCTGGGAAGAGGTATTACTGGACGGATTCCAGCACGGTCCTACAATGGATCCGCAGCGACCCACGTAATTATAAGCCTTATGTGGCTCACCGACTGGGTGAGATTGATGAGTTGACGAAGTCGTGTGAATGGCGACACGTCCCAACGGTACACAACGCGGCGGATATCGCCACGCGTGATGACGCGCCCCCGCTGGCGTACTCCAGTACCTGGTTCCAGGGTCCTACGTTTTTGAGGCTGCCAGAAGATCAGTGGCCTAAGGACCGTAAGTTTACCAAATTGCAGGAGGACGCCGAGTGTGAAGTACGGGCGGTAAATGTAGTTGTTGCAGACAGCTGTTCGTCACCGGTTTTGCCTGATGAAGGTAACATTTCTAATTGGATTACTCTTGTCCGTGCCACCGCTAGAGTTTTGTTGTTCATTAGAAAATGTCAGCGTAAGACCTGCGAGCTTGACATTGTTCTAATGAAGGAGGCAGAGGACCTACTGATTCGAAAATCACAATTAGACAGTTTTAATAAGGAAATGGCATGTTTGAAGCAGAACAAACAGCTGCCACCTAGCAGCCGCTTGCGTCAACTTACGCCGTACTTAGATGACGCAGGTATTTTACGTGTTCATGGTCGTATCGACTCCGTTGCAGGAGTCCCTGATGACGTACGGCGACCAGCTATTTTAGACGGACACCACAGGATTACCCGTTTGTTGGTGGAATACGCACACCGGCAAGCACTACATGGCGCGAACGAGCTGGTTGTGAATAATTTACGGCAGCGCTATTGGGTGCTGCGACTGCGGCCGACCGTCCGCAGCGTTGCGGCCCGTTGCTTGTTCTGCCGCCACAGACGCGCCGCGCCGCAGCCGCAGCGCATGGCGGACCTGCCGCCGGACCGGCTGCAACACAATAGACGTCCCTTTACGTACACAGGCGTTGACTTTTTTGGACCGCTGGAGGTAACCATCGGTCGCAGCAGACCTAAAAGGTATTGTATGCTCTTCACGTGTTTGACCATACGCGCGATACACATTGAGGTGACCGAGGACCTCACCACAGACTCCACCATTATGGCGCTTAGGCGAATGGCCGCTCGTCGTGGTATGCCCCAGGTAATAATATCGGACAATGGTACTAACCTGCGTGGCGCCGACACGGAGCTGAAGCGTAGCATGGCTGACCTACACCAGGAGGCAGTGCGCGAGGCTGGAGCCATACGTGGAGTAGAGTGGAAATTTATCCCCCCTGGCGCACCCGAGATGGGTGGTGCTTGGGAGCGCATGATCCGCACCGTCAAGTCGTCCCTAAAGGTAATCTTGAAGGAGCGTGCTCCGCATCCTGACACGTTGTTGACATTGATGGCTGAGGTTGAAGCACTGGTTAACAGTCGCCCCATAACGCACGTTTCTGACGACCCGTCCTACCCAGAGGCGCTCACGCCCAATCATTTTTTGATCGGCTCATCATCCGCTAGCCCACAGTTTGGTAAATATGATAATTCTGACTTATTACTTAGGAAGCGCTGGCGGGTGGCACAGCGACTGGCCGACATGTTTTGGTCACGTTGGGTAAAAGAATACCTACCTACTTTGATACCTCGTCAGAAATGGACGTCAGAGTCCGAGGGTTTACAGGTTGGCGATTACGTGGTGCTCGTCGAACCCAACTTGGAGCGCAGCTGCTGGCGACACGGAGTGGTGAGTGAGACCCATGCAGGGAGAGATGGCCGCGTCCGCGTTGTAGATGTGCGCACTCGCACTGGCTTGTTGCGTAGGCCTGTAACTCGCGTCGCTCTACTTACACCTAGGGTTAGTGATAGCGCTAACTAGTTAGCACTAAGGAGGCAGATTGTAGGCGACGCATCACACATTCATACTTACCTGTAATGTGTACCTACTTAAGCTAATAAACTTATAACTAATCCTAAAACTATAACTTAAAGCTAAATAACCTAAATGTGTCTTAATACTAAATACTTACCTTGTATGTTGCCCATGCCTATATCATGTATTTATGTGTGGAACTATTGATGTTATCAATAAATTGAAATGCCCGCGCGAGCGTCCCGTTCGCGCCTGTGCTCATTCGGTCCGCGATTCGCTCCTACATTCAATCATTCGCGGAAAGGGTTGGCGCGCCATCGCGCCCCCTCGCCCCGGCAGTCAGACGTTAGATTCCAACACGCGCACACGCACTGCGACACAACGCGAAGGACGCTCGCCCGCCGTTTGTTTACCGATGAAAACCGTTGTTTCCGTTCATCCCCCGGCCTCCCAACACACCAGCGACCTACCTACGAACTCTATACTTTACAAACAGGTAAGCTCAGAGGCACAGGCTGGTGTGAACAGGTAAGTATGTTTAAACAGGTAAGCTTAGAGGCACAGGCTGGTGTGAACAGGTAAGTTCGGAGTTGGACAGGTAAGTATGTATAAACAGGTAAGCTCAGAGGCACAGGCTGGTGTGAACAGGTAAGTTCGGAGTTGGACAGGTAAGTATGTATAAACAGGTAAGCTCAGATGCACAGTCTGGTGTGAACATGTAGGTTCAAAAGTAGAAAGGGGAAGTTTCATGATACGAATAATATAATAGTATCTAGTCATATTTATAAATGACTTTTGATTTTGATTTTATGCAGGTGAATATACGGAATAAAAGGCATATCGTAATATAAAACATTTAATGTTTTATTTTAAATTTTACAAAAAATGTGTATCTAAACATAAAAACTTTTCAATCAACAAATCAATGCAATTTAACATTGACATAATAATAAACATAAATTTGCTCTGCTTTGCCTAGTAACCAAATAAACTGAATTATGAACATCAATCAGTCTTCATTACAATGAAACATGTATTTTTTTAATATTATAATTAAAAGAAATCAGTAGGGTTTTTATCAACCCAATGTTGTCATTCTTGTTTTAGATATCTACTTAACAGAAATGTAAACTCCATCTACAACCTAAACTCCATCTGCAGCTTCTCTTTCAATTTAAAATTTTGTAAAAAAAAATGGGTATTTATACATAAAAATCAAAACATTTTAACTGACATTTTAACAATTTTAGTTATACTAAATAATTAAACATAAATGGGCTCTGCCTTTGGCTAATAACAAAATAAACTTAATTATGAACATCAATCAGTCTTCATTACAATGGAACATGTATTTTTATATTATAATTAAAATAAATCAGTGGCTACAATCAAAAGTCTCATGCCCGGCTTCTGAGGTGCTGTTAGATTCAATTCATTTCATTTATTTTTGTAAAACATAGGTATGTACAATACATTATTTAGTGCTTATTTGGTAAACATTGAGGGCGTTTTGCCCCTAGGGCGTACAAAAATAGTCATACATGCAATAAAATAGTCATACATGCAATATAATTAAACAAAAAATTAATTTAACCACATGAACCACAAATAAACAAGTAAATTAATTAGATCGCATCAAGAATTTTCAATCACACTGAACAATGTCAATTACATTAATTATGTGTATTGAGAAAAAAAAAATGAAAAAAAAAAGATATCTCTTCATTAATTATTAATTCGATAAACAGACAACCTTTTTAATTCTTTATAAAGTCCTTTGTTTAAAAATGCTTTTAAAGGCATTTGCTTATGTAATTGCAGTTATGTCAGTAAAATCGTTTAAAAAAAAGTTTAATGACAGCTAAACATCAGATAAAGTTATGGAATAAATAAACAGCTAATACGGACCTCAGAAATCCCCATATCCATATTAATCATCAATACAAACATAATTATAAGTATCTTAATCATTGGTTTGCATTAACAAAGTATAAATATTTGAAACAAAACATACTATTTTAAAACATACATTTTCTTCCACAGAACAAAGAATACAGAGAAGTGCCCCTACACTGGCTAAGCACGGGAACCAGTGTCGCCAAACTCACACATTTGCATATCAAATTCTCCATTACACACATAAAAAACAGTGATATGATTGGCTACAAATTACAAACGCAACTTTTACAAATCATCTTCTTATTGCTTTCAAAAATTGTGTCTTATTGCAACTAATAAAAGTTGTTATTATTTGACATGACACAAACAATAAAATCGTTTTTCGTCTAAAAACTTTAAATAGACAAGTTTACAACGAGTTCAGCAACTCAACGCTAGATGGCGCTGTAACCAATTCATTCTATTCAGAACGCTAGCTCCTTTGAAATAGATGTCATATTCATATGCACTTGTAATTTCTTGTGGTGAGTACAAAAAAAAAAGTTAGAGATGTAGACATATATCGATATATTAATATTCATGTTACGTAATTTATTCGGGTGAGCAATGTACTAATTTGTTAACATCATACAAATGCTTAATAACGAAAAAGGTTGATTATCGTTAAAATATCAATGTTAAAGAGATATTTGTATGTTTGTATGTAGGGGGGTAATATTATTTTCATAAAATTAAGTACGCGGGCGAAGCTGCTGACAGAAACTAACGATAAATGAAACGATAACAGATGGTGCTAAAAATATTTACTGGCCTTGAAATAATACATATTTATTTAATATTTGCCATTTTGATAGTCGAATATTAATATATTTTGCCGTGATAGCTTTCATTAAGACAGTAATATGATTAGACGTAGGAAAATCCCCTAATTGGTTATAGCTTATGTTTTGGAATATTGATGTCCCAATAAACTGGTGCATTATTTGAGCCATGATATAATCTTTATTAAATATATGACCGTCTTATAAAAATATTTCGGATGTCTGACATAACTTAATCACAGATTCTGATGGGCATAATAACCCCCTCTAGCCTTACCTATAATAAATCTATGTAATTACCTATTGATTTGTTTTCTGTTACTAAAGCACTAACGCAAATATCACACTTATGTTATCAACTGTCTTATTATTTAACCAGCTATGTGAGCTATTGATTCCTTACTAAAATCAGACAAAACTATCGATACCGACCTACTTTACGGATGTGTCCCATCCCTAATCGAGTAGCGTCGAAGTTACTAGAATTTAGTTTGTGATTGTCCAGATGACGACCAAGTGCATTTAGACTTTGTTTCAATGAATATAAGGTTGTTTATAGTTTGCATTGAAGTCATAACATGTGGTATTGTAATTAAAATCAATTATATTAAAAATTAACGAAGTTAGCAGTTACCAATGATACGATACACCTCTACAAGATATATTTTTTTTCTGCTTTCGTTTTTGCAGGTCAAAACCGCACAACAAGGCATAATTTGTAATATTTCGCGTATTTCTGAGACATCCAATCACGACAAGTATCTGACGGCGAATAAGCTAAATGTTGCGCATCTGCGCTTAATGTTGACACGCGCGCGATATGCGAGGGGGGGCACTTCCTTTAGTTTTCTTTATTCCGTGTTTTCTCTCATTTCTTAGCCTTAGAGTAAATATTTTGGACGAATACCTTTATTTTTAGCCAGTTTTTATTCTTAAGTAAATCTACATGTTGTTCTTTTAGTTTCTCACATTCATTTCTTTTAGGCGGTTGGTGATTTTTTATGTGAAATTTAAAGTATTTTGTAACTACGTCCTTTTGTTCCTTTGTCCAAGGTACCAACGTCCTTTTTTTTCCTTTTCGTATTTTGTTTTCGTTACCTAATTGAGACACGGGTTCATTAATAAGTTGTTGAGAATTATTTTGCATACCAGATGGTCCAGCCTGAGATAAGTCATTTAAATTACAATATGTTTGTACGTAATCAGAATTAGCATCTAAAGTAGGTTCAGGATCATAGTCTATAATTTCGTTGTTGTCCACGGGCTCTTCAATTAGCTCCTCATTCAAATCTAAATCAATCTCTTCGAGAGATTTTCCTTTGTAAGCGTCTGCTTTTCCATCTTCCATAAGAAGAAGCTTTGATATCTTAGCAGTTTGGTATACGTCATCTGGCAACCTGTAAGACTTTTTATGTACTTCATTAGTATGGCCCATGAATGTAGCCAGCTGCTCCATATCATTTTCAGACATGCTAAAAATTTGTGATAAGGTGGCTAAATGTTTTCTTAGCCTTGTAGAGGATATTGCTTTAGGCTGTTTCGCCCCTGATAATTTGGCATGCTTTTCCAAAACTTTGTAGCCATAAATTGTATTGTTATAACCGGGATTACCAAACAAAAATTGATTTGGTGTCGAAGCAAAAAAAATATGCCTAATCGATAATAATAATTTAATATCATCTTGAACTTCTTTATTAAACAGAACTGGTACTCCGCGGCCGCGTTTACCACTAATGACAACAAGTTTAAATTTCTTTACCAGAATCCTTTCTGAGGCAGTAAGCGTACAATCAAACTCTTCATACTTATTATTATGATTATTGTCGCTTTCTAAATAATCTTGCACTGTAATTCTTTGAAGTTCTCCAGGCCTGCGCCTATTTAATAATAAAACCCTACAATACACAGTCTCTAAAAGTTGTGTATATGTTTCAGTAGTTTGTAAGCCTTCTTTAATTTTTATAGCAGCATCCAAGGATTTTTTATTTAGGTATTCTTTAAGAATTTTTAAATCATTTGCTAAAGGCACAATAGTTATCTTATTCCACTTTTTCTTGTTTAAATCTGTTGCAGCTTGTGTAGACACATCATATTTCCAATTTGATTCAATAAGTTGAATCAAAGTTTTTATGTCGGCTTCTATTTTGCCAGTATCTACTTCCGTGTAAGGCCCTTGCTTTTTTAATGCACACATTATTGCAATATTGCAGCATTGTTTCAACGTGGTGGATAGATTCATTGCGAAAGTAGGTGTCTCATACCTATCTTTTTCTATGTCATAATTTCCCAGTATTTTGGTTGCTTGTACAATGATATCATAATGAATTGGTCTTAAGGCAGAAAAGAAGTCATTAATGGATGGATCAATCTTTTTTAATTCTAGTAATAATTTTGCAAGCTCTCTCATTTTTCTAGACACTACGTTAACGAAATGTTTTTCTCGGTGAGTTTTTAAATATTGAGATCCGAAAGCACATATAAGGTTATCTTTTTTTGCAATAAGTGATATTTTGTCTGCCCGCATTCGGGGAAATACCGTTTCCTTAAGTTTTTCTTCGATTTTAAGATGACGTATCAGTAGATTTTGAGCCTCAGATTGAATGTTTTTACTTCCTGATTTACCACTACATTTCTTTTTATGTTTCCACAATAGTTTTTTAGAATAGAATCCCAGACACTCTGTACACGGCAAATAATCAGTAAATTTGAATTTTCGCATCGGTTTAGTGACCTCTTTTGAATTTACAAGGTAGTTTCCTTTTTTACGTAGAGCTGCAATTAATTGTTTTCTATCAAGACTTTTTTTAGGTTTTGACACAATTTTTTGGACTTCAGTTTCATAAATATGTTGCCGGAGTAAATGACGAGCAAAATTTAAAACAAATGACTCACAGTAAAAGCAATAATCTTTATCTCGAACCTTTGAACTTTTGGGTTTTTGCCTTTGGATAATTATTGTACTATCATTAGAATTATCTTCTATTTGAGATTTACTATTAATATCGGAAATAATCTCTTCATTTGATTCTGATTCATTGTAAGGCTGTGGAAATTCCCTACTTATAATTACATTGCAAGGAGAACTGCTTTCACAACTAACTTCATTTAAACTTATGTTATTAGGTGGCTTTAAAGATACATTAGACAAGGAATTATTAACATCGAGAGGTATTCCTTGATTTGGTACGAATTCATCTGCTTTATAAGGTTGAAGAAGTTTCCTTTCTACAAATACACTACATGGAGAACCGCTTATGTGACTAATTTCGCTATAATTAAGATTAATAGGCTCCTTGACCGATGAATCGAAGTTCGAAACACATTCTAATGGCGTTAAATTATTCGAAGTTCCAAATTCATTGCGAAAAGAATCATAAGAAGTGGTCTGCAACAAAAAAAAAAACTTATTATATTTTGTTGCACTTTACTATTGTTGCTTCGTTAATATGAAGGTAACAACTTGATTAGTGATATAAGTGTTGTCTATCCCTAGCTGAACATCAAAATTACCTATCCCCGATCTCAATCCTGAATTGGCGCTCGCAGATATTTTTAAGCCACCTAGGTTTCCGACATGGCTTAAGGACTGCTTCGGCTTAGAGTGCTACCGCTTTTGGGATAACAGCCGTTAGCATATTATTATTAATGAATTAATGAAGTATATTAGTTAAACTTACTTCGTGTCTCGGTGGAGTGTAATTAGAACATGTCGCAGAAAAGTCAGATATTGAACCAGATTTTGAATCAGATAATTCCTGTAAACAGAGATACATACAATAGATGAACGAGACATCATGGGTACTTTTTTCTTTTTTTATGAGCGACTAATGTAAAGTTAATGAATAGACAGCAGTAGCTATTAGGTATTCAGCTGGGAAAAACTCGAACCAACACAGGCTGATGTGAACAGGTAAATTCAGAATTGGATAGGTAAGTACGTCTACATAGGTAAATCAGAGACGGATTGGTAAGTATGTATAAACAGGTAAGCTCAGAGGCATAGGCTGGTGTGAACAGGTAAGTCCGGAGTTGGACAGGTAAGTATGTATAAAAAAATGTGTGTACGAAGTCGTGTTTTATCTAAGTTAAAACATACGTACCTCATGTAAGGTTTCTGGATGGTTTTCTTTTTCTTCCTGTCTCTCTGAAAACAAAACAGATACATTTTTATTATTATAAAACAATAAAAAATTTAAATACCCTAGACCCAAAAGCAAACAAAAACAAGAAAACCTATAAAAAGTAAGACACACACTCAGGTACGCACGCACGCACGCACTCACGTATACACACACAAACACTTCAAACTTATAACACCTCTCTTTTTGCGTCAGGGGTTAAAAAGATTTTATATACCTAACTGTAATGACGTTGTCTGATGTAATGTAACTCCATACCAAATTTCATCCAAATCCGTTCAGCCGTTTTTGCGTGAAAGAGTAACAAAGTTCCGAGGCGCAGTGGCTAAAGGCTCGTTCAGACTAGCGCGACGCGACGGTCGCGCGCGATTCAGCGATTTATATCCGTAGAACAATTTCTACGAAAACGCGCGCGACCGTTCACACAGGGGCGACCTGTCGCGCCGCAACACGGTCGCGCCGCGTCGAGTAGCGCGACAGCTTATTGGTACATTTTGTATGGTGTCGCCGCGATTTCGCGGCCGCGACGCGACTCCACACAAGACAGTATAAAAGTCACTGCAATCCAAGCTGAGCTCAGTAGTAGACGATCTTCGTCATAGGACGAACGCAGATCTTTGCGTGTTTGCTTATCGTGGGGCCTGAGGTTCGATACCCCGGTCGATCGACATTGATACCTACTAAGGCCGCTATCCCACTAGGCGTTTTACGAGCGTCGGCGTCTCTCGAACGTCTACGCAGCGTCAACGTTGCGCAGACGCGACTTTGACGTCGCGTCGTCGCGTGACAAGCATTAACGTCCGCTGAACGCGACATCAACGTCGCGTCTGCGCAACGTTAACGTCGCGTTTGTTGGCAATAGGTACAAACACTCCGTCCTGCTCTGTCCGTGTGGGTACGGGCGGGGGCTACGGCCGGCGGCCATTTGCACGTTGACGCGACGTTGACGTCGCGTTCAGCGGACGTTAATGCTTGTCACGCGACGACGCGACGTCAACGTCGCGTCTACGCAACGTTGACGCTGCGCAGACGTTCGAGAGACGCCGACGCTCGTAAAACGCCTAGTGGGATAGCGGCCTTAGGTTAGGTTTTAGTTTTAATAGCTATGGGAGGAACTGTCCTCGTGAGTGGGCAATCAACAAGTACCAGGTACTTAAAAAAATAGAAAATTGTGTACACTCTTTAAGGCCTACTACGTTCTCACATTCACAAAATATAAAAGAATCTACATTAATGATAGTAGGTATTTCATAAATCTAGACAAATAAATAAAATATTGGAGTGTCTGTTTGTAATATTAAGATAACCACTTTTTACTAAGTGTATATGGATGTATACACGGTACATAGAACAAAACAACGTTTTTTACAATTTTTGTCTGTCTGTCTGTTTGTTCCGGCTAATCTCTGAAATAGCTGGACCGATTTTGACGGGACTTTCACTGTAAGATAGCTGATGTAACAAGGAGTATCTAAGGCTACTTTTATTTTATAAAAAAAGGATCTTACGAAAAAAATATAAAACCGTCCCGTTCGAATTGGTTACTCTGTGAACGCACCATGACGTGAAACGGAGTGACATGTGTCAGTTTGACACTTCCTCTTTGATTTTGGTCTTGAAAAATGGAGGATCGTCGCCGCTTGGATTTCGCGACCTTTTGAAAGTAATTCCTTAAAACCGATCGATTTGTTGGACAATTAGTCGTGATCCTATTGTTTGATTGTAAATAACCCCAATTTGACGAGATAATACGGGTTCAGTTTGTTTGTTGGAAATACTTTGAAGTGACAGTGACGCTATTGGAAAACGCGTGTTGGAGACCGCATGTCCTGGTAGCAGGACGGATTGCAGCGGCTGGTATCCTGGAGAAATTCATAACGTCACTACACAATACAATATATACTCATTTACATACATAAATCCAGGTAGGCTCCAGAGCAGGTGTTCCTCAACCATGAGGTGAGTTATTTGAATATATTATTGTTCTGCTCCGCGCACGGCGGACAGTTCGCTCGCCACTCTTGACCCAGGGCCCACGATTTTCACGCTTCCACATAACAATTGAAATCCTATGGCTAGGGCCTTGGCTTGGCGTCGAACATTCTTGGTAGCAGAGCGTGGTTGGTAGACATACAACCACAAAATTGGAAATTTACAGTAAGCTAATTGCTTGGCAGTCTCTATAAGGAAATAGTAATTCGCTGTAAATATTTGTTAACTGTATTGCTTGTTCATTTGTATTAATTTGTTTTAAATTGTTGAGACGGGTAAACTGAAGTTACCATAGTCAGCCTGGTTAGATATGCTAACAGAGTTGATTAGATTGGGTTATGTTACAACCCCTTATTGTTGGATTTGGATTGGATGTCTCGAAGACATTAAAATGTTGAGTTTATGTACCATTGATATGGTTGTTTGTGAAAATTAACATTTGAAATTGGCATTTTGAGCATTAACATTGTTTTAAATTGGAATAAAGGTTTATTATTGTTGTACCATTGACATAGTGGTTTGTGAAATTAACATTTGAAATTGACAGTTTTTGGAATTGGATTTTAATTTTTGAATTGAATATTAAGTTGAGTTTTTTGAACGTTGACATTGGTTTTGAATTGGAATGAAAGTTTGTTGTGGTCTATTGAATTGAAACCAATTGTTTGCTTGTATTTCTTTGTTATTTATTGATTGAACTTGTTATTTAATTATTTTTTTAATTGTTTTGTTTGTGCAATGGCATACAGATGGAAATATTGGAGTGCCGGACACCTGTCCAGGTCAAGTCGGAGACCTCGGTTGTTTCAGGTCCCGGACTATTGAGTAGATTGCCTACTTTGGAACTGCCACACTTTGACGGTCGCTTGGACCATTGGTTGGGTTTCCAAAATCTATTTGAAAGTTTGGTTGATGCACGCTCGGACCTCAGACCCGCCCAAAAGTTGGCCTATTTGTTGTCTGTCCTGGAAGGTGAGGCCCGAGCCTTGGTACAGCATTTGTCGGTGACTGACTCAGCCTACCCTACCACTTTGGAACTACTCTCCCGGCGGTACCAAAACAAAAGTTGTTTGGCTGACGTTCATATTGAACAGATTTTGGGGTTACCGGTCATTACTGGATTGTCAGCATTGCGTACTGACCTGTTGAATCCGTTGGTGGCAGCGACCAACGCTTTAAAGCGATTGGAGTTGCCGGTGGACCATTGGTCTTACCTTTTGGTGCACGTTGTGCTGCAACGGCTTCCTGCCGATTTGAGGGCTCGTTTCGAGCAAAAGTATGGTGGGGATAGTGTCACACATCTCCCTCCATTTGGTGACCTCGTCCAATTTTTGGAGGATGAGTGTCGGTTTGTGGATAACTCTGGCGTTGCCACTGAGTCACGCCAGCCGTCTTCCCGGCCACGAGACCAGGGACGGACTGGGGCTCGCGGGCCTGTTGATAGTCGCCCCGCCACTCGTTTTGCTGGCACCCAGAGTCATCCTGTTTGTGAGTTTTGTAGGGACACGGGGCATGGCATGGCAACTTGCGCGGCCTTTTGAAATTGCACGTGAGTGCCCGCCGTCGAATTGCCAATGCACGCCGCATGTGCTTCTCTTGTTTGGGGGCTCACTTCCATCGGTACTGCCCCAACCCCCGCCCTTGTAGATTTTGTAGGGGGTCCCATTTGGACATTGTGTGCGCTAACGCGAACCACGCTGGCAGACCAGCCTCTGATGAAGGTTCGCGCACGGGGGGGTACCATGGAGTTGGTCACCGGGCTTCTGGCTCGCTGGTTCAGAACCGGGGAGAGGCCCGCAATTTTGAGCGCCGCACTCCACCCCCCGCGCAAGTTGATCGGGAGCCGCGCGACCGCCTTTTGGTCTCCCCGCGTAAAGGTGATTACGCAGTTGTTGCTAGGCAGCGCTGGCCAGACCAGCACCGCCTTCCCTACCCTCCATTGGCGGAACGTCCCCGGTTGGAGTCACGCCCCCCGCCATTCAGGCATCCGGTGGGATGTGCTCTTCCAGCGATGGCGCGTGGCTCGGGACGCCGCGCGGACGAGGAGTTTGACCTCCATCCTCGTCGGGAGGGACTTGAGCCTGGGTGCGGCGATCGGTCGCCGCCCAGGCATTGTTAAGACATTGGCGCCTGCCCCGCTAAGGTACCCCTCAGATCGACACGGTTTGTTGCCAACGGCATCGGTCAGGTCTGGGGGCCCACGGGGGACTCTGTTGTTGTCCGTGCCATTTTGGACATGGGAGCCCAAGGTTGCCTTTTGTCTATTGTTTGTTGTTTTGTTTGTGTATTGTTTTGGGCGAAATTGTTTTCTTCAGCGCCTTTGGACTGCGGGACTTGGCTGGGACGAGCCAATTCGGGAAACCCTGTTGGAAGATCGGCTCCAATTTGTATCCGCACTCCCTGCAGTCAACGAGGTCGTGTTACCCCGCGCTATCCTCCCCCCTGGGAGCTACACTGCTACCCTTGTTTGTGATGCGTCTTCGCACGGTTATGCAGCTGTTGTTTGTCTGCGCACCGTCTGCGCGACAGGCCAGGTGAATTTATCACTGGTCATGGCCAAGAGCAAGGGGGCCCCCCTCCGGATGGCACTGACCATCCCTAACTTAGAATTGTCAGGGGCGGCGCGTCTTGTGCGTCTATTGAACCACGTTTCTCACACTTTGGGTGGAACTGTGGACATTCGGGCTTCTTACGCCTGGACGGACAGTCAAATTGTTTTGTGTTGGTTGAAGACGTCCGTCCACTCTTTGGAGGTCTTTGTTGCGAACCGAGTGTCCCAGATTCAAAATTCTGAAACGCCTTTGATTTGGAGGATGTCGGGTCCTTTGCCCGGGCTCAAGGTGCTCGCTGTTGGAACGAAGGACCCTCCGTTTGACCCTGATTTTTGTTGAGTCAATTTAGCTCCCTCGACAAGTTGTTGAATTGTTGGTGACTGATCGTCACATTAAGAACTCGCATGCCGGTTGCAATGCGCTGTTGGCCATTCTGCAGCGAGAGTTTTGGATACTGTCGGGAGCCGTTAGTAAGTTGAACCCCTTTTTGGACGATACGGGTCTTTTGTTGTTTGGTTGTTGACGGTTGAGGTACTCTAGCCTTCTTTATGGGGCCCGTCACCCCCGTTTGTTGCCTAAGGAGGGCCATTTGGTTAAATTGTTGTTGTTGTTGTGGTTGTTGTTGTTTTTTGGTTGTTATTGTTGTTTGTTATGGTTTTGACCCGCCAGCCTGCCCCCATTGGGGGGGGGGGGGGGGGTATTTTTGAGGCCGCGGTGAAAGCGGCAAAGGGACTTTGGCGCAAATTGTTGGGAGACACCGTTCTCACCTTTGAGGAGTTAGCTACGGTATTTTGCCGCATTGAAGCTGTATTGAACTCGCGTCCATTGTGCCCGCTGTCTTCGGACCCGAACGACTTGGAGGCCCTAACCCCGGGCCATTTTTTGATTTGACAGCCACTTGCCGCCCTGCCGGAGCACCCTTTTGTCGATGTGATTCAAAATTGGCTATCGCGGTTTCAGTTGGTGCAGCAGCTCGCTCAGAGTTTTAAAAGCGTTGGAGCTTGGAGTATTTGCACATCCTCCAGCAACGCGTCAAGTGGACTGATAAAACGCAACCTTGTCAAGATTGCCAAGTGATTAGCGGACGGGAAGGCCCGTCCGGGGGGGGGGGGTAGATGTTCCGTCCCGTTCGGATTGGTTACTCTGTGAACGCACCATGACGTGAAACGGAGTGACATCTGTCAGTTTGACACTTCCTCTTTGATTTTGGTCTTGAAAAATGGAGGATCGTCGCCGCTTGGATTTCGCGACCTTTTGAAAGTAATCCCTTAAAACCGATCGTTTTGTTGGACAATTAGTCGTGATCCTATTGTTTGATTGTAAATAACCCCAATTTGACGAGATAATACGGGTTCAGTTTGTTTGTTGCAAATACTTTGAAGTGACAGTGACGCTATTGGAAACGGCGTGTTGGAGACCGCATGTCCTGGTAGCAGGACGGATTGCAGCGGCTGGCATCCTGGAGAAACTCATAACGTCACTACACAATACAATATATACTCATTTACATACATAAATCCAGGTAGGCTCCAGAGCAGGTGTTCCTCAACCATGAGGTGAGTTATTTGAATATATTATTGTTCTGCTCCGCGCACGGCGGACAGTTCGCTCGCCACTCTTGACCCAGGGCCCACGATTATCACGCTTCCACATAACAATTGAAATCCTATGGCTAGGGCCTTGGCTTGGCGTCGAACAAGCTATTACCTATATAACCTGGATTAACACATTCTTACCGCGGTAGTACGTCCTGCTGCGTTAATTTCCGACATCCACGCGGGCAAAGCCGCGGGCAAAAGTTATTAAAATATAATAACATTTTTAAAACAAATGTTATTATTGCCATGACAACCAAATAGGTAGTTTATCCCACATTTCTCAGTTTACGATCTCATCTTGGAATTCGATAACTGTAATCTAAAGAAGTATGTAGGTACTTACTTGTGGAATGCAATTCTGTTGTAATTTGTCCCCGTACCCTGCCTTTCTGTCTTTTATCCCTGTAGGTAGCACACCTCACATCGTAAAAGACAAGCTTGGCCTGTACTAAGTCAATTAATAATTCTATGTTCATTTTCCCTTCTCCTATGATTTTTCCTCTGTCAGTCGTAACACGCACAGATCTTACTGACTTTAACCTAAGTAGTTCGGGTCCGCTTGGATGTCGTCGGCGAGCCTCGATCGTACATAGGATTGCCAGATGTCCGGTATTTAAACGTACAGTCCGGTATTTTCGAGGCCTGTCCGGTAAAAAATAAATGGTCATACCGGACAGAACAATGTCCGGTATTTTGAGGAAAGTCGGTACTACTGGTCACAAGCGCCTACAAAAGTAGGCATATGAAATCCCTCAAACGCAAAACTCGCGCGCGCTCCTCGCTCGCTGTCTGTATCTTATGACTGTATTATATTTTGTTACTTATACTAATTAAGTTCATTTATGTGATGTTGATTAATTAAAATAAAATATTAGGATAAAATCGATATTTTTTGCGACCTAGCATACCCCGTGAAAAATACCGAACAACCCCAAACGGGGGGGCCGTTTGGGGTTGTTCGGTATTTTCACGACTCATCTGGCAACCCTAGTCGTACAACGGACGAACCACACCGATCTTGTTAAAAATGTTTAGTGCTGAGGAAAAACCGAATTGGTCCGCGATATCTTACTTTAGCTGAATGATGAAATATTCATTCAATTGAATTAAATGAATTTAGAGGGTTGTATGAATGACTTTAATCATATTTGTTACGATCGCATATAATACAGAAATATTTTTAGCTTTTAAACATCCACATTACATTATGTATGGGCATTTTCACTTTTAAGTGCACCCCCCGTTTTTACGCTGTCCCAAGAGAAGAGTATTCAGAATTTTATATCTAGATGAATAATGGACATAATGACAATTTTTTTTGGATAAGAAGATAAAATATATATTAAATTTTGTAATTCATCTGCAATCCAGCTAAAATATGACACAATTATTAATTTGTGAGTATTTTAAATGTTCAGAGTAGCTGTTTCTGGCATGTGCTTCCCACCACTTGCTGACATTGAATTAGTTGTAATTACTAAAGACCTGTACTACAAACACATTCAAAGTTTTGGCGCAACCATAGTGTGTTGTTTTTGTTGTTAAATTAAATTAAATGCGTTCAATAAATTCTAATAGCATACGCTAAAATTAATTTTGAAAAAATGTTCTGAATTGATGCCAGTTGGATATTTCATTTTAGTGTCGGTTCCAGTTGTTCATAATAATTACTAAAATAACGCAAATTACGTAAAGTGGGAACATTTGTGAAAAAGATCACGGCCAACATTTTAAAACGTCAGTTTAGAATCGGTGCTTCGAGAGAAAAGGTGGTTTTGTTTGTGTCGGCAAGTGTCTCCACTTTGTTTGTCAGGTTAGTGATGTTATTTTCTAGTTAATATAGACGTTTTACATCCAATAACTATTTTAAATGAATTGTATATAACTTAGCAATACTTTCATATACTTTATTTATCACAAAATGTCTATTTTTTATCAGAAAACTTGTTCCTTTTAATCTTACCTGTGAACGTGACGTCAATATGGTGACATTTTTACTCCGTCACATATAGGAATGACTACAAATGTCACCAAAATGACACATTAAGCTAGGATTACATATATTCCGATCAATTTAGACATAAAAGTAGTGGCGAAATAACAATAATTCTGACAGAGCCAAATTTTTGTGGAGAGCTTGGGTTCACCACCAGCCAGAAATATCTAAAAGTCCCCATCGATCCCAAGGGTGCAAAAAAGTTATTCGGGTCAAATGTCAAAATTTGAGGTATTTTGAACTTTTCTCGAAAACGGTAAGTTTTTTTCGAAAAACGACCTAGACCAACGTTGTAGACCAGATAATTATCTACAAAATTGTCTTAGAACTTTATTTCCTAAGAGCCACCGTTTTTGAGATATAATGATTCAAAAAGTTGAAAGAGGGCATCATCATAGTATGCACATGATTTCACGCCACCATTGAGGTAGTGTACTTAGCGCCTTTTTAGGGTTTTGTACCTCAAAAGGATAAAACAGAAACCTTTTAGGGTCACTTTACTGTCCATCTGTTTGTCTATCTGTCTGTCTGTGTCTGTTTGTCTGTCTGCCTGTATGTCTGTCTGTTAAGACCCTTTATCTCGAGAACGTGTGAAGGTATCGAAATGAAATTAAAACCATATACTCACATCTGCGGTCCCTTAAAGCTGTGAAAAAATTAAACTTGTAAGTTAAAGGAAAAAAAAAGATACGGCCGTTTATGTTCAATTTCCGAATCGAGTCTCAAATATTTTTACGAATCGCAAAAGTTTTTTTCTGTGAAGTAATTACAAATTTAGAGTTTTCAGATTCTTTTCTATCATTATGGTATAAGACCTTGCTTCATGCCAAATTTCAGGAATCTAGAAAATTTGGAAGCACCAAAATACCCTACGAACTTTGATTCCAGTGAGAGTGTCGAAATATACGTTTATTGCAACATAAACCACCGTATCTTTTTTTGCAGTTAACTTACAAGTTTGATTTTTGCACAGCTTCAAGGGACTGCAAATCTGAGTATATGGCTTTAATTTCGACTAGATACCTCCACGCATTCTTGAGATAAAGAGTCTTGACTGACAGACATACAGGCAGACAGACAAACAAACACAGACAGACAGAAGACAGATGGACAACAAAGTGATCCTATAAGGGTTCCGTTTTATCCTTTTGAGATACGAAACCCTAAAAATGCGATAGGTACACTATCTCAAAGGTGGCGTGAAATCGTGTGCATACTATGATGATGACCTCTTTCAACGTTTTGAATAATTATATTTCAAAAACGATGGCTCTTAGAAAATAAAGTTCTAAGACATTTTTGTAGTAATAATCTGATCTACAACTTTGATCTAAGGTGATTTTTCGAAAAAACTTACCGTTTTCGAGAAAAATCCAAAAAAACCTCAAATTTTGACATTTGACCCCGAATAACTTTTTTAGCACACATGGGATCGACGGGGACTTTTATATATTTCTTGCTGATGGTGAACCCAAGCTCTCCACAAAAATTTGGCTCTGTCGGAATTATTGTTATTTAAAATGTCTAAATTGATCGGACTAATATCCAAAATTTGTAATATTTATTTGCAGGTAGCTTTTTTAAAGTAACTCATTATGCCACTAACTGGCGCACAAAGAACGAAACGTTACAGGGAAAAATTAAAACGAGAATACCCTCAAGAATATGAACAACAAAGAAAGAGAAATTTGGAAAAAATAAAAAAAAAACGAAAAAAATTTCACAACTGACGCCAGAAGAAGCCGAAAAAAGGAGGGAAGAGTGGAGAACAAACAAAAGGACTAGCCGGCAGAAACAAAGAAGAAAGAAGGATCTGGCTATTTCGCAGAATGAAAATATACCTGGGTCTAGTACAGGACAAGAAAATACAGAAGAAAACCATTTAAATTTAAAAAAACCTACTGTAGGTAATTTTGCATTTATATTTAATAATATCTTTAGGGAGCTTGCTCCTTTAGAATTTATGATTAATAGTCAAATTATGTTCCTTTGTTGTCGATAGAAACTCTAAGATTAAAATATGATTAGTTTTAAATACTTTGAATAAAAAAATGTGAAACAATAAAGATGTTTAACTACCAGCGCTGTTTTATTTTGCGTCATGTAACTTCAGCTTAAGTTTTTTTGATGTGTCCGTTTAGTGACTGTCCCAATTTGTAAGTCAACAAAATATTTTTTTATAATTTTTACATAGTGTTTTTACTACTATACTGTTTGCATATTGTTTTGGCCAGTTACAATATTGAACAATAAAAAATCTATTAAAAAACAAATCACTTTATTAAAAAAATATTATAAAAAAACTATCTTCATAACGTCACTTGTCACAAAATCGAAGTTCAAACTTTATTTTCGAAAAAATAGAATTCAATTCAAGGTTACTATCTATTTTTTTCGATGGATCATAATATTCAGTAGCGATCGAGAATGAAAATTGAGTCATAATACTTAAAACATTAAAACAGTTCAATTTATATGTCGTCACCAAAGTGACTACTGTTTCACTACCATGTCCATTTATTTTCCGTTTTTAATTGAGAAACATGCTATTAATTTACAATAAAATGTGATTTTTAATCCGTCAGACTGTGTAGTACAGCCTAAAACCTTTAAACATCTTAAAAAAGCAACTTTAAAAATATACTCATATTTTTATCAGGGTACACTTTTAAGTGAAAATGCCCGTATATCTCTTCATCAGCCTATAATATTCCCACAACCGGACACAGGCCTCCTCTCACAGAGAGGGAGTGGGCCTTAATCCACCACGCGGACTTTGCTGGGCCATAGGTGCCTCATGTTATCGAATTTTTTGGTTCTAAGACAGTTTGACACCAGTTTGAGAGCAGTAGCGAGGAAATAATTTACATAAAGCGAGTTGTGTGTTTAACTGCAGGAGCTGACGGTACCGTCCTATTTATCCTTAGTTACCGTCCGACTTTAGACTCGTCCGAGACATGGCCGAAGTGTGTTTGCGTGCGTGTGTGTTATGTGCTGACACTACTCGTCTTCACGCACGTGGTTGTACACTTGGTTACCAAAATGCGTTGCTTCGTGAGATAAAAGTTATGTACTTAATTCAAAGACGGCTGTATTTTACGAAGAATTAATGCTTAAAAACTTTTTAATCTAGTAGTGGATTTAGATATGAGCGCCGATGGCCAATTTTCCGGCGGCGGCGGCGCGCCGATTTTTTTAAGTCGGCGGCGGCGGCGTCGGCGGCGTGACCTTTATTTAACTACCATAACTTAAATAATATACGTATAATCAATATTTTCGTTTTCGAAAAGGCTTCAGCACCATAGACCACATCCATACTGTTCGTCAAATTGTACAGAAGACCGAGGAGTACAATCAGCCGCTGTGTATGGTATTTGTGGACTACAAGAAAGCCTTCGACTCGATCGAAATTTGGAAAGTTTTGGCCTCTATGCAACGATGTCGAATTGACTGGAGATACATCGAGGTGATGAGGTGCTTGTATGACGCTGCAATGATGACTGTCCAGATCCAGGATACGAAAACCTGCCCAATCTAGCTGCTCAAGGGGGTGAAACAGGGTGATGTGATATCCCCGAAACTGTTCACCAATGCGCTGGAGGACGTATTTACAACGGACTGGGACTGGACTGGACAGGGAATCAATGTGAACGGCGAGTACATCTCACACCTTCGTTTTGCCTACGACATCGTCATAATGGCAGACACGCTGGAACAGTTAGAACAGATGCTGCATAGCCTAAATGGAGCCTCACGGCGGGTAGGCCTCGGCATGAACTTGGACAAGACGAAAGTCATGTACAATTCGCATGTCTTGCCGAGTCCAATCCGCATCGAAGGGTCGCTTCTTGAGGTTGTGAAGGAGTATGTCTACCTTGGGCAAGTCATACAGCTTGGTAGACTCAACTTCGAGAAAGAAGCCGACAGGAGGATCCAGTTGGGTTGGGCAGCGTTTGGAAAACTTCATCAAGTCTTCTCGTCGCCGATACCGAAATGTTTGATGACCAAGGTCTTCAACCAGTGCGTCCTGACCGTCATGACATACGCTGCCGAAACGTGGACACTGACGGTTGGGCTCGTCCACAAATTTAAGGTCGCTCAGCGCGCTATGCTAGGCTCGGAGTTTCTTTGATGGATAAGATCAGAAACGAAGTTATCCGGAAAAGAACTGGAGTTACCAACATAGCTTGCAGGGTACGCAAACTGAAGTGGCAGTGGGCTGGCCATGTTTGTCGAAGGATCGATGGCCAATGTAGCTGACGAGTCCTGAAGTGGAGACCGCGTATATGTAGCGTAGTATGGGACCCCGCCAGCTAGATGGACCGACGACCTTAGGAAAGTGGCTGGGGTAGACTGGATGCGGAAGGCGGAGGATAGGGTGTTGTGGCGCAGCATGGGAGACGCTTATGTCTGGCAGCCGACTGCCATAGGCTGATTTGAATCAAGATTTATTATAATTTTGATGTGACAAACTGAACTGAGAAGAAATAAACTCTTTCGCTTGGGGTACTTGTCCGATGTGCGTACGGTTCGGTCAGCGCGTTTGGTAAAACTGAATGCCGCCGCTCGGGCTCGGCGCGCCGGTGCCTAGGATCAGCGGCGGCGGCGGCGGCGCGGTGGGAAACGTGGCGGCGGCGCACAGTATAGATATTATAATAAGATAAATCGTGTTATAATTTTCATTTAAGTAGTAAAAAGTAAGTACTTACGGTTTGCCAATTTAAGAATCCTTGCACTTCTTTTCATTGTGATTATATTATTATAATCACTAACTATAATAACAGACCAAATAAATAACCACTTTTAACGCACTTGCAAATAATTCACTTTGGTGACAAACTTACATCACGGCCGGCACATGTCTGTTTGGTTACAAACTTCGGCACGCGAGCGCGCTGAAGCCCACCGCCCCGCGCCCCGCGCCATGCGTCCCTCGTGAACCCCGAATAGGCCCCTCAGACATCGTACCTAGTGCCCGTTTAAGGATATTTAAGAGACGCAAGATTGTTGTCACGAAAACATGATAAAAACTTTACAAATTAAGTACGATATTCAATGGACACGATAAGATCGGTGAACTGAACTCAAAGTATACGTGGTAAATTATACGCTGAACACTAGCGCCCTCCAAATTTCAGTCGGACGATGGCGGAACTATATTATACGCTAAAAGGCATTGTAGTGATGGAATTACGTCCATGCAAATTTTTCGCCCTTGCATTCTAATGATCATAAGGGACTCTTGGGCTAAAAATGAGGGTCGGTCAATCTTGCGTCCGTATTCCGGACCCACAAAGTCAGTGGGACGCAGCATCATCGGTAAATAACGCTATGTAGGACGCAACCATGTCCTTCAAGAATCTTGAAGGACATGTTGCGTCCTACATGGCGTTATTTACCGATGATGCTGCGCGACCTCGGAATCCTCCGCAGTCGGGTGAAGGGTGTCGGGTCACAGAAATGTGTTTATCAGCCTATGTATGTGTGAATGTTGGTTACTTTGTGGGACTCTAGACACCAAACGCGTGGGCCGATTTTGACGATGATTACGTCAATCGATTTGTCTTAATCTTGTAAATGTCACGAAAGATATGACAGTAACAAAATGGTCGAGAATAATTATATTAGCTTAAAAGGCTAAAATCTATACTAATGTTATAAAGACGAAGAGTTTGTACGTATATATGTATTAGTCTTAGAAACTACTGGTTCGAACTGAAGATTTCTTTTGGGCGGCGAGCAATGGGTAGCTCGCCGCGATTCGATGCGATGGGGAGAGTCGGGGGAGCAAGAAATTTAACGCGGACGAAGTCGCGGGCAGAAGCTAGTACAGACAAAAAATTTCTGAGGCACGGAGGGGCTTTATTATGTACTAGCTTTTGCCAGCGGCTTCGCCCGCGTTGAGGTCGGAAATTATCCCGCGGGAACATACTACCGGGATAAAAAGTAGCCTATGTCCTTTCTCAGGCTCTAAACTATCTGTGTACCAAATTTCATTTAAATCGGTTCAGTAGTTTTAGCAGGAAAGCGAGACAGACAGACAGAGTTACTTTTGCATTTATAATATTAGTATGGAGTATGGATAGATGGTCATCCATCCACGGAGCAATCTCGGCAAGCTTAAAACCACTAACAAAGCTGGTAGTGTCAAAATACAATCATTTGTCACTATGACAACATGTCAGTCATTGAACAGCATTATTTAACTATAATTATGTTCGTCATCTGATCAGTATCAGAGTAAGGCAAAGCACACAACATTAGCTTTCATATATTTTACTGTAATAAGGTGTTCACACCATCCTCTACGTCCTTTCTGGTAATACTAGTACTAATAACCTATTAGCAAAACAATAAGAGAATAATTATTTAGGTTCGAGTTTGCAATTCTTTCTTTTTATTACACGCTTTATATTAGCTTCACTTGTATGTTTGTTTGTAACCGACTCCTTATAGCGCGATTTTGACCCACTATACGACCAGATTTCATTCAAACTTTGCACACCTGTCAAAGACCGATGACAATGCAATAATTTCATAAATTTGTGCCATTATCCTTGCCAGGGTTACCAGGACAGCAAAAACTGTCTTCGAAAACTACGCTGACATACGTCACAAACTACGCTGACATACGTCACAAACTACGCTGACATACGCCTCAAAATTCGAAACACCCTAAAAAATATAAAATAAATAATAGTTTAAAAAAAAACTAAAAAACACGCTCCCATAGAAAACCAAACTAAAAAGTAGAAAATAATGGAAAATAGCGTGGGGTGCTTTTTAAGGTATTTTTTTATTGATATCAGGCTATCAATAAAAAAATACCCTATAATTTTTATTTAAAAAGTAATGGTATGATAAGAAACGTTACAAAACCTTATGAGTGACCCATTATTCTCATGTGTGTCTTAAGGGGCGACTAAGGGACTTAACAGAGAATGAGCAGCAGCGTTTTCTATGCATTTTACCCACTGCGATCGCCAATCCTCCTGCCAAACCCCACCAAATTGGGGGAGGCCTATGTCCAGCAGTGGACATCTTTTGGCTGAAATGATGATGTAAAACTAAGGCTAAGTTAATCAAGTACAACTTTTCCAAAGCTCGAACCTAATTCGCTAAAAAAGAATATTTAATTATTATTCTGCGTATTAACACAGGTCTCTGCTGGAAGAGCCAACGATGGAAGAGGCAAGCCAGGCTGAGTCTGAAGAGCTGATGGTTGGTTGCACAGATGCATGAGTGGTTTAAAGTCTGAGACTCACACCTCTCAGCATTGCACGTCACCACATCCAGTAGACAACTATTACTTTACGATACTTTGTTGATAATCTGTACCTACTCTTTCATAACATTCGAATTTATTGTTTCACAGCATGGATCATTTCCTGCTGGAATCGTTTCGGCACATCTATACAAGATGTTCCTTTTGATATACCGTAGCACTAGGGTATTAATGAGATCTTATTAACAAATCAACCAATATACGATTTTATCGTTTGTGACTTTTTCTTTCAGTTGTATGAATAGAGTTCAGTTTTGTACATGCAAATGGCTACACCTTTTATTTTATTAAACATTTTTGTTTTTTAGGTAAACATCAATATCTTATAAGGCAAACTATTAGCCTGTAAGGTAAACAACCTATGGATAAACTAACGAGTACTTACTTTTCTCCGTGGCATTTGCTTCCATCTTATAAACGTCTTCTTCTTCTACCTTTTCAGTTTCAAACTCTATTAAAGGTTTATCATCTTCTGAATCTGATTCCGAATGCTGTGGTGGTATATCTACTTCCACTTCCAGAGAGCTTTGGTATAAATTATCCTGTTCTAGCTCTGTAAGTAAAAACAGTACAGATTATTACTTGTTTATTATTAATTATTTTTTCCCTCACAGTATAATGTGGTTACCATTAGGTTAAATTAAAGTAAACACTATCAAAACTTTGAAACAGTACCATCACTTTGATGCTCCTCTTTGATCTTAATAAACTCATCTAGTCCCTCACAAACAGCTGGTAACTCTTGTTTGATAGTAATATAGTTGCTTTCTATTTGGCATTCATCAAATGTACTCATGTGCTGTATTGGAGATGTACTTAAGCCACTGTTATGCTCAAAGCAGTCAAGGTTTATAAACGCATAGGGCTGAAAAAAGATATTCACAGGTGAGAAAACGTAATTTGATTCAATGTACCCTGAAGAGTCGGCCAGACTATCAATCTTACAGGCCAATGTACAGGCTTAGCTTGCATTGACAAGAGAGGACCGTGTTCAATTGATATTATTGATATTACATATTATTATTTAACATGTAATAATTGAAGACATGAGTGGATGAAGGGGATATGTCGCATTTTCAAATGTTCGCTGTTCTATGCATGAATGATGGTGTTATGTGCATATAAACAATTTTAAACCTTAAAAATATTAAACGGTTGGCGCCGCTAGACACCCTTGGATAAATGTAAGGCGTTTTGAAATATCCTAAAACGTTCATGCAAAAATTTGAACTCAATTTTCTCGAAATTAGAATTTTGCGACATATCCCCTTCATCCTCTCATGTCTTCAATTGTACACACACACATTTTACAACAACGTACATGATCACCTATTGGTGTGGTTGAAATCCACACACAATAGATATTAGTATGAGAATTAAATTAAATGTCTGTTGAAGAATACCTCACCTCATAATCCTCCTTCATTATCTTAACGAACTGCTCATCAGATTCCAGACATTTTCTAAGCAACCGCCAACATTGTTTTAATTTTGACAAGCAGAGGAAACAAGCAAGTATAGGTCTACGATCTTCAGTAACAAACTGCAAGAAAACTTGTGCTATACTATTTTATATATAGGAAGAAAACACTTCTAATCTTACATTAAATTGTACCTACTGCCCACAGTTAGTTGTCAGTAAAGCCTCGTCCCCACTGGGAACATTTGTCGAGTGACATGTGTCCCCGGTGACATCGGGCGATGTCGGGCGACGTCGGAAGACATCGCCGCGACATTGTTGAAACTGTTCCTTGTCGCACAGTCGATGAAGAGTAGTGACAGAGTGTGGACGTGCGTGCAACCTGCGACAATGTGGTCGAACGACGTAGTGCTGCGACTTATTGAACTATATCGCTCCTATGAGTCTTTGAAAATTTATAAAAGTGTATGATAAGGACGTGTAAGAATCATCACTTGCTAGGTACCTTAACGTAGCAGCAAGTCTAAATTTAGCAGCCACAGGGTCACGGAATCTAGTTTTGTGTTTAGATATTGATGGGGATATTTTACACAAGAGTATTTCAAAGTCTGTTGATGACATCCGAGTAAAATAATGAAATGAGCCGTCTAGAATACTCTCAGTGTTCTAGACGGCTCAATTAATTAAATACGCTTGTTTTGTTTCGCAAGTACTGTTTAATCTACCATCTTCTCTTCTTTTTTGTTCTTGATGCATTCATCATTATATAAGCCGCACTGTACAATACTACCTCTTCCGGAGACATGATAAGTTCGACTAAACTGATGTGGACGGAGACAAGACATCGGGCGACGTGGGGCGATGTAGGGCGACATCGCCCGATGTCTCCGGGGACACATGTCGCTCGACAAATGTTCCTAGTGGGGACGAGGCTCAATGCTTTCTATACACCTCATACAAAGAAGACATTAGCATTGACTACCACTCTTGCTCAAGGCAGATTGGTGACTTAATTGTTTTGGATTTCATCATTTGAGCAGAAAGCTGTCCACTGTTTGACAAAAGCCTCCTCTGTTAGGGGGGGGGGGGAGGTGTTTGCCAAACTCGCCACGCTTGGCAGGCGGGTTGTCAATCGTAGCATATTAGTAAAATGCATAGAGAATGCTGCTGCTCATTCTCTAGTAAGTCCCTTATTTATTTATTTATTTAAACTTCTCGCACACAAAAAAAAGGTACAAAGGCGGAGTTAATGCCTTAGGCATTCTCTACCAGTCAACCAAGGGTGTTGAAGAGATTACATGGCAGGTGCTACGGTTGAGAGGAACAATAATTAAAAATCTATAACAATGAATTATAACTAAGAGAGAAACACTACTTAGTACAAATGTCACCCATGGGAAAAAATGGGATTATTGGTTGTTAAATTCTAAGTTATCAACTTACTGGAATATGAGTCAGATTCTCATATAATTCGTGCAAGTTCCTGTCGACAACGATGTACATACGAACATTCTGCGCTAAACATATTCTACACATCGGCAGTTTTTCCATCTTTGAAATCAGTTTAGTTTAGTTTTGTTGTTGATAAACACTGGCGGCAAATACCCGAAGGGCAATTCGTTCATTCAAACAAAATTTTTGACATTTTGTTATGTCAAAAATGAAACTATTGGATAATAATGTTTTTTTTTTTTCGCTTTTGGCAATTGAGCCGATGCGTAGACAGAGTATTTCTAGAAATATAATAATAAATAAAAATACATAATAATAAATAATAAATAGAAATACTCTGTCTACGAGCCGATGTCGACTATTCTGCCAGAGTCACGTTTAGACGGTAGCGTAGCGGCGAACTGTCGACTTTGTACTTTGTGGTAGGTTTACAGATTCTGTTAGTCGTGAGGTTAGTCGTATTAAAAATTTTAGATTATTTTCGTTTAAAAAAGTTGTTAAAATTTGAATAATTTTGGGGGAGAAGTGAAATAAAAGGGAATGAAAGTTAGTTGGGAGAGGAATGTTACACTTGGTTTCTTCATAGAGGTCGAAGGATTTGGTATTCAAGGAGCAGGAGAAAAATATATGGTCCAAAGTACCGTCTGCAAGACCGCATTCACATAGGGAACTGTCCTTAACATGGATCTTTTTTAGAAACACTAGGCTACAACAATGTCCAAGTCGCAATCTGCAAAGCGAAGAAACAGTTCTTTTGGCCAATTTTGGGTACTTAAAAAACCAAGGCTTCGGCTGGATGTCAGGCTGTATGGATGAATAGTAGATACCCTTGACTTGACTATGGACTTCCTTCGGGATAAAACAGAATTAAAAGACAATGACTTTGATAGTGAGAGTCAAAACGAAAGTTTTACCGAAAAGACATTAAATTATTTATTTAAAATCCCCCAGGAATTATTAGAAAATATGACATATTTGAATGTGTTGTAAAAAATATTTATAATACAGTGGATTCAATTTAATTCATGTTGTAAATGTATAGAAGTCAATTATTTATAATTTAAATTAGAATGATAATTCAGGCCGTGAGGTCCCACCGTCCGAGTGCTCTTAGCCTATTTAAGAAAATCTCTGTTAGAACTATTTTATCATTATAAAATAAGAGTCGTGGCTGTGACATGTAAAAATATAATTTGAATTAATAACAGCGGTTGCTAAGCAATACATCAGACATAAGTTTAAAAAGGTTATCAAAAATAATAAGGTTCTAGTAAGTATAACATACTCCTTAACATCCTCCCTTTTTGGCAACCCTTTTACTGCATCAAACCAATTTGTTTTGCGATTGATACAATCCGTGGCTTATGTAATGCTTTGGTCAGTAAATCCGCTAGTTGGAACTCGCTGGGAACGTATTCTACACGTATTTCTTCGTTAGCAACGAGTTCTCTCACATAGAAATGTCGAATAGCAATATGCTTGGTTCTTCTGTGGAGTTCTGGATTGTGTGAGATCTTTATGGCTGCATCATTATCAACCTTTAGCTTAGGTATTTCTTTCAATTTAGATATTTCACCATAGAGTCTTTTGATCCAGACAATCTCTCTAGCCGCTTCACTGGCAGCAACCAATTCGGCTTCAGTGCTTGATATTGCAACACATGTTTGTCGTCGACTTGTCCAAGATATTGCTCCTCCAGAGTATAAGCATAATATGCCTGACGTTGAACGTCCGGTACTTTGGTCTCCACCGTGATCAGAATCACTGTAGCATTCTAGAATTCCAGCATTGCAGCTCTTCTTAAAAACTATTCCGTAGTTGAAAGTGCCTTTGATGTATCTTAGGATACGTTTCAGCCTTTGGATGTCTTCTTTAGAAGGGTTTTCTAGACTTCGGGATACAACGCTTACAGCATATGCTAAGTCCGGTCTGGTTCCAACGGTCAGATATGCGAGTGCTCCCACAGCTTCTCTATACGGAAATAAAGCAGGGTCTACCACTTCTTTATCCAGATCTGGCAGTTCACCTTTTTGTATAGGAGTGGTAACAGGTTTGCAATCACCCATTCCAAAGCGATCTAAAACTTTCTGAGCATAGTGCTTTTGTGACACTTTTATATTACCGTCATGGTTCTCTATTTCTAATCCTAGAAAATAGGATGCATCTTTTGTCGTGATTTTAAATCTTCTCTTCAATTCTCTCATTAACTTTTCAGAATCTTCCTGATTTGTTGCAGCGACCAAACCGTCATCTACATAGAGAGCAAGAATAATTTTGTTACTTGCACGGTTTCTTATAAACAGGCAGGGGTCGGTATCGCATTGATTGAATCCAATGGTTTTTAAATAATCCACCATACATTTATTCCAACACCGAGGCGCTTGTTTGAGACCATACAAACTTTTCTTGAGTTTACAAACCTTGTTAGATCCATCAGAGTAGCCATCAGGTTGATTCATATATATTTCTTCACTCAGTGAACCATAGAGAAAAGCACTTGATACATCAAACTGTGTGAGTTTTAGGCCTTCATTTGCAGCAACGCTTAAAACTGATCTTATTGTAGACATCTTAGCAACTGGGCTGAAAGTCTCATCATAGTCGATGCCCTTTTTCTGTGTATATCCTCTAGCAACTAGTCTTGCTTTGAATTTATCTAGAGAGCCATCAGCATTGGTTTTGATCTTATATATCCATTTACAGGATATAGGCTTCCTGTCTTTTGGAAGGTCCACCATTATCCAGGTTTTGTTTTCCTTTAAAGACTTCACCTCACTTTCCATTGCTTTGACCCACTGATCTTTATGCGTACTAGTCATTGCTTCTTTGTAGGTTTTAGGTTCATTGATCTGATTAAAAATTTCAGTTGACATCATGACGTAATCTGATAGGTGGTCGTATTTGACTTCTATCTCGTAGAGTCATTCTGGTGGCTATCTCAGTTATATCATCTGAGATTCTGGGTCGTTCAGTATCATTACCATAATCTAAGGCGTCTTCATAAGGAGGCGATTCTGGCATTGATGCTTCTGAAGGCGTTTGTAATGGTTCAGTAGAGTCATCTTGGCTTTCTATTTCCTGACTCACAACCAAATCCGGTGATGTGGGGGGCAAAGTCGAACTAAGCTCATCTGAGCTATTTGCAGCGCGATCCAAGCTATTTTCGACACAATCATCCTCCCTTGCATCACACATCGGTGGTACTGAAAGAGGAAAGTGTGTTTCGACTGAAGGCTGTTCATCCGAATCACTTTGACCAAATGGAGTCAATACTGATTCATTAAATGTAACGTCTCTTGACCTTATGAGTTTACCATGTTTATTTAGTAAGCGATAGCCTTCATCGGCCTCATATCCAATAAGAATGCATTTCTCAGCCTTTTTAGATAGCTTTTTCCTTTTTTGTTTAGGAATATGAGCATAACATTCACATCCAATTATTTTAAGGTGACTTATTGCTGGTTTTTTCTTAAACCACAATTCAAATGGTGATTTTCCATTTTCTGAAGTTGGACCAGTTCTGTTTAACACGTACGCAGCGGTATTTATCAATTCTGCCCATGTAGCAGACGGTAATTCTTCATGAGCATGCATCATTGTACGTGCGGCTTCAACTAAGGTTCTATTCTCACGTTCGCTAAGACCATTTTGTTGCGGTGTATAGGGCATCGTGAGCCTTTGTCTAATTCCAGCTTGTTGTAGAATGCACCTGACGTTCTGATTATCAAATTCACCTCCGTTATCACTAAGAAATTCTTTAACTGAGTATCCAGCTACTTTACATTCTTGTAACATTTGTCGGAGTTTCAGGTAAACTTCCGATTTTTGTCGAACAAAATAAATGTGTCTGTACTTGCTGTAGTCATCTTTGAATTAAATGAAGTAGCGAAATTTGTTAAAAGAAGGAGGGAATGGACCACATACATCAGCGTGTAAAATTTCTGCAGGTAATTTAGCTCGTACTCTTGTTCCGAAAGACTGTCTGTGGGTTTTACCATAAATACATCCAGTACACAATTCTGAATCTAGTCGAACTTTAATTCCTAGTTCTCGTTCTATAACACCTTTAACATGTTTTTTATTCTGATGAGCTAACCTTTCGTGATACAGTTGTAGTGTATTTTCTGATGACAAAATGTTGACAGTAGGTGTTGACTTTGTAATAGTCTCTACATTGAGCTTGTATAAGCCACCATTCTTAATCCTTTTGCCAGTCAGTCTAACTTGTCCATCAACTTTCAGCGAGCAGTGTTCTCTTCCAGACATGAAAACACTTTTATTTAGTCTGTCTTGAGCAGCCAGTACTGAGAATAAGTTTCGCTTAATATCAGGTACATACCATACATCACAGAGTGTTACTCTTGATTCCTTGCCATTTATAATTGTTTTCAAGTCAACAGTACCTTTGCCAAATGCTTTGACAGTAGCTCCATTAGCAGTAATCACTATACGATTATCTTCAAAATGCTGAAAACTAGAAAAATAGTCGTTCCGGCAGGTGACATGATTAGTTGCACCATTGTCGACGAACCAACTCGATGTATCATAGTTTGTATGCATTGAATTTACATCTGTATTGACTTGCATGAGCATTAAGTTCAAATTTGTTGGGGTCTGTTTACTTTCAGGCTTGGCTGGTTTACCGTCAGCTTTCCATTTATGACATTGCCTTACTTTGTGACCGACTTTTCCACAATATCCACATTTCTTCTTTGCTTTATTATAATTCTGTAAGGCTAGAGCTTCTGCAGGATCTTCATTTTTCAAAGAAATAGAGCGCTCATAGGCACACAGTTGTGCAGTCAGATTTTCTATTGTTCTATCTGTCTTTGACATCAATATCCAGCTTGATTTGAATGAGAAATATGATTCAGATAGAGTATCTAGAATTTTACAGATTAATAGGATATCTGGTAATTCAGATTTATCTATCTTCATTAATTCATTTATCAAGTCTGACCAAATGGTTTTTATTTTGGAGATATGAGTTGTGATGTCGTGTGACGGATCTTTAGAATAGCTGAAAAACCTCATACAAAGATCATAACTTTTGTCTACAGACGTGCCATCGAACAAACGATGTAGTTCGTCCCAAACTTCTTTAGATGAATTAAAACGCATGATTTTCTGAAGAGTTTCATCTGACATATTTGCGGTAAGCAGAAGTAATGCAGAACTATCAATTTTATTATATTTTTCAAGAGCATTGTCATATTGAGAAATTTCGTCGACATTGTTGGTAATAGGTTTCACGGGTTTTATTAGAGCACCGTTTACCGCATCCAATCCACCAGGCATACCTCTTAGTAGTAATGTCGCTTTAAATTTCCAAGTCGACCAGTTCTTCACACCCTCCAGGTGACCAATGTCAATTTTACAACTTGGTGATTGCATTATGAATATTTGTCTTCCAGGGTTGTTTTAAACTTGGTTGATGACTTCTCTAGTTACTTTCACTTGCAACCACGGACCTCTGCTACCATGTTAGAACTATTTTATCATTATAAAATAAGAGTCGTGGCTGTGACATGTAAAAATATAATTTGAATTAATAACAGCGGTTGCTAAGCAATACATCAGACATAAGTTTAAAAAGGTTATCAAAAATAATAAGGTTCTAGTAAGTATAACATACTCCTTAACAATCTCAAAACGGCTGGTGGACACTTCCTGTGACCAAACGGCTGGTTTTTACCTTGGTCAGTAGCTAAGCATTGCCATACAACGTGGTAATGCCACCAGTCTCTTGGGCAGATTACCAGTCGAAAGCGATGCGGATGAATTTTTCAAAGTATATTTTAATTTGTATATAGTATTAGTTAATTTAGATCCTAATTTTGTTTTTTTAATTAATTTAAATCCTAAGATTTTCACAAATTAAGGTATCTTCTTACAGAAAAAAAAGTATGAAAACGATGGTAAATATCGCTAAGAATGTAATCATCCAACCCGAAAAGGTGGACTAAACGAACATAGAATGAATGAAAAATACTGATGTAAAAATAGATTGACATACTACTATTATTTACTTACGTGAAAAACGTGCCACATGGACCACATGGACGTTATTTAAAGTGTATTAACTATTGTAATATTACACTTCTAAGATTAGACACATCGATGTATTGACATAAAGACTTGTATCTATGATCACGAATAAAAATATTAAAACAATCTAAATAAACCATCTTGTAACTAGTTGTAACACTGTTTTGAACAGTCAAGAAATTAGTCAATCAATGTCACTGTCATTACGATCAACTTGTCAAGTAGATTTTGTACGACGTTCTAGAAAAGAAAGAAATCAATTTTCGCTGAAAACGCCTTAGAGAGGCCTTAAAATATCAATGTTAGTCTGTATTCGTTAATGGTATAGAGTTTTCTGTGAACGGCTTACATGATCTAGCAGTAATATATTGTGACTGATGTTTATGGACTAATAAACGAAATCCTATGATTTTGCTGGACCATCTAATAGTGATGTAAACTCTCGCCTCTCGGGCTGCTCCCGTCTTCCCGTGGACCACTAAGGCTCACTAAGGAGTGCTCACGATATTTACACGCTTTATTCTCATTCAAGATTACTATAAATAAAAAGATATAAAGCAACAATCCTCACCAGATATTTGTTCGCCACAGTGTTTATCAACAATTAAACCTAAACTGATTTCAAACATGGAAAAACTGCCGATGTGTAGAATATGTTTAGCGCAGAATGTTCGTATGTACATCGTTGTCGACAGGAACTTGCACGAATTATATGAGAAGCTGACTCATATTCCAGTAAGTTGATAATTTAGAATTTAATAACCAATAATCCCATTTCTTCGTAAGAGGCGACTAAGGGACTCACTAGAGAATGGGCAGCAGCATACTCTATGCATTTTACCAATATGCTACGATTGCCAACCCGCAGTGGCGAAAGCACCATATAACACGATTCCTACCGGCTTGCCTTCGGGGATTCGCATTGGTAACTCTATCACTATTAAAAATACAATAGTATGTAAATAGTGGCTACTATTGTCAATAAATATAGTTACACTACGGGTATTTCATTCACCATAACATTCAAACAACAAAAAAGGTTATTTATAGCTTTGTATTACAACAAAAGAGAAATGTTCTAAATTAACCCGGCGCCAAAACGTCATAATCGGGAACTAAAAATTCATACAACAGCGATCCCGTAATGATGTCACTTTAGGTCACGTGGCACCGCTTGATATGTACGAGAGCAAGCCGCTGTACAACGGGTTATGACAGAGACAGGTATAGAAAAATGTGTCAGCGAGAACGAGATAGAGGAATATTGCATATTTTATTCGGTTTTCAACTGTTTAATTTAATTGTATTTAATTCATTACATTCCTATATTAATTTTAGAATGATAGTAAGTATTCTTTATTGATGAGTCAGTAAGTTAAAGCCGACTTCGCTTCGGCTTCTCTTTTAGAAAAATTTACACCTCGCCGCTGCCAACCCGCCTGATTACAAGTATTTTCTTCCTATATACAAAATAGTATAACACAAGTTTTCTTGCAGTTTGTTACTGAAGATCGTAGACCGATACTTGCTTGTTTCCTCTGCTTGTCAAAATTAAAACAATGCTGGCGGTTGCTTAGAAAATGTCTGGAATCTGATGAGCAGTTCGTTAAGATAATGAAGGAGGATTATGAGGTGAGGTATTCTTCAACAGACATTTAATTTAATTCTCATACTAATATCTATTGTGTGTGGATTTCAACCACACCAATAGGTGATCATGTACGTTGTTGTAAAATGTGTGTGTGTACAATTGAAGACATGAGTGGATGAAGGGGATATGTCGCAAAATTCTAATTTCGAGAAAATTGAGTACAAATTTTTGCATGAACATTTTAGGATATTTCAAAACGCCTTACATTTATCCAAGGGTGTCTAGCGGCGCCAACCGTTTAATATTTTTAAGGTTTAAAAAATTGTTTATATGCACATAACACCATCATTCATGCATAGAACAGCGAACATTTGAAAATCCGACACATCCCCTTCATCTACTCATGTCTTCAATTATTACATGTTAAATAATAATAATATCAATAATATCTTACGACAACCAACACAACGTTATCTGAACCCAAACTAGGCAGAGCCTGTACTATGGCAACCAGACAACTGATAAACATACTTATAAATTTCTAAATACATATATATATACACACATATTGTAGATAAATTACACCCAGACACAGAACAATGATTGTGCTCATCACACAAAGATTTGTCCTGGGTAGGAATCAAACATATGACCTCAGTTTTAGCAGTCAGGGTAACTAACCACTAGACTAACAGGCAAGTCAAAAACACAATAACATAAAAAAAACAAAAACTGTCAAATACTTCACATAATACTGCTACAATTTCTGTATGAAACTTGGATGTGGCAGTTTGGACACGGTCCTCTCTTGTCAATGCAAGCTATACAACAATAGCCTGTACATTGGTCTGTGAGATTCGTAGTCGGGCCGACTCTTACTCGGTACATTGAATCAACTTATGTTTTCTCACCTGTGAATATCTTTTTTCAGCCCGATGCGTTTATAAACCTTGACTGCTTCGAGCATAACAGTGGGTTAAGTACATCTCCAATACAGCACATGAGTACATTTGATGAATGCCAAACAGAAAACAACTATATTACTATCAAGCAAGAGTCACCAGCTGTTGGTGAGGGACTAGATGAGTTTATTAAGATCAAAGAGGAGCATCAAAGTGATGGTACTGTTTCAAAGTTTTGTTAGTGTTTACTTTAATTTAACCTAATGGTAACCACATTATACTGTGAGGGAAAAAAAAATTAATACTAAACAAGTAATAATCTGTACTGTTTTTACTTACAGAGCTAGAACAGGATAATTTATACCAAAGCTTTCTGGAAGTGGAAGTAGATATACCACCACAGCATTCGGAATCAGATTCAGAAGATGATAAACCTTTAATAGAGTTTGAAACTGAAAAGGTAGAAGAAGAAGACGTATATAAGATGGAAGCAAATGCCACGGAGACTAAAAGTAAGTATTGGTTAGTTTATCCATAGGTTGTTTACCTTACAGGCTAATAGTTTGCCCTACAGAAAATGTTTACCTAGGTATAGCCATTTGCATGTACAATACTGAACTCTATTCATACTACTGATACAAAAATTCACAAAAATAGTAAATGAAAAGAAAAAAAAATAAGTATGAGTAAATCTGTTCATTTAAACCAATAATTCAAAGGAGATGGCATTTTTTGGCATTACTAATTTTGAAAACGTACAGAATTCAAAGCTATTTAAAAAAAAGCGCATATTTTTATGTATTTATAGCCAGATTAACTTTATTATTGACAATGGGGATTTAATCTCGATAAATAAAAGTAACTTGATTTGATTAACACAGAGCGGAATTGTCTTCATTTCTAAGTCCATGGATACAAGGCTTTTTGGCCTTGTCATACTGTCGTTGTTATTGAAAAAAATACAAAATCAAATAAATTATTATTACATTAGTTTACATAATGTTTTGATTGATCTCGATAAATAAAAGTAACTTGATTTGAGTAACACAGAGCGGAATTGTCTTCATTTCTAAGTCCATGGATACAAGGCTTTTTGGCCTTGTCATACTGTCGTTGTTATTTGAAAAAATACAAAATCAAATAAATTATTATTACATTAGTTTACATAATGTTTTGATTGTTAGTGCATAATTGATAAAATAAAATCACAAAAAAATCAAAATATGTATAGAGGGGTCGTTCAAGTATTACGTAAGCACTATAGGGGGGCGGGGGGGTCTTTGATTTGCTTATTTTTGATGACATGGGGGGTGGGGGAGTCTAGATGGTGATTACGTAAGCAGTAGTTGATTCACTTTTTTACACTTATGGCAACCGACACATTGTCTTTGTGTGAAAATGAAACGCATTTTCGGGGATTCCCACAAATAATGTAGACGTTTAGGCTTAGAACCGAGTAGGGAAATTACCTACCGCGCTCTGTTCATCATTCTCCCGCCCTTATTCCAATTTATTTGCGGTCGGCGCAACATGTCTTTTTGTTCCACACTTCTAGTCATTATCTCAGTAGTCACTCCCTTTTTATCCATATCATAATTCACACAGTTCATCCAGCGTTTCTTTGGTCTCTCTCTATCTTAAAGCCGTTGACATTCATACTCAATATTTTCCTCACGACATTTTTTTCATTCCTCCGTATCACGTGACCATACCATGACAATCGATTCCCACACAAATTTTCAAATATTGGTGTCACTTTCAGACTTCATCTTATGTCCTCAGTTCTTATTGTATACATTGGTGTTAATACACCACACATCCCTCTTAACATTCTCATCTCAGCTGCATGCAATTGCCTTTCTTTCATCCCTTTTAAGGCCCAACATTCTGACCCTTACAAGACAGCAGGTCTGACCATGGTTTTATATATCATCCCCTTAAGTTTAAGGGGGATGTGGGAGTCGCAGATTGTTCCTGTGACCCGCCGCCATTTCAACCATCCAGTGTTTATTCTGTGCTTAACCGTCCGATTTACTTCGCCATCGCTTTGCACGAGTGAACCGAGATACCAAAAGTCGGAGCAGACCGAGAGAAGCACACCATCAAGCGTTATGGCTCCAGAGCTGGAGAGACCGCCGAAATTGCAGAACATAAATTCGGTTTCGGTTCTGTTGATTTTCAAGCCAACATTCTCCAGCTTCTGTTGCCACTTCTCCAATCTGCTCTGGATCTCGGATACATCTTCACCGACAAGAACAATGTCATCGGCAAACAGCATGCACCAGGGTGCCTCTTCCTGTATGTCCGACGTCAGAGCGTCCATGATCAACAGGAAGAGGTAAGGACTTAGAGCCGATCCCTGGTACAGCCACATTGAACTCGTCGGTATTGCCAGCAGCCGACCGGACGTAGGTACGAGTTGACTGTACATAGCACGAATTAACTCTACATACTTCCCATGCAACCCTTTCTCTTTCAGAGCCCACCACATCACATCCCGAGGTACCCTATCATACGCTTTCTTCAGATCAATGAACATCATGTGCAAGTCTTTGTGTGCACGTCTGTACTTCTCGCACAATTGCCGGAGTGCAAAAGTTCCGTCCATTGTCCATTGTTTGTTACTCAAACTGATTCGGGGTAATCTCACTCTCCTATTGCAGTCTTTTCTCTATTACTCCTTCCCATACCTTCATACTATGTGACATGAGCTTTATCCCTCGATAGTTTTTGCAGTCCTTTATTCTTAAAGATGGGCACTAGCGAACTATTGCACCATTCTTGTGGGATCCCTCCTTCATGCAACAACTTATTGAAGAATTATGTCAGCCACGTACATCCATCTTCTTTTAAACACTTCCATACTTCTACGGGTACTACGGGTATATTTTTTTATTACTGCGCTCTATTCACTTGACTAAATTTCTTCCGTCAACCTATTGTTTCGTTTCTATTGACGATTTGACGTATTTTAAATGAATTCCCCTATCCTAAATCTATTTTTTTTTATTTCTAGAATTATAACTGCTGCTCATGAATCAATAAAAAAAAACAGAGTACATTAACAGAAAATGCATATAACAATGTTTACGTAAGCATGGGGAGGGGGGGTAAGAGCTTTGCTTACTTTTGATGACAAGGGGGATGGGGGGGTAAAAAATTGTAATAAATGTGCTTACGTAATACTTGAACGGCCCCAGAGTTTCAGAGGACTTGATGTAAGCTGTTAAGAAATTGAACGTATTTTTTGTTCAACATAATTGTTCCGATTTTATTTTTGTTGGCAACACTAACCCGTGGAATGAACGTTCTTAATAATATTATTTGCTTAGATTCCGATAAGTGAGTCTAAAGTGTCCAGAGAGGTAATTGTGTAATAACTTGCTATCAGTAGGAATTGGTTTCATATTGATAGTTAAACAACATTCATTGAGTTATTTACGTTGCTGAGCCAACAATTTATTCAAACAAATGACGCAATGGTTAAGAAATAATCTTCAATCCGATTCAGATTCTGGTAGATACTGCGTTTCGCAATTAGGGTGCTGAGTTTTCTTTGACTACTGGGTTTAATTAAAACGGACAGAGTACACTTAAACTGTCATTAGGTACTATCGACCAAACTTCCGCATGCTCACCTTTAAGGCGACAATCGCGTAGCACGGCTCTCGACTCGATCACCGTATGCATGCGTTTTGACCAATAGGAAGCGAATTTTAGTTGTGTTCGTCGTAATACAATGATCTGTAGAAGTGGACACTCACACTAGTGTGCAGGGGCGCACATTAGTAACCTGTTTCCCTCGTTTTGTGAAATGTTTTTTCAACGGTTACAAATTCTAATTGTCGTTTCGGTTTCAAACTATGATATGGCCCGCGTGAGGTCTTTTATAAATCATTGTTGACAAGAAGTTATTTTGTACTCATTATAATATATTATATTTGATTTAGAAAATGTGTTATTTGTATTATTTAGTTAGTGTCAACCTTCCACAAAAATTTATATTTCGTACAAAGATAATATGTAAACAACTACTAGTGACCCGCCCCAGCTTTGCACGGGTGTTACAAATCACTGAAACGTTCGGTTTTTCTCTAATATAATATAAATACCTATACACCTAAATCTCTAAGAGCTCAGTATATTCGTAAAAGTCCAGAAAATCAGTACAGTAGTTTTTGAGACGCGGCGCGGGTGGCTGCGGGCGACTGTTTTATTGTACTCGTATGTAAGGATACGAATTTTAGCCGCTTGAACATTCTTTTCTTGAGGAACATTTAATACTGGAGATTTGAAAATAGATATTGTCAAATAAAATCCACATTTTTAGTTCATATTAACTCAATAAAAACTATTTAGAATTATTTTATTAGCACGCTTTTATTAGTTTCATCTGTAACTAACTCTATAATAAAATATTAAAAATCCTACCTCTATGGGTAGTAGTGTTTTTTTTTTGTTTTTTTTTTTTAATTATTATTTATTTTAGGTATTTAGTTATTAAATATTTTCATCTATATGTATAGTAAGGGATTTTTGTTTTAAAGTTATCTTAGTGTGATATACATATGTGTTACCGGACAAAACCGATTTTAGGATAAACTAGTTTCACCTAGGTCAAACTAGTTCTCCCTACACGTGATAGGACAAACCAGTATAGACCTATGCAGAAAATACAAAATAAACAGCACAGCCTACTTCAGTAAAAAAGCGATAGTGTCACCGTAATATTCCATTGTGAAACATTACCCGTTGTAAACTGTAACACATAAACATGTAGAGTCATTTTGTTGATGAGAAAGGAGAACTAGTTTGGCCTAGGCGAAAATAGTTTATCCTAAAATCGGGTTTGGCCGGCTGAGTTATATCATCTCCTTCTTCATTTCTACGCACCCAACGGCGCACTGTGGTTCTCTGTAAAAAAACCAGCCAAGTGCGAGTCGGACTCGTGCACCGAGGGTTCCGTATCGCAGCCGTTAGATTTTTATTATATGATATTACGAAAAATTTACGGTTTTACAATTTTTTCCTTTTTCTGTGCTATTATTATATTCTTTATTTTCAGACAACAATGATCCAGTGTATTAGTAAACAATATTAAAACTTATCACTAGTGTTAGTAATTAAAACAAAATTGAGAATAACATAGAATAATCAGTATTGTGAAAAGGATATCCACAAATTAATGTTTGGTGATTATCCTTCTCACAAAACTTTTAATAATCGATGAGTCGATATTCTCCGCCACAGTTTTTAGGATGCTGTTGCCACTCGCGCGCAACCTAGACAACAGTGACGCGGTTTTCTTGCGAATGACGGCGTGGAAGCCGTCAGTTCGGTTTTGCGCAAACATCGTAGAAGCGCTGCACCACCGTGGCAGTCCCAACAGCATCCTAAAAATATTATTATATTGGACGCGCAGGTCATCCAGTGTCCTTTTGGTATAGTTGACCCAAAGATTCCCCGTGTAAAAGCTCTGGCAATATGCCTTAAAAAGTGTTATCTTTACCTGCTTGCTACACCGAGCGAATCTTCGGGCCAACATGTTACCTCGGACCGCCAATGCCCTGCGCTCCCTTTCAATATCATCATTGTCCTTAAGGTCGTCCGTGAGAAAATGCCCGAGCTATAAGACGTTGCTTCGTCCAAATTCTAGATCGACTGGAAGTACCCTTTAGGTTTGATTCCCTTGCGAGTTTCGAAAAGTTGCGGCATAAACGGCTATATCTTTTGATTGCATTAGCTTAGAAGTTTGATTTTTCACAGCTCCAAGGGACTGTAGATTTGAGTATTTGATATAAATTTCAGCTTGATATCTCCACGCGTTCCTGAGAAAAAGGGTCTTGACAGACGGACGGACAACAAAGTGATCCTATAAAGGTTCCGTTTTTTCCTTTCAAAGTACGGAACCCTAAAAAAGTAACAATTAGGATTTTGATAAAAAAAAATTGTGTTAAATGGAAAGATAATATATAAATTTCATGGCAAAACTATTTTTAAATTTTTTATATTCGCAATAGTTCAAAAGTTATTTCAAAATAAAAATTTACTTTTGAATCCAGTACCGAAAACACCCGAATAAACACGAGCGCATGTGATGTCATAATGTTTAGCTGCTCGATGAAGTAACTAAACATTATGACGTCACAACTATAGTGCACCGTCATTGCGCACCATAGCTGTGTGTAGCGCGTTCATAGTCACGTGATATTTTTGGAAATTGTAACAATTTTTAATTGTTTATAATTAATTGACTTTTTTAAGGTTTTTGCAATAAATATCAATATTATTAATAATAAAGTTTTTAAATACATAAAAAATCAGTATAATTCTTTTTTCAAATTCCCAGTTAGCATCGGATTGTCACATAATATAGGAATTAAACAATACATTACTAGCAGTGTGCAAAAGGATTAAGTTAATGAAAAAAAAAATGCAAATTGGTAAATGCTAATTGTGACCAATAAATTATTTTATATTTGTATTTGTTTGTATTTGTAATGACAAATAAACCCTAACTTTTTAAATATCTATTTTAGGTATTAACATTTTTATCTGTATTTTATATGGGTAGTAGACCACAAACAGATATTTAACAATGGCATTGTAGTAAATTCCAACATTGTGTAAAACTCTTCCAAGCAAATTTGTGCATTATTGTTTACGACTTAAGTGCGGTAACTCAATTTCAAAATGCAGTGATGACTTAAAATGAAAGGCCATTGTTTAGGTGTTGAAAGTTTTGTTATCGGGTCATAAAATGTCCAAACAATATCTTTGAACGCGCCGATATTAAAAAAAGAAAGGAAAAATCAAACCTCTTTTTAAATTAATATTTTGAATATGTAAACGTAATTTGTTATTTTATTATTACAAAATTCTAAGTTATGTATTTTATTAATATTTATCGTTAATTAGCAATCTACCTCGACTTCGCACGGGTCTTACAAATGTTTAAAATTCTCAGCTTTGCTTTATAATAATTTGCATGCACAAAAACCTTCCAAAAAAAAAATTCTCTAACTGAGAGTGTGAACCCATATCAAAATCCTTTGCATTGTTTAGAAAACAAAAATAGCAGAGAATCAGACAGACAAACAGAAACAGCGACTGCTTATACTACGAGTACTTAGAGACTCGAGGTAAAGATTTGATGAAATGGGGAAAATCGCACGGGTAGGCGTTTCGACGCCACGGGAAGGGTCGGGGGACGAGAAATTTAACGCGGACGAAGTCGCGGGCAGAAGCTAGTCATTAATATATTTGTGTATTTCTTTTACACAGAAACTCAATAATACACGCTTTCGTTAGAATAAAATTTATAATAACAACAACAAATATCCACACTTGATATTATAAATGCAAAAGTAACTCTGTCTGTCTCGCTTTCCTGCTAAAACTACTGAACCGATTTAAATTAAATTTTGTATACCGATAGTTTAGAGCCTGAGAAAGGACATAGGCTACTTTTTATCCCGGTATTAGGTTCCCGCGGGATATTTTCCGACCTCCACGCGGGCGAAGCCGCTGGCAGAATATAAAAAAATATAAAAAATGCATGTAGGTTTTTTTTAGGCATTCAAATATAATATGAATTACTAGCTTCTGCCCGCGACTTCGTCCGCGTTAAATTTCTTGCTCCCCCGACCCTTCCCGTCGCGTCGAATCGCCTACCCGTGCGATTTTCCCCGTTTTTGCAACATTTTTCATTACTGCTCCGCTTCTCTTGGTTGCAGCGTGGTGTTATATAGCATATAGCCTTCCTCGATAAATAAGCTACCCAACACAAAAATAATTTTTCAATTCGGACCAGTAGTTCCTGAGATTAGCGCGTTTAATCATCAAACAAACATACAAACAAACAAACAAACTCTTCAGCTTTATAATATTAGTATAGATTAAAAATTTGTTTGTAACCTACAATTTAATCACGATACACAGTCCAGGGTACGAGCAAGGGACAAAAAGAGTTCCACAATCACAGTCCGGTATACAAAGCAAAGGTCACAATTGGGCAGGCAATCAGTCCGTTAGAAATAAACAGGTCGTAAAATAAAATTGTGATGAAAACAGGAAGCGTGAACAATTAGCGAGATGCAAATTGGCACTGGCTAACGTTTGTTGATATTTTTTGCCGCACGCACTTAACGCACTCACACAAATACGTATTGTCTCTAATTGGGTGGAGCAAGGAAGGGGCGTGGTTTGTCACTATCTGCGCTTCCGCAGGACTATTTTCTTAAGTGAGCATGCTTAAGTTTTGCCGATAGTACATGATCAGCGGATAAATCACTGAACCAAACAAACTTCAACAAGTGTTTATAATTTTTCAAGTCATTACAAATCATATTTAGCAATATATTATGCATACAATAAACATTTATGCGTTAAAATAGTAAAAGAGATAAAAAAACCTATTAAAATACAAACATTAATGCACTTAACCTCACTTTTACAAAAAATAAGATTTCTCTTTAACCCCATTGTTATTATTTTAGATTTTTTTTATAAATAAAAGCTCATAATATTTCCTATCAAACCATACCATTTTTATTTCTGTAGAAACTAAAAAAGTTTAATGCCACCGTTCTATGAACTTCTGCCATTCTCCTTTAAAGCTCAGACTACCGACGTTATTATATTGCACTTAAGGGTGTCTTAAAATAATCGTGACGTCCAACTATTGGCGTTCGCAGTGTGGTGGTAAAATGCATAGAAAACGCTGCTGCCTATCTATACTATATTACTATATATACTATATATATACTATATATAATATTATAAAGCTGAAGAGTATGTTTGTTTGTTTGATTGAACGCGCTAATATCAGGAACTACTGGTCTGAATTGAAAAATTCTTTTTGTGTTGGGTAGCCTATTTATCGAGGAAGGCTATAGGCTATATAACGCCACGCTACAACCAAGAGGAGCGGAGCAGTAACGAAAAATGTTGCAAAAACGGGGAAAATCACACGGGTAGGCGATTCGACGCGACGGGAAGGGTCGAGGGAAAAAGAAATTTAACGCGTACGAAGTCGCGGGCAGAAGCTAGTTCTCTATTAAGTCCCTTAGTCGTCTCTTACGACACCCACGGGAAGAAATTGAGAAGTGTATGTTATCGACTTCTGGGTCGGGACTCAATTAGTACGCCATTGTGATCAACAAAGTTATTTATTCATTTTAAAAGGAGAATGGCAGAAGTTCATAGAACGCTGGCATTAAACTTTTTTAGTTTGTACAGAAATAAAAGTGGCATGGTTTTTTTTTTTTTTTTTTCAGGATGGGAAATCATCAAATGACTTCTCCCGCTCTGGGCGGAGCGGGAGGGCGTGTCAGACTTTTACTGACTAAAACCCACCCGTGTTCCATCAGTTGCCCATGTGCCAGGGTCACGGTATCTCTTTCGAACAATCACGCGACCCCGGCAGGCATCGGTCCTAGTAGACCCCTACACTGCTGCTGACATCTCTTTGAGGCGCGCGTGGAACACTGCGCGCCGTCGACCCGAGCTTGGTCCTTACCGGGCGGCTACCCATTGCTCGCCACCCGCAAGCTCGCGCCTACGGTGGCCGGGAGTCAGCAATCGACTCCCGACGCCCGGGGCGTCTCCTCCTGCGGTGGCTAGGGGCGTGAGGGCGCAGAGACTGCCACTCCCTCACGCGCCCCGCCTCCTTCTTCGCGACCATTACTGCTTCGCAGAAGGAGGTGACGGCTTCCCATTCCCTCTCGCTCCGTACCATGGCTCGCACCAGGGCCAGACGCGAGAGGTCGCCGCCGCCGATTGCCTCCACGAGGACACGGCGGTGCTCCGCCCAGGCAGGGCACACCTCCACCGTATGCTCCACCGTGTCCTCCAGACGGTCCTCGCAATGGAAACACCCGGACGTATCCTCCCGCTTTATCCTGAACAGGAACCCACCGAAGCACCCATGCCCGGTGAGAACCTGCGTCAGGCGGAAGGTGAGGACGCCGTGGCGCCTCTCTATCCACTCCTCAAAGAGGGGACTTACCGCCGCAATTGTGGCGTGCCCAGCACTGGGTTGCGACAATCGTACCCGCCATGTCGCCATGAGATCACACCGGAGCTCTGTCCGCCGTGCCGCGATTTGTCGCGGCAGCGGAGTTTCGCCCCGGCGTTTCGCCTCCTCGCGCCACTCCCACATGTGCGCGAGGACCTTTGCCTCCAGATCCCATGGCGGCACTCCGGCAACGAGGCTCGCCGCCTCGCACGAGATCGTGCGGTATCCTCGGATTAATCGGATGGCCATGACCCTCTGGGCCGCACTCAACCGGCGCGCTGGGCGCAGCCTCAATGAGGGCGCCCACACCGGTGCCCCGTAGAGGGCCATGGACCGCACGATCCCCGTGTAGAGCCTCCGGCAGGAGGCGTTTGGACCCCCCAGATTGGGCAGGAGCCGCTTTAATGCAGCCCCAGCCCGCTCCAGTCTGGGAGCCAAACGTCGGAAATGCTCAACGAAGTTCCACCGGCTGTCGAGGACAAGTCCCAGGTACTTCATCGTCGACTCGACGCCGATGTGAACCCCTCCTACCGTGAGTTGGGAACCCGCAGGTGGCACGTTCCGAGGACCATGAAAACCCATGGCCTCGGACTTGTGCAAGGCCACCTCGAGTCCCAATTGCCGGATCCTATCGACGATTGTCGCAACCCCAAAGTGGCATGGTTTGATAGGAGTTATTATGAGCTTTTATTTAAAAAAAAAAACTAAAATAATAACAATGGGGTTAAAGAGAAATCATATTTTTTGTAAAAGTGAGGTTAAGTGCATTAATGTTTGTAGGTTCTTTTACCTCTTTTACTATTTTAACGCATAAATGTTTATTATATGTGTACGCTGCCAGACTAGACCTCACAATACGATTTCAAATGCGCAGTGGAAGTGTGATAACCTTGGGGCTCTAGAGACAAGAGTGGCTAGCGTACTGTCCGCCGTACGCGGAGCAGACAATATATAAGAGAACAACTCACCTACAATACAACAAAACAACTTACCTCATGGTTGAAGGAAACTGCTCTGGTTCCTACCTGGAGTTATGCATGTAAGTGAGTGTATATGTATCGTGTTGTGACGTTACGAGTATTCTTCAGGTTAGAATCCGCTGCAACAAGGCTTGGAGGCAATCACAGCATGCGGTCTTCAAATCACTCGTTCCCAACAGCGTAACACTTAACCATCGGGTCATGACAGATTGTCCACAAAACGACCGGTTCTCAGGGATTAAGGGATTACTTTACAACAGGGTCGCACGCGCAATTTGGACCGCCATCCCTTTACAAGAACTTCAGTTTTAACAAACGTAACCCGTATTATTACGTCAGATTAGGGGTTATTAACAATCAAGCAACTGGATCACGACTAATTGTCACAAGCGGATCGATTTAAAAGGATTAATTTCAACAAAAGCGTCGCGGGGGTTCCAAAACGCGACGAACCCATTTTAGCGGCAAATCAACAAGAAGGAAGTGTCAACGTCAAATTGACAAGTTCGATGTCACTTCGTTACACGCGCATTCCGTTAGGCGCACAGATAATAAACGGGACAGAACAATATGCATAGAATATTGCTAATTATGATTTGTAATGACTTGACTTGAAAAATTATAACTACTTGTTGAAGTTTGTTTGATTCAGTGATATACCCGCTGATCATGTACCTAATGACAGTTTAAGTACAAGATACAAGATATTTATTTTGCTAAAACATGAGTATACACGTAAATGCAAGATGTTACATAGAAGTTCGTTTGAATCACTGTCATGTTTTGCCTTGATGGCGTCCAAAATATTATTGATCAAGAAGATCTGAATCAACACAGTTATCCATGCATTACTTATAATAAATGGTACAAAAAATTCTGAACTGCAAATGTCAAATGGTATGTAACATAAATAATCATAATCATGGTCAAAATAATAAGTTAATGTTTTGATCAAGAACAATAATAATACAAATATGTCAAAGTTCGTTCCTTAAATAATAATGAAAATAGTCCATGTTTCATATACAAGTCAGGGTTATGTTATTCTATCAGTCAAAAATTCGTAAGTGCTGTAATAGGCTTTCTCTAACAAAAACTTTTTTAACCTATTTCTTAATTTTGCGACTGTATCTTCCCTCCAAGATTTTGGTAATTTATTATACAGGATTGGCGCCATACAGAATACGCTCTTACGTAGTAACGCTGTTCGAGATCTTGGGATGCAAAGTTTGCTGTTGTCGCGTCTATTTCGAATGACTTTATCTGATGATAAGGGAAATAGATTTGGGTTCATTTTGACAAACATAATTATTTCAAAAATGTACATACATGGAAGGGTCAAGATCTTATATTTTTTAAACAATGGTTTACAACTGTCGGTGAAATGGAGTCCGAACATAGTTCTTAGAGACCTCTTTTGGGTTTTAAAGATAACATCTTTGTTTGTGGAGTTTCCCCAAAAAATAATTCCGTATCTTAAATTAGACGATACTAAGCCGTGATAAGCTGTTAGTAGTGCGTCAACATTTAGCATTGGGGCTAATTTAAAAAGTGCATATGTGGAATTACTAATTTTTTTATTTAAGGCTTCTGTATGTGCTTTCCAATCTAATTTACTGTCTATAGTAACACCTAGAAATTTGGCTGTGTCGACTTTGTTTATATATTTATCACCATAGTTAGCATTTTACATTAGGAATGGTTGATCGTTGGGCGAAATGCATAATGTTTGTTTTATCGATATTTAATCTAAGATTGTTGTTTTCTAACCATTTTATCATTGACTCTATTGAATTGTTAATGTCAGTTTCGTATGTATGTCTATTATTACATGAAATTGTGATGGTACTATCATCGGCAAATAATGTCACTGGGTGGTCCACACTTTTGGGAATGTCATTAATATAAATTATAAATAATAGTGGCCCAACAACAGTACCTTGAGGTACGCCAAATTTCACAATACGTTCTGGGATTGTTTCATGTCTAGTTTTATTATGTACTAGCTTCTGCCCGCGACTTCGTCCGCGTCAAATTTTTGCTCCCCTGACCCTTCCCGTCGCATCGATTTGCCTGCTCGTTGCTGCTCGCTCCTTTTGAGTTATAGTGAGTCAACCTTAAAAGATAGACATATGCTCTCGCGGACTTTTTTTTAGAACTTTTTAAAAGGAACAATTCCGTCGTACATGATTTTTGCGTTACTTTAACCGTTTACGCAGCGCACGCAACGGAAACTCTCAAAAGGAATAAATTTTTCCCGTTTTTGTAACATTTTTCATTACTGCTCCGCGCCTCTTAGTTGTAGCGTGATGTTATATAGCCTATAGCCTCCCTCGATAAATATGCTACCCAACACAAAAAGAATTTTTCAATTCGGACCAGTAGTTCCTGAGATTAGCGCGTTCAATCAAACAAACAAACAAACAAACAAACAAACAAACAAACAAACAAACAAACTCTTCAGCTTTATAATATTAGTATAGATTGCAGGTATTTCTGTGAACTGTGTTCTATTGTTTAGATATGATTGGATAAGACTTGAAACATTACCTCTAATACCATATGCTTCTAATTTTTCAATAAGTATATCGTGACGGACATGGTCGAAAGCCTGAGTCATATCGCAGAATATCGTACAAACAGGTATATTCTGGTCTACTTTTGAGATAACATTATGTAAAAAATCAAACACTGCCAAGTTTATTGTTTTACTATTTCTGAACCCTTTTTGCTCATTCACAAATATCTTTTCTTTTTCGAAATAAGTATACAACTGTTTATAAAAATATTTTTCAAATACTTTAGCTATTATACTAATAAGCGATATGGGTCTATAAAATTGCATTAGCTCTTTATTTTCTTTTTTGAACAATGGTCTAACTGTTGATATTTTTAGTACATCCGGAAAAACGCCAGCCTCTATGCAAAGATTAATTATGTGGCTTAAATGTGTACATATTTCTTCCGCTACTAATTTTATAACTTTAGTTGATAGACCATCATATCCTACGCTGTTTGTATTTTTCAATGCTATTATAATCTTGAACACGTCGACCGGCAAACACGGGATCATAAAAAAAGAATCTTTTCTTTTTTGAATCAATGACGTGACATTTTTCCCAGAGCCAGATATTGGGTTAATTTTGTCTACAAAATAATTATTAAAGGCGTTCGCAATATCTTTTGGGTCAGTGATGAAGTCATTGTTTACTTGAATTTTGTCAATACAGTTTTTCGGAGTGTTGAATTTTGAGTTATTAATTATTTGCCAAGTAGCTTTTGTCTTATTATCTGAAGTATTTATAGTGTAGTTATTTTGTACCCGTTGAGTAAGTTTTACAATTTTTTTAAATAGTTTAGAGTAGTTAGTTAGCTTTCTTTTATTAATTTGATTCGGTAAAAATCTGTATTGCCATAACAGCTGTCTTTTCTTTTTACTACATAGCTTGATACCACGTGAAATCCATTTTGGCTTTCTCATAGTATTAATTCTAATATGTTTTTTTGGAAAGCACAGTTTATAAAATAATGTAAATGTGTCAAGAAAAGACTCGTACGCTTCATTAGGATTTGTGGTTTGATAAATGTCCGAAAATGTTAAATTATTAATGCAATTTTTAAATTTTACATATTTTCACTACTATAGTCACGTCTTGTTACCTGCCAGTATTGAATGCTACATTTTTTTTTGAACTGGGAACTTCATTAATTGTGCTGTGTGGTCCGATAGAGCAAATTCTATGACTTCAACTTTACATGCTTTGCGAAAATTATGAGCTATATTACCGATACAAGTGTTACTTTTCAGACGTGTAGGTTGATTCACAGCTAGTTTCAAATTATAGTTTAATAGAAGACATTCAAATTCAATAGTATGAAAGTTCCTTTTTAAGACATCGATATTGAAATCGCCCGTAATAACAATATTTTGATGGTGTGTCTTAGTTATCTCTTTTAAGAGAGTTTCTAATTTATTCATACATTGACTCAAGTTTGTTACCTTGGGCACTCTATATACGCATGCTAAGACTGTGTTATATTGAGGTAGCTCTATTGCACAGCATTCAAATACTCCGGTTTCTGATAAGTTGGCAATCTTCTTTAGTTCTATGAAGTGGTGTCCGTTTCTTACCAAGATGCATGCTCCACCTCTCTTGCTTTGTTTTCTACAGTAAGACGCCGCTAGCCGATAATTTGGTATTGTTAAATAGGATTCGTATCCTGACATAATGAAGTGCTCGGTTACGCATAATATATCTACACTAACACCCTTCTCCGATAATTCATCTAAACATACTGCGACCATGTCTGACTTGTTTAGTAACCCGGCAATATTTTGGTGCATAACACATACATTATTAGTTACGAAAAAAACTTGTAATTTTCTCGTTATTTGCTTCAAGGATTTTGGGTGTGTTATGGTATTCAGGGTGTTCGTCTTTTTCTTGGTTAACATATTGTCGAGTTAGGTTATTTTGGTCATCTTGTGTATTAGTGATTATTGATCCTGCGTTAAATTCGCTTATATCCTGTAAAAGAACATTTAGATCTTTGAAGATAGTACGCATGCCGGTGTTATTGAGCTTTCCACTGTCTGTAGAACATAGTATGGTCATAGGACAAATTCTTGTTCGAGTCTAGTACATATGCGTATTCATGAGCCAAAACATCACGGCCAAGTAGATTATTGAAATGTTCAATCCTTCCATTAAATATATTCGTAGATCTACCACATTTGAAAGTTAATGCGCAAATAATAAAATTAGTATGTTTGATTTTGGATAGAGATTCTCGTACATGATATATCAAATTGGCGTAATCATTGGTGTGGACATCTTCTTCCCCTATAAAAATAATATAAAAATCGTCCATTGTAAATGACTGCACCTTGGTTTCTATGTTGTGCATCATTTGGTCGATCGTACGGTAAGGCATTAGATAGTGGCATGTTTTAGACTTGACTTGTAATGTAGTATCTGATATCGACATTATTTTATTAATATTATTATTGCTGAGGATACATATCTTGCGGCTTTTTACAGAATTCTGCACGGATCTTGGTTTTTTAGCTAATATCGCTTTTTTCATTGGTTGACTACTGTGTATGTTTTCTTGTGAAAACTGGATAATCGAGGCGTCTGTTGATGGTTGGCTGTATTCTAGTGTCTCAGTTTGTGTTTGTTTTGCTTTCATGGTTTTGCACAATTTCTTCATAGGAGACGTGACTTTATGTTTGGCAGGACTATTTGTTATTCTTTTATAAATGTGGTTTTGTTTTACTAGTTCTTCATTGGTTTGTCTAAGTTTAATATTTTCTAATGTTAATAAGTCTATTTCCTTGTGAGCACTTTGTAATCGACTTTCTAAGTCAATTTACTTGTCATTGATCATTTTTGTTTGTTCGTCTTCATCATGAGACAAGTCGGGCATACTATTTGCCGTACCGTCGAGTGTTCGAGAGATAATGTCGCTGTCCCCATCTGTTGTTACTAGAGGTTGCAAAAATTCGATAATTTTGATTTTCGAATATTCGAATATTTTTTCAGTGATGTTCGAATATTATTCGAATATTCGAATATTTTCAAAATATAAAAAAAACCACTTAAAAATCAACCTTTTATTTATTTATATATATATTTTTTTTTAAATTAACAATTTTTTATCAACTATTATAAAATTGAAATCAAAACATAGTAAAATTGGACACATAAAATTAATATTGGAAAAAACAAACAACATTTAAAAAATTAAAATAAATCAACAATGTAATAGCGTCAATTAGAACATTATAATCAAAACATGATAAAATTGGACACATAAAATTAAAACAACATTAAAATAATAACAAATGGGTAACTTTTTTAAGCATTTTTTTTTTATTTAAATCGTTACAGCGCGTAACAATTATTATATTTTATTTATTTATTTTACTTTCAAAGAATACCTACGTTAATAATAATTATTATTTACGTATTCTTTGAAAGTGAAACCTGAGGAGACTTAAAGCGTCTATGGAATCATCGTTTAGTTAACATCTGAGATGATTATAGATACCTATAGTTCGAATTTGAAAATACCCTTTCGCACTCTACACTAGTTGGTGGAATGCACATTAACACGTCATAAGCCTTAGTTAGGTGTATTTGCCTGGGCGGTCCTGCATTTCGGAAGTCGGTGGCAAAAACCTTAAATACAGATCCTAAGACACCGACTTTCGAAATTTAAGTTATTTACGACTTTGTAGTGTTTTTTAAGGAAGTCGGTTGCTTTTTTTGTAAAAAAAAATTAATAGCTTCTACAGTAGTTTTTACGATAGTGAGAGTCGTAGATAAATCTTGCAACAGATCAAGCTCGTCGGTGCTGATCATAGTTTTTTCTTTCAAGTCAATCAGTGGCTTTAATATTGCTTCCTTTAATAGCAAAAATCGTGAAACCATGTCCGCCATGCTGCTTCACCGCGTTTTACAATCTAAAACCAGGCCCGCTCTTTTGTTATCTTCAAGAACATGTTTATTTAACAAAAGAAAAATGCACCGTTTTGCAAATAAACAATAACGCGTTTCATCACATTTCTTCCCGTGGGTGTCGTAAGAGGCGACTTCGGGACTTACTGGAATGGGCAGCAGCGTTCTCTATGCATTTTACCACCATACTGCGATCGCCAATCCGCCTGCCACGCGTGGCGATTATGGCAAAGCCCCCCAAATTGGGGGAGGTCATGTCCAGCAGTGGACGTATTACGGCTGAAATGATGATGATGATGACGAATAACGCGTTCGTAAGTGAATAAACGTAACAAAATGGCGTCAGTCAAGTCAAACAGTCAAGCAGTGTTGCCAACAACAAATTTTAAGTTCTACCAACATAGACTTTAAAGTAATTTTTTTGGTAGTATTCGAATATTCGAATTTATATTTATTTGCTATTCGAATATAAATTTGGAAAGCAAATTCGAATAATTCGAATATTCGAATATTCGATTGCAACCTCTAGTTGTTACAGAGCGTGTTCGATGACGTCGGAATGTGATGTTTTCCAGAAAGTTCATGGTGATAGGATTCGCAGCGTATTTAAGTCAGATGATATGAGATAACTTGTATATCGTAAATATTTTTCAGAAACATTCACAAAAAGAGCTGGCTTTATTTTTTTAGCCAAGATTCGAACTCACGACTCCTTGAGTACGCAATCTATGTAGCGTCCGTAGCCTTCACGCCAACTGACCAATTAATAGACGAGTGCAAATTGGTGATCTTATTCACAGAGAATTTGAAAAAAATATGTTTTAGTGATGGTAGTTGAATATTTTTTAAATACAATGTAACCGCCAAGTATTTTCTCAAAACACTTAAAATTCACTTAACACGAATATTTTTGATATTTTTTGTACTAATAAGATAGTATTTTTTGCACTGTACTGTTTGTTTATCACCAGACCAGATTAGGTATCACCATATTACTAGTCTATAATGTTAATCAAGTTTAACGGAATTGCACTTTGTGATTTACAAGTTGTGATTTTTATGCACTTTTCTTAGACATTTCGCAGAGATAACACTGTCACTTGTTGTTTAGGCTTTCTTGATGATATTTAACTATTCCTTTTGGAAAAACTGTGTATTTACTATTTTTAAGAAATAAATTTCGCAGAGACGATGTTAATCGTGACACTAGCGCCATCTAAGTGTACACTGTCCGTTTTAATTAAACCCAGTAGTCAAAGAAAACTCAGCATCCTAATTGCGAAACGCACCAATCAGATTGAAGATTATTTCTTAACCATTGCGTTATTTGTTCGAATAAATTGTTTTCTCAGCAACGTAAATACCGCAATGAATGTTGTTTAACTATCAATATGAAACCAATTCCTACTGATAGCAAGTTACACAATTACCCCTCTGGACACTTTAGACTCACCTAACGGAATCTAAGCTTATAAATTATTAAGAACGTTCATTCCAACGTTAGTGTTGCCAACTAAAATAAAATCAGAACAATTACGTTGAACAAAAAATACGTTCGATTTCTTAGCTAGCTTACATCAAGTCCTCGGAAACTCTATACATATTTTGATTTTTTTGTGATTTTATTTTATAAATTATGCACTGACAATCAAAACATTATGTAAACTAATGTAATAATAATTTATTTGATTTTGTATTTTTTTCAATAACAACGACAGTATGACAAGGCCAAAAAGCCTTGTATCCATGGACTTAGAAATGAAGACAATTCCGCTCTGTGTTACTCAAATCAAGTTACTTTTATTTATCGAGATCAATCAAAACATTATGTAAACTAATGTAATAATAATTTATTTGATTTTGTATTTTTTTCAATAACAACGACAGTATGACAAGGCCAAAAAGCCTTGTATCCATGGACTTAGAAATGAAGACAATTCCGCTCTGTGTTACTCAAATCAAGTTACTTTTATTTATCGAGATTATATCCCCATTGTCAATAATAAAGTTAATCTGGCTATAAATACATAAAAAATATGCGTTTTTTTTTAAATAGCTTTGAATTCTGTACCTTTTCAAAATTAGTAATGCCAAAAACTACCATCTCCTTTTGATAATTCAACTTAAATCAAATCAACGGAATTAGTGTAAAATCAATGTCTTAAATTTTTGTGCGGCTATTTGAAATAATTGATTTGACTTTGGCTTTTTGGGTAAAATCAAAATAAATATTCTAAGATAAGACACACAATACGTTGCCAGTGCCTTGCGAAGCCGGGGCAGTGCAGGCAACACATTTTTATCTTCGTTTCACAGCAGGGGTCATTTCGTACTATTTTGAACAAAATATAAATTGTGTCGACATTTTTAACGAGTCCTTGTGACTTAGTTACAACAGCCGCACGGGTCGATCGTTCAGGTTAAGCTACGCTTGCCGCGGTTGGTCCGTGGATGGGTGACCATCTTACCATACCAAGACCCTACCGTGCCTCGGAAAGCACGTTAAGCCGTTGGTCCCGGCTGTCTTTCGTAGATCTTAGATAGTCGTTACGTGTCTTCAGAAGCCCGAAAGTCTGACGACCAGTCTTACCAAGGGGTATCGTATTACCCAGTAATTGAGTTGAGTAGGTCAGATAGGCTGCATCCGGTTAGACTGGAAGCCGACCCCAACATAGTTGGGAAAAGGCTAGGTAGATGTCGATGATTTCTAAAGAGTCCCACAAAGTTTGTTTGGATTGTTTAATCTGTCCGGATTAAGCTTTGAGAGCTCGCCCTGTCAAAAGAAAGAAAGAAAGAAAAAGTATTTATTGGGACACGCACAGAAACAATACAAAAACAATACTTAACAAACAATGAATCAGTTCTAAACAAAAGAAACACACACCTCACGATATAGAACGCTTGGAACGTTCCATTACACCAAAGAACGCTAGTGAGGTGACCGTGAAATCTATCTATCTATCTATATATATAAAAATGAATCCCTATTTCCCTTGGTCACGCCATCACGCGTGAACGGCTGGACCGATTTCACTTATTTTTTTTTTTGTTGTGTTTGTTATTGTCACGAGAAGGTTCTTATGAAAGAAAAAATTTAAAAGATTGCACGGAAAATTAGAAAATTTAAGAACACTTATTTAAGAAGTATATAATATAATAATATATAATATACTTATAATAAAACTGTAGAGAGGTCAATTCTGTACATTGAAAATATATTCAAAATTAATATTGGAGGATGAATGGTGATCAATACTGATGCCAAAAATGCAATCAGTAAATTTTTTGTCTGTCTGTCTGTCTGACCGTCTGTCTGTATGTGCACGCATGGGTCAAAAACTACTGAAGGGATTTTAACCAAACTTGGTACGATTGTAGTCCATATTCCTGGGCAGGTTATAGGCTATATAACATAACGCTAAGACACAGAGGAGCCAAGCAGTGACGATAAATTTGAAGCAAGACGGATGAAACTGCGCTTTCGAGCTAAAAAAAAATAACCTGGATAATACATAGGCTACTTTTTATCCCGGTAGTACGTTCACGCGGGATATTTTCCGACCTCCACGCGGGCGAAGCCGCTGGCAAAAGCTAAGTTGTTAACTATTTCGAAGTTTTGTTAGTGTTTACTTTAATTCAACGTAACAGTAACCAAATTGTACTGTAAAGAAAAAAAAATTGAATACTAAACAAGAAATAATCTGTACTGTTTTTACTTACAGAGCTGGAACCAGATAATTATCACCAAAGCTCTCTGGAAGTGGAAGTAGATATACCACCACAGCATTCGGAATCAGATTCAGAAGATGATAAACCTTTACTGGAGTTTGAAACTGAAGAGACAGAAGAAGAAGATGTATATAATATGGAAGCAAATGCCACAGAGACTAAAAGTAAGTACTAGTTAGTTTATTCATAGGTTGTTTACCTATCATGCCAATAGTTTGCCCTACAGAAAATGTTTACCTAAAAGGTGTAGCCATTTGCACGTACAATACTGAACTCTATCCATACTACTAATACAAAAATTCACAAATATTAAACGAAAAGAAAAAAAAATAAGTATGAGTAAATCTGTTCATTTAAACCAATAATTGAAATGTAAAGCTTAGAAAAGCGACGTTATTATATTGCACTTAGGGGTGTCTTAAAATAATCGTGACGTCCAACTATTGGCGTTCGCAGTGTGGCACAGTGGAACGAATGTATGGGAGCGGTTGGACGTAGACATGTCCGAAAAAAAAGAGTAAAATTATGCCAAACTAATGATGCCATCTTATTCGATTACTTAATGCCTTCATAACTTGTGGTGATGAATTTCTTCATAACTCCCATATTTCGGGAGTAATTTGAGAAAATGTGAAATTTTACTATGAAAATGAGTGTATCGAGCTCTCTCCCTCCTGATTCCGGGCTTGTTTCAAGTAGCGGTCTCTAATATCATAATGCTAATACTAAGAGCTATATTTAATACTAAGACACATAGTGCGCCAAATGTGCACTTTCTGGGATAAAGAGTGATGTTTATTTTATAACACAATTTTTTTATTTTTTGTTTATTTTGGTGATTAAAACCGTTTTTCTAAAGGTTTACCTTATTACAATAACATTTCTGAGCAGCCAATTAGAGAAGATATAAGCTAATTAGGATATATAATTAGGGACTTAAGGTTTACATATAAAACTGATGCACTAATGATTACTGATAAGAACATTGCTATTATTTAATTACTAAATGGCTCTTAATACACTAATTTAGCATGCATCATTTACTAATTATCACAATAACTAATTACCTTGCAATATTTAACAAAGGATACCTGGGATACCTGGATTTTATATAAATAGGTCACTATTAGTAACTTTAAAATCAGTGTTGATTTACACCTCGTTGTATCCAAGCTAATCTCGCAATGTATTTTCCAAATTTTAATACAAATCTTGATATTCACGTTGCTTTATGCGCACGCGCACATAAAGATTTACGCGACTTTAACTATTTGTTCAGTGTTTTAAAAGATAACAGTTGTGTTCAGTTATGTGAAAGTGCTGAAACAAGTTTAAAAGACTGGTGTCGTCGATTTTGCTACCGCATTTATGCAAAATGGACACAGTCTGGAAGAAGCACAGATAAGTTTCGGAAGAAACATGAGATTTGGCTACAGGCTGCAATTCAATGGCCGGAATTACAGAATGAAAATATGGAACCTTCTACAGAAAATATAAGTGACGTCATCGAGCCCATAATTTCTCCTGCTAAATCTGATGCTTCAACTTGTACACATCCTAGTCCTCGTAAATCTTTTGAGGACCTTAGTAACCGGCAAAAAAGAAGACGCACTGAAGATAGTCTTTCATGCAGCAGTAGCAGCGCTGAAATTATGTTTTCGGCCGAAAGGGCGCTTCAAAAGGCAGGACAAAGCGATACAGCTTATGTTATGAAATACTTGACGGAGAATCCAGAAGAGGCCTCAAAAATCAAAGCCTTCATTGAAGGTAAATCAATTCAGGTACGGGAAATATCCCCTTTGAAGGCATTGGCTCTTTATGTATCGATGAACTTATCGAAATGGCGCTATAACACTCTTCGGGATTTCAACACTCAAGAAGGAGCTCTTCAATACCCGAGTTACTACATGTTGGTTAAAGAAAAAATTAAGTGCTATCCGGCCAAAGAAGATCTCACAGTTACAGAGAGCTCTGCAAAAATCAAATTACAAGCCTTGATGGATTTAACCTCAAGAAGACTTATTAGGTCGTTAGAAACCCCTGTTGATCCCAATCAACAGCTCGTATTGACCAGCAAATGGGGTTTTGACGGATCATCTAGCCAAAGCATTTATCATCAAAGGACGAGTGAAGATGAGCAAATCGATCTTGCTAGTAATTTTATGATTAGTCTTGTACCACTGCGGCTCGTCTCAAAAGGTGTAACAATTTGGGAAAACGAGCGACCATCTTCCACTTCATTTTGCCGGCCAATATTGTTTAAGTTTATAAAGGAAACCAAAGAAAATGTGCAGAGAGAGATGGCTGAAATCGAAGCAGAGATTGAAGCCTTAACTCCATCCACCATCACTGATGGAATTAGTGTCAAACACCAACTGCTGTTGACAATAATTGATGGTAAAATTCATTCCATTATATCCAATACAGCAGCTTCAGTGTGTGACATATGCAAGGCTTGTCCTAAAGAAATGAATAATTTAGAGTTAATCAAAGATAAACACGCAAACGAGGACATGTATAAATATAGCTTAAGCACCCTTCACGCTTGGATTCGCTCAATGGAATGCTTATTACACATTTCCTACAAATTAGACATAAAATCATGGCAAGTAAGGGGTGATATAGCAAAAAGGCAAGTTGATGACAGGAAGAAAAGAGTTCAAGAGGCTGTAAGAAGAGAAACGGGCTTACTTCTCGATGTTGTGAAACAAGGCAGTGGATCCACCAACAATGGCAACTCGGCAAGGAGATTTTTTGAAAACTACACTAAATCTGCTGAACTGACCGGAATAGATGCTATGCTTTTAAGAAAAATCTGTGTGATCTTGCAGTGTATTTCATCAGGAGAGAAGATCAACGTAACTAAATTCCGAGAGTTCTGCTTTGATACTGCTAAGCTTTACGTGGAGTTATACCCATGGTATTATATGCCTTCTTCACTTCATAAAATTTTAATGCATGGGCCAGACATAGTTCAGAACATGTCAATTGTGCCCATTGGTTTTCTATCCGAAGAGGCATCTGAGGCTAGAAATAAAGATTTTAGAAAATATAGAGAGGGGCATTCTCGAAAGCATAGCAGTGTCTCATGCAATGAAAATATTATGCACAATCTTTTACTGTCTTCTGATCCACTTGTTACAAGTATCCGTCCAAAAGGAAATAAGTTTGTAAAAAAATCTTCTTTTAAGGAATTTTATGAGCTTACGGATTCTGAGAAAAGTGATATCGAATTTGTTAACATAAATGATTTAGCGGACATCGATTCTGAATTTGAATTAATTGATGATGATGATGGTGACGAAGATAATTAAATGATGTTATTGTTTTAAAATGTGTAACTTAGTAAATTAGAGCTTACATCTTAATTATTTATTGTACTTTTAATGAAACTAGGTAATTTATTATCAACTTACTTAAAAGTCATACTCTCATCAGTTCTTGTGAATATTTTTGTTAATATATATTTCTGTATATATATAATATATTTATAGACCTCTTAATAAGTCTGTCTGCGGTTTAAAGTAAATACAAATGGGGAAAAAACGTTTTTTTTTTTAAATTTTCATTTCCTTTTATCCCAGAAAGTGCACATTTGGCGCACTATGTGTCTTAGTATTAAATATAGCTCTTAGTAATAGCATTACGATATTAGAGACCGCTACTTGAAACAAGCCCGGAATCAGGAGGGAGAGAGCTCGATACACTCATTTTCATAGTAAAATTTCACATTTTCTCAAATTACTCCCGAAATATGGGAGTTATGAAGAAATTCATCACCACAATTTATGAAGGCATTAAGTAATCGAATAAGATGGCATCATTAGTTTGTCATAATTTTACTCTTATTTTTCGGACATGTCTACGTCCAACCGCTCCCATACATTCGTTCCACTGTGTGTGGTGGTAAAATGCATAGAAAACGCTGCTGCCTATCTATACTTTATTAATATTATAAAGCTGAAGAGTTTGTTTGTTTGTTTGATTGAACGCGCTAATATCAGGAACTACTGGTCCGAATTGAAAAATTCTTTTTGTGTTGGGTAGCCTATTTATCGAGGAAGGCTATAGGCTATATAACATCACGCTACAACCAAGAGGAGCGGAGCAGTAACGAAAAATGTTGCAAAAACGGGGAAAATCACACGGGTAGGCGATTCGACGCGACGGGAAGGGTCGAGGGAAAAAGAAATTTAACGCGAACGAAGTCGCGGGCAGAAGCTAGTTCTCTATTAAGTCCCTTAGTCGTCTCTTACGACACCCACGGGAAGAAATTGAGAAGTGTATGTTATCGACTTCTGGGTCGGGACTCAATTAGTACGCCATTGTGATCAACAAAGTTATTTATTCATTTTAAAATTTTGATAATTCAACTTAAATCAAATCAACGGAATTAGTGTAAAATCAATGTCTTAAATTTTTGTGCGGCTATTTGAAATAATTGATTTGACTTTGGCTTCTTGGGTACAATCAAAAGAAATGTCAATTCTATAATATTCTAAGATAAGACACACAATACGTTGCCAGTGCCTTGCAAAGCCGGGGCAGTGCAGGCAACACATTTTTATCTTCGTTTCACAGCAGGGGTCATTTCGTACTATTTTGAACAAAATATAAATTGTGTCGACATTTCTAACGAGTCCTTGTGACTTAGTTACAACAACCGCACGGGTCGATCGTTCAGGTTAAGCTATGCTTGCCGCGGTTGGTCCGTGGATGGGTGACCATCTTAACATACCAAGAACCTTCCGTGCCTCGGAAAGCACATTAAGCCGTTGGTCCCGGCTGTCTTTCGTAGATCTTAGAACCGTGTCTTCAGAAGCCCGAAAGTCTGACGACCAGTCTTACCAAGGGGTATCGTATTACCCAGTAATTGAGTTGAGTAGGTCAGATAGGCTGCATCCGGTTAGACTGGAAGCCGACCCCAACATAGTTGGGAAAAGGTTAGGTAGATGTCGATGATTTCTAAAGAGTCCCACAAAGTTAGTTCGGATTGTTTAATCTGTCCGGATTAAGCTTTGAGAGCTCGCCCTATCACACCTCACGATGTAGAACGCTTGGAACGGAATGTTCCATAACACCAAAGAACGCTAGTGAGGTGACCGTGAAATCTCTATATATTTAAGGGGAACACCTAGTCTAACGGCTTAAAAAAGGTGATTTTTGGGATTTTTTATTAAAACAACTACTTTATTAATTTTTTCAAAATTTAAAGAGTATAATTTATACATGTTTTAAGAATATACAGCGCAATTTTTGAAAAAATAAATTAAATATTTTTTAAGTTATACACGATCTCCGACGGCGCGAAAACAAAAGGTCCTCCACTGCTTTGTCCGTACAATGTCCTACGAACAAAGAAAAAAAATAAAAAATTGACAAAATGGCGGTGTTTTTAAAAAATAAGTCTAATTTCACCCAAAAATTTGGTCGTGTTTGGCCCGCCAAAATCCGATTTTTGATCAGATCAAAAAATCGATAGGTATAGGTATTGTATGGAGAACTATATAAAGAACATGTTAAAAAAATGGTAGTGATCGGATCATTTGTCTTTGAATAATCACTGCAGCAAATTCGGAAAATGCTGTTACGAGAAAAACGCGTTAGATGTCATTCGTCCGTTGAACTGCATCGCGAGTGGACCTTTGCCGGATTTTTGTTATTTTTATTTTCTAAATACATTTTAATTACTTGGTTTGTTAGACTACGGAGTTCGGTGCCTCTCTTATTATCTTGTGGATGTGCCCATTACCAGCCGACGCCATCTTCGAATCTGTATAGCTCCATCCTGCTCTACTCTGGCAGTGAGTCAAGACACTAATCACTTTTAAACACAGAATACACTTTGAAAAAGTGTTCTGTGATACCGGGGTTTGAACCCGCGACGCGACGTGCACTACGGGTCAGGCGTCTGGGACCGCTGAGCCAAGAATTGGTGAGAGGCGCCGCGCGAAATAGTTGACCACCACCGGCACTGTTGGGTTTTTGAAGGTCGTCACATCAATTTTTCGAGTTATTTGTAACGTTTTTGTAAAATAATGATACGTTCACCCACCACATCGACTTCCTCGCCAAATATAACAAACATTACTGGAACTCCTGAGAATGTAACACAAAGAAAGAAGAAACAACCTGAATCGGAAATAAAAAATGCTATAAATACTCTTAACCATGATATAAATATGAAATTTAACGAGTTGAGATCTTTCTTTGACTGTGCCATGTCAAAATTAACAGAAAATGTAAGTTCTATAAAAACTGAATTGTCAACGTTGTCTGAAGCGACTACAGAAATTAAAAATGAACTTAATTCACTGCGTTCTGATCACTTATTACTTGAAAAACATGTAAATGACAGGCACAATAATTTGGTCAAAGAAATTACCGGCTTGCAAGTCTCGTTAGAACATACATCCGCCCTGCAAGCCGACTTAAGGAAACAGGTCGATACAATATCTGTGCAAAACAAGTGTACAGAGCATATGAATGAGACAATATTCGGATTGGAAGCGAAAATCGACACACTTGAGCAACAGGCAGGCAGTGTAACGTGGAAATATGTAATCTTCCGGAGAGGCGATCTGAAAACTTAATTACAATCTTAGAAAATATTAGTGCTAAAATAAACTGTTCACCGAATCAAAGAGACATAATTGCTATTCACCGCGCCCCGCATGCACGGAAAGATGACAATAAACTTAAAACATTGTTGTGAAGCTCAGCTCTCGGATATTACGGGATGATCTACTAAGTGCATTCTGATTGGCAAAGGGGGTAAAATCTGATCAACTAGGAATTTCTGGAACAGTACAATCTATCTATATGAATGAACATCTAACGCTCAAAAACAAGCAGTTTGTTTCGAGCCTGCAAAGACGCCGCAAATAAAAACAAGTACAAGTTCGTCTGGGTTAAGCATGCCACCGTTCTCGTGCGAGAGCTTGATGGAACGCCCGCTATTGCAATCCAGTCTACTCACGATATTTCTAAAATTAAACCTAGCGCCCCTCATACAAATGTCCCAAATGCTACCACAAATAATTAAAATTAACCATTTAATGATTTCTTTTTCTGTTCTATTTGCATATTTTCATACAGATTATTGTTTTAAAATGTTAGTCGCTCTTGTAAGTTATTAATTGTCATCTCAACATTACTCAGTCCAATCTGCCTTTACATCTTGTCATATTATTTACTAGCTTCTGCCCGCGACTTCGTCCGCGTCAAATTTTTACTCCCCTGACCCTTCCCGTCGCATCGATTTGCCTGATAGTTTTCGTCCATTTTTCGTTGCTGCTCGCTCCTTTTGAGTTATAGTGAGTCAACCTTAAAAGATAGACATATGCTCTCTTTTGGACTTTTTTTTAGAACTTTTTAAAAGGAACAATTCCGTCATACATGATTTTTGCGTTACTTTAACCGTTTACGCAGCGCACGCAACGAAAACTCACAAAAGGAATAAATTTTCCCCGTTTTTGCAACATTTTTCATTACTGCTCCGCTCCTCTTAGTTGTAGCGTGATGTTACATAGCCTATAGCCTCCCTCGATAAATAGGCTACTCCACACAAAAAGATTTTTTCAATTCGGACCAGTAGTTCCTGAGATTAGCGCATTCAATCAAACAAACAAACAAACTCTTCAGCTTTATTATATTAGTATAGATGTGTTCTATGTTTAGTCTAGACTTCATCTTTATATCCACTATGTGGATAATGGCGCTCTATGCACTTATTAAATTCAACTTTTTCAAGTTTCAACCCTTCAACTGTGGATAATTTAAATATTTATTATCAGAACTGTAGGGGTATACGCACAAAACTTAATCCATACTAATATTATAAATGTAAAAGTAACTCTGTCTGTCTGTCGGTCTGTCTGTCTGTCTGTCTGTCTGTCTCGCTTTCCTGCTAAAACTACTAAACCGATTTAAATGAAATTTGGTACACAGATAGTTTAGAGCCTGAGAAAGGACATAGGCTACTTTTTATCCCGGTAGTATGTTCCCGCGGGATAAATTCCGACCTCCACGCGGGCGAAGCCGCTGGCAAAAGCTAGTATATTATATATGAATATCTTATCGAATTGTTATGACATTATAATACTGACGGAAACATGGCTTACTCCACACATTTCTGACGGTGAGTTTATAGATAACCGCTACAATGTCTATCGATGCGACCGTAACCGCACTGCCACTAACAAAAAAGAGGGTGGAGGGGTTTTGGTGGCAGTGCTTAGAAGTTTAGCATCCACTCTCGTGCCCTTGGCACAACCAGTCAGCCCTTATATTGAGCAGATTCTCATACAATTACCAGGGAACAAAACTGATAGAAACTGCGTGATTAGCGGGGTTTATATTCCCCCTAAATCTTCTGAGGCCATTTATCAAGACCACTTAATCTTCTATATAGTACTCTACACAACCTCAACACTAAAATATTTTATCTTTTTGGAGACTATAATTTACCAGATATTAGCTGGTTACCTAACAAACACGGTAGTGTCTCGGCTCTGCAGTGTTCTTACAGTAATTCTTCGACAGCTAATGAAAACATATGAGCAACTTTATTTCGTTGCTCAATGCGTCACAATTCAATAACATGAAGAATAACAATGGTCGTATTCTAGATTTATTAATCAGCAATACTGATTGTACTACATACACCCCATCCTGTACATTGCTGTCAATTGATGGTCATCACCCACCTTTTTGTGCTACCATTACATATAAATCCACAATTAAGACCCTCGCGCAAGCAAAAGCATACAAATATAATTTTTTCAAAGCAAATTATGAGCAAATTAATCGCGATCTATCTGAAATTGACTGGGTGGCTAGGTTTGGTACTTTGTCTGCAAACGAATGTGTCAGTGCTTTTTATGATATCTTATATGGTTTGATTAAAAAACACACGCCCATGACTTGTACCAAATCAGCGAAATTCCCTATTTGGTTTTCTAAGTCGCTGATTCGCATTTTTTAATCTAAAAATAAGGCCTGGATTAAATGGGAGACGTACGGACAGTAACTTGTCAGACTACGAACAATTCTCCTTTTTAAGACGTAGATTTCAATCTGAATGTAGCAATAATTGCTGTAAATATATAGATAGTGTTGAGCAAAACATTAAAAAAAATGTTAAGAATTTGTGGAGCTATGTTTCTAACCGTCAATCAAACAATAGTGTACCGGTTTCAGTGTTCTATAAAAGTCAAATTTCAACTGATCCAACCCTGACTTGTGACTTATTTTCAGATTATTTTCAGTCAGTCTATGAAACATCAACATTAAACGACAGTCAATGGAAACCTCCTGAAAGTTGTGCAGATAATTGTGTTATTGTTAATCGAATTGGTTTAGTCATGAACAAGTTTTAAAAGAGCTTAACTCGTTAGACAACAAAAGGACCTGGTCCTGATGGGTTACCTAGTTACTTTCTAAGGAAAGTCGCCGCGAACATTTCCACTCCGTTATACATCATATATAACAATTGCATTATTGAAGGAACATTCCCAGAAGTTTGGAAAATGGCTAATATAACACCAGTACATAAAACCGGGTCTAAACAAGATGTTGAAAACTATCGACCTATCTCCATCTTGTCCGCCTTATCGAAGATTTTTGAGAAGCTTGTACATGGCGCTATTTACCCTACGCTACACAAAATTATTATAAGTCAACAACACGGATTCGTTCAGAGAAGATCTACAGTTACAAATTTATTAACTTTCACAAATTATTTATTCAATAATGTGGATCAACAGATACAAACTGACGTCATATACACAGACTACCGGAAAGCTATTGATAAGGTGGACCATGAGTTACTTCTTGATAAGCTGACATATAACGGGATTCGCGGAGATTTACTTCGCTGGTTTATATCATACGTAACAAACAGGACTCAACGAGTCGTTATTAGGGGATACCAATCAAAATCAGTCAACGTGTCTTCTGGCGTGCCCCAGGGCTCAATCTTAGGCCCCTTACTTTTTGTTATATTCATCAATGACGTCTCGAATTGTTTTTTGCATTCAAAATTCTTACTCTACGCAGATGATCTCAAAATATACAGAACAATACGCACGCTTACCGACTGTGATTTACTTCAAGACGACCTGAATAGATTTTCCGCGTACTGTGTTAGAAACAAAATTCAATTAAGCACTTCTAAATGTGTATCAATCAAATTTACAAAAAACAAAAATATTATAAAAAGTACGTATATTCTCAGCAATGCTCCTTTGAGCGAAGTTACGTCAGTGAAAGATCTGGGGGTCATATTGGATGGTAAGCTCCATCTTGATCAACACATTCACAAAATTATTAATAACGCATACCGCATGTATGGTTTCGTGATGAGAACCACCTCAGACTTCAAGCGTCCTGATACCTATATACATCTGTATAAGTCACTTATCAGGTCACAACTTGAATACGCCGTATTAATATGGAATCCATTATACAAAAGATACGTAGATGGCTTAGAAAAGGTACAACGCAAATTTCTTAACCTTTTCACCGCCACGGACTTCAATAGAAGTTCCAGATTTTCGTGCCACCAGCGCCACGACTTCTATAGAAGCTCTTCATTTTAACTGTTATAAAAAACTGTATTTAACAGGTTTTTTCATTTTATTATTTAATATAGCAGTCTAATAGCCTTTTTTTGTATTTTTCCACACAAAAAAGCCGTTATTTGTCTTAAAATTGGTAAAAACAAAAACTCCGAACATTTTTAATGTCCCCAGAACGCCAAGGACTTGATATATAGTCGGCCAGTGATGTGACGCGAAAGTTATCACTGTTTGATTTCACCCGTTGAATTTTTTATTAATTTTATTATCGAAAACAATTTGAGGTCAGTAAAATATGAATAAGTTCATATATTCAAATTGTTTTCGCTAATTACTTTATGTTCCGTGTGGTGCCGGACGTAAAGAATAGCATCACCCCATTTCTTCCCGTGGGTGTAGTAAGAGGCGACTACGGGACTTACTAGAGAATGTGCAGCAGCGTTCTCTATGCATTTTACCACCATACTGCGATCGCCAACCCGCCTGCCAAGCGTGGCGATTATGGCAAAGCCCCCCAAATTGGGGGAGGTCATGTCCAGCAGTGGACGTATTTTTTTTATTTTTTTTCAGGATGGGAAATCATCAAATGACTTCTCCCGCTCTGGGCGGAGCGAGAGGGCGTGTCAGACTTTTACTGACTAAAACCCACCCGTGTTCCATCAGTTGCCCATGTGCCAGGGTCACGGTATCTCTTTCGAACAATCACGCGACAGCAGTGGACGTATTACGGCTGAAATGATGATGATGATGATGAATTACTTTATAACAAAGGGAAATATACTAATTTCGACCTTCAGATGGGTGCCGACTCGAATTAAATAATTATTAGCAATACTTGTCGATAATTATATTCCCATCTCTACAAAACGATTGTTATTCTATGGTTGTCAGTGCCCCGAGCGCCACGGACTATTATAGAAGTCGTTCTGTGACGTCATAAACGTACGGCTGTCAAGGTCACTTTGGCATAGTGCAGGCTGCAGGTACTAATCGGATCTTTATCGGAGTAAAGAAATAGGCAAAAAAGAAGATTTTATAGAATAAAAACTTTTCTTCTGTCATCGTCAAATAAAACGAACCTATACTAATGTGTAATGAATAAGGCTGTTGCCTTTATTTTCCTCTCTATGTTTCCAAGCTAACGGAGGCGCGCGCGGTGAACGTTATAACTGTTCTGCGACGTGTCTGCCACGAAACCAGCTTCGACGTCCTTAAGTATGCTTAAGACTGCCGTGGCAGTTCTCAGGCACCCGAAGCAGCCCTCACGCGCTAGAAGCCGCCTGAGCTGTAGCGAGCCGCACCGACGATGCCCACCAATAGTGGGCGCCGCGCCTTAAATCCATACTTACTTTCCATTTCGAAAAAAACGCTATATATACACTGAACAGTTCTGCCGCTTCGCTATGGTAAAAAACGTTAACAGAAGCAGTTAAAAAAAATATGGGTGTAGAAAAAAGTAGACAAAAATAGAAAAATGACCACAGACTACATCCCTAATCAGAATTGAATTTAACGTGCTCTGAGCGTTAAGGGCTTGAAATGAAGTCAAAGAATGACTTGATGAAACAAATAGAGATGTACCTCATTTCCTAAAGCTATTATTGAGTTATGTATTAGTTTCTTTGATACTTATAATTTATACTGTTTTTTCTTTATAGGATACTGTGAAATAAGATAAATATGGAAATATTTAATCAATTTTTATTTTTATCAGTAAAATTATAATTAAAATTTAACTTAACGCGTATAAATCTCATTCATCGATATGAGGATACCCTCATCACTACTGTTTACTATATATTTCGTTATACATTTATAGCGTGGCGCTGGCGAGGAATCGCGTTCTGCGTACGTTGGCGGTGAAAAGGTTAAAGCCGTGCGTTACCGTTGCCGCCATCGTTTGAGCCATAATGGCGCCTGTAGGGATGTTAAGTTGATAGATTTGAAGTCTAGACGCCTTTTCCTAGAGAATGATTCTGTATGACATATGTAGTGGCAGATATGACTGCTCAGAATTGGTAAATAAATTATGTTGTACCTAGAACTGTTATAAGACGCGAGGTACGCGCACGCCCTCTATTCGCCATTCCACCTTGCCGCACCAATGCTGGAGTTCGCGCGCCTCTACGTCGTATAGCAAATAATTATAACACATTTTTTTCGGATATAGATCTATTGACACTTACATCTAGCAAATTTCGTAAAACTGTAACCCAAAAATTATTAAACTAAATTTACTTTATAAAGTACTTTGTAACCATAATGTAATGTAAATTCACTCGCATGCCTAGTTAGTTCCTATTAAATTTGAATAGGTAACATGTGGATAACGTTGTGAGTTACACATACACTATTAACTTTATATATTAAGGATGATTAATTAAGGAACTTTTGTGTAACTGTTTGTTTTCCCAAAGAAATAAATAAATGTGTCTGGTTCCGAAAAATAATTCCGATTTTTTTCTACATCTTCTTTAAATAGTTCTCGATTTTTTTTTTTTCAATTAATACAAATTAGGAAACCGAGTTGTGGATGCCGATTTCTAGTTTCACTTAGATTATTTAAATACAAAATAACCTTAAAAATGATGGTCACATCAGAAGCAGAGTTTAATATTAGTTGCAAAAACTAATCGGATAACATTTCTGCAAGATGGATAGACCAAAATTATGATCGGTTCTGAGTAGCGCGGAAGTAACTGGTAGGTATGATTGTTGAAGAAAATCTTAAGAGTCAGACGTCCAGCAAAATGCTATGATGAGATAGTTGGTATAAAAAATCAAATTGTTTTAGAACAGCCCATATGTGGACGTTAGTTCAGTTTTGTACTGCATGCTTTTTTTTTGCATGGGAAATCATCAAATTACTTCTCCCGCTCTGGGCGGAGCGGGAGGGCGTGTCAGACTTTTACTGACTAAAACCCACCCGTATTCCTTCAGTTGCCCATGTGCCAGGGTCACGGTATCTCTTTCGAACAATCACGCGATCCCGGCAGGCATCGGTCCTAGCAGACCCCTTCAGCACTGCTGACATCTCTTTGAGGCGCGCGTGGAACACTACGCGCCATCGACCCGAGCTCGGTCCTTACCGGGCGGCGAGTTACCCATTGCTCGCCACCCGCAAACTCGCGCCTACGGTGGCCAGGAGTCCACAATCGACTCCCGACGCCCGGGGCGTCTCCTCCTGCGGCGGCTAGGGACGTGATGGCGCAGAGACTGCCACTCCTTCACGCGCCCCGCCTCCGCCTTTGCGAGCATTACTGCTTCGCAGAAGGAGGTGACGGCTTCCTATGCCCTCTCGCTCCGTACCATGGCTCGCACCAGGGCAAGACGCGAGAGGTCGCCGCCGCCGATCGCCTCCACGAAGTCACGGTGGTGCTCCGCCCAGGCAGGGCACACCTCCACCGTATGCTCCACCGTGTCCTCCAGACGATCCTCGCAATGGAAACACCCGGGCGTATCCTCCCGCTTTATCCTGAACAGGAACCCACCGAAGCACCCATGCCCGGTGAGAACCTGCGTCAGGCGGAAGGTGAGGACGCCGTGGCGCCTCTCTGTCCACTCCTCAAAGAGGGGACTTACCGCCGCAGTTGTGGCGTGCCAAGAGTACTGCATTCTTGTGATGATTAAATGTATTAATTCTGTCAGAAATTCCTTCTTTTCGAAACGAATGTGAATCATGGAAAGCCCTATATATTTTGTTCCAATCTTCTTTCTACAATGTACTTAACAGATTTTTAATCATAGGGACTACCGTAGCGGAGAAGCAAGGACTTGAAACGCAAACAACAATACTAGAGGATCCACTAACAACGAAGGAAACGGCAAAAAAACAAAGAACCAACGTTATCCGGAAAACTCAAAGACTGGCTAAACGTGGTGCTTATTTCAACGCCCCTTATAAATGTGATCAGGTTACTCAAAAAAATGAAAAACTGATGTATTATGTAATGGAAAGAACTCGTAAGAGTAATTTAACCGAATATATTCTCGTACACACTGACGATAAACCTCATAAGTGTGGTGTCTGCGAACGTAGTTTTAGTCAAAAGGCTCATTTACAAAGACATACTCTTGTACACAATGGCGAAAATCCTTTTAAGTGTGGTATATGTCAACGTGGTTTATGTAACAAGGAAACTTTAATACACCATATTCGTAATAAACACACTGACGATAAACCTCATAAGTGTGGTGTCTGCGAACGTAGTTTTAGTCAAAAGGCTCATTTACAAAGACATACTCTTGTACACACTGGCGAAAAACCTTTTAAGTGTGATGTATGTCAACGTGGTTTAAGTGACAAGGCAGCTTTAAGACACCATATTCGTAATAAACACACTGGTGAAAAACCTTATAAGTGTGATGTATGTGAGCGTTCTTATAGTATGAAGGCTGCTTTAAGGAAACATATTAGTTCACACACTCCTGAAAACCCATATAAGTGTAACGTATGTAAACTTAGTTTTAGTCAAAATGTTGAACTAAAGAAACATGTTCGTTTACGCACTTGCGAAGCACCTTTTAAATGTAATATATGTGAACGCGGTTTTGGTTTAAAGGGTAATTTAAGGAAACATATTCGTATACACACTGTTGAAAAACCTTTTAAGTGTGACGTATGTCAGCGTTGTTTTAATCAAAATAGTCTTCTAACAGACCATATTCGTATACACACAGGTGAAAAACCTTATAATTGTGCTGTATGTCAGCGTAGTTTTCGTCTGAATTCTATTTTAAGGACACATATGCATACACACACTAAAACAAAGTGATGCATTCAAACGTATTGTCGGTCAACAGGCCTTTTTAATAAAACATATTCCTAAACACACACTGGTGGAAAACCTTATTGAGTGTATGTTATTGTAGTTTTTGCAAACTTGTGAATTATTAAAATATGCACCAGTGAAAAACATGAGCGTTATGCCCTTTCCGTTTAAACTCGCATCGAGAACAGCCGTGTCGCTAATTACTCCACTATACAACATTTTTAATGTCAAGCGGTATTACTGAGTATGTATTTATCAATAATGTTTGTAGAATTAAAATAATGTATAAATATACCGGGTGACATTTTTTAACGTCTTGAAAAAAAAAATGGTTGTAATAGGTGAACGGAGTGGGTACACTACATAAATACGAAAAACTTTATTCCGACAGTCACAAATACGAATTTCAAAATACCGATTCTCATAATTCCGAGTGATTCAAAATTCCGAATATAACAACTCCGACTTATCATTACTCCTATTTTTATAATTCCTAAATTTCAATATTCCTAACGTTTATAATTACTATTCTCAATATACCGAATTTCAATAGATCGAATAACAAAAAGTCCGACTTAATGAAATTTCGAAACATCAAAAATACGTATTCCGATTATTAAAATACCGATTAACCCTTTCCTAACTGACGGTACTAATTTGTACCGGGTGATTCCCCGTTAATTATTTCGACAATACGATCGCGCATTACGTATCGGACACTGACATTCCTTTCGAATACCACTACGCTAGCCAATCACAGTAATTTATTTAAATTTTGCCTATATACCGCCCGCAAGTGACACTTTCAAGTAGCGACCGCCCGCAAGTGACAGTTTCAGATTTAAGAACTGCGGATTGCTTTTGTTTTAAAAAACATTTAAAAATAGAATAGACGGGGTAAGTGTTATTTCTTTTATATTATTGTTTAAGATTTTAGTTTTAACTATACCATTAATATGGTTTCAGATTATAATTTTAAATTTTAGTGCTAAAATAACGATAAAAATGTACAAAGATTTATGAGTACCGTCAGTGATTTTGGTTGATTTTATTGTTGATAAAAATCAAAAAAAAATATGGGCATTATTTTTACCTTCCTTATTCATATTATAAAGTTCAATTGGGAAATATCTTTCAAAATCTCTAATCCGGTAGGAAAGGGTTAATACAATTCCGAAATAAAAACGCCTTGTAAAACCGAATAGTATAATTGCTTGTCAGAGAGAAGTATAATATTATGTTTAGCATGCAGTATGCAAGCAGGCATGCAGCGTGCAAGCAGACATGCAGCATGCAAGCAAGCATGCAACATGCAAGCAGGCATGCAACATGCAAGCAGGCATGCAACATGCAAGCAGGCATGCAGTATGCAAGCAGGCAAGCAGGCATGCAACATGCAAGCAGGCATGCAGCATGCAAGCAGGCAAGCAGTAAGCAAGCAGGCATGCAGCAAGCATTGTTTCTGTCACGGCTCCAGCGTTGCGGGGTTTGGGCGGCCCCACGCGTGCTTATCGTCGCAGATGGTCTTAACGCTCACCATCGCGGCTTCGGCTTGCTGGCCGGCGGCGGTGGGCCTTTAAACCACCTGCTCCTCAGCACGCGCCCCCCCCCCCCCCCCCCCCCCCCTACGCGGGTTTAAATTACACTGTAGGGGTAGGGCGGACAAGACTGCGTGAAGTCGGTTTTGCAGCGATTCGTTTCTGTCACTAAATTTTGTAGCACAACATGTTGACTATTAATTTATTCGGATCATTGAAAATCGGAATGTCGTTTTTCGGACCGAGAACTATTGTAGCATTTGATTCTTCGAACGTATGAAAATCGGAAAACTAACAAATCGCATTTACGACTTTCGGTAAAATAAATTTCGTGATTTTTAATAATAGACATTATAATTCTTAGGTATTATGAAATTCGGATTTGAAAATCGGAACATCGAAATTCGGAATAAAATATTTCGGAGTATTTGGGTGTTCCCGAACGGAGTAGAAACCTCTGGCATAGAATTTTTTATTTTTGAATAACATGTAATGGAATCGGTCTTGCCATAAATACTACACATTTAAAGTAACATTTTCATACCAGAACAACAAAAATAGAAATTTGGAAAAAATCTATTAAAATCTATCGAAACTCAAATAATTCGCACCCTACTCAATGCGCGGCATGTATCAATGATTTCGTAGCGCGGTCCTACACTTTGAAGCCGGCCGATAGGCGGCCTCATTGATCTTTCGCAGGCGCACGAGCCGCACACGCATCACCGTCCGCTCGCGTCCCGCGCTCCTTTAGTCATACCTCTACACACATACCTCTACACACTCACAGTTACTTACATCCACCCACACCCACACACGAAATAATATAAATATAATTAAGTTCATACTGTTTTTACAAAACTTACAAATATGGATAATACATTACTACGAACGACATAGACAATTCCGAAATAGCCCAAGTGTTTGATTGTGAAATTGATGACTTCACTAAGCATGTAACTCGTAACTCTTCCGACTTTGCCATTGTTTCGCAGAATATTAGGTCTATTTACTGTAACTTTGATGACCTTCAATTAAACTTAAATAATCTTAAAACAGATATTGATCTGTTAATACTAACTGAATGTAGGCTGAACTCAAATAAATCAATACCTCAAATAGCTAACTATAACTCGTTCCAAACTACAAATCATCTGAATAAGGCTGACGGAGTGGTCGCCTATATTAAAAACACACATATAAATAAAACAAGAGAAGTAAAGTTAGCTCACGCATCTTGTTTAGAGATTCATATTACGCCAGACCTTATAGTTATTGCGATTTATCGTTCCCCCTCAACTGCGAATGCGGACCAATTTATTAACTCCTTAAACAATCACCTAACTACCATTGCATCGAATAAAAACTTAATAATCACTGGTGATATAAATATTAATCTGATATACAATCAAAATGAGAAATCACAGGAACGCACAAACAGACTCAACTATCTTAATATGTTAGCAATGCATGGTCTGCTCCCTGGTCACTCGCTCCCCACGAGAGACAAAACATGCCTTGACTTTTCATAATAAAACTCAAACCTGGCAGCCAAACTGCAACCATTGCTATTATCCACACTACAATTACTGACCACTTCATGACTTTCTTAAAAATCACAAACCAGACAAAATCAATAAGACACGCAAAAACAAAAACAGTTTTTAATTTGGAAAAGGGGCTAGAGCTTCTTAAAGCTAGTAACCTGTCAGACCTTTTAAAACTAAATAACCCTAACACGCTTACTAATAATCTAATCGAAATATTACAAAATTGTATCACACTCAGTACAATTTCTATGAATATACCGGTGAAAAATAGAATCTTAAAACCATGGATGACTATTGGGTTATTGCACTGTATACTGGATAGAAATTGTATGCAAAAGAGACTGAGGCTTGACCCATTCAACGAAGTACTAAAAATCACCTACAAAAGATATCGCAATTACTGTAATACCATTATTAGAAAGCAAAAACGTAAACATGACAGAGTTCAACTTTGTAAAGCGAACAAAAATCCTAAAAAAAACCTGGGATATCATTAACAACATCACACAACGCAAGCCAAGAAAAACAAATAATTTGGAACTGCTAGAGCTATCTACTACCCCACAGAATTCTGTTGACAAGGTTAATGAGTACTTCTCGAACATAGGCAAACATCTCGCAGATGATATCTCAACTTCTCAGCCCTCAACAGGAATCAATACCAATCCTGCCCTTTCCTCGACTGACAATCCTTTGGCCTCATCTTTTGTTCTTCTCGACACAGACACTGACGAAGTTCGAGCCACTCTAATGAGTTTGAAAGCAGATAGTGCTCCTGGCTGGGACAAAATACAAGTCAACTTTCTAAAAGCCGCACATGAACAAATTATACCAATTTTAACCCACCTAATTAATTTATGCTTCAAACAAGGACTTTTGCCAGACGCATTGAAGGTAGCCCTAATAACGCCTGTGTACAAGTCTGGGGTCAGGACTGACCCGTCAAACTATAGGCCGATTTCAGTCCTACCGTCCATTTCAAAAATCTTTGAGAGACTTATAAACTCACGTCTAATAAAATTCCTCTCCAAATATAAAATACTGTCGCCTTCTCAATTTGAGTTTAGACAAGGAAAGTCTACCGAGGATGCAGTTTTGTCACTAACTTCTGCTCTGGTAGATGGCGTGGATAATGGAAGCAAGTGTCTAGCTGTTTTCCTTGACTTAAAAAAGGCCTTTGACACGGTGTCTGTCCCCATACTTTTACAGAGGCTAGAAAGCATCGGCATAAGAGGACTCCCTTTTGAACTTTTAAAATCTTACTTGAGCAACCGCAAGCAAACAGTCAAAATTGCGAAGTATACTAGCTCCGAGACAACCGTTACTTTCGGAGTGGGTCAGGGCAGTGTACTTGGACCGACCTTGTTCCTAATCTACATTAATAACCTATGTAATATGCAGATCGAGGGCGGGCTCATATTCTCTTACGCCGACGATACTGCCATTTTCTCTCTGCTAGGACTTGGGCAAATGTTAGAAGGTTGACCGAATGTGGCCTGGCAAAGATAGCAGCTTGGCTAAATCATAGTCTCCTCACACTTAATGCCTCCAAATCGAACTACATCTGCTTTACAAAGTATAACAACTCGCAACCTCCACGAGAATTCCAAATTAAACTCCACAACTGTTCCAACCCCCCAACCCCCGACTGCTCATGTGTAAAAATTGACAGATTACAGCATACAAAGTATCTAGGTGTTATGATTGACCAGCGCCTATCCTGGCACATGCACACCGAACTTGTTATGAAAAGGGTTAGGAAAATGATATGGACTTTTAAAACACTGCGACATAGTGCTCCAAAGCAACTCCTGAAGCAAGTATACGTATCTTTGGCCCAATCAATCCTTACGTACTGTTTGTCATGCTGGGGAGGGACAACAAAAATCAAATTTTTAGAGCTTGAGAGGGCGCAGAGAACTTTACTTTAGGTCATGTCCTTTAAACCCTATAGATTTCCTACCGAAAGCCTCTATATATTATCTGACCTTTTGTCCGTAAGAAAACTGTACCTGCTTCAAATCATACTAAGAAAACACACATCCCTCTCGTATAATCCCGCTAAGCCTAGAAGCAGAAGGAGCCTATTTATCGAGGAAGGCTATAGACTATAAATTTATTTGTGTTTTATTTTCATAAAATATTATCCTGTATAATAAAATAATCACATTATGTTACTTTCTTGCCCCTACTACTGGACGTGTATGAAATATATTTCCTATATGTAGGGAAGTTATTTCCCACATATCACTTAAGAGGCCTCTCACAAAATTAGAATGCTCGAGTTTAGGTAAAAGACGGCAATCTTATGTATGTGTGCGTAGCTATCCACACATGCACAATACAAACAGTGTAACGCGAGTGTCGAGCCGGTCTAAACAATCTTGAGCCGTTAGAATTATAATGCGGTATTTAGAGATTTATGAAAATACTTACTTTTATTTAGTCAGTCTAATAAAGATTTGTAGACTAATAAAAAATTACAAATATATGTTATGTAAAGTATACAATAAAAATAAAAAATTCAAACAATTACATATTGGTGCCGATTCTGTTGTACACCGAACTAAACTATCTCTAAAATTCCTTACTTTTAGCTATGAGAATTGTTACGCTATTCTGCAAGAAATAATCTCTAAGTGTAAAAAATATTTTGACACGACTAAAATCAAATTTGACAATCGCGACTCAACGTGGTATTTTTTTTTCTTTTGGCTTCGCAACTTGGTACTTGTGTGCGTTACGCAATGAACTTGTTGAGAGACGACGGCGCGCGCAAGGGGGCAGCCTGAACGTGTTTTATATGGAACTAGCTTTTGCCAGCGACTTCGTAGCGTAACGTAGCGTAAACGAGCGCTAAGAAAGGAAGTAGAATTGCACGGACGAAGTCACGGCCAAAAGCTAGTAAACTACAAAACTTCTTTATAAACCACATTTTTTGCTAATCTATTACTGTATGCCAAAATCATCAGACTACTGGGCGAGCTTACGCGAGAGCAAGCCACATAGAATTGCCCGTGTGAAAAACAGTTTTCTCTCAAGTCTATACCCACAAATTTTAATGTCTGCCCTTGTGATTCTGGTCTTCTGGTCATTGCAAAGCACTTTGAGGGGAAACTGTTTTCGTTTGAATTCAAAGGGAAGATCATTCAGGATCAATACAAAATAGGTTAGTATTTCTCACCTTAGTATTTCTTTTGGTTTAGCCATATAATTCATTTGAAAAAAAAAATTGGTTTGGTTGTTTATTTTCATTGTTTTTAAATTATATTATTGTAGTTTTGTTCAGGAGTAATTTTGTGCAATTTTTTGTATAAATCTTCTTGTCTATTTTGTTTTATGTTTTTGTGCAATTTTTGTGAAATAGTTGTTGTTTTCGTAATCAGCGACCCAATAAATCATAAAAATGATACCCATGTTGATTTTCAGAATTTGTCACCCCTTTTCTACCTTTTAGGGGTTGAATTCTGAAAGAGTCTGACACACGTGTTTACTCATTTATTGATAGGAAGTTTCGAATAAAATAGTTTAACTGATCATGTTTCCCCATACAAACTTTCAAACCCCTTTTTCACACCCTTAGGGGTTGAGTTTTCAAAAACCCTAGGACACAAAATTGTTTATTTCTATTTGTTAACCTAAAAACAAAGTTTCAGGCTTGTAGCTCTAAAAATGACGGACTTCCATACAAAATTTTAATCCCTTTTTCACCCCCTTAGGGGGCGAATTTTCAAAAATCCATTCTTAGCGGATGCCTACGTCATTACAACTATCTGTATGCCAAATTTCAGTGAAATCCGTTCAGTAGTTTCGGCTGTGCGTTGACAGATGAGTCAGTCAGATTTGCCTTTTATATATTTAGATTTTTTATTTGAATTCTATAAAAAAAAATATTACCCACGTGTTGAGATTTATATGTGTGGGGTTTTTAAAGGGAGTCGAAAATGTCATTATTTTTACGATAGGACACGCCATTTTCGAGATATAAGCAAAAGAAAAAAAAAAACAGTACTGTTTTTGGACGTGAGGCGAGGCGTTGGTGTGAATTTTTGTTCATGACCACTAGTTGTATTCCACACCTTTCTAATCGCGATTAAAAATAGTCAGATTTAGTTAAAATAAATTATTTTAGTCAACATTTTTCTACAATTTATTAAAATAATGCTTTCATTGATAATAAACGAAACTCTTATCTTATACAAATAATAAAATGCGAAGACTAGCAAAATGTTATAGTCGTAGTATATTTTTGCGTTCACGATACGAGTACCTGAAAACTGAGACGCGGGAAAAATGGCACAGGTCCTGCCTCGTTGGGCGCTTGCGCCGTACTAAATGCTGCCCGCTTGTGCATCGTAATTTATTCTAATTTAGAGTGATTTCAAAAACGATATTATGTCTAATTAAATAAACGGATTTAAATAAAACTTGAGAATTCGATTCGCTATAGAGCATACTTTATATTGACATGAATTTTTTAATGTAATTATGCTTTATTCAAACCAAAAAAACGCGATAAAATTGCGAATAAATCGTAAAAATTGCCATAAGTCTTATTTTTTTTTACTAATTAAGGTTATTAAAAATCAATATTCTTGTACTAAATGTAACAACTAGATTATATGTCTGATGTTTTGTGTATTTTTTTTTACTCAAATTTCTACATATTAATGATAGAAATAGGAGTCTGAAATTGACCCTGCGCTGATTTTTAAGAAAACTAGTTGTGGGAGATTAATTACTACGAAGTAAACAAATAAGTTTTTGTAAATGTGCTACTAAAAGTAACAAAACAAAAGATTGATCTATTTTTTACATGTGTTCGTCAATCCCAGAGTATTTATAATGATGAGATGAGAGGTAAATAAGGCGACTAAAATCTTAGATATTCGCGCAAAAATGTAAAATGGCTCTTAAACGTGATGATCTAAATGGGCAAGAGGAATTATTATCCCACAAGTTTTCCTACACTTGGGGATGAAGTGATTTACTATCTATCCTACAAGTTACAACACTATACACCAATAATGCCAAATTGACTGCGTTTTTGTTTCAAACACCCACAGTTTGCCTATGGCCTATTAAGGGTTAAAAGTAATTTTAGTTTGATAAATGAATTTGTATTCTCGTCTTCTTTTATGTAGTTTGGTAGTTTATTATAAATTGTTGCGATTCAATAGTTGGGGCTATATTTCATTATTTTTAATTTTGGTGTCGGTGTAATGAGCGTGTTTTTGTTTCTTCGGTTATAATTTTGGTTCGCTTCTATGTTTGATCGAAAGTAATATCTGTGTTTTTGCACGAATGTAACTATTTGTAGTATGTAAAGGGAGGGTAGCGTCATTATTTTATTTTTTACTAGCTTTTGCCAGCGGCTTCGCCCGCGTAGAGGAAATTATCCCGCGGGAACATACTACCGGGATAAAAAGTAGCCTATGTCCTTTCTCAGGCTCTAAACTATCTGTGTACCAAAATTTCATTTAAATCGGTTCAGGAGTTTTAGCAGGAAAGCGAGACAGACAGACAGACCGACGGACAGAGTAACTTTCGCGTTTATAATATTATATTATATATTATAATATTATATATAGTGTGGATAAAATGCGGTTTGCAACTTTCCCATGCCTTAATGTTCATAAGGATTCGTATACATTTCTTTTGCATGATGAAAATATCGTTGAAGTCAGTACTTTCACCCCACAATATTATGCCATAGTTAAACCATGCATAAGCATAGGCATAGTATGTTGAGAGCGCGGTCTCATAATTTGTGTTGCTTTTTAATTTACTTAATGCGTATATACATTTTGATAGTTTAGTCTTTAGGTTTTCGATATGCTTTTTCCACGTTAGGTTACTGTCCAATGTTAAACCAAGAAGCGTTAGATCGTCTTTTTCTGGGATATTTAATTTATTAATAAGATTGTTTAAGCTTAACGGTTTTCGTTGGTATGTCCTAAATTGTAACAGATTACTTTTGTTTGCATTTATTTGTAGATTGTGTTTCTCTAGCCACGATTTAAGTAGTTTATAGGTATTTTCGATGTTGGTCAAAGTTGCGGTGTTTTCAGTGCATCTAAACACTAGCGATATGTCGTCAGCGAATAGAACGCACTTGGAATTAATTATTTTAGGTAGGTCGTTTATGTAAATAATAAATAATATACACCCCAAAACAGTGCCCTGTGGAATGGAGTGGTTAATAATTTTTGTCCGTGATTTTACAGTTTGCAGTTCTTTTGCTTCTTTGTTGTAGTATTCTATTTCAACATAGTGCTTCCTATTTTTAAGGTAAGATTTTAGCTATTTGTAGCCGGTACCCCTAATTCCTATACCATATAATTTCTGTAATAAAATGTCATGGGAAACTTTATCGTACGCTTTAGTCATGTCTAAGAATAAGCCTATGGCATATTGTTTGTCATTGATGTAGTTATATATTTCTTGAACGTAAGTATATACCGCGAGTGTGGTGGACTTTTCTTGCCGAAAGCCAAACTGATTATGTCCAAGAGATTGAATTTTTCCAAAAACTTACTAATTCTAGTGGACATTGTTTTTTCGAAAATTTTTGATATAGCTGGTAGAAGGGCTATTGGTCGATAAGAATAAGGATGCTGTGGATTGCCGCCTTTTTTAAATATTGGTCGTAGTTTAGCTTCTTTAAATTTTTCCGGAAAGATACCTTCGTCAAACGATTTATTTATTAATTTGGTTATAGGTGGCGTAAATTCATTTATACATTCTTTAATTAGGAAAGGTGGTATTTCGTCATTTCCGGCACTGTGCTTGTTCTTCATTTTGCGTATTATATTAAAAACTTCGCGCTCCGTAGCGGGTTGGACGAATAAAGAATTTATTGATGGTGTAAGGACTGGGCAAGTATTCGACGTATTGTTGGGTAGCAGTTTGCCGACCTAAGCAAAATAGTCATTAAATATATTAGTAACCGTTGTTGGTGCACTTGTTATTTTATTGTCATCATAACTCAAGGTAACATTTTTAATGTGGCGCTTGGAATCTGGTTGAAGGTTATTTTTAATAATAATAATTCCACATGGTTGTAGGTTTATTTTGTGAGCGCTTCATTTCCATAATATGATTACATTTCTTTGATATTTTTACAATTTTTTTCAGGATTTTTTCATACTTTTTATAATGTGTTTTTAGAAGTTGGTTGTTAGTTTTGTCTACAAACATTTTTAGCAATCTTTTGTGCTTACACGATTTTTTAAACCTACGGTTAAGTAAGGTTTCTTTTTTTATTTTTTTTTTATTTTAACGCGTTTCTTAGGTATGGTTTTGTTTAGTAATAATTGCATCTTATTAGCAAAGTCGGTGTATATTTCGTTAACATTTTTATTTTTGCATAATATTTCGTTCCAATCCGTTTGGGTAAGGTTAATTTTAAAGTGTGATATTGATTTTTCATTAAATAACCTTCTCGTCCCGAAATAAGTAGTATTATGTTGTTCTACTCCTGGTGAATATTGAGAATTCTGTTTTAAGTTTTGTATTTTCTAACTCAAGTTTCTGTATTGTTTCGTTTATGACATAAACGAAACAACAGCGGTCGGCAACCTTTTGGCAGGCAAGGGCCACCAGGTAGCAAAATAAACTAAAGGCGGGCCGCACTCGTGATAGTAACCCTAGAAGCCCAATATACCTACAATCCTATATATATCCCATAGATGGTATCCCATATAAAAAATGAAAATGCTATTAAAATTGTAAACACATTCGGGATTTAATTTATACACGTATTAGTTACATTATGTTTACATGTCTGGGCTTTATAGCTAAAAAAATAATCACCGAAGAATAGAAATGAAAACTACAAAGTAACTACTAACAAGTAACTGATTTTATAAAAATTTCAGCGTGATGTCTGAGGTTGCATTTGGGAGGCTATCTCTTGTAGGTATGCTAGCTGTCATGTTGTTGCAATTAGAATACGTAGAATGGCTCTCAAATGCTCGTATATGTGGCGAGAAGCTTATTTATTTTTTCTATAATCGACAGTTGAAAAAGTTTGTTCGCATAAATAAGTGCTACGTACTAAAAATTGCAAGCTGCCATAAAATTTAACAAGTTCATTGATTTTATAGAAGGGGCTTTTGAGAGCATCATTAGATTGGAGATCAATCACGTTCATTTGTAAATGACTCGATACTCCAATTTCACACAAGAAAAAGCTTGCTAAAATCTTCAGTTAGCTTGAAACTTTTTCAAAATCACCAAATCTATCGCTGAATTGAGTTTGCAGTTGTATTAAAATATTTTTCATTTTATCACTTTTCCAATGAAAATTAATTCCAAGTTCCTCGACAGCTTTTTACAATAAGGAAAATGATCCAACTCTTCTTTATCAAATTGTTTTATAAAGAGTTTGATTTGCATTTGGAATGCCTTTTTTTGTGGGTGGGAAACCATCAAATGACGTCTCCCGCTCTTGGGCGGAGCGGGAAGACGTGTCAGACTTTTACTAACTAAAAAAGCCCACCCGTGTCTCTTCAGTTGCCCATGTGCCAGGGCCACGGTATCTCTGTCGGTCCTAGCAGACCCCTTCACTGCTGCTGACATCTCTTTGAGGCGCGCGTGGAACACTACGCGCCGTCGACACGGGCCTGGTCCTTACCGGGCGGCGAGCTACCCATTGCTCGCCACCCGCAAGCCCGCGCCTACGGTGGCCGGGAGTCCGCGATCGACTCTCCACGCAGGAGGAGACGTGAGGGGACGTGAGGGCGCAGAGACTGCCACTCCCTCACGCGCCCGGCCTCCTCCTTCGCGAGCATTACTGATTCGCAGAAGGAGGTGACGGCTTCCCATGCCCTCTTGCTCCGTACCATGTCTCTTACCAGGGCTGGACGTGAGGGACCGCCGCCTCCACGAGGACACGGCGGTGCTCCGCCCAAGCAGGGCACACCTCCACCGTATTCTCCAGACGATCCTCGCAATGGAAACACCCAGGCGTTTCCTCCCGCTTTATTCTGAACAGGAACCCTCCAAAGCACCCATGCCCGGTAAGGACCTGCGTTAGGCGGAAGGTGAGGACGCCGTGGTACCTCTCTATCCACTCCTCAAAAAGGGGACTTACCGCCGCAATTGTGGCGTACCCAGCGCTGGGTTGCGACAATCGTACACGCCATGTCGCCATGAGATCACACTGCAGCTCTGTCCGCCGTGCCACGATCTGTCGCGGCAGCGGAGGTTCCCCCCTAGCATTTCGCCTCCTCGCGCTACTCCCACATTTGCGCGAGGACGAGGAAGTTTGCCTCTAGATCCCATGGCACTCCGGCAAGGAGGCTCACCGCCTCGCAGGAGACCGTACGGTATCCCCGGACTGGCCAGATGGCCATGACCCTCTGGGACGCACTCAACCGGCGCACTGGGCGCAGCCTCACTGAGGGCGCCCACACCGCTGCCCCGTAAATGGCCATGGACCGCATGACCCCGGTGTAGAGCTTCTGGTAGGAGGCGTTTGGTTCCGGCCCCTCTCGCACCAGCCACCCAACGAGACGGTCTGCAATGACTCTTTCAAATAGCTTGACCACCTCATCGAGCAGCTCGATGGGCCGGCAAGCGGACGGAGAGTCCACTGGGCCCATTTGGAATGACTTTACGTCTGTGTGCACATCGTTTTTAGCGTTTTTAATTCATGAGTTATGAACATCTGTCAAAAATCCAAGGTCTATTAACCATTCAGTATCTGTCAGCTCTGGAATAGATTTGCCTTCTTCATTCATAAAAGTGCTGATTTCTTTTCTGAGATCAAAATATTTTCAATACTGCACCTCTACTTAACCATCTCACTTCAGAATAATAAACAACATTTGTTCGTTTGCGGGCAGAGCGAAGCGCGTTCTTAAGGCTGGATCCACACTATACGATCGCGATTCGTTCATGCATTTATTTTGATATTTCTTACTTATTCACAAAACATTGACGGGCCGCAAGTAAGACGTCCGCGGACCGCATGCGGCCCGCGGGCCGCGGATTGCCGACCCCTGGTTTATGTGAATAATATTATTGGTATTTATCTTTGTTTGTTCAAAAGAAAGTGGTTCGGTTTTCTGGCTTATTTCTTGTTGCAGTTTTAGTACAGCTATATTAATTTCGGATTGAATTGTGCTTTTGATTTTTGACAAGATGGACTGTTGTTGCGATTCTAACTTCATATCTAATAGTTGACCAATTTTCTCTAATGTAATCGGCTCTGTCTGTAAGATGATGGGTGATATGGTTGTAGCAGTGTCTTTGTTTGTTGGTGGTGTGTCATAGTTTTCTGTATCTCCCAGTATACTTTGGTCATTTTGTATATGGTCGTCAATGGACATTATTGTGTCGTCAAGTTTCGGGGGAGATTGTCTCAGTGTAACAGGCGTGTCATTTCTAATCTGTCTTGTCGTCGTTTTGCACGAAGGGCAGCGCCACGAATTAATTAATTTACTTTTATTTTCTACATAATACGATGAAGTCATGTTGATGCATCGGTAGTGGTAGTTTTTGGCAAGTACTACATCTTAGCAACTCTTCGCAAGCTATTGGGTGTTTACATCCAGCACAATTCATTTTTGTGGGTAGATGATCAAAATGTTCTGCGCAGTGTTACTTGAATTTGTCGCAAATTTTGTATGTTACGTGGTGACTCACCTCAGCGAGCTCGTGCGAGTTGTCGTAGGTCAGGGACACAGTTTGTTCGGTTAATTTTTAAAGATGTTTTCACTTGTAACTTTTTGTTGGGTTATTGTATCACTTTGCACTTTTCACCACTAGTTAGGTTAAGCAAATCTCTACACTTTGGTATATAGAACAACAGTAAACAGTAACTTTGGACCGAAGTTTTTATTAAAAATCTAGGAGCAATTCGTAACACGTCTTTGTATCTCGACGGCGCGTTCCGATTTTTCCAATATAATAAAATATTATTAGTTGAAAAAACTAATCGGATAACATTTCTGCAAGATGGATAGACCAAAATTAGTATCGGTCCTGAGTCGCGCGGAAATAACTGTTAGGTATGATTGTTGAAGGAAATCTTAAGAGTCAGAAGTCCGGCAAAATGCTGTGATGAGAAGGTTGGTATAAAAAAAATTGTTTTAGAACAGACCATATGTGGACTTTAGTTCAGTGTTGTACTGCATGCTTGTGATGATTAAATGTATTTATTCTGTCAGAAATTCCTTCTTTTCGAACGGAATGTGAATCATGGAAAGCCCTATTATTTTGTTCCGTGTACTTACATGTCAATCTTCTTTCTACAATGTACTTAATAGATTTTTAATCATAGGGACTACCGTAGCGGAGAAGCAAGGACTAGACACGCAAACAACAATACTAGAGGATCCACTTACAACGAAGGAAACGGCAAAAAAACAAATAACCAACGTTATCCGGAAAACTCAAAGACTGGCTAAACGTGGTGCTTATTTCAACGCTCCTTCTAAATGTGATCAGGGTACTCAAATGAATGAAAAACTGATGTATTGTGTAATGGAACGAACTCGTAAGAGTAATTTAACTGAATATATTCTCGTACACACTGACGATAAACCTCATAAGTGTGGTGTCTGCGAACGTAGTTTTAGTGAAAAGGCTCGTTTACAAAGACATACTCTTGTACACACTGGCGGAAAACCTTTTAAGTGTGGTATATGTCAACGTGGTTTATGTAACAAGGAAGCTTTAATACACCATATTCGTAATAAACACACTGGTTTAAAACCTTATAAGTGTGATGTATGTGAGCGTTCTTATAGTGTGAAGGCTGGTTTAAAGAGACATATTAGTTCACACCATCCTGAAAAACCATATAAGTGTAACGTATGTAAACTTAGTTTTAGTCAAAATGTTGAACTGAAGAAACATATTCGTTTACGTACTTGCGAAGCACCTTTTAAATGTAATATATGTGAACGCGGTTTTGGTTTAAAGGGTAATTTAAGGAAACATATTCGTATACACACTGGTGAAAAACCTTTTAAGTGTGACGTATGTCAACGTTGTTTTAATCAAAAGAGTTTTCTAACAGACCATATTCGTATACACACAGGTGAAAAACCTTATAATTGTGCTGTATGTCAGCGTAGTTTTCGTCACAATTCTAGTTTAAGAAAACATATGCGTACACACACTAAAACAAAGTGATGCATTCTAACGTATTGTTGGTCAACAGGCCTTTTTAACAAAACATATTCCTAAACACAAACTGGTGGAAAACCTTATTGAGTGTAAGTTATTGTAGTTTTTGTCAAACTTGTGAATTATTAAAATATGCACCAGTGAAAAACATGAGCGTTATGCCCTTTCCGTTTAAACTCGCATCGAGAACAGCTGTGTTGCTAATTACTCCACTATACAACATTTTTAATGTCAAGCGGTATTACTACGTATGTATTTATATCAATAATGTTTGTAGAATTAAAATGTATAAATATACAGGGTGACATTTTTTAACGCCTTGAAAAAAAAATGGGTGTAATAGGTGAACGGAGTAGAACCCTCTGGCATAGAAATTTATATTTTTGAATAACATGTAATGGAATCGGTCTAGCCATAAATACTACACATTTAAAGTAACATTTTCATACTAGAACAACAAAAATAGAAATTTGGAAAAAAATCTATTAAAATCTATCGAAACTCAAATAATTCGCACCCTGCTCAATGCGCGGCATGTATCAATGATTTCGTAGCGCGGTCCTACCCTTTGAAGCCGGCCGATAGGCGGCCTCATTGATCTTTCGCAGGCGCACGAGCCGCACACGCATCACCGTCCGCTCGCGTCCCGCGCTCCTTTAGTCACCTGCGATGAATCTGAAGCCCTTCCTGCATTCTATTCTAGTTACACAACACCATATGAAGGTCGAGACGGTAAAAAGAGTCATCCGGTAAATATTGAAGAGGTGCTCCTCTGCTCAAACGCTTCCCGCAAGGAAATAAAACGGTGCCATCATTGTCGTCCTGCTCACCATTTCTTCACAACCAAACATTGCTATTCCACATTAAAAAAAACGCGAATAGCGAAAACAAGATTACTTACATATGACTAAAAGAAAGGAACTGTTTCACGAATCCTTCGAGACACAAACAAGTTCAACTCAATGTTTATGCTTCCAATAATACCGCAAGAAATTATGAAAGCGATACAAACATATAAATAGCTCAGGATTTGATGGTATTTATTTATAAATTTATTTAAGGAAAGCCAAAAAATACGTTAAACAGTAACATTGATTCGATTTCAACAACAAATCATACACTAAATGCACATTCAATTATAAGCAACCACAGCTTGCACTTTGGCTTTAAAAATGAGTAAATATGTATCAAGATCGTTAAAATAAAATCAAATACTAATTAATTAAATAATAAAAAATCAAACATCAAAATCAATCACATAATGTAATTGATTTTATGAATGTTTGATTTTTTGATAAACTAAAATAGAATTAAATTTAAATCGCAATAAGTTAAAATACAAATTCAAACAATTTGAAAACATTTTTTGTATATTCCTTCAGAAAATCTTAATCAGATAAACTAAAGATCTGAATGAACAATCAAGTGATAAATAAAATTACCAATCAAAATAATCGTAATCAAAAACCCCGGGCTTAAACATATAACTATAGTTTATTTTTAAACATACTCAGGTTGTCATGATTAATGTAATGGTAGCCATTTGAGAAATTGCATTATGTAGTTCGGTGGCTCTAAAAAAGGCGCCCCCCCCCCCCTTTCTGGAGCCACCGGGCCACAGTCTGAGGGAACCGGTGTTCAAGGCTCATCAACGCTGTATAAGGGCTATACGCAATTTAATCGTATCAGATAGCTTCGTACCTGTATTTAAGTACCTCTCTGGGGAAATAGTACAGACGCACTGACACTCTTTACCCCACAAAAGAAATTATTCAGAATCATGGTAAACATTGATCAAACTGACAGCTGCAAACCCTATTTACTAAAACATAATATTCTAACCTTCCCCAGTATTTATATTCTAGAAATATGTAAATTTGTCCAGAGTTCTACACAAAACGCGAAGACATCCAAACACAGTACACACTTAGGCACCGATCGAGGCTAAACATACCAACTTCCAAGCTAAAATGCAGTCTACAAGTCCCTACATAGTGGCTATAAAATATACAACAAACTGCCTGACATAAATAAGAAAGAAGTTACATCTATACTTAATATTATAATATTAAGTATAGATGTAACTTCTTTCTTATTTATGTCAGCCTTCCTCGATAAATAGGCTTCCCAACACAAGAATTTTTCAATTCGGACCAGTAGTTCCTGAGATTAGCGCGTTCAATCAAACAAACTCTTCATCAGCTTTATAAAGCTGAAGAGTTTGTCGCTCGCTCGTTTTTGCAACATTTTTCATTACTGCTCCGCTCCTCTTAGTTGTAGCGTGATGTTATATAGCCTATAGCCTCCATCGATAAATAGGCTACTCAACACAAAAATAATTTTTCAATTCGGACCAGTAGTTCCTGAGATTAGCGCGTTCAATCAAACAAACAAACAAACAAACTCTTCAGCTTTATAATATTATATAGCTTCTGCCCGCGACTTCGTCCGCGTCAAATTTTTGCTCCTCTGACCCTTCCCGTCGCATCGATTTGCCTGCTAGTGTTGCTACGCGCTCCTTTTGAGCTATAGTGAGTCAACCTTAAAAGATAGACATATGCTCTCGCGGACTTTTTTTTAGAACTTTTTCAAAGGAACAATTCCGTCATACATATTTTTTGCGTTACTTTAACCGTTTACGCAGCGCACGCAACGGAAACTCTCAAAAGGAATAAATTTTCCCCGTTTTTGCAACATTTTTCATTACTGCTCCTCTCCTCTTAGTTGTACCGTGATGTTATATAGCCTATAGCCTCCCTCGATAAATAGGCTACCCAACACAAAAAGATTTTTTCAATTCGGACCAGTAGTTCCTGAGATCAGCGCGTTCAATCAAACAAACAAACAAACTCTTCAGCTTTATAATATTAGTATAGATATATAGTAATATATATAGTATAGATTATCCTGTATAATAAAATAATCACATTATGTTAGGGTAAGGTGGGGCACAGTGTTACGAAAAAAAAAAATTCTGGAATTTAATGACAAAAGTATTTATTGCTTATATTAGCTAGTTTTTGGCATGTAAATAAACATTAACAATCTCTCTTTAATTAAAATAGCTCAAACACTAAAATTATTAGCAACTACTTAATCTAAATTGCACTTTAATTAAATCAGTCGATTGTAACACTGAGCCCCGGATCTGGGGTAGTCTGTTACAGCCTAAGGGGCACAATGTTACAACATAAAATAAGAGAAAACTTACAAAGTGAGAAAAAGTACTTAACTTCTAATAAATATTTAACTACTTTAAAATATTCTTTGGGAAAGTATAGACATCTGTATGACGTTTGGTCTATCTTTCTGCAACAGTTACAAGAAGCAAAATTTTAATATCGTCCATCCACATCCTGGAACAGTTTACTAAATATTCCTCCAACGCCTTTTCTTGATCGACACTGAATCCCACTTTATTGGCATAATTTCCAGTAAGTCGTTTGTATCCTTCATGCTCCGAAAAATTTTCTTCTTCGAACATATCTTTGCAATGTCATAAAATTAACATGCTTTTTATTTGCAGCTTTTCGAAGACTAACACCGCTTTTAACCATCAAAATCGCTTCTGCCATATCTTTTTCACTATTAATACCGTAATCCATCTTCCTCTTACGATTTCGCACCATTTTCTTTTAATACCTTGAAATCGTACAAACATATGTTAATTGGAGCGGACTATTACAGTGTCACATAGTGCCCCGTAACAGAGTGCCCCGGAGAGGCAAACCAAATTAAAAAAATCCAATGAGTATTTTAGGTTGCGTTTACAATAAACTCCTTAACGGTAATATGTAGCCAAATAAACATTAAACACGGGAAAACTACCATCATTTACCTAAATACAATACGTCCGGAAAGAAATTAAAAACTTTGAAACAATTTTTTCGTCGTTTAATCACATAAAAACCTTTTTGTTTGTTATTTTTTAAGCACGGTAGAAACTGTAGCAAGGACAACTGTTTAAAGATGACTGCTTGTGAGCTTGACAAACGTGTATACCAACATCTTAAAACTAAAAGATGGGGACGGAGATATGTGCATTGTAACATTGTACCCCGTGTAACACTGTGCCCCACCTTACCCTACTTTCTTGCCCCTACTACTGGATGTGTATGAAATATATTTCCTATATGTAGGGAAGTTATTTCCCACATATCACTTAAACGTGATGATCTAAATGGGCAAGAGAATTATTATCCCACAAGTTTTCCTACACTTGGGGATGAAGTGATTTACTATCCTACAACACTATACACCAATAATGCCAAATTGACTGCGTTTTTGTTTCAAACACAGTTTGCCCATGCTCTATTAAGGACGCTATAACATTTTTGAATCGCTCAAGTTCAGGCACAGATTACTTAATAGTTACTACGTAACAGATACTCTCAGTAGAAAATTTTCAATACCTACTGCTATAATAGCCTACTCCGTCGCGTCAGCAACCGCTGTATGCTAATTGCTAAAATGTGCCTAAATGCTCAAGCGTACAGTTGTGATTTCTTCGCACCGCGCGATCCCACAGCAATCGCAGGGCTGCCTCTTCGATAAAATTAAATTAACATAACTATTTGTGTCCGTTTTATTGAGAACTGTGAATATATTCGGTAGTTTAAAATTGTATCGTATACAGGTAAAATATGTTTTTAATAAATTGGTGCTGACTGTGCAAATACATCTAAAACATAATTATAGAATAGACTAGAATAGAATATTTATTTAATAAAGTAACCAAGACTCAAAATTGTTAGTAAAACATAATTATACAGACTGTAAGGGTAAACACCGTTGTCACTTAACCCATGGGTAATTTGACTTAAATATAAAATAACAGAGCGAGTTAAAAAAATAAAAAATAAAAATTCCTAAAAAGGTTTAGAACAGATTTTATCCCAGACCGCCCGCAAATTCATGGATATGCGCATCAGTGACGTAATCACTACAACGATCGCCAGCCGTTCCGTCCACACAACACATAAAATAATACACATTACCTGTGATGTAACTTTCCCATCATATGGCTTAGGACAGCCACAAATACCTACCGTGACGAGTCTAAATGTAAATTTGATTCGAAATGGCTTTGGATTCTAAATGATTTGAAAACATTTTGTTTTTAATAAACCAAACCATTGGGTAGGTACTTTTGGCGTATTTAAAAAGTTAATCACAATTTTATGTACAGTTTAATTAAAAATTAAATTAAATTTACACTGACTGAATAAAATATCAACACTTACCGACTTACATTAACCTCAACACGTGTTCAAAATGGGTTCCCCGTCCAACATTCTGTTGTTATCGAGGTTATTGATAAGCCACTGCGAAAATACCATCCGTGGTATGCGATCGTTATCATTTAGTTCTTGGACCGGCTGAAATGATATGGATGTTGACGATCGATGAGGAGAGTATTGTCCACTGTTCATTTGTGTAAGACATTGTAACACAATTCACGCGCGAGAAATGAGCGACGGACGCTAAGACGCGGCGTTACGTGCGATCGCTAGCGAGACTGCCAGCTGACTGACTGCGGGGTCGCGACCCGTGTCGACGTTGCGTCGGGCAGTTCGCACGCGGTGTAGGTGTAGTTCCCGAAGTTTGTTGCCCTCGCGCATAGGGTGAAATATTCTTGTGGAAAAATGCAGATTTTCTTTAAAAAAAAAAGTTGTTTTTTTTTCATTGATTTTACGTTCTATTAACGAAACCAAATCACTGGTTTCAAGGATAACGGTGTTTACACTAACACCCAGTAGAGGTCAGTGTGTAGGTAAAATAAAAAAAATCTTTAAAGCTACTTGTGTTTTATTTTTATATATTTTTTTATATTTTTTTTACCCTTTCTTAATTCTCGGTTATTAAATTTTAATGAAGAAAAAATCCTGAATCTAATAAAAAGTTTTATTAAATATTGTTTTGGAAAACAAGGGCAGGGAGAATCAAAATGTATGTCATTTAAAATTTCATAAAGAGTACTACCCGGCCTTTGTTTCATATTTTTTTCTAAATTATTAATAAATATGGTCTCGAGTTCTCTTACATAATTATGAAACGCATCTGTTGGCACTTTTAACTTTCCGTAAAAAGACGATGTTTTATTGAATGCTTTAAAATGGATAAACAGTCTATTCGTAGATTCATTTAAATCAGGAATGTTCTGGGGGTCTAAAAAGGCCACATTAAGCATTTCTGCTAAAACTAATTCATATTGTGAATTCCCAGCAATACCTTAGCAATTCCTCTAACTTTCGTAAAATGGTGACACATATTAGCGATATCATACTCAATTCAATTCATATCCGAATCACATTTGGTGTAAATGTTGCAGCATGAAAAAAATAAAGACCGTAATTTTACCGGTAAATATTTCTTTGAAGATTTAATAAATACAAGTGATTATTTCTAACTGTTGAAATGTTATTTAATTACAGTATGCATAAAAATTATAAGAATGTCACAAATAAGCCCTGAAAAGGGAAACTAGAAACAATAAAAACTTTATAAGCTGGCAACGAATACATAAAAGTTTTCTCTTCAGATATGTGTACGTCATAATTACTCTGTGGTCATAATAATCTGTGGTTACATCAACAAAATAAAACATAAATGATTTCATGTAAATTGGGTCATTTTTAATACAGAGTAAGTAAATACTTGTTTATCTTGAATCAATATATAATTGTATCATTTAGGTTCAAAGGTATTTAATTGGACGTAATAATTTGTAGGCATAGAATGGCGTGCAGCTGGTCCGAGACACAATCGAAGAACATTCTGCTCGAGCTCGTCTTTCTGCATTGATAATGGGAGTTCTGTCGTTGTTGAACCCTTTATCGAGATCACTGCAGTGTCTAGTTCTGGCGAGACTCGTGTGCCAGCACTAAGCTCTACCCCGGCCGATGTTACAACAGCGGCTTTGACTCGTGGAACTCAGCAATCAAGATACCGAAGTGAGTGGAGTTTTCTAACCCTACAGCTATTTTTATTGCGACTAAGACTTATGATGACGATTGAAAATGATTATGATGTTATTTATATAACGTATTTTAGGTGCCCTCTGGCTCGACATAAAATTGAATACCCACTATCGATAACATTCATGAAATATATAACGAAATAAAAATAGGAAAATAAACTATATTTTACCATTTAACTAAACAATAACTAAAGAAGCTATTGGGCTCCAAGAGTACTATTATTGCCAACCTGTCATCACTGTTGTTCTTAGGGTGTCTTAAACAATGATATTATTATTTTCAATTTCATTTTATTTAGCAGTTATGTTAATTATTGACTGATGATTTGACTTTCTTAAAAACCACACATTTTCTTTTTTAGCCTGGTGGAGTTGTTCCAAGCAGTCATCGTTTGCCTCTGCAGCTTCGTGACTAGCATCAACACAAAATATTCATAGAAAAATAAACTGATTAACTATAGTGTTTATGTTAGTTTCATTATTTGATTATTGCTAGATTTTTACACAGTACAACATGAGAATTGTATTAAAATAATTTAACGTTGTGTATTGTTTTATTTAAATAATAGGTATAAAGATAAAATGTATGTCCTATTTTAAAGATACACACTACCTAATAAAATTGGAGTGAAAGTAAAGTAATATAAGGCCTATGTCCCCCGTAGGTTGTAGATTTTTATTAGGGTTCTGTAACCAAAGAGTAACCAGGATGGGACCCTATAACTAAGCCTCCACTGTCTATTGGTCCGTCCATCTGTCTGTCTGTGAACGGGCTGTATGATGTGGAAAATAAATATACCTACATATTTCCTCTGGAAATGTTTATTACTTACTGGGTGCAAATTACAAAAATAAGCTAGGTGTAAATAGTCTGTACTTTTGAATAATTCTTTTTTTCAACTGGGACAAGTGTTACGAGTTATATGTTAAATGATTTTATTTCTGTTAGTAACACAACATAACATAACATCACGCCTTGTTTCCCCGAAGGGTTAGGCAGGAGGACACGGTGGAGCATACGGTGGAGGTGTGCCCTGCCTGGGCGGAGCACCGCCGTGTCCTCGTGGAGTCGATCGGCGGCGGCGACCTCTCGCGTCCGGCCCTGGTGCGAGCCATGGTACGGAGCGAGAGGGAATGGGAAGCCGTCACCTTCTTCTGCGAAGCAGTAATGCTCGCGAAGGAGGAGGCGGGGCGCGTGAGGGAGTGGCAATCTCTGCGCCCTCACGTCCCTAGCCGCCGCAGGAGGAGACGCCCCGGACGTCGGGAGTCAATAGCGGACTCCCGGCCACCGTAGGCGCGAGCTTGCGGGTGGTGAGCAATGGGTAGCTCGCCGCCCGGTAAGGACCAAGCTCGGGTCGACGGCGCGCAGTGTTCCACGCGCGCCTCAAAGAGATGTCAGCAGCAGTGTAGGGGTCTACTAGGACCGATGCCTGCCGGGGTCGCGTGATTGTTCGAAAGAGATACCGTGACCCTGGCACATGGGCAACTGATGGAACACGGGTGGGTTTTAGTCAGTAAAAGTCTGACACGCCCTCCCGCTCCGCCCAGAGCGGGAGAAGTCATTTGATGATTTCCCATCCTGAAAAAAAAAAAAAAAAAAAAAGGGTTAGGCAGAGGTGAACCTATAGTACACCCACATTTCGCCTGTTATGTCTGTTAGTAGGTTTGTACAAACACTTTTACATGTCAATGATATTTTTTTAAACTAGATGAGTTCGGCGTTTCCTAAGTGACTACTCTGAGAAGAAAGTTACGGGTACCTACAGCTATCACACTGTTTTATACACTAACTTGGTGTTTCATATAGTGTACGCCCTTGGTAACCTGTGGTATGATCCAGATGCATAAGTACTAAGTGGATCTACTCAGTGCCTGTGAAATATGATTGTAGTAATTTGTAACATTCACAAGAGTAGATGGTAGTGTCCATTTAGAACTGCTTCATTAAAAGTGACTAAGTACTTCTTTACTATTCTTGAAGGTAGGTTGTATGTTTATTTCATGTAAGTTGGATCGTTTTTAATACAGAGTAAGTAAATACTTATTCATCTTAAATCAATATTTAATCGTTAATCGTTGTATATAAGTATATGTTGTGTTGTGTATATGGTGTGCGCCCATATTAGCCTGTTGTGTGATCCAGATGCTTAAGTACTAATTGGATCTACTCAGTGCCTAAAATATGAAGATTGTAATAATTTGTAACATTCACAACACTAGATGGTAGTCATCATCATCATCTCAGCCGCAAGACGTCCACTGCTGGACATAGGCCTCCCCCAATTTGGGGGGCTTTGCCATAATCGCCACGCTTGGCAAGCGGGTTGGCGATCGCAGTATGATGGTAAAATGCATAGAGAACGCTGCTGCCCATTCTCTAGTAAATCCCTTAATCGCCTTTTACGACACCCACGGGAAGAAATGGGGTGATGCTATTCTTTATGTCCGGCACCACACGGGACAGACTAGATGGTAGTGTCTATTTGGAACTACCTTTAAACTGACTACTTCATTACTATTCTTGAAGGTAGGTAGTACTCATGCCAGCGCGGCAGTACGTATGTACGGCTCCAGCTCATGGACCTTATCACGACATATATTTTGCCTATATAACGCAAAAAAACCTGGAGGACCCACATTTGAAACGCTATGTCCATTTTTCGAAGTGCCACAATTCGTTGATGACTTAAAATGGACTACATATCACGAGCGTGCTCAAGAAAATGTTCTTAAGGCCTAAATTTGCCATTATTACGATATTTTTTCACAAAATCCCAAATATGATTTGTAAAATGATCCTCTTGACTAACTTCTTATGATTCTGCTATTTGACATTAAACTTCATTATAGCAATTCATATTAAGTGTACCATTTTACGAATCTCCATACAAAACTGTCAAATAGATGAATTGTGTTTAACGAATTGTACGCAGAACATATTATGAATTGTCAGTTTGTGACCATTTTACGAATTATAATATGATTCATAATATTTTCCTATTATGATTCCACCAAAGTGGCCTTTTTAGACCCCCTGAAGGTACACTAGCGAGGATTATAATGTAAATAAAACCACTGTGTACTGATCTGCGAGTCTAAACAGGCCACTTTGGCAGAATCATAATAGGATAATAAGAATCATATTATAAATCGTAAAATGGCATATGGTCACAAATTGACAACCCATAATGACAGTTCATTCTGAACTGAATTGAGTACGATTGTGCTAATATGTGTCATCATTTGACGTAAATTACAGGAATTGCTAATGAATTGCTGGGAATTCAGAATATGAATTGCTTAATGTGGCCTTTTTAGGCCCTCTGATCTGATAGCTGATTTAATAATTTTTTTTTTTTTTTTTTTTTTTGTGGGGCATCTCGTAGTTAATCCTGAAAAGATTGTTACTACTTAAACGGATTGGGGCCCGGCGAGTTCTAAAAAGTTACCTTTTTAGGCCTCCAGCCGGGGCTTATTATACTTAAAAACTAAAGCGAAAGCTCTAAGGGTTACCCCGAGGGGGGTACGAACCTCGGCTTAGGCAATCGCTGATAGGGGGGGCAGCAAGGGACTGGCTGGATCTGAGTTAAATTATTTATGGACTAATTTAAAGCTAACGGCGCAGCATCGCGGGCTGGCTCTTGCAAGGGTCGGGAGGGACTGTTAAGTCGAGGTCGCGACGACGGACCTCGGCGGCGAGGTCGGTACGGTTTGTGTCTGTGTGCTGGTCTAGCTGTACTGGTCTCTTTTCGACTCTCCTGGAGGAGAGTAGTGGGATCATCAGGATCGGTAAGAATGTGCCGCGAGCGGCGGACTTTGCTAATACGGGAGGGGGTGTAAGTAGCTGCCGCCACAACCAGAGGGTTGCGGTGGGCTACGGCCCTATCGAAGAAACGCTTCGAAGCGCGTTTTATGTATTGATGGATAGTCGGGAGTTTCATGTCTAAATGAAGGTTGATATTCCGAACAAACCAAGGCGAGCCTGTGGCTTGACGGAGAAAACGGTTCTGGAGAGTCTGCATCCTATGGATGAATCGGGGCTTGGCATGTGCCCAGACTGGGCTTGCGTATGTCATAATCGGCCTGATACAAGCGGTGTAAAGCCGCTTCTTACACAGAAGAGACAATTTACTCCGCTTGTTCAGGACGCAATGGAGCCTACTGAGAGCGAAAGCGGCCCGCGAGCGAGCCTGCTTTATGTGCTTGATTTAATAAAAAAAAAAACACTTTGCTTATGTACTAATTGCGGTAACGAAACCATACCCAGATCTAAATCGACTCTAACGCCATCTATCGAGCGGGCAGGGGGTCTAAAAAGGCCACATTAAGCAATTCCGCTAAAACTAATTCATATTGTGAATTCCCAGCAATACCTTAGCAATTCCTCTAACTTTCGTAAAATGGTGACACATATTAGCGATATCATACTCAATGCTATTCATATCCGAATCATATTTGGTGTAAATGTTGCAGCATGAAAAAAATAAAGACCGTAATTTTACCGGTAAATATTTCTGTGAAGATTTAATAAATACAAGTGATTATTTCTAACTGTTGAAATGTTATTTAATTACAGTATGCATAAAAATTATAAAAATGTCACAAATAAGCCCTGAAAAGGGAAACTAGAAACAATAAAAACTTTATAAGCTGGCAACGAATACATAAAAGTTTTCCCTTCAGATATGTGTACGTCATAATTACTCTGTGGTCTTATTAATCTGTGGTTACATCAACAAAATAAAACTTAAATTATTTCATGCAAATTGGGTCATTTTTAATACAGAGTAAGTAAATACTTGTTTATCTTGAATCAATATTTAATTGTATCACTGTGCAAAGGTATTTAATTGGACGTAATAATTTGTAGGCATGGAATGGCGTCCAGCTGGTCCGAGACAATGAAGAACATTCTGCTCGAGCTCGTCTTTCTGCATTGATAATGGGAGTTCTGTCGTTGTTGAACCCTTTAACGAGATCACTGCAGTGTCTAGTTCTGGCCAGACTCGTGTGCCAGCACCAAGTTCTACCCCGGCCGATGTTACAACAGCGGCTTTGACTCGTGGAACTCAGCAATCAAGATACCGCAGTGAGTGGAGTTTTCTAACCCTACAGCTATTATTATTGCGACTAAGACTTAATGATGACGATTGAAAATGATAATGATGTTATTTATATAACGTTAGGTGCCCTCTGGCTCGACATAAAATTGAGTACCCACTATCGTTAACATTCATGAAATATATAACGAAATACAAAGAGGAAAATAAACCTTATTTTACCATTTAACTTAACAATAACTAAAGAAACTATTGGGCTCCAAGTCTACTATTGTTTCCAACCCATCACTGTTGTTCTTAGGGTGTCTTAAACAATGATATTATTATTTTCAATTTCATTTTATTTAGGAGTTATGTTAATTATTGACTGATGATTTGACTTTCTTAAAAACCACACATTTTCTTTTTTAGCCTGGTGGAGTTGTTCCAAGCAGTCATCGTTTGCCTCTGCAGCTCCGTGACTAGCATCAACTCAAAATATTCATAGAAAAATAAACTGATTAACTATAGTGTTTATGTTAGTTTTATTATTTGATTATTGCTAGATTTTTATACAGTACAACATGAGAATTGTAAATTTATTAAAATAGTTTAACTTTGTGTATTGTTGTTGCGTACCGTTTATTATCTGTGCGCCTAATGGAATGCGCGTGTAACGAAGTGACATCTGACTTGTCATTTTTTGACGTTGACACTTGACAGCTCTCTTAATTTTGCCGGCAAAAAGAGCCCTGTTCGCCTGTTGAGTTCCGCGACGCGTTTGTTGAAATTAATCCCTTTAAATCGATCCGTTTGTGACAATTAGTCGTGATCCAATTGTATTAATTAACCGGTCGTTTTGTGGACAATCTGTCATGACCCGATGGTTGAGTGTGACGCTATTGTGAATGAGTGATTTGAAGACCGCATGTCTGGAAGGCAGATCTCTTGGAGCGGAGCGGATTCTAACCTGAAGAATACTCGTAACGTCACGACACGATACACATACACTCACTTACATACACGGATCCAGGTAATCCCAAGAAGCAGGTGGTGTCGCCCATCAGGTGAGTTTCTTTTGTTGTATGGTAAGTGTTTGATTTGATTGTCTGCTCCGCGTACGGCGGACAGTACGCTAGCCACTCTTGTCTCTAGAGCCCCAAGGTTATCACACTTCCACTGCGCATTTAAAACCTTATGTGGGCCTAGTCTGGCAACGTACATTTTGGTATGCAGAGGCGTGGTTTTAACCTACAAAACCACCAAATTGGTAATTTTACAGTAGGCTAATTACTTGGCAGTCTCTATAAGGGAAGTAGTAATTCGCTGTAAATATTTGTTATCGGTAATTAATTGTTTGTTTGAAATAATTTGGAATTTATTGAGTCGAGTAACTCATATTGCCGGGGGTCAACCAGGTTTGCATATATGCTTCAGAGTTGGTTAGATTGAGCTATGCTATAACCTCTTGTTGTTGTTATTTGACCTCTGTTGTATTGAATGTCAGGAAGACATTAAAATATTGAGTTTGTACCATTGATATGGTTATTTGTGAAAATTAATATTTGAAAAATTATTGGCATTTTTGAGTATTACCATTGTTTTGAGTTGGAATAAAGGATTATTATTGTTGTACCATTAACAAAGTGGTTTGTGAACTTAACATTTGGAATTGGATTAGAATTTGAATATTTGAATTGAATATGATATAGAATTTTGAACGTTGATATTGATTTTGAATTAAAATAAAAGTTTATTGTTGAATTGAATTGAAACAATTTAATGTTATTTCTTGAGTTGCTGATTAGTCAGTTTGGTAGTTTGATTGTAGTTATTTTGTAATATATTGTTTGAACTTTGTTACTTAATTACCTTTTGCTTGGTTTATTTTATTTGGTTGTTTGCGTTGGATTTCCTTGTTATTTATTGATTGAACTTTGTTATTTGATAATTTAATTGTTTTGTTTATTTGAATGGTTTTGTTTGTGCAATGGCATACAATTGGAAATATTGCAGTGCCGGACACCTGTCCAGGTCAAGCCGGAGACCTCGGTTGTTTCAGGTCTCGGACTATTGAGTAGATTGCCTGCTTTGGAACTGCCACACTTGACGGTCGCTGGGACCACTGGTACGGTTTCCACAACCTGTTTGCAAGTTTGGTTGATGCACGCTCGGACCTCAGACCCGCCCAAAAGTTGGCCTATTTGTTGTCCGTCCTGGAAGGTGAGGCCCGAGCCTTGGTGCAGCATCTGTCTTTGACTGACTCAGCCTACCCTACCGCTGTGGAACTACTCACCCGGCGGTACCAAAACAAACGTTGTTTGGCTGACGTTCATATTGAGTTGATTTTGGGGTTACCGGTCATTACTAGTTTGTCAGCATTGCGTACTGACCTGTTGAACCCGTTGGTGGCAGCGACCAACTATTTAAAGCAATTGGACTTGCCGGTGGACCAATGGTCTTACCCTTTGGTGCATGTTGTGCTGCAACGGCTTCCTGCCGATTTGAGGGCTCATTTCGAGCAAAGGTATGGTGGGGATAGTGTCACACATCTCCCCCCATTTGGTGACCTCGTCCAATTTTGGAGGATGAGTGTCGGTTTGTGGACAACTCTGGCGTTGCCACTGAGTCATGCCAGCCGTCTTTCCGGCCACGAGACCCGGGACGGACTAGGGCTCGCGGGCCTGTTGCTGGTCGCCCCGCCGCTCGTTTTGCTGGCACCCAGAGTCGTCCTGGTTGTGAGTTTTGTAGGGACACGGGGCATGGCATGGCAACTTGCGCGGCCTTTTTGAAGTTGCACGTGAGTGCCCGCCGCCGAATTGCAAATGCACGCCGCATGTGCTTCTCTTGTTTGGGGGCTCACTTCCATCGGGACTGCCCCAACCCCCGCCCTTGTAGAATTTGTGGGGGGTCCCATTTGGAGATATTGTGCGCTAACGCGAACCACGCTGGCAGACCAGCCTCTGATGAAGGTTCGCGTACGGGGGGGTACCATGGAGTTGGTCACCGGGCTTCTGCCTCGCCGGTTCAGAACCGGGGAGAGGCCCGCAATTTTGAGCGCCGCACTCCACCCCCCGCGCAAGTTGATCGGGAGCCGCGCGACCGCCATTTGGTCTCCCCGCGTAAAGGCGATTACGCAGTTGTTGCTAGGCAGCGCTGGCCAGACCAGCACCGCCTTCCCTCCCCTCCTTTGGCGGAACGTCCCCGGTTGGAGTCACGCCCCCCGCCATTCAGGCATCCGGTGGGATATGCCCTTCCAGCGATGGCGCGTGGCTCGGGACACCGCGCGTACGAGGAATTTGAATTGCATCCTCGTCGGGAAAGACTTGGGTCTGGGTGTGGCGATCGGTCGCCGCCCAGGCATTGTTAGGACATTGGCGCCTGCCCCGCTAAGGTACCCCTCAGATCGACACGGTTTTGTTGCCAACGGCATCGGTCGGGTCTGGGGGCCCACGGGGGACTCTGTTGTGGTCCGTGTCATTTTGGACATGGGAGCCCAGGGTTGCCTTTTGTCTATTGTTTTGTTGTTTGTTTGTATTGTTTTGGGCAAAATTGTTTTCTTGAGCGCCTTTGGACTGCGGGACTTGGCTGGGACGAGCCAATTCGGGAAACCCTATTGGAAGATTGGCTCCAATTTGTATCCGCACTCCCTGCAGTCAACGAGGTCGTGTTACCCCGCGCTATCCTCCCCCCTGGGAGCTACACTGCTACCCTTGTTTGTGATGCGTCTCCGCACGGTTATGCAGCTGTTGTTTGTCTGCGCACCGTCTGCGCACAGGCCAGGTGAATTTGTCACTGGTCTTGGCCAAGAGCAAGGTGGCCCCCCTCCGGACGACACTGACCACCCCTAAGTTGAATTGTCAGGGGCGGCGCGTCTTGTGCGTCTATTGAACCACGTTGCTCACACTTTGGGTGGAACTGTGGACATTCGGGTTTCTTACGCCTGGACGGACAGTCAAATTGTTTTGTGTTGGTTGAAGACGTCCGTCCACTATTTGGAGGTCTTTGTTGCGTACCGAGTGTCCCAGATTCAAAATTTTGATACGCCTTTGATTTGGAGGCCCTTGCCTGGAGATTTGAACCCAGGCGCCGTGGCCTCACGTAGGTGCATGGCACCCCGCCTGTTTGCTTACCCCCTATGGTGGGGACCAGACTGGCTGACTCATCCCGAGGATGATTGGCCTCGATCGCCAGTCTTGATGTCGGGTCCTTTGCCCGGGCTCAAGGTGCTCGCTGTTGGAACAAAGGACCCTGAGTTTGTTGAGTCGATTTGGCTCTCTCGACAAATTGTTGGATTGTTTTTCTGTTGTTGAATTGTTGGTGACTGATCGTCACATTAAGAACTCGCATGCCGGTTGCAATGCGCTGTTGGCCATTCTGCAGCGAGAGTTTTGGATATTGTCGGGAGCCATTAGTAAATTGAACCCCTTTTTGGACGATACGGGTCTCTTGCGTGTTGGGGGACGGTTGAGGCACTTAGCCTTCCTTATGAGGTCCGTCACCCCCTTTTGTTGCCTAAGGAGGGCCATTTGGTTAAATTGTTGTTTGTTGTTGTTTGACCCGCCAGCCTGCCCCCATTGGGGGGGTATTTGAGGCCGCGGTGAAAGCGGCACAGGGACTCTGGCGCAGATTGTTGGGGGACACCGTTCTCACCTTTAAGGAGTTAGTTACGGTATATTTCCGTTTTGAAGCTGTATTGAACTCGCGTCCATTGTGCCCGCTGTCTTCGGACCCGAACGTCTTGGAGGTCCTGACCCCGGGCCATTTTTTGATTTGACAGCCACTTGTCGCCCTGCCGGAGCACCCTTTTGTCGATGTGAGCCAAAATTGGCTATCGCGGTTTCAGTTGGTGCAGCAGCCCGCCCAGAGTTTTGGAAGCGTTGGAGATTGGAGTATTTGCACATCCTCCAGCAGCGCGTCAGGTGGACTGATAAAACGCAACCTTGTCGGGATTGCCAAGTGATTAGCGGACGGGAAGGCCCGTCCGGGGGGGGTAGATGTTGCGTACCGTTTATTATCTGTGCGCCTAATGGAATGCGCGTGTAACGAAGTGACATCTGACTTGTCATTTTTTGACGTTGACACTTGACAGCTCTCTTAATTTTGCCGGCAAAAAGAGCCCTGTTCGCCTGTTGAGTTCCGCGACGCGTTTGTTGAAATTAATCCCTTTAAATCGATCCGTTTGTGACAATTAGTCGTGATCCAATTGTATTAATTAACCGGTCGTTTTGTGGACAATCTGTCATGACCCGATGGTTGAGTGTGACGCTATTGTGAATGAGTGATTTGAAGACCGCATGTCTGGAAGGCAGATCTCTTGGAGCGGAGCGGATTCTAACCTGAAGAATACTCGTAACGTCACGACACGATACACATACACTCACTTACATACACGGATCCAGGTAATCCCAAGAAGCAGGTGGTGTCGCCCATCAGGTGAGTTTCTTTTGTTGTATGGTAAGTGTTTGATTTGATTGTCTGCTCCGCGTACGGCGGACAGTACGCTAGCCACTCTTGTCTCTAGAGCCCCAAGGTTATCACACTTCCACTGCGCATTTAAAACCTTATGTGGGCCTAGTCTGGCAACGTACAATTGTTTTATTTAAATAATAGGTATAAAGATAAAATGTATGTCCTATTTTATTGATACACACTACCTAATAAAATTGGAGTGAAAGTAAAGTAATATAAGGCCTATATCCCAGGTAGGTTGTAGATTTTTTATTAGGGTTCCGTAACCAAAGAGTAACCAGGACGGGATCCTATAACTAAGCCTCCGCTGTCCATTGGTCCATCCATCTGTCTGTCTGTGAGCGGGCTGTATGATGTGGAAAATAAATATACCTACATATTTTCTCTGGAAATGTTTTACTTACCGGGTGCAAATTACAAAAATAAGCTAGGTGTGATTAGTGTGTACTTTTGAATAAGTCTTTTTTCAACTGGGCACTAAAGTGTTACGAGTTAAATGATAAATGATTTTATTTCTGTTAGTAACACAACATAACATAACATCACGCCTTGTTTCCCCGAAGGGTTAGGCAGAGGTGAACCTATAGTACACCCACATTTCGCCTGTTATGTCTGTTAGTAGGTTTGTACAAACACTTACATGTCAATGATATTTTTTTAAACTAGATGAGATCGGCGTTTCCTACTCTGAGAAGAAAGTTACTGGTACCTACAGCTATCACACTGTTTTATACAGTAACTTGGTGTTTCATAAAGTGTACGCCCTTGGTAACCTGTGGCACCTGTGGTGTGATCCAGATGCTTTAGTACTAAGTGGATCTACTCAGTGCCTGTGAAATATGATTATATGATTGTAGTAATTTGTAACATTCACAAGAGTAGATGGTACCTATTGTCCATTTAGAAGTGCTTCATTAAAACTGACTACTTCATTACTATTCTTGAATGTAGGTTGTATGTTTATTTCATGTAAGTTGGATTGTTTTTAATACGGAGTATGTAAATACTTGTTCATCTTAAATCAATATTTAATCGTTAATCGTTGTACATAAATGTTGTGCTGTGTATATGGTGTGCCCCCATATTAGCCTGTTGTGTGATCCAGATGCTTAAGTACTAATTGGATCTACTCAGTGCCTAAAATATGAAGATTGTAATAATTTGTAACATTCACAACACTAGATGGTAGTCATCATCATCATCTCAGCCGCAAGACGTCCACTGCTGGACATAGGCCTCCCCCTATTTGGGGGGCTTTGCTATAATCGCCACGCTTGGCAAGCGGGTTGGCGATCGCAGTATGATGGTTAAATGCATAGAGAACGCTGCTGCCCATTCTCTAGTAAATCCCTTAGTCGTCTTTTACGACACCCACGGGAAGAAATGGGGTGATGCTATTCTTTATGTCCGGCACCACACGGGACAGATTAGATGGTAGTGTCTATTTGGAACTACCTTAAAACTGACTACTTCATTACTATTCTTGAAGGTAGGTAGTGCTCATGCCAGCGCGGCAGTACATATGTACGGCTCCAGCTCATGGACCTTATCACGACATATATTTAGCCTATATAACCGAAAATACCTGGAGGTCCCACATTTGAAACGCTATGTCCATTTCTCGAAGTGCCACAATTCATTGGTGACTTAAAATGGACTACATATCACGAGCGTGCTCAAAAATTTTTTCTAAGGCCTAAATTTGCCATTCTTACGATATTTTATCAAAAAATCCCAAATATGATTTGTAAAATGTTCCTCTTGACTAACTTCTTATGATTCTGCTATTTGACATTAAACTTCAATAAAGCAATTCATATTAAGTGGACCATTTTACGAATCTCCATACAAAACTGTCAAATAGATGAATTCTGTTTAATGAATTGTACGCAGAAAATATTATGAATTGTCAGTTTGTGACCATTTTACGGAATAAAATATGATTCATAATATTTTCCTATTATGATTCTACCAAAGTGGCCTTTTTAGACCCCCTGTTATTCAGCAACAAAGCCAGAACAGGTATGCTTGAATGGAACGATTAAAATTGAACAACGTGCGTGCGCTTCGCTTGAGAAAACCGCACTGAATATGGTCCGCAAACGGCCCGAGACCGCTCGGCCGGGCGGTAGGTAATTATAGCGCGCAAGTACATGGAGTGACGGAGGCCTGGTTCAGGTATCTGAGTCGCCACACAACAACATTACGCGCACGCACACATTGAAACATTTCGATTTTGATTTGATGCAGAAACTTCTGTTTGAGCAGTATTAATTTGATTAGGGATTTCGAATTCTTCGAGAGTAATTTCAGGATTTTTTTTTTATTTCATTAGAGATTTTGAGAACTGGGATTTTTATTTGATCAGATTTATTAATAATCAGATCAGGAATAAAAATATCCTTTTCTAATTCTTTTTTGGGAATATAGCCTTCTTCAGGTGAGGTAGTGGTTATTTGAAAGTTTATCATTTGTGTTTGTCTTGGTAGAATTTCCACATAACTTTCTGTTATTGGCTTTTCATTAAAATAAAGAGTTATATTATTTATTTCTAACTAGTTTTTGCCCGCGGCTTCGCCCGCGTGGATGGCGGAATTTATCGCAAGAGGACGTACTACCGCGGTAAGAATGTATTAATCCATGTTATACATACATAAAATTACGCCTTTTTCCCATGGCAGGCAGAAACTACGGAATGCCACCTGCTACGACTCTTACATATCATGTGTGTTTGATGTACTTAACCTCTAAGTCCCTGAGATACCACATTTGGTATAGACACAATGGTTTTTAATTGTGTCTGTAATTAGCGGCATTCAACGGGTTAAAAAAAACTAATAGTATTCAGAGTAAGAAGACTACGACTTAGGGCTGGATTGAATTGAATATAAGTCTTCCTGGTTTTTCTTAACGCTCCTATTCTACCTATACAGACACTCAATTATTTACCAGACACCAAATTAAACATAGTTATAAGAATCGTACTTTGGCCAGTGGCTTCGCCCGTACAGCTGTCGGGAAATATCACCCGGGAACCTACTACCGGGATAAAGTACCTATCCTATATGGTAAGTATCCAGGATAACCAAAAACCCAAATCCATCCAAAAATCTAAACATCTAAGCCATATTTCGCGGTCTCTTACTTGGAATAATACAATTAGGTTTATTTTGAGTACTTCGAACACACATGATATTCGCATTTACTATGAAGCCAAAGTAATATGAATTACAATATTACAATCATAATTATTAATCCTGCACTACCCGACCACTACCAACCGGGACGGCTGGACGCGGAACAGCCCGCTAGCCGCCCTGCGGCTATTATTATAATCTCTGATATCTTCTAAAATATTCATTTTAATCATATGCTGTGAAGGGCAGTTTTGATATACATGAAATGCACAACGTATCTAATGTATTTTATTGGATAAGGATTAATGCTGTATTGCTTAAAATCGCATTCATAAATAAGCCATTATTTCTCGTAAAAAGTAAAGGATAAAAATGATTATTGTGGGTTATCCCTAAGAGTTAGACATATATCCATCGCGGACTTTTTTGTAGAACTTTTTAAGGTGTACAATACTGTAGTACATTATTTTGAGCTATTTCGTAGGGTTCAGCCAGCGTTCGCAATGTAAGCGCAAAAAAATGTGTTTATTTATGACATCACATTAGAAACCTCTAAAATTATCAGCGTTTCTTTACTATATTATACATGTTATATACATATAAACCTTCCTCTTGAATCACTCTATCTATTAAAACCCGCATCAAAATCCGTTGCGTAGTTTTGAAGATTTAAGCCTACATAGGGACAGACAGACAACGGGAAGTGACTTTATTTTATAATATGTAAAGATGAATCGTTAGAATAATCAATTTTTGATTTAAAAGAAACCAAGTATTATGTCTTATTAATATGTCATGTTTAATAACAGAAATAGATGCTCCTGAGTCAATAAGGAGTATTAATGGTTTTTCAGAGTTTTCTGAAGTAAATGTTAAAGTTTTGACATTGGTTTCTCCACAAAAAATTTGTTTGAATTCTGAAGCAATATTTTCTACGTGGTTTATTTTATTTGGATCTTGATTTCTTTTAAAATTGTTATTATGTTGTTTTTACGACATTCAGAGATTTCGTGTCCTTTGATTTTACAGTAAATACAAAATTTATCGGGGTTATAAGATTTAGATTGTTCATGAGATGGTTTATTAATATTTTGAGATTTTCGTTTCCTACATTCTTGGTAAGAATGATTGGATTTTTTGCAAAATGAACAATATTTTGAAGTATTGGGTTTTCTATAGTTAAGAATTCTTTCTTCTTGGAGAGCGATTGAGAAAACTTCGTTAAGAGTCTTAACATCTCTGGCTCTTAACATTTGCGATATTTGTGGATGGCAATGTAAGATGAACCTTCTAAGTGCGGTTCTTTGAATAGCTCGTTTAAGAGCAGGGAGTTCATCCTTGTATTCTGTTTGAGTTTCTTCAGCAGTGATACATTCATTTTTTTTAAAGTCTAATCGTTTATAGAAATCTGTAATTGATTCATTTTGATTTTGTCGTATTGATTCTAGCTCTTCATGTAGTTGGGTAACATTTTTGATTGTACTATAGTATTTTTTGAGAGTGGAACGTAGAAGTTCCCATGAAGTAATTTCTTCGATGTTGATTTCATTTATGACGTTGCTAGAAATTTGAGAAACAGTATAACATAATAGTGGTCCCTTTTGATTAGGTAGGGCCAGTTGAAATGCGCTATTTGCGTTTATAATGAATTGAGGGAGATTTTTACGATCTCCGTCTAATGGTTTTATAAATTTGAACAAGACATTTAAGTCAAGAGGTTGTGTTTCTTCGTCATCAGAAAGTTCAGGAACGGAACTTTCTGGGTTTATTTCATCGTCATTTGATTTGAGTTAAGTTGTTTCTTCAACTCATCAGTGATTTTACTAATGGTTGGTTTATTGTCAGTCATTTTTAAAATTTAATTTAAGAATTAGAATTAAGGTGGATCGTCGGTTTGGGGCTGGTTACCCTTGTTGGTTGATCCTTGTTGTATTAGGACTGTCGGTTTGGGGCTGGTTACCCTGTTGGTTAGTCCTTAATGAATTTAAATTGAGGTCGTCAGTTTGGGGCTGGTTAACCTGTCGGTTGACCTTTATTGTATTAGGACTGTCGGTTTGGGGCTGGTTACCCTGTCGGTTAGTCCTTCGATTGAGGTCGTCAGTTTGGGGCTGGTTACCCTGTCGGTTGACCTTTATCAAATGTTTTGATTTGTTAAGAAAAAGGGAAAGGGGACTGTTAAGGATCGATCTGTTCTCTTACCTTAAATGAATCTTCTCCGCAGTTTTCACGAAGTGCTCACTACCCGTTGCGTGTCACGGAGATGGAGAAGACTTCCCGCTGCTTTTCAGGAAATTTCGAAGCCGCAGTTCTGTCAGAACCGGTCTGGAATCTCGTGCTGATGCGTCTTCCTTGACCGCAATTCTGTTCGATGACTGTCGAAAAATCTCGAAGCTTGTGCTGATGCGTCTTCTTGACTTCGACGTGTATCTCGAAAAGACTCGAAGCTCGTGCTGATGCGTTTTCTCGACTACAGTTCTGCCCGATGTATGTCTCGGAAGGTCTTCGAGTTCCAGTAGAGTCAACGGGATCCCACCGCTGTCACCAAAAATGTCGGATTCCCGGAGGCCAGCCCTGACGGACGTTCCAACCTCACGAGAATTCCTAGGGCGTTTGTTAGGCTCGCTGTCACCAGGGCACCTTATACGGTAGGTCCGAACCGTTGAATCCTTCTTCTAGTGTCTTCGTAATGTTCCAGTATCTTCGGTAATGTTCCAGTATCTTCGGTAATGTTCCAGTATCTTCGGGAACGTCTTCCAATAAAGATAGCAGGTCCAAATACCACAATAATATGGGTCTATTTACCAGCTTCTTCAGGAGTGTCTTCAAATGAAAGATAACAGGTCCAAATACCACTGATTTACTGGGAACAATTACTACTAGAATTACATAGGATTCTATTTTGAAGTAGTTAGTACCGCTTAGTACTTAGAACTGACTTAGCTTGCCGGTTCGCAGGCCGCTTATATACCCTGGTGTAAACATGTTTACGTCTTTGGAACTTTTCAGGAAGGCTGATACTGGGACTGTTCTGGATGATTTCTGATGCAATCCCTTGTTTTTATTATGAAATACGTTGTTTTATGTGTACAACAATATATATAATCTGAATCTCGGAAACGGCTCCAACGATTTTCATGAAATTAAGTATACTTACAGGGGGTTCTGGGGGCGATAAATCGATCTAGCTAGGATTAATGCTATTGTAAACACAATTTACCAAAAAAATACCGAGCAAAGCTCGGTCATCCAGATATTATGATTAATGTACTGACAAACAAACAAATCTTTAAAAAGTTAAATAAATTACCACTCCCATCTTTATATATATTAGAACTCTGTATCTTTGTACGTAAAAACTTAGCATTATTTCAATTACACAATGATGTTATAATTAGGAAAAGTCGAAATATCTACAGATTATGTGCACCCCAACAAAGAATAAAACTATTTTCGAATAATGTTTACTGTATGGCAATTCAACGTTATCATAAATTACCTAATGTTTTTAAAAGTCTTAATCTCATGACATTTAAAAAGAAACTATTTAACTTTCTATTGCAAAAGTGTTACTACTCAACTAATGAATTTCTAAATGAAAAAAATGATTCAAAATTTAAATTAGACGACGACTTACCTCCTAATAATTGAATGGAATTTATTTCTATGACATTGTATTTTAATTTTTTTTTTTATTTTTTCTTCATTGTATTTAATCATTTTTGACAGTATAACTAAAAACCCTTGACATTGTAATTAATGATTCTTGACATTATAATTAATAACCCCTGACATTGTATTAGTATATTAGTAGTTAACGTTTTCTTTTTTCTCAACATTGTATGCTTTAATATAATTCTTTGAAATATTTGTACGCTGGAAACAGCAAAATATTATGGACATCATATTATGTAACCCTTATGTAACAATAATATTCTAACAAATAAATTTATTATCTTATCTAAATGATGAAATGACTCAGAGGCAGCATTATTAATTACATTATTATTTTATTTTACTGTTAATTATAATTTTTATTGAATTGTATTGATTTTAATTTTAATATAGTTGTATTAATTTTATTTAACGCTAATCTCAGGAACTACTGGTCCGAATTGAAAAATTATTTTTGTGTTGGGTAGCCTATTTATCGAGGAAGGCTATAGGCTTATAACATCATGCTGCATAAGAGGAGCGGAGCAGTAATGAAAAATGTTGCAAAAACGGGGAAAATCGCACGGGTAGGCGATTCGACGCGACGGGAAGGGTCGGGGGAACAAAAAATTTAACGCGGGCGAAGTCGCGGGCAGAAGGTAGTTCATAATAAATTTGCAAGACTCTGATTCAAGTTCCGGTGGCGAAGTGGAAGATGAAGATGATGACGAAATCGAAGATGAAGTTGAAACACTATCTATGTCAGAATAACTTTCGTTAGAATATACTATAATTGTTTGTAAATATAAAAAATGTTCAATAAAAGAAGTCCTGCTTTGAATTATAGGTTTAGTTCTTATTTATCCACCTGCATATTTTTAATAAAGTATGAGTATAGTTGGGTTACATTTTAATCAACTAAGTAAGTATAATATATTACAGATAGATAGCCTTCGACCATCGTCCCGCCACAAGTCTTGCCTTAGAAATGCAAACTGATATCGTAAAATCTGTACGACATGTACCTATCGATCTCATGTGAACTTATGCACTTTTTCTTCGCCACCCACCTCGCCGCGTATACCTCAGGGAGTGCACAGCACTAATGGCCACACTATAGTTACCACTTAGGTACACAATAGGGTAAAGCAATAAACATTGAGTATTGGATAAGTCCCTAAACTTATAGCTTGGCAAAAAAGAGTCTGTTGCGTTGACAATTGGAACTAAGACATACATATGTTGATACATGAAATTGAAAATGTACAGCTTGGCAAAAATGAGTCTGTCGTGGTGAAAAATGGAACTAAAATATATTTTTTGTGGCAACACTGCTTTGTTTATCAACAACGAGTAGCTAATCTGTCAGTGTGTTATGTTCCCAGTTGTATTACACTTATTTCTAATTAACTATCATTTATTAATGCTTTTGTACATACAAAAATGAATAAAACAATAAGGAGTAGTGGTGTGAGCTATATATCAAGTTCTCGTAAGATATTTGGCGGAATGTGAAGTGGAACAAATTTTGTCTCCGATTGACAATGTTTTCGAAAGAACTGCCGACATGACAGGTATTTATCCAAGAAATGTATCTTTTAGTCAATGCCAGTCATTGTTTTTCCTTTCTAATAATAAGTTTTATCGGTATTATAAGATTCAAGCCATTTTATTGTTTTATTTACTAATAGATTATTGAGATGGTTGATGCTTGAAATTGAAAAATGGACATGGAATTAATATGATTGTCTTTATATTATTTTTTTTCAAGGTAAATCTCACAGTACAATTAGAGAAGTTGTTAAAGTAGGTGAAAAAATTAAGGATATTTTTCTACACCTCGAGAAACACCAAAACAGTTGGCGGAAGAAAGAATTAGACGAATTTGATCTGTGTGCAATTAGCCAAAATGTTCAACACTGTAAAGAAATAGGCAAGCATTTTTTGTTAATGCTATTATCGCATACCACATACCACAGTAAAAATAAGCATAATTTACATTTAAAATTCTTTAGGTGCCTATTCTACGTAATATATGTATATATTACCTATAGTTTGAGGAGACTTGGGTTCTAATGGGAGCTGTAAACGTCTAAAAAAGATTCTTACATTATTTAGATTTCTTATATAAGAAATATAATACTGACACATCAGTGTTAATGGAAAAATCTAATAAAGCAGCGACAAGGAATACACGAATGATGTTATGTCACGTTTTTCTTTTCAAATAAAACCTACATTTTAGCGTGTTCTTTCATTTTCATTGTCATGTGGATAGTGATAGTGTTATGTGTACTTGACGGCTTCGTTAGTCAACTGTTCAAGTTTATTCGATATTGCCCGTACCTTTTGAATGCGACATGTTATAAGTACTCTCCGACTTCCAATTAGTTTCCGACAGTAAGCAGCTGTTAGTCGCCTTCTTGTCGACTATAAACTGTCAGCATTAACAGGATTCGTTCATTATCATTGATGTCAAATTTTGTACAGGCATACCAACCATCGAATGGTTGTAAATACCCTAGAAGGTGGCCGCAAATGCGATTGCTGAACATTATTTATTAGGTGTCGGGTTCAATCGGCAATCCCTGAGTGTAATTTATTTCTATAGTGAATAAGTTTCCATTATGTTATTTTAATGGCATTCGTATCTCTTAGATAAAAGGTTATTCCAGCGAAATAATCTGTAATCTACTAAATACAACAAAGTAAAAGCCTGTGAGCCTATCAAGTCTTGAAATGTTGTCTGTTGAGAATTCACGGAATCTCGTGTTTGTGGATTAAATTACCAAGTATCTTATCACTTTTAGTCCTAGTATACAGGTTGGCCATACCTGCTAAACAGGCGCCCTCATTGTTTCCAGACTCTTTTTTGCCAAGCTGTAAAAAAGGTTTCGTTACACACGTAAATTTCGTTTAAGCTTGGCTTACGCTTCCAATCGGTTTGCTAATTTGTTGAAGCTATTTGAAAATCAGACAAATATTGATGTAGCCAAGAATAAACTCATAAAATCCAGTAGATTCTCTAGCAAAATCAGTAGAACAGTAGACATAACCTGAAACCAGTATATCTTCTGTGAAAAAAACTTTTTAGCAAAAAATAAAACCGCCGAAAAAACTGAAAAGCAAAAAATAATAAACCTTAAAATTATGAGTCGGCGCTTTGAGTGATCTTTGTTCATTGATTTTTCGGTTTTATTTTTTGCTAAAAAGTTTTTATTTTATAATTTTTTGTGGCTTTAATGTACTCATAATACTTGGCAAAGTATACCTTATCCAATAAAAAAAGAATTATCAAAATCGGACTACTCTGTATAAAGTTATGCGTGGTTATACATTACAATCAGTGAGTGAACAATCAATCATCCCCTGTTTTCCGACCCTTAGGGTTTGATTTTGTTTTCCAAATTTATATGGGACCACCTTGGGAGTATACCCTTTCCAATAGAAGAAGAATTATCACAATCGGAGCACTATATAAAAAGTTATGCATGGTCATACATAAAAAAAAAAATATACGTGTCGAATTGATAACCTCCTCCGTTTTTTTTCGTCGGTTGAAAAGGAGACCTGGCAACACTGAATCCCATTTTATAAAACGACATTACCTATCTATTGTATTGCCTGTTTCAAATTGTACAGAGTGTTTTGCAGGTCGATGCAAAGCCGTAAAGTGGAGCTAGTATAGATTATTTAGAACCATTAGAACCGAACTTATCTTAGACGAAGTGTGACTATCTTATTTAACTAATTTTTTGGCAATGTTTAAAAATAACTTGTCTTAAAATACGATATATACTTTATCCATCGTCCATGGCTGCCAGAGGAAATAAAATGACTAAAGACAAAAAAAGTAAAATGATTTTTATATTTGGTTTTGTTTAGATCAGAAGAAAATAAAAAAGGGAAGAACTGCTATTAAAAAATATTGCTATTCTTATATTCCAGATCCTAAAAACGATTGTTTAGAGTTTAATTTAATTTAAACCATTTTTATCATTCATTCTTTACTCGAAATCGTTCACTACCCCAACACTATTAGTTTTAGTATGGTATCATTATTTATGAGGATTCTGGCGGGAACTTTAAAAAAGAGCGGTCGAAAATTTTCGTCAATTTTCATTTTTTATTAAATATTGTCTAGTTTCTTGATAGTAGTTAATAAAAAAAAACAATTGCGCTAGGTGTACAAACCTAAAATATGGTGGGAAATGAAGGGGGCGGGGATAACCCGCCCACTTCGGCCTGAGGCCGGAGACGCAGGGACTGGCATGGACTGTGGTGATGGCGGCGGTGGTGAGCTATATGACTATTCACCTTATTTAAAACCAGACTATAAAAGACTATATCCAGAAAATGCCACTTATGTAGACTTTAAAGTGTTCATTGAAGCTTCAAATAATAAGGATAGAATAGGCAATAAGAGCCCTATCTATCTCAATCATATATTTTCCAGCGAAATAAAAGGGGTGACGGCTATACAACGAATAAACGCAAATAAAATAGCAGTAATATTTAAACAGTATAATACGGCCAATAATTTTATTAACAACAGCGCTTTTCTTAACAAATATGGCTTGAAAGCATTTATTCCGGCTGCGCAAATAGAAAAAAACAGGTATAATTAGATTTGTACCAGCAAACATTTCGAACAAAGAACTATACACCAAACTATCATCAATTTATGAAATAATAGCTGTAAGAAGATTCACAAAAAAGGTAGGACAGGAGCGAGTACCACTACAAACAGTTAGCATTACTTTTCTATCGAATATTCTTCCAGACAATGTACAATATGATTTGTTTTCATACAGAGTTTTTGAGTATGTACCCCCATTACAGCAATGTTTCCGTTGCTTTAAATTTAACCACTCGGCTAGAATATGCAATGGCAAACAAAGATGTTCCATTTGTGGAGGTGAGCATTTATATAAAGAATGTGATAGACCAACAGAGATCTGCTGTTGCAATTGCAGCGGGCCTCATCTTGCAATTTCTAGATTATGTCCAATTAAGTTGAATAAAATTTTAGAAAAGAAAAATAAGATTACCTATGCAAGTGCTACATTGACGAAACAACACGTGAGTGATAATACTGAATTTCCACCTTTGCTACCTCCAAAAATGAAACCAACTGACACTGTAAATAAGTCTGTACATACATCTGTAAATAAGTCTACATCTGTAAATAATACTGTACATAGTGTAAATAAATCCAAAGACGTCCCGAAAGTAGACATCAAAGCCCAAATAGTTGCCAACAAAGATGTACTTATGGCCCTGGTACAGACGTTGGTAGAACTGGGTAATAAGGGAGATAATACGCCTACCACCGTAAATAGTATTAAAGAAACCCTACTTAAAAATCTCAAGTAATGGATCCAAGTCACACACTGTCTAAGCTACGTATTGCTCAATATAACATTCAAAGTGCTAATAGTAAAAAACCCTTATTGATTCAATTCTTACAAAAACAAAATATTGACGTTTGCTTACTTAACGAAACATGGTTTAAAGATAATAGTTTTAGAATACCTGGATATAATATTTATAATAAAAATTCCAAAAATACTCATAATGGTGTAGCAATACTGATTAAACCATATTTAAAGTACAAAGTTTTAAACACTAGATTTTATGAAGACATTCAAACTGTTGCTCTGTCCTTATCTACTGTACATGGTAGCTTGACTATTCTTTGTGTATACTGTCCTCCTACTAGTGGACATATACGGATCAATAGATTACATAATATTATTAATGATCTTCCAAAGCCCATATTTGTCAGTGGTGACTTCAATGCACACCACATTGCATTTGGTTGTCTATCCACTAAAGGCAGAGGTCATGATTTATTTAATATCATCGATGACTTGGATTTATGAATTTTAAATGATGGTAGTTTTACAACTGTTAACAACCCGCGACGGAATCCATCTGCAATTGATGTTAGCTTTACTAGTGCTAACCTCGCAGCAATATGCGAGTGGTCTGTACATGATGATGCCATGGGCAGCTATCACTACCCAACAATAACAGAGATTTCACTGCATATAGATAAATATCATATTAATCCCCCTGTTGATAGGTTTATATATAAAAAAGCAGATTGGGAAAAGTATAAAACTATTTCTAAAACAATATTCAATGATTTAGTCCTAAAACTGTATGATCCTATTTCAACCTATAATAATTTTTGTACTCGATTGGATACTTTAAAAGATATGACAATTCCTAAACTTAATAAACCAAATAATTTTAAAAGCAGACTTCCAGCTCCATGGTGGAATGACATTTGTGAAAAAAGTGTAATTGCCTCCTACAATGCATTGAAACTATATAGAAGTGAACCTAGTATGGAGAACTATTTAGATTATAAAAGAAAAGATGCACTTAAAAAAAGAACCATATCGGAACAAAAAGGAATAGGTTGGAATAACTTATGTAACACATTTAATAGAACTACTCCTATAAGTAAGATTTGGAATCTTCTAAAAATGTTTAAAGGTATAAGAGCTGGCAATAAATCATATAAAGATGAGTTTATTTCCCAATTTCTAGATAAATTATCCGACAACAGCAATCTAAATAATATTAATAGTTTAGGCAATATTTTCGAATCAAATAATGATAATCTAAATTCCAAATTTTTGCTAAATCCTTTTACATGGTCTGAATTTAAAATGAGTTTGTTATCTCGGAAAGACACTACACCCGGTTTAGATGATCTCCCCTATTGTACTATTAAAAATTTAGATGAATCAGCACAAAAAATGTTTCTTAATATTCTTAATTTACTTTGGCATTGTAAATGTATTCCACAATCATGGAAAACACAATGTGTCATTCCGATACTCAAACCAGATAATCCTTCAGAGCTTGCCAGCTCTTATAGACCAATATCACTGTCTTCATGTCTAGGTAAATTATTTGAAAACATGATTAAAAATCGTTTGGATTGGTATATGGAATCTAACGGCTTCATTCCACATGTACAATATGGATTTCGTCGAGGGCGAAGTTGTGCAGACAGCTTCACTTCCTTAGTTTCAGACCTGAAACATGCAAAGGATAAAAAGTTACACACTGTTTGTGTATTCCTAGATGTTCAAGGTGCTTTTGACAGTCTGGATCCAGCTATACTTGTAGAAGTTATGTCTAGGTTAGGTGTGCCTGGCCAACTACAATGTAAATGGATATATAATTTTCTGACTAATAGAACACTCTATGTAAGACATAATAACACATTGCATGGACCAAAATGTGCATCTAGGGGTACAATGCAGGGTGCTACACTATCTCCTTTGTTATACAATATTTACACAAGTGAAATCTGTAAATTTGTTAATAGTAATGTAGATAGTCTGCAGTTTGCTGATGATATTGTTTTGTACAGTAGTAATTATAATGTAGAAATTGCAATTGACAATATTAACAGAGCCTTGTCCCAACTATTTCACTATTACAATGATGTGCTACATTTAAAAATTAATCCCTCCAAAAGCAGTGTTATGATATTTGGAAATGAGAATACAAATTCAAAAGTAGTTTATAACGGAGAATCTATAAATCCAGTAAATTCAAAGAAATTTTTAGGCATAGTAATAGATAGGAAATTAACCTTTGAGGAACATATTAAATACATATCAAAAAATGCTCTAAAAGGTTTAAATGTAATTAAATGTCTTGCAGGTGTCTCATCGGGAGCAGACCCGAAAATATTATCAATTTTGTATAAAAGTATAGTTAGAAGTCATTTTGATTATAGTTCACTAGTGTATATAAATAGTACTCATGTAAATAAACTAGACCTATTGCAGAACAGGGCTTTAAGAACAATTTCTGGTGCAATGTGCTCTACTCCCATAAGGGCCATGGAAGTGGAGACTAAAACTATGCCTTTAATTTTGAGACGCATTCTACTTGCAGAGAGATTCTGTCTTAAATTAATTGCTGCAAATAACAGGAAAGTAATAAACAAAATTGTACCTTCTGTAAGTAGAACTCTTGGGCCTCTAACAACAGGAGAGGATCTCTTGAATGGTAAATCCCCAACATTGTCCAAAGTATTGCTGGAAACAGAAAACAGTTTTATTGGTATTAGAAAACAGTGTCCATGGCCATGTTACTCCTTCTCTTATCAGTGTATTTCGCATCCCGTTAAAGAATTACAAAATCCCATTAATAATAATTCAGATATGTTACAGTTTTTGGCAGATAATAAGAATTATCACGTTATTTACACTGATGGCAGTAAGGGGAGTGATTATGTATGTGCTGCTATATATGATCCACATGCTAAATTCTCCCAAAGCTTTGTTCTGTACAATTCATGTACTATATTCACTGCAGAGGCATATGCAGTTTATCAGGCATTATTATATATTCGCCAAATTAACAATTGTAAATATTTCTTGATTGTTTCTGATTCACTGAGTTTTATAAAAGCCCTAACTAACCTTACAGTTTCGTTTAAGTCAAATTATATTCTGTATTTCATCAAAGAAATAATTCATCAATATTACCTTAAGCACATAAAAATTGTATTCCTGTGGGTACCTTCTCACCGAGGCATCTCTGGCAATGAAGTAGTTGATAAAACCGCATATGAAGGTAATAATGCTATTGATGTTAGAAATGCAATGGACATTCCTATGACTGACTTCCTGCAATGCATTAATGAAAATATATGTAAGTTATGGTTAGAAATGTGGAAGAAAGACCAAGACATCAAAGGAAAGTGGTATGGAAGTATTCAAGAAAGATTACCTGTTAGACCCTGGTACAATAGATTGAAGGAACCCAGCCGAGACTTTATCATTACGATAAATAGATTGCGCTTTGGCCATAATACTGCTCCATCACACCTTGCTCGACTAGGCTAGGCATTATTACAAGCAATACATGCCCACATTGTGAATCCCAAGAAGGAACCATTGAACATCTTATTTTTGACTGTCAAAACTTCTTGCTTGACAGATTAGTGTTGGCTAGTGAACTTAGTGAAGTGAACAAGTGCAATTCTTTATCCCGCCCTCCGCCACTTGAAGAGTTATTAAAAGACAAAAATACGTACAAACCGATATATAAATACATTAAAAATACTATTAAAACAATTTAAAAATGAAGTGAAGAAGTGATAGTGCAGTGTTCGATAATAAAATAAGATTTGACCTAAAGGTCCAGTTACCAGGTCATAAAATTAAAAAAAAAAAAAAACATTATTTATTTTTCTTTGAACTGTACAAAATTGGCGGGAAAGATACAAAAAGTTTTCAATTATTTTATATTTATTAATATAATTCAAGATATGGATGAAAAACCAAAATATAATGTTGAAGAAATTGATGTTAACAGTCTAGATTTCTACGAAAATGTTCAAAATTAAATAGAATCTGACATGGCCCGAATGAAGAAAGGTGTTGAAGTTGTATTGAACTTGCGCATGGAAGCTGCCGAAATAGAAGTCGAAACAGCAACTTTATTCCATGCCGAGATCTTCTACGATTTGCTACTAATTGAGAAAGAATCACTAGAAAACTCTGTAGATGAAGAATGTGAAGATGAAACGGAAGAGAATACAACAAAAACATAAATACATATTTTAAAGTAATTACTGAAGACATTGAAGCTAAGATTCATCAGTGAAAGCAAATGTACCTAATGTTCCGAAGAAAATGCGGATATAAAACACGTTTTATTTGACTGTGAATCGTTCGCCATGCAAAGACTGTTACTTGTCAGTGAAATTAGTGATATAGCAGAACAAAACTCTTTAAGTGTTCCCCGCCACGTTCAGGAATTACTTTCTAAAACAGTTTATTTCAATCCATTATTTAGATATTTACTGAATACTGTAGAAAAAAATTAATTGCTTCGGGGTTCATTAGATTGTTTTTTTTATGTTTAACTAATATTTTGTTGTTATTAATTAGATAATTTCATCGCCTCTCAGATGTACTTAGCTCGTATGAGCGGTAAACACTTTTGATGAACTTGTTATTGTTTTATGTATTTTTATTGAGATATTTAACTAATATTTTGTTGTATTAATTAAATAATTTCATCGCCTCTCAGATGTACTTAGCTGAGAATAAGAGTAGTATGTTTAATGATTACGACTGAAGGACATGTATCCATGGTCAGGAATAAATTAAAAAAAATACTCTTTGAACTGTCAGGTTACTGAATCTGAAATTCTGAATAGGTTAAGACTTAAAAAAAGTCCAGCCTTTTATTATATCAATTTTCACTGAAAATGCCTTAGAATATCAATGTTAGTCTGTATGTGTAAAAGGTATAGAGTTTTCTGTGAACGGCTTACATGATCTAGCAGTAATAGTGTTTAGATGTAGCAGTAATATGATGTGATTGATGTTTATGGACTAATAAACGAAATCCTATGTTTTTGCTGGACCATCTAATAGTGATGTAAACTCTCGCCTCTCGGGCTGCTCCCGTCTTCCCGTGGACCACTAAGGCTCACTAAGGAGTGCTCACGATATTTACACTTTCTCATTCAAGATTACTATAAATAAAAAGATATAAAGCAACAATCCTCACCAGATATTTGTACGCCACAATGTTTATCAACAATTAAACCTAAACTGATTTCAAACATGGAAAAACTGCCAATGTGTCGAATATGTTTAGCGCAGAATGTTCGTATGTACATCGTTGTCGACAGGAACTTGCACGAGTTATATGAGAAGCTGACTCATATTCCAGTAAGTTGATAATTTAGAATTTAACCGGTCAATTCTTCGATCAATAATAGCACTAGATAAAGGATCAGGAACAAAAATAAGACGCTCAAGTGGCCACGTTTGCACACACTTACACATTTATATTTCTTACTACGAAATATAGAAAAACGTTTCATAATAATAACAACTTCAGTTTATTATAATCCTTAATACTCAAACATAAAGCATAATTACGATTGCAAAATATTCATATTTAAGTCCTTTTGTCATCGGAGAAAGGTAAAGAGCAATAAATTTAAATTGTCCCTTAAAAATCAAAAGTCATTTTATATAAGTACAAAATTATTTATTCTAAACTGAAACTTAAAGACTAAGCAGTAAGGTTAAAAATAATGTGTTGACAATTTCATGCTTACTCTATTTTGGAACTAGACGTAGTTCTTGGTATTACATTTCAATGCTCAGAACACAGTATGTATTGAAAGACGTAGAGTTGCATAATATAATTTACTAGCTTCTGCCCGCGACTTCGTCCGCGTCAAATTTTTGCTCCCCTGACCCTTCCCGTCGCATCGATTTGCCTGCTAGTTTTCGTCCATTTTTCGTTGCTGCTCGCTCCTTTTGAGTTATAGTGAGTCAACCTTAAAAGATAGACGTATGCTCTTGCGGACTTTTTTTTAGAACTTTTTAAAAGGAACAACTCCGTCATACATGATGTTTGCGTTACTTTAACCGTTTACACAGCGCACGCAACGGAAACTCTCAAAAGGAATAATTTTTCCCCGTTTTTGCAACATTTTTGATTACTGCTCCGCTCCTCTTAGTTGTAGCGTGATGTTATATAGCCTATAGCCTCCCTCAATAAATAGGCTACCCAACACAAAAAGAATTTTTCAATTCGGACCAGTAGTTCCTGAGATTAGCGCGTTCAATCAAACAAACAAACAAACAAACTCTTCAGCTTTATAATATTAGTATAGATTAGGTGAAGGTATGTTTCGATGGTGGCAAACATTTTTAATCGATTTAAAAAAGGAATAGGACTAAAATAGTATAATGTTTATTTTATTTAATTAAGTGCGTGTTAAATCAATGTGATCCACCCGTATAAAAAATGGATGCGTCTACTTTTATGTACAGTATTTAGAAGTTAAATTTGTATTAAATCAAATTATTTTTTCATTTCAATTAAAGTTCAAATATGAATCTTTATAAGGTTTGTACATTTCTTCTCTTCTTTCTTTTGCTATAATAGATACCCATTCTGCACAGCGATATGGCTTGCTAGGAATCTACAAACAAAAATAAAATATAAAATTACAATAGGTACACTACTTCATGCACTCTCTGTTCCAGAACAGACAATGTTTGTTACAATAGTTGGCGCGTTGTCGCAAACATTGGTCAAACAATCATGATATGTATTTGCTAAATGTTTTAAATTTACTATTTGATTGTTTTTATTTTATGAAAAACACTTAAAATTAAAAACTTATGGCAAAAAAGATATTCCTTCCAAAAACTTGGCGTTACAGTGGTTATTTACACAATTTTTGAACGCGTACTGCGGCGATCGTTGGCTATCATTGGACCAAACTAATTTGAAATAAGACCACAAAAATATTTGTGCTCTTATTTTTCGGGCCGTTTTTGAAGCGCTCATCGGGAATCTAGTACATTTTTGATCGAAGGGTCAATTACCGTAATTACAGACACAATTAAAAAACGATTGTTTACATACCAAATGTGGTATCTCAGGGACTGAGAGGTTAATAACCAATTGTACGCTGCCAGGCCAAACCTCAATTCAATTACGCAGTGGAAGTTATGATGGGGGGCTCTGGAGACAAGAGTGGCTAGCGTACTGTCCGCCGTACGCGGAGCAGACAATCAAATCAAACACTTACCATACAACAAAAGAAACTCACCTGATGGGCGACACCACCTGCTTCTTGGGATTACCTGGATCCGTGTATGTAAGTGAGTATATATGTATCGTGTTGTGACGTTACGAGTATTCTTCAGGTTGGAATCCGCTCCAAACACGGCTGGAGGCAATCACAGCATGCGGTCTTCAAATCACTCGTGCAATGGCGTCACTTGAATGACCTTCAAACTATTTAAACGAGATATTTCCAACAAATGAACCCGTGATATGTCAAATTAGGGGTTATTAACACTACAACTGGGTCATGACCTATTGTCCACCAAAACGACCGGTTTTTAAGGGATTAATTTCAACAAAAGGGTCGCACGCGCAATTGGACCGACTTCCCTTTTTCAAGCACAAAATCCAAGAGAGAGTGTCAAGTGTCAAAATCAAACTTGACAAGTCAGATGTCATTCCGTTCCGCGTTGCGTGCGCACAGAGTAATAAACGGTACGCAACACCAATAATCCCATTTCTTCGTAAGAGGCGACTAACTGGGCACGCCACTAAGTGGGCACGCCACTATTGCGGCGGTAAGTCCCCTCTTTGAGGAGTGGATAGAGAGGCGCCACGGCGTCCTCACTTTCCGCCTGACGCAGGTTCTCACCGGGCATGGGTGCTTCGGTGGGTTCCTGTTCAGGATAAAGCGGGAGGATACGTCCGGGTGTTTCCATTGCGAGGATCGTCTGGAGGACACGGTGGAGCATACGGTGGAGGTGTGCCCTGCCTGGGCGGAGCACCGCCGTGTCCTCGTGGAGGCGATCGGCGGCGGCGACCTCTCGCGGCCGGCCCTGGTGCGAGCCATGGTACGGAGCGAGAGGGAATGGGAAGCCGTCACCTCCTTCTGCGAAGCAGTAATGCTCGCGAAGGAGGAGGCGGGGCGCGTGAGGGAGTGGCAGTCTCTGCGCCCTCACGTCCCTAGCCGCCGCAGGAGGAGATGCCCCGGGCGTCGGGAGTCGATTGCGGACTCCCGGCCACCGTAGGCGCGAGCTTGCGGGTGGCGAGCAATGGGTAGCTCGCCGCCCGGTAAGGACCAAGCTCGGGTCGACGGCGCGCAGTGTTCCACGCGCGCCTCAAAGAGATGTCAGCAGCAGCGTAGGGGTCTAATAGGACCGATGCCTGCCGGGGTCGCGTGATTGTTCGAAAGAGATACCGTGACCCTGGCACATGGGCAACTGATGGAACACGGGTGGGTTTTAGTCAGTAAAAGTCTGACACGCCCTCCCGCCCCGCCCAGAGCGGGAGAAGTCATTTGATGATTTCCCATCCTGAAAAAAAAAAAAAAAAAAAAAAAAGAGGCGACTAAGGGACTTACTAGAGAATGGGCAGCAGCATTCTCTATGCATTTTACCAATATACTGCGATCGACAACCCGCTTGCCAAGTGTGGTGAGTTTGGCAAACACCCTCCATAATAGAGGAGGCCTATGTGTTGGACATAGGCCTCCTCTATTATGGAGTGTGGACAGCTTTTGGCTGAAATGATGAAATCCAACACATTTAAGTCACTAATCTTCCTTGAGCAAGAGTGATAGTCAGTGCTAATATCTTCTTTGTATGTGGAGTATAGAAAGCATTACTGACAACTAACTGTCAGCTTTACAATTTAATGTAAGATTAGAAGTATTTTCTTCCTATATATAAAAATAGTTTATCACAAGTTTTCTTGCAGTTTGTTACTGAAGATTGTAGACCGATACTTGCTTGTTTCCTCTGCTTGTCAAAATTAAAACAATGCTGGCGGTTGCTTAGAAAATGTCTGGAATCTGATGAGCAGTTCGTTAAGATAATGAAGGAGGATTATGAGGTGAGGTATTCTTCAACAGACATTTAATTTGATTCTCATACTAATATCTATTGTGTGTGGATTTCAACCACACCAATGGGTGTTGAATGTTGATCATGTACGTTGTTGTAAAATGTGTGTGTGTACAATTTTTTTTTTTTTTTTTAATAAATAAAAAATTTATTGTTCCAAAAACAGTGTTACTTAACATATTTCCACCAGTTGCAGATAAACAAAAAAACTTTTCAATACAATACAGTACTTAACGGTAGTGGAAAAGATCACCTGTATCCTGTACTAGTTAAAAAAATTATTACATGTTAAATAATAATAATATCAATAATATCTTACGACAACCAACACAACATTATCTGATCCCAAACTAGGCAGAGCCTGTACTATGGCAACCAGACAACTGATAAACATACTTATACATTTCTAAATACATACATATTGTAGATAAATTACACCCAGACACAGAACAAATGATTGTGCTCATCACACAAAGATTTGTCCTGGGTGGGGATTGAACCTATGACCTCAGTCTTAGCAGTCAGGCTAACTAACCGCTAGACTAGCATGCCAGTCAAAAATACAATAACAAAAAAAAAACAAACACTGTCAAATACTTCACATAATACTGCTACAATTTCTGTATGAAACTTGGATGTGGCAGTTTGAACACCGTCCTCTCTTGTCAATGCAAGCTATACAACAATAGCCTGTACATTGGTCTGTGAGATTGGTAATCTGGCTGACTCTTCAGGGTACATTGAATCAAATTACGTTTTCTCACCTGTGAATATCTTTTTTCAGCCCGATGCGTTTATAAACCTTGAGTGCTTTGAGCTTTGCAGTGGCTTAAGTACATCTCCAATACAGCACATAAGTACATTTGATGAATGCCAAACAGAAAACAACTATATTACTATCAAGCAAGAGTCACCAGCTGTTGGTGAGGGACTAGATGAGTTTATTGAGATCAAGGAGGATGATCAAATTGATGGTACGGTTTTAAGAACAAAATAATAATATCAATAAATAATACATTAAAATAAACATACATCTATTTAATTTAAATTAATCAATAAAGTTGTTAACTATTTCGAAGTTTTGTTAGTGTTTAATTCAACCTAACGGTAACCAAATTACTGTAAAGGAAAACAAATTTGAACACTAAACAAGTAATAATCTTAACTGTTTTACTTACAGAGCTCGAACCAGATAATTTATACCAAAGTTCTCTGGAAGTGGATGTAGATATACCACCACAGCATTCGGAATCAGATTCAGAAGGTGATAAACCTTTAATAGAGATTGAAACTGAAGAGGTTGAAGAAGAAGAAGTATATAAGATAGAAGCAAATGCCACGGAGAGTAAAAGTAAGTACTATTTAGTTTATCTATAGGTTTTTACCTTACAGGCTAATAGTTTGTCTTATAGGAAGTGTTTTAGCAAGACAGCCAGTCACCACCAGCAGCACTCTATCACAAACATATTTGCATGCAAATACATGGTCTTTTTTATCTTACTCAACTTTCGCGAGATTCTTGTCATGAAGGACAGCAATATCAACAATCATTGCAGGACGCTCTCGTCGATCTATCACCACAATATCAGGCTTATTGACTACAATAGTCCTGTCTGTGATGATACATCGATCCCAGTACAATGTAGCTGGACCATTCTCGATAAATGGGTCGGGCACATACCTGTGGTATGGTACTTCAAATTCCACAAGGTTGTACTGTAAAGCAAGTTGCTGGTGGATGATCCTAGCTACTAGATTATATTATGCCGTTATATAGCGTTCAGGTCAACAACATCAGGTAAAATGAACAGCCGACCTATTCTGTTAAAATATCACCGTGAGAACTTAGGTGAAGTGACCTAAAAGTGAGCGGTCATTTCATTTGATGGTAGGGATTTACACCAATGACAGCTCAGTTTAAGCTCACTTCACCCGAGTTACCACGGTGAGATTTTTTACAGAATAGCACTACAGGACTAGTTGAGACACATCTAATGATCCCAAACTATATGGATTTACTACTTATTTAAGAGTTCCGTTATCTAGCATTCAGGTTCATCATTGGACCAACTCGAGGGTGCCATATTATTTTGTTATCATCGGAATGCTTACATTTGTGAGTGTTCAAAAAAGGACCGCTAGAAGTGTTTAACTTATTGAACTCAAGTGTTCCTTTAACTAGCGTCCAGTATGTCCTGCAGAATATATGCTGGTCTCGCTCCATAGGACAGTCTTAGAGTTTACCAAACTGGTTGCTAACTTAATTGTAAAGATAATATTTATTTTTTCTTCTTTGACACTGATTTACATTCTGCGATTACTGTAACTCATACATGACTTGTAACTTGTAAAAATATTAGGAAATTCGTATTTTTGCCTTTTTCATTTTTAGTTCTTTTACCTGTGGTGGTAATGGTAATTTTTATTGTAGGTGCATCGTCTTCACATATAATTGTATAAATATTGTATACAAATACTGAAGACTATTTTAAAAGAGTAACGGTGTTGTTTCTTGCCCATTCTTCTCCATACGAATCTACCTTTTGGAAGGGGCAACTAGAATCAATTCTGTTTTCATGTAACAGTTGACGTTCAAAAGTGCCTTTTTTGGGCCTAATTGAAATAAATGCTTTGACTTTGAATATCGCCATAACTTTTTTCACACAGCGATTTGAAATAAAGCGCCACAGAAGTTATTGCTCTGTATTAAAATGCCTATCTAATGACATATATACGGTTGTTATTGGTTATGGGGACCATTTTGTCTGATTCTCCTTTGAATACTAAACAAATAATAATCTTAACTCTTTTTACTTACAGAGCTAGAACTAGATAATTTATACCAAAGCTCTCTGGAAGCGGAAGTAGATATACCACCACAGCATTCGAAATCAGATTCAGAAGATGTTGATCATTTAATGGAGATTGGAAGTGAAGTGGTAGAAGAAGAAGAAGTAAATAAGACGGAAGTAAATGCCATGGAGACTAAAAGTAAGTACTATTTAGTTAATCCATAGGTTGCTTATCTATCGTGCTAATAGTTTGGCTTACAGGAAATGTTTACCTAAAAGGTGTAGCCATTTGCACGTACAATACTGAACTCTATCCATACTACTGAAACAGAAAGTCACAAATGATAAACAAAAGAAAAAATAATAATACGTACGAGTAAATCTGTTCATTTAAACCAATCCACAGTGGAACGAATGTATGGGAGCGGTTGGACGTAGACATGTCCGAAAAATAAGAGTAAAATTATGACAAACTAATGATGCCATCTTATTCGATTACTTAATGCCTTCATAAATTGTGGTGATGAATTTCTTCATAACTCCCATATTTCGGGAGTAATTTGAGAAAATGTGAAATTTTACTATGAAAATGAGTGTATCGAGCTCTCTCCCTCCTGATTCCGGGCTTGTTTCAAGTAGCGGTCTCTAATATCGTAATGCTATTACTAAGAGCTATATTTAATACTAAGACACATAGTGCGCCAAATGTGCACTTTCTGGGATAAAAGGAAATGAAAATTTAAAAAAAAAAACGTTTTTTCCCCATTTGTATTTACTTTAAACCGCAGACAGACTTATTAAGAGGTCTATAAATATATTATATATATACAGAAATATATATTAACAAAAATATTCACAAGAACTGATGAGAGTATGACTTTTAAGTAAGTTGATAATAAATTACCTAGTTTCATTAAAAGTACAATAAATAATTAAGATGTAAGCTCTAATTTACTAAGTTACACATTTTAAAACAATAACATCATTTAATTATCTTCGTCATCATCATCATCATCAATTAATTCAAATTCAGAATCGATGTCCGCTAAATCATTTATGTTAACAAATTCGATATCACTTTTCTCAGAATCCGTAAGCTCATAAAATTCCTTAAAAGAAGATTTTTTTACAAACTTATTTCCTTTTGGACGGATACTTGTAACAAGTGGATCAGAAGACAGTAAAAGATTGTGCATAATATCTTCATTGCATGAGATACTGCTATGCTTTCGAGAATGCCCCTCTCTATATTTTCTAAAATCTTTATTTCTAGCCTCAGATGCCTCTTCGGATAGAAAACCAATGGGCACAATTGACATGTTCTGAACTATGTCTGGCCCATGCATTAAAATTTTATGAAGTGAAGAAGGCATATAATACCATGGGTATAACTCCACGTAAAGCTTAGCAGTATCAAAGCAGAACTCTCGGAATTTAGTTACGTTGATCTTCTCTCCTGATGAAATACACTGCAAGATCACACAGATTTTTCTTAAAAGCATAGCATCTATTCCGGTCAGTTCAGCAGATTTAGTGTAGTTTTCAAAAAATCTCCTTGCCGAGTTGCCATTGTTGGTGGATCCACTGCCTTGTTTCACAACATCGAGAAGTAAGCCCGTTTCTCTTCTTACAGCCTCTTGAACTCTTTTCTTCCTGTCATCAACTTGCCTTTTTGCTATATCACCCCTTACTTGCCATGATTTTATGTCTAATTTGTAGGAAATGTGTAATAAGCATTCCATTGAGCGAATCCAAGCGTGAAGGGTGCTTAAGCTATATTTATACATGTCCTCGTTTGCGTGTTTATCTTTGATTAACTCTAAATTATTCATTTCTTTAGGACAAGCCTTGCATATGTCACACACTGAAGCTGCTGTATTGGATATAATGGAATGAATTTTACCATCAATCATTGTCAACAGCAGTTGGTGTTTGACACTAATTCCATCAGTGATGGTGGATGGAGTTAAGGCTTCAATCTCTGCTTCGATTTCAGCCATCTCTCTCTGCACATTTTCTTTGGTTTCCTTTATAAACTTAAACAATATTGGCCGGCAAAATGAAGTGGAAGATGGTCGCTCGTTTTCCCAAATTGTTACACCTTTTGAGACGAGCCGCAGTGGTACAAGACTAATCATAAAATTACTAGCAAGATCGATTTGCTCATCTTCACTCGTCCTTTGATGATAAATGCTTTGGCTAGATGATCCGTCAAAACCCCATTTGCTGGTCAATACGAGCTGTTGATTGGGATCAACAGGGGTTTCTAACGACCTAATAAGTCTTCTTGAGGTTAAATCCATCAAGGCTTGTAATTTGATTTTTGCAGAGCTCTCTGTAACTGTGAGATCTTCTTTGGCCGGATAGCACTTAATTTTTTCTTTAACCAACATGTAGTAACTCGGGTATTGAAGAGCTCCTTCTTGAGTGTTGAAATCCCGAAGAGTGTTATAGCGCCATTTCGATAAGTTCATCGATACATAAAGAGCCAATGCCTTCAAAGGGGATATTTCCCGTACCTGAATTGATTTACCTTCAATGAAGGCTTTGATTTTTGAGGCCTCTTCTGGATTCTCCGTCAAGTATTTCATAACATAAGCTGTATCGCTTTGTCCTGCCTTTTGAAGCGCCCTTTCGGCCGAAAACATAATTTCAGCGCTGCTACTGCTGCATGAAAGACTATCTTCAGTGCGTCTTCTTTTTTGCCGGTTACTAAGGTCCTCAAAAGATTTACGAGGACTAGGATGTGTACAAGTTGAAGCATCAGATTTAGCAGGAGAAATTATGGGCTCGATGACCTCACTTATATTTTCTGTAGAAGGTTCCATATTTTCATTCTGTAATTCCGGCCATTGAATTGCAGCCTGTAGCCAAATCTCATGTTTCTTCCGAAACTTATCTGTGCTTCTTCCAGACTGTGTCCATTTTGCATAAATGCGGTAGCAAAATCGACGACACCAGTCTTTTAAACTTGTTTCAGCACTTTCACATAACTGAACACAACTGTTATCTTTTAAAACACTGAACAAATAGTTAAAGTCGCGTAAATCTTTATGTGCGCGTGCGCATAAAGCAACGTGAATATCAAGATTTGTATTAAAATTTGGAAAATACATTGCGAGATTAGCTTGGATACAACGAGGTGTAAATCAACACTGATTTTAAAGTTACTAATAGTGACCTATTTATATAAAATCCAGGTATCCCAGGTATCCTTTGTTAAATATTGCAAGGTAATTAGTTATTGTGATAATTAGTAAATGATGCATGCTAAATTAGTGTATTAAGAGCCATTTAGTAATTAAATAATAGCAATGTTCTTATCAGTAATCATTAGTGCATCAGTTTTATATGTAAACCTTAAGTCCCTAATTATATATCCTAATTAGCTTATATCTTCTCTAATTGGCTGCTCAGAAATGTTATTGTAATAAGGTAAACCTTTAGAAAAACGGTTTTAATCAACAAAATAAACAAAAAATAAAAAAATTGTGTTATAAAATAAACATCACTCTTTATCCCAGAAAGTGCACATTTGGCGCACTATGTGTCTTAGTATTAAATATAGCTCTTAGTATTAGCATTATGATATTAGAGACCGCTACTTGAAACAAGCCCGGAATCAGGAGGGAGAGAGCTCGATACACTCATTTTCATAGTAAAATTTCACATTTTCTCAAATTACTCCCGAAATATGGGAGTTATGAAGAAATTCATCAACACAAGTTATGAAGGCATTAAGTAATCGAATAAGATGGCATCATTAGTTTGGCATAATTTTACTCTTTTTTTTCGGACATGTCTACGTCCAACCGCTCCCATACATTCGTTCCACTGTGCAATCATTCAAATTTAAAGCTTAGAAAAGCGACGTTATCATATTGCACTTAAGGGTGTCTTAAAATAATCGTGTCGTCCAACTGTTATGTACGAAGAATTACTTCAATCGCCGGTTTATTCATTGACATGGTCTCATTAATGCCCTAAAGTTAGGAATATCAAAAGTAACACCTTGTATAGATGTGCCGAACCGATGCCAGTACGAAATGATCCATGCTGTGAAACGATAAATGGGAATGTAAAAAGAAAGAGTAGGTACAGATTATATATCAACAAAATATCGTAAAGTAATAAAGTAATAGTTATCTACTGGATGTGGTGACGTGCAATGCTGAGAGGTATGAGTCTCTGACTATAAACCACTCATGCATCTGTGTCAACCAACCACCAGCTCTTCAGACTCAGCCTGGCTTGCCTCTTCCATCGTTGGCTCTTCCAGCAGAGACCTGTGTTAATACACAGAATAACAATTCAATATTCTTTTTAACGAATTAGGTTCGAGCTTTGCATAAATTGTGGTTACCTATTATAAGTTCGAAAAATATTTGACCGAATTTCATTTCACCTAAAACTTTTCAACTATAATCGTTTCGTTTTTTTTTTACTTCATCGAAGTCACCTCTGCCACTGTATCAGTTGACCTATTATCATTTCGATTGAGTCGAAAAAGTTTTTACCGAAGTTACACTTAGCTGAAATAACATTTGTTCGAAGTATAATATCATGTTTCCGAACATTCATTATACCACTGTTCCGATTAACCTACTCTTTTGTTTAATTAATTAATTATTTTAATGTAATGGCACTACATAAAACAGTTGATCATAATCAACTGTTTCATGAACAAAAGTGTTTTTAAAGAGTCCCAGTAAGAAACATGCAAACAAGGATGCTTGCTTCAAGCGTGCAGCATGCAAGCAGGTATGCAGCGTGCAAGCAGGCATGCAGCATGCAAGCAGGCATGCAGCTTGCAAGCAGGCATGCAGCATGCAAGCAGGCATGCAGCTTGCAAGCAGGCATGCAGCATGCGAGCAAGTATGCAGCGCGCGAACTAGCAAGCAACATGCAATCAGACATGCAACATGCAGCAAGCATTGTTTCTGTCACGGCTCCGGCGCTACGGGGTTTGGGCGGCCCCACGCGAGCCTATCCCTACCCCCCTACCCCTCCGCGCCTACGCGGGCTTAAATTACACTCTAGGGGTAGGGCAGACAACACTACGTAAAGTCGGTTTCACAGTGATTCGTTTCTCACTAAATTTTGTAGTAGAATATATTGACTTCTTATGACACTACGTATATTTTAATTTCATATTGAAAAAGCTACCAACTAACCGGCTATACATTTGTGACCAAATAATATTCCCTAAAATGTTGTTTCATTATGTTGAAAATATGAAAAATAAATCATTTGGCAAATGAAAAAAGTTCAAAAGAGGATTCGGCCAATAGCAAAAAGTTATTTTGTCAATCGACGAAACAGAGTTCGGTAAAATAATACTTATGACACATGATACTTCGATGATTTAAAAATATGTCAAATAATGCATATAGCAAAAAAGACGTCGGTCATTAGTTTTCGGTGAAATGAAATTCGAACAAAAATAATTCGGAAAAGTAATCGGTTCCCATAAATTGTACTTGAAAACGCCTTAGTTTTACCAATCATACATTCGTCATCATCATGTCAGCCGAAAGACGTCCAATGGTGTACGTTGGCTTCCCCCAATTGGGGGGGGGGGGGCGGGGGTTTGCCATAATCGCCACGCTTGGCAGACAGATTGGCGATCGCAGTGTGGTGGTGAAATGCATAGAGAACTCTACTGCTCATTTTCTAGTAAGTCCTTTAGTCGTCTCTTACGAAACCCACGGGAAGAAATGGGGTGGTCTTATTCTTAACATTGCATTGTAATCTAAATTTAATATAAATTTTAATTTTAGGCAAAACTGTTATTTTAAGCCTGACTGTACCTTTCTCTATGCCATAAATTGAGAAGTGTATGTTATTGACTTTTGGGTCGGGGATAAATTAGAACGCCATTGTGATCAACAAAGTTCAAAGTCAAAGTATCTTTATTGTGGGCACATGTAAGTTACAGGTCTTAACAATATATTAAAGTATCAATATGTCCTGCCTTATAGGCATACAATAATTATGTAGGTAGATATGGCATAAAAAATTTGGAATTGTTATAAATGTAAAAGTACAGTGAAACTATCACATGGTCAATACTAATGCATGTCAAATACGGTGAATCTAATACTTGGTCAATACTTATATATGTCAAAATACAGTGGAACTAATAAATGGTCAACAATTCAGGAAATCTTGGATCGTGTAGAATTCTTTATCAATTAAAAATGTTCGTAATTTATTTTTAAATATTGAAAGTTCCTTAGTGTCTAGAATGCTAATAGGTATTTTGTTGTATATTTTAGATGCAATGCCAAAGAAGCTTTTGTTAAATAGAGCCGTTTTATGTGGCACATTAGAAATTTTGAACATATGCCTTTTCGATTTAAGTTTATCAAATAGATTTTCATTTGTTTTTATAAATACAGCTACTTCATAAATGTGAATTGCAGGGAAGGTCAATATTTTTAATTCTTTGAAATATGGTTTACATGAATCTGGAACACGGATACCAACCATCGCACGTACACATCTTTTTTGCGCTTTGAACACTAAATCCCTAATCACTAAGTTATTTATTCATTTTAAAATTTTGATAATTCGACTTGTATCAAATCAACAGAATTAGTGTAAAATTAGTGTCTTAAATTTTCACGTTCAAAAGTGCCTTTTAAGTGGCTATTTGAAATAATTGATTTGACTTTGGCTTTATGGGTAAAATCAAAAGAAATGTCACTTCAACAATATTCTAAGAGTAACAACACACGATACTTTGCCAGTGCCTTGCGAAGCCGGGGCAGTGGCGGAGCGCGGCATATTGATAATAACGTTAAGAAATGTACTACAACACATTTCAAACGAGTCCCACAAAGTTTGTTTGGATTGATTAATCCGTCCGGATAAAGCTTTGTGAGCGCACCCAATCACACCTCACAATATAGAACGTACGGAACGCGTGTGCGAAGTGAGGTGACCGTGAAGACGCCCCGGGCGTCGGGAGTCGATTGCGGACTCCCGGCCACCGTAGGCGCGAGCTTGCGGGTGGCGAGCAATGGGTAGCTCGCCGCCCGGTAAGGACCAAGCTCGGGTCGACGGCGCGCAGTGTTCCACGCGCGCCTCAAAGAGATGTCAGCAGCAGTGTAGGGGTCTACTAGGACCGATGCCTGCCGGGGTCGCGTGATTGTTCGAAAGAGATACCGTGACCCTGGCACATGGGCAACTGATGGAACACGGGTGGGTTTTAGTCAGTAAAAGTCATTTGATGATATCCCATCCTGAAAAAAAAAAAATGGTGACCGTGAAATCTCTATATATATTTAACTAGCTTCTGCCCGAGACTTCGTCCGCGTTAAATTTCGTGTTCTTCCGACCCTTCCCGTCGTGTCGATTCGCCTTTTTTTTTCAATCGTTTATTCGTGGATATTATACATAGACAGTTAACACAGTTCTTCTGCCAAACTGCAGTACAGTTTGTCGGCAGTGTTCTCGTGGATACAGCTTTTAATATCCAAGTATAAATATTATACAAAAGAAAACAAAAAAGGGTTCACACAAAAAAAAATTGCACATGATGGGCTCAGGTCGTCTTGCCCACCAGGCTGGCATGAGCAACGCATGCACAGTTGCACACAACCCAATCCTCCCGACCGCCGCGCCGCCACGCCCACCCGTGCGATTTCCCCGTTTTTGCAACATTTTTCATTACTGCTCCGCTCCTCTTGGTTGTAGCGTGATGTTATATAGCCTATAGCTTTCCTCGATAAATAGGCTACCCAACACAAAAATAATTTTTCAATTCGGACCAGTAGTTCTTGAGATTAGCGCGTTCAATCAAACAAACAAACTACAGCTTTATAATATTATATAGTAATATAGTATATAGTATAATAGTATAGATATTATACATTTATACAAATTAATCAGGAAACCGACTTGTGGATGCCGATTTCTAGTTTCACTTAGATTATTTAAATACAAAATATCCTTAAAAATGATGGTCACATCAGAAGCAGAGTTTAATATTAGTTGCAAAAACTAATCGGATAACATTTCTGCAAGATGGATAGACCAAAATTATGATCGGTTCTGAGTAGCGCGGAAGTAACTGGTAGATATGATTGTTGAAGAAAATCTTAAGAGTCAGACGTCCAGCAAAATGCTATGATGAGATAGTTGGTATAAAAAATCAAATTGTTTTAGAACAGCCCATATGTGGACGTTAGTTCAGTTTTGTACTGCATGCTTTTTTTTGCATGGGAAATCATCAAATTACTTCTCCCGCTCTGGGCGGAGCGGGAGGGCGTGTCAGACTTTTACTGACTAAAACCCACCCGTGTTCCTTCAGTTGCCTATGTGCCAGGGTCACGGTATCTCTTTCGAACAATCACGCGATCTCGGCAGGCATCGGTCCTAGCAGACCCCTTCAGCACTGCTGACATCTCTTTGAGGCGCGCGTGGAACACTGCGCGCCGTCGACCCGAACTCGGTCCTTACCGGGCGGCGAGTTACCCATTGCTCGCCAACCGCAAGCTCGCGCCTACGGTGGCCGGGAGTCCGCAATCGACTCCCGACGCCCGGGGCGTCTCCTCCTGCGGTGGCTAGGGACGTGAGGGCGCAGAGACTGCCACTCCTTCACGCGCCCCGCCTCCTCCTTTGCGAGCATTACTGCTTCGCAGAAGGAGGTGACGGCTTCCCATGCCCTCTCGCTCCGTACCATGGCTCGCACCAGGGCCGGACGCGAGAGGTCGCCGCCGCCGATCACCTCCACGAGGACACGGCGGTGCTCCGCCCAGGCAGGGCACACCTCCACCGTATGCTCCACCGTGTCCTCCAGACGATCCTCACAATGGAAGCACCCGGGCGTTTCCTCCCGCTTTATCCTGAATAGGAACCCACCGAAGCACCGATGCCCGGTGAGAACCTGCGTCAGGCGGAAGGTGAGGACGCCGTGGCGCCTCTCTGTCCACTCCTCAAAGAGGGTACTTACCGCCGCAATTGTGGCGTGCCCAGTGTACTGCATGCTTGTGGTGATTAAATGTATTAATTCTGTCGGAAATTCCTTCTTTTCGAACGGAATGTGAATCATGGAAAGCCCTATATATTTTGTTCCGTGTACATGTCAATCTTCTTTCTACAATGTACTTAACAGATTTTTAATCATAGGGACTACCGTAGCGGAGAAGCAAGGACTTGAAACGCAAACAACAATACTAGAGGATCCACTAACAACGAAGGAAACGGCAAAAAAACAAAGAACCAACGTTATCCGGAAAACTCAAAGACTGGCTAAACGTGGTGCTTATTTCAACGCCCCTTATAAATGTAATCAGGTTACTCAAAAAAATGAAAAACTGATGTATTATGTAATGGAAAGAACTCGTAAGAGTAATTTAACCGAATATATTCTCGTACGCACTGACGATAAACCTCATAAGTGTGGTATCTGCGAACGTAGTTTTAGTCAAAAGGCTCATTTACAAAGACATACTCTTGTACACACTGGCGAAAAACCTTTTAAGTGTGGTATATGTCAACGTGGTTTATCTAAGAAGGAAACTTTAATACACCATATTTGTAATAAACACACTGGTGAAAAACCTTATAAGTGTGGTGTCTGCGAACGTAGTTATAGTCAAAAGGCTCATTTACGAAGACATACGCTTGTACACACTGGCGAAAAACCTTTTAAGTGTGATGTATGTCAACGTGGTTTAAGTGACAAGGCAGCTTTAAGACACCATATTCGTAATAAACACACTGGTGAAAAACCTTATAAGTGTGATGTATGTGAGCGTTCTTATAGTACGAAGGCTGCTTTAAAGAAACATATTAGTTCACACACTCCTAAAAAACCATATAAGTGTAACGTATGTAAACTTAGTTTTACTCAAAATGTTGAACTAAAGAAACATATTCGTTTACGTACTTGCGAAGCACCTTTTAAATGTAATATATGTGAACGCGGTTTTGGTATAAGGAGTAATTTAATGAGACATATTTTTATGCACAGTGGTGAAAAACCTTTTAAGTGTGACGTATGTCAACGTTGTTTTAATCAAAAGAGTCTTTTAACAAACCATGTTCGTATACACACAGGTGAAAAACCTTATAATTGTGCTGTATGTCAGCGTAGTTTTCGTCTGAATTCTATTTTAAGGAAACATATGCATACACACACTAAAACAAAGTGATGCATTCAAACGTATTGTCGGTCAACAGGCCTTTTTAACAAAACATATTCCTAAACACACACTGGTGGAAAACCTTATTGAGTGTATGTTATTGTAGTTTTTGTCAAACTTGTGAATTATTAAAATATGCACCAGTGAAAAACATGAGTGTTATTCCCTTTCCGTTTAAACTCGCATCGAGAACAGCCGTGTCGCTAATTACGCCACTATACAATATTTTTAATGTCAAGCGGTATTACTGAGTATGTATTTATCAATAATGTTTGTAGAATTAAAACAATGTATAAATATACCGGGTGACATTTTTTAACGTCTTGAAAAAAAAAATGGGTGTAATAGGTGAACGGAGTAGAAACCTTTGGCATAGAAATTTTTATTTTTGAATAACATGTAATGGAATCGATCTAGCCATAAATACTACACATTTAAAGTAACAATATCTGGTTGACCGAGCTTTGCTCGGTATTTTTTGGTAAATTGTGTTTAAAATAATAAGTTTATGTTCAAGTTGATTATCGATAAAGTTGAAAACACGAATAAAACGACATTTTATAAAAATGAATCCTAGCTAGATCAATTTATTGCCCCCTAAACCCCCTGTATACTAAATTTCATGAAAATCGTTGGAGGCGTTTCCGAGATTCAGATTATATATATATATATACAAGAATTGCTCGTTTAAAGATATAAGATTTTCATACTAGAACAACAAAAATAGAAATTTGGAAAAAAAAAAACAATTAAAATGTATCGAAACTCAAATAATTCGCACCCTACTCAATGCGCGGCATGTATCAATGATTTCGTAGCGCGGTCCTACCCTTTGAAGCCGGCCGATAGGCGGCCTCATTGATCTTTCGCAGGCGCACGAGCCGCACACGCATCACCGTCCGCTCGCGTCCCGCGCTCCTTTAGTCACCTGCGATGAATCTGAAGCCCTTCCTGCCTTCTATTCTAGTTACACAACACACCATATGAAGGTCGAGACGTTATAAAATGTCATCCGGTATATATTGAAGAGGTGCGCCTCTGCTCAAACGCTTCCCGCAAGGAAATAAAACGGAACCATCATTGTCGTCCTGCTCACCATTTCTTCACAACCAAACATTGCTATACCACATTAAAAAAACGCGAATAGCGACTAAAAGAAAGGAACTGTTTCACGAATCCTTCGAGACACAAACAAGTTCAACTCAATGTTTATGCTTCCAATAATACCGCAAGATATTATGAAAGCGGTACAAACATAAAAATAGCACAGGATTTGATGGTATTTATATAAATTTGTTTAAGGCATTTATTTAAGCAAAGCCAAAAATGTTACGTTAAACAGTAACATCGATTCGATTTCAATAACAAATCATACACTAAATGCACATTCAATTATAAGCAACCACAGCTTGCACTGAGTAAATATGTATCAAGATCGTTAAAATAAAATCAAATAGTAATTAATAATTAAATAATAAAAAATCAAACATCAAAATCAATTACTAATGTAATTGATTTTATTAATGTTTGATTTTTTGATAAACTTTTAGTTTCAGTCGATTCAGTTGGCCGCTCGGACGGCAATATGCCTAAAATACAATGGCGTTTATTTCGTTATTAATAGTAGGTTTAAGCTTAGTTCTAGTACTAATCGACAGGTATAGTAACCTAGTTTTGATAAATGTGGCGAATATAACTACAGGCTTTATATTTTATGAGATATTCACTAAAATATAGTAGTATGAAACTGTATTAGAGTAGAGTGACCATAAATTTTCATAATAAAGTGAGACTGTAAAAAATATATTGAACCTATTTTCTAGTATTTTTCTTGTTTATTTGTTGCAACAAATTAGCAACAAATTGTTCATACACATTAGCCTCTATTAATTTGATTTTATGGTGAGATACTTACCTACACTTAACCTGAAAACGAAATATAGCATAACTCATTGTATATTTAAGTTTTGATGATTTTTATTTTTGTAACAAATACAACAAATTAAGACTTTTCTTTTGATGTATCATTCGCCTATCTGCATTATTTAGTTTCTGAGTAATCACAGGGGATGACTTCGGCAAGTGGCGATTCTAGCGGTCAACTGTTTTTGGTCGTAGCGTCTTAATTTTTTTTTTTTTTTGTAACATATGCAGGAAATGAGGTGTGTATTGTAACAAATTACAACTAATTCCTGACAAAATTTCATCTAATTTTAAGAGTTGGCCGCTTTCTAAAACATAATATTCTGACCTTCCCTAGCATTTACATTCTAGAAATATGTAAATTTGTCCAGAGTTCTACACAAAACGCGAAGACATCCAAACGCAGTACACACTTAGGCACCGATCGAGGCTAAACATACCAACCTCCAAGTTAAAAATGCATTCTACAAGTCCCTACATAGTGGCTATAAAAATATACAACAAACTGCCTGACATAAATAAGAAATAAGTTACATCTATACTACCTATACTAGGGCTTCCATTACGTAATTACGTAATTACGCAATTACGTAATTACGAACTCATTTTAAAGTATTTTCAATTCCGTAACTGAAGATGTCAATTCCGTACTTACGTAATTATTAGTATCATCAATCCATCAAAATAGTCAACCAATAAAAAATCATTATACGTACACATTTATAATGTGGCAACACTATACTATATACCTACATCGAAACTGTACAAATAGGGTATTCCCCGCAGTTTATTTTATATCTATTTTGCAAAAAATAGTTCTAAGACGTACAGAATAGAGTTCAAATATATCAACTTGGCGAGTCGGCAAGGCCGGGGAGTCCCTGACGAAAAGTCCCTACGACCACGGGGAACTTAGGGGAACTACTATGCTCCTCACATTCTTAACTAAAAAGAAAGTAGTTTCATTGCTCAATTGTCGGTTGTTCAGTTCACATCGCTAGACTCTCGGCACAGTTGACACTTGATCTGATACTTAATTAAAAGTTGGTGGTAAATGCGCGCAAATATTAACAATTTGTAGCAGTTGTATCTTTATCGTGGGTGACTTTGAAATTTGAATGTGTGGATTATCTCTTCAAAGATGTAAGTACTTAAATCAGTCTTATTTAGTATTAAAAGGGCATTAAAAACCTCATGGGGCGTGGAGCATGCATGGTTCATACAAAATAATTTGTAAATCAAACATTTTCTTAGGTGTATTTATTCCGATTAGATTATAGAATATCTAGGTTCCCAAATATATATTAATTAAGAACACTGATTAAAACATAAAAGGTCGGTACCTATCAAAAATTTGAAATTCCTCATAGTTCGTCTCTAAATCAGGAATGAATGAACTAAGCATGCTCTTTCGCCTATTATAGAAGAAAAAAATGTTTGGCTACAAAATAAGTGTTTACATTATTTTGTAATGAGTTGACAACTATGTTTAACCAATATCATTTTAACCTAACTTCCTTTTATTTTTTTTCAGGTCTTCTTCAAATAAGACTGTATACAAGGAGTTTTTGAACAAACGCACACAAAGCTCTATCTGGGAACATTTCTTGAGAGCTGATAATGGACAGAATGTTGAATGTAAGCATTGCAAAAAAAAAAATTGAAAACTCCAGGTGGCGCAACTGGAGCGTTACACACTCACATGCGTGCCAAGCATATCGGAGAGATGCCGCAACAGCAGGAGTCGCAAAGCCCGAGTACATCAACGTCTAATAGTGGTCAAATTCAAACACGAAAACGTACGAATGAACCTTCACAAAAGAAAATTAAACTCACTGATTATTTTTCAAATATGGAGGTTCGAGTGGCCAGAATGGCTGCATTGGATGAGATACCATTGAGCACATTTTGTACGTCAGAAGATCTGAGATATCTTTTTAAAAACTCTGGCTACGATGTGCCGAAATCTTCTACGACTATAACACAGATAATTCTAAAACAGAGTGATAACACAAAATACAAATTGAAAAATCAATTGAAAATTATGAAGTCTGAAAATAAAAGATTTACTATCACGTTTGATGAGTGGACGTCTACCCGTAATAAAAGGTATATGAATATAAATATCCACAATAAAGACTTTGATATGGCCAAATATAAAAATTTTGGACTTGTACGGATACAGGGATCAATGCCAGCTGAAGTAGGCACTCAATTGTTACAGCAACATTTGAGTGACTTCGGTTTAAGTCTGGAAGACGACATAATTGCTTTCACAACAGATGGAGCGAGTGTTATGGTCAAAATGGGTAGAAATTTTGACGGCCACCACCAATTGTGTATGGCTCATGGGATACAACTAGCAGTCCTGGATGTTTTATATAAAACACAAAAATCTCCAGAACCTGAAGTCCAGGAGGATGTCTCAAATACCGGCGCTGATGAAGAAGAGGAAATTGAAGAAGATGAGGATGCGTTTATTGTAGAATCGACCAGAGTTCCAGAATCGGAGTTTTTATACAAAGGCACTATAAAAAAATTAAGAGATCTAATAAAATCGTTTAAAAACTCCCCTTTGAAAAACGACTTGTTGCAAAAGTACATTTTAGAAGAACATGGTAAAAATATTGTCCTAATACTAGACTGTAAAACGCGATGGAACAGCTTATCAGATATGGTAGGCCGATTTCTCAAATTAAAATCATGCGTTTTTAAGGCGTTATTAGATTTGAAATCAAATGCGAAATTTACAGACGAAGAGATCCAAGACCTTCACGACATTCATTACAGCTTGGATGTAATAAAAACTACAGTTTTGTCATTATGTCGCCGTGATTCAAACTTATTGACGGCCGACGCTGCGCTTCGATCAATGCTAGAGAAACTTAATCTTCAGTCAAACGATCTCAGTGGAAAACTAGCCACATCTCTTAGAAAGAGAATTAAGGAAAGGCGAACAAATGTATTCGGTGTTTTGCAATATTTGCATAACAATGAGGAATTTTTTAAAACAGCTGCCTCAGAATATTTCACGAAACCATCGTCGGATGATATACGAATGTACATAGTGGAACTTTTGGAACGGTTGAAATATAATTCTACTCAAAAAAGCACTAATTCACAACCACAACCGAGTGCATCGGACGCAATTGCTACCAGTGACGATGATGAAACACAGATCTCCATTCCATTATTAGGGTAGAAATGTGCATTTACGACAGCGCTGGCGGCGGTCGCGAAGTTTTTTTGACTGCAGCGTATAATTATTTACTTTCGATAACGCCTACAAGTGTTGAAGCCGAGCGAGCCTTTTCATCCGCCGGATATTTTTGTAATAAACTAAGAAGTTCCCTAGGTGACAAAACTTTAAATGCCTTGTCATTTATGAGATCACATTTTCAAGAAGAAAGATTATATTCGGGACGATAAAAAATGGTTTGACTTAACTAAGTTCTTGAATAATTCATAACAATTAAATAAAATTAACCACCTCTTTAAATGAATCAATAATTTGACAGTACAGTGTTAGAATATTTTGTCATGGAACTAATATTTTTTTTTTTTTGTATCTTACTGTGGAGGCTTGTTATTAGCAATTTAGTTATATATTCTTGTTACTATAATGTTATTAGTCTGTAAGCTTTCTAAAAATTAAAAATAAAATAAATAAATATAAATAAATATTTTTTTGTTTAAATATTGTGTTTATTTTGATACATCCTTGAATTTGAGATAGTAAAAGATAACTGTAAAAATTGTAGATACTCTATCTACAATATTTACAAAAATTCATAATCAATTTAAAAAAATAGGTAAAATTACGTAATTACGGAATTGGAGAAAAAAGTTGCGTAATTAGTTACGTAATTGACATTTCCGTAATTTTGGAAGCCCTAATCTATACTATAATATTTAGTACTAGCTTCTGCCCGCGACTTCGTCCGCGTCAAATTTTTGCTCCCCTGACCCTTCCCGTCGCATCGATTTGCCTGCTAGTTTTCGTCCATTTTTCGTTGCTGCTCGCTCCTTTTGAGTTATAGTGACTCAACCTTAAAAGATAGACATTATGCTCTCGCGGACTTTTTTTTAGAACTTATTAAAAGGAACAATTCCGTCATACATGATTTTTGCTTTACTTTAACCGTTTACGCAGCGCACGCAACAAAAACTCTCAAAAGGAATAAATTTTCCCCGTTTCAAACAAACTCTTCTCGTTTAAACTTTCAAACAAACAAACAAACTCTTCAGTTTTATAATAGAAAAATCTATACTAATATTATAAAGCTGAAGAGTTTGTTTGTTTGATTGAACGCGCTAATCTCAGGAACTACTGGTCCGAATTGATAAATTCTTTTAGTGTTGGGTAGCCTATTTATCGAGGGAGGCTATAGGCTATATAACATTACGCTACAACTAAGAGGAGCAGAGCAGTAATGAAAAATTTTGCAAAAACGGGGAAAATCGCACGGGTAGGCGATTTGACGCGACGGGAAGGGTCGGGGGAACACGAAATTTAACGCGGACGAAGTCGCGAGCAGAAGCTAGTAGTTAAATATATTTATAAAAAACCTTAAAAAATTACTGACAAACAAATGCTATTACTCCTTAGATGAATATTTGGATGATAAACAAATAATAGAGATAATGACGGAACGGAGCAGTGGTGGCAGAGTGGTAACGGCCACGACTTATGAGCAGTACCTAGTTCGTGAGTTCGAACCCACGCAGGCGCTTTAATTTGTGTAAATTATTTCATTGCCACTGCTCTCAAAACGGTGGAGGGAAGCATAGTAAGGAAAGCATGTCTTAGGCCTGAAACCGCGTTAAGCGGGCGTCCGCGCGGTACCATACAAAAGTGCACCGTCGCGGGGCCCCGCGCGGGTGTACTTTAAGGCCAGCGCAACGTTGCCCACCTCCGTGCGACGGGTACCCGCGCGGGGGCACATGCGGGACCCGCTAGCGGTAACATGCACGGGCTTGTTCAGTAAATAACGCTATGAACTAGCGACACTCCATAAATAAAACGCCGCGAGCGGCCCGTAGCGTGCCCTCAGAGCCCACCCGCATATAGGTACACGCGACGGTTGCTTGTCGCGGACGCCCGCTTAATGCAGTTTCAGGCCTTAGAACCAAAAATTCAAAGACATTTGACGTCTACCAACCCGTAATGGGCCCGCGTGGTGGACTATGGCCCACTCCCTCTCACCGAGAGGAGACCTATTTCCCAGCAGTGGGAACACTATAGGCTGATAAGAAAAAAGCAATAATAATAAATTAAATACATAATAAACTAAATAATATAGCAAATAATTAATGTACTGACAAATAAACAAATTACTCAGAGGCAGCATTATTTATTAATATCTGGATGACCGAGCTTTGCTCGGTATTTTTTGGTAAATTATGTTTAAAATAATAAGTTTCTGTTCAAGTTGATTACCGATAAAGTTGATCATTGAAAACATGAATAAAACAACATTTTATAAAAATGAATCCTACTTAGATCGATTTATCGCCCCCGAAAACCCCTGTATACTAAATTTCATGAAAATCGTTGGAGCCGTTTCCGAGATTCAGATTATATATATATATACAAGAATTACTCGTTTAAAGATATAATAATAATATCTGGTTGACCGAGCTTTGCTCGGTATTTTTTGGTAAATTGTGTTTAAAATAATAAGTTTATGTTCAAGTTGATTATCGATAAAGTTGGTCATTGAAAACACGAATAAAATGACATTTTATAAAAACGAGTCCTAGCTAGATCGATTTATCGCCCCCGAAACCCCTTGTATACTAAATTTCATGAAAATCGTTGGAGCCGTTTCCGAAATTCAGATTATATATATATATATATATACACAAGAATTGCTCGTTTAAAGATATAAGATAAGATTTTATTTTATTGTAATCTATTCTATTTTACTATTCAATATGACTTTTATGTAATTGTATTATTTAATTCTTTTTAAATATATTTATTGTAATTAAATTGTAATAACAATTATAATCTCGATGTGGATTGAAATAAATTATATTCATTCATTCATTCTTTATTGAGAGAAAAGCAATTTATATAGGTATACGAACTAAACACAGAATTATTATAATACATAGGTATAAAAATAATCTAAATTATGTTAAGAACATTTTGTAGAAAAATAATAGATAAATGATAGATCGATTCCAGTACAATGTAGCTTCCACCACTTCTTACCATTCCCGATAAATGGGTCGGGCACATACTTGTTGTATGGTACTTCAGATTCCATAAGGTTGTACTGCAAAGCAAGTTGCTGGTGGATGATCCTAGCTACTAGATTATATTATACCGTAATATAACATTCAGGTTAGTCATCAACTCATCGCCATTAGGTAAAATGAACAGGACTCGTTGAGACATATTTATGGGCACACTCGATTAGTTAGCTAAAAGCTATTTAAGAGTTCCGTCATCCAGCGTCCAGGTCAATAACATCAGGTAAAATGACCAGGACTAGTTGAGACACATCTAATGAGCCCAAACTCGATGGGTTTACTAGTATCTATCTACGAGTTCCGTTATGTAGCATTCAGGTCCATCATCGGACCAGCTAGAGGGTACCATATTATTTTATTATCATCGAAATGCTTACATTCGTGAGTATTCAAACAAAGACCACTAGAAGTGATTAACTATTCAAGTGTTCCTTTATCTAGCATCCAGTATGTCCTGCAGAATATCGCCATAACTTTTTTCCCACAGCAATTTGAAATAAATCGCCAGAGAAGTTATTGCTCTGTATTAAAATGCCTATCTAATGACATATTCAACATTAATTTTTGTTTATGCGAATCCCGAAACACGGGTCTAGTATTTTTATGTAAAGTATCTATGAAAACATTTCAAAACTGTATCATTAATAATCACAAAGTTATAAGCTTGTTACGTTACCTGATTGTCTACGCAAAAACATATGCAGCCTAGCGGAGGGCGCCCGCGCCAGCCGCGCGCGCAGCTCTCACTCTCACTCATTGATAATAATTTGCCACAGTGATTGTTTATGTATTAGTTGGTGATAAATATTTTCCATCACACTTGCAGGCTTTGGACTGTCGTAATGGTCAAATGTAGGTAGATATTATTATGTACTTTATTCGTAAATGCAGTAGTAAGTGGTAAAATAATAATAATAATAAATAAATAAAATTTTATTGACAATGTAATCAATACCATTTGTTGCACCTTATGCCAACAACTTAAAGCTCAAAATGGATGAAAATGGTTAAACATCGCATTACTGAACCACAGCAGGCTGTAAACAAATAATAAATTTCTACCCTTGACTATCTTGGTGTGTTTAAAAATGTTAATCATCACTATCTACAATAATTGGCGTAATCACTATTTACAAACTGAAGCAACTGTTCGAAACTTTCTTTTATGCACTGACGCACTGCCAGGGATGTGTTATCACCACAAACAGCTAGTGTACGTACCATCTCCGTGTCCGTGTAATGGACGTTTGAGTACGAGAAAGACATGATAATTTTAAAATCGAAACAAAACACTGTTGGGCCCGCGGCGGGCGCGCGCTCGCGATATGTGTGCTTCAATTGGTGGCATTCGAGCGACTGAGGGGAGGGAGGGAGTTGTTACCCGCCATCGCCGTCTCGCTGTGTGCCCACGTCTCGAAGCGCTATGAACTGCCGTGACCCGCACAGATGTTTGCGGATACGTATTGTCGTTCGGTAGGTATCCTACGTGGAAGCGTAATTAAATATTTTTGGTACAAAATATAACATGGTGTAAAAAATTATTGGAATCGATTTAGTTACTGATTCTGAACAAACTATATTCAGGTTTCACATATACTAAAAATAATGTTGAATACGGTTGTTATAGGCCGTGGGGACCATTTTGTCTGATTCTCCTTTGAATACTAAACAAGTAACAATCTTAACTGTTTTTACTTACAGAGCTAGAACCAGATAATTATCACCAAACTCTCTGGAAGTGGAAGTAGATATACCACCACAGCATTCGAAATCAGATTCAGAAGATGTTGATCATTTAATGGAGATTGGAAGTGAAGTGGTAGAAGAAGAAGAAGTAAATAAGACGGAAGTAAATGCCACGGAGACTAAAAGTACGTACTATTTAGTTAATCCATAGGTTGCTTACCTATCAGGCTAATAGTTTGCCTTACAGGAAATGTTTACCTAAAAGGTAAGCATTTCCTGTAAGGCAAACAAAACGAATAAATGCATAGAAAACGCTGCTGCCCATTCTCTATTAAGTCCCTTAGTCGTCTCTTACGACACCCACCGGAAGAAATGGGGTGGTTTTATTCTCTTAACATTGCATTGTAATCTAAATGTAATATCAATTTTTTTTTAGTTATAATTGCTATTTTACGCTTGACTGTACCTTTCTCTAAGCCATAAATTGAGAAGTGTATGTTATCGACTTCTGGGTCGGAACTTTTGAACGCCATTGTGATCAACAAAGTTATTTATTCATTTTAAAATTGGGGCATTTCACGTGAAGCGGACAGGGAAAAAAAAGTGAGGTTCTGAAATTTGTTCATATTAGGTCCAGTTATACTTCTAGTAGATATAAATACGGACACAATTAATTTTTTATATATAATGTGTATTTGTCTAGTTATGGGCTCCCAAAGAATCGTCTAAATCGAAATTACGATTTTTTTGAAGAATTTTTTCGTATTGTAGACAATTACAATTAATTTTCAAACTACGCGATTTGTGTAGAAAATTAGCTGATCTTTTTAAAAAAGTAATCAAATTTGAAAAAAAATTTTTTTAGTCTTCTAAACCGGAAGTAAACATTTCAAGACAAAATTTTGGAAACTTCGACCATTTTTTTTTTAATTTTCTTTTTTCAATATGTAGCTTAGAGTATCTAAATAATACACCAGAAGTTTTGAAATGGGATCTGCATTAGTTAAGGAGATAGGTAAATTAATGTATGTACATGTAGCAGTAAGTATGCTGTTAGGCGCTTGTTTATGTCGGTTAATATGTGAATTATGGAATTAAAACGCGACACTATTAACATTTATCATCCTATTTATGTTTGCTGAAGCTCAAACAATAATTAGGGGTAGTTATTAAAAAATAAAATAATATCAAGACATTGATCAAATCAAATTGATTGAACTCACGCCTTTTTCCCATGGAGATAGGCAGAAATTACAAAATGCCACCTGCTACGATCCTTAAATACTCCTCTTGCTTCGTTTAGGTTCATACAATTAGTCATACACACACGCCGGATGCGAGTACTACGCACCTGACCTTTCTGAAGTACATCACCAATAAGGTCACTATATGCCCTCCTAGGGCCCCGATGTTTACACTCAAATTTGCCTTGAAAATTGGATTGTTTAATCTGTCCAGATTAAGCTTTGAGAGCTCGCCCTATCACACCTCATGATATAGAACGCTCGGAACGTTCCATAACACCAAAGAACGCTAGTGAGGTGACCGTGAAATCTCTGTATCTTTAAATATATAATTCTACTGTACGTGTGTATGTCACTGAACTCCTCCTAAACGGCTGGACCGATTTGAATGATTTTTTTTTGTATGCGTTTGGGTGGCACCCTGGATGGTTTAGATTCACTATTGGACTCGGTAGGTGGCGCTGCTATCGAGTTCTAGGAAACAGGATGTCTGTACAGTCAACTAGTATTTAATATACAATATGTAACAAAAACCCTGTCCGATCCAATATAGGCGTAATCTTCGTTCAACATACGTACTAGAAAAAATGATATATAAATCTATCTAAAAAAAAAACAAAAGGTAATTGATTTTTTTATTTTTATAATCCATGCGAAATATAACAGTGAATATGGGAAATTTTCATAAGTTAACAACACTCCACCCGCCGGCAAAATCTTGATATTTTTACCTATTTTTATTTCAAAGGCCACCGCCCTACAGTACCGCGTTGTAGGCACTCGTTCGACTCTTTGATGATGCCGACTGGTTGCCTACCGGCGCGCTACTTGTTGGCCAATGGCCAGTCTTTCGTGTAGATAACTTTTGATCGGACGTCTGTCTGTACGTATCACGTGCCGCTATCGTTTCGCGAAAAATGTCGTATTCCAATCAGCCATTCCACTGGATTTTTATTTATGGGGTCATGTTAAACAAATTGTTTATAAAAGAGAGTGCGATTCGGAAATCGAAGTCAGATCTCGAATTGTGGCAGAATCTAAGTGTGGCAGCTTTCGACTCACTTAAATCGGACACAAATTCGCTGCAAAGAGTACGTGCAAATTTAGTGAAAAGGTGTCGAATGTGTATCAGTGTTGGAGGTGGACATGTGGAGCACGATCGCCGAAGTATGCAACAACAAGAGAACTGAAACCTGCAGTCGGTAAGTACTTTGCCCAAAGGACATCATATTAAAAAAAGCCCTTATCAGGGCTACATTTAATTCAATAAATTGTTTCTTAATAAACATGATTAGGTCTCAGGATCACTATGCCTACAGAACAATATCAGCTGATACCTACGCGTCGGCATAAGGTATGACGTAGCGTATTTTTTTTTCGTTATAAGTTTGTTTGGCGGCACGCGACAAAGCAGGTTCATGACAAAGGCGGCGGCTTCTTTGACACAAAACTGTACATAGTAACACGTGAACTTTGTGAGCGATCAGTGTTGCCTTTGATTCGTTTTTATTTTTTATTTTTATTTAATTATATTCACAAGGGAAAAATAATAATCTCAAATCCATTAATTGGTTACGTAATAATGTACGCAGTACGATGCCGAATAATACCCTTAAGGATCGGACAGGGTTTTTGTAACATGCTGTATAAATTTATACAAATTAGGGAACCGAGTTGAGGATGCCGATTTCTAGTGCCACTTCGATGATTTAAATACAAAATAGCCTTAAAGATGATAGTTTATTATTAGTTGAAAAAAAGAATCGGATAACATTTCTGCAAGATGAAGAGACCAAAATTAGTATCGGTCCTGAGTCGCGCGGAAATAACTGTTAGGTATGATTGTTGAAGGAAATCTTAAGAGTCAGAAGTCCGGCAAAATGCTGTGATGAGAAAGTTGATATAAAAAAAAAATCAGTAGTTCAGTTCTGTACTGCATGCTTGTGATGATTAAATGTATTTATTCTGTCAGAAATTCCTTCTTTTCGAACCGAATGTGAATCATGGAAAGCCCTATTATTTTGTTCCGTGTACATGTCAATCTTCTTTCTACAATGTACTTAACAGATTTTTAATCATAGGGACTACCGTAGCGAAGAAGCAAGGACTAGACACGCAAACAACAACACTAGAGGATCCACTAACAACGAAGGAAACGGCAAAAAAGCAAAGAACCAACGTTATCCGGAAAACTCAAAGACTGGCTAAACGTGGTGCTTATTTCAACGCTCCTTCTAAATTTGATCAGGGTACTCAAATGAATGAAAAACTGATGTATTGTGTAATGGAACGAACTCGTAAGAGTAATTTATTTATTTATTTATTTATTTATTTAAATAACATGGGAGACTTACAGCTACAACAAACAGATCAATGACAGTATATTAGTCAGAAAGCCAATTACAGGTCTCCACTTTTAAGGAACAGAGAAAATAAAAAATTAAATTCTAAGGACATTCACACCAAGTTACTACAAAATACAGTGTTATAACTATGTTGCTCATATTGAATAACAATCATTACAACAATATAAACTAATATGCATTAAAATAATATGCAAAAGATAATAGGTATGCATGGAAAAAAAAAACTACAAGAAAAAATTACGGCTTAAGCACTTCCTGGCTGACGACACGCTAGTTAGGAACGGGTCTATATCGTACTGTTTACAAAGCTTGTTAAAGTTTCTGCTTGCACGCACAATGAACGAATTCTGCCTATAATTGGTTGAAGTGAATGGCACGCGTAAAGGTGGATTGTATCGCTTAGACTTCATGGGAATGTTGAAATAAAATTTGGTTAAAATATCAGGACAGTTTATAGTGTTGTTAAAGATTTTCAACAAACACATACAGTCCGAAATCTCGCGGCGGTTGAGTAAAGGCAATATATGAAATTTTTTACATAGGTTGTAGTAGTTTTCAGAATCATACGGTACTTTTTGATGATAACATAGATACCTTATGAACCTTTTTTGGATGCTCTCAATGCGGTTTATATATTTGTGGTAACATGGGTTCCATATTTCAGACGCGTATTCCAAGTGGCTTCGAACAAAAGTACAATATAGAATTTTCAAAGTCTTGGCTTGAGTAAAGCACTTGGATAACCGCATTATGAAACCCAGTGATTTTGAGGCTTTAGCGACTAATGCATCAACGTGTGTTTCGAAACTGAGCTTGGAATCGTGATGAACCCCCAGATCACGGATGGAATTTAATCTGGGAAGAACTTGATTGCCTAGGGTATACGATGTGGCAATGATTGAGCGCTTCCGAGAATACGTAATAACCGAGCATTTAGCGGGATTAAGATCCAGCTTGTTTTTCTGGCAGTAGTCCTTTAGTCGACTCAGATCATTCTGGAGTGCTGTTACGTCCATTTGTGATGAAATTGTGGTATAAATTTTCATATCGTCAGCAAAACACAAAAGTTTTGATGAAGTCAAGCAAGAGTCGATGTCGTTGATGTAGATTATAAAGAGCAATGGACCGAGCAACGAACCCTGCGGGACTCCACTAGGAACAGGGACCCAGCTAGAAATATAATTATTAAGCACTACTGCTTGGGACCTGTTGACAAGATAAGAGGAAAACCATCTGAGTAGATCGCCACGAATTCCCATGCCATTTAACTTGGATATTAGAATATTATGATCAATTCGATCAAAGGCTTTGCTATAGTCTGTATAAACCACATCAACCTGTTTACCGTTGCACATGGCATTAGTGATAAAATCGTTAAGGAGAATCAGATTCGTGACAGTGGACCTCCCTTTTAAGAAACCGTGTTGGAACGAGCTAAATGAATTTTTCAGAGCAGTATAAACCTGATTATATATTATTCTTTCAAAGACCTTCGCTATAGTGCACAATTTAGATATCGGCCTATAATTCGTGATGTCTGTTTTGACACCTTTTTTATGTATAGGCGTTATAAACGCAGATTTCCATATTTGCGGCACAACGCAGGTATTCAAAGATATTCTGAATAAAATTGAAATGGGTAGCGCTATCGAAGGTGCACACCGAACAAGGAGTTTGGATGGGATATTATCAGGACCTGCCGATTTACATGTATCCAACTTACGAAGCAAGTTAATTAATTCATCGATATCGATGATGATGCTGCAGATATCAGAAGTTAGGTTCGACGAATCGTTAAACAAAAAAAATGAAGAGGTTGGATGACTGACACTGGAGAGAAAAGTAGAATGGAAGTATTCGGAAAAAGCCTGACAAATAGATTCCCCGGTCCGGAAGGTGTCGCTATTATAGTTTAAGGTGCTTGGGATTGCGTTTGAGCTATGTCGTTTTTTAACAAAAGTCCAAAAATATTTTGGGTTATTTTTAATAGAATTTTCTGTTAGATCCAAATAGTTGCGGTAGCATTGAGATTCCATAGACTTCACCCTTTCACGAAGTTTCTTGAATGTTAATTCATCAGATATATTACCATAGGTTTTGAATTTTTTTAAGTATTTATATTTTTCTTTTATTGATTTAACTATACCATGTTGGATACTTTTTATTCCGAGATACTTTTTGTGGGATATATTTTGTTTGTAGATCATAAATAGACTGATTAAAGAAGTTAACTGCATCATCAATTGACCGCGCTGAGAACTCAGTTTCCCAATCAGTCATAGAGATGTCTCTGCTGATGGATTCATAATCGCCTTTATCAAACAAAAATTGAGTACGAGGCGCACAATCAAGCAGAGATGGTACAGATAGGTCCAAATTAAGTAATAGCGCTGGGTGATAGGCATCAATAGGCACCAGAGGGCTAGAACATTCGGTTACGTTCACTTTTTCATTGGAAAGGACGAGATCCAATATTCTACCATACCTGTTAGTTACCGTGTTGTACTGGCCAAAATCAAGAGTGCATAATTCATCACAAAGCAAAACTTCATCATTACTGTAAGGATTCGATGGGACAAGCGATAGGTTGTCAGATGGGATCCAGTTAATCCCGCTCATATTAAAGTCACCAATTACGAGAAAGGTATCAGAATTATTATTTATAACTGTGTGGTTTAGTTTTACAAGAAAATTAGAGAGTTGAGAGGAGAAAGAAAGGCCTAAGTTTTGTTGGCATAAGTAAATATCGCAAATATGCAAGGTTAAATTCTTCCGTGTGGTACAATTTTTTAAGTGTATAGATAGCCAAAGGTCCTCTGCTGTAGAGTGAAAAGTAGGTTGGCAGATAACTGATAATTCTCTACGAGTAGCAATGAGTACCCCCCCACCGCGCGATTGTCCGGTTAAAACATAGTCTCGGTCGCGGCGCCAAACAATGTAACGATCATCGAAAAACTCAGAATTTAAAACGCCATCCAATAACCAAGTCTCAGTAAGCACTATGATATCATACGAGTTTAGTAACATTTGTCGATAGAAAGAATGTGTTTTGGTTCTAAGACCGCGAACGTTCTGATAATATATATTTAAGTTATTACCGTTATTAGCCATTGAAAACGTAGTCAATAATAGAATATAAATCGGTGTGCAGTACGAATATAACATTAACAGCATTCATCAACGAATAATGTAAACTAGAATAAAATAAAGATACGAACATGTTAGGAAGGTAAGGTTTAAAAAAGTTTGCGGGTGAACATAAATCATACGACATTAGGTAGTAAACGGCCGTGCGAAAAAGCAAGCAGTAATGCGTGGTGCGTACAAGCGAGAGCGAGTCATACATATTTAAGTGAATCAGAGCTTTGAAGTAAACAGCGCGATAAGAAACATAAAGGAATCGTTTAGCTAAACAAAAGAGAGGAGAACGGAACGGAAACAAAACATATTCCTAAACACACACTGGTGGAAAACCTTATTGAGTGTATGTTATTGTAGTTTTTGTAAAATTTGTGAATGATTAAAATATACATCAGTGACTAACATGAGCGTTATGTCCTTTCCGTTTAAACTCGCATCGAGAACAGCTGTGTCGCTAATTACTATACAACCTTTTTAATATCAAACGATATTATTGCGTATGTATTTATATCAATAATGTTTGTAGGATTAAAATAATGTATCAATATATATATTGAAGAGGTGCGCCTCTCCTCAAACGCTTTCCGCAAGGTAATAAAACGGTGCCATCATTTTCGTCCTGCTCACGAGACGAAACATCATTTCTTCACAACCAAACATTGCTATACGACATCGGCACCGCGAGGTTACTCATAAATACTTGTTACAAAAACTCTCAGGCTTGAGAATCTTAATAAACTCACACTTATTAAATTCTAAATTATCTGTAAATATGTTAGTATCACGTACTCCACCTATAAAATAAAAAAGCCTTTTATTCCATGCAAAAGAACTAAAGGAAACACAATTACAGCTTGGCATAAAAGAGTCTGGAAAAAATGAGGGCGCCTGCTTAGCAGGTATGGCCACCCTGTATACTAGGACTAAAAGTGATAAGATACTTGTTGTTTTAATCCATAAACACGAGATCCCGGAAATTCTCATCAATCAAGATTTCAAGACTTGATAGGCACACAGTCTTTTACTTTCATTGTATTTAGTAGATTGCGCATTATTTCGCTGGAATAACCTTTTATCTCAGAGTGCCATCATCCACACTATCCACACTAATAATATTATAAATGTGAAAGTAACTCTGTCTGTCGGTCTGTCTGTCTGTCTGTCTCGCTTTCCTGCTAAAACTACTGAACCGATTTAAATGAAATTTGGTACAGAGATAGTTTAGAGCCTGAGAAAGGACATAGGCTACTTTTTATCCCGGTAGTATGTTCCCGCGGGATAATTTCCGACCTCCACGCGGGCGAAGCCGCTGGCAAAAGCTAGTAATAACATAATGCAAACTTGTTCAGTTTAAAAATTAATTAAATTACACTCAGGGATTGCAGATTGAACCCGATACACTAGACATAATATTCAGCAATCGCATTTGCGGCCACCATCTAGGGTATTCACAACCATTCGATGGTTGGTATGCCTGTATCAAATTTGACATGAATGATACTGAACGAATCCTGTTAATGCTGACAGTTTATCGACAAGAAGGCGACTTACAGCTGCTAACTGTCGGAAACTAATCGGAAGTTAGAGAGTACCTATAACATGTCGCATTCGAAAGGTACGGGCAATATCGAATAAACTTGAACAGTTGACTAATGAAAGCGTCAGGTATGTCTATGTGGGGTACATAACATTATCACCATTCACATGACAATGAAAATGAAATAACACGCTAAAATTTAGATTTTATTTAAAAAGAATAACGTGACATAACATCATTCTTGTATTACTTTTCGGTGCTATGATAGATTTTTTCCATTAACACTGATGTGTCAGTTTTACATTTCTTATTTATGAAATCTAAATAGTGTAAAAATCTTTCTTACACGTTTACGGCTCCCATTACAACCCGTCTCCCCAAACTATAGGTAATATATTACGTAGAATAGGCACCTGAAAAATAATAAATATAAATTATACTTTTTTTACTGTGATATGCGGTAATGGCATTAACAAAAAAAAAAAAATACTTGCCTGTTTCGTTATAGTGTTGAACTTTTTGTCTAATTGCACACAGATCAAAATCGTCTAATTCTTTCTTCCGCCAACTGTTTTGGTGTTCCTCCAGGTGTAGAAAAAAATCCTTAATTTTTTTCACCTTTATTAACAATTTCTCTAATTGTACTGTGAGATTTACCTTGAAAAAAAAACATAAAGACAATCATATTAATTCCATGTAGGCACATTTTTCAATTTCAAGTATCAAACATCAAGAGTTAACGTACACGCGATTTATCAAACTAGAAAACATAACCTCAATAATCTATTAGTAAATAAAACAATAAAATGGCTTGAAACTTATAATACCGATAAAACTTAGTATTATAAAGGAAAAACAATGACTGGCATTGAACAAAAGATACATTTCTTGGATAAATACCTGTCGTGTCGGCAGTTCTTTCGTAAACATTGTCAATCGGGGACAAAATTTGTTCCGCTTCAGATTCCGCCAAATTTCTTACAAAAACTTAGTATATCACAGCTCACACCACTACTCCTTATTGTTTTATTCATTTTTTATATGTTCGAAAGCATTAATAATTGATAGTTAATTAGAAATACTTAACTAAAATACAACTAGGAACATAACACAATGACAGATTAGCTACTTGTTGATGATAAACAAAGCAGTGTTGCAACCAAAAAAATATTTTAGTTCCAATGGTTACCACGACAGACTCTTTTTTGCCAAGCTTTACTTAACATCTGTACAGTTACTTAAAATATTATAAATTTATGTTTTGTAGTAAGTAATTAATTTGTTTTTTTAATAAATTATGTATATAAAATTTTTTGCACGAACCCCCCCCCCCCCCCATTCGTTTTTTTTGTGGGTGGGAAATCATCAAACTTTACTGACTAAAACCCACCCGTGTTCCTTCAGTTGCCCATGTGTCGGGGCCTGCACAGATCCAGATAGTTTTGAGAGCAGCAGTGATGAAATAATTTTTACACGAAGTAAAGCGCCTGCTTGGGTTCGAACCTGCGACACACTCGTAAGTTGCGTCCTTTACCGCTGGGCCACCACTGCTCTCAGCAGGCGCTTTATTTTATGTAAATTATTTCATCGCCAATGCTCTCAAAACGGTGTAGGAAAACATTGTAAGGAAACCGGCATGTCTTAGAACCAACAATTCGAAGACATATCGCTGGTTTTCGAGAAAAACGACATAATTCAAAATTCTTTCAAATTGAAAAGGTACAGGTACTGTATGCCAAACGATCATAAAGCTTTGATTCAATTTGACAGAATTTTAAATTATGTCGTTATTCTCGAAAACCATTGATATGACATTGGGGCATTTCACGTCAAGCGGACAGGGAAAAAAAAGTGAGGTTCTGAAATTTGTTCATATTAGGTCCAGTTATACTTCTAGTAGATATAAATACGGACACAGTTTATTTTTTTTATATGACGTGTATTTGCCTAGTTATGGGCTCCCAAAGAATCGTCTAAATCGAAATTACGATATTTTTGAACAATTTTTTCGTATTGAAAACAATTACAATAAATTTTGAAACTACGCGATTTGTATAGAAAATTAGTTGATCTTTTAAAAAAAGTAATTTTTTTCAAAAAATATTTTTTTTAGTCTTCTAAACCGGAAGTAAACATTTCAAAACAAAATTTTGGAAATTGCGACCATTTTTTTTTTAATTTTCTTATTTCAAAATATAGCTTAGAGTATCTAAATAATACACGAGAAGTTTTGAAATGGGATCTGCATTAGTTAAGGAGATAGGTAAATTAATGTATACTGGGTGACATTTTATAACGTCTTGAAAAAAATGGGTGTAATAGGTGAACGGAGTAGAAGCCTTTGGCATAGAAATTTTTATTTTTTATATTTTTTAATAACATGTAATAAAATTGATCTAGCAATAAATACTACACGTTTAAAGCAACATTTTCATACTAAAACAACAGAAACAGAAATTTGGAAAAAAATAAAAAATAAAATCAATTAAAATCTATCGAAACTCAAATCATATGCACCCTACTCAATGCGTGGCATGTATCAATGATATCGTAGCGCGGTATTACCCTTTGAAGCCGGCCAATAGGTGGCCTCATTGATCTTTCGCAAGCGCACGAGCCGTACATGCATCCCCGTCCGTCCGCGTCCCGCGCTCATTTAGTCACTTACGATGAATCTGAAGGCCTTCCTGCGTTCTATTCTAGTTACACAACACACCATATGAAGGTCGACACGGTAAAAAATGTCATCCGGTATACATGGAGCAGTAAGTATGCTGTTAGGCGCTTGTTTATGTCGGTTAAGGGAGACTTTGTCCTTGGAGTGCCATATTTCAGGTGTTTACGTTTTATTTTTTGTAAAGGAAACGAGTAAAGCTTTTTGAGTGCGGTTTTTTTCTTGCTTTTATTCATGATATATAGAACGTTAAAAAAAATATTTTGAGAAAAAAAACCAAAATGGCGGCCGTTGCAGCTCCGCGAAAACAAGTCCTCAAATCGCGGGACGTAAACGGCTGACATCACTGCCCCCTCTTTGTTGATCTGAAACACAAATTCAAAGCATATTATCAATGTATGACCCTTTGGCCATGGAATGACGGATGAGTTTTTCGTTTATTACAAATTTCGAAAAATGGCGGCAATAAAACAAAAAAGAACGAATTTTCGCGTTTTTTTTTTCGTATAAAAAGATAAATAATAAATGCAAAAATGTATCTATCGAAAAAACGATCCGTCATTTCATGGCCAAAGGGTCACACATTGATAATATGCTTTGAATTTATGTTTCAGATCAACAAAGACGGGGCAGTGATGTCAGCCGTTTACTTCCCGCGATTTGAGAACTTGTTTTCGCGGAGCTGCATTTTGGGTTTTATTTTTCATAACAATTTTTTTTTAACGTTCTGTATATCATGAATAAAAGCAAGAAAAAAACCGCACTCAAAAAGCTTTACTCGTTTCCTTTAAAAAAAAAAGCAAACACCTGAAATATGGCACTCCAAGGACAAAGTCTCCCTTAATATGCGAATTATGGAATTAAAATGCGACACTATTAACATTTATCATCCTATTTATGTTTGCTGAAGCTCTAACAATAATTAGGGGTAGTTATTAAAAAATAAAATAATATCAAGACATTGATAAAAAAACATTTGAATAGCTACAAATATCAGTAAGAAGAAGTAAAAGATAATTCGGTAAATAATGTTTGTTTGTTAGTTTAGATAGATAGGGGTAATCTCCGGGACTACTAGAAACTGTAACGACTACTACTTAAAACTGCTGTGAAGTTAAATGATAATTGTAATGAAATAATGTTAAAACAAATTTAATACAATTTTATTTTATAATTTTACTTTGAGTATCTATGCAACTGGTTCTTTTCACAAGCAGACCTTCCGTTGTTGGAATGAAGGTATGCAACTTTTTAGTTCCTGGAATGGTTATTGCAGAATAAAACCGTAGTTGCAAAAAAAAATCCTTTCACGATTAATATCATCTTTGGAACAGTCCATTCATATAATGGTATTGGTGAAAAGATTGATCTACTTGCAGGTAATTGTAGACTTGCACGCGTCGCTAAATGTTTGAGATTCCCCCCAAGATATGGCCCCTTTCCATGAGACGTTGCGTGAAAATGTATTTCTGCATTCGTATTTAATCATGTTTATAATAAAATAAATTCACAAAATTGAATCTATTTTTAAAATGTTGAGAGGCACCGTCGGTTTTATATATAATTTAGACACATCTATAGCTTGTTCAAGAAGGTGTTTGTGTAGTATTTTTTGGTAAGAGTAAACTTTTTGATAAGCTAAAGATAAAATTATCTTTTACTTCTTCCTACTAATATTTGTAGCAATTCAAATGCTTTTATCAATGTCTAGATATTATTTTATTTATTAATAATTACCCTTTATTATTTTTAGAGCTTCAATAAACATTAACAGGATGATAAATGTTAATAGTGTCGCGTTTTAATTCCATAATTCGCATATTAACCGACACAAACAAGCGCCTAACAGCATACTTACTGCTACATGTATATATATTAATTTACCTATCTCCTAAACTAATGCAGATCCCATTTCAAAACTTCTGGTGTATTATTTAGATACCTTAAGCTATATTTTGAAATAAGAAAATTAAAAAAAAATGGTCGAAGTTTCCAAAATTTTGTTTTCAAATGTTTACTTCCGGTTTAGAAGACGAAAAAATTTTTTTTTGCAAATTTGATTACTTTTTTAAAAAGATCGGCTAATTTTCTATACAAATCGCATAGTTTGAAATTTTTTTGTAATTGTTTTCAATACGAAAAAAATGTTCAAAAATATCGTAATTTCGATTTAGACGATTCTTTGGGAGCCCATAACTAGACAAATACACGTCATATATAAAAAATAAATTGTGTCCGTATATATATCTACTAGAAGTATAACTGGACCTAATATGAACAAATTTCAGAACCTCACTTTTTTTTCCCTGTCCGCTTGACGTGAAATGCCCCATTACCAACCCGCACTGGGCCCGCGTCGTGGATTATGGTCCACGCCCTCTCACCGAGAGGAGGCCTTTGTACCAGCAGTGGGAACATTATAGGCTGATGAGAAAAAAGCAATAATTATTATATAATTAATAATTGTAATGATTAATTATACAGCCCCACAAAAAAAATATTGTACTTGTTATTAAACCACATGGTCTTTACGTATTTTGAGCTGCCGAATCCGAATCTGGACATGGAATTAACCCTACACCCTCCAGTTTTCCTCCAGGAGCAGAAAACGCTTAAACTCTACCGTAATGGTAATATTAAAAAGAAAAGAATTTTTTGTTTTCAGGTTTTTATCAGACTCCCTGTCAGGGACTGAAAGCGGTTACGGTTAAAGGTTAAAATAAAGGTTGAGCTATACCGATACCTTTACAAATAAAGGTTGGACTTAATAGTTATTTAACCTTTATACGATTTCGGTAGCGAAAAACATGCGAGATGGCGTGGCGCGGGTGCAGGGGGGTGTCCTGGTGGAAACCTGAAAAAAAAAATCTTTTCTTTTTAATATTACCATTACGGTAGAGTTTAAGCGTTTTCTGCTCCTGGAGAAAAACTGGAGGGTTAATTCTGTGTCCAGATTCGGATTCGGCAGCTCAAAATACGTAAAGACCATGTGGTTAAAAAAAATAACAAGTACAATATTTTTTTTGTGGGGCTGCTCATTACTGCAAAATTCTAGAGTTGTTTTGCTCTTGGAGAAAAACTGGAGGGTGTAGGGTTAATTCTGTGTCCAGATTCGGATTCGACAGTTCAAAATACGTAAAGACCATGTGGTTTAATATCAAGTATATATATATTTTTTTTGTGGGGCTGTTATTATAGATTGAATACTTAAATAATATAGCAAATAATTTATGTACTGACAAACAAACAAATGACTCAGAGGCAGCATTCTTAGTTATTTTTTTCTGTAATTTATTTTATTTCGTTTTACTGTTCATTATAGTTAGTTTTTTGTCTCGGAGCTGAAGTTGTCTGTTCTTAGATAGTGAGTTATGGCCAGAAGGAGTCATATTTAGACGGTTTATAAACTTTCGTCATAGGAGTACGAACAGTATTTACTCTGTGGCAGCCGATCAAAAACAAAATAAAAATGGCAAATAAGGAATTATACAACTTTATAAGTTTCAACTGTAAGAACTTGAAGCGCTCAGTGGATGATGTGCGGCTGTTATGTCGAACAGCCCATATTTTTGCCTTACAAGAACATTGGCTACCGCCGCACGACATTCATTTCTTGAGCTGTATACACGATGATTTCGGTTATACGGGTGTTTCGCCCATGGACACGTCAAAGGGGATGCTCTCAGGACGACCGTGGGGTGGAGTTGCATTGTTATGGAATAAGAAAATCTTTAATAATGTTACCGTAGTGAGATGTGATAATACTCGAGTGTGTGGTATTAAAGTTGTGATAGGGCAAAGGTAATTTTTAGTACCTATTCAGTGTGTATATGCCGACTGATAACACGGCGAATCTCGTCGAGTTTACGGATTGTTTGGAGACGCTGAGCGCAGTAGTGGGCAACGAAGGTGTTGAGTGTGATTACATGCTCGGTCACTTCAACGCTCACCCGGATGAGCAATTTTATTATGAACTTTCAAATTATTGTAATGAATTGGACTGGAAATGTGCCGATATAATTTATTTAGGTTTAATGTCTGATACATATAGTTTTATAAGTGACGCTAATGGTGCGCTAAGATTAGAGTTGCAAAGGACTCGAGTCTTCGAGTCCTAATTTTAAAGACTTGACTCAATTATGCAAGACTCAGTGTGCTCAAAAGGCTCGGGGTCTACAGATAAGCACTCGAGTCATAAAATGGACTCAAGTCTTAAAAAGGACTCGAGTCTTAAAAAGGGCTCAAATCTTAATAAGGACTCGAGTCTTAAAGAAAAACTCGGAGCATGAAGATGAAACTTGTACCTCATCATCCGAAAAGACTCGAAAGAAATCAATAAATTCAAATCAGTGGTTATGATGTAACTTTGCTAACAAAAAAATCTGTCGATTTTTTTCATTTTAAGACGCGAGTCGTTTTTAAGAATCGAGTCCTTTTTAAAACTCGAGTCCCTTTTTTAGACTCGAGAATGATTCGGGCTCGGCTTGACTCTAGACTCAGAGCCTTTTGAGCACACTGTGTCTTGCATGATTGAGTCGAGTCTTTAAAATTACGACTCGAGAACTCGAGTCCTTTGCAACACTAGCTAAGATGGTTAGACCACTGTGTTGTAACTGAGTCGGCTTTTCAAACTACAGTCGATACACACATCAAGTATGATCCAGTGTGGTCTGAACACTTGCCTTGCACTTGCCTTTGCTCTTTACCTATGAAATTGCCGTTCTGCAGTACTGGCCATTTCAAATCAAAATAATTTTTGTTTGTCTAAGAATTCTAATTTCAAATTAATTTTATTTTAAAAACATGGAATTCTTTTTCCAAAAGTAGTCATTTGTTTATTGATTAGTGTTACATTTTCATCGCATTTCAATCTTTTTCGTCATCATGGATACGTTAAAAATTCGAGTAATTATGGAATATGAGTACCGTCGTGGCAGCAACGCGGCACAAGCGGCACGCAACGTCAACGACGTTTATGGAGCTAACAATACAAACCAACGCACCACCTGTTATTGGTTTGCTCGCTTCCGTTCTGGAAATTTCGACCTGAAAAAGGAACCTCGCGGTCGTCCGAAGACTTTGGTCGACAATAACGAATTAAAGGCGATTGTGGAAGCTGATGATACACAATCTACGGCTGAATTAGCATGCCCGTTTCCACCGCGCGGCCAACTCTTAAAATTTGATGAAATTTTGCCAGGAATTAGTTGTAATTTGTTACAATACACACCTCTTTTCCTGAATTTGTTACAAAAAAAACTAAGGCGCTACGACCAAAAACAGTTGGCCGCTAGAACCGCCACTTGCCGTAGTGATCGTCCGTGATTACACAGAAACTAAATAATGCGATAGGCGAATGATACATCAAAAGAAAGGTCTTAAGGTCAATGCCTATTCATGGCCCAACCCGAACACGTTTCGAAGGATAATTAAAAAATATATATTTTTTAAACAGGAATTATCCGTTTAACTTCTATCTCTAACTAAGTCGCCGTCATTTTAAGCAATAAATAAGTAATTTAACGTATTATTATCACTGAGAGTTTGAATGTCAGGCAAAGTTTAGGGTTGCTAGTATATTGTCAATTTAATTTCGAGTCGTATATTGAATACGTCTAATCGATTACGGATTAATTAATAATTATTGAAATCAATCCGTGTGCTCAAAGCCGTGCATTGTATCACAGGGCACGCCGTTATAATCATGACGGCCATTTTAGTTTCTGTGAACGTAACTAACTAACTCCATTTATTGTTTTCACTAGTTATTTTACGTCAGAATCTATTCTGTGTGATTGATAATATTACAGTGAACAAGAATTTGTGCAGGAGTCAACTCATATAAGCAAATTATTAAGTAATTTTTGTAATATTCCGCGAATAGTATGGTCGCACAATGATAGTTATTTTTTTATTTTGTTCACATTTACAACCCATTGTATAAATGAAGACAATAGTATATTCAAACGAAATGAACACTGTTCAACAGGCTCATTCATCAGCATTATAAAAAGCATCAAGTGTAACCAAAATACTCAGAAACACACTCAACAATGACGATTGCTTACAACAAGTGCAGCCCGCCCGTCGCGCTCGTGCGACGACTAATACCCTGGCCGCTTGACGTAAAAAACGCTGCGCGCAGATGGTCGCGTGAGCGGTTATAGTCCAAACATACATTAACATGGAATGGTAATATCATTGTATTGTTTATGGCTTTGCCGTAATTAGATAAAATTAAATTGTTCAAGTCCAATAATCGATGCATGTAATTGATTATATTTCAAAATATGGCAGCATTATTCTATGACAGATGATGAAGTTGACATTTGACACCCAGTAAACAAATAGTTATAGATATAAAATATAGTTTGTGTTCTTTTGTGAGCTTTTTTATGACAATGGACTCCGATCAATATCACCAGAATGACAATCCTTGCACGAACTTGGATCGTGGCTCCACTTTGAATGACGACCCTAGTGTGAATGTGAAAACTGCTGGCTGCATATGACGACCCTCGCATGCATTTGGACTGCGGGAGTCCCGCTTTTACTAATGATTAATTCGGCGCGAATTCGGACCTGAGTAACTATGCTGTCCCGAACACGTCGCGTGGATTAACCGGCGCAAGCAAGGTTCGCCTAGCCTTTTCCCAATTATGTTGGGGTCGGCTTTCAGTCTAACCGGGTGCAGCTGAATACCAGTATTTTACATGGAGTGACTGCCTATCTGACCTCCACAACCCAGTTACTAAGTAATACAATACCTCTTGATAAGACTGATCTGAATGAAAGTCTGACAGACTTTCGGGGTTCTGACGACCCGTAACGACTGTCTAAGATCTACAAAAGACAGCCGGGACCAACGGCTTAACATGCTTTCTGAGGCACAGAAGGGTCTTGGTATGTAAAGATGGTCATATACACGTATATGTACTGACGTGACATCAGCATTATTTCATTACATAGCTTTTGTATTGTTGGGGGGGGGGGGGGGATGTTGTTTGGGACAAATGATAAGTATTGAATGATTAATAAATAAAATATATGGTGCGGTGCAAAAGTAAATATTTGTAAAGGTAAACATTACAAAATGATATATATGTATATTTCATTTAATAATGTAATAATTTAATTAATTACTTAATAGCTACTTAATGCTTGTGTGTGCATCTATGAATGAACATATATGTATGTGTAGTGTGGGGTGTGGTGTATTTGTGTGTATGTGTATGTATGTGTTCGGGTGTATGAATGGGGTTGTGTGACTTTATTTTATTATATTATACTTTCTAGAAGTTTTTCAGTATTTCCATAATTTTGAGAAAGAAGGAGACTTCCTTCTCTCTCAAAATTATGGAAACTAAAACTTACCATAAATGACTATTTATGGTAAGTTTTAGTTTACTTATTGGTAAGTGATGTAGCTGAGTATTTTTACTTATTTTGTTATATAGGTATGGACCCATATAGCATGGTTGTCTTCTGAAGAATTCTGTTTTACATGGTTTCAGGTCAAATACTAGGTCGTTTCTGCGTTTGTTTTTCAGTCTTACCGGGTCATACGTTGAGCCTTTGTGGCTTATAAGCAGAACTCTCCTGATATAAAGTTGTCGAACCGTTAATACCATACAATCCTTATATAGCTGCTCCGTTGGATACTGAAAGTTCTTTTTGTGCATTACTTTGAGAACTGCTCGCTGGGATCTTTCTAGGTTTTTAATATATGGGTTTTGTGTGTACTCCCCCAGACTGTTTAAACTTAGAAGGTGACTATTATTCAAAAGGTTAAAATGAGTAAGTAACTTTGAAATGAACAATGACTGTTAATACCATTCAATAGTCATTGTAAGTGTATAAAATAAGTCAGTGCTTGTGAAAAAATTAAAAATTATAAACTGTTTTATTTCCAAATGGCGACTTATTTTCTGAACTGATAAGTACTAGAAGGTGCTCATAACAGCTTATACTATCATTTCTTACACTATTTGTAAGTGTTCACTGTGGGCCACGGTTGTTCTAGTATGTGGGCATTGTCCTTTGTTGTATTTGTTACAAAAATAAAAATCATCAAAACTTAAATATACAAAAAGTTATGCTATATTTAGTTTTCAGGTTAAGTGTAGGTACGTATCTCACCATAACATCAAATTAATAGAGGCTAATGTGTATGGACAATTAGTTGCTAATTTGTTACAGCAAATAAACAAGAAAAATACTAGAAAAAAGGATTAATATTTTTTTTACAGTCGATTTTAGTTGGCCGCGCGGACGGCAATATGCTTGATATACAATGGCGTTTATTTCGTTATTAATCGTAGGTTCAAGCTTAGTTCTAGTACTAATCGACAGGTATGGTAGCCTAGACAGGCTTTATATTTTAGGAGATATTCACTAAAATATATTAGTATGAAACTGTATTAGAGTAGAGTGACCATAAATTTTCATAATAAAGTGAGACTGAATCGTCATTATTGGAATGTTCGGTAGTCTTATCTTAATTTTTTAGGTTGAAACTCTTTAAGACATCCTATAGCATACTTTATAAAAGTCAAATTCACAAATCGATAAAAATAGCTTTATTCAAAATCAGCATACAGGCAAAAATCAAGTAATTTATGTAAACTATTTTTTTTTATAAACTACCATAACATTTATAAATTAACTGAAACTAATGTAAGACACAGAATGTAGACACATTTTCTTACAGGTACTTATTTCAATTTTAGAATAATTTTAAAAATATAGTGATTTTATTTAAAAAATGACATAGTGATCTATTTTTGTGCCTGGTATAAATTCTATAGCACTAACTCTTTAATGTTAATACTAATCGGTACTTCAGTGAGTAAAACTGAAGGCGCTACATTGCAATTGCAGTCCTTATTTTAGAAAAAAGTTTTTGTTATTTCAGTTCTACAGTTTAGAATTTACCTTTTTCTTTTCTATAAATATTTTTAGTCAGGGGCCTAGTCCGGCGTTGTTCAGATTTTAATTAACTTTGATTTTTTGAAGTTTTTTGGAGTAACAAGGCTAATGTGTATGGACAATAAGTTGCTAATTTGTTGCAGCAAATAAACAATAAAAATACTTGAAATAGGTTCAATCATATTTTTAGAGTCGATTTTAGTTGGCCGCTCGGACGGCAATATGCCTAAATTACAATGGAGTTTATTTAATTATTAAAAGTAGGTTCAAGTTTAGTTCTAGTACTAATCGACATGTAAAGTAACCTTGATTGGATAAATGTGGCGTAAATAAAATTACTATAATTTTAAAATTATTCTAAAATTGAAATAAGTACCTGTAAGAAAATGTGTCTACATTCTGTGTCTTACATTCGTTTCAGTTAATTTAATAATGTTATGGTAATTGATAAAAAAAAAAAAAATATTTTGGTGACTTATATTACTTGATTTTTGCCTGTATGCTGATTTTGAATAAAGCTATTTTTATCGATTTGTGAATTTGACTTTTATAAAGTATGCTATAGGATGTCTTAAAGAGTTTCACCCTAAAAATTAAGATAAGACTACCGAACATTCCAATAATGGCGATTCAGTCTCACTTTATTATGAAAATTTATGGTCACTCTACTCTAATACAGTGTCATACTACTATATTTGAGTGAATATCTCCTAAAATATAAAGCCTGTAGTTATATTCGCCACATTTATCCATACTAGGCTACGATACCTGTCGATTAGTACTAGAACTAAGCTTGAACCTACGATTAATAACGAAATAAACGCCATTGTATTTCAGGCATATTGCCGTCCGCGCGGCCAACTAAAATCGACTGTAAAAAAAATATTGAACCTTTTTTCTAGTATTTTTGTTGTTTATTTGCTGTACCAAATTAGCAACTAATTGCCCATGCACATTAGCCTCTATTAGTTTGATTTTATGGTGAGATACGTACCTACACTTAACCTGAAAACTAAATATAGCATAACTTTTTGTATATTTAAGTTTTGATGATTTTTATTTTTGTAACAAATACAACAAATTAAGACCTTTTTTTGATGTATCATTCGCCTATCTGCATTATTTAGTTTCTGTGTAATCACGGGTGATCACTACGGCAAGTGGCGGTTCTAGCGGGCAACTGTTGGTCGTAGCGTCTTAGTTTTTTTTTTGTAACAAATTCAGGAAAAGAGGTGTGTTTTGTAACAAATTACAACTAATTCCTGACAAAATTTCATCAAATTTTAATTTTTTTTTGTAACAAATTCAGGAAAAGAGGTGTGTTTTGTAACAAATTACAACTAATTCCTGACAAAATTTCATCAAATTTTAAGAGTTGGCCGCGCGGTGGAAACGGACATGAATTAGCAGCAGCTTTCGACGTTAGCGTCAAAACAATATTGGTCCATTTGCGTCAAATTGGCAAGGTAAAGAAGCTTGACAAATGGGTGCCCCACGAACTCAATGATCGCCAGCGCGAAGTACGCGTCGAGACGTGCCTTGCACTGCTCAACAGACACACAAATGAAGGAATTTTGAACCGCATTGTTACCTGCGATGAAAAATGGATTCTGTTTGATAACCGCAAGCGCTCAGCAAGTTGGTTGGATCCTGGTTCAGCACCTAAACAATGCCCTAAACGAAAACTTACCCCTAGAAAAGTGATGGTCACTGTTTGGTGGTCTAGCGCCGGTGTGATTCATCACAGCTTCTTACCAAACGGGGTGAGCATTATTGCAGATGTGTACTGTGAAGAACTGAACTCTATGATGGAGAAGCTGGCACATCTCCAACCAGCATTGGTCAATCGCTCGTCTCCGCTGCTCCTGCACGACAACGCGCGACCTCATACTGCACAGCAGACGGTCTCCAAGTTGCAAGAACTGGGGTTGGAGAAGCTCTCCGTCATCCGCCCTACTCACCAGACCTTGCGCCTACAGACTACTACTTTTTCCAAAATTTGGATAACTTCTTGGCGGGAAAAAAATTCAATACCCGAGAGGCACAGAGTACAAAATGCCTTTGAAGAATTTGTTGCCTCCCGTCCAGTTGATTTTTTTAAGAAGGGCATAAATAAACTGTCACTGCGTTGGCAAAGATGCATTGATGGCATGGGTGATTATTTCGATTAATAGAAATAAAAAATACATGAAAAAAATTCGTTTAATTTTTTTCATACAAAACGGCATTTTCATAGGTAAAGACCTATTATAAATAATGTAAAACCAAAGATTGTGCAAGAAAAGTTTGAATGTAATAAAATAAAATGGGGAGAGAACTCTCGAACAAATAAAATTATATAATAAATTATGTAATGATCGTTTAAAAGAAATTGATTTTCCGCCTGAATTCCATAACTGCAGTGATAAACGTTGTGACAACCCAGACCACATATGTATAATTGACAGTATGTATCATAACATTGTTAATGCGTTGTGTGAAGCCGCCTCTGAGTGTCATAATATTGTTACGTCGAGTAGAAAACAACCTGTCATCGGATGGAACAAGCATGTGCGTTGCGCTCACGGGGTACCTCGGTGTAAATTTATGGAATAGGTACAGTAGGGTAAACCGAGTGAAGGACGTGTTTGGGAGGAGATGCGGGAGAGTCGTAGAGTATTTAAATCACGCCTAAGGTGGTGTCAAAATAATAGGGAGCAGATAAAGATGGACATACTCGCTTCGCACCATTCGAAGCATGACTCGTAACTTCTAGAAAACGACTAGTAGGCTCAATAACAAGCCGGGCTTGCCCGTGAGCGTCAACGGTGTGAGTGAACCGAAATACATTGCGGATATGTTAAGGATCACTTGTATGGTGAAATCGCCATTGGGACCATCACGGTCATTCAGTGCGGAAGGTTGCAATGGACGGGAGATAGACACCAGTTTCACAGCGAAGGATGTTCGGGGAGTTATAAAGTCAATGTCACGTGGAAAGTCTCCTGGCCATGACAGCCTGAGCATTGAGAATCTGAAGCATGCCGGCGTCCACCTGCCCAGAGTACTTGCTATGTTATATTCATTTTGTATAGGACATGCGTACTTGGGCATTTTCAAAAAATCTTGTACCCCCGTATTTTGCCTTGTCCCTCAACTTAGTTAATTTTTTTTTTTTGATGAATGACGTCTAGGAGAATATTTTAATTGAAGTGAAAAGAACATATTTTAAAACATATTTATAATTTGTCGTTTAGTTGTTTTTTTTACTAAATATAAAACTTACGAAGATTTTAAAATATTGGACACCATCGAATTTAGCTGTCCCCTTCCCTGCAGGCCTTAGAAAATCTTTGATTTCTAAAAATATTCGTATGTGCGAGTGGTTTAGTAAATATAATTTGAATTCTTAAAAGTCCAATTTATCAGTTAAAAGAATCATTTTGTTTTTTTTTTCATATTTTCTATTAAAAATAAATCTATATTAAAATCGCAAATTTAAGCTAACCGGAACATTCCGTTTTGTGACCGGTCTTTTTTGCAAATATTCTTCCAATTGTTGAATAATTCGGCACGAAATGGCAAAATAATATGTCGTTCTTCATCGGAGACACCATTTTGCTTTCATTGTCTAACTAATTAGTAGCCAGAGCCGACGCATACTATTGAAGTGTTCTGTGTTTCAATTTCTTTGCTCAGGTATGTGACCAAGTTTTACCATTATAATTATCAGTTTTTAAAAATTATTGTTATTTTTTAAACTTTGCAAAATTGGTATAGTATATGAAACTACAAAGTGAATAGTGCTAAGTACGATGGGTAATTTTAAAACAATTTAAAACTACAATAAGGTGCCATTATGTGACCTCCGTTTTGTGACTTATTCTAAGGTCACATATAGCGGAACGGCAAGTCACAAGAGGTCGGAATGCATAAAACTTAGTTCACATTGCAAAACGTTACTTACCAAATTTATGAAAACAGTTACAAATAATCTATCTTTTTATATTTTTTCATTCAAATTTACAGATTGAACTTTACTGACAAAACTTGAACATAGCACTTTTACATGTCAATGTTTTTTTTTTAATATTATTGACATGTAAAAGTGTTTGAACAAACCTACTTACAGAAATAAAATCATTTATCACTAGCTTCTGCCCGCGACTTCGTCCGCGTTAAATTTCGTGTTCTCCCGACCCTTCCCGTCGCGCCTACCCGTGCGATTTTCCCCGTTTTTGCAACATTTTTCATTACTGCTCCGCTCCTCTTGGTTGTAGCGTGACGTTATACAGCCTATAGCCTTCCGCGATAAATAGGTTACCCAACACAAAAATATTTTTTCAATTCGGACCAGTAGTTCCTGTGATTAGCGCGTTCAACCAAACAAACTCTTCAGCTTTATAATATTAAATATAGTATATATAGTATATGTATATAGAAACTATGTGATTAGAAACTACGGAGTTCTTATTATCCTGTAAAGTTTTAATAAGACTTATGTCAATCAGTGCAATTTATAACAATAATTTTAGTAATATAAGAATAGTTACAACTATTGTTTTATTTCTTACCTACTAATAATGGTATTTAGGCAATTTTTAAGTTGTGTGCACACAGCCTTATGATTTCAAGACTTCCATTTTGTCACTGTCCCTCCAAATGGGCGGAATGAAATCTATGAAATTAGATAGAGGTTTTACCTTTTAAACCTGTGCGGCCACAAAAACGTTTACAGTAAATATATATATTCGAAAAATATACAAATATTAAGTAAATTATTACGATTTTAGAGTAAAATTAAAAAATAACCCATTGAAATTCGACAGAGTTACAAAACCGAATAAAAAAACAATTATTTTGAGTTAATCCTTTAAAATAAGGCTATTTTCTTACAGTTATCTATTAATAACATGTATTATATCGTTTAAATAAATTTGAAAATCGCTTATTAATTTCATACTTTCCTTAAATTTCGCTTTTAAATCTAGTCACACAACGGAATAAGTTTCGCTACAAAGTTCGTTTTGTTTCGATATTATGGAAAAACTGCCTCTAATTCCGCGTTCCTTTTTATTTTCCTCTTTATTAAACTGTATTTCCTATTATATTTTGGCGAAATTTGTAAAAACAAAAAATATAAAAAATATAATCGAATTTTACAGCAGGGTACACTCTTTTTTGAAAATGTCCACTTACCAATAGAGATGATGAGGACCGTGGTAGTACCAATTGTGAAGAGTAAAACCGGTGACCTGAGCGACAAGAGCAACTACAGGCCAATCTCACTAGCCACAGTACTTGCTAAGGTTCTTGACAGTTTGCTTAATACACAGCTTGCCCGTTATGTATTCACTCATGACAACCAATTTGGTTTTAAACCGGGACTGTCTACTGAGTCAGCTATTTTATGCTTGAAGCAAACTGTCAAGTACTACTCCGACAGGAGCACACCTATTTATGCCTATTTTCTCGACCTTTCAAGGGCGTACGACCTGGTGAGCTATGACATCTTATGGCAAAAATTAAATAACATTTCAATGTCTAGTGAACTGATAGATATTTTCAAGTACTGGTATCTTAACCAGGTCAATGTCGTTCGATGGTCGAATGCTCTGTCGGAGCCATACAGTTTGGAGTGCGGAGTGAGGCAGGGTGGCCTGACCTCGCCCAAGCTCTTCAACCTGTACGTGAACGCACTGATAGAGGAGCTCAGCAGCACCCGTGTCGGCTGCCATATTGACGATGTCTGTGTCAACAATATTAGTCACGCGGACGACATGGTGCTGCTGAGCGCCTCGGTGTGTGGTCTGTTCAGCACCCCTAGCCAAGTTGATAATCTGCAATCGTTAACGGTAGTCGCTCAACGTTAAGTCACGTGGTTAGAACAAACGAACAGAAAATTCGTAGCCAAATTCACATCGTTCAAAATGATAGAATGATTTTTTATCGTTTCTACAATGTTCAACGCTAAATCCTTTGTTATAAGGTGTCGTTTTTCTAAAGACATTGTAGAACGAGCGCCGACTCAGGCGCTTCAACATGGCTACCAACTTATCGTTTTCTAAAATTGCTGGCACTGAGGCGTTACCGATTGTAGAACGGTAAACGTTTATGACTTGGCTAGGGGGGCTGGTTGCTCAGTATCTGCGAGCGTTACGCGCTGGATCACGGTTTGCTCTATAACGCAAAGAAGAGTGAATGCATGGTCTTTCAGGCCAGGGGTCAGAGCTGCCCAAATTCTGTTCCACCTGTGAAATTGAACGGTGTGATGTCAAACAGAGTTCACCATTTTAAATACCTCGGGCATTTCGTGACCTCTGACCTGAGAGACGATGCGGACATCGATAGGGAGCGGAAGGCGTTGTCTGTGAGGGCCAATATGATCGCCCGCAGGTTTGTTCGTTGCTCGGGGGCCGTCAAAGTAACTCTTTTCAGAGCATTTTGTACGTCCCTGTACACAGCCAGCCTGTGGGTTTCATATACCCAGAAGCAGTACAACGCTCTCCGTGTCCAGTATAATAATGCGTTCAGGGTGTTGTTGGGGCTGCCCCGGCACTGCAGCGCGTCGGGGATGTTCGCCAACGCCCATGTCGATTGTTTCTACGCGACGATGCGAAAGCGGTGCACATCTCTGGGGCGCAGGCTCCGGACCACCTCCAACACCATCCTGAGTGTATTTGCGAATAGGTTTGACTATCAGTACATTAACCATTGTTATATGATTAATGTACTGACGGGGTGCAAGAAAGGAGCCTCCCCGAGTGACGTATCCACTGAGCGATTATACGTCCGGCGCACCCTGGGCAATCAGTGAGTTTCCACGCTGATTGGCTAATCCTTTCACCACAATGGCAATCCAAAGTCCACCTATAAAGCCGGCTTTGTGCGTAGTTTCGATCAACATCGAAGGGTTCTCACAAGACAAATCGGAAATTCTTGCTGATGTCTGCCGCAAAACACACTGCGACATTCTTTGCGTCCAAGAAACCCATCGAGATGAAACCCAAAGTCGGCCACACATCCCTGGACTAACGCTTATCGCCGAGATCTGTCACCCAAAGCACGGTAACGCAGTGTTTGCTGCTCCCGGCGTAAGCATACTATCCACCAAGTGCTCAAACGAGAATGGCATACAAATTATCACCATAGATGTTGGTAACTGCTCTGTCACTTCGATCTATATACCACCTGGCACCAAGTTTAATTTCACTCCGCCAGAGAACTTCAACAGCCAACCCATTAAAGTTGTAATCGGTGATTTCAACAGCCGCAGTACCAACTGGGGCTACAACGACACGGATTCAAGCGGAGAAGCAGTCGAGCAATGGGCAGAGACAAATAATTTAATGCTAATCCATGATTTTAAACAACCGGCTTCTTTTAACAGTGGTCGCTGGAAACGCGGATATAACCCAGACCTATTATTCACTAGTTCGTCTATCAGCTCACAGTGCTCCAAAAGCGTATGTTCGCCAATTCCTCGCACGCAACACCGACCTATTATGTGTTGCATTGAACCCGTGGTCCGACCTATAACTGTTCCCTTTAAGCGCCGATTCAACTACACCAAGGCCAACTGGGAGTCGTTCGCGCGGTCGATTGATGACGCCATTTTGAATGTCCCGCCAATCCCACAAAACTACGACCGATTTGTTGGGATTGTGTCAACTACTTCCCGGAGATACATTCCAAGGGGTTGCAGGACTTCCTACATACCAGGACTTTCAACAGAGTCCAGTGAGCTACTGAGTACATATGAATCACTCTACCACACTGACCCTTTCTCTGAGGAAACCACGCTGGCTGGAGAAAAACTGCTATTGAGACTAGGCGAAAACAGACGAGAGAAGTGGATCAACACTGTTACTAGCATCGATATGACTCATAACAGTAAAAAGGCTTGGAGTGCTATAAAAAAGCTGACCAGCGAGTCCCCTCAACCCTCGCCACCGAATCAAGTTACCGCCAACCAGATAGCTCACCAACTACTTCTCAACGATAAATCAACACGCCGTTCCAGTAAGGTACCTAAGCCACAAAAACCTGATGATCCTTGTGATGATATCAGCAAACCATTCAACCTTACTGATATCGTCACAGCGATTAGGAGTCTTAAATGTGGTAAATCTTCCGGAGTAGACGACATCTCAGTTGAGCAAATAAAACAACTTGGCCCTGTTGCTGTGTCATGGTTGCTGCTACTATACAACAACTGTCTGGAATCAGCTTCAATACCCCGCCTCTGGAGAAAATCAAAGATCATAGCAATACCCAAGCCAGGTAAAGCAGCAGACGACCCAAAAAACTTCCGTCCAATCTCTCTACTATGTCATACATATAAACTATTCGAGAGGCTGCTGTTAAACCGCCTAACGAGCGCTATTGATCCAAAATTAATCCCGGAACAAGCTGGTTTTAGGCCCGTGAAATCTTGCTGCAATCAGACCCTCAAACTCGTGCAACACATTGAGGATGGTTTCGAGAAGGGTATGGTCACGGGTGCTGTATTCGTGGACTTGTCAGCTGCTGACGATACAGTAAACATCAAACGTCTATTGTGGAAGGTGGAGACCTTTTTTTTTTTTTTTTTTTTTCAGGATGGGAAATCATCAAATGACTTCTCCCGCTCTGGGCGGAGCGGGAGGGCGTGTCAGACTTTTACTGACTAAAACCCACCCGTGTTCCATCAGTTGCCCATGTGCCAGGGTCACGGTATCTCTTTCGAACAATCACGCGACCCCGGCAGGCATCGGTCCTAGTAGACCCCTACACTGCTGCTGACATCTCTTTGAGGCGCGCGTGGAACACTGCGCGCCGTCGACCCGAGCCTGGTCCTTACCGGGCGGCGAGCCACCCATTGCTCGCCACCCGCAAGCTCGCGCCTACGGTGGCCGGGAGTCCGCAATTGACTCCCGACGCCCGGGGCGTCTCCTCCTGCGGCGGCTAGGGGCATGAGGGCGCAGAGACTGCCACTCCCTCACGCGCCCCGCCTCCTCCTTCGCGAGCATCACTGCTTCGCAGAAGGAGGTGACGGCTTCCCATTCCCTCTCGCTCCGTACCATGGCTCGCACCAGGGCCGGACGCGAGAGGTCGCCGCCGCCGATCGCCTCCACGAGGACACGGCGGTGCTCCGCCCAGGCAGGGCATACCTCCACCGTATGCTCCACCGTGTCCTCCAGACGATCCTCGCAATGGAAACACCCGGACGTATCCTCCCGCTTTATCCTGAACAGGAACCCACCGAAGCACCCATGCCCGGTGAGAACCTGCGTCAGGCGGAAGGTGAGGACGCCGTGGCGCCTCTCTATCCAAAGGTGGAGACCTTGATTAACGATCAAAGTTTTGTTCGAATACTCCGAGAACTTCTCCAGAATCGCCGTTTTCAGGTCCACCTTCTCTCGGAAAAAAGTCGTTGGAGAGCACAAAAAAACGGCCTACCCCAAGGTAGTGTCTTGGCACCGCTCCTGTTCAATATTTATACGAACGACCAACCATCCAGTCCAAATACGTCCCGCTTCCTCTATGCAGACGATCTTGCCCTCACTTCCCAAGCCTCCACCTTTGAAGACGCTGAGGTCAACTTGTCAGACGCTCTTAATGACTTAACGTCATACTATCACGCTAACTCACTCAAACCAAATCCAAGTAAAACGCAGTCTTGCATATTCCATCTTCGCAACAGAGAAGCGGGTCGCAAACTCAACATCGTTTGGGGTGGGGTGCCCATTGAGCACAGCAACTGCCCGAAATATCTTGGTGTTACTCTGGACAGCTCATTAACATTCCGCAAAAACTGCAAGAATATCAAGCAGAAGGTACACTCTCGCAATAACCTCCTACAACGACTTGTCTCGTCAAAGTGGGGTGCTTCGCCTGACGTTTTGCGGACTACTGGGCTGGCGCTATCTTTCTCTGCAGGTGAATTCGCGTGCCCCGTTTGGAGTCGTTCAGCACATGCAAAGTTAGTGGATACAGCCCTGAATGAAACGTGCCGGATCATCACCGGCTGCCTCAAACCGACCCCGGTGCAAATGCTGTATCCACTGGCTGGAATAGCGCCACCAGAAATTCGTAGAGCAGTGGCAAGCTCAAATGAAAGAGCCAAGATGGTGTCTGACACACGACACCCTTTGCACGATAACATCCTCGTGTCACAAAGGCTGAAAAGCCGCAACAGCTTTATGAAGTGTGTCCTCCCACTCACTGGCGAACGATCTACGGTACGACTAAGTCTATGGCGACATGGTGCTTCCCTACCAAACCCATTCGTCCCACTTACTGAAAATCTCGCACCTGGACACGAGTTGCCTTGGCTTTCCTGGAAGTCTTTAAATAGGCTCCGGACTCAAGTAGGCCGAAGTAAAGAGAACCTGTACAAGTGGAAATTCATAGATGGCTCCGCCCTGGAATGCAAATGTGGTGCTGTCCCACAAACAATGCAGCACTTAATAATTTGTCCCGCATGTCCTGCTGTTTGCACGCCACAGGAATTGATGGATGCCTCGGAAAGTGCTAAGCTCGTAGCCAAATTCTGGGCTGAATATATTTAGATTGCTATCGACACGCTAAGAAGAAGAAGAATGTACTGACAAACAAACAAATGACTCAGAGGCAGCATTATTAATTATTTTATTTTACTGTTAATTATAATTATAACATTATTGTATTGATTTTAATTTAGTTGTATTAATTTTCATTTTATTTTATAAATTTTAATTTAATTGTATTGATTTTAATTTTATTATTTAATTAATTATATTTAAATATATTTAATGTAATTAAATTGTAAAAATTATGATCCCGATGTGGGTTGAAATAAATTATATTCATTAATTAATTCATTCATTATGATTTTAATTTAATTGTATTATTTAATTAATTCTTTTAAATATGTTTATTGTAATTAAATTGTAACAATTATGACCTCGATGTGGATTGAAATAAATCATATTCATTCATTAATTATTGAGAAAAAAACAATTTCTATAAACGAACTATTTACAGAATTATTATAATACGTACGTATATAAAATAATCTAAATTATGTTAAGAACGTTTTGTAGAAAACTTATAGATAAATAAGCGAAATGTTAGTGTGTTTTTCACAATCTCCTGACTAAAAGATCTTCTAAAACAGACTTTCCTCTGTCCTGTCCTTTTGCTGCGCCCTACAGGGTCCATAATGATCTAAATTAGTTACCACCTAAGTACACATTATGGTAAAGCAATAAACATTGAGTACCTATTAAGTATTGAGTATTGGATAAGTCCCTAAACTTATAGCTTGGCAAAAAAGAGTCTGATGCGGTGACAATTGGAACTAAGATATATTTTTTGTGGCAACACTGCTTTGTTTATCAACCTCAGGAAGCTTCTCTGTCATTGTGTTATGTTCCCAGTTATATTTCACCTATTTCTAATTAACTATCAATTATTATTGCTTTTGTACATTGTTGCGTCCTGAAATAGTTTCTCTATGCGCACGCAACGCGTAACGGAATGACATCTGACTTGTCAAGTTTGATTTTGACGTTTGACACTTTCTCTTGAATTTCGGTGGGAAAAGGGGGAACGCGTCGCTGGTTGTATTTCGCGATCTTTTTGGAAAGTTATCCCTTACCCCGGTCGTTTTGTGGACAATCTGTCATGACCTATTGAGGTGAATGTAGCTAACCCCTAATTTGACGTTATAACACGGGTTTGGACATATCTTGTTGAAATGGTTTGAAGGTCAAGTCAAAGTGACGCTATTGTGAATGAGTGATTTGAAGACCGCATGCTGTGATTGTCTCCAGCCTAATTGGAAGCGGATTGTTACCAGGAGAATACTCATAACGTCACGACACGATACACATACACTCACTTACATACATATCTCCAGGTTGGCACCAGAGCAGTGTCCTTCAACCAACAGGTAAGTGCTTTTGTTGTATTTGTAATTGTTCACTTGTATTGTCTGCTCCGCGTACGGCGGACAGTACGCTAGCCACTCTTGTCTCCAGAGCCCCCCATCAAAACCTTCCACTGCGCAATTGAATTGAGGTTTGGTCTGGCAGCGTACATTTTGTTAGCAAGAGCGTGGCTATAAGACATAACCACCAAATTGGTAATTTACAGTAGGCTAATTACTTGGCAGTCTCTATAAGGGAAGTAGTAATACGCTGTAAATATTTGATAACTATAATTAATTGTTATTTGAAATAATTTGTTGGAATTTATTGAGTCGAGTAACTCATATTGACGGGTCAACCAGGTTTGCATATTCTAACAGAGTTGGTTAGATTGAGCTATGTTATAACCTCTTGTTGTTAATTGACCTCTGTGTTGTATTGAATGTCAGGAAGACATTAAAATATTGAGTTTTGTACCATCAATATGGTAGTTTTGTGAAATTAACATTTGAAATTAACATATTGAGCGTTGACATTGTTTGAATTAAAATAAGGTTCATTGGATTGGAACCAATATTTGTATTTGTCTTGAATTGGTATTTTTTGGAATTGGATAGAATTTGAATATTTGAATTGAATTTGAAGTTGAATGTTGAACGTTGAATGTTGACGTTTAGAATTAAAATAAAAGTTTATTGTTGAATTGAACTGAAACCAATATATTGTTATTTCTTGAGTTGCTGATTAGTCAGTTTGGTAGTTTGATTGTTTGAACTTTGTTACTTAATTACCTTTTGCTTGGTTTATTTTATTTGATTGTTTGCGTTGGATTTCCTTGTTATTTATTGATTGAACTTTGTTATTTGATAATTTAATTGTTTTGTTTATTTGAATGGTTTTGTTTGTGCAATGGCATACATATGGAAATATTGCAGTGCCGGACACCTGTCCAGGTCAAGCCGGAGACCTCGGTTGTTTCAGGTCCCGGACTATTGAGTAGATTGCCTGCTTTGGAACTGCCACACTTGACGGTCGCTGGGACCACTGGTACGGTTTCCACAACCTGTTTGCAAGTTTGGTTGATGCACGCTCGGACCTCAGACCCGCCCTAAAGTTGGCCTATTTGTTGTCTGTCCTGGAAGGTGAGGCCCGAGCCTTGGTACAGCATCTGTCGTTGACTGACTCAGCCTACCCTACCGCTTTGGGACTACTCACCCAGCGGTACCAAATGAACGTTGTTTGGCTGATGTTTATATTGCATTGATTTTGGGGTTACCGGTCATTACTAGTTTGTCAGCATTGCGTACTGACCTGTTGAACCCGTTGGTGGTAGCGACCAACGCTTTAAAGCGATTGGATTTGCCGGTGGACCAATGGTCTTACCCTTTGGTGCATGTTGTGCTGCAACGGCTTCCTGCCGATTTGAGGGCTCATTTCGAGCAAAGGTATGGTGGGGATAGTGTTACACATCTCCCCCCATTTGGTGACCTCGTCCAATTTTTGGAGGATGAGTGTCGGTTTGTGGACAACTCTGGCGTTGCCACTGAGTCATGCCAGCCGTCTTCCCGGCCACGAGACCAGGGACGGACTAGGGCTCGCGGGCCTGTTGATGGTCGCCCCGCCACTCGTTTTGCTGGCACCCAGAGTCGTCCTGGTTGTGAGTTTGTAGGGACACGGGGCATGGCATGGCAACTTGCGCGGCCTTTTTGAAGTTGCACGTGAGTGCCCGCCGCCGAATTGCCAATGCACGCCGCATGTGCTTCTCTTGTTTGGGGGCTCACTTCCATAGGGACTGCCCCAACCCCCGCCCTTGTAGAATTTGTAGGGGGTCCCATTTGGACATTTGTGCGCTAACGCGAACCACGCTGGAAGACCAGCCTCTGTTGAAGGTTCGCGTACGGGGGGGTACCATGGAGTTGGTCACCGGGCTTCTGCCTCGCCGGTTCAGAACCGGGGAGAGGCCCGCAATTTTGAGCGCCGCGCTCCACCCCCCGCGCAAGATGAACGGGAGCCGCGCGACCGCCATTTGGTCTCCCCGCGTAAAGGCGATTACGCAGTTGTTGCTAGGCAGCGCTGGCCAGACCAGCACCGCCTTCCCTCCCCTCCATTGGCGGAACGTCCCCGGTTGGAGTCACGCCCCCCGCCATTCAGGCATCCGGTGGGATATGCCCTTCCAGCGATGGCGCGTGGCTCGGGACGCCGCGCGGACGAGGAGTTTGAACTCCATCCTCGTCGGGAAAGACTTGGGTCTGGGTGTGGCGATCGGTCGCCGCCCAGACATTGTTAGGACATTGGCGCCTGCCCCGCTAAGGTACCCCTCAGATCGACACGGTTTTGTTGCCAACGGCATCGGTCGGGTCTGGGGGCCCACGGGGGACTCTGTTGTGGTCCGTGTCATTTTGGACATGGGAGCCCAGGGTTGCCTTTTGTCTATTGTTTTGTTGTTTGTTTGTATTGTTTTGGGCAAAATTGTTTTCTCGAGCGCCTTTGGACTGCGGGACTTGGCTGGGACGAGCCAATTCGGGACACCCGGTTGGAAGATTGGCTCCAATTTGTATCCGCACTCCCTGCAGTCAACGAGGTCGTGTTACCCCGCGCTATCCTCCCCCCTGGGAGCTACACTGCTACCCTTGTTTGTGATGCGTCTTCGCACGGTTATGCAGCTGTTGTTTGTTTGCGCACCGTCTGCGCAACAGGCCAGGTGAATTTGTCACTGGTCTTGGCCAAGAGCAAGGTGGCCCCCCTCCGGACGGCACTGACCATCCCTAAGTTGAATTGTCAGGGGCGGCGCGTCTTGTGCGTCTATTGAACCACGTTGCTCACACTTTGGGTGGAACTGTGGACATTCGGTTTTCTTACGCCTGGACGGACAGTCAAATTGTTTTGTGTTGGTTGAAGACGTCCGTCCACTCTTTGGAGGTCTTTGTTGCGTACCGAGTGTCCCAGATTCGGAATTTTGAAACGCCTTTGATTTGGAGGCACGTGCCTGGAGATTTGAACCCAGGTGCCGTGGCCTCACGTGGGTGCATGGCACCCCTCTTGATTGCTCACCCCTATGGCGGGGACTACACTGGCCGACTCACCCCGAGGATGATTGGCCTCGATCGCCAGCCTTTATGTCGGGTCCTTTGCCCGGGCTCAAGGTGCTCGCTGTTGGAACGAAGGACCCTGATTTTTTGTTGAGTCGATAAAGCTCCCTCGACAAATTGTTGAATTGTTGTTTTGTTGTTGAATTGTTGGTGACTGATCGTCACATTATGAACTCGCATGCCGGTTGCAATGCGCTGTTGGCCATTCTGCAGCGAGAGTTTTGGATATTGTCGGGAGCCGTTATTAAATTGAACCCCTTTTTGGACGATACGGGTCTTTTGTTGTTTGGTTGTTGACGGTTGAGTCACTCTAGCCTTCCTTATGGGGTCCGTCACCCCCTTTTGTTGCCTAAGGAGGGCCATTTGGTTAAATTGTTGTTGTTGTTGTTTGGTTGTTATTGTTGTTTGGTTGTTATTGTTGTTTGGTTGTTTTGTTGTTTGTTATTGTTTTGACCCGCCAGCCTGCCCCCATTGGGGGGTATTTTGAGGCCGCGGTGAAAGCGGCACAGGGACTCTGGCGCAGATTGTTGGGGGACACCGTTCTCACCTTTAAGGAGTTGGCTACGGTATATTTCCGTTTTGAAGCTGTATTGAACTCGCGTCCATTGTGCCCGCTGTCTACGGACCTGAACGTCTTGGAGGCCCTGACCCCGGGCCATTTTTTGATTTGACAGCCACTTGTCGCCCTGCCGGAGCACCCTTTTGTCGATGTGAGCCAAAATTGGCTATCGCGGTTTCAGTTGGTGCAGCAGTTCGCTCAGAGTTTTGGAAGCGTTTGAGCTTGGAGTATTTGCACATCCTCCAGCAGCACGTCAGGTGGACTGATAAAACGCAACCTTGTCGGGATTGCCAAGTGATTAGCGGACGGGAAGGCCCGTCCGGGGGGGGTAGATGTTGCGTCCTGACATAGTTTCTCTATGCGCACGCAACGCGTAACGGAATGACATCTGACTTGTCAAGTTTGATTTTGACGTTTGACACTTTCTCTTGAATTTCGGTGGGAAAAGGGGGAACGCGTCGCTGGTTGTATTTCGCGATCTTTTTGGAAAGTTATCCCTTACCCCGGTCGTTTTGTGGACAATCTGTCATGACCTATTGAGGTGAATGTAGCTAACCCCTAATTTGACGTTATAACACGGGTTTGGACATATCTTGTTGAAATGGTTTGAAGGTCAAGTCAAAGTGACGCTATTGTGAATGAGTGATTTGAAGACCGCATGCTGTGATTGTCTCCAGCCTAATTGGAAGCGGATTGTTACCAGGAGAATACTCATAACGTCACGACACGATACACATACACTCACTTACATACATATCTCCAGGTTGGCACCAGAGCAGTGTCCTTCAACCAACAGGTAAGTGCTTTTGTTGTATTTGTAATTGTTCACTTGTATTGTCTGCTCCGCGTACGGCGGACAGTACGCTAGCCACTCTTGTCTCCAGAGCCCCCCATCAAAACCTTCCACTGCGCAATTGAATTGAGGTTTGGTCTGGCAGCGTACATACATAAAACAATAAGGAGTAGTGGTATGAGCTGTGATATACCAAGTTTCTGTAAGATATTTGGTGGAATCGGAAGCGGAACAAATTTTGTCTTCGATTGACAATTTTTTCGAAAGAACTCCCAACATGACAAGTATTTATCCAAGAAATGTATCTTTTAGCCAATGCCAGTCATTGTTTTTCCTTTCTAATACTTAGTTTTATCGGTACTATTAAGTTTCAACCCATGTTATTATTTTATTTACTAATAGATTATTGAGGTTATGTTTTCTAATTTGAGAAATCGCGTGTACGTTGACTTTTCATGGTTGATACTTGAAATTGAAAAATGTACAGCTTGGCAAAAAAGAGTCTGTCGCACAGAGCGGCCGGGGTCGGACAAAAACCAATTATTAAAAGTTGAAGGTAGGTCAAAAAAAGTTATGGCTAACATTACTTGAATAGTTGCTTCATCAAAATGTGCGAATATAAAGGTAGGTTTATGACAAAATTTAAGATTAACAACAGTTCAAATATTCTACAATCTTTTATCTAAAATGCGTTCAGTAAAAATTGCAGTTGTTTGTTGCTTTTTAATTTCAAACCGACATAAGTCAGTGAAGTTCTGAAACATGGATTCTGTAGCTCAAAGTATCTATTTTAATATAATACTATAGATTTTTACATAAAACATTTACCTAATGTGATATTAGCGGTGCACATAATAAGCTCAAATTGTACGAATAAAATTTACGAGAGTAAAAGTTATAGCATGTCGACATGTGTTGCAACAAAACTTATATGAAAATATACCTGAAACCTTCTTTTAATAAGAAATGAAGAAAAACTTGCTGAAGTTTGCTAATCTTGACGTAATTATTATTTTTTATTGTAGGGCGCGTACAAATTTTTACTCATCGTGAACTGGTACACTTGATATTTCAAGATCTAAAATTGTAATTTTAAGAGCGAATATTGAAAAAAGTTAATAATATTGAAAATTAATGACCCCCTGATCAACAACATTCTATGAGAATAAGAGTTTCAGTATTTTTTTTTTTTTAATAAGTACCTATATAGAATAAATTTTTGTACTGCGTACAGAAGAGAACATGCTGAGTGGCTGCAAAATTTGTTTTATTTTTTTTACATTTTTTTGGCTTCACTGCAAAGTTTTTAATAACATACCTTTTAAACCATAATCGCAATTTCCTTACGGAGCGGCGGGTATGTAAAAAAGCCTTGAACATTCATGAATTTATTTTCGATCCTAAAATTCACTAACAGTTTGTCGAATGAAAAGTTAGGTGCCATCTGAGAAGAGCAAACAAGCCTGAGGTAAATCTCGATCATGAACAGCACATTATAGTCACACTATGTCTACAAAGAAAAAAAAATAGGTATTAATAAAGAGGTGAATCGAACTAATAATAACTTTTTAACAGTTTTATAATCTGTGTAATAATAATACAACGAACACTTCTCTTAGAACTTGTAAAATTACTCAAAAGTAGGTAATATAGACTACTCATAAACTAAAATTATCACAGTTAAATAACTAAAGCCGTTTTTATTTATTGTGCATCATTAATTTGTTAAAAATAATTTTGTCCGCTTTCAAGTATGGGGTCGCCGGGTCGGGTTTTACCTAAAATATATTTTTTTGTGGCAACACTGCTTTGTTTATCAATAGAGATGAGATATACCTGCCAATCTCCATACCCGGCCTTCAAGGTATAGGTATCGCCAAATACCTGGTACAAAAACCGGGTTTCAAAATACCTTTAAGTATTTTCGTGTGTTATGATTTCGATAAGTAAACGTATGCGATAAGTATGGTATACTTTCAATATTAAGTAGGTACGACGTTTCAAGTAAGAGATATGAAGATGGTTATTAGTGAGTGCTAAATATTATATGCAAAATAACATTAATTTTATTTAAACTGACTAACTAAGGTTGAACTTTTAATCCTATTCACTAACTTGACAGTTCAATGCAAAATAATGATACCATTCTAAAACTAATAGTGTCGGGGTAGTGAACGAATTCGCATAAAGAATGAATGATAAAAATGTTTTAAATTAAAAAAAAAAACTTTATAAAATCGTTTTTAGGTGTGGATTATAAGAATAATTAATAATTTTTAGTAACAGTTATTTCATTTTTTATTTTCTTCTGATAGAAACAAAACTAAATATAAAAATCATGTAATTTTGCTTATTTTTTTACTATAGTCATTTTATTTCCTCTGACAGCCATAGACTACATATATATCGATATAGTACACATCTTGTTTTAAGACAAGTTATTAAATTTAAATTACAAAGTTTGCATGTAAGTACATTATTTCAAGTTCATCCAATTTCATTCATTCTTGCACCACCTCACTATCTTTTTTTTGTCAAAACCTGGTATCCCTCCAATTGTCAAGTTAGTGAATAGGATTAAAAGTCCAACCTTAGAGTAGCTGCGTAATTAAAAATCACTTGATTACAAACAATATATATTTAAGGAACTCTTTGATATCATAAAAAATGTAATTCGTAATATTTTTATGCAATAACATTATTACGCAATTATATTCCGTAATTAAGAACGTAGACATACGTATGTTTTTTTTTAAAGTCAATTAGATCGTCCACACGTTCCTAAAGAACGAATGACGCTTCGGGTCCTGCCGTGAGCGGTGGGGTGGTTTCGGCGGACCGATGCTGCACGAACTGGCTAATCCTTGTGGTAGCGGTTCGTTTCGTACTAGCCTATACGTATGACGTCATACCTTAAAGGTATTTACCCAGTATTCCGGTCTGTACCCAGGCTGCGTACTGGGAAGCACATACTTGGTATATATACCTGTACCAGAATATAGGTACGCCTCACCTCTATTTATCAACAACAAGTAGCTAATCTGTCATTGTATTATGTTCCCAGTTGTATTTCACTTATTTCTAACTAGCTTTTGCCCGCGGCTTCGCTTGCGTTAAATTCGGGGTAACACGGTTCCCCTTTCCTGATTTAGAACATAAAAGAGAACTCGGAACAGAATGTTATATTAATACGCTACTGTAGACGATATTATATGTGAAAGGCATATAATATCGTCTACAGTAGCGTATTAAAATAACATTCAATATTTGGGGATAGAATGTAAAGATTCTGGGCATTGGACACACGCGAACATGCTACATACAATTGTCCATGGGAAAAGCACGGCTTTTCTAAGTTCACCCAAGAAATCAAATCAAAATCAAAAGTCAATTATTCAAACTAGGCTGAGAGTCAGCACTTTTTGAACGTTAAAGTTACACAAGACAGTCCCCCCAAAACGCCCGCCCTTCGACACTTACTAGTGCTGTAGCTGGGAAGAAGAAGTGGCGGAACAAACTCCCCAGCAGCACAGCTGTCTATTAAGTTAGAAGAACTTGATTCTATACAACACTGTGTAAGCAACCAATATTATAAAACAAAACATACATTATTCACCATGTCAGCTAGCACACGCCAATATACCACCAACAAAACATTGAAAACTAAACTCAAGCTGAAATAAATAATAAAACAAAATCGCAAACAGAACTCAGAACGCAAACAAAGCCTCCAGGCATAAAGGGCGTGCCCGCTTACACATTCAACGATACAAAATGATACATATACATACACTGATACAAACAGCTAAGTTGAAGTTACAATAGTTAAACTAGGACCTCCGGAGTAAAATAAAATAACAGTTAATACAAGTAACAATAACAAAAACCATGGTCAGCAAGACGACCAGCCACCACAAGCAGCACCCGTTCACGAGCATAACGCAAAGGTCAGCCATTACCCCCCTCGCCATATTTGAGGGAAGGTGGTAACCCGACCCCCGACGCTACCGCAAGCAGTGACATCTAAGGGAGCATGACGAACTTGCTGCCGGTTGGTCAGGCAAGAATATTATGAACAGCTGACGAGGTCGCTAGCTAACTACATGTTCCAATACAACTCATTTAAAATCATTGTAATGAGTAGATTATGTCCACAGTAAATGAAATTAAAATAAAATAAATTAACAAAATCAGTTAAATAAAAAATAAAAAAAAACAATTATATGAACTACCCATATAAACTGTCGGTAGGAAAGCTAATTCTGGATTGAAAGAACATAAACATTGTCTTGAGTTAATCACAGCGACCAACTATTCTTATCGTTTAAGTAGTCGTTGATAGAATAGTATGCCTTTGAACAAAGGTTGGATTTTACTTTAACTTTAAACTCATTAAACTGCAAATCTAGCAAAGCAGAGGGAAGCTTGTTATAAAAAGTAATACCAAGACCAACAAAAGAATTATGAACCTTATGAAGCCGGTGAAAGGGAGCTCGTAGTTTGTCCTTATTTCTAGGATTAATATTATGAAAATCACTGTTTTTAGTGTACAAGTGTATATTTTGCCTAATATATAAGATGTTGGCGAAGATGAATTGTGATGCTACCGTAAGAATACCAATATCTTTAAACAAATCTCTCAGAGAAACTCTAGCACCTAGTTGGTAAATCGCTCGAACAGCTCGTTTTTGAAGAACAAAAATATTTTGAATGTCCGCGGCTTTGCCCCACAGCAGAATGCCGTAGGACATTATGCTATGAAAATAACTAAAATAGACTAATTGAGCTGTATCAACGCCCGTGTACTGCCTAACTTTCCTTACGGCGTAGGCGGCCGAACTGAGCCTTCCCGCTAGGCTTGATATATGTGATCCCTACTGAAGTTTGGCGTCTACTGTTATGCCCAGAAAAACTGCTGAGTTTACAGTTTCAAGCACCTCATTACCTAAAACGACATTGGGTACCAGATTCCTAACATTCGGTAAGGCGAACTTTATACATTTCGTTTTCTTAGCATTAAGAACTAGGTTATTTGTGGTAAACCAATCCGTAGCCATTGAGAGCGCATTATTCACGTCGTCAAAATCATTTCTATTCCTGTCTACTTTATAGATAAGTGAGGTATCATCAGCATCATAATCAAATATATATATCATCATATATATCATCATCAGCAAATAGTACAATGTCACAGATATTCTTTAAATAGAATGGTAAGTCATTTATATGCACTAAGAATAAGAAAGGACCCCAGTATTGAGCCTTGAGGTACACCTAACTGAACTAGTAGCCCGGAAGATTTTACACCATTGATATCTACACATTGGTGCCTATTTTGCAAGTAAGAACTTATGACATTGAGAGCTTCGTTTTCGAACACCGTAATGACGTAGTTTACGCAAAAGTGTGTCATGGCGAACGCAATCAAAAGCTTTGGAGAGATCACAGAAAACTCCGATAGCATTTTGCGAGTTCTCCCATGCGTTGAAAATTTGTTTCAGCAGAGCAACACGCCAACAAGCCACCTAAAAAAGAAAAAAAAGTAGCCTATATCACTCTCCATCCCTTCAACTATCTCCACTTAAAAAATCACGTTAATTCATCGCTCCGTTTTGCCGTGAAAGACGGACAAACAGACACACACTCTTTCCCATTTATAATATTAGTATGGATTAACTATCAATTATTAATGCTATTGTACATACAAAAATGAATACAACAATAAGGAGTAGTTGTGTGAGCTGTGATATATCAAGTTTTCGTAAGATATTTGGCGGAATCTGAAGCGGAACAAATTTTCTCTCCGATTGACAATGTTTTCGAAAGAACTGCCGACATGACAGGTATTTATCCAAGAAATGTATCTTTTAGTCAATGCCAGTCATTGTTTTTCCTTTCTAATACTAAGTTTTATCGGTATTATAAGTTTCAAGCCATTTTATTGTTTTATTTACTAATAGATTATTGAGGTTATGTTTACTATGTAGTTTGACAAATCGTGTGTACGTTGACTCTTAATGGTTGATACTTGAAATTGAAAAATGTACATGGAATTAATATGATTGTCTACATATATATTTTTTTCAAGGTAAATCTCACAGTACAATTAGAGAAGTTGTTAAATAAGGTGAAAAAAATTAAGGATTTTTTCTACACCTCGAGAAACATCAAAACAGTTGGCGGAAGAAAGAATTAGACGATTTTGATCTGTGTGCAATTAGACAAAACGTTCAATACTGTTAAGAAACAGGCAAGTATTTTTTGTTAATGCTATTATCATATACCACATACCACAGTAAAAAATAAGCATAATTTACATTTATAATTCTTCAGGTGCCTATTCTACGTAATATATGTATATATTACCTATAGTTTGAGGAGACTTGGGATATAACGGGAGCCGTAAACGTCAAAGAAAGATTTTTACACTTTTTAGATTTCATAAATAAGAAATATAATACTGACACATCATTTAGTTCATGGAAAAATGTATTAAAGCAGCGAAAAGGAATACATGAATGATGTTATGTCACGTTTTTCTTTTCAAATAAAACCTACATTTTAGCGTATTCTTTCATTTTCATTGTCATGTGGATAGTGATAGTGTTATGTACAGACGCCAGCACATAAAGCTACTACAATTTGTCAAATTTCTTTAATAGATTTCAACTTTATCGCTAAAGTGTTAGGTTCAAGTTTGATTGGGAAAATTTTACAGTTTCGGGTAGCTTGATGTGCTAGCGTCTGTACCTGACGGCTTCGTTAGTCAACTGTTTAAGTTTATTCGATATTGCCCGTACCTTTTGAATGCGACATGTTATAGGTACTCTCCGACTTCCAATTAGTTTCCGACAGTAAGCAGCTATTGTTTAAGCGTCAGTTCCAGTACCGTTGGCTCAAGTTAACTCTGCGCAAATTCGTAGATGATAAACAATTAGCTATAAGTGTTTTATCAGGCGTTTCGATTTCTGTCATTTTTAATCCTTTTTGAATGTGAGGTTGTTCAAAAATTAATTACATACATTACATACCAAGTGTCTCACTGCGTGCTACATCCTGAGTTTTATTCTAATTCCCTAAATTTCAAGAAGTTCCTCCAGTTTTGTACATGGTCCATACGAACCGGATAAATTACCTATTATATCAATACATCTACATACTAGCAAAGTGGAATAAGCTGGAATTGATTATTCTGGAAATTGGATTAATGAGTAACGGAGTGAAGAGGTGACGAACACGTTTTTTCGAAGAAAAGTGGATCGGACTTTAAGTGAAATAAAACAGGAAGTGTTTAACCATTATAATATTAAATTCACCCAACACTCATTAATATTAAATCAGGTAAAATAAAATATAGGAAGTAAGTTTTGTTAATAAAAACTTAAATAAGGTTAGTAACATATTTTTATATCACATTCTTTACAAAGTCATTTACTTATTTCTATTAAATTGTGTAAAAATATTTACAAGGAATTATTTACATAGCATTAGGTTTAATCACATTTGTAAAATATAGTTAACCAGTACTTAGAATACAGTACAGTAGTGTTATTGTTAACCTGCATTAGTTAGCTATTTATTTTCAATTACAAATATCATTTTCAGATTTAAACCTTAAAATTAATAGTTGCTTAATTAGTAGTTGAGTAATTTGTTTGTTACATTATTTCTTTGGAATAGTAAACCTTACATAACATACTTTCCTACAGTAGCTATGATTATCATTTGCAGTGATTCAACTTGAAAGTAAACTTTGTTATTAAAAACTTAGTAGGCTAATTTTGCTTACAGTGTCATTATTCACTAAGATTGGTATTTTTGTTAAAAAATATTAACATTATAATTGTATAATTACAGGTCTACAACACCCTCCTTTCGATATGACTGAGATTAAAGAACTTAAAAAGAAGCGAAGCAGTTATAAAGGAAGATTAACAGTATTTGGAACCTATTTAAGTAATCTAAAGGATGCCGAAATAACCCCCTTTCAGGTAGTGGAGTTAGAATTGCGAGTCAGCAAATTAGATGATCTTTTTAATGAATTTAACGAGGTTCAATTGAAATTAGAATGCATGTGTGATAACATTGATACTGAGACCCTCGAAAGAACTACAATTGAATCTCAATATTATGGATTAGTAGCTCAAGCTAAAATTATGTTGGGTAACTTTTCAAAATCTGAGCAAGATGATGTAAAATCGAATTACAGTAGTGGTAAGCGTCAGTTTGTCAAGTTACCTACAATCCAATTACCCAAATTCACAGGATCATACGATAATTGGCTCGAATTTCGTGATACCTTCGCAAGTCTCATTCACGACAGTGACGATATAGACGAGATTAATAAATTCCATTACCTGAGGTCATCATTAACAGAATCTGCTGCTGTCGTGATCCAGTCTATTGAGTTTTCTGCTCAAAACTATAAAGTAGCATGGGAGCTTCTGTGTGAGCGATTCGATAACGAAAGATTATTAATTGAGAATCACGTTACAGCGTTGTTCAATGTCGAGTCACTCACTAAGGAGTCCTCAACTGCACTAAAAGGTATTATTGATAATGTAAACAAAAATATCAGGGCGTTAAAAACATTAGGTGAACCTGTTCATAGTTGGGACACATTACTTATTCATATTATTCGACAAAAACTTGATACTACAACATTCCGAGAGTGGGAGGAATACAAAGGGCGTATCGATAAATCTAAACGAATTACTTTTGGTCAGTTCATTGAATTTATGCGTAATCGCGCTGACTTAATAGAAACAATGGAAAAGTCACGCCATTCTACAGCTAACATAAAACACAACACTAAAATAAAAGCCTTAGTCGCAACAAAAAACACAAGTAGTTCTTCATCATCACAAAGTTGTCCAAAATGTAAAGGCGATCACAACCTAAATTCATGTCCACAGTTTTTATCATTAAGCGTCAACGATAGAATGTCTTTACTGCCTAGTTATAAGGTATGTTATAATTGTTTACGTCACGGTCACTATCCAAATAATTGCAAGAAACCAGGGTGTAAAATATGTAAACGCAAGCACCATACGCTTATTCATAACACCGATTTCAAACCACAAACTGTTTCAAGCAAATCAGCTGACGGTACGACCGATAAGGCGAAGGTTGAGTCATCCTCCACTGCCGACGCAAACAATAGTCACGTTGCACTCTCAGCTAATATCTCTGCGCATTTGCATACGAGCATTACAGGCGACATTCTGTTGTCAACTGCGTTAATCAGGTGCTACGATGTCAATAATAAAGAACACATCGCTCGAGCTCTGCTAGATTCAGGTAGTTCATCGTGTTTAATGACACAGAATTTATTTAATAAACTAAATCTACCCTATTTAAACACAGATAAATGTATACAAGGCATAAATAAGTCTCTTTCGCATGTGGAGAAAATGTGTCGAGTGCACATTAAATCGTTGCATGAATCGTACGCTAATGATTTAACTTGTTTTGTGTTACCCACGATAACTGATAACGTTCCCGCTAGACAGGTACATGTGAATATACCCTCAAATATTAACTTAGCGGATCCGTATTTCCACACACCCGCTTCTATTGATATTATTATAGGAGCAGACGTATTTTGGAGTTTATTAGGATCTAACAAGATTTTACTAGGTGATGGGAACCCAACACTTTATCAAACTAGACTTGGTTGGCTAGTTTGCGGCCCAATAAACGGCGGCGGCTATAGTAATCGTTCATCTCAATTTTCATCAATTAAATGTAATTTTACTAATTTCAACGAGTATTATCAAAGTTCTTCCACTTCGATTGAGTTAGATGACATCCGAAACCAATTGTCGCGTTTCTGGCAGCTCGAGGAAGTTTGCCATGAGTCATCTACTTATTCAGATGAAGAGAAGAAGTGCGAAGAACACTTCATAAAAAATACAACGCGCTTGGCAGACGGCCGTTTTAGCGTTAAAATACCGTTGAAGGAATCTTCGAATAGTTTAGGCGAATCATATCATCGTGCAAAACGATGTTTTCTGTCATTAGAGCGCAGAAATCTCAGCCAACCCACACTCGATAAAATGTACAAAGATTTTATGACTGAGTACATTTATTTAGGTCATATGTCTGAGTGTGATATTCATGAAGATCAGCGGTCATATTTTATTCCTCATCATGGAGTATTACGCGAGAGTAGTAGTACAACCAAATTACGGGTAGTTTTTAACGCAAGTGCAACCACCACCTCTGGTCGTTCTTTAAATGCAATACAGATGGTGGGGCCTACCGTTCAAGATGATATGACGGCAATCCTTCTTAGATTTAGAATATATAAGTATGTCCTGTGTGCTGATGTAGAGAAAATGTATAGGCAGGTATCTGTACATCCATCAGATAGGCACCTGCAGCAAATTGTTTGGCGTGATGATGCTTCTAGTCCTCTTAAAGCCTACCAATTGCATACGGTAACTTACGGCACGGCTAGTGCACCATTTCTCGCGACTAGGTGCCTCAAACAGGTCGGACTTGAATGTCAGGATCAAAAGGTCGCTGAAGTTATCCTTCACGATTTTTATGTAGATGACCTTTTGACTGGTGCAGACGTGTTAGAGGAGGCTCGAATATTACGTCATGAGGTGACTGACGCTCTCGCTTCTGCTTGCATGCCTTTAAGGAAGTGGAAATCTAACGAACCCAGTTTAATTTCAGAATCATCTGGTGATTCTTATTTTGATTTCCACAAGGAAAGTGATGTCGTCAATAAAACGCTTGGTCTTAGTTGGCAAACCGACACAGACAATCTGTGTTTTCCTATTAATATTCCTGAACGCATAGAACACACTAAGCGTGGCATGTTAGCAGTAATCGCGCGAATATTTGATCCTCTAGGATTGTTAGCACCGTGTGTCGTGACAATGAAAATGTTGCTTCAAAGACTTTGGCTAGATGGTTTAAAGTGGGATGACCAATTATCGCCTGACATTGGTTCAATATGGGCGAATATAATTAAAGCCTTGCCTTGCCTTCATAACTTACGTGTTTCACGTCGTGTGGTCTGTGACGCATACAAACAGGTTGAATTCCATATTTTTACGGACGCTTCGGAGCGAGCTTACGGCGCTTGTTTGTATGTTCGCAGTATCAACGAGCAGGGTGACGTCGACGTGCGATTGTTAATGGCTAAAAGTCGCGTAGCTCCTATTAAACCCGTAACAATACCGCGACTTGAGCTCTGTGCCGCTGTGCTTGGTGCACGTTTATATCAAAAGGTTGCTAGTTCCCTTCGCATTAAGCCGTTTCGTGTAGTATTTTGGACTGACTCCATGATAGTGCTGGGTTGGTTAAAAATGTTACCTATTAAATTAAATACTTTTGTTCGCAACCGTGTTGCCGAAGTATTAGAATTGTCGGGTGCAGGTACCTGGAAACATGTGTCAACACACGACAATCCAGCTGATTTAATTACCCGCGGAGCAGAACCTACTGCTATGCAATCACTGGATTTGTGGTGGTTCGGTCCATGCTTCTTAAAGCATGACGATACTACATGGCCAGTTCCTGCTATGAATTCCGGAGTCTTACCAGAAATTAAATCTAGTATTTTAATTAATTTAGCCCAAGATCATTCTCACGAAGATTTATTTAAAGCATTTATAGAATTTAATCGCTTTTCCAATTTTATTAGGTTACAGCGTTCTGTTTGTTACGTTTTTCGTTTTATTAATGCATGTAAAAGACGTTCAGTAAATACTTCTTATTTGAGTGCTCAAGAATTACAAAATTCGTTAAACTTTATTATTATTAAGTCTCAAAAAGACTCTTTTCCTGAATACAACTTATTATTAAACAATAAAAAATTACCACATAAAAACAAATTATTAAACTTAAATGTGTTTCTTGATGAAAATAAAATTATTCGTAAGTATAGGTGGTAGATTACACAATTCCGAATATTCATTTGAAAAGAAACACCCAATCTTATTACAGTCCACTCATCACTTTGTGAAATTATTATTTAGATATGAGCATATCAGACTTATGCACGCAGGTCCCCAATTATTATTAAGTACAATTAGAGAGACCTACTGGCCACTTGGTGGTCGCAATTTAGCCAGAGCCTGTTATCGTCAGTGTGTTCACTGTCGGCGTCTAAAGCCACAGGCAGTCGTCCCTCAGATGGGTAATCTCCCATTAAGCAGACTCTCACCAGCCGACTTTCCTTTTCAAAGCGTAGGAGTTGACTACGCAGGCCCTATGACCTCGTCTAGTCGTCAAGGTCGTGGATGTAGATTGGTTAAAGTGTACATTGTTATTTTCGTGTGCTTCACTACAAAGGCCATTCATTTAGAGTTGGTAGGTGACTTGACGAGCAGTAATTATTTACAGGCGTTACGTAGGTTTATGTCTCGAAGAGGAAAACCTCTTAACATCTACTCCGATAACGGAACATCATTTGTAGGAGCCTACAATGAGATAGCTGATTTCCTGAAGCGCAATTGTGACTCCATAACTGATAGTGCGGCTCAAGAAGGTATTAAATTCCATTTTATTCCTGCTTACGCTCCACATTTTGGTGGTCTTTGGGAGGCGGGTGTTAAATCGACCAAATTTCATTTATCCCGAGTGTTGGGCAATTGTAATTTAACATACGAAGAGCTTAACTCTGTTTTGGTTCAAATTGAAGGCATATTAAATTCTCGACCGCTCACATCATTATCGTCAAATCCGGAAGACCTGTTGCCTCTCACTCCAGGTCATTTCCTAATTGGACGACCTCTCACGTCTCTTCCTGTAAAGGATATCCGGGACTACTCCACTCATCACTTGACGCGCCATCAACGTATTGAGCAGCTGCGGCAGCATTTCTGGTCAAGATGGAGCAAGGAATATGTGTCCGAACTTCAGCAGCGAGTAAAGTGGCGAACAGGCAACGACAGCCTGAACCTGGACTCCCTCGTTGTTATCAAGGAGGATAACCAGCCACCGATGAAATGGAAGTTGGGTCGCATTGTTGGTCTTCATCCTGGTACAGATGGCATAAGCAGAGTTGCCGACATCAAGACTTCAACTGGGACTATCAGACGAGCATTCTCCAAGATTTGCCCCTTATTGGAAGACAACTGTTGAAAGGCGAGCTTTCAACGGCCGGGGGCATGTTTAAGCGTCAGTTCCAGTACCGTTGGCTCAAGTTAACTCTGCGCAAATTCGTAGATGATAAACAATTAGCTATAAGTGTTTTATCAGGCGTTTCGATTTCTGTCATTTTTAATCCTTTTTGAATGTGAGGTTGTTCAAAAATTAATTACATACATTACATACCAAGTGTCTCACTGCGTGCTACATCCTGAGTTTTATTCTAATTCCCTAAATTTCAAGAAGTTCCTCCAGTTTTGTACAGCTATTAGCCGCCTTCTTGTCGACTATAGACTGTCAGCATTAACAGGATTCGTTCATTATCATTCATGTCAAATTTGATACAGGCATACCAACCATCGAATGGTTGTGTGTGAATACCCTAGATGGTGGCCGCAAATGCGATTGCTGATCATTATTTATTGTGTATCGGGTTCAATCGGCAATCCCTGAGTGTAATTTATTTCTATAGTGAATAAGTTTCCATTATGTTATTATAATGGCATTGGTATCTGTTTCGGACCGAACACTTTGTTACTTTATGCGCCTTCGGAACGCGCCGCCCGAACGGAATGACATCTGACTTGTCAGTTTGATTTTGACACTTGACAGTTCTCTTGGATTTCGGTGGGAAAAGGGGGAACGCGTCGCCGGTTGTATTTCGCGATCTTTTTGGAAAGTTATCCCTTACCCCGGTCGTTTTGTGGACAATCTGTCATGACCCAGTTGTGGTGAATGTAGCTAACCCCTAATTTGACGTAATAACACGGGTTTGGACATATCTTGTTGAAATAGTTTGAAGGTCAAGTCAAAGTGACGCTATTGTGAATGAGTGATTTGAAGACCGCATGCTGTGATTGCCTCCAGCCTTATTGCAAGCGGATTGTTACCAGGAGAATACTCATAACGTCACGACACGATACACATACACTCACTTACATACATACCTCCAGGTAACCCAGAAGCAGTGTCCTTCAACCAGGTAAGTTCTTTTGTTTTATTGTAAGTGTTTGATTTGATTGTCTGCTCCGCGTACGGCGGACTAGTTTCGCTCGCCACTTCTTGTCTCTAGAGCCCCACGATTATCACACTTCCACTGCGCACTTGAAATCCTATGGTAGGGGTCTAGTCTAGCCTGGCAGCGTACATTTTTGGTATTCAGAGCGCGGTTATAAGACATATAACCAACAAATTGGTAATTTACAGTGAGCTAATTACTTGGCAGTCTCTATAAGGGAAGTAGTAATGCGCTGTAAATGTTTGTTAACTATGATTGCTAGTTTATTTGAAATAATTTGTTGGAATTTATTGAGTCGAGTAACTCATATTGACGGGGTCAACCAGGTTTGCATATTCTAACAGAGTTGGTTAGATTGAGCTATGTTATAACCTCTTGTTGTTGTTGTTTGACCTCTGTGTTGTATTGAATGTCAGGAAGACAATGGAATATTGAGTTTTGTACCATCAATATGGTAGTTTTGTTGAAATTGGCATTTTTGAGTATTACCATTGTTTTGAATTGGTATAAAGGTTTATTATTGTTGTACCTTTGACACAGTGGTTTGTGAACTTAACATTTGGAATTGGATAGAATTTGAATATTTGAATTGAATATGAAATAGAATTTTGAACGTTGATATTGGGTTTGAATTAAAATAAAAGTTTATTGTTGAATTGAATTGAAACCAATATATTGTTATTTCTTGAGTTGCTGATTAGTCAGTTTGGTAGTTTGATTGTTTGCTTGTAGTTATTTTGTAATTGATTGTTTGAACTTTGTTACTTAATTACCTTTTGCTTGGTTTATTTTATTTGATTGTTTGTGTTGGATTTCCTTGTTATTTATTGATTGAACTTTGTTATTTGATAATTTAATTGTTTTGTTTATTTGAATGGTTTTGTTTGTGCAATGGCATACAAATAGAAATATTGCAGTGCCGGACACCTGTCCAGGTCAAGCCGGAGACCTCAGTTGTTTCAGGTCCCGGACTATTGAGTAGATTGCCTGCTTTGGAACTGCCACACTTGACGGTCGCTGGGACCACTGGTACGGTTTCCAAAACCTGTTTGCAAGTTTGGTTGATGCACGCTCGGACCTCAGACCCGCCCTAAAGTTGGCCTATTTGTTGTCTGTCCTGGAAGGTGTGGCCCGAGCCTTGGTACAGCATCTGTCGTTGACTGACTCAGCCTACCCTACCGCTGTGGAGCTACTCACCCGGCGGTACCAAAATAAACGTTGTTTGGCTGACGTTCATATTGAATTGATTTTGGGGTTACCGGTCATTACTAGTTTGTCAGCATTGCGTACTGACCTGTTGAACCCGTTGGTGGCAGCGACCAACGCTTTAAAGCAATTGGACTTGCCGGTGGACCATTGGTCTTACCTTTTGGTGCGCGTTGTGCTGCAACGGCTTCCTGCCGATTTGAGGGCTCGTTTCGAGCAAAGGTATGGTGGGGATAGTGTCACACATCTCCCCCCATTTGGTGACCTCGTCCAATTTTTGGAGGATGAGTGTCGGTTTGTGGACAACTCTGGCGTTGCCGCTGAGTCATGCCAGCCGTCTTCCCGGCCACGAGACCAGGGACGGACTAGGGCTCGCGGGCCTGTTGATGGTCGCCCCGCCGCTTGTTTTGCTGGCACCCAGAGTCGTCCTGGTTGTGAGTTTTGTAGGGACTTGCGCGGCCTTTTTGAAGTTGCACGTGAGTGCCCGCCGCCAAATTGCCAATGCACGCCGCATGTGCTTCTCTTGTTTGGGGGCTCACTTCCATCGGGTCTGCCCCAACCCCCGCCCTTGTAGAATTTGTAGGGGGTCCCATTTGGACATTTTGTGCGCTAACGCGAACCACGCTGGCAGACCAGCCTCTGATGAAGGTTCGCGTACGGGGGGGTACCATGGAGTTGGTCACCGGGCTTCTGCCTCGCCGGTTCAGAACCGGGGAGAGGCCCGCAATTTTGAGCGCCGCACTCCGCCCCCCGTGCAAGTTGATCGGGAGCCGCGCGACCGCCATTTGGTCTCCCCGCGTAAAGGCGATTACGCAATTGTTGCTAGGCACCGCTGGCCAGACCAGCACCGCCTTCCCCCCCTCGTTGTCCCCGAGTCACGCCCCCCGCCATTCAGGCCTCCGGTGGGATATGCCCATCCAGCGATGGCGCGTGGCTCGGGACACCGCGCGGACGAGGAGTTTGGCCTCCATCCTCGTCGCGAGGGACTTGAGCTTGGGTGCGGAGCCTGGGTGTGCGGCGATCGGTCGCCGCCCAGGCATTGTTAGGACATTGGCGCCTGCCCCGCTAAGGTACCCCTCAGATCGACACGGTTTTGTTGCCAACGGCATCGGTCAGGTCTGGGGGCCCACGGGGGACTCTGTTGTGGTCCGTGTCATTATGGACATGGGAGCCCAGGGTTACCTTTTGTCTATTGTTTTGTTTGTATTGTTTTGAGCAAAATTGTTTTCTTGAGCGCCTTTGGACTGCGGGACTTGGCTGGGACGAGCCAATTCGGGAAACCCTGTTGGAAGATTGGCTCCAATTTGTATCCGCACTCCCTGCAGTCAATGAGGTCGTGTTACCCCGCGCTATCCTCCCCCCTGGGAGCTACACTGCTACCCTGGTTTGTGATGCGTCTTCGCACGGTTATGCAGCTGTTGTTTGTCTGCGCACCGTCTGCGCAACAGGCCAGGTGAATTTGTCACTGGTCTTGGCCAAGAGCAAGGTGGCCCCCCTCCGGACGGCACTGACCATCCCTAAGTTGATTTGTCAGGGGCGGCGCGTTTTGTGCGTTTATTGAACCACGTTGCTCACACTTTGGGTGGAACTGTGGAAATTCGGGTTTCTTATGCCTGGACGGACAGTCAAATTGTTTTGTATTGGTTGAAGACGTCCGTCCACTCTTAGGAGGTCTTTGTTGCGAACCGAGTGTCCCAGATTCAAAATTCTGAAACGCATTTGATTTGGAGGCACGTGCCTGGAGATTTGAACCCAGGCGCCGTGGCCTCACGTGGGTGCATGGCATCACACTTGATTGCTCACCCCCTATGGTGGGGACTACCCTGGCTGACTCGCCCCGAGGATGATTGGCCTCGAACGCCAGTCTTGATGTCGGGTCCTTTGCCCGGGCTCAAGGTGCTCGCTGTTGGAACGAAGGACCCTGATTTTTTGTTGAGTCGATACAGCTCCTCGACAAGTTGTTGAATTGTTGGTGACTGATCGTCACATTATGAACTCGCATGCCGGTTGCAATGCGCTGTTGGCCATTCTGCAGCGAGAGTTTTGGATATTGTCGGGAGCCGTTAGTAAGTTGAACCCCTTTTTGGACGATACGCGTCTTTTGTTGTTTGGTTGTTGACGGTTGAGTCACTCTAGCCTTCCTTATGGGGTCCGTCACCCCCTTTTGTTGCCTAAGGAGGGCCATTTGGTTAAATTGTTGTTGTTGTTTGGTTGTTATTGTTGTTTGGTTGTTTTTGTTGTTTGTTATTGTTTTGACCCGCCAGCCTGCCCCCATTGGGGGGGTATTTTTGAGGCCGCGGTGAAAGCGGCACAGGGACTCTGGCGCAGATTGTTGGGAGACACCGTTCTCACTTTTAAGGAGTTAGCTACGGTATTTTGCCGCATTGAAGCTGTATTGAACTCGCGTCCATTGTGCCCGCTGTCTTCGGACCCGAACGACTTGGAGGCCCTAACCCCGAGCCATTTTTTTTTTTTGATTTGACAGCCACTTGTCGCCCTGCCGGAGCACCCTTTTGTCGATGTGAGCCAAAACTGGCTATCGCGGTTTCAGTTGGTGCAGCAACTCGCTCAGAGTTTTTGGAAGCGTTGGAGCTTGGAGTATTTGCACATCCTCCAGCAGCGCGTCAGGTGGACTGATAAAACGCAACCTTGTCGGGATTGCCAAGTGATTAGCGGACGGGAAGGCCCGTCCGGGGGGGGGTAGATGTTTCGGACCGAACACTTTGTTACTCTATGCGCCTTCGGAACGCGCCGCCCGAACGGAATGACATCTGACTTGTCAGTTTGATTTTGACACTTGACAGTTCTCTTGGATTTCGGTGGGAAAAGGGGGAACACGTCGCCGGTTGTATTTCGCGATCTTTTTGGTAAGTTATCCCTTACCCCGGTTGTTTTGTGGACAATCTGTCATGACCCAGTTGTGGTGAATGTAGCTAACCCCTAATTTGACGTAATAACACGGGTTTGGACATATCTTGTTGAAATAGTTTGAAGGTCAAGTCAAAGTGACGCTATTGTGAATGAGTGATTTGAAGACCGCATGCTGTGATTGTCTCCAGCCTTATTGCAAGCGGATTGTTACCAGGAGAATACTCATAACGTCACGACACGATACACATACACTCACTTACATACATAACTCCAGGTAACCCAGAAGCAGTGTCCTTCAACCAGGTAAGTTCTTTTGTTGTATTGTAAGTGTTTGATTTGATTGTCTGCTCCGCGTACGGCAGACTAGTTTCGCTCGCCACTTCTTGTCTCTAGAGCCCCACGATTATCACACTTCCACTGCGCACTTGATATCCTATGGTAGGGGTCTAGTCTAGCCTGGCAGCGTACAGAATCTCTTAGATAAAAGGTTATTCCAGCGAAATAATGCGTAATCTACTAAATACAATGAAAGTAAAAGCCTGTGTGCCTATCAAGTCATGAAATTTTGTCTGTTGAGAATTCACGGAATCTCGTGTTTGTTGATTAAATTATCAAGTATCTTATCACTTTTAGTCCTAATATACAGGGTGGCCATACCTGCTAAACAGGCGCCCTCATTTTTTCCAGACTCTTTTTTGCCAAGCTGTAATAAAGGTTTCGTTACACATGTAAACGTTTAAGCTTGGCTTACGCTTCCAATCGGTTTGCTAATTTGTTGAAGCTATTTGAAAATCAGGCAAATATTGATGTAGCCAGGAAGGTGGTGGTGGTGGTGGTATTGGTGTGGCCAGGTGCCTCGATTTCTGCAATGGGTACGTAGGTGACATCCTAGTCTTCTTAGCGTCTCCTGAAGAGCACGAGGCCCATCTACGTCAATTATTCAACCGCCTGAAGCAGTACGGCATCGTGGTCAACACAGCTAAGTGCAACATCGGCAGACAGAGGTTGTTTTTCTGGGCTACCGCGTGTCGGCGGAAGGGACGAGGCCAGTTCAATCTAAGGTACAAGCCATACAGGAGTACTTAGTTCCCAAGACCGTCAAGGAGCTGCGCCGATTCCTTGGCATGGTCAACTTTTATCGCCGATTCGTCCCGAACGCAGCCAAACTTCAGGGACCGTTGAACGCTGTCCTTGCCGGACCCAAGGTAAAAGGCTCACATCCAGTGCACAATATTCCAGAATTGCTGAAGGTTTTCGAAGACTGCAAATCTTCGCTGTCCAAAGCAACACTCCTGGCTCACCCTGATGTATCTGCAGAGTTAAGCATCGTGACAGATGCCTCTGATACGGCAATCGGCGCCGTCCTTCAGCAGCGGAAGGGTGACAACTGGCAACCACTAGCCTTCTACTCGCACAAGCTAAGTGAGGCACAAAGGAAGTACAGCCCATACATACGACCGGGAGCTACTTGCAATTTATGAGGCAATTAAGTACTTCCGGCATATGGTCGAGGCAAGAACCTTCGCCATCTACACAGACCATAAGCCGCTTACCTTTGCCTTCAGGATGAATAGGAATAGTTGCTCACCCAGGCAGTTCCGGTACCTGGACTTCATTCACCTGAGGTATTTACCAGGAAGTGAGAACGTTGTCGCCGATGCATTGTCGCGCGTGAAGGAGGTATCAGCAGCTGTCGACTTTTGAGGAACTTGCAAGACTCCAGGATACAGACCTAGAACTGCAAAACCTAATTCAACATGGCTCAACGCTGAAACTTCGAAAGGTAGCATCCACTTACAGCAACGACCTATCAGTCTATTGTGACACCTCCACGCCGACACCACGCCCCTACATAACGCCTACCTTGCGAAGACAGGCATTCGATTCACTGCACAACCCATATCATCCTGGAAATGCAGCTACAGTGCGACTGGTGACACAACACTTTGTTTGGCCAGGGATCCGCAAAGATTGTAGAGAGTGGGTGAGGCAATGCCTACAATGCCAGACGTGCAAAACTGCACGTCACACTAAAGCTCCACTTTCCACCTACCTTACTCCTTTCCGATTTTCCCACATTCACCTCGGGGAGTTTGGACCCTTAACCCCTTCGTCTGATTTCAGATACTGCCTCACAGTCATTGATCGATTTACGCGATGGCCTGAGGCGTACCCCTTGAAAGACATCACGGCGGAGACCTGCGCAGCTGCCCTGGTGTCTGGCTGGATAGCCAGGTTCGGCTGTCCCGCACGGGTCACTACAGACCGCGGACGCCTGTTCGAGAGTCACCTCTTCAAGGCTCTCACTACCTTGGTGGGTGCACATCACTACCGCACCACCGCCTACCATCCAAAAGCGAATGGCATCGTAGAACGTCTACATCGGCAGCTGAAGGCTGCCATCATGTGCCACACTTCCTCACAGTGGACAGAAGCCCTTCCACTGGTAGTTCTCGGCATGCGTAATTCTTGGAAGGAAGATATCCAAGCTACGCCTGCAGAGCTGGTCTACGGTGAAGCACTGCACTTACCCGCTCAGTTCCTGTCCCCTAAAGACGACTTCACCACCACAGGTGTAACTGAACAGGCTTCAGGATGCTTTCCTCAGTCCTTCCTTTTCCTCCCGTTTTAAATTTGCCGCCACTTGCACTCGCCCATCGCTGTGAGTGCGACAAGGACGACGCATCGCCCCCGCCATCTAACGGCGTGAAAGAAGACTCTTTAGTTCGAACTTAACGAGAAATCCGGCCGGTTTCCAAAATACGCGCGGTAAAAAAGAAAACACAAAACTATGGTGAAATACGACTGCGAGTGATAGTGTGGTGATCCCCTGGCTCCCAACATCCCGTGAGTACCTGACCTCTCCATATTTAAATTCTTTAGCCTGTTTCTGAGTAGGGAACTTGAAAAAGCATCCGTGGCTAACACGCGATACTCAATCATATTTTTGGTCCATTTCGAGCGCGAATACCTGTAGATTACAGTTTTTTCAAGCATTCTCTGATTCAATTTCAATAGAAAACTATGAGATTATTTTGCTAGATTTTCGCATTTTTAAAGTATTATCCTACAAAAATTGTGTTGGTCATACTCGCAGTGTAACCTATGCGGATTCAGAGGTCATCTTAATTTTAGTCGGGTTATATCACAGTAATTCACGTAATTTACGTAATTTATTGTTTGTAATCTTATTATCTATAACTATTCACGATATTTATACACTAGCATACATTGTTACGTAACTATTTCACCTAAAGGTACTGATTTACACTTAATAAATCTCAACTTAGGTTCGTATTTTCATACCTAAGGTCATTAATTTACGTACGAAACAAAATGGAGGAGGGTAAACTTAAACTTCTTCAATCTCAACGCGAATATGTATATCGTGATTAGAGGTTGCAAAAATTCGATAATTTTGATTTTCGAATATTCGAATATTGTTTCAGTGATGTTCGAATATTATTCGAATATTCGAATATTTTCAAAATATAAAAAACCACTTAAAAATCAGCTTTTTATTTATTTATATATAAAATTTAAAAAAAAATATTAACAATGTCTTAGCAACAATTATAAAATTTAAATCAAAATATGATAAAATTGAACAAATAAAATTAAAACAATATTAAAATAATAACAAATGGGTAACTTTTGTAAGCCATTTTTTTTCAATTTAAATCGTCACAGTGCATAATAATTATTATATTTTATTTATTTATTTTACTTTCAAAGAATACGTAAATAATTAATTATTATTTACGTATTCTTTGAAAGTGAAACCTGAGGAAACTTAAAGCGTCTATGGAATCTTCGTTTAGTTTACATCTGAGATGATTACAGATATAGATCGAATTTGAAAATAACGTTCGCACTCTACACTAGTTGGTGGATGGCATATTAACACGTCATAAGCCTGAGTTAGGTGTATTTGCCTTGGCGCTCCTGCATTATATAAAGCCATCTGCATTTTTATTGATGATTCTAGATCATCTTCGCAAGTTGCTGTGGACGTAGGCCTTGCACACATTTCATCATTTTGTTTTTTTTTCTGCAGCTGTTCGTTTATTGACATATTTGAGATTCTAGATCCTTCTTCATTTTGACAATGCTGTAGGTCTGCTATGTCATCTTCGTCATCAGAAGCGCCAGTATAAGTTGTCGTTGAAGGTCTTTGTTTATTTTATATTTTTTAATATCAACTATGACTTTGGTGATAACATCATTTCCTACTTTATGGAAGGCAGAAGAAGATTGTTCCTGGTAGTATTTGTTAGGATTGTGTAAATATTTCAGCGTACATCCCAGATCTGTTTGTTGGCGTTGAGCGATTCTTAATTTTTAAGCCTGAAGGAGTCTACTACTGATAACCCCATTGTTCTCTTGTAGTTTAGTGACCACGAATTGGAAGGCTGTTTCCGCTGTTAAAAAATTGGCCTTTTCTTGGCAAATAGCTTCTACAGTAGTTTTTACAATAGTGAGAGTCGTAGATAAATCCTTCAAAAGATCAAGCTCGTCGGTGCTGGACATAGTTTTTTCTTTCAAGTCAATCAGTGACTTTAATATTGCTTCCTTTAATAGCAAAAATCGTGAAACCATGTCCGCCATGCTGCTCCACTGCGTTTTGAAATCTATTATAAAACCAGGCCCGCTCTTTTGTTATCTTCAAGAACATGTTTATTTAACGAAAGACAAAATACACCGTTTTGCAAATAAACAATAACGCGTTCTGTAAGTGAATAAACGCAACAAAATGGCGTCAGTCAAGTCAAACCGTCAATCAGTGTTCAACAACAAATTTTAAGTTCTACCAACATAGACTTTAGACAAGTATTTTTTTTGGTAGTATTCGAATATTCGAATATATATTTATTTGCTATTCGAATATAAATTTGGAAAGCAAATTCGAATAATTCGAATATTCGAATATTCGATTGCAACCTCTAATCGTGATATCCAAATCCTTTACGACTTATCAACATCTATGATTCAAGATCGTTCAAAGGTATCGTCGTTCAAGGCGAGATATACTCGAATACATTCAATTCGCGAAGAATTTGTTGCGTTATGTAGTAAAATACAAGCTTTGGAGTTAGCCATGAAACCTGATGCTCAAGTGTGTCAAAGGTCTTTGAGTTCGTTTGATGATTTGTACTATGCCGTAATCAGTGCAGCGGCTGACTTGCAGATCGCTGATAAGAGCGGAAACGTTGAAGGGACGTCGCAGGCGACGGCGCCGCCCGCGTGTGTGGGTGCGTCCGACTCCATGCAAACAGGACGTAACGCGCTGCTACCTAAACTTGAGTTACCTAAATTCGATAGTATAATAGAAAACTGGCAAACATTCTATGATATTTATAAAACTTTGATTCACGATAATAATTCGATTTCGCAAATAGAAAAATATCATTATTTAGCGTCTTGTTTACAAGGCCCGGCTTTGTCTATTGTCAAAGGGGTTCCGATGACCGCCGATAATTACGAAGTAGTTTTTAATAGTTTGATCGAGCGTTATCAAAACAAGCGTGTTATAGCTTTAACATATCTAGACAAATTCTTTAATCAGCCAGTTTTAAAATCGGGTAACTTCCAAGATCTACAAACTTTAACAAACGTAATTTATGAGGCTTACCATGCCATCCAAGCTTTAAAAATTGAAAATTTAGGTGATTTTATCTTATTTTGTTTAACTTCGCGCGCGCTGGACTCGACACGCGTAATCGTTTCGAATCTCAGAAAAACATTTCACAAATACCTACTTTTTGTGAATTGTTAAAGTTTCTTCAAGATTATGTTAAAATCTTAGAAACTAGTCATTTATATTCTAAATCTAATATCAATAACAATCCTAACCCTCGTAACCTTGAAGGGAAAAAACCTTCGCCTGCGACTAGTAGGCAAAATGGCAGCGGATCCAAACGCTCATCTTATCTCGCAAAATCTATCTCTATATGCAAATGTGGCTTGTGCTCATTGCAGTGAGGCGCACTCGATTTATCGGTGCCCTACCTTTCAATCTTTAGATTCTCGTGCTAGACTCGCGTTAGTACAAGATAAAAACAATATGTGTACAAATTGTTTACGTACAAATCACGTCATAGAAAAATGCTTATCTAAAATGTCTTGTACGGCGTGTGGATTACGTCATCATACCCTATTTGCACATTGATCCAGCGCCATCCAGCGTCAGCGCAACCACTGGAGCGAACGTTACAGCTCATTCTCACGCCGCCGTTCCCAACCGCGATATGGTTTTACTAGGGACATGTAAGGTGCGCGCGTTCAACACCGCCGCCGGCACTCAATGTACCGTGCGTGCACTCGTGGACAGTGGGGCGCAGGATTGTTTTATCACCGCTGCGTGCGCGCGAACACTCGGGTTAAAACTCCGCCGGTGTAATCTTATCATAGCCGGACTAGGACAAAATTCAGTCACACAAGTAAAGGGTGTGACGGAATGCACTATACGACCTGTACATGGTGATGCTCCACACTTTAATATCAAGCCAGTCGTATTAGATAACATCACTGCTCTAATACCTAGCGTTAAAGTACCATCAGTCGTTCGAGAACGATGCAACCATCTAGTGTTAGCTGATCGCGACTACGATGTTCCCGCAAAAATCGATTTATTAATGGGGGCGGAGCTATTCCACGAAATCTATGACGGTCAGCGTATCAATCTGGGGCCCGGTTTACCTACCGCTCTGCATAGCGTTTTCGGGTGGATCCTGTCAGGGGCAGTAAATTCAAATTGTGCACCTTTAAACACCGCGTGCTCTTTAGTGGCCGCCACATTTAAATTAGATGAGCAAATTCAAAAATTTTGGGAAGTGGAGGAACCACCGCGCGCTGTTATCACCGTACCCGAGAATGATACCTGTGAACGCATGTACACTGATTTAACCTATCGCGAACCTAACGGACGATACGTCGTACCTATCCTCTTAAAGGATGGCGATCGTTCTTTGGGTGAATCTTACAATGGCACTTTGTCGCGTTTGACTCATCTTGAAAAGAGACTTAATCGTCAGACTGAACTCAAATCCGATTATGTTAATTTTATGCGCGAGTACGAGAATTTGAGTCATATGTATTCCGTACCTAACCCTACGGTACCTACTCTCAATCGTTATCTTATCCCTCACAGTTGCGTCGTTCGCCCAGAGAGCACGACCACTAAATTGAGAGTAGTTTTCGATGCTAGTTCTAAAACTACTAACGGTCTATCTTTAAATGATATCGTTTTCACTGGCCCTAAGCTTCAAGTGGATATTGTAGATATCATAACTGGTTACAGATTACACACAGTAGTTTTAACTTGTGACATCTCAAAGATGTATAGAGGAATCTTGATTAGACCGGAGGATCGGAACTTTCAACACATACTATGGCGAGAATCTCCTAGTGATCCAGTTAAAGAGTACGAACTTGCGACTGTCACCTACGGAGTTAGTAGTTCACCTTATCTGGCCATCCGCACCCTCCACCAATTAGCAGCCGATCATGGCGCCGCATATCCACGCGCAGCTGAAGCTCTTCTTCACGAGACATATGTCGATGATATCACGAGCGGCGCGCCCTCTGTACGCGAAGCCATAGAACTAAAAGATCAACTTATCAGTTTATTAGGTTGTGCTCAACTTGAGCTCCGAAAATGGAGTAGCAATTCACAATCCTTTCTTAAAACCTTGCCGATAGACCATTGCCAAACACCTAAACTTTTCTCTGAAAAAAGGGATAACGCAACGTTAAAAATCTTAGGAGTCCAATATGATCCTGTGAGTGACAAGTTCAGTTACTCACAGTCCCCAATCGAGGACAATGAATGTACCAAGCGTTCCATCTTATCTAGCATCGCGCGTATTTTCGATCCTCTTGGGTGGCTCACACCTTTTATCTTAAAAGCCAAATTGCTCCTTCAAGATTTGTGGCGTCTTAATCTTTCATGGGACGAACCTGTGCCCAGAGACATAGCTCTAGAATGGCAAGGTTTTATAGCGGATCTTCATAACTTAAAACTAATAGAAATCCCTCGTAGGATTATACCTTCTCAGTCTAAGGAATTTCAACTCATCGGATTTTGTGATGGATCCACTAAAGCATATGGATGTTGTATTTATCTTCGTGTCATTACCTCTCACGACGTACAAGTTTATCTTTTAATTGCAAAGTCCAAAGTAGCACCTCTAAAAGTGTTGACTGTCAACCGCTTAGAGCTATGCAGTGCTGTGTTACTGTCCAAAGTAATAAATCGCATTCATTCCCTGCTAAATTCAAAAATCATCTTGAATAAATCCATCTTGTTCACAGACAGCTCGACTGTATTGTCCTGGTTGAATACGGAGCCACACAAGCTTAAGACTTTCGTTGCTCACAGAGTGGTCCTAATTAACGACAGTCCTGTGCCAACTCAGTGGCGACATGTGTCCACCCATGTCAACCCAGCCGACATTTGTAGTCGTGGCTTATCATGCTTATCTTTATCTTCTTCTCAAATCTGGTGGTCTGGTCCTCAGTGGCTGTCCAACGCACCCTGCAACTGGCCTGTTTCAGCAGTTGAAGTGTCCGATAACGTGCCAGAACTCAAGCCCGCATCACGCGCGTGTCACACTGGTGTGACCCGTGAAGCTGACGTGCTTGATTCCATCATGGAACGCCACTCCTCTCTTTCCCGAGTGGAAAGAGTGGTTGCATGGATCTACCGTTTCATCAACAACGCGAAAGCTAAACGTTCTGAGCGTAACTTATTACCTTTTCTGACAGCCACTGAATTAATCCAATCATTAGGTCATTTAACAAAATATGTTCAACATCAAACTTTCAATGATGTCATATCTTTAATAGCATCCAAGAAACCTTTACCCAAACATTTATCTAAACTCTCTCCTTTTCTGGACACTCGCGGGATCTTGCGAGTGGGGGGACGTCTCAAGCACGCGTCATTACCAGGTCACGTCAAACATCCATACCTTTTGCCTAAGATTTCTCGATTGAGTAGTCTTCTTATTGACTACTATCATATAACTTACCTTCATTGTGGGCCTCGTCTACTCCAATCTTTAATTATGCGTCGATTTTGGATACTCGGCATTAGAAATCTGATCAGATCGCGGTTATCTAAATGCGTGACCTGTTTTAAAATCAAACCTATTTCACTTCAACCTTTACAAGGTGATCTTCCACCTTCTCGACTACAACCGGGTCAGTGTTTTCAAACAATCGGCATCGACTTCGGAGGTCCTTTTATGATAAAAGAAAGTAGACGTCGTAACGCTAAAACTTACAAAGCATATCTTTGCCTCATAATCTGCCACGCGACCAAGGCCGTTCATCTCGAGCTGGTTACTGAGCTCACATCTGAAGCATTCATAGCGGCCTTCGATCGTTTTGTTTCGCGGAGAGGACTTTGTCACTCCATAGTCACAGATGGTGGTACTAACTTCGTGGGTGCCAGGCGTTACTTGTCGGAAGTTAGCAAAATGCTCCACCGCGAAAGCGATAGTGTTTCCAGTCACCTCGCTTCTCGAGGAATCACGTGGAAGCTCAATCCTCCTTCCGGTCCTCACTTCGGAGGAATTTTCGAGAGCGGTATAAAGTCAACAAAATACCATCTAAAACGTATTATCGGATCACCGATTCTTACATTTGAAGAATTTTATACTATCTTAACGAAGGTGGAAGCCATGTTAAACTCTAGACCCCTAGTAGAACTATCCTCCGATCCCGGAGAGGTTGACGCTCTTACAGCTGGTCACTTCCTCATCGGTCGACCTTTAATATCTCTGCCTGAACCAAGGTATGCCGAAAACGAGACATTACGTTCTCGTTGGCAGCTATTACAGCGCCTATCACAGAGCTTTTGGCGCACTTGGCAAAGGGACTATTTGCATACCTTACAACAGCGAATGAAATGGTTTAAACACGGCAACCGTCAGCCAAAACTGAACGATCTTGTAACCATTCATGAACCCAACTTACCTGCTAACGAATGGAGGTTGGGTCGCGTTGTACAGCTCCATCCGGGTAAAGATGACATTACCCGTGTTGTGACAGTCAAAACATCTAAAGGCTTACTTGTAAGACCTGCTGTCAAAATTTGTCCTCTTCCAATTGAACAAAGTAATTAATTTATCTCCATAATATTTACATACTTATAATTTAATGCACTATAACACTTAAACATTTTCAAGTATTTAGTATTATCAGAATTATATATTTCCTTCAAACTTATTTTGTTCTTATCACGTTATTAAAATCTTATCAGCATGTTGACAAATGAATCTGCATAGGCCGTTAGTCTCGAACTTCATCTATCTTATCTTATGAAATCCCTGGTTGATTTCAAGTGGGGGGATATGAACAGGCTTCAGGATGCTTTCCTCAGTCCTTCCTTTTCCTCCCGTTTTAAATTTGCCGCCACTTGCACTCGCCCATCGCTGTGAGTGCGACAAGGACGACGCATCGCCCCCGCCATCTAACGGCGTGAAAGAAGGCTCTTTAGTTCGAACTTAACGAGAAATCCGGCCGGTTTCCAAAATACGCGCGGTAAAAAAGAAAACACAAAACTATGGTGAAATACGACTGCGAGTGATAGTGTGGTGATCCCCTGGCTCCCAACATCCCGTGAGTACCTGACCTCTCCATATTTAAATTCTTTAGCCTGTTTCTGAGTAGGGAACTTGAAAAAGCATCCGTGGCTAACACGCGATACTCAATCAGTAACGGAGTACGCTGCGAAACTGCGAGTACACGTGGCCAAGCTTGCACCAAAACCAACTTCGTGGCACACCAGCACCACTACTCCCTTCTACATTCCCCGAGACTTACACTCTTCCACACACGTCTTCGTCCGTCGATATCATGTTCGAAGATCACTAGAACCGCCTACGCTGAACCCTACAAAGTTATACAAAGACATCCGAAATACTTCGTGGTCGAGGCGAACGGAAAACCCAATAACATCACGGTGGACAGATTGAAACCTGCCTACATGACACGAGAGGAGACGGGGGTTCCAGCTGAGATACCAGCGGCCCCAAAACCCACGACAACAACCGCAACCAGTGAAGGCGCAGAGCAGAGGACGCGAAGCGGGCGGCGCGGGCGTGTCAAATTTCCCGATTTTTATCGACCGTAGTTACGGTCTGGCCAGGGGGAATATGTGGCGGAAACATGGGCGTACCCAGGGGGGGGGGGGCAGAGGGAGGCAGCTGCCCCCCCCCCCCCCCCCTAGAGTTTGCTAATGTCTCTACTAACTATCTACTTTTGTCGATAAAAATTAAGAAAAATAACTTATTGCTATTTGTCATACAACATAAAACATTAAAAAATCGCGCGACGCGTCCGTTCTACCTACTCGCTAGCGAAGTTGCAAGCAAAAATAACGTTAATTTCGGAAGTCGGTATCTTTGGATCTGTATTTTGGTTTTTGACACTGACTACCGAAATTAAAGTTATTTATCACTTTGTACTGTTATTTTGGAAGTCGGTTGTTTTTTATTTTTATTTTGCAAGAACGTTTTTATCTACCCTGCACTCATTCGTATACCACTACTGGCCAAGTCAATAGCAGTGACAGGAAGTATTAGAATATCATCACGCTACACAAAGTGGATTAAATACGCATTATAGAAGCTAACTCGAATCTATCAAAGCAAAGTAAAAAAAAATATATATATATCGTACCGCCCCTGACGACCTGACCTGATCTATCCATTAAAAAATCACTGAATATCAATTTCAAGCTCAAGTGAAGTCGTATGATGAAGTCTAGGCTTCGTCCAAATACGCTGCAAACTAACTACGCTAAAACCACAAATAACGTCGACTAGGCCCTCCAACAACCGGTGAGAATCCTCAGGGAAGAAGGCTTGAGATTTTGTAAAATGCGGCGTACGTGCAAGAAGTCCAAACTTTCGGAAGAGACTCTGATTACGGAACGACGTGACAACCCACCTGTCACTTTGTTGGAACAACGGGAACTCAATAATAATATTAGAACATTGATACGACACGACTTCCGATGCTCCAATACACGCTTTATAGAGAAATCGATTGAGCAAAATCGGGGGTCGAAAGTGTCCCTCCAATCATTTGGGAGAAGCCATCTGACGAAGTTGACTAAATCTAGTGAGCATATCGTCGTTTCGAAGCCGGAGGTCCTTTCGGAAGTCGATAACTTCTACGGCCAATTGTACGCATCGCATGCATCTCAAACTGATCCCGAAAATGAGGATTCCAGAGCCAACTTAACCCGCCACTTCACAGAAGACCTGCCAGAAGTGAGCCAAGACGAAATCGAGGCGACTCTAAAACAGCTTAAAAGTGGAAAAGCTTCTGGTGAGGAAGGGAATACGAATGAGCTCCTGAAAGCGGGAGGAAATGTCCTTAAAGAGCTTCAAGAGCTCTTTAATTCTGACCTGTTCTCTGGGAGAACTCCAGAAGAGTGGCGAAGGAGCGTGGTCGTACTCTTCTTTAAAAAGAAGGATAAAAGAATTTTTTTAAAGAACTGCAGACCCATTTCGCTCCTGAGCCACGTATACATATAAGTTGTTTTAAGAGCCGTCACGAATCGTCTAGAGCGGAGACTCAACGAGTTTCAGCCGGGTTTCGAGGAGGATACAGCACTATACAGGGCGTCCCACGGATATGCCACATGGAGGGAAAGTACCTTTAATATTGTAGATGGATTATTTTACTGAAAGAAAACATGATTTGAATTTAAAAAACAATTTAAACTGCATTCATAGATATTTAAATAATTGCATGGTTGAACCGGGAATCGAACCCGTTACCCGAGAAAAATAATCACCCTGTAGTTGTATAATACCGATTGAAAGGCTTCATCATTAGGATTATTTTTTGCTAAATAACATGGTGTCAAAAATAAAAGGAAGACCGTGAATTTTAACATTTTTAATACAAAATTTATCAAACGCTCAAAATGAGTCCCTTCCTGTTGAATACAAAGTCGCACTCTTTTGATTATTTCGCTCCCTGTCGATTTTTTGATCTTGTTGTGGTGGATATTTTTTGATATTTTTTTTTTATAATCAGCCATCCGTATTGCGATGAACAAAATAATTTACGCGTATTTCGGCTCAGGATACGGCTCGATTTGTTGCATACAACCTGGACAGGTACCTACTAATTACGTATCTCTTTATCATTTTATCATGCACTTAAATTTATAATAGGGAAATGATGCGTACTTCTCAAGTGGTTACATTTATTAGTAATAGGTACTTATGGTAATGTCAGTTGTACAGACGCCAGCACAGCAAGCTATCCGAAACTGTCAAATTTTCCCAATCAATCTTGAACCTAATGTTTTAGCAATAAAGTTGAAAACCTATTAAATAAATTTGACAGATTGTAGTAGCTTTATGCGCTGGCGTCTGTACATATGTCCTTACGGCAATGTCAGCTTTTAGTTTTTCTGAACAAAATTTCACATCAAATGTTTAAGTTCATGGTCTTCCTTTTATTTTTGACACTATGTTATTTGGCAAAAAATAATCCTTATGATGAAGCCTTTCGATCGGTATGATAAAACTACATGATGATTATTTTTCTCGTGTAACGGATTCGATTCCCGGTTCAACCATACAATTATTTAAATATCTATGAATGCAGTTCAAATTGTTTTTTAAATTTAAATAATGTCTTCTTTCTGTAAAATGTTCCATCTACAATATTCAAGGTACTTTCCCTCCATGTGGCATATCCGTGGGACGCCTTGTACACCACATCCACACAGTGCAGCAATTTATACAGAAGTCCGAAGTTTATAATCGGGCGCTGTGTCTTGCGTTTGTGAATTATGAAAAGGCTTTTGACTCTATCGAGACCTGGGGGCCGATTCTACTAACAAAATTCTGCAAAAATCGCAATAGCACCGCGACTGGATCACGACTTTTAAGGGTTTTCTCATTCCACTAATGAACAACGATCCAACTGCGGCTACGTTTTAATGGACGCCAACGATCGATCGAAACAATGTAAAAATCTATTCTGCTAACAAAGTCGTACATGAGCGTGACGTTTAGTCATATTCTGCTATTATTTTGACACTCGTTAGAATCGAATCAACGCTGAATTTCGGCAGTTCATCTGTCAAAATTAGCGGTTGAACATAAGTCAGTAAAATGCAACTTTTATCGCATCGATCTAGGATTGCTTTTGTTTTTATTCCTAAAAATATAATGTTTTATACAGATTTCGTTGAACTTGCTCATGTGGGTGATGTTGGAAAGGTTAGACGAAGAAATTTTACGTCAAGAGTATGCAATAATGCTTTGCCCCTTACGGATCGTCAGTGCGTTACGACATACCAATTCTCCAGAGACCTCATGAGAGAGAGCTTTGATTGACGAGATCAGTGACCACACATACCCTTCTATCTTCATTCTTACGGTATTGATACGGAAAAAGGTAACATAGTTACAGTTTGTTACTACTTGATATTCTCTATTGACTCAATCTTGGCTGCACCGGCTTTTTATGTACCTGGGTTCGTACCAAACACTGATAGACCAGCCGGAATGTAAATGCAGTGTCAAAACTTTTAATTTCTTGAGTTTTAGTAATAAACTAGCTACTGTCCACGACTTCATCCGCGTCTAATTTTTGCTCCTCTGACCCTTCCCGTCGCACCGCATTGCCTGTCAGTTTTCGTCCATTTTTCGTTGCTGCTCCGCTCCTTTCGATCGTAGCGTGATGTTATATAGCCTTCCTCAATAAATAGGCTACCCAATACAAAAAGAATTGTTCAATTCGGACCAGTCGTTCCTGAGATTACCGCATTCAACCAAATAAACCAACTCTACAGCTTTATAATATTAGTATAGTAGATAGGTATAATGGAATATCAGGTATTTAGTAATTAAAAAAACACAAATTAACAGACTGCCCTTGTAACATATTACGCCTATGTATTTGCAAGGTTAAGTTACGGCATAATAATGAGGGGAAACAGTACAGATGCACAAACACTATTTACTGTTTAAAAGATATTTTTCCAAATCATAGTAAATATACAACAGATAAATAGCTGAAAACCCCACTTTATAAAGCTAAATATTTTAACTCAGTCACTATACTCGAAATATGCAAATTTGCACATAAACACCAAGAATTTTACAATAAACGAAAAGACATACAAACAAAACACACATTCTGATACAAAACATGACCAAACCTACCTACATCCCATCTAAAAAAAACATTCAACAAGCCCTCTGGTAATGTCAATAAATGTATACAAGAATTTACCCGAATCAATTAGTAATGAAAATAAACTCCATCTATTCACTAACAAATTAAAAAATCTATTAATAAGTAAATGTTATATCAGTATTAGCAAACAAGTGATAAATCCCTGAAATGTAGTTAAAATACCCAAAGCATGTTTTTTATTTATTTTGATTTTAGAATAAGTTAGATTATAAGTCCTATTCTACGTACTATATTTCTTTTGATGTGCCCGACAGGGTCCCACGATTATAACTAAATCCAATGTTTACCACATAAGCATATACATTGTAGAATGCAATAAAGTATTGAGTATTGGAATGGTTCATGAAATCAAAAAACAAATAATGGAACAAAGCATTTTTATTACTATATCAATTTTAACGTCGGACCACTTGAGAAGTAGATACTTAGTATTTCATCTAAAATAGTAGGGTCGTTACACCATTCATGTTGATAACGTGTGCCAGATAGAAATACATAATATATTAATATTGCATGCTCAACATTGTAAGTGCACAACAGCCAATAATCAGCAGAATGTCTGCCTACAAAGCAATTGCAACAGTATCGTCTACGAGCAACTCTTGAGTCAGAAGTTGATATTTGGGTGTACCTAAGTAATGTTCCTGAAAAATATATATTGTATTTATGTTAGAAGGGGCTAACTAATATTATTATTTTTCTCATTGGTGTGCAAAAAAATGCAAAATTATGTCTTTCCCCGCAGAGTCAACAGGTACAGTATGTGTTTGTTTTGCAGATTGCCATGGAATGTAAATATCCCTGTATCCAGATTTCCATATTGAATAAACAGTTTAAATTCTTTCTTGCATCATCAATACACACTCCTCAAACTGCATCTAGATGGTTTTACTGAAGAAAGGGAAACTTTCATAAGTTATTTCAAATCTGGAACAGTCTCGGGCAACATCTTCACACATTGTGTTGAAATCTTACTGAACAGTTAACAGCACATTATTTTGTATTAAATGCTGTACCATGTTCAAGATTCCATTTTCATTACAATCCTTCAAGTACACACATGAAAACTGAAATATCAATTTCGTACAATTAGAAAGAAACGGATTAACTACTCCCTCTCACAGAGAGGAGGCCTGTATCCCAGCAGTGGGAACATTATAAGTTGCTTAAATATGTATGTTAAGAGGTAAAGAGGAATAAGAGTATTAACTAAAGCAATTAAAACTCTTTGAACTAAATTAAATGTGTTGACAGTTGACACTTGTTTTTTTTTTTTGGAATTTTATGACCTGGTAACTGGACCTTTAGGTCAAATTTTATTTTATTATCGAACACTGCACTATCACTTCATTTTTAAATTGTTTTAATAGTATTTTTAATGTATTTATATATCGGTTTGTACGTATTTTTGTCTTTTAATAACTCTTCAAGTGGCGGCGGGCGGGATAAAGAATCGCACTTGTTCACTAAGTTCACTAGCCAACACTAATCTGTCAAGCAAGAAGTTTTGACTGTCAAAAATAAGATGTTCAATGTTGACACTTGTCATTCAGCTATGTCAGATAGTGATGCGATTCGATTTTGTTTAACTCGTTACTCAAGTTACTAAAGGCTCGAAATCATTTTATTTATTTATTTTCTCACGCGTTGTCAGTCGATGTAGTCTTGTTTAGATAAGTATCACGGAGTCTTCAACTACATCAAATCATCATTCAATATTACTAATATCGTGTAACTGTCAAAATAATGTGATGTACTGAATCAGGGATGTTATAAATAAGAGTGATTATGTTTTGCATTATTCTGTAAGCATTAGTCAGTTGATAACGTGTAATTTGTCATCGAATCGTCATTATTTATCAGATTGACAGTGGAATGTGAGAAAGAGAAAATGCTCCCCGCACAGCAAGAGTCGATTGTAGCCCCAATATCGATCGGATGCCACATTTTGAATTTTGCTATGATTATTTTCTTTTAAGTTATTATTTAATGACTCGTTTTTAACTAACAAAGCTGCTAGAAACCTCCCTAAAGGGAGGTACCTACTTTCGATTCAAGTTGAATTAAATTGAGAAAATCAGTGCCTGACGAATACTAGTAATAGCAACATCACTAGCTAAACTGACAAGCCACCAAAAACTTCAATCCGTTTCACGATGATTTTTAAACCACTTTAAGCGAGAGTAAGCGGACTTAAAAACGGGATTAAACACCCGCACCGAGTTATATAGCTATAATAGGGACATTAGACAATGCCCTTCATTGTAATTAGATAATAAGTATCCATTCAGAATAGCTTCCTGGAGTCCACAGCGATAAGAAGGACATTACATTATAATTAGATCATAAGTATTCATTTAGAATAGCTTCCTGGTATCTGCGATAACAGTAAGCAATTGATCATTGTTCATGTATCTTATATATATTGTATCTTAACCTGAATAAAGCCAGTCTTAACCTGTACTTCAGAGTGAGCACTCGTGCTCCTCTTGCTTTTTAAAAAGCCTTTCGCCCTCGCTCACAACCTAACTGGCGCAGTCGGTACGTCGCGTTCATCGGATCCAGTGGAAGATTCCTTAATACCTTGCTCCGTGGCGTGCATCAAGAACCTACCGTGAGCAGCAGCAGGCAGCGGCGACGGGCTACAAGATCCAGCAGAAGTCAGGAAGATTCACAAAACATCAACAGCCTCTCATCGGCTATGCTCGTGGGGTAAGCATTAAATCTGATTATTCCCGAGATTCCTTTTCACTATCCCGGACATAATAACAGTGACGCAACTTTTGTGGTGTTTCTAGTGTCTAGGGACTATTAGTATTTTAGAGATACTTAAAAAACCTCGCTAGGTTCTTCTAACCATTGTTCACTTCTTGTTTTTTGATAAAAATGGCAAACGATAAGAGGTCACATGAGGAAAAACCTGTTATAGATGAAAAGCCGGTACCAACCGACTATTCAACGTTCTCAAGACTATTGCCCAGCTACGATGGGAACAAGAGAACATTAGCTTTCTACATAGAAGGTGTCGAAAACGCTCTTGAGCTAATCACAAATAGGGATGACGAATGCATTGCATGTCTCATCAGAAATAAACTAACAGGAAAAGCTGTAGAAGCTTTATCCGAGAACCCTGGCACCAAAACATGGCCAAGTATAAAAAAGGTTCTTCAAAAGAAATTTGGCGAATTCCGCACTGAAATTCAATTAGTACAAGAATTAATGAACATCACTAGAGATAACAGCTCTATCGATGCGTTCGGTGATAAAATTAGACTCTTAATGAGCACACTAATATCTACTGAACCAAGTAAAAGGGTTTACTATGAGCAGATGGCTCTAGAAACCTTCCTAGACAAACTCAACCCCATAACCGCGATATTAATAAAATTAAAATGTGTAGAAAATTTGGATCAAGCCATAACGGTGGCTAAACAGGAGGAGGTAAAACTTAGAAATAGACGTGCACAACAAACTAATTCAAGCACATATAAAACCTCCACAAATAATAAACCGACAAAAGCAGGCTCTTTCCAAAAGAAAGATGGTTTTAACAAAATCAAAAACTCACAAAACAACGCCGAATCAGTAAAGAAATTACATTGTCAAAGCGAAACAAATGACGACGAAGACAATCAACCATCATCAGAGCAGGACACCGAGGAAAACGTTTCCGAGGAAGTCCAAGATGAAAATTTTCTCCTAGACTTGGAAAATCAACTCAAAATATAGTTTTCATGAATAACATCCAAAGCTACAACAGACTCCCTTACATATTCATAGAAGAATTAGGCGGCAGATTTCTTTTAGACACAGGAGCTTCACAATCATTAATACATCCACAAATTCTGAAGGAAAAGAAAAACCTCAACATTAAAATAAAGAACGAAACACATTTCATTAAAACAGCCCACGCAACATCAAAACACAAACAAGTAGCATACATAAAACTCCCGGAAAAATTATTTAATGATGATATCACACACAAATTTTTAATTTTCAACTTCGATTCGGACTTTGTGGGACTATTGGGATTGGATTTACTAGTTCCACTAAACTGCAAGATAGACATCAAAAATATGGTACTTCGGACAGAGAAAGCCAATATACCAATAAGGGACGACATAAAATCTTACACTAAAATAGGACCCAGATGTGAACAAGTAATTAATCTACTATGTAACTATCAAGAAGGAGAATATTTTTCCGACAAAAAAACAACAAAAAACGGATTGATATTCCCACCAGCATTAATATCAGTAAAAGAAGGAAACACATTGATGACAGTAATAAACACATCAGATAAAGAAATAAACTTCAAGAACAGCAGTCCCCTATATTTCCAACCTTTAAAAATAAAAAATAAGGCTCAAAATAAAAACACTGCTAACAAAATTGCAGAAATAGAAATAAAAAAAGACAAGATACTAAAACAAAATTTAGATAGATTAAGAACAAGTCACATGAATCCGGAGGAAGAGCGTGAAATCAGAAAACTCTGTTATAAATACCGTGATATTTTCCATTGCGAAGAAATACCATTAACCTTCACTCATGAAATAAAACATCAACTAAGACTCACGGATAACAAACCCATCTATGTGCGTAACTATAGACAAGCACCAAAACAGAAAGAGGAAATCAAAAAACAAATTAATCAACTCTTAGAAAATAAAATCATACAGGAAAGCAACTCTCCCTGGTCTTGCCCAGTACACATAGTACCAAAAAAAGTCGATGCTTCAGGAGAACAAAAGTATAGACTAGTAATTGATTACAGGAAATTAAATGACAAAACAATAGAAGACAAATATCCCTTACCCAACATAGATGACATACTAGATAAACTAGGTCGAGCACAATATTTCACTACATTAGATTTAGCCTCTGGCTATCACCAAGTAGAAATGCACCCAGCAGACGTCGAAAAAACAGCATTCACTATCGATCGTGGACACTATGAGTTTCTCAGAATGCCATTCGGTTTAAAGAACGCACCAAGTACTTTTCAGAGATTAATGGATTCAGTATTGCGGGGTCTAGACAACGTATTAACGTATCTAGACGATGTAATTATATATTCCACATCCCTGCAGGAACATCTTGATAAGTGCAAACAAGTTTTCGACAGATTCAGGGCACATAACCTCAAAATTCAGCTAAACAAATCAGAATTTTTACAAAAACAGGTTAAATTCCTAGGTCATACTCTAACAGATAAGGGCCTTCAGCCAAATGAAGACAAAATCGCAGCGGTTAAAAACTTCCCGATACCCAAGACACAGAAAGAAATCAAATCATTCCTCGGACTAGTAGGATACTACAGGAAGTTTATCCAAGATTTTGCAAAGCTAACTAAACCATTAACAAAGTGCCTTAAAAAAGGTAACAAAATTGAATTAACAAAAGAATACATACAAGCGTTTGAGAAATGCAAACAAGTACTCATTAACGCACCAATACTACAATATCCAGATTTCGAAAAACCTTTTATTCTCACTACAGACGCATCAGACGTAGCAATAGGCGCAGTGCTATCTCAAGGACAATTAGGATCAGACAAACCGGTAGCGTACGCATCACGCACACTATCAGAGACAGAAACAAGATACTCTACAATAGAGAAAGAATTATTAAGCATCGTATGGGCCATCAAATATTTCCGCCCTTACCTATATGGAAAGAAATTTACTATTTACACTGACCATCGTCCACTAACATGGATCATGTCCATTAAAGACCCAAACTCTAAACTCACACGTTGGCGTTTAAGGTTAGCAGAATACAATTATGATGTTCAATATAAAAAAGGTAAAACCAATACAAACGCGGATGCACTATCAAGAATCCAAACAGTACACCATAATACAGTAAAGGAAAACTATAACACAAACGAACCCCAACCTAGCACCTCACATGATGATATGGACATAGCTAACATAGATATTAGAACTTTATTAGATATGCCTATAACCCCCGACACAGAAAACCAACCACAAGAAAACCAATCACAGGAAAACCAACCACAAACGACAGTAACACCTCAAACTACAGCAATCGACGAAATACCAAAAATAGACGACGCAATTGACAGACAACTAAAACAATTACACATACGAAAAACACCAGGTGACACATACAGAGTTGACGATAGATCAAAAGGAAAAACTATTATCAAAGACGTCTGGATTCCAATCAATAACACAAAAGACCAGATAATATTATTCCTAAAAGAACATACAATCCCAGACAGAATCTTTCATTGTTTCTTTCATCATGAAGAATACTACCCAATATTCTGCGAAGTATACAAATCAGTATTTAGCAATCGTGGACCAAAATTAATTAGATGCAAAAGTAGAGTAACTCTAATAGAAAGTATTTCTGAACAAATTGACTTAATAAGGAAATACCATGAAGGAAAAACCATACACAGAGGTATTCAGGAAACATATAAACATCTACACAGAAATTATCACTGGCCAAACATGTTAACCTCAATACAAAAATTTATAAATAAATGCGATAACTGTCTTAAAAGTAAATACGAACGTAATCCTCTAAAACTACCACTATCACTAACAGATACACCACACAGACCGATGGAACATATGTTCATGGATCTATACAGCAGTGGAGGCACAACGTTCCTCACCGTAATAGACAACTTTACAAAATACGCACAGTCAATACCACTCACAGCTTCAACTAGTATCCACATAGCAGAAGCTCTACTCGGACTATTTTCAGTAATAGGGGTACCCAAGAAAATCACAACGGACTCTGATTCAAAGTTTGACAATGAAGTTATCACAGAAATATGCGCTATGCATAACATACACATACACTTTACGACACCCTATAACCCTAACTCAAATTCACCAATAGAAAGATTACACTCTACACTAGCTGAAATAATAAGAATACAGAGAATAACAGATAAAGATGAACCAACAAACCTTATGAAATACGCCATGATAGCATACAATAACACTATTCATTCATCAACAGGCTTCACACCCTTCGAACTACTGTACGGACACACTGACAGTAGAAACCCATTAGAATTACATTGCCCTAAAGAATTTTATCAGGAATACGTTATTAAACACAAACAAATCATGGAAAATACACAGAAATTAATTAATAGCAAATTGGCAAGCGAAAAACAGCAAATAATAGAAAAAGCTAATAAAGACAAAGAAACAGCACAATTTAAAGTAGGCGACATAGTATACAAGCAAGTAGCAAAAACGGCAAGAAGCAACAAACTGGATCCAAAATACCTAGGTCCATATACAATAGTACGTATACACCCTAAACAAATAGCGGAAATCGTAGGAAAACATGTGAACGCCAAAACAATAAGAGTTCACTTCCGCTTGTTAAGGCGCCCTGAACATGTTTCAGGAACGCCATCGCCTGCATCGCAGTGCTCCGGCTCGCCGCAGCAGCAGCTATCATACAGCCAATAGACAGTCATAATGGAATATTGGTACTAACAGAAGCCAAGGCCCAATATCAACTGGATACATACCACTTAGCAGTAGTCTACAACACTACAAAGCTGAGAGAAATCTATCTAGATATTTGCAGTAACTACTACACAATAAAATTAAAACAGAACACATCAACAGATAACGACGCAATAACCAAAAGAATAGATTATCGCATCGACACAATAGAAAGTAAGTTAATTTACTTAGGCTTAGAAACAGTAGGCTATAGATTAGGTCATAGATATAAACGTGGCCTTATAAACGGCTTAGGCGCTATAATAAAATCCATCACAGGAAACCTAGACCAAGATGATGCAATTAAATTCGATAACGAAATCAAATCAATACAGACATCACTTAACAACAATAAATCAAATCAAAGAAAAACAATAAGTATAATGCAGGAATTCATGAAAGGTTATGAAAATAACTTGAAAACTATAAAAAATAATCAAATAAAAATATACAGAGCAATAGACAGATACTCAACTCAAGAAAACAATATGGTGTTAATAAACATCTTCAACGACATAGAAAGCTCACTCCAACAATTATATGATAGATTAGATACTTTAGAAAACGCACTAACATTTGCACAACTTGAAAAGATGCACCCGAGCGTTGTCGACTCCTCCTATCTAATAGAAGAATTGAATAATATCCAAAACGAAATCAGTGAAAACTTACCGTTTGACCCAAACCTAAAGAACATACAACTATGGGAAAGAAGCGTTATAGTAAAAGCATATAGCACTAACGAAAGTATTAACTTCATACTGGAGATACCACTAGTTGCAGAACAACCATATAACCTCCTACACCTATACTCCATTCCTAACGAGAATAACACAATCCTAGTTCCCAAAAATCCATTCCTAGTCTTGGGTAATAATGAGTTCGCCTATCCTCACGAGCCGTGCACCAAGATCATAGAAGACGAGGTCATCTGCAAACACCTAGAGTGGAACACATTACTACACTCCAACGACTGTATAGCTCAACTGATTCAACACCAAGAACCACACAACTGCACCTATGCAACAGCAACCTTTGAAAACAACATCATCCAACAAATTAAGGATAATAGCTGGATAATAATAATGAAACAAGAAGAAGTTATAAAAACCACTTGTGGCAACGATGTTCAATACCAACGAAACAAAGGCGTTTTCCTGGTAACTACAGACAACAATTGCAAGGTCCTAGTGATGGATAGAACTCTAGCAACGCATCAAAAATACATCAACATAAGAGAAACTATTCCGCTGCCTCGAGCACATCAAACACCGAAGGTATTACCAATCAAAATCAAACTAGAAGATATAGAACTAGATAACCTAAAGAAAGCAATACAGCAGTCAGAAGAAGTCAAGTCTACAATAGAACAACCAGCAGCCATCTCTAGTACACCTAGCTGGCCATCAATCACCTTGTACATCATGGTACTATTAACAGGCATACTGGTAGCAATCTACAAGCTATGGTGGATACCCAGGTCGGCGCTCACTTCAGTCCAGCAAGAACCAGAAGCTGAAAGTATCCAGCTCCAGTCGCAGCCTTCAGCGCGCCTTCATCTTAAGGGGGGAGGAGTTATATAGCTATAATAGGGACATTAGACAATGCCCTTCATTGTAATTAGATAATAAGTATCCATTCAGAATAGCTTCCTGGAGTCCACAGCGATAAGAAGGACATTACATTATAATTAGATCATAAGTATTCATTTAGAATAGCTTCCTGGTATCTGCGATAACAGTAAGCAATTGATCATTGTTCATGTATCTTATATATATTGTATCTTAACCTGAATAAAGCCAGTCTTAACCTGTACTTCAGAGTGAGCACTCGTGCTCCTCTTGCTTTTTAAAAAGCCTTTCGCCCTCGCTCACAACCTAACTACCGTCAATAGTTTTTTTTTTTAAATCAAAACTGATTTGGTTACTACCTCGAACTGTAATTAGGTACAGACGCCAACACATCAAGCTACTACAATCTGTCAGATTTCTTTGATAGATTTTCGACTTTATTTCCAGAGCATTAGGTTCAAGGTTCACTGGGAAAAATTGACAGTTTCGGGTAGCTTGACCTGGTGGCGTCTGTACATATTTACTAAAAAAAATCATAACATCGTTAAAAACGGTTCAATAAATGATTTTTTAGGTAAAATACGATTAACAGAAGTTCTCTTCGAGTCTTTAACATAACCGAAAGGTTTAATTTCACAGCTTTAGCTAGTTAGGGACGTAGAACGAAACGTTCTTCTGAGTTTTTTCTAAATAATAAGTTAAAATGTTGTATTTTTGTAACAATAAAATATCAGTACAAAACTATAATTATGGTCAAGATATCTTTTTATATTAGAAAATCCTTTATTGCCACTTATTCGTGTTTAGTGACATTTTTAGATTCAACTTTTTTCTTTGTGGTAACAATAAAACATACTATTTGGCATGTTGGTAACACAGGAAGCCCACTCGTATGTTCCCGTAACGATTCGGTTGCGATACGGCGTAAGTTTAGTTTCCCTTGTGCTTAACAAATAGTAGAATGACTTTACAGGACATTGGTGCCGATTCTGTTGTACACGAACTAAACTAACTAAACTATCTCTAAAATTCCTTACTTTTGGCTATGAGAATTGTAACGCTATTCTGCAAGGAAAAATCTCTAAATTAAAAAACTATTTTGACACGACTAAAATCGAATTTGACAATCGCGACTCAGCGTGGTATTTTTTTTTTCTTTTGTTTTCGCAACGTTTACTTGTGTGTGCATTGCGTAGAATGAATTTTTTGAGAGACGAAGGCGCGTGCTTGTGTGCAGCCTGGACGTGTTTTATATGGAATTTTTCACTTTTGTTTGAAAAATAAAAAAAAAATGTTACCCACGTGTTGATATTTAAATGTTCCGGGGTATACTAAGGGGGCCGAAAATTTCATTATTTTTGCGATAGGACACGCCATTTTCAAGATATAAGCAAAAAGAAAATAAAAAATACAGAACTGTTTTTGCACGTGAAGGCAAGGCGTTGAGAATTTTAGTTCATGACCACTAGTTTTATTCCACACCTTTTTAATCGCGCTTAAAAAATAGTCAGAGTTAGTTAAAATAAATTATTATAGTCAAAATTTTTGGTGAAAACCGGCAAACTCAGAATAGCAAAATTGACATTTTCACTAAACTAATAACTCAGTGCAATCTTAGTGCTGTCAAACTAAAATATAGTTAAGTTGTGTCACTTTAGTCTATTTCAGAATAGGAAATCGTCGTTTGACAGGAATAAACCAAATTTGAGTGATTTTTAGTTTAGTTTAGAGAATGTTGTGACAACAGAATCGGCACCATTACCGACCTGCGATCGAAATCTAACCGTTGTGAAAACACAATTGAACGTGTAGCTTTGCAAATTAGTGGAATCGCCCCCCTGGTCTGTTTCGGAGTCTTTGCAGCGATGCCAAGTCGACTGGCGATACATCCAAGTGCTGAGATGTGTTTATGAAAACGCGGCAATTGCCGTCCAAACTTAGGACCAGCGAACTTGAACACAAGGAGGCGACAAGTGGACTTAATTTTCCCAAAATTGTTCTTTAACGCATTGGAGCATGTTTTCAAGATGCTAAACTAGACAGGACGCGGTATTAACGTCAACGGCGAGTAGATTTCACACTTGAGTTTTGCAGAAGACTTTGTCATACTGGCTGATTTGAATTAGTTCATTCTTCTGTACGCATTGTTCTCCAGATGAACTTGGACAAACCCAGGTTATGTTCAATGAACACGTAACTCCGAGACCGATTGCTGTGAATGGCGGTGCCTTCAAGGTTGTTCGAGAATACGTTTAAATCAGGCAAACTCTGCAGTTTGGGAAGAACAACCCTGAGTACGAGGCTAACAGAAGAATTCAGCTGGGCTGGGCAGCGTTTGGGAAGCTTCGTCGTGTATTCCGCAGAACCTAAAGACGAAAGTCTTCAATCAGTGCGTCCTGCCTGTTATGACTTACGGAGCCGAAACGTGGACACTCACGGAACGGCTGGTCCATAAATTCAAAGTCGCTCAGCGAGCTACGGAACGAGCTATGCTTTGTGTATCTCTGAGGGACAGAATCCGGAATGAAGTGATCCGGCAGAGAACCAAAGTCGTCGACATAGCTCATAGAATTAGCAAGCTGAAGTGGCAATGGACCGGTCACATTAGCCGTAGAAACCGTAGAAGATGTATGCTTAGTGTATGTAGAAAATAAGCTAACGCTATGAGCGATTCTTTTCCGAAAGACGTCATAAGCCGTATTGCTGAAGACTCTTGAAAGTTACTTTTGAAATAGCTATTGTATATTTAAAGAATTAAAAAAAAGTACTTACTTCAACATATGTTTATTTATTTGACTGAGTGCTTATAAGAAATCTACTTTCTCTCGGCTTTATTCATTCTCACTATCACATCCTTCCGCTACGCTTCACTCAATCTATCATACAACAAATTAGATACCGGGTTCGATTCCCGACTCGAGGAGATTAGTCAACCCGACCATTCTACAAACTCATAAAATCCAGTAGATGCTCTATCAAAATCAGAAGAGCAGTAGACATAACCTGAAACCAGTATATCTTCTGTGAAAGCAGGAGACCTGGCAACACTGAATCCCATTATAAAAACTTGACATTGGTGCCGATTCTGTTGTACACGAACTAAACTAACTAAACTATCTCTAAAATTCCTTACTTTTGGCTATGAGAATTGTAACGCTATTCTGCAAGAAAAAAATCTCTAAATTTAAAAAATATTTTTACACGACTAAAATCGAATTTGACAATCGCGAATCAACGTGGTATTTTTTTTTTTTTCTTTTGGCTTCGCAACGTAGTACTTGTGTGCGCTACGCAATGAATTTTTTGAGAGACGAAAGCGCGCGCAAGGGGGCAGCCGGATGGGCACGCCACAATTGCGGCGGTAAGTCCCCTCTTTGAGGAGTGGATAGAGAGGCGTCACGGCGTCCTCACCTTCCGCCTGACGCAGGTTCTCACCGGGCATGGGTGCTTCGGTGGGTTCCTGTTCAGGATAAAGCGGGAGGATACGTCCGGGTGTTTCCATTGCGAGGACCGTCTGGAGGACACGGTGGAGCATACGGTGGAGGTGTGCCCTGCCTGGGCGGAGCACCGCCGTGCCCTCGTGGAGGCGATCGGCGGCGGCGACCTCTCGCGTCCGGCCCTGGTGCGAGCCATGGTACGGAGCGAGAGGGAATGGGAAGCCGTCACCTCCTTCTGCGAAGCAGTAATGCTCGCGAAGGAGGAGGCGGGGCGCGTGAGGGAGTGGCAGTCTCTGCGCCCTCACGTCCCTAGCCGCCGCAGGAGGAGACGCCCCGGGCGTCGGGAGTCAATAGCGGACTCCCGGCCACCGTAGGCGCGAGCTTGCGGGTGGCGAGCAATGGGTAGCTCGCCGCCCGGTAAGGACCAAGCTCGGGTCGACGGCGCGCAGTGTTCCACGCGCGCCTCAAAGAGATGTCAGCAGCAGTGTAGGGGTCTACTAGGACCGATGCCTGCCGGGGTCGCGTGATTGTTCGAAGGAGATACCGTGACCCTGGCACATGGGCAACTGATGGAACACGGGTGGGTTTTAGTCAGTAAAAGTCTGACACGCCCTCCCGCTCCGCCCAGAGCGAGAGAAGTCATTTGATGATTTCCCACCCTGAAAAAAAAAAAAAAAAAAGGGGGGCAGCCGGACGTGTTTTATATGGAATTTTTCACTTTTTTTGTTTGAAAAATAAAAAAAAATATTACCCACGTGTTCAGATTAATATGTGACGGGGTTGACAAAGGGGGTCGAAAATTTCATTCTTTTTGCGATAGGACACGCCATTTTCAAGATATAAACAAAAGGAAAATAAAAAGTACAGAACTGTTTTTGCACGTGAAGGCGAGGCGTCGTTGAGAATTTTAGTTCATGACCACTAGTTTTATTCCACACCTTTTTAATCGCGATTAAAAATAGTCAGATTTAGTTAAAATAAATTATTTTAGTCAAAATTTTTGGTGAGATCCGGCAAACTCAGAATAGCAAAATTATCATTTTCATTAAACTAATAACTCAGTGCAATCTTAGTGCTGTCAAACTAAAATATAGTTAAGTTGTGTCACTTTAGTCTATTTCAGAATAGGAAATCGTCATTTGACAGTAATAAACCAAATTTTAGTGATTTTTAGTTTAGTTTAGAGAATTTTGTAACAACAGAATCGGCACCATTACCTATCTATTGTATTGTCTGTTTCAACTTGTACATACATAGTGTTTTGCAAGTCGATGCAAAGCCGTAAAGTGGAGCTAGTATAGACTATTTAATAGGTTGGCAAGTTGAAATTTTCAGAATTATCCAGAACTCTTTAACTGTTTATGGAATGTTCTAAAATTTTCCAATCGCAAAAGTACCTATAAAAGCGGATGAAATTCTCCGCTACGTCACCCCCGGCTGGAGGCCTAAAAAGATAACTTTTTAGAACTCGCCGGGCCCCAATCCGTTTAAGTAGTAACAATCTTTTCAGGATTAACTACGAGATGCCCCACAAAAAAAAAAAAACCGCTACGTCACATAACACTTTCAACATCGGACGCATACACATCGAAATAATGGATCTTTCGAGGGAACAAATCAGATTACTATTGTCTTATGAATACCGATTGGAACATTCAGCAGCGGATGCGGCAAGAAACATATGTAAAACGATGGGAGATTCTACTGTCAGCTATCGCACAGCTAAAAATTGGTTCGATAAATTAGACAAAGGAGACTACAATCTTAAAGATTCACCACACCCCGGCGCTGCTGTTAAGATCGATGTAGAACGATTACAAGAACTCATTGAAAGTGATCCTCGTTTGACGACACGTGAATTGGCAGAAGAACCCATGTGTTCTCATACCACTATCGAAAATCACCTCCTCATCCTCTTGCTGTGCCCCTGTAGGGCACAGCAAGAGGATAGGCGAGAGGAAGCTCTATTTTAGAAGATCATTTAGTCAGGAGATCGCGAAAAATACACGTAACATTTCGCTTATTTGTCTAGAAAACGTTCTTAATATAATTTAGATTATCTAGACACGCGGTAGCGTGTCAAGCCAAGTTCAAGTAACAGAACTGGCGAGTAGCACCGTGTAATATTACACGAACCATTTGGAGCCACTTTTGACCCCCTCATAACTCAAAAATCTTTCACATAAACGTGTCAAATTTGGCTCATATAGTGAGACTTGCGAGATACAAACGTGCTCCAAATTTCATAAACACATCTCAAACGGTTATTTAGATATTAGCGTTCAAAAATCGTCATTTTTATCACTGACTGACCTATAGATCAAAACTCTAACTCAGTTCCAGATGACCTAGAAAGTTCAAATTTGGCATGCAGATAGGTAATTAGGTGAATACATAGGAATAAATCAGAAACTGGTAAATTTGTATCATTGAAGTGAAAACTTATTTAGCGGCGTTGTGCACTTTTTTTGTAATGGGTAAAAAATGTTAAATTAAATTCGCGTCTATAATATAATTTGCATATGAAAACTAGCTAAGTCAGACCTTAGGCTACAATATATTATCCTAAGTTATAAGAAGAAATGATATTTTATGTAGTTATAAATAAATTTCAGGACTGCCCATTGAACTTGGCACCCATTTAGATCTCACTTCTTTTGTTGTTGAAGTCAACAACCAAGGCATATTGAACTTGGCTCTCATTTCACATTTATGTTTTTGATGGGTTTTTATATACCTATGCAATTCTGTTTATAGCTCGTTTATGGAAATTGTTTTTTCTCAATAATGAATGAATGAATGAATGAATATGATTTATTTGAATCCACATCGAGATCATAATTGTTACAATAAATATATTTAAAAGAATTAATTAAATAATATAATTAAAATTAATACAATGAAATTAAAACCATAATGAACTAAATCTACATCTACATCTACATCTACATCTACATCTACACTATCTACACTTCTACACTATATACTATATATACTATATTACTATATATTACTATATAATATTATATTATTATATTATATTATATATTATATTATTATATATTATATATATATTATATAATATTATAAATGCGAAAGTAACTCTGTCTGTCTGTCTGTCTGTCTCGCTTTCCTGCCAAAACTACTGAACCGATTTAAATGAAATTTGGTACCCAGATAGTTTAGACCCTGAGAAAGGACATAGGCTACTTTTTATCCCGGTAGTATGTTCCCGCGGGATAATTTCCGACCTCCACGCGGGCGAAGCCGCTGGCAAAAGCTAGTCAAATATAATATAATAAAATATCTAAATAAATAATGAAATAAAATCAATTACTTACAGTAAAATATAATAATTAATAATGCTGCCTCTGAGTCATTTGTTTGTTTGTCAGTACATAAATTATTTGCTATATTATTTATTAAGTATTTAATTTAATTTATAATAATTATTGCTTTTTTCTTATCAGCCTAAAATGTTCCCACTGCTGGTACACAGGCCTCCTCTCGGTGAGAGGGAGTGGGCCATAATTCACCACGCGGGCCTAGTGTGGTTTGGTAGATGTGTCTTCGAATTGTTGGTTCTAAGACATGCCGGTTTCCTTACGATGTTTTCCTTCACTGTTGTTGCCACTGCTCAGCAGGCGCTTTACTTTGTGTAAAAATTATTTCTGGATCTGGATCTGTGCGGGCCCTGGCACATGGGCAACTGAAGGAACACGGGTGGATTTTAGTCAGTAAAAGTCTGACACGCCCTCCCGCTCGGCCCAAGAGCAGGAGACGTCACTTAAGGATTTCCCACCCACAAAAAGGGGGTTCGTGCATGAAATTTTATATATTTAAACTTTTTTCTTTTAAATAATTTCAAATTAATTACTTACTACAAAACATACATTTATAATATTTTAAGTAACTGTAATAAATAAATAAATTTAAGTAAATGTTAAGTAATTGTATTACTTTAGTTCTTTTGCATGGAATAAAAGGATTTTTTTATTTTATAGGTGGAGTACGTGATACTAACATGTTTACAGATAATTTAGAATTTAAGAAGTGTGAGTTTATTAAGATTTTCAAGCCTGAGAGTTTTTGTAGCAAGTATTTATGAGTTACCTCGCGGTGCCGATGTCGAATAGCAATGTTTGGTTGTGAACAAATGATGTTTCGTCTCTTGAGCAGGACGACAATGATGGCACCGTTTTATTTCCTTTTCGTTTGAGCAGAAGCGCACCTCTTCAATATATATATTTATTTATAATTTTAATTCTACATACATTATTGATATAAATACATGCGCAATAATATCGCTTGATATTAAAAATGTTGTAAAGTGGAGTAATTAGCAACACAGCTGTTCTCGGTGCGAGTTTAAACGGAAAGGACATAACGCTCATGTTTGTTACTGATGTATATTTTAATCATTCACAAATTTTACAAAAACTACAATAACATACACTCAATAAGGTTTTCCACCAGTGTGTGTATAGGAATATGTTTTGTTAAAAAGGCCTGTTGACTAACAATACGTTAGAATGCATCACTTTGTTTTATTGTGTCTACACAAATGTTGTCTTAAACCACACTTCTGACGAAAACTTCGCTGACATACAGGACAATTAAAAGGTTTTTCACCTGTGTGTATACGAATATGGTCTGTTAAAAGACTCTTTCGATTAAAACAACGTTGACATACGTCACACTTAAAAGGTTTTTCACCACTGTGTATAAAAATATGTCTCATTAAAATACTCCTTGTACCAAAACCGCGTTCACATATATTACATTTAAAAGGTGCTTCGCAAGTGCGTAAACGAACATGTTTCTTTAGTTCAACATTTTGACTAAAACTAAGTTTACATACGTTACACTTATATGGTTTTTCAGGAGTGTGTGACCTAATATGTCTCCTTAAAGCAGCCTTTATACTAAAAGAATGCTCACATACATCACACTTATAAGGTTTTTCACCAGTGTGTTTATTACGAATATGGTGTCTTAAAGATGCCTTGTCACCTAAACCACGTTGACATACATCACACTTAAAAGGTTTTTCGCCAGTGTGTACATGAGTATGTCTTTGTAAATGAGCCTTTTGACTAAAACTACGTTCGCAGACACCACACTTATAAGGCTTTTCACCAGTGTGTTTATTACGAATATGGTGTATTAAAGTTTCCTTCTTACATAAACCACGTTGACATATACCACACTTAAAAGGTTTTTCGCCAGTGTGTACAAGAGTATGTCTTTGTAAATGAGCCTTTTGACTAAAACTACGTTCGCAGACACCACACTTATGAGGTTTATTGTCAGTGTGTACGAGAATATATTCGGTTAAATTACTCTTACGAGTTCTTTCCATTACATAATACATCAGTTTTTCATTTTTTTGAGTAACCTGATCACATTTATAAGGGGCGTTGAAATAAGCACCACGTTTAGCCAGTCTTTGAGTTTTCCGGATAACGTTGGTTGTTTGTTTTTTTGCCGTTTCCTTCGTTGTTAGTGGATCCTCTAGTATTGTTGCTTGCGTTTCAAGTCCTTGCTTCTCCGCTACGGTTAGAAAATCGGTTAAGTACATTGTAGAAAGGAGATTGACATGTACACGGAACAAAATATATAGGGCTTTCCATGATTCACGCTCGGTTCGAAAAGAAGGAATTTCTGACAGAATAAATACATTTAATCACCACAAGCATGCAGTACAAAACTGAACTAACGTCCACATATGGGCTGTTCTAAAACAATTTGATTGTTTATACCAACTATCTCATCATACCATTTTGCTGGACTTCTGACTCTTAAGATTTCCTTCAACAATCATACCTACCAGTTACGTCCGCGCTACTCAGAACCGATCCTAATTTTGGTCTATCCATCTTGCAGAAATGTTATCCGATTAGTTTTTGCAACTAATAATAAACTCTGCTTCTGATGTGACCATCATCTTTAAGGTTATTTTGTATTTAAATAATCGAAGTGAGTAGGATATTATTGGGCATCCTACTCCACCTTCGTTCCTTCGGCTCACTCCGTTCGCCTCGTCACTCTCGGTGGATAGAATGCCCAATAATATTAATATTTCTGATATCGATGGCTAACCTCGTGAGTCGATGGAACTGAAGGTGGAGTAGAATGTCCAATAATATTTCTGATATAGATGTCTTACCTCAAATTCAACTGTCGGATTCATTTCAATATACTCACCAGCTTAAAAACACCTACCCACTTGCTTGAAAACTTTACACGTTAACATAATCAGGTCTATATTTGAACGAACCAGTTATCTAAAATTCAGGACAGATTGTCTCATGTCTCTCCACATACTTGGGGATGGTGCATTGTCGTTTACTGACACACATACCCGTTTTCGTGACCAGATTGGTTCGAGAACATCTAAACTTTAGGATACCACATACATTAAACTAAATTTAGGACAGATTGTCTCATGTCTCTCCACAAAAGTAAAATAGCGCGCACCCTTAGGTTCACACACATTTATTCTGTGACTAGATTGGGTCGAGGACATCTAAATTTTGTTTAACACATTACAGACGATACATACTTTTACATCAATACTCCCATCTGCTTTAAAACTTTACACGTTAACATAATCAGGTCTATATCTGAACGAACCAGTAATCTAAAATTCAGGACAGATTGTCTCATGGCTCTCCACATACTTGGGGATGGTGCATTGTCGTTTACTGACACACATACCCGTTTTCGTGACCAGATTGGTTCGAGAACATCTAAACTTTAGGATACCACATACATTAAACTAAATTTAGGACAGATTGTCTCATGTCTTTCCACAAAAGTAAAATAGCGCGCACCCTTAGGTTCACACACATTTATTCTATGACCAGATTGGGTCGAGGACATCTAAATTTAGTTTAACACATTACAGACGATACACACTTTTACATCAATACGCCCATCTGCTTTAAAACTTTACACGTTAACATAATCAGGTCTATATCTGAACGAACCAGTAATCTAAAATTCAGAACAGATTGTCTCATGTCTCTCCATATACTTGGGGATGGTGCATTGTCGTTTAGTAACACACATACCGGTTTTCGTGACCAGATTGGCTCGAGGACATCTGAACTTTAGGATACCGCATACATTAAACTAAATTTAGGACAGATTGTCTCATGTCTCTCCACAAAAGTAAAAAACCGCGCGCGTTAGGTTTGTACACATTTATTCTGTGACCAGATTGGGTCGAGGACATCTAAATTTAGACACATTACAGACGATACATCCTGTTACATCAACACGTAAAACTCAAGTGGCAAGCGCGGTCCCACGGATAGTCGATCCTTGTCCAGTATGCATAAAGCTAAGGCGCAGATACACTTGACAACGGCAGCCGGATCGGAAACACATCGACGGTTAACAATCATTAGTGCCTATATCAGTTTTTACGTAACACTATTGATTCATAACCGTCGGTATCTCACATTAATCAATCTGGTGTACAAACTGTATGTGAATCCGCTGTTGTAGTCTGTTCCGTAGACGATAACCGTACCCGGTGGTTGTCAGTTTTATGTATACAACATTAGTTTTTGTTTATGCGAAACCCGAAACACGGGTCTAGTATTTTTATGTAAAGAATCTATGAAAAAAAATTCAAAACTGTATCATTAATAATCACAAAGTTATAAGCTTGTTACGGTACCTGATTGTCCTCGCAAAAACATATGCAGCCTACCGGAGGGCACCACGCCAGCCGCGCGCGCGGCTCTCACTCTCACTCATTGATAATAATTTGCCACAGTGATTGTTTATGTATTAGTTGGTGATAAACATTTTCCATCACGCTTGCAGGCTTTGGACTGTCGTAATGGTCAAGTGTAGGTAGATATTATTATGTAATTTATTCGTAAATGCAGTAGTAAGTGGTAAAATGTAATCAATGCCATTTATTGCACCTTATGTCAACAACTTAAAGTTCAAAATGGATGAAAATTGTTAAACATCGCATTACTGAACCACAGCAGGCTGTAAACAAATAATAAATTTGTACCCTTGACTATTTTTGCGTGTTTAAAAATGTTAATCATCACTATCTACAATAATTGGCGTAATCACTATTCACTCAAACAAACTGAAGCAACTGTTAACAAAGGGCCCGTCTTTCTCATAAGCACTGACGCACTGCCACACCACCACAAACAGCGAGTGTACGGACGTTTGAGTACGAGAGAGACATGATAATTTTAAAATCTAAACAAAACACTTTAGCCAGGGCTCACGGCGGTCGCGCGCTCGCGATACGTATGCATCGATCGATGGCATTCGGGCGACTGAGAAGCGCCGTCGCCGCCCCGCAGCAATGCGTACACGCCGCCTAGCCCGCGCTATGACCTGTCGTGAACTCGTGACCCGTGTGCAAACAGATGATTGCGGATACTAACTTTTAAGCGTAATTAAATATTTTTGGGACAAAATATAACATGGTGTAAAAATTATTGGAATCGATTCAGTTACTGATTCTGAACAAACTATATTCAGGTTTCGCATATACTAAAAATAATGTTGTATAATCAGCTTTATGTATAAGTCAGCTTTATTACTTCGAATCGGCAAATTTCAATGACAATGGAATGCACGCTTCCCACGTTCACATAAATTGCATTCCATGCATTTATATTGTTAAGTAATATGACCATCATGTTGTAAACACTAAATTAGTCTTTTATAGAACTTCCTACATATTATTTTCGTATATTTTTAAAGTTTGTAATCGCTTCTAGTTTTAACGTATGGAACACGTTAAAACTAGAAGCGATTCTTCTATGCGAAGCTTCTATGTACTAAGATTATATATTTTTATTTATATGAATGATATATTTTGTATCAAGTACGACACGAATTATTGGTCGAACCATCTACCACTTGTTATCGAGTGCGATTTAAAATTAATTAAGAGACCTTGAAAAAAGAGAACACTGAGGTTATTAGGGATAATAAGAGTAAAGAATAAATGAATAAATACATTGGAGAAGCATTGAAATAAAACCATAACTCAGTCACGTACTTCCGATTCCTACACGATACCTACAGTTTCTTGGTTTCTTTCATTGCAGGTGTAAGTGATTATTTAATAATACGAATGAAAATGTTATTAGTGAGTAAACTAACTTACTCTGCACTAGTTTTTATATGATGATAATAACTTCCGAGTTTAACTGCAACTTAAAATTACTTGGGATCAGAGGGGTAATTGCGGAACTTTTTATCGGTAGGAATTGGTTTAATATTCATAGTTAAACAACATTCATTGCGTTATTTACGTTGCTGAGCCACAATTTATTCGAACGAATGACGCAATGGTTTAGAAATAATCTTCAATCCCATTCAGATTCTGATAAATTGTACGTTTCGCAATTAGGGTGCGGGTTCACTTTGTCGGCTTTATTTTTCAATTCTCAATACTTATGACACAGTAAAAATAAAAGAAGCAGAAGTATGTCTCGGCAGTGACATTGAAAAAATTTCATTCAGGTGCCATTTAAGCGAATGCCTGATGTGGAATACGTCGAAATGCCGACTGAGTTTATAATGTAAAAAATGATATTTCTGGTTTCAATATTGATGAATTCAAACACACAACACTGAATAATACAGTTAATAATTTCGTGTCAAATTTCAAGTAACTAAATGTTGCACCCTCCGCGTATGTGCGTAACTACCACCCTCCGAGGCTGTTGCGTATTGTGCACACTGAAATTTCGAAGCACGTCATCGGTCGAGATGAAGTTAAACTACTGTAACTTTTTATTCTGTGTCAATTAACAAATTACAATTTAGCAAAATTGATATGCAATCAATACGGTTAAATATGACATAAACGTCATTTTTTTTTATACAACTGTAAGACTTGTACTTAGAGTTTAAAATTGAAATTATCTATTTTTGTGCTGAAATTGTATTTTTTGTGTATATAAACGAATTAATTTCAATCAATAAATTACATTCGCTCCGGAATCTTCAAAGTGACAAGTAGTACTAGTGGTACTTCAATATCGACTTTCTAACATGTAAGTGAGTACTTCTTAATTTTAAATTTGAAGTTATAATGCGCAGCTACGGACCTGGTTTTTGCCTGCCGGCTGTTGTAATTATCATGCCCTATTTATCCATCGTGACTGCTACTCAGCTAAGGACCTGGCTTCTGCCTGTCAGCTGATGTAACTGTTATCGCCCTGTCATAAATTGATAGATTTCTTATTAATTGTATTTCAAAAAAGACCTTGTAGGTTTTTGTTTTGTTATATTAAACATGACTTTTTTTTGTTGTACATTAGGTCTGACTCCGACGTTTCCCGTATGTCTGACTACATAAAGAGCCCGGCGACTGATACAAAGGTCGTGTCGAGAAGGACCCTGCCTACGAAAAAAACTACAAAGCGCAAAGCTTCCTCGGTCGTAGAATCAGGATCAAGGTAGTTTATCAATACTCTTTATCTGACTTATCCCTTTTCATTAGTCTCACTTATTATATTATAACATAGATCTCAATAGAGAACTTTTATTTGTAACAATAATTTTAAGTAAATATACTTATACTTACTTATTTTATCATGCAACATAGTTTGTATCTAGAAAAGTGTTTCTTTTAGATTATTAAAATAAAATTTTAATTGTTTACAGCAACCAAAAACCGGGGAGCACCGACCTTTTTGGTTTGGAAGACTTTGGTGGCCTTCCTCCGAAGTCGGAGTTAGGATCATCCTTGCTGTCCCGCGTAGCCAACGGGAAGGTACGACGGACAGCGGATCTAAGCGGTGCCTTTTTTGTGGAACTCAAGGTATTCGATAACGAAAATATCATCTCCATTGCTCCTGAGGAGCGTTGGAAGAAGGCAGAAGTTGCCTTGAAACTGCAACTGGAGAAAGGTAGCTCACAGTGGAACTCGCTACAAAAATTCATGCACAAGACTCATGAGTTGTTCAATGACTCAGAGCCTGTATATTATAGTGATAAGATAAATTTTAAATCTAGTTAGGTAATCATTTAAAATTTAAATTGGGACACCTAAAATTAATGTTTATTTTTAAACTTAGTAGGTAGAATGTCTTAAATTCTTGTTCAAGGCTTAGGAGTTGATCAAAGACTCAGAGGCTGTATATTAGATAGATAGATCATTTTTATTTCAGACCGGAGTCCATAGGGTTAGTAACAATTTTTCTTAATGTCTAGTGTTAGTAGGTTACAGACAGAAACAAATAAACAATTACAATTCTGCATGGAGCCGCATCCATCTCTGCAGCATCGGGGAATCCCACCGATCTGCGAATACACTGAGAATACTGTTGGTGCTGCCGCGAACACGAGTCATCAGGGATGCACACCTATTTCTAATAATGGCGGCAAAACCATCAATATTATTATCTGCAAACATCCCCGACGCACTACTACGCCACGGCAGCCGCAGCAGCACTCTCAGTGCATTGTTATATTGAACGCGTAGGTCGCTGTATGTCCGCTGAGTGAAGTTGACCCACAGGCTGCACGTGTAGAAACACTGAGATACATTTTAAATGTACTTAGGTAATTCATTTAAAATTTATATTTAGGACATCCTAAATAAATCTTTATTTTTAACTTAGCCGGTAATTAATTACGCTAGAATGCCTTTCTGCACTGTTTGTAACACATCTGTTGAGCGCAGTCACTGGACAGGTCATCTACGTAGTACCAGTCATAAAAATAAAAATATTTCATACGTTTGCGAAGGTGTTGAATTAATTAATTCTGCATTCCGAAATCGTATAGCTTCTTATAGAATTATTGACACTAGTGAAAATTATTCTTTAGATTCGTTTTTGAGTAAAGCCTCCTACAAACCGGCGCGACGCGGCAGCGCGACGCGACACTCGTAGAACAATTTTTATGTGAACTTCATGGAAATTGTTCTACAAGAATCGCGTCGCGCTGTCGCGTCGCGCCGGTCTGAATAAGCCTTAATAATCAAGAAAAAATCAAAACATTAATCAACAAATCTCTTAAAGATCATGTATGTCTAAAAATTAATTTTGAATATTTTGCTTTGTTTTTGATGGTTAAAAATGATAGCCAGGAGATGAAATCATTTGCTGCAAAGAATTATGTAGTACATCAGAATTATGAATATGATTTATTGACATCTCAGGTTAGAAACACGTTGAAAAAAAAATAGTGGCTGGACATTTTTAAACAGTTCGCATTTGGAAGTTAATGTTAACAAATATCAACCTTTACGCGAATCAAGCTTTATCGAATTGCCGACCGCAGTTAAATCAAAAAAAAACATGTATTAATATTCGCAATAAAGATAATTATTGCGTTTTATGGTCAGTTGTTGCTGCTTTATATCCAGCTAAAACTCATCCTGAAAGAGTATCATCTTACCCCAATTTTCAAAGTGTGTTAAACATAAAAGACATTCAATTTCCATTGAGTTTCTCAGATATTGCTCGATTCGAATTAAATAATCCTGAAATTTGTATATATATTTATGGCTTATAAAATAATACCGTGATTGGACCCCTTTATAAACCAAAATCTTTGAAGGAAAAAGTGATTCATTTACTTTACTTAGAAAAAGATGATTTATCACATTATTGCCTCATTACGGATTTACCGCGTCTTGTAAAAAATCAAATAACAAAGCACCACAGTAAATTATACTTTTGTGATGTTTGTTTAATTTTCTTTGATAGTTGTGATAATCTTACTTCACACAGGTGTGGAGGAGTTGCTACTGAACTACCTCCAAAAGGCTCTTTCATTCAGTTTGAAAATTATGGCAGAAAGCAATTTGTACCATTTGTTATATACGCCGATTTTGAAACAATGCTAGAGCGGTACGACTCCTGCGACCCTGACCCAACTCAGGCGAGCACCGTTACGAGACAGCGACATGTGCCCATCGCTTTCGCTTATCATATTACGTGCACTCTAGATGAAGCCTATAATCGTTATGTCTCGTATCGTGGTTCGGATTGTGTTTCAAAATTTGTGAAGTCTATCTATAAAGATACCAAAAAAGTTTATAGAATTTTAAATAATACCGTCCCCATGATTTTCAAGAATGAGAATGCTCTCGACTTTGAAAACTCTGATACATGTCATATTTGTGAGAATTTCTTGTTAGGTGATAGGGTACGCGATCATTGTTATTTGACTGGTAAATATCGTGGCGCAGCTCACAGTTACTGTAACCTGCAATATAAAATGCCTAATTTTCTACCTGTATTTTTTCATAACTTATCGGGTTATGATTGCCATCTTTTTATAAAAGAACCTAATTCTTTTACGCTCCGGGATCTATTAAAGTCATACCTAAAACAAAAGAAAATTATATTTCTTTCACGAAGTATATTCCGATTTCCGATAATGAAAGCATACAGGTACGATTTGTAGATTCATTCAAGTTTTTAGGAACTAGCTTAGAAAAGTTAGCAAACACAATGAAAAAACGAGACTTCAAGCAATTAAAATCTTATTTTCCTGAAAAAAACACAATTTGATCTACTTACCCGTAAAGGAGTGTACCCATACGATTACATGTCTCAATGGAAACATTACGAAGATATATGTTTACCGTCTAAAAATCATTTTCATAACTCCTTGACTAATGAATCAATTAGCGATGAAGACTATAAGCACGCTCAGACCATTTGGTCAGTATTTAATATTCAAAATATGGGTATGTACACAGATTTATATCTTAAAACCGATGTTCTTTTGCTTACAGACGTGTTTGAAAGTTTTCGAAAAACATGTAAACAATACTATAATTTCGATCCCGCGTTTTATCTTACAGCACCAAGTCTATCATTCGATGCAATGCTTTTGAAAACTAGAATTAAATTAGAATTGATAAGTGATGTTCAAATTTTTAGAATGATACAAGAAGGTATTCGTGGAGGTGTTTGTATGTGTTCCAAAAGACATGTCAAAGCCAATCATAAATACTTGGATTCTTATGACTCGTCTCTGCCGAATTCATTTATTATTTATTTAGATTGCAACAATTTATATGGTTATAGCATGTGTCAATATTTGCCTTATTCAGATTTTAGATTCATGAGTAGACAGGAAATAGATGATTTGCAATTGAGCTTAACAGATATAAGCGATACCGCGGAAAACGGTTATATTCTTGAAGTTGATTTATTATATCCTAAAACATTGCACGATGAACATAACGACTTTCCATTTTGTCCAGAAAAATTTGTTGCACCGGGTGGTAAGAATAAAAAATGAATACCAAATTTGTATGACAAATACCACTACGTTATTCATTACGTTCATTTAAAAAAATGTTTACAACATGGATTGGTGTTACGAAGGATTCACCGTGCAATTGTTTTTAAGCAAAGCTGTTTTTTAAAACAGTACATCGATCTTAACACTCAACTACGACAAAAAGCAGAATCAACGTTTGAGCAAGATTTTTTCAAATTATTAAATAATAATATTTTTGGGAAGACTCTGGAAAATGTTGAACAAAGAGTAGATGTAAAATTAGTTAACAAATGGTGTGATTCAAACAATAAAACGAAAAAGACTATTTGTGCTGAGAAATTGATAGCCAGTCCATATTTTCATAGCGCTTCTGTGTTTTCTGATGATCTAGTAGCAATACAAATGAAGCCTTCGCGTGTTATACTTAATAAACCAATATATATAGGGTTCACAGTATTAGAATTATCTAAGACCCATATGTACAATTTTCACTACTCTGTCATGAAGCCTTTTTATGGTAAGCGAATTGAATTGTGCTATACTGACACAGATAGTTTAATTTATGATGTACAGAGTAATAACGTTTATAAAGATTTCAAGCTCAATTTTTTAAAATATTTTGATACCTCTAATTATGACTTAAACAATGAATTCACTTGCCCATTAATAATAAGAAGATCCCAGGACTGTTTAAGGACGAAATGGGTGGTAAATTTATTAAAGAATTCGTAGGACTGCGCTCAAAGCTTTATTGTGTTAAAACCTTAAAAAAAACAATTAAAAAAGCTAAAGGTATAAAAAAAAGTGTAACGAAACATTTGAACATGTTTGATTATAAAAATGTTTTATACAATTGCAATGTCATTCGTAAAAAAAAATTAATGTTTAGATCAATAAAACATGAAATATTCACTCAGAACGTAAATAAAATAGCACTTTCAAGCAATGCTGATAAACGGTTGCTATCATTTGATAAAGTATCTACTTTAGCTTGGGGTAATACAAATATATTTATGTAATGTATTACCTTACTTAAAAATGTAATTAGGAACCTACAATAGTGACATTTCTATCAAGTATTTTATTGATTGTAAAACATAAGACGTCCTAAATGGAAAGTCAGATAATTTTGTAATGTACCTACTATCTTACTTACTAATTTAAAAAGTTTGTTAATCTTTAAATATCAAATATAATATTGTCTTGTAATTTAATTCAAATAGTATCGTCTGAAGTTACTATTGAACCCAGCTATAATATTGTAGCCGGTATTATATGTATGTAATTCTAAAATGTGTGTATTCTTGGTGTCCCTTGTAATTGTTATTTTTATCTGAATGTACCTACTAAATATATACTTAAATAATATTTTATGATTTTATCTGTTTCATTTCCATTCCTGATTGATGAGAAAGCATACAGGGTTTACACCATGTTGCGCACGAGGATACAGGTTCCAACTGGATAAAACATGCAATGTTCATTTTTGATGACATAGCACGAAGTTCACACGCGCGGTGTAGAATATGACACCGAACAGGTGCTCGTGCACGAGCCCGAACGTGTTGAAACTTGAAATTGAATCACAGCGGTTTAAGGCTTTATGGAGTCTCATTACATATCAACCACGTTCCACAGTCGTATTATTGTGTAGAACATTCATCATTAGACAGTTAGCCGGAGCGGTCATATCACGTCGAATAAGAACGAAACGAATTGTAAGTATTGTAGAACTACCCATATATTTCTAACGTTAATTCATCATGTTTTTATGTTATTATAATTAATTATTATTTCGGTTGTTTCAGATCATTGATAATGTGTGATTCTCCAGATATTATCGACTTCTCGCAATACGCGCAAGGTTTTCCGACCCCGAGTTTAAGCTGGCATATCCCAGAACAACAAAGACCTGTTCACAAGGAGCCTAGAGCCAGACAAGACTGCGGACCTGTCAATAAGAAGCCTAGAACAAGACGAGAGTGTGTAAAACAGAAGTCAGCTCTGCCTACCTGTCAATCATTCGTCATAAACAATGAGAAGAAAAAAGGATTACGACTGATCCAGGTACAAGTGTTGGACATCAGTGAACAACAAGAATCTGCAAGTGAAAATGATGTGGTAATTTTAAGTGCGCAGTATATAGTGACTGAATCGGTGGACCATGTTATGGAGGAGACGCAATCGTTAATTAATAAAATATCAAAAAAACTTTGTGAGGACAGTTGTTATTACTAATGAACTATTAACTGGTGTCATCTTATATATATAAAAATCTTGTGTCACGATGTATGTTGCCAATAAACTCCAAAACTACTGAACCGATTTCAATCAAATTTCACATGTACCCGTATTTTGGTCTAACTTGATAGGATAGGATAGTTATCATCTCAAGTTTTCGCTCATGTCGTGAATGTAAACGAATAAAATGTATCAATTCATTGTTTCTTAAGCAAGTGTTTATTTGCGTCATCTATGAGAATTTCATAAAACTAAACATAGTTTTATGAAGTTCTCATAGATGGCAGTGTACGTTGATTCATCAATAAAATTCTTCAATATAGTTTGACATCTAGGTTACAAATACACCCAATAGATGGCGCTGTGTTCTGTTTCTTAGAATATAAATTCTACTGCTTTATTTCACGTAATATTTATTTATGTTCACGATATAACCGTATTATTTTAATGGTTTGTGACTGATATTTTTATATTTATACTGCGTATTATATTACAATATTATTACCATTAATAACAAAAAAAATGTACTATTTTTGTTAGAGAATTATTAAAGTCTTGGCGCCAAATTTTAATCAAAGTTTCAAATGCGAACTAGAACGTTCGGGAAATTCAATGTTCAGGTATAAATACGGCGCCGAGTATCACCGCAGTACAGTTCCTTTTTAACGAGTGAATTAATACTATCTCCCGGAAACTGATAGTCTCAGTAAAATCTCAGTGCAAGTCTTAGTACTACTCTCTGCGTCAGTCTCTACGTAAATATACCTGTGCATTTACCAAGTATATAATCTCTGCAAGTATTAATCAGTGCAAAATCATAACTTTATACACATGTAAGTATTTTTGCTTGCATTTTATTTTATTTTCTTCATGTATTTTGTAAATAAGTCATTGTTTATAAAGAATAGTTAAAGATAAGAAAAATAAAATCTACATTTAATAAATTATAGTTTGAAAAATCTAAAAAACACGCTTTTGAAACTAACTGAACTAAAAATTTTAAAATAAAAACCTGGAGTACTCAATTTAAAAATTCATATTGTTGTACAAAAAGCGTGGGGGGTTCGATTTTCATTGCTGTAAATATTTTAACGATAGTTTAGTATACCTGTAGTAATTATAATAAGCACCCCACGCATTTTGTACGACAACATGAATTTTTCAATTGAGTACTCCAGTTTTATTTTCAATTTAGCTAATTCGATTTTACCGGAAGGGTTTTATTTCCTCAGTTGCGATTAGAGAAATAAAATATGGTGGTACGAAGTTCGCCGGGTCAGCTATTAGTATTATATTTTATCAAGTTCTTGAAACATCGTAAGGAAACCAGCATGTCCTAGAACCAAAAATTTGAAGACATGTGACATCTACGAACCCGCACTGGGCCCGTGTGGTATATTACGGCCCACTCCCTGTCACCAGGAGGAGGCCTGTGTCCCAGCAGTGGGAACAATATAGGCTGATTATGATGATCAAGCTCTTCTAAGTGAAGAGACAGTTGAGCTGCTGAAGAGTTTGTTGCGTCAGTTTTTCTTCCCAACTTGCCGTGGGACTGTCTTCTTCCCAAATAAAGCACTAGGAAGTGGTGAAGGGCGGGCATTTTGGGAACTGTCTTATGTAATTTTGTCATTCGAAAAGTGCTGACTCCAATCTGCAGTCCAATCTACGGAACAATGAGATCGCTTCGGAAAGTCTCTGATGCTCCCAGGAAGCTTCTGCGCTTTTAGGCGGAGCTAGACTGGCTTTGTTAGTCAGAATAAAATAAATATAAAAAAGACCCTCATTCGGGGACCCACCCGAATGGGTCTAAGTGCGAAAAAGGGAGTCCCATCATAATCGAAAGGGAGACAAAATCATGTTCAAAGTTTCCGTTACATAGGCACATCTATACTTAATATTATAAAGCTGAAGAGTTTATCGAAGCGCTAATCTCAGGAACTTATGGTCCGAATTGAAAAAAATATTTTTGTGTTGCTCGTATAATAAAGCGATTCTGTTATTAGCAAAACTCGTATTTAGGTTTTCATACGGAAAATAAGTTGAATTGAGATACACTCTAACGTCTCGAACATGACTTTGATCGAATTGAGACATGTCCGAACTTGCATTGCTTTTCCTATTTGTCTGTAACCCGATAATAATGTATCTTGGTTTTTCTATTTGAGATGAAGTTTTGATTGACCAGGTATGTTTTGTAGTTTTAGGCAAAGCTGGATATTCGTACAGATCCCAATTTCTGTATACCATTTGAAGTGATCTATCTTTTTCTAATAGTTTTAACAAAGTTATCTTTTCTTTGTCTGATACTTTAACATGCGGTACGCGCCATATAATTTTGTTGATCTGAACGTCATCCACTATTTCGCCGGTGTTAAGTTTTACAGCGTTCAAATTAGTATTACTTCGTAATAATATCAGTTCATGTCTGCTATTTATCACAACTTTTTATAATCTTCAGCAAACCCGAGGATGTTACGTAGTGGAATAGAAACAGAAAATTTTCCTCCATTAATATTTTTTATACCATCGATATTCCAGCCCCAAGCATTAGACATTTTTGATTCACTTTCATTCATTGATATTAATGATTTCATGGTTGTAGTTATACCTGCATTTTTTATTTTATCAATCTCCACTCCATTTAACTCATACCTATTATCTTGAAACAAGTACAGTAGACCATTGTTTGTGAAATTGATACTAGTAGCTTTGTCTTTCGTATCTTTTTTGTTGACGATAACAGTGCCTTCTAAATAGAGTGTGCTAGCTGAAGGAAGTATGTACAAATCCTGTTGGTTGATGGGAATGCGGATTTCATCGTTCCTGCTGAAACTCGTTACGTACAGCTTGTAGGAATGACATTCGATCTAAGAATCGTATAAGTTAACGATACCACATTCAACGTCTTTCGGCTTCGAAGGTAGTCGATCCTTCATGTAGACCCCCCGAAAATATGGAATGTGTCTTGAATACTTTCGGATGTCTACATCAGTTAGAGGGCGATTGGGTAGCATATTTTTCAGTTTTTTGAAGATGTTATAAACAATCCTTTACCACTTTTATACGGTCTAATGTATAAACCCTTACCCAACACTAAAGCCTCCATAGCTTTATTATGTCTGTTCGCTGCCAGACTAGACCTCACAATACGGTTTTAATTATTATGTGGAAGCGTGATAATCGTGGGGCTCTAGAGACAAGAGTGGCTAGCGAAACTAGTCCGCCGTACGCGGAGCAGACAATATATAAGAGAACAATTGCAAATAAATTAACTACAATAAAACGAACAAAGGAACTCACCTGATGGGCAACGACCACCTGCTTCTTGGGATTACCTGGATCTACGTATGTAAGTGAGTGTGTATGTATCGTGTAGTGAGGTTCTGAATAAGTATTCTCAGGAACAGGTTACCATTTGCCGCTTCAAGAGGTCTGGCGTCCAGACATGCGGTCTTCCACACTTAACCTTCAAGGTTCTTCAATGTCAAGAAACTAAACCCGTAATAACTAACCAAATGGGGTTATTTAACACAAAACCATGGGTCATGACGTATTGTCCGCAAAAACGACCGATTCTCAAGGATTGATTTACAAAAAAACTCGCGGAAGCAAAAATCTGTCCGACGCTATCAAAGACCAAACTAAAAAGGGGAGTGACAAGTGTCAAAAATCAAACTTGACAAGTCAGATGTCATTCCGTTCGGGCGGCGCGTTCCGAAAGCGCATAGAGTAACAAAGTGTTCGGTCCGAAACAATGTCGTTCTGTTTCTTGCAAATTTTGTTTGCTTGCTTTGTAATCATTAACGGTTTTTGCAATGCCAGCTGCACCACCAGCTAAAGTTCCTAAAGCCGATAAACCAGCAAAAATTGGAATTAAAGGTAGAACTCCTCCAGTCTTTGGTATGGGTATTACTCGAGGTACTCGAATTCGATGGTGAATGTTTGGAAATAACTTTTTTGCGGTTAAGTAAGCTGCTTTTATTAAAGTCTTAATAACTTTGTGTTTGAGTTTCTTAATTTTTGATTTTATTTTCGAAACTAAGCTTTTAAATGTTTTAATGCCTGATCCAGACTTTAGTTTCGCTTTCATAACTTTGCTCACCAACCAAGAGCTTAATTTTTCACCTTTCCCTGCATCTTTTAAGTCTTTGTTTAGCCATATCAAGTAGTTGTAAATCAGCTTTGTGACGATTTGATACGTCTGCATGGTTTGTATACGCAATGTCGTGTTGCAAGCAAGCTTCGTCTAGCTTATTTACACCTCGGTCACCTCGCGCCAAGCGTTTATGAAGTTTGGTTCCTGGTCCACAATAATTGTATCCTGGCAAATGCACTTCGAATGGTAGATTATTAATTATGTTGTTAATGGCCTAGTTAACAACATAATTAATAATACCCCCTTGCATTACTCAAATTAGAATGATATGATTTCGAATGAAAATGGTTTTATAATAGTTAGTTCATTATTGCAGCTTTTTCAATCCAACTGTTTTCTGCACTGCTTAGACCTAACCATTTGACATACAATTTATTTCCTTTCTTTTTCAAAACCTTTTCTATCAAATACATATCAGGATAATTAGAACTTTGCAGTTCTTGTTCGTAAAAAGCTCCTAATATGTTTTGCTTTCGTTGATCTTCTATGTGATATGTCACTGGTAAGGTTTTATTTATCTTTTTTATAATAAATAATTCAGTTGACCAATTAGGAGTATAACCTTTCTCAAAATTATGTTTGTATTTACTTATACGAACACAATCACCAACTTTGAATTTAGGCTTCCACTGAACCAAATCATGTTTGTTTATTTTTTTATATTTTCTTTGATAACTTGTTCATTACATTTATTCACATCAACCGGTTTAAATTGAATAGTACGATGTTTGGTGTTGTTATATCTCTTCAATGTATCTTCCAATGGTAGACCTAACCACTTATAGTTTCCATTGAGACTAAAATATTTATTATAATTTATTTTTTAAAGTTCTTATCAGTCTCTCTACAATTGATGCTTTTTTAGTAGAAAACGATGAGTAATGGTTAATGTTGTGCTTTTTCACAAGCGTTTTAAAAGTGATGTTATAAAATTCGGTTCCCATATCAGTCTGTAAATTAACAGGATCATTACAACTACTACGCAGTATATGTTCGAATGCACGAGTAACATCAAATTTATTTTTCGATTTTAACGGTTCAGCCCAGGCATATTTTGAGAAGCAGTCAATCACCACTAGGATGAAATTATAACCTTTGTTATATTTCTTCAGGTTTTGCATGTCCATCAAGTCTGCTTGCCATAAGTCATGGATTCCTTTCAGAATAACAGAACGTCGAGGGAAATTTCTTCGTGTCGCTTTGTGTATTTCATTTACAATTTGCTGTTTTACCATAATGGAGTTTTCTGAAGTAATTTATCTACCTCTGCTTTAGTATAAAACTTATCTTGCAAATGAGTTGAAACCTCAGGTATCCTTGCTTTTAAAGTAGCTTCAACTGTACCCTTTGCATCTTTTATGATTTGAGTACGCAATGTACCTATCAGATTATTAAATTCTTTAAACATATTAGCATTCAACCGATCTACATAATCCTTATTCACAGCCAGATTATTTAATTCTTTTAACGTGTTAGCATTCATTCGATCTACATAATCCTTGTTAACAGCATCGTTTGCTTCTATTGGAGATGTAATTCCTGTCAGTCTTGATGTTTTTAAAGCAAAATCTCCGTTTTCTGATTTTTACAATGCATTTTCATTAAAATCAAATAACTCTGATAAACGCATTCTTTTGTGAATGTAGTGTCCGAATTTGTCTACGTTCATATTTAAAGTGTATTTTATCGAGAGGCTGATGACAAAATAAACAGATTTTTAAACATTTATTTATTTATAATGTTACATTCACGCAATTCTTCAATGATAGATATAATTTCATTATCGAATCCTGTGTTGCCAGCATCTCTAGATGCAATTAATAATTTCAACCTTTCCACTAGTTCATTAGGATTATCCCAGTACACTAAATCTACGTCTTTTCTCCATTTTTTTAGTAAAGGTAGACCCTTTCCCTGAACTGCATTCTTCAGTTTAAGAAGAGGTTTAATAACTTGCAAATATTTTTGTCCTTTATTACTTTTTATTGGCTTACTGGGCTCATAGTCTCGACGATGTGCATTTGTATCAAGTAGCATCAACTTATAATTTTGCATATCACTATCTGTAACCAAGCTTAAGTCTACATCTTTCTTAAGCAACAACTGTTTTAATCCAGGTGTATTTCGGTATTTACGTCCAGCCACGGTGATGTATTGATCGTTGATTGTTATGCAAGCAGAACCTAAAAGCAGTTTCCCGCGGTCTGTTCTAACTCCAAATGGAATATCTACCAACGCTTCTGAAGACACTGACCAGGATGACGTATCACAATCTTGGTTACTTTCAACTACTGATTCATAAGAAGAGTCACTGTTGATATCGGATTCATATTTGTCTTCACTGTCATTATTATCATTACTTCCTGCGCTATCAGTTCTTTGTTTCTGCAATTTTTCGTTAACAAACGGAACATCAGCAAAATCGTCACTAACACGCAGGAGAGGACTTTGCTTACTAGCATTAGCAATTATGTTGAGAGGTTCTGTTACAGGTTTGAAAACAGATTCCAGTGCTTGTTTATTGTTAATCTCAGTATCTCTCATTTTTCGTACTTTTATCTTTACTGCTTCTGCTGCATCAACAATTTGACGTTTCAATGTTTTTTCCATATTGGTAAAACAGGTTGTAATTGATTAAGCGTCGTACGGTGAATAATAATGTCAGACAGGTTATAGCCTTATATAGGTATAAAGTCATGTTCTTAATCAAAGACTACAAACGTGTCAAATTTACTTCTATAACATCCTTTGTTTTTGGAACAACCTTTATTAATTACAACATAACTGAAAGGTGTACTCCATATTTTTGAACACATTTCCCGAAATTCAATACATGTCATGTCAGTGTTGACGTGTTCTCCATACATTCATCTTGTTTAAAAAGTACGATTAGGTTTGCGTTGTCTCTTACTAACTGCTTAGGGATTTTATTATACGTCTGATTTAGATAAAAACAATCGATGAACTTGTGTCTCCCCATAGCAAAATAATCACGCATACTATTTTGATTTTCACAAGCAACATCATCAAATACGATTACAGAATTTGGTTTTGCGATCTGAACACTCAGCACTTGTTCATTTTCATGATATTTCTGAAATGAAATGCCTGGTACACGTTGCAAGACTTTTTCTAAAAACACGTACTTGGGTTGTTGCAAGGTTTTAGAATAAACATAAACATTTTGAAATCTTAAACCATTCTCATGTATAAGAAGACCAATTAATAAATTAGTTTTTCCGCAATTTGATGGCCCACAAATAATACATCGTACCGACTTAGGTAATACTTCTCCATGACGAAAACTAGTCTCCTGAGAACTAACATAAAGTTTGTTTACATGTAACGATTGTGGTTGTTTTACAAATTTCATGATGACTGCTTGAAACGGTTAAATTAATAATGAGTCAATTGTTGTTTTACATTAACCTTTATAACTCATAATCGCTAACAGGAATGAATTTACGAGCAACCTGACCATGGACGTCCTTCAATATAAAATAGTGAGTGTTATGGCGAAATAAGGAAAATGTAATATTGAGTTTTAGAACTAAAATAGTGGAAAATACGTTGACATTTCATTTATATTATTGGGCATTCTACTTCACCGAAAGTGACGAGGCGAACGGAGTGAGCCGAAGGAACGAAGGTGGAGTAGGATGCCCAATAATATCCTACTGAAGTGGCACTAGAAATCGGCATCCACAAGTCGGTTTCCTGATTAATTTGTATAAATGTATAATATTAAATATATACAACATTATTTTTAGTATATGCGAAACCTGAATATAGTTTGTTCAGAATCAGTAACTGAATCGATTCCAATAATTTTTACACCATGTTATATTTTGTCCCAAAAATATTTAATTACGCTTAAAAGTTAGTATCCGCAATCATCTGTTTGTACACGGGTCACGAGTTCACGACATGTCATAGCGCGGGCTAGGCGGTGTGGGCGCACTGCGGGACGGCGACGGCGCTCCTCAGTCGCCCGAATGCCATCGATCGATGCATACATATCGCGAGCGCGCGACTGCCGTGAGCCCTGGCTAAAGTGAAAAATTATCATGTCTCTCTCGTACTCAAACGTCCGTACACTCGCTGTTTGTGATGGTGTGACAGTGCGTCAGTGCATAAGAGAAAGGGCAGTTTGTTTGAGTGAATAGTGATTACGCCAATTATTGTAGATAGTGATGATTAACATTTTTAAACACGCAAAGATAGTCAAGGGTACAAATGTATTATTTGTTTACAGCCTGCTGTGGTTCAGTAATGCGATGTTTAACAATTTTCATCCATTTTGAACTTTAAGTTGTTGACATAAGGTGCAACAAATGGCATTGATTACATTTTACCACTTACTACTGCATTTACGAATAAAGTACATAATAATATCTGCCTACACTTGACCATTACGACAGTCCAAAGCCTGCAAGTGTGATGGAAAATGTTCATCACCAACTAATACATAAACAATCACTGTGGAAAATTATTATCAATGAGCGCAAAACGATGCTGACGGCGCGCACGCGGCCGGGTGGCGCGGCCGGCCGGCCTCCGCTAGGCTGAATATGTTTTAGCGTGGACTACCAGGTAACGTAACCGGCTTATAACTTTGTGATTATTAATGATACAGTTTTGAAATTTTTTTCATAGATTCTTTACATAAAAATACTAGACCCGTGTTTCGGGTTTCGCATAAACAGAAATTAATGTTGTATAGAGATTTCACGGTCACCTCACTTCGCACACGCGTTCCGAACGTTCTATATTGTGAGGTGTGATTGGGCGCGCTCACAAAGCTTTATCCGGACGGATTAATCAATCCAAACAAACTTTGTGAGACTCGTTTGAAATGTGGACACAATTTATATTTTGTTCAGAATAGTATGAAATGACCCCTGCTGTGAAACGAAGGTAAAAATGTGTTGTAGTACATTTCTTAACGTTATTATCAATATGCCGCGCTCCGCCACTGCCCCGGCTTCGCAAGGCACTGGCAACGTATCGTGTGTTGTTACTCTTAGAATATTGTTGAAGTGACATTTCTTTTGATTTTACCCATAAAGCCAAAGTCAAATCAATTATTTCAAATAACCACTTAAGAGGCACTTTTGACCGTGAAAATTTAAGACACTAATTTTACACCAATTCTGTTGATTTGATACAAGTCGAATTATCAAAATTTTAAAATGAATAAATAACTCTGTTGATCACAATGGCGTTCTAATTTAGTCCCGACCCAAAAGTCGATGACATACACTTCTCAATTTATGGCTTAGAGAAAGGTACAGTCAGGCTTAAAATAACAATATTACCTAAAATTAAATAGATATTAAATTTAGATTACAATACAATGTTAAGAATAACACCACTTCATTTTTTAGAGACGACTAAGGGACTTACTAGAGAAGAGCAGCAGCGTTTTGTATGCATTTTACCACCGCACTGCGATCGCTGATCCGCCTGCCAAGCGTGGTGATTATGGGAAACCTCCCCCAAATTGGGGGTAGCCAACGTACACTATTTGACGTCTTTCGACTGACTTGATGATGACGAATGTATGATTGGTAAAACTAAGGCGTTTTCAAGTACAATTTATGCAAAGCTCGAACCTAATTCGTTAAAAAGAATATAGAATTGTTATTCCGTGTATTAACACAGGTCTCTGCTGGAAGAGCCAACGATGGAAGAGGCAAGCCAGGCTGAGTCTGAAGAGCTGGTGGTTGGTTGACACAGATGCATGAGTGGTTTAAAGTCTGAGACACACCTCTCAGCATTGCACGTCACCACATCCAGTAGATAACTATTACTTTACGATATTTTGTTGATAATCTGTACCTACTCTTTCTTTTTACATTCTATAGCAAACCAATCACAATCGCGCCCGATGCGAGCGACCCGCGGTTGCTTACCGCCTCGGTACAGAGACGAATAGTAGTCTCCTGTCTCTTTCCCTCGCCGGACTATAGCGTGCAACTAACATGTGACTGCGCTGTAGTCCGCTACCCGCACGCTTACCGCGTAGACGCGTATGTCGCCATGCGCCTACGTCGTGCCGCCCGCCATTGTTGTGACTTGTTACGCGAAAGACCATATTATTTAGGGTTTTTGTTCCCCAATGTTTATGTGTTTGTGTAAACTCTTGTGTTTCTTGTTATTTCCAATAAACGTTAAAAAACTAGAAGGTGGTTTCCGTTCTATGTGTTTCCCTGAGATAACCTCCCTCATAATTCCCATTTATCGTTACACAGCATGGATCATATCGTACTAGCCTCGGTTCGGCACATCTATACAAGGTGTTACTTTTGATATTCCTAACTTTAGGGCATTAATGAGACCATGTCAATGAATCAACCGGCGATTTAAGTAATTCTTCGTACATAATAGTTGGGCGACACGATTATTTTAAGACATCCTTAAGTGCAATATGATAACAGATTAATTCGTACGTATAATTATTTTTTCTTTTGTTTATCATTTGTGACTTTCTGTTTCAGTAGTATGGATAGAGTTCAGTATTGTACGTGCAAATGGCTACCCCTATAGGTAAACATTTCCTATAGGGGAAACTATTAGCCTAATAGGTAATCAACCTATGGATTTGATATGGATTAACTAGATAGTACTTACTTTTAGTCTCCGTGGCATTTGCTTCCGTCTTATTTACTTCTTCTTCTTCTTCCACTTCACTTCCAATCTCCATTAAATGATCAACATCTGAATCTGATTTCGAATGCTGTGGTGGTATATCTACTTCCGCTTCCAGAGAGCTTTGGTGAAAATTATCAAGTTCTATCTCTGTAAGTAAAAAGAGTTAAGATTATTATTTGTTTAGTATTCGAAGGAGAATCAGACAAACTGGTCCCCATAACTAATAACAACCGTATATATGTCATTAGATAGGCATTTTAATACAGAGCAATAACTTCTGTGGCGATTTATTTCAAATCGTTGTGTGAAAAAGTTATTGCGATATTCAAAGTCAAAGCATTTATTTCAATTTGGCCCAAAAAAGGCACTTTTGAACGTCAACTGTTACATGAAAACAGAATTGATTCTAGTTGCCCCTTCCAAAAGGTAGATTCGTATGGAGAAGAATGGGCAAGAAACTACACCGTTACTCTTTTAAAATAGTCTTCAGTATTTGTATACAATATTTATACAATTATATGTGAAGACGATACACCTACAATAAAAATTACCATTACCACCACAGGTAAAAACACTAAAAATGAAAAAGGCAAAAATACGAATTTCCTAATATTTTTACAAGTTACAAGTCAATGGTGCCGATTCAGGGCACGCCACAATTGCGGCGGTAAGTCCCCTCTTTGAGGAGTGGATAGAGAGGCGCCACGGCGTCCTCACCTTCCGCCTGACGCAGGTTCTCACCGGGCATGGGTACTTCGGTGGGTTCTTGTTCAGGATAAAGCGGGAGGATACGCCCGGGTGTTTCCATTGTGAGGATCGTCTGGAGGACACGGTGGAGCATACGGTGGAGGTGTGCCCTGCCTGGGCGGAGCATCGCCGTGTCCTCGTGGAGGCGATCGGCGGTGGCGACCTCTCGCGTCCGGCCCTGGTGCGAGCCATGGTACGGAGCGAGAGGGAATGGGAAGCCGTCACCTCCTTCTGCGAAGCAGTAATGCTCGCAAAGGAGAAGGCGGGGCGCGTGAGGGAGTCGCAGTCTCTGCGCCCTCACGTCCCTAGCCGCCGCAGGAGGAGACGCCCCGGGCGTCGGGAGTCCATAGCGGACTCCCGGCCACCGTAGGCGCGAGCTTGCGGATGGCGAGCAATGGGTAGCTCGCCGCCCGGTAAGGACCAGGCTCGGGTCGACGGCGCGTAGTGTTCCACGCGCGCCTCAAAGAGATGTCAGCAGCAGTGACGGGGTCTACTAGGACCGATGCCTGCCGGGGTCGCGTGATTGTTCGAAAGAGATACCGTGACCCTGGCACATGGGCAACTGATGGAACACGGGTGGGTTATAGTCAGTAAAAGTCTGACACGCCCTCCCGCTCCGCCCAGAGCGGGAGAAATCATTTGATGATTTCCCATCCTGAAAAAAAAAAATGTTGCCGATTCCCTTATTCACAAACTAAACTAAATTTAAGTTCAGTGCATCTTTTTCTTTCTATTTCATTAAGGAAAGGACAGAAAAATTAATCAGCGCTTGACGTAAATTGACGTAATTTTAGTAGGCAAGTTTTTAATCACGTCTAAACTTGTATGGAGTAGTGACAGGCGCTGATTAATTTGACAGGACTAAACTAAAAAAAATCTTTTATCCTCTTCTTAATGAAATACAAAGAAAAAGATGCACTGAACTTAAATTTAGTTTAGTTTGTGAACAAGGGAATCAGTACCAGTGTATGAGTAAAGAGTAATCACAGAATGTAAATCAGTGTCAAAGAAGAAAAAATAAATATTATCTTTACAATTAAGTTAGCAACCAGTTTGATAAACTCTAAGACTGTCCTATGGAGCGAGACCAGCATATATTCTGCAGGACATACTGGATGCTAGAAAAAGAACACTAGAGTTCAATAAGTTAATCACTTCTAGTGGTCTTTGTTTGAATACTCACAAATGTAAGCATTCCAATGTTAATAAAATAATATGGCACCCTCGAGCTGGTCCAATGATGAACCTGCACCCTAATTGCGAAACGCACAATTTATCAGAATCTGAATGGGATTGAAGATTATTTCCAAACCATTGCGTCATTTGTTCGAATAAATCCTCGGCTCAGCAACGTAAATAACGCAATGAATGTTGTTTAACTATGAATATTAAACCAATTCCTACTGATAAAAAGTTCCGCAATTACCCCTCTGAATGCTAGATAACGGAACTCTTAAATAAGTAGTAAATCCATATAGTTTGGGCTCATTAGATGTGTCTCAACTAGTCCTGTTCATTTTACCTGATGTTATTGACCTGGACGCTGGATAACGGAACTCTTGAATAGCTTTTAGCTAACCAATCGGGTGTGCCCATAAATGTGTCTCACCAAGTCCTGTTCATTTTACCTAATGGCGATGACCTGGTGACTAACCTGAACGCTATATTACGGTATAATATAATCTAGTCGCTAGGATCATCCACCAGCAACTTGCTTTGCAGTACAACCTTATGGAATCTGAAATACCAAAATCAAAATCAAAAGTCATTTATTCAAACTAGGCTGAGAGTCAGCACTTTTTGAACGTCAAAGTTACAAAAGACAGTCCCCCCAAAACGCCCGCCCTTCGTCACTTCCTAGTGCTTATGCTGGGAAGAAGAAGTGGCGGAACAAACTCCCCAGCAGCACAGCTGTCTGTTAAGTTAAAAGAACTTGATTCTATACAATTGTAAGGAGGTAACATTAAGAGACACAAAACATTAAATTAAATGATTTGCCATATGTCAGCTAGCCAACCCGATATTCCAAAAAATAAAATAAAATCTATACTCAAGCAAATGCAAAAAATATTTTTATAATGTAAATAAAAGTACCAAAATAAAAGCCTCCTGGCATAAAGGGCGTGACAGCTTACATATGCCATGCTGAATCACGTAGACATAGCTGTTACGACCCGAGGCCACAAAATGATAAACTAGGACCATCGGCGTAAAAACAAATAAACAGGTAGGTAATTAACAACAGTACCAACATCAAGGTCAGCAAGACGACCAGTCACCACAAGCAGCACCCGTTCACGAGCATAACGCAAAGATCAGCCATTACCCCCCTCGCCTTATTTGAGGGAAGGGGGCAACCCGACCCCTGACGCTACCGCAAGCATTGACATGTAAGGGAGCATGACGAACTTGCTGCCGGTTGCTCAGGCAAGAATTGAATGACAACATGTCGAGGTCGCTAGCTAATCATTTTATGCAATACTAATCATTATAATATGTCAAAGCATAGAACATGTCAAAACCAATAAATACACAAAAAAAAAATGACTAACACAGTAAAAAATAATAATAATAATAATATAATAACAATTATATTACAGCTATATAACCTATCACCAGGTACGCTAGTACTGGAGAAAGAACACAAACATTGTCTTGAGTTAATCACAGCGACCAACTAGTTTTGTCATTTAAATAGTCGTTGATGGAATAGCATGCCTTTAGACAAAGGTTGGATTTGACTTGAGTTTTAAACGCATTAAAAGGTAATTCTAGTAAAGAAGGTGGTAGCTTGTTGTAAAATGTTATACCAAGCCCAACAAATGAGTTATGCACCTTATGAAACCGGTGAAATGGGAACACGTAGTTTGTCCTTATTTCTAGTGTTAACAGTGTGAAAATCACTGTTTTTAGCATGTAAGTGTAAATTTTGCCTAATATATAAGATGTAGGCGACCTAGCTGGTAAATTGCTCGAACAGCTCGTTTCTGAAGGACAAAAATATTTTGAATATCAGCGGCTTTGCCCCACAGTAGAATACCGTAAGACATAACGCTGTGAATATAACTAAAATAGACTAACCGAGCTGTATCAACGTCAGTATATTGTCTTACTTTTCTGGCGGCGTAGGCGGCTAAACTGAGCCTCCCCGCTAGACTTGAAATATGTGGGCCCAACTGTAGTTTGCCATCTACTGTTATGCCCAGGAAAACTGTCGAGTCTACAGTTTTAAGAACCTCTTTATCTAAGACGATTTCGGGACTTAGATTTCTAACATTCGATAAGGCGAACTTTACACATTTCGTTTTCTTGGCATTGAGAACTAAGTTATTTGTCGTAAACCAATCCGTAACCATTGAGAGTGCACTGTTTACGTCTTCAAAATCTTGTCTGTTCCTATCTACTTTAAAAATAAGAGAAGTATCATCTGCAAACAGTACAACGTCACAAATACCCTTTAAAAAGAATGGTAAGTCATTGATATACACTAAGAACAAGAATGGGCCGAGTATAGAGCCTTGAGGCACACCTAACTGAACCGGTAGCCCGGTAGATTTTACAACAATAAAAACCAAACACATTGGAACCTATTATGTAAATAAGAATTTATTACGTTTAAAGCTTCGTTATGGACACCGTAATGACGTAGTTTACGCAAAAGCGTGTCATGGTGCACGCAATCAAAGGCTTTGGAGAGATCACAGAATACTCCGATAGCATTTTGCGAGTTCTCCCATGCGTTAAAAATGTGTTTCAAGAGAGTAACACCCGCATCTGTAGTTGAACGACCTTTCGTAAAGCCTTATTGCTCATTATGAAGGAGGCTATTTAAATTAAAATGTCTTAGCAACTGCTTGAGTATTAACTTTCAAATATTTTGCTAAATGCAGGTAAGATAGAAATAGGCCTAAAATTAGAAACGTCTTTATTTGTACCTGATTTAAATAATGGTATGACTTTGCTACTCTTCATGAGGTCAGGAAAAGTTCCGACATCAACACATTTATTAAAAGTAACAGCTAAATAGGGGGCTACGATGTCTATTATATTACTTGATAGTTTGATGGAAATGCCCCAGAAATCACCAGTGTTTTTAGACTTAAGTGTATTAAAAACATTAACTACATCACGAGGCGTTACATGTTCAAAATTGAATAGGCAACTACTTTCAGGCACACTACTATGCAAAAGGTTTTCAGCTTTAGACGGGGAGAAATTTAAGGAGCGAGTCGTAGTTATAGGTATGTTGGCAAAAAACTCATTAAATGCCTGTGCTACGTCAGCTGCCGTATTTACTAATTTGTTGTCGACTATAATTTCAAGTTGTTTTTCTTGTTTAACCGATTTACCCGTTTCATTGTTAATGATTTTCCAAGTGGTTTTTATTTTATTATTTGAATTTTTAATTTGATCGCTTAAAAATTTAGATTAACAAAACCACGAACCTGTTTAAATAATTTTGAATATTTTTTTACATACTCTAGGAAAGGAGTATCAAACCTGTATTTTTTTAAACCATATAACTCGTATAGCCTCGCTCTACTTTTATAAATACCTGGAGTAGCCCATTGGTTAAAGCCGAAGGAGGTGCCATTAATGTCAATGGTTTTGGTCATTTTTTTTTTTTTTTTTTCAGGATCTGATATCATCAAATGACTTCTCCCGCTCTGGGCGGAGCGGGCGGGCGTGTCAGACTTTTACTGACTAAAACCCACCCGTGTTCCATCAGTTGCCCATGTGCCAGGGTCACGGTATCTCTTTCGAACAATCACGCGACCCCGGCAGGCATCGGTCCTAGTAGACCCCTACACTGCTGCTGACATATCTTTGAGGCGCGCGTGGAACACTGCGCGCCGTCGACCCGAGCTTGGTCCTTACCGGGCGGCGAGCTACCCATTGCTCGCCACCCGCAAGCTCGCGCCTACGGTGGCCGGGAGTCCGCAATCGACTTCCGACGCCCGGGGCGTCTCCTCCTGCGGCGGCTAGGGACGTGAGGGCGCAGAGACTGCCACTCCCTCACGCGCCCCGCCTCCTCCTTCGCGAGCATTACTGCTTCGCAGAAGGAGGTGACGGCTTCCCATTCCCTCTCGCTCCGTACCATGGCTCGCACCAGGGCCGGACGCGAGAGGTCGCCGCCGCCGATCGCCCCACACGAGGACACGGCGGTGCTCCGCCCAGGCAGGGCACACCTCCACCGTATGCTCCACCGTGTCCTCCAGACGATCCTCGCAATGGAAACACCCGGACGTATCCTCCCGCTTTATCCTGAACAGGAACCCACCGAAGCACCCATGCCCGGTGAGAACCTGCGTCAGGCGGAAGGTGAGGACGCCGTGGCGCCTCTCTATCCACTCCTCAAAGAGGGGACTTACCGCCGCAATGGTTTTGGTCTTGAAAGTAGATTTGTACTCTTTTTGCACTACATTAAAGAGGGCTCCATAAATTACATTAGGATTCTCGTTTTCTACTTTGGATGGTGTAATTCTACGAGCTACATTATTTTTAAACTTGGTGCAACGACTAGCTGTATAAGGCCTGCATTCAAGTTTATGTGCCTTTTTAAACAATGACATAGGGAAGCTAGATAGCAAACCACAGTGGTCGGACGTTAAATCAGTTAGCACTAATTTATTTTTGGCATCACCATCACTAAATATATTATCAAGACAAGTTGACGAAGAAGTTGTGATCCTAGTTGATTCAAAAAACAAGTTAAATAAATTAAAAGACCTGAAAAGATTGAGGAGTCTAATACTCAATGAAGTAACATCTAAAATACTAATATTAAAATCGCCACATACAATTATACTTTTATTACTTGATTTCAACTTATTGAGTAAATCCTCCATTACTGATTCGAAACAAACGAAATTCCCAGAGGGGGGTGGATAAACGCAAATTATAACGTATCGCTCAAGTGTTCAACACAAGACAACTCAATAGTGAGCTCAATAGAGAGATTTACTAAATATGAACGTTGCTTACATTTCAGCTTCTTTGAAACAAGAACTAAAGAACCACCACGGATGGCCCTTTTTCTCGCAAATGCACTTTGTACAGTAAAATGATCATCATTGATAAACAGTATTTCATGTTCTTTCAACCAGTGTTCAGTTAAACATAACACCTGAACATCATGGTTCTCTATAAATAAACTTAACTCTAACTCTTTGCCGGACAGACCCTGCATATTTTGATGAACAACATTCAAAATATGCGGCTCATCCGTTGTCGCACCTAGTAGTTTAAATTACTAGGCGTATCAATAGTAGTGTTAGTATCACTACCAACGCTAATTAAACAAGACTTTGACATACTACTTATGTCTGAGTTAATATAAGCTAATAGCCTCGCTATTTGATGTCTAAACCTAAGGGGAAGATACACTGTATTCCTTGTCGATTTTAACTTATCAACAAAAAAGTTAGTGTCAAAAAATATAAGTCTATCACTGTAGTGACTGACCAAAAACTGCATATGATTATTAAGCATATGAATATATTTGTTTTTCCTACTAGATAATTTCTCAAAATATGGGAATGCACACAAAATAATTTTGTTACAATTAATCTTTAAAAGCTGAGTAACACTATCAGTTATATCATCTTGTTTGACCTGTGAACTATTACCTACAAATACAGTTATGTTGGTATTACAATCACATTGATATAAAATAAATAAATAAATATCTTAGGACAACCAACACACTGTTATCTGATCCCAAACTAGGCAGAGCCTGTACTATTGTGACCAGACAACTGATAAACATACTTATATATTTCTAAATACATACATATTATAGATAAATTACTCCCAGACACAGAACAAATGATTGTGCTCATCACACAAAGATTTGTCCTGGGTGGGAATCGAACCCACGACCTCAGTCTTTGCAGTCAGGGTCACTAACCACCAGCGGCGAGGCGTAAATTTTTCTAAAAGAGAAGCCGAAGCGAAGTCGGCCTTAACTTACTGACTCATCAATAAAGAATACTTACTATCATTCTAAAATTAATATAGGATTGTAATGAATTAAATACATTTAAATTGAACAGATGAAAAAACTTTTTAACAAAAAATTAAACCGCCGAAAAACTGAAAAGCATAAAATAATACTTAAACCTTAAAATTATGAGTCGGCGCTTTGAGTGATCCTTGTTCATTGATTTTTCAGCGCCGACTCAAAATTTTAAGGTTTAAGTATTATTTTATGCTTTTCAGTTTTTCGGCGGTTTAATTTTTTGTTAAAAAGTTTTTATTTTATATTTTTTTGTGGCTTTAATGTACCAATAATACTTGGCAAGGTATACCCTATCCAACACAAAAAGAATTATCAAAATCGGACTACTCTGTATAAAGTTACGCGTGTTTATACATTACAATCAGTGAGTGAACAATCAATCATCCCCTGTTTTCCGGCCCTTAGGGTTCGATTTTGTTTTCCAAATTGATATGGGACCACCTTGGGAGTATACCCTTTCCAATAGAAGAAGAATTGTCACAATCGGACCACTATGTAAAAAGTTATGCGTGGTCATACATAAAAAAAAAAAAAATATACGCGTCGAATTGATAACCTCCTCCGTTTTTTTTCGTCGGTTGAAAACGAATAAAATATGCAATATTACTCTATCTCGTTCTCGCTGACGCATTTTTCTATACCTGTCTCTGTCATAACCCGTTGTACAGCGGCTTGCTCTCGTACATATCAAGCGGTGCCACGTGACCTAAAGTGACATCATTACGGGACCGCTGTTGTATGAATTTTTAGTTCCCGATTATGACGTTTTGGCGCCGGGTTAATTTAGAACATTTCTCTTTTGTTGTAATACAAAGGTATAAATAACCTTTTTTGTTGTTTGAATGTTATGGTGAATTAAATACCCGTAGTGTAACTATATTTACTGACAATAGTAGCCACTATTTACATACTATTGTATTTTTAATAGTGATAGAGTTACCAATGCGAATCCCCGAAGGCAAGCCGGTAGGAATCGTGTTATATGGTGCCTTCGCCACTGCTAACCACTAGACTAACAGGCCAGTCAAATCATCACATCAATCAATCAGATCAATTAATCATGATCAATTAATCATCATATCTCATGATATTGATGTCATTATTTCTGTAAAGGATTTCCCAGGCAAACAATTATTTTGATTAGAAATATTCAACTTGTTACTAACTAATTTCCCTAAATCTCTTCCTATACTATCTGAAAACATAACGGACTGAAAACCACGTTGACTGCAACAAGGGGTAACACTACTAGCTACTACCTGTAACCCTTTTTTTTCTGGATGGGAAATCATCAAATGACTTCTCCCGCTCTGAGCGGAGCGGGAGGGCATGTCAGACTTTTACTGACTAAAACCCCCCGTGTTCCTTCAGTTGCCCATGTGCCAGGGTCACGGTATCTCTTTCGAACAATCACGCGACCCCGGCAGGCATCGGTCCTAGCAGATCCCTTCAGCGCTGCTGACATCTCTTTGAGGCGCGCGTGGAACACTACGCGCCGTCGACCCGAGCTTGGTCCTTACCGGGCGGCGAGCTACCCATTGCTCGCCACCCGCAAGCTCGCGCTACGGTGGCCGGGAGTCCGCTATGGACTCCCGACGCCCGGGGCGTCTCTTCCTGCGGCGGCTAGGGACGTAAGGGCGCAGAGACTGCCACTCCCTCACGCGCCCCGCCTCCTCCTTCGCGAGCATTACTGCTTCGCAGAAGGAGGTGACGGCTTCCCATTCCCTGTCGCTCCGTACCATTGGCTCGCACCAGGGCCGGACGCGAGAGGTCGCCGCCGCCGATCGCCTCCACGAGGACACGGCGGTACTCCGCCCAGGCAGGGCACACCTCCACCGTATGCTCCACCGTGTCCTCCAGACGATCCTCGCAATGGAAACACCCGGGCGTATCCTCCCGCTTTATCCTGAACAGGAACCCACCGAAGCACCCATGCCCGGTGAGAACCTGCGTCAGGCGGAAGGTGAGGACGCCGTGACGCCTCTCTATCCACTCCACCTGTACCCCTTGAGATTGTTCATGCACAGTATCAGGTATATTTTGAATGGAGATACAGTGCAGACTACTTACAACTTGGGACGGGTTCACCGTTGCCTCAGGCTGGAGGGCAAACATCATACCATACTACAAGTATGTGCCCGACCCATTTATTGGGAATGGTCAAGCTACATTGTACTGGGATCAATCTATCATCACAGACAGGACTATTGTAGTCAATAAGCCCGATATTGTGGTGATAGATCGACAAGAGCGTCGTGCAATGATTGTTGATATTGCTGTCCTTCATGACAAGAATCTCGCGAAAGTTGGGTAAGATAAAAAAGACCATGTATTTGCATGCAAATATGTTTGTGAAAGAGTGCTGCTAGTGGTGACTGGCTATCTTGCTGAAATACTTCCTATAAGGCAAAGTATTAGCCTGTAAGGTAAACAATCTATGGATAAACTAACTAGTACTTACTTTTAGTCTCCGTGGCATTTGCTTCCATCTTATATACTTCTTCTTCTTCTACCTCTTCAGTTTCAATCTCTATTAAAGGTTTATCATCTTCTGAATTTGATTCCGAATGCTGTGGTGGTATATCTACATCCACTTCCAGAGAACTTTGGTATAAATTATCTGGTTCCAGCTCTGTAAGTAAAAACAGTTAAGATTATTACTTGTTTAGTATTCGTGCAATTCGTGTTCCTTTACAGTATAATTTGGTTACTGTTAGGTTGAATTAAAGTAAACACTAACAAAACTTCGAAATAGTTGACAACTTTATTAAATTAAATTAGATGGATTTATTTCAATGTATTATTTATTGTCAAAATTATTTTGTTTTTACAAACGTACCATCACTATGATGCTCCTCCTCAATCTCAATAAACTCATCTAGTCCCTCACAAACAGCTGGTAACTCTTGCTTGATAGTAATATAGTTGTTTTCTGTATGACATTCATCAAGTGTACTCATGTGCTGTATTGGAGATGTATTTAAGCCACTGTAGAGCTCGAAGCAGTCAAGGTTTATAAACGCATCGGGCTGAAAAAAGATATTCACAGGTGAGAAAATGTAAGTTGATTCAATGTACCATGAAGAGTTAGCCATGTTATCAATCTCACTGACCAATGTACAAGCTATTGTCATGCACTGAATAGAGACGACCATGGTCAAACTGCCACATCCATTACATACAGAAATTGTAGCAGTATTATGTGAAGTATTTGACAGTTTTTGTTTTTTTTTTGTTATTGTGTTTTTGACTGACCTGTTAGTCTAGTAGTTAGTTACCCTGACTGCTAAAACTGAGGTCATAGGTTCGATTCCTACCCAGGACAAATCTTTGAGTGATGAGCACAATCATTTGTTCTGTGTCTGGGTGTCTCTACAATATGTATGTATTTAGAAATTTATAAGTATGTTTATCAGTTGTCTGGTTGCCATAGTACAGGCTCTGCCTAGTTTGGGATCAGATAATGTTGTGTTGGTTGTCCTAAGATATTATTGATATTATTATTATTTAACATGTAATAATTGTACACACACATTTTACTACAACATACATGATCAACATTCAACCACCAATGGTGTGGTTGAAATCCACACACAGCAGATATTAGTATGAGAATCAAATTAATGTCTGTTGAAGAATACCTCACCTCATAATCCTCCTTCATTATCTTAACGAACTGCTCATCAGATTCCAGACATTTTCTAAACAACCGCCAACATTGTTTTAATTTTGAGAAGCAGAGGAAACAAGCAAGTATCGGTCTACGATCTTCGGTAACAAACTGCAAGAAAACTTGTGTTATACTATTTTATATATAGGAAGAAAATACTTCTAATCTTACATTAAATTGTAAAGCTGACAGTTAGTTGTCAGTAATGCTATCTGTACTCCTCATACAAAGAAGACATCTCAGTCTTGCTCAAGGCAGATTGGTGACTTAGTTGTGTTGGATTTCATAATTCCAGCAGAAAGCTGTCCACTCTTGGACATAAGCCTCCTCTAATATGCAGGGTGTTTGCCAAACTCGCCACACTTGGCAGGCGGGTTGTCAATAGTCGCATATTGGTAAAATGCAAAGAGAATGCTGCTGCCCATTCTCTAGTAAGTCCCTTAGTCGCCTCTTACGTCACCCATGGGAACAAATAGGATTATTGGTTGTTAAATTCTAAGTTCTCAACTTACTGGAATATGAGTCAGCTTCTCATATAATTCGTGCAAGTTCCTGTCGACAACGATGTACATACGAACATTCTGCGCTAAACATATTCTACACATCGGCAGTTTTTCCATCTTTGAAATCAGTTTAGATTTGTTGTTGATAAACACTGGCGGGCCTGGCGGCAAATACCCGAAGGGCAATTCGTTCATTCAACCAAAATTTTTGACATTTGTTATGTCAAAAATTAAACTATTGGATCTTCGATCAATAATAGCACTAGATACAGGATTAGGAACAAAAATACGTCGCTAAAGTGGCCACGTTTACACACACATAGACATTTACATTTCTTACTACGAAATATAGAAAAAAGTTTTATATTATTAACAACTTCAGTTCATTATAAACCTTAATACTCAAGCATAAAGTTTAATTACGATTGCAAAATATTTATATTTAAGTCTTTCTGTCATCGGAGAAAGGTAAAAGCAATAAATTTTAAATGTCACATGAAAATAAATAGTCATTTTTATAATAAGTACAAAAATATTTATTCTAAAATGAAACTTAAAACATAAGCAATAAGGTTAAAAACATTTTGTTGACAATTTAGTGCTTACTCTATTTTGAAACTAGACGTAGTTCTTGGTATTACATTTCAATGCTCAGAACACAGTAAGAATTGAAAGACGTAGAGTAGCAGAATAATAATATATTTTTTTTAGGCTAAGGTTCGTTTTATATATGGTAGCAAATATTTTTGACCGATTTAAAAAAGTTGTAGGACTAAATTAGTACAATAGACATTTTATTAGGACATTGCTATGAATTGTCTGCGGGTTGGCTCATTGTAATCAACCCGTATATAGAAATGAGTGCGTCTACTTATGTACGCGATTTAGAAGTTATCACACTAGTATTATAAAGGTGAAAGTTTGTGAGGGTGTGTGTGCCTGTGTGTGTGTGTGTGTTTGTATGTTTGTTACTTCTTCACGCTAAAACGGAGATAGCTTATAATGGATTAACACATAGGCTACTTTTTATCCTGGTTTACGCGGGTGAAACCGCAGGGCAGAGCTAGTAAAAAATATTTAGTACAATTAATAAATCACAAATCAATTTTTACATTCTGCGTACCTGAATTAATTTCCTCTAAATAAGTTGAGTTTGTTATACAATTGTCGTTTTGATTTGTTTTTGATATCTCCCGTTCCTTTTTTACATATGTAATGTAGGTACATCAAAAAAATTTTCAACTACTGATTTAAGTAAAATAATTGCGTGATTGTGTTCATTTCCTCCAGGAAACACATTCTTGTCAATATATAATTTCAAAACTGTTGTACATATGAAGTTGCTATCATACCTTTTTTAAAGCTCGTCAACCAGATATTACATATAAAAATGAATCCCTATTTCCCTTGGTCACGCCAAAACTTGAGAACGACTTTACCGATTTCATTCTTTTTTTTTTGTAAGTTTTTTAATACTTTGTAGAAGGTTCTTAAGGAAAGAAAAATGATGAAAATTGCACAGAAAATTGGAAAACTTCACGACTATTTTAACTTTCGCGCGTTTACATTAGAATAGTCATAGCCAAGGCGCCATAGTCATTAATTAATGTACCTGTAATTTAGGAACTGCTGTTTTTATCAATCGACGTCGGTTAGTATTTCCGGATATATCTGATTTATCAAAGCGATCCGAACATATAACCGAATTCTTAGCTGGCTTATAAAAGTCATCTCTTCTTTCTCTGGCGACAATCGAGATCCATTCTGCACACGTAAATGGATTGCTAGGAAAGCTAAAATAAAAAAGGAAAGCTAATTATCGAATGAGAGTCCAACAAACAGACACAAAAGTAGCATCAACCAATTTTTAACCAACCAATTTTGAAGATCTGGTTACATTTTTTTTTTTAATTATTACAATACAAATCTACTCCATGCATTTACTGTTCTGTTGAACAAAAGTTTGTGCGTATGTTAGCGAGCCTTGGCCAAACATTTGTAGCGGTGGTTTAAAATCGGTAATTTTGTTAAAAAATTGGTATTATTGGTTAGTTTAAAGATTAAAATATAACTTATTCTTCATGTACTTACTGAAAATAATATATTCCGGTCGCTATATTGCTTTTTCGGGGATTATTCTTGCAACTTTTAAATACACACTGCGGCATTGTGAAACGTGTTTACATTGGCTGTGTTTCAAGCTAACTAAACAAAATAAAAGCTCACGTCTCAAGTGCGCTTATATTTACCGAGACGTATTTTTTGCGCCGACCCGATATCTAGTGCTATTATTGATCGAAGATTGGATACAAGGAACTTAAATCCAACCTGGAATGCGCACAGGCTGCCAATACGCGGTCCGAGCGAGATACTTTCGCGAGAGCCCTCTGTCCCTTTCATTAGGGTGACCAAGCAATATGATGTAGGTAGATACTAATATAACAGGATATAATATATTTAACCAATAATTTGTTTTAAAAAAATAATAATAGTTACGCTTTAAAGATGGATTAAAGTAAAACCCAGTAAACATAAACGCAACGCAACGCATAAACTCTGTTATCGAGTATTATAGTATAACCTGGAATGTTTAGTACTAATTGTCGTAAAAATCTAACAGACGTCGTTTTTAAGAAAAATGGTTGGGACTCTTTTTTTTATTGGACAAATGCGTCACTGGACTTTGCCCGTAAATAATCTTATAATTTCGTTCATTATGGGCACCCTACTTCAAGAAAGGGACACAGGGCTCTCGCAACCAACGCTTTCTCTCTCGGACCGAATTTCTCTTTGACCAAGTGATTGTCTGTAATAGAACTTAGTAACATATACATAAGGTTTATTATTTTAATGGTGTCTAATTGACAATGCACATTCCAGGGGTCGGGTATAAGTTCCTTGATTGGATATTAATGTTTTTTTATTTTTTTCGCTTTTGGCAATTGAGCCGATGTCGACTATTCTGCCAGGGCCCAGGGTCACGTTTAGACGGTAGCGTAGCGGCGAACTGTCGACTTTGTACTTTGTGGTAGGTTTACAGATTCTGTTAGTCGTGAGGTTAGTCGTATTTAAAATTTTAGATTATTTTCGTTTAAAAAAGTTGTTAAAATTTCAATAATTTTGGGGGAGAAGTGAACTAAAAGGGAATGAAAGTTAGTTGGGAGAGGAATGTTACACTTGGTTTCTTCATAGAGGTCGAAAGATTTGGTATTCAAGGAGCAGGAGAAAAATATATGGTCCAAAGTACCGTCTGCAAGACCGCATTCACAGAGGGAACTGTCCTTAACATGGATCTTTTTCAGTAACACTGGACTACAACAATGTCCAAGTCGCAATCTGCAAAGCAAGGAAACAGTTCTTTTGGCCAATTTAGGGTACTTAAAATACCAAGGCTTCGGCTGGATGTCAGGCTGTATGGATGAATAGTAGATACACTTGACTTGACTATGGACTTCCTTCGGGAGAAAACAGAATTAAAAGACAATGACTTTGATAGTGAGAGTCAAAACGAAAGTTTTACCGAAAAGACATTAAATTATTTATTTAAAATCCCCCAGGAATTATTAGAAAATATGACATTTTTGAATGTGTTGTAAAAAATATTTATAATACAGTGGATTCAATTTAATTCATGTTGTAAATGCATAGAAGTCAATTATTTATAATTTAAATTAGTATGATAATTCAGGCCGTGAGGTCCCACCGTCCGAGTGCTCTTAGCCTATTTAAGGAAATCTCAAAACGGCTGGTGGACACTTCCCGTGACCAAACGGCTGGTTTTTACCTTGGCCAGTGGCTAAGCATTGCCATACAACGTGGTAATGCCAGCAGTCTCTTGGACAGATTACCAGTCGAAAGCGATGCGGATGAATTTTTCAAAGTATAGGGGTACGCCTCAGGCCATCGCGTAAATCGATCAATGACTGTGAGGCAGTATCTGAAATCAGACGAAGGGGTTAAGGGTCCAAACTCCCACTATTGCTCGGTTTCTGAGGTACTCGTATCGGTAGTTTATTTGTTCATTAGCGCTATTGGTTCGATAACTTGACAGTTTGCGTTTCCGAACACTGCAATTTAAGATAAACTTATTTTATCTGACCAATGTGTGGCGTTTATCGGTTCCATAACTTTATTTGACGTTTCATTTCAAACTATGTCAACTCGCTTTTAATCAAACGCCTAATCAAGTTTGTTGAGCAATAATGCACAAATACGGCTCATTGCATGGACATTTAGTTTTGAAGAATTTATTTTATACTAGCTTTTGCCCGCGGCTTCGCCCGCGTAGATGTCGGAAATTATCGTAAGAGGACGTATTATCGCGGTAAGAATGTATTAATCCATGTTATACATACATAAAATTACGCCTTTTTCCCATGGGGGTAGGCAGAAACTACGGAACGCCACCTGCTACGATCCTTACATATCTTGTGTGTTTGATGTAGGTACTTAAAATAAAACTAATAGTATTCAGAGTAAGAAGACTGCGACATAGGGCTGGATTGAATTGAATATAAGTCTTCCTGATTTTTCTTAACGCTCCTATTCTACCTATATAAACACTCCAGACACCAAATTAAACATAGTTTTAAGAATAGTACTTTAGCCAGTGGCTTTGCCCGTATAGCTGTGGGAAAATGTCCAAAAATCTAAACATCTAAGCCATATTTCGCGGTCTCTTACTTGGAATAATACAATTAGCTTTATTTTGAGTACTTCTATTATAACACACATGATGATATGCATTTACTATGAAGCCCAAGTAATATGAATTACAATCCTACTAATCCTGCACTACCCGACCGCTACCAAGCTTCCGCGCAGTCACGCTCACGTAGTATTATTATAACTCTTTTGTTTTTATGGTGTACGTTTTTACTGTCCCATATAGCCGGTTTTGATAAAATAAAAGATATTAACTCTTCATTGTCAATTTCCATATTATTACTGTAATAAAAATGCAACACTAGTACCCGCGCGAGCGGCGAAACCAAACTACAGTCCATTCACACTTATTTTAGCTCTGATTTTGCGTCACAGTCAAAATCAAAGTGATCTTTTTTATGTTACAATAAGGTTGCTGTTGGGTTGCTATTGTCACTACTGTCAGAGGTAAAATAACTTTGAACTGACTGTAGTTTGTTCTCGTCGCTCCGCGACGCCACCGCTCTACCGCCGCTCCTGCATCGCTCGATCGCGCCGCTCCGCCGCCGCCGTCGTCGCCCGTTTCGTACACAGCGCTTAATGTTTTTATGCATTTGATTACATCGCCGTCGCGCCGCCCAGCCGTTTCGTACCCGCAGACATAGACATATACCATTGCGGACTTTTTTGTAGAACTTTGTAAGGTGTACAATACTGTAGTACATTATTTTGATCTATTTCGTAGGGTTCAGCCAGCGTTCGCAATGTAAGCGCAAAAAAATTAGTTTATTTATGACATCACATTAGAAACCTCTAAAATTATTAGTGTTTCTTTACTATATTATGCATGTTATATACATATAAACCTTCCTGTTGAATCACTCTATCTATTAAAAAAACCCGCATCAAAATCCGTTGCGTAGTTTTAAAGATATAAGCATACATAGGGACAGACAGACAGCGAAGTGACTTTATTTTATAATATGTAAATAATGTAATGATAATGATAATGAAGTACAAACCACGTTGTAAACTTTACGTTATTTTTTCTTCTTCATCTTGTGTTTGCACGGAATACAACTATTAAATCATCGGAAGCTTTTTATTCAAAATAATTCTGGAACAGTCCCAACAGTTTCTTTTCTATTAATGTATAAGTTGTGCCTATGTGATGCAAAGTTATACATTCGTAATATAGATGCTCGTTGCATGGCAGTACCGTGTATCGTAACTCATTCCTACGAGCGCCACTCGATAATAATGAGATAGTAGGTCACCTCATGGGAGACAGTGCTTATCCTTGTAGAAAGTCCATAATGACACTATTCTTAAATCCAGCTACAAATACGGTAAAACGTTACAATGAAGCACAAATAAAGACCAGAAACACAGTTGAAAGAACATTTGGTGCGTGGAAAAGAAGATTTCAATACCTCTCTAAAATTACGGTTAAAATTAGATCACACATTAATTGTAATTGATGCAACAGTTGTGTTACATAATATAGCTCTAAAGCAAAATGATTCACTGATAATTGATTCTGCTTCTGAACAAGACATCGTAATAGACTCTGTTGATCAACCCCTTTCCTCTGAAGGAAACCATGTCCGTCGGCTATTGTTGGAGCAATATTTTAGGTTGCTAACTTTCTCTTTTCAAACTGGAAAATTGTCATATTGTAGGTACAACGATTTACGTACAATGTGGACACAAATAAAAAAAAAACATATGAACTTGGCTATACATTTATATTTCGAGTTAAATATACACTTCGATAAGAAGCATCTTGTCTCTTTCAGTAAAATGTTTTTTACGTTTTCCAGATTCCATTATGTTATTATATAAAAGAATGGATTAAGCGCAAACTATTTGGCAAAAAAGTCTAGAAACGGAACTAATTTTTTTGTCTGCTGGCAACATTCTCAAAATAATGACGTTTATGGATTCTCTGGCGGGAAATCAAATTGCGCGGGTGTTTAAAAATTTCTCCTACGTATTAATTTGTAGTTTTGTGTATATTTCCTTAGATAGTTTATTATATTCCCAGTGTATATAGTATAATGGGGACGGAAAGCGATGGGGGCGATGCCCCCATCGATAAAGAGCCGGCGAAAAAGCGGAAAAAGGCTCTAATGGAGTCGGCACAGTCTGCAGATTACAAAATCTTCATGAAACCGAATTATAAGAGACAATTTCCCGAATGCCACAGTGGCGATTGTGTAGTCTTTGTGGAATCGATAGAAAATGAAAAATTGGGCAACAAAAACCCAATTGGACTTACAAAATTATTCACCGAAAATGTTAAAGGCATCTTAGGTGTACATCGAGTCAATGCCTACAAAGTTGGGATAACTTTCAAAAAACCTGCACCGGCGAATAGTTTTCTCAAAATGGACCATTTCTTGGGAAAACATAAATTAAAAGCATTCGTTCCTGCATACATGACGGAAACAACAGGCGTCATCCGCTATGTACCGAAAACTATGTCAAATGAGGAAGTTTAAAAAACATTCAAAGTGACGTAGAAGTTATAAGTATTAAAAGATTTATGAGGAAAGTTGAAGGAAAACTTACACCATTAGGTACAGTCGCAGTTACATTTGCTGCAACGGCATTACCACAGTTTGCATACATTCACATGTTTAGATACCCAGTACATACATATATACCACCATTGCTACAGTGCTACAAATGCCTTAAATATAACCACTCTGCAAGAGCTTGCCGTGGTGAGCAAATGTGCTCTTCTTGCGCCGGTCGACATTCATACAAAGAGTGTGATGTTGAAGAAATTGTTTGCATTAACTGCTGTGGCAGCCACCTAGCAATTTCAAGGGATTGCCCCATTAAGAAGCAAAAAATGGAAGAAAAGAAGAAGAAGTTCCTCAATCGGAATCAGTCATATGTAAGTGTGGTGAGTACACCTCCTCCAACTATGTCAGATACAAATGTTTTCCCAGCTCTTAAAAAACCAAATGAAAGGACTTTGGGTGAGAACTCAAAGTCATTTGCTGAAGAAATTGTAAATAATGATATAATTATAAACGCCATTGTAAAATCATTAATTAGTCTTGGTAATAATAAAGATAATGTTCCAATAACAAATAAAAGAATAAAAGAAATGTTGTTAGCAAATTTAATTGTTAATTGATGGATACATTTTTAAATATAGCACAATTCAATGTACAAAGCTTGCAGAGTAAGAAGGCCTTATTAAACACATTTCTTTTTGAACAAAAAATAGATATATGTCTGTTAAATGAGACTTGGCTAAAAAATAGTAGTGTAATTCCTCGTTTTACATCATACAACTTTATATATAAAAATTCAGTAAATAAACACAATGGAGTAGGTATTTTGATAAAACAAAATTTAGCTTATAATGTTATAGAAACAACTTTTTATGAGTCAGTCCAAAATATATGTATTTCCATAGAAACATCCATGGGTAGATTGCATATCCTATGTGTTTATTGTCCTCCCAATAGCAACAGATTTGATACTAACAAAATGAGAAAGGTGCTTCTTGAAATTCCTAAGCCATGTCTTATCATGGGCGATTTTAATGCACACCATATATTGTTTGGATGTCATACAAACAATAATAGGGGTAACAGTTTATATAACCTTATTGATGAATTTGACATATGCGTTTTAAATGATGGTAGAGCAACCACTGTGCAGTACCCAAACAGGAATGCATCAGCTATTGATCTGGCTCTGGTTAGTTCCGCATTAGCTCCTCTTTGTGAATGGCAGGTTCATGACGATCCTATGGGCAGTTATCACTACCCAACCCAGATAGTTTTAAATGTAAAGCCATCTACATATGAAGTCCGGCCTGTGGAAGAAAAATATATTTATAGTAAAGCAGATTGGTCTAAATATTATGAATTATCAGAAACCGGTTTCTCTCATTTAGACATAGATAATATGGACCCTCTTCATCTGTATGATAATTTTGTGAATATTTTATATGATATAAGAATAAATACAGTCCCAAAACGAAAATCTAACCAAACTATGCAAATTTTAAGAAAACCAGCTCCTTGGTGGAACCAAACATGTAATGAGGCAGTTCAAAAATCTAAGGAAGCTTTGTTAGAATATAGAACATCACCAAGCATCCCCAACTTCATACAATACAAAAAACTTGATGCTCAAAAGAAAAGAATAATTAAAGAGGAGAGTATCAATTCATGGCATGAGTTATGTAGTAGTTTTAATAGAATGACACCTGTTGCAAGAATATGGGGTTATATTAAAAAGTTTAAAAGGATAGGTTCTTCTTCTAACAAATATTTAAATGATGATTGGGTACCTGAATTCTTAGAAAATTTATCAGACTCATCAATATTGAATGAAAATAATATAAATGATATTTTAAAAGAATCTGTTGAATCTGAAACAAACTGCTTTCTTAATAGTCCATTAACAATAAACGAATTGCACATAGCTCTTAAGAGTAGAAAAGATACAACCCCAGGTCTGGATAACATACCATACATCTTAATTAAAAAGTTACACCCTAATGCCTTACAAATTTTATTAAATGTTTATAATAAACTTTGGGATTCACTACTCATACCAGAATCATGGAAAACTCAATGTGTCATTCCAATCTTAAAGCCCAATAAATCTGCAAATAGTCACTCATCATATAGACCCATATCAGTATCATCTTGCTTAGGTAAACTTTTCGAAAACATGCTTAAGATACGTTTAGATTACTTTGCTGAAACTCAAGGCAAGTTACCAGATATACAGTATGGATTCAGAAAAGGCAGGAGTTGCTCTGAAAGCTTTGTTTCATTTATATCAGACTTAAAAAAGGCTAAACTTAGTCATTCTAATGTCATATGTGTTTTTTTGGATGTCAAAGGTGCTTTTGATAATGTTAATATTGAATCTCTAATTCGTGTTTTGCATGAATTGGGCTTACCAAGTAAAACATTAAATTGGATTTTTAAATTTTTGTACCAGCGAACTTTGTATGTTAGATTCAATAATAAGCTCCATGGCCCTAGTTTAGTTAGTAAAGGCACAATGCAAGGAGCAACACTTTCACCTCTGTTGTATAACTTGTATACATCCCAGATTCTTAAATATGTAAATACTTCTCAAGTCAAAATATTACAATTTGCCGATGACTTGCTTTTATACACAGTGAATCAAAACTTGAATATGGCTGTTAATGATATTAATACTGCATTGGCTCAATTACAATATTATTACAGTAATACTTTAAAACTAGATATAAGTTCTGAGAAAAGTTCAGTATTATTATTTAGTAAAGATTCATTAGCACAGTCCACTGTAAATATTGTATATAACCACAATGTCATTCCTATTGTTAATCATCACAAATTTTTAGGTGTTTTAATAGATGATAAACTAAAATTTGATAAGCACATTGACCATATCTGTCAAAATGCCATGAAGAGCATCAATGTCCTTAGGAGCTTAGCAGGAACTTTTTGGGGTTCTGACCCAAAAACACTTAGCATGTTATATAAAAGCATAGTCAGAAGTCATTTTGACTATAGTTGCTTAGCGTATATGAATGCAAGTACTACACTATTAAGAAAACTGGATGTGATACAAAATATGGGCTTACGAATAATTAGTGGAGCAATGCGCACCACCCCTATAAATTCTATGGAAATTGAAAATGTTATACCTCCCTTATCTTTGCGACGTTTACAGCTGGCTGAGAGATTCTGTCTCAAAGAGTTATCTTGCAATAATAGTACAGTTCTTGATAAAATTGAATATCCTCAAGAGGTCATACAGTCAGCTGTCACATCCTCCATCTCAACAAATACTTTTATTTCTGGTTCATTGCCTGAAATTTCAACCATTCTAGTTAAAGTAAAGAACCTGACAAGAGACATGTACTTCCAAAAGAAGTGGCCTGTATATGAATTCCCATATAATACTTTATTAGCTTACTTTGATATCAGGTGTTTTTTAGATACTGTTAAAAATAAATATGATTTCTTAGAATTTCTGAATGACAAATCTCATTTCTATATCATTTACACTGATGGATCTAAAACTGATGATTGTGTTAAAGCAGCATATTATGACCCACAAAAGAGGATAACAAAATGCTTTAAAATGCCAAATAGTTGTAGTATATTCACTGCAGAAGGTTGGGCTATACTAGCTGCTTTATCTTATGTAAATACTTTTGTAAATATTGATGAACATGGTGTAAGCAAAAATGTAAATAGTGTAAATAATTTATTAATTGTAAGTGATTCCAAAAGTGTTTTATCTAGTTTATGTAATTGTAACCTAAGTTATAAACAAAATTACATTGTACATAGAATTAAGTATACTCTACAAAAGTTGGGAAAACATGTAGAATTTTTGTGGGTTCCATCTCATAGTGGCATAGTTGGTAATGAGGTTGTAGATTTGGCAACTCGTCAGGATCACGACGAGGATATTACAGAATCTTTCAAGGTCCCTTTCACGGATTACTATCAACAATTTAAAACATTATCTAAGAAAATATGGAAGGATTATTGGGACGCAACAAAAGAAAAAAAGGGAAAATGGTATTCAGAATTACAGCAAGACTTACCAACAACGCCGTGGTACAATAAATTCAAATACTCCAGCAGAAAGTTCATAACAGTCATTAATCGCTTGCGATTTGGCCATTGTTTAGTCCCAGCTCATCTCTACAGGATGAGAATCATCAGTGAAAGCAAATGTACCTATTGTTCCGAAGAAAATGCGGATATAAAACACGTTATATTTGACTGTGAATCGTTCGCCATGCAAAGACTGTTACTTGTCAGTGAAATTAGTGACATAGCAGAACAAAACTCTTTAAGTGTTCCCCGCCACGTTCAGGAATTACTTTCCAAAACAGTTTATTTCAATCCATTATTTAGATATTTACTGAATACTGTAGGAAAAATTTAATTGTTTCGGGGTTCATTAGATTGTTTTTTTTTTTATGTTTAACTAATATTTTGTTGTTATTAATTAGATAATTTCATCGCCTCTTAGATGTACTTAGCTCGTATGAGCGGTAAACAGTTTTGATGAACTTGTTATTGTTTTATGTATTTTTAGTGAGAATAAGAGTAGTGTGTTTAATGATTACGACTGAAGGACATGTATCCATGGTCAGGAATAAATTTAAAAAAAAAAAAAAAAAATGACGTTTATAGTCGTAGAATTTTTATTTCAACCATCTAACGGTGATTATATTAGGTAAAAAGTGAAAAATAATGAATAAAACCATTCGCAGTACTGGGAGGGAGATTATTTATAATGTGTACAGGCGATTTCTGGCGGAACAGGAGGCCCAAACTATTTTTTCCGATCTTGACAACATTTACCAAAGAACCGCTGTTAAGGCAGGTATGTAAGAGTTTGTTTTGTTGTTTTTAGTTGAATCAAGTGTTAATTGTAGAACCCAAACCTGTTTTGAATTGCTTGTATACCGAATAAGTGGAAATTTGGAACAATAAACATCGAGCACATAGGTTATGTTTACATTTTGTTTGCATTACTCTGGTATAGCGCGCCTAGATTAAAATATTGATCCTTGAGTGACTTGTACTCTGCTATAAGTAAATATAAATTCGATTTCTACTTAACTTTTTTGAGTGTGATTACAAGGTAATAATGTATTTGTTGTAGCATTTGCATTAGAAATGTACCAGAAATTAAGGTGCCATAGACTAAATAACAAAATAAGTTATTACCTCGTTTATATCACATAGGTAACAGAAGATAATGCAATTTTTTGTACATGTATGTATTTTATTCAATTCAGGTAAATCTGTTAGCACTATAAAAAGAGTCGTGTTGGAAGAAGACAGAAACAAAGGTGTATTTTCTACACCCGGAAAAATATACATGGCATACTGTGGTAAGACTTCCACCTTACCACTGTGACCTAAATTCAATCGAGCTAATCTGGGGGATAGCAAAACACAAAATTGCAGCCCAAAATGTAGGATCGATCGACATAAAGGTATGACTTATTAAAAGTGTGTGATAATACGTTTTACTTTTAATATTGATAGAGGTATAATTAAATATTTCATCTTTTTAGGAAACAGCTGAACGTGCATTCCAAGCTATTACCGAAGAGGATTGGAAGAATTCCTGCCAACATGTGATAAAAATAGAAAACGAGTACTGTGAGCGAGAACTGACTCTGTATGAGGAAATAGAGCGATTAGTCATAAATCTTGAAGATGATAGCAGCAGTACCTCTAAATCTAAGTACGACAAGATGAGTTTGCGGCCAGCTCTAGCCAGTAAGTACATGGATGTGATGGGGGTGGAATATTTAGAGGAAGATTTATTGGAATAAAATAAAATAATGTTATAAAATATAATGCCTTTTTTATTTTTTCAAAAAGATGTTGTAAACAGAAGTATACCTAAATATTTATTTTTATGTACTTAGTTATCAGATACATGACGAGAACACGTCCTTGTTCAATTAAATTACTGATTTGAATAAATTATTTATAAATAAAGAGGACATGAATTTATGTTTACCAAAAATACAGCTAATTATCAAGACCAGATTGGTTTTTTTTTTTTTTAATTTATTCCTGACCATGGATACATGTCCTTCAGTCGTAATCATTAAACATACTACTCTTATTCTCAGCTAAGTACATCCCGAAACAATTAAATTTTTTCTACAGTATTCAGTAAATATCTAAATAATGAATTGAAATAAACTGTGTTGGAAAGTAATTCCTGAACGTGGCGGGGAACACATAAAAGAGTTTTGTTCTGCTATATCACTAATTTCACATTATTATACTCTTTGAATTTCACTGACAAGTAACAGTCTTTGCATGGCGAACGATTCACAGTCTAACGTGTTTTATATCCGCATTTTCTTCAGAACAATAGGTACATTTGCTTTCACTGATGAATCTTAGCTTCAATGTCTTCAGTAATTACTTTAAAATATGTATTTATGTTTTTGTTGTATTCTCTTCCGTTTCATCTTCACATTCTTCATCTTCAAAGTTTTCGTGTGATTCGTTCTCAATTAGTAGCAAATCATAGATCTCGTCGTGGAATAAAGCAGCTGTTTCAATGTTAACATTTTCGTAGAAATCTGAACTGTTAACATCAATTTCTTCAACATTATTTGGTTTTTCATCCATATCTTGAATTATATTAATAAATATAAAATTATTGAAAACTTTTTGTATCTTTCCCGCCAATCACCATTTTCCTTCTCCGACCAGATTGGTACGCTATATGGGTTGCCATACGAACAGCACAGTGGTGCCCCCATTATTTTCTACTCTTTTTTGCCAAGCAATGTCTCAGGAGAGTTCTGTAAAAGATGGCTCATGTAAAATAAATAATGTAAACATAAAAATAATCTTTCTGTAGCAGTATGCCCCAGTTATAACATAAAAAAACACTGCTTTCTACAGTCTGGCAAGAAAGTCTTGAAACGGAACTAATATATTTAATTATTGGCAACACTCGCTCTGCCTCGTCGAATAAGGTACATAATCTGTCATTTCTTGTAATCGGTGTTTGTTTTTCATGTTTCTTTTTATATAATTGCGTTTTTGTGGTGATACTGGTGACCCATTGTGTTCATAATGAACAGATATGTTATTCGCAGCTCCGCAAGAGCGATAATTTATAAAGTGTACATGAGATGTTTGGCGGAACTCGAGGCTGGACAAATTTTATCCGATCTCAACGATGTGTGTAAAAGAACCGCTGAAATGACAGGTAAAATTATATTTTATAGGGGAAGGTGGGGCAGCTTCATACAGTTTTTATATTTCGTCTTATAGAATGCTCTCGGATATCGATATCTATATTGTTTCATCAAAAATCAATAGTCTTACTATCTGACTCTATATAAAAAAATGAAATATGTGTAAATACACTTGTACGGCTTTTTATAATGCACTTTCATACAGGCTATGGGGCAGATTCATACATGTGAAAAAATACACAAGTTGTGCATGAAATATTTATTTATTTATCAATATTGGATTTTCTTTCGAACATAAGGTGTGTTTCTGGATGTGCTTTAGAACTTCAACAAAAATGCTCGAGTTTATCAAACCACTTCTCGTGGCTACGCCCAAAGAGCCTTCTGGAGCATCTTCTATGAAGTGGTCCCTAAAATGTACTCGTAGGATGATGAATAAAGGCGGTATGGTGTTTCCACTTGCTGATATAATGCCACCAAATGTGACCAGCTCTCCTTTTTCGGCAGACACTATATGACCGACCTGTTTTTGATTCTTTTCAGCAAAAATGTTAGGTGTGCTCAGACCAGATGAGATGCCGATTCAAAATACGATCGGCAGTAAACTTGTATTTGCGGTATATATTGTCCAGGTTCTGGAAGAAAACATTCACTGCCTGAAACCGCCTGATCTGGCAGCACTTGTATTTTCAGGTTTATGCAAACTGAAATTTTTAAGGCCTTTTCGGAAACTTGCTAGCTCACTATTACTCCAACTTGTAAGATATTTAATCCTATTGGCCTTAGCAAATTCATGTATATTTATAGAAAAGATTTGATTCTGTTTTTGCAAAAACTTGCTGCGATGCCAATTCAGATTTGAATACACGAGTTTCGCTACCAAGATCTTGTGTTTTTTGTAATTTTTTGATATGGCTTTGTAGTGTTTGTGCATTAACTCTATATTTGGCTGCTGATTTCCGAAGAGAGAGTTTGCTGTCCACAACTTTATCGATAGCTTTTAAAATTGCCTCTTCATCCACCCGTCTACTCCTAGTTCCCTTTTTATTGTAATTTCTGACCATAATCGTTCTGCAAAACAAAATTATGGTATAACTTAAATTTTACTAAAATAAAATAAAAAATGGAAGACAGAAGTGTACGGGGCAATTCATACTGTATGAATGTGCCCCGTACACTTCTGTATGAACCTACCCCATCACAAGAAAATTAAATCAAAATATTGCTAGAAAAAAGGCAAGCATACATAAAATTATTCACAGGTTAATTCATAAAGTTGACCCTATTATCTTTCAAATAAAATAGAACTGAATAATCCAGAGAGCAGCTTTTATAAAAAAAAGACGTTATAAGTGAGATCATAAAATTACTTACGCCTGGCCGAATCACGTTCAGTGTCACACCTACGCGAGTATCATACCGACTGCTTTCAAACTTCATGAGCAACCACACACATCAGTAAGCTACGCATACACCCATAAGCCATTCTGTTGATGTGCACCTAACATCAGATATATCTAGTGTATGAAGGTGCCCCTTGTATGAATCTGCCCCACTTCCTCTTACATGTGACCGCATGTAAAGTGTGTATTTCAAGGTGTAATATAACTACTATAATATAACTATATATAATTGTATGAAGGGTTTATCCCTTCATACAATTATTGAAATGTGTATTCACGATTTGAGGTTATCACGATTTACAAAACACATTCGGAATGCAGCGCTTTTGTATAATATTGATACTTTTTGTTAATATTGCATAAATCACTGAATAAAAATAAAATAACTGTGGTATTTTTTAGGTAAATCGGTCAGCACTATAAGGCGAATTGCAATAGAAGGACACAGAAACAAAGGTGTTTTCTCCACTCCAGGGAAACATAGAGCAGGGCGACCTAAAAAACAATTGGACAATTTTGACTTGTGTGCAATCAGACAGAAAGTTCAGTTCTTTTACACTGTAAAAAAGATTGTAAGTAGAACTTTAAACTTCTATTTTATATCAATCTTTTTTTTGGTTTTTATCAAGTACACTGAGAGACATTTACTGTCATTTTTATTTTTAGGCACCAACTTTACGAAACCTTTTGCCTGTGGTTAGAGAAGAACTTGGGTTTGACGGAAGTCGTGAACACTTACGAAAGGTTCTAATAGCCCTGGGCTTTAGATACAAAAAGTGCCAATCAGACAGGCAATCTTTAATGGAAAAGCCGAGTATTGCTGCAAAACGTGAAGTATACTTGGACAAGATTATTAAAAATAGGAATTTGCCGGATGATCTGAGAAAGGACATTATTTATCTAGACGAAAGCTATATTCATACTTCCTATAAATTAAAAAAATGCTGGCAGTCTCTTAACATCAGTGGAATAAAAGAAAGTGTGTCCAAAGGCAAAAGGTAAGTTGTTGCTGAAGCATGCTTTATTTAATGTGTTGTGTGTGTTGCATGTGTTGCATGGTCTGCTTCTTTTTTTTTCTCAGGTACATTATTATACATGCAGGCAATGAAAATGGTTTTGTACCAAATGCATTGTTAAAATTTTGTGGGAAAAATAAAAATGAAGACTACCACTCGGAGATGAATAAGTAAAATTTTACTAAATGGGTTAAGGAAAAACTAATACCGAATTTGTCTAAACCTTCAATTATAGTCATGGATAACGCCCCCTATCATTCAGTGATTCGCAATAAGGCACCTACCTCTGCATCAAAAGTTGACGAAATAAAGCTGTGGTTGTCTGAGAACAATGTGCCGTTTGAAGAATCAGCAAGGAAGCCGAACCTGCTCATGCTTGTTAAACGACACAAACCCATGCCCATCTATGAAATAGATGAACTCCGAAGTGAGCATGGTCACACAGTGGTAAGGCTCCCACCTTATCACTGCGATCTAAACCCCATTGAATTAATCTGGGGTCTAGTAAAACATAAAATTGCCTCACATAATGTAGGATCAATTGACATCAAGGTATTTTGATATAATTATTTCATTTTGAATTCATTATACATAGTAAGTAATAGCAAATGTTTAGTTGTTTTTATTTTATTGTTCTAGGCAGTGGCTGAACAAGCGTTTCAGAGCATTTCAGTTGACGACTGGAAAAATTGTTGTTAACATGTCATGAAAATAGAAAAAGGTTATTTTCGAAGAGGGCAAACTGTATAGTGACATTGAAAAAATTGTCATAAATCTACAAGATGAAAACAGCAGTAGTGACACATCTGAAGATAGCCAGCAGAGTTTTGGTGAAAGCTCACACCAAGACATGGATGAAGACTTTTCGGGCGTGGAATACTTAGAGGAAAACATTTTTGATTCTGATTATTTTTTTAGTTTTTGTTTAGAACACCACCAACTATGGAACATTTTGCCTGTGGTTAGAGGAGAACTTAGATTTGTGGGACACAGTCACACAATAGACAGGCTTCCAATTTGTCACTGTGATCTAAACCGTATTGAATTGATCTGGGGTCTTGTAAGATATAAAATTGTCTCACATAATGTGGATTAGTTGACATCAAGGTATTTTTAAATCCACACTAATCCACACTATCCACACTAATATTATAAATGCAAAAGTAACTGTGTCTGTCTGTCTGTTTCGCTTTCCTGCTAAAACTACTAAACCGATTTAAATGAAATTTGGTACACAGATAGTTTAGAGCCTGAGAAAGGACATAAGCTACTTTTTATTCCGTGACTTTGTCTGCGCCCGCGATAACCGACATTTACGCAGACGAAGTCGCGGGCAGAAGCTAGTACCTTATAATATTATTTTTAATTCATTAAACTAAATAACTGCAAATGTTGTTCTAGCCAGTGGCTGAACAAGCGTTTCAGAGTTTTTCTTTTTTCATAAAACCCGCCAATATTCCCATTAATTAAAAAAAAAACAAAGTATCAAAACCGTTTTTGTCGTACTATACATATAGGGTTACAACATGCACGATAGTAGCGCCACCATTATTTTCACGACTTTTTGGCCAAGCTGTAACCGAAATCATAAACAATGAACTGAGTACCGACAATAGAAAAAAAAGTTTTACCCATAAATATAAAATAATGACTTTACATATTTTGAACTAAAATAATATTAAGCCAGTTATTTACCCTTGAAAAAAAAATTGTTTATTAAACTAGTTTTAAAGACCATTTCAATAATAAAAATCAATTTTAGATGCAATCTCATAAACAGACCCATCTAGCGGCATCTAAAAAACTAGTTGACAGTTTCATATTTATAGAATGGTTATTTTTGTATTCAGAAACGCAGTGACAGTTAACCGACGTTTATCATATACATAACTTTATTGAATTAATAGTTGTTGAGAGTTTATCTTAGAACTTGAGAAACCGGGCATATGTCGAGGTGAATGTGGGAAAATCGGAAAGGAGTAAGGTAGGTGGAAAGTGGAGCTTTAGTGTGACGTGCAGTTTTGCACGTCTGGCATTGTAGGCATTGCCTCACCCACTCTCTACAATCTTTGCGGATCCCTGGCCAAACAAAGTGTTGTGTCACCAGTCGCACTGTAGCTGCATTTCCAGGATGATATGGGTTGTGCAGTGAATCGAATGCCTGTCTTCGCAAGGTAGGCGTTATGTAGGGGCGTGGTGTCGGCGTGGAGGTGTCACAATAGACTGGTAGGTCATTGCTGTAAGTGGATGCTACCTTTCAAAGTTTCAGCGTTGAGCCATGTTGAATTAGGTTTTGCAGTTCTAGGTCTGTATCCTGAAGTCTTGCAAGTTCCTCAAAAGTCGACAGCTGCTGATACCTCCTTCACGCGCGACAATGCATCGGCGACAACGTTCTCACTGCCTGGTAAATACCTCAGGTGAATGAAGTCCAGGTACCGGAACTGCCTGGGTGAGCAACTATTCCTATTCATCCTGAAGGCAAAGGTAAGCGGCTTATGGTCTGTGTAGATGGCGAAGGTTCTTGCCTCGACCATATGCCGGAAGTACTTAATTGCCTCATAAATTGCAAGTAGCTCCCGGTCGTATGTATGGGCTGTACTTCCTTTGTGCCTCACTTAGCTTGTGCGAGTAGAAGGCTAGTGGTTGCCAGTTGTCACCCTTCCGCTACTGAAGGACGGCGCCGATTGCCGTATCAGAGGCATCTGTCACGATGCTGAACTCTGCAGATACATCAGGGTGAGCCAGGAGTGTTGCTTTGGACAGCGAAGTCAAGTCCTCGGAAACTCTATACATATTTTGATTTTTTTGTGATTTTATTTTATAAATTATGCACTAACAATCAAAACATTATGTAAACTAATGTAAGTTATAATAATTTATTTGATTTTGTATATTTTTCAATAACAACAACACTATGACATGACAAGGCCAAAAAGCCTTGTATCCATGGACTTAGAAACGAAGACTATTCCGCTCTGTGTTAATCAAATCAAGTTACTTTTATTTAATCACTGACTGACCTATAGATCAAAACTCTAACCCAGTTCCAGATGACCTAGAAAGTTCAAATTTGGCATGCAGATAGGTAATATAATAATATAATATAATACGGTCGTCGTCGTCGTCGTCGTCGTCGTCGTCGTCGTCGTCGTCGTCGTCGTCGTCGTCGTCGTCGTCGTCGTCGTCGTCGTCGTCGTCGTCGTCGTCGTCGTCGTCGTCGTCGTCGTCGTCGTCGTCGTCGTCGTCGTCGTCGTCGTCGTCGTCGTCGTCGTCGTCGTCGTCGTCGTCGTCGTCGTTACGTATTATATTATATTATTATTATATTATATTATTATTATTATATTATATTATTATTAGACGACGACGACGACGATGACGACGACGACGACGACGACGACGACGACGACGACGACGACGACGACGACGACGACGACGACGACGACGACGACGACGACGACGACGACGACGACGACGACGACGACGACGACGACGACGACTCGTCGTCGTCGTTACGTATTATATTATATTATTATATTATTATTATATTATATTATTATTATTATATTATATTATTATTAGACGACGATTATATATATTATATATATTATATATATATATATATTATATTATATATCGTCGTCGTCGTCGTCGTCGTCGTCGTCGTCGTCGTCGTCGTCGTCGTCGTTATTACTACAGTTATAAATAAATTTCAGGACTGCTCATTGAACTTGGCACCCATTTAGATCTCACTTCTTTTGTTGTTGAAGTCAACAACCAAGGCATATTGAACTTGGCTCTCATTTCACATTTATGTTTTTGATGGGTTTTTATATACCTATGCAATTCTGTTTATAGCTCGTTTATGGAAATTGTTTTTTCTCAATAATGAATGAATGAATGAATGAATATGATTTATTTGAATCCACATCGAGATCATAATTGTTACAATAAATATATTTAAAATAATTAATTAAATAATATAATTAAAATTAATACAATGAAATTAAAAACATAATGAACAGTACTACGAAATAAAATCAATTACTTACAGTAAAATATAATAATTAATAATGCTGCCTCTGAGTCATTTGTTTGTTTGTCAGTACATAAATTATTTGCTATATTATTTGTTAAGTATTTAATTTAATTTATAATAATTATTGCTTTTTTCTTATCAGCCTAAAATGTTCCCACTGCTGGTACACAGGCCTCCTCTCGGTGAGAGGGAGTGGGCCATAATCCACCACGCGGGCCTAGTGCGGTTAGGTAGATGTGTCTTCGAATTGTTGGTTCTAAGACATGCCGGTTTCCTTACGATGTTTTCCTTCACTGTTGTTGCCACTGCTCAGCAGGCGCTTTACCACTGCTGCTCTCAAAACGATCTGGATCTGTGCGGGCCCTGGCACATGGGCAACTGAAGGAACACGGGTGGGTTTTAGTCAGTAAAAGTCTGACACGCCCTCCCGCTCGGCCCAAGAGCGGGAGACGTCACTTAAGGATTTCCCACCCACAAAAAAGCGGGTACGTGCATGAAATTTTATATATTTAAACATTTTTTTTTAAATAATTTCAAATTAATTACTTACTACAAAACATACATTTATAATATTTTAAGTAACTGTAATAAATAAATAAATTTAAGTAAATGTTAAGTAATTGTATTACTTTAGTTCTTTTGCATGGAATAAAAGGATTTTTTTATTTTATAGGTGGAGTACGTGATACTAACATGTTTACAGATAATTTAGAATTTAAGAAGTGTGAGTTTATTAAGATTTTCAAGCCTGAGAGTTTTTGTAGCAAGTATTTATGAGTTACCTCGCGGTGCCGATGTCGAATAGCAATGTTTGGTTGTGAAGAAATGATGTTTCGTCTCTTGAGCAGGACGACAATGATGGCACCGTTTTATTTCCTTTTCGTTTGAGCAGAAGCGCACCTCTTCAATATATATATTTATTTATAATTTTAATTCTACATACATTATTGATATAAATACATGCGCAATAATATCGCTTGATATTAAAAATGTTGTATAGTGGAGTAATTAGCAACACAGCTGTTCTCGGTGCGAGTTTAAACGGAAAGGACATAACGCTCATGTTTGTTACTGATGTATATTTTAATCATTCACAAATTTTACAAAAACTACAATAACATACACTCAATAAGGTTTTCCACCAGTGTGTGTATAGGAATATGTTTTGTTAAAAAGGCCTGTTGACTAACAATATGTTAGAATGCATCACTTTGTTTTATTGTGTCTACGCAAATGTTGTCTTAAACCACACTTGTGACGAAAACTTCGCTGACATACAGGACATTTAAAAGGTTTTTCACCTGTGTGTATACGAATATGGTCTGTTAAAAGACTCTTTTGATTAAAACAACGTTGACATACGTCACACTTAAAAGGTTTTTCACCACTGTGTATAAAAATATGTCTCATTAAATTACTCCTTATACCAAAACCGCGTTCACATATATTACATTTAAAAGGTGCTTCGCAAGTGCGTAAACGAACATGTTTCTTTAGTTCAACATTTTGACTAAAACTAAGGTTACATACGTTACACTTATATGGTTTTTCAGGAGTGTGTGAACTAATATGTTTCCTTAAAGCAGCCTTCATACTAAAAGAACGCTCACATACATCACACTTATAAGGTTTTTCACCAGTGTGTTTATTACGAATATGGTGTCTTAAAGCTGCCTTGTCACTTAAACCACGTTGACATACATCACACTTAAAAGGTTTTTCGCCAGTGTGTACAAGAGTATGTCTTTGTAAATGAGCCTTTTGACTAAAACTACGTTCGCAGACACCACACTTATGAGGTTTATCGTCAGTGTGTACAAGAATATATTCGGTTAAATTACTCTTACGAGTTCTTTCCATTACATAATACATCAGTTTTTCATTTTTTTGAGTACCCTGATCACATTTATAAGGGGCGTTGAAATAAGCACCACGTTTAGCCAGTCTTTGAGTTTTCCGGATAACGTTGGTTGTTTGTTTTTTTGCCGTTTCCTTCGTTGTTAGTGGATCCTCTAGTATTGTTGTTTGCGTTTCAAGTCCTTGCTTCTCCGCTACGGTTAAAAAATCTGTTAAGTACATTGTAGAAAGAAGATTGACATGTATACGGAACAAAATATATAGGGCTTTCCATGATTCACGCTCGGTTCGAAAAGAAGGAATATCTGACAGAATAAATACATTTAATCACCACAAGCATGCAGTACAAAACTGAACTAACGTCCACATATGGGCTGTTCTAAAACAATTTGATTTTTTATACCAACTATCTCATCATACCATTTTCTGACTCTTAAGATTTTCTTCAACAATCATACCTACCAGTTACGTCCGCGCTACTCAGAACCGATCCTAATTTTGGTCTATCCATCTTGCAGAAATGTTATCCGATTAGTTTATGCAACTAATAATAAACTCTGCTTCTGATGTGACCATCATCTTTAAGGTTATTTTGTATTTAAATAATCGAAGTGGCGCTAGAAATCGGCATCCACATGTCGGTTTCCTGATTAATTTGTATAAATGTATAATATTAAATACATATAGAGATTTCACGGTCACCTCACTGCGCACACGCGTTCCGAACGTTCTATATTGTGAGGTGTGATTGGGCGCGCTCACAAAGCTTTATCCGGATGGATTAATCAATCCAAACAAACTTTGTGAGACTCGTTTGAAATGTGGACACAATTTATATTTTGTTCAGAATAGTATGAAATGACCCCTGCTGTGAAACGAAGGTAAAAATGTGTTGTAGTACATTTCTTAACGTTATTATCAATATGCCGCGCTCCGCCACTGCCCCGGCTTCGCAAGGCACTGGCAACGTATCGTGTGTTGTTACTCTTAGAATATTGTTGAAGTGACATTTCTTTTGATTTTACCCATAAAGCCAAAGTCAAATCAATTATTTCAAATAGCCACTTAAAAGGCACTTTTGAACGTGAAAATTTAAGACACTAATTTTACACCAATTCTGTTGATTTGATACAAGTCGAATTATCAAAATTTTAAAATGAATAAATAACTCTGTTGATCACAATGGCGTTCTAATTTAGTCCCGACCCAAAAGTCGATGACATACACTTCTCAATTTATGGCTTAGAGAAAGGTACAGTCAGGCTTAAATTAACAATATTACCTAAAATTAAATAGATATTAAATTTAGATTACGATACAATGTTAAGAATAACACCACTTCATTTTTTAGAGACGACTAAGGGACTTACTAGAGAAGAGCAGCAGCGTTTTGTATGAATTTTACTACCGCACTGCGATCGCCGATCCGCCTGCCAAGCGTGGCGATTATGGCAAACCTCCCCCAAAATGGGGGTAGCCAACGTACACTATTTGACGTCTTTCGACTGACATGATGATGACGAATGTATGATTGGTAAAACTAAGGCGTTTTCAAGAACAATTTATGCAAAGCTCGAACCTAATTCGTTAAAAAGAATATAGAATTGTTATTCTGTGTATTAACACAGGTCTCTGCTGGAAGAGCCAACGATGGAAGAGGCAAGCCAGGCTGAGTCTGAAGAGCTGGTGGTTGGTTGACACAGAAGCATGAGTGGTTTACAGTCTGAGACTCACACCTCTCAGCATTGCACGTCACCACATCCAGTAGATAACTATTACTTTACGATATTTTGTTGATAATCTGTACCTACTCTTTCTTTTTACATTCTATAGCAAACCAATCACAATCGCGCCCGATGCGAGCGACCCGCGGTTGCTTACCGCCTCGGTACAGAGACGAATAGTAGTCTCCTGTCTCTTTCCCTCGCCGGACTATAGCGTGCAACTAACATGTGACTGCGCTGTAGTCCGCTACCCGCACGCTTACCGCGTAGACGCGTATGTCGCCATGCGCCTACGTCGTGCCGCCCGCCATTGTTGTGACTTGTTACGCGAAAGACCATATTATTTAGGGTTTTCGTTCCCCAATGTTTATGTGTTTGTGTAAACTCTTGTGTTTTTTGTTATTTCCAATAAACGTTAAAAAACTAGAAGGTGGTTTCCGTTCTATGTGTTTCCCTGAGATCACCTCCCTCATAATTCCCATTTATCGTTTCACATCATGGATCATTTCGTACTGGCTTCGGTTCGGCACATCTATACAAGGTGTTACTTTTGATATTCCTAACTTTAGGCCATTAATAAGACCATGTCAATGAATCAACCGGCAATTTAAGTAATTCTTCGTACATAATAGTTGGACGACACGATTATTTTAAGACATCCTTAAGTGCAATATGATAACAGATTTACTCGTACGTATTATTTTTTTTTTCTTTTGTTTATCGTTTGTGACTTTCTGTTTCAGTAGTATGGATAGAGTTCAGTATTGTACGTGCAAATGGCTACACCTTTCAGGTAAACATTTCCTATAGGGGAAACTATTAGCCTGATAGGTAATCAACCTATGGATTGGATATGGAGTAACTAGATAGTACTTACTTTTAGTCTCCGTGGCATTTGCTTCCGTCTTATTTACTTCTTCTTCTTCTACCACTTCACTTCCAATCTCCATTAAATGATCAACATCTGAATCTGATTTCGAATGCTGTGGTGGTATATCTACTTCCGCTTCCAGAGAGCTTTGGTGAAAATTATCAAGTTCTATCTCTGTAAGTAAAAAGAGTTAAGATTATTATTTGTTTAGTATTCAAAGGAGAATCAGACAAAATGGTCCCCATAACTAATAACAACCGTATATATGTCATTAGATAGTCATTTTAATACAGAGCAATAATTTCTGTGGCGATTTATTTCAAATCGTTGTGTGAAAAAAGTTATGGCGATATTCAAAGTCAAAGCATTTATTTCAATTAGGCCCAAAAAAGGCACTTTTGAACGTCAACTGTTACATGAAAATAGAATTGATTCTAGTTGCCCCTTCCAAAAGGTAGATTCGTATGGAGAAGAATGGGCAAGAAACAACACCGTTACTCTTTTAAAATAGTCTTCAGTATTTGTATACAATATTTATACAATTATATGTGAAGACGATGCACCTACAATAAAAATTACCATTACCACCACAGGTAAAAGAAGTAAAAATGAAAAAGGCAAAAATACGAATTTCCTAATATTTTTACAAGTTACAAGTCAATGGTGCCGATTCAGGGCACGCCACAATTGCGGCGGTAAGTCCCAGATTGAGGAGTGGATAGAGAGGCGCCACGGCGTCCTCACCTTCCGCCTGACGCAGGTTCTCACCGGGCATGGGTGCTTCGGTGGGTTCCTGTTCAGGATAAAGCGGGAGGATACACCCGGGTGTTTCCATTGTGAGGATCGTCTGGAGGACACGGTGGAGCATACGGTGGAGGTGTGCCCTGCCTGGGCGGAGCACCGTCGTGTCCTCGTGGAGGCGATCGGCGGTGGCGACCTCTCGCGTCCGGCCCTGGTGCGAGCCATGGTACGGAGCGAGAGGGGATGGGAACCCGTCACCTCCTTCTGCGAAGCAGTAATGCTCGCAAAGGAGGAGGCGGGGCGCGTGAGGAAGTGGCAGTCTCTGCGCCCTCACGTCCCTAGCCGCCGCAGTAGGAGACGCCCCGGGCGTCGGGAGTCCATAGCGGACTCCCGGCCACCGTAGGCGCGAGCTTGCGGGTGGCGAGCAATGGGTAGCTCGCCGCCCGGTAAGGACCAGGCTCGGGTCGAGGGCGCGTAGTGTTCCACGCGCGCCTCAAAGAGATGTCAGCAGCAGTGACGGGGTCTACTAGGACCGATGCCTGCCGGGGTCGCGTGATTGTTCGAAAGAGATACCGTGACCCTGGCACATGGGCAACTGATGGAACACGGGTGGGTTATAGTCAGTAAAAGTCTGACACGCCCTCCCGCTCCGCCCAGAGCGGGAGAAGTCATTTGATGATTTCCCATCATGAAAAAAAAAAAATGGTGCCGATTCCCTTAATCACAAACTAAACTAAATTTAAGTTCAGTGCATCTTTTTCTTTCTATTTCATTAAGGAAAGGACAGAAGATAAATTTTAGTTTAATCCTGTCAAATTAATCAGCGCTTAACGTAAATTGACGTAATTTTAGTAGGCAAGTTTTTAATCACGTCTAAACTTGTATGGAGTAGTGACAGGCGCTGATTAATTTGACAGGACTAAACTAAAAATTTTCTTTTATCCTCTTTTTAATGAAATACAAAGAAAAAGATGCACTGAACTTAAATTTAGTTTAGTTTGTGAACAAGGGAATCAGTACCAGTGTATGAGTAAAGAGTAATCGCAGAATGTAAATCAGTGTCAAAGAAGAAAAAATAAATATTATCTTTACAATTAAGTTAGCAACCAGTTTGATAAACTCTAAGACTGTCCTATGGAGCGAGACCAGCATATATTCTACAGAACATACTGGATGCTAGAAAAAGAACACTTGAGTTCAATAAGTTAATCACTTCTAGTGGTCTTTGTTTGAATACTCACAAATGTAAGCATTCCAATGTTAATAAAATAATATGGCACCCTCGAGCTGGTCCAATGATGAACCTGAATGCTAGATAACGGAACTCTTAAATAAGTAGTAAATCCATATAGTTTAGGCTCATTAGATGTGTCTCAACTAGTCCTGTTCATTTTACCTGATGTTATTGACCTGGACGCTGGATAACGGAACTCTTGAATAGCTTTTAGCTAACCAATCGAGTGTGCCCATAAATGTGTCTCACCAAGTCCTGTTCATTTTACCTAATGGCGGTGACCTGGTGACTAACCTGAACGCTATATTACGGTATAATATAATCTAGTTGCTAGGATCATCCACCAGCAACTTGCTTTGCAGTACAACCTTATGGAATCTGAAGTACTAAAATCAAAAATCAAAATCAAAAGTCATTTATTCAAACTAGGCTGAGAGTCAGCACTTTTTGAACGTCAAAGTTACAAAAGACAGTCCCCCCAAAACGCCCGCCCTTCGTCACTTCCTAGTGCTTTAGCTGGGAAGAAGAAGTGGCGGAACAAACTCCCCAGCAGCACAGCTGTCTGTTAAGTTAGAAGAACTTGATTCTATACAATTGTAAGGAGGTAACATTAAGAGACACAAAACATTAAATTAAATGATTTGCCATATGTCAGCTAGCCAACCCGATATTCCAAAAAATAAAATGAAATCTATACTCAAGCAAAAGCAAAAAATATTTTTATAATGTAAATAAAAGTACCAAAATAAAAGCCTCCTGGCATAAAGGGCGTGACAGCTTACATATCGATACCGGAAATTTCAATTGTCGTAAAGGACATTTTGCCGAAAATGAGTTATATATATATATATATATATATATATATATATATATATGGAATCAGCGTCGCAAGCTCTATCGATTGGTATATTTAAAAAAATTCTATCTTAAAAAAAAGCCCCTTACGACCTGGCTTTCCAACAGCTCTATCGCGATTTTTTATACTATTTGGGATGTATCGTAAAAATAATTTTCAATAGGGGAGTGTAAAGTCATGTTTTAATTATTTAAGAGGTCGTAATCCTCATTTTTGCATTAAACTTTTTATACGACATTCTTAACCACATAATAAAGATATAGTCTTAACCCTTACGACCAAATCTATGCTTTAACTTACGTAATTAGGGCGTAAAGGACGTTTGCAATGTGTCTGGTATACATACCTTTATGTAATATTAACGTATGGAACCTCCACGCGTGAGAACAAAAAGTTTTAAGCTTTTTTTTGGATGGGTGAAAACACTTAAAGTTAATTTATTTGAAACTGAATGGAACTGAAGGGCTGATGCTCACAAGAGGTATTGTACCATACACGGCGATCAAGGTGACATCAAATTCATATATACCTTTCAGTGCCGCTTCGCGCGTACCAAATTTTTTGAATTTTCGATACGTGATTTTTCAAATCTTTGACATGGTCAAACAAAGTTGAGCATCGATTTACTTGTACTGTCGTTAGTTAATAGCCTATTAATGACTTTTTTAATGAGAATAATTAAATACGATATTGATCAAATCCTTTTTTTTTACAAAATTGCATAATCAGTCATAATCACGCTGATTAACAAGTGAGTTACTAAGTCCCTCATTTGTTAATCACCGTGACTATGGCTGAGTTATAATGACACGCCCTTCCGCTCCGCCCGGGAGACGTCATTTGATGATTTCCCAAACACAAATAAAGACCTCTAACTTATTCATTTCCGTAGGAGTTGCTTTACATATATCACAAGTCGGAGATGAGGTATTTGATAGATGGGAAGTGATTTTGCCATCAGTCATGGTCGTAGGCATCGAGTGCTTAACAGAATGGCCTCCCATAATAGAAGGCTGCAGGTCTTCTACCTCGTTTCCAATCGTAGCCTGTTCTTCAACATGTTCAACCTGTTTTCGTTTGAAAACTTAAAATATAATGGCAGAACATTGTGAAAGATAGCTCTGGATTCTCCCATATCACTTCTTCGCCACAAACTAAGCGCAGGGGCTCAAACGAACATATAAAAATGCTAGAATCGTCATCCTCTGCCAAAGTTTGCTTATTCAAACTTTGCCCTGAAGCACCATCAAAACCCCACTTGAATATAAGTATACATTCTTTGCCATGCAGTGAAGATTCTACACGAAAAAATATTCCAAGTCTAGCCACAGTTTTGTTCAAAATAGCTTGAAGTTTTACTTTAACCCCTCTTTCCGTGACTTCTATAGCATCTTTTGGCGGATAGCAGTTCTTCTTCGCTTCAAGGATAGCTGTATAAGAAGGATACAATGGTATTCCTTCTTCTTTTGCACAATATATTAATGTTATATACTGCCACTTCGAAAGCTTCAATGAGGTAAAAATACTTAAAGCTTTATCAGCAGAATATATGGGCATAGTTTTCTATGCCTTTAACAATTCCTTTATCTTTGTAGCTTCTTCGGGATGCTCCGAGACTAGTTTAATGATATCTGCTACATTCTTATTTTGTGCTTTTTAACCACTTGCATGAGCATGACTTTCAGTTCTGTACGTTAGGAGCTCTTCCACTCTTCTGTAGCGGGCTTAGCTTCACAAATGGTTTTCTTGGACTCACAACTGATGTTGATGTTCCAACACTGCACGTTTCCGGTCCACAGGATGTTGATGCCCCCTCATTTATAGCGAAGTCACAACTGAAACATGGTTGCTGTTTTACTAACACCATAGAAGGGGTTATCTTTTCCCTCACGACCTCAGGCCATTTTATGTCCTTTTGCAGCTATGTCTCATACTTTTTGATGAATGTACGTCTCGTGCGATTACGCGAGATCCATTTGTTCCTCAACGAGCACACATAAGTCTGACAGAATTGTTTCAATTCGTTCTTTTCATTTTTGACAAATCAACTTTATTCGCAAAAACTTCAAATAACATTTGAGGTTGTTAAAAAAAACTGGTGTTTGCCACAAACAGGAAAATGTCCAAATTGGTAACAAAACCTTCCATCACAATACAATAAAATTATAAATATAACGTAATAGCGCAAAACATTTTGTTTAAAATTTGAATTCCTATTAGAACAATATTTTTACTACTTTTTTACTAAATATTTGAATAATAAATAAAAAAATATTTTAATTTCACTTGTTTTTACTACATATTGTAGGTATTTCTATTCAAAACTTTAGGTTTTTTGTTCCTTTTACCCCCTTTGTCTCTGGTTTAATTGACCTGTACTATCCAATGGTAATCAAGATTAGTCCTTTACGACACATCTGACTTTATCATAACCAATTTTTCGTGGCTGTAAAGTACTTCAGTTAATTTTTTTTGGGCTGTAAAGGACTCTCATTTTCGTCAATAATTATGTTTGGTTTATTTTATTACTTTTTATGGATAGAACACGAAAAAATAGTGAGGGTTTCTTTTGACATCATGAATATAGTACTTTGTTTGAAAAAGATATAAGTCAAAAACAATCTTTTTTTTTGTTTTTTGACTCTACTGAAAACTCGTGTTTTGTCCTTTACGACAATTGAAATTTCCAGTATCGATATGCAATGCTGAATCACGTAGACATAGCTGTTACGACCCGAGGCCACAAAATGATAAACTGGGACCATCGGCGTAAAAACAAATAAACAGGTAGGTAATTAACAACAGTACCAACATCAAGGTCAGCAAGACGACCAGTCACCACAAGCAGCACCCGTTCACGAGCATAACGCAAAGATCAGCCATTACCCCCCTCGCCTTATTTGAGGGAAGGGGGCAACCCGACCCCTGACGCTACCGCAAGCATTGACATCTAAGGGAGCATGACGAACTTGCTGCCGGTTGCTCAGGCAAGAATTGAATGACAACTTGTCGAGGTCGCTAGCTAATCATTTTATGCAATACTAATCATTATAATATGTCAAAGCATAGAACATGTCAAAACCAATAAATACACAAAAAAAATGACTAACACAGTAAAAAAATAATAATAATATAATAACAATTATATTACAGCTATATAACCTATCACCAGGTACGCTAGTACTGGAGAAAGAACACAAACATTGTCTTGAGTTAATCACAGCGACCAACTAGTTTTGTCATTTAAATAGTCGTTGATGGAATAGTATGCCTTTAGACAAAGGTTGGATTTGACTTGAGCTTTAAACGCATTAAAAGGTAATTCTAGTAAAGAAGGTGGTAGCTTGTTGTAAAATGTTATACCAAGCCCATCAAATGAGTTATGCACCTTATGAAGCCGGTGAAATGGGAACACGTAGTTTGTCCTTATTTCTAGTGTTAACAGTGTGAAAATCACTGTTTTTAGCATGTAAGTGTAAATTTTGCCTAATATATAAGATGTTGGCGAAGATGAATTGTGATGCTACCGTAAGAATACCAATATCTTTAAAAAAGTCCCTTAGAGAAACTCTGGCACCTAGCTGTTAAATTGCTCGAACAGCTCTTTCTGAAGGACAAAAATATTTTGAATATCAGCGGCTTTGCCCCACAGTAGAATACCGTAAGACATAACGCTGTGAAAATAACTAAAATAGACTAACCGAGCTGTATCAACGTCAGTATATTGTCTTACTTTTCTGGCGGCGTAGGCGGCTAAACTAGGCCTCCCCGCTAGACTTGAAATATGTGGGCCCAACTGTAGTTTGCCATCTACTGTTATGCCCAGGCAAACTGTCGAGTCTACAGTTTTAAGAACCTCTTTATCTAAGACGATTTCGGGACTTAGATTTCTAACATTCGATAAGGCGAACTTTACACATTTCGTTTTCTTGGCATTGAGAACTAAGTTATTTGCCGTAAACCAATCCGTAACCATTGAGAGTGCACTGTTTACGTCTTCAAAATCTTGTCTGTTCCTATCTACTTTAAAAATAAGAGAAGTATCATCTACAAACAGTACAACGTCACAAATACCCTTTAAAAAGAATGGTAAGTCATTGATATACACTAAGAACAAGAATGGGCCGAGTATAGAGCCTTGAGGCACACCTAACTGAACCGGTAGCCCGGTAGATTTTACACCATTAATATCTACACATTGGAACCTATTATGTAAATAAGAATTTATTACGTTTAAAGCTTCGTTATGGACACCGTAATGACGTAGTTTACGCAAAAGCGTGTCATGGTGCACGCAATCAAAGGCTTTGGAGAGATCACAGAATACTCCGATAGCATTTTGCGAGTTCTCCCATGCGTTAAAAATGTGTTTCAAGAGAATAACACCCGCATCTGTAGTTGAACGACCTTTCGTAAAGCCATATTGCTCATTATGAAGGAGGCTATTTAAATTAAAATGTCTTAGCAACTGCTTGAGTATTAACTTTTCAAATATTTTGCTAAATGCAGGTAAGATAGAAATAGGCCTAAAATTAGAAACGTCTTTTTTTGTACCTGATTTAAATAATGGTATGACTTTGCTACTCTTCATGAGGTCAGGAAAAGTTCCGACATCAACACATTTATTAAAAGTAACAGCTAAATGTCTATTATATTACTTGATAGTTTGATGGAAATGCCCCAGAAATCACCAGTGTTTTTAGACTTAAGTGTATTAAAAACATTAACTACATCACGAGGCTTTACATGTTCAAAATTGAATAGGCAACTACTTTTAGGCACACTACTATGCAAAAGGTTTTCAGCTTTAGACGGGGAGGAATTTAAGGAGCGAGTCGTAGTTATAGGTATGTTGGCAAAAAACTCATTAAATGCCTGTGTTACGTCAGCTGCCGTATTTACTAATTTGTTGTCGACCATAATTTCAAGTTGTTTTTCTTGTTTAACCGATTTACCCGTTTCATTGTTAATGATTTTCCAAGTGGTTTTTATTTTATTATTTGAATTTTTAATTTGATCGCTTAAAAATGTAGATTTAGCAAAACCACTAACCTGTTTAAATAATTTTGAATATTTTTTTACATACTCTAGGAAAGGAGTATCAGACCTGTATTTTTTTAAACCATATAACTCGTATAGCCTCGCTCTACTTTTATAAATACCTGGAGTAGCCCATTGGTTAAAGCCGAATGAGGTGCCATTAATGTCAATGGTTTTGGTCTTTTTTTTTTTGCAGGATTGGATATCATCAAATGACTTCTCCCGCTCTGGGCGGAGCGGGAGGGCGTGTCAGACTTTTACTGACTATAACCCACCCGTGTTCCATCACTTGCCCATGTGCCAGGGTCACGGTATCTCTTTCGAACAATCACGCGACCCCGGCAGGCATCGGTCCTAGTAGACCCCTACACTGCTGCTGACATCTCTTTGAGGCGCGCGTGGAACACTGCGCGCCGTCGACCCGAGCCTGGTCCTTACCGGGCGGCGAGCTACCCATTGCTCGCCACCCGCAAGCTCGCGCCTACGGTGGCCGGGAGTCCGCAATCGACTCCCGACGCCCGAGGCGTCTCCTCCTGCGGCGGCTAGGGACGTGAGGGCGCAGAGACTGCCACTCCCTCACGCGCCCCGCCTCCTCCTTTGCGAGCATTACTGCTTCGCAGAAGGAGGTGACGGCTTCCCATTCCCTCTCGCTCCGTACCATGGCTCGCACCAGGGCCGGACGCGAGAGGTCACCGCCGCCGATCGCCTCTACGAGGACACGGCGGTGCTCCGCCCAGGCAGGGCACACCTCCACCGTATGCTCCACCGTGTCCTCCAGACGATCCTCGCAATGGAAACACCCGGACGTATCCTCCAGCTTTATCCTGAACAGGAACCCACCGAAGCACCCATGCCCGGTGAGAACCTGCGTCAGGCGGAAGGTGAGGACGCCGTGGCGCCTCTCTATCCACTCCTCAAAGAGGGGACTTACCGCCGCAATGGTTTTGGTCTTGAAAGTAGATTTGTACTCTTTTTGCACTACATTAAAGAGGGCTCCATAAATTACATTAGGATTCTCGTTTTCTACTATGGATGGTGTAATTCTACGAGCTACATTATTTTTAAACTTGGTACAACGACTAGCTGTATAAGGCCTGCATTCAAGTTTATGTGCCTTTTTAAACAATGACATAGGGAAGCTAGATAGCAAACCACAGTGGTCGGACGTTAAATCAGTTAGCACTAATTTATTTTTGGCATCACCATCACTTATATACACCATATTATCAAGACAAGTTGTCGAAGAAGTTGTGATCCTAGTTGGTTCAAAAAACAAGTTAAATAAATTAAAAGACCTGAAAAGATTGAGGAGTCTAATACTCAATGGAGTAACATCTAAAATATTAATATTAAAATCGCCACATACAATTATACTTTTATTACTTGATTTCAACTTATTGAGTAAATCCTCCATTACTGATTCGAAACAAACGAAATTCCCAGAGGGCGTGGATAAACGCAAATTATAACGTATCGCTCAAGTGTTCAACACAAGACAACTCAATAGGTCGCTCAATAGAGAGATTTACTAAATCTGAACGTTGCTTACATTTCAGCTTCTTTGAAACAAGAACTAAAGAACCACCACGGATGGCCCTTTTTCTCGCAAATGCACTTTGTACAGTAAAATGATTATCATTGATAAACACTATTTCATGTTCTTTCAACCAGTGTTCAGTTAAACATAACACCTGAACATCATGGTTCTCTATAAATAAACTTAACTCTAACTCTTTGCCGGACAGACCCTGCATATTTTGATGAACAACATTCAAAATATGCGGCTCATCCGTTGTCGCACCTAGTAGTTTAAATTACTAGGCGTATCAATAGTAGTGTTAGTATCACTACCAACACTAATTAAACAAGACTTTGACATACTACTTATGTCTGAGTTAATATAAGCTAATAGCCTCGCTATTTGATGTCTAAACCTAAGGGGAAGATACATTCATTCCTCACATGTATTCCTTGTCGATTTTAACTTATCAAAAAAAAAGTTCAATAAATATAAGTCTATCACTGTAGTGACTGATCAAAAACTGCATATGATTATTAAGCATATGAATATATTTGTTTTTTCTACTAGATAATTTCTCTAAATATGGGAATGCACACAAAATAATTTTGTTACAATTAATCTTTAAAAGCTGAGTAACACTGTCAGTTATATCATCTTGTTTGACCTGTGAACTATTACCTACAAATACAGTTATGTTGGTATTACAATCATATTGATATAAAATAAATAAAATAAATATCTTAGGACAACCAACACACCGTTATCTGATCCCAAACTAGGCAGAGCCTGTACTATTGTGACCAGACAACTGATAAACATACTTATATATTTCTAAATACATACATATTATAGATAAATTACTCCCAGACACAGAACAAATGATTGTGCTCATCACACAAAGATTTGTCCTGGGTGAGAATCGAACCCACGATCTCAGTCTTTGCAGTCAGGGTCACTAACCACTAGACTAACAGGCCAGTCAAATCATCACATCAATCAATCAGATCAATTAATCATGATCAATTAATCATCATATCTCATGATATTGATGTCATTATTTCTGTAAAGGATTTCCCAGGCAAACAATTATTTTGATTAGAAATATTCAACTTGTTACTAACTAATTTCCCTAAATCTCTTCCTATACTATCTGAAAACATAACGGACTGAAAACCAAGTTGACTGCAACAAGGGGTAACACTACTAGCTACTACCTGTAACCCTTTTTTTTCTGGATGGGAAATCATCAAATGACTTCTCCCGCTCTGAGCGGAGCGGGAGGGCATGTCAGACTTTTACTGACTAAAACCCCCCGTGTTCCTTCAGTTGCCCATGTGCCAGGGTCACGGTATCTCTTTCGAACAATCACGCGACCCCGGCAGGCATCGGTCCTAGCAGACCCCTTCAGCGCTGCTGACATCTCTTTGAGGCGCGCGTGGAACACTACGCGCCGTCGACCCGAGCTTGGTCCTTACCGGGCGGCGAGCTACCCATTGCTCGCCACCCGCAAGCTCGCGCCTACGGTGGCCGGGAGTCCGCTATGGACTCCCGACGCCCGGGGCGTCTCTTCCTGCGGCGGCTAGGGACGTGAGGGCGCAGAGACTGCCACTCCCTCACGCGCCCCGCCTCCTCCTTCGCGAGCATTACTGCTTCGCAGAAGGAGGTGACGGCTTCCCATTCCCTGTCGCTCCGTACCATGGCTCGCACCAGGGCCGGACGCGAGAGGTCGCCGCCGCCGATCGCCTCCACGAGGACATGGCCGTACTCCGCCCAGGCAGGGCACACCTCCACCGTATGCTCCACCGTGTCCTCCAGACGATCCTCGCAATGGAAACACCCGGGCGTATCCTCCCGCTTTATCCTGAACAGGAACCCACCGAAGCACCCATGCCCGGTGAGAACCTGCGTCAGGCGGAAGGTGAGGACGCCGTGACGCCTCTCTATCCACTCCACCTGTACCCCTTGAGATTGTTCATGCATAGTATCAGGTATATTTTGAATGGAGATACAGTGCAGACTACTTACAACTTGGGACGGGTTCACCGTTGCCTCAGGCTGGAGGGCAAACATCATACCATACTACAAGTATGTGCCCGACCCATTTATTGGGAATGGTCAAGCTACATTGTACTGGGATCGATCTATCATCACAGACAGGACTATTGTAGTCAATAAGCCTGATATTGTGGTGATAGATCGACAAGAGCGTCGTGCAATGATTGTTGATATTGCTGTCCTTCATGACAAGAATCTCGCGAAAGTTGGGTAAGATAAAAAAGACCATGTATTTGCATGCAAATATGTTTGTGAAAGAGTGCTGCTAGTGGTGACTGGCTATCTTGCTGAAATACTTCCTATAAGGCAAAGTATTAGCCTGTAAGGTAAACAATCTATGGATAAACTAACTAGTACTTACTTTTAGTCTCCGTGGCATTTGCTTCCATCTTATATACTTCTTCTTCTTCTACCTCTTCAGTTTCAATCTCTATTAAAGGTTTATCATCTTCTGAATCTGATTCCGAATGCTGTGGTGGTATATCTACATCCACTTCCAGAGAACTTTGGTATAAATTATCTGGTTCCAGCTCTGTAAGTAAAAACAGTTAAGATTATTACTTGTTTAGTTTTCGTGTAATTCGTGTTCCTTTACAGTATAATTTGGTTACTGTTAGGTTGAATTAAAGTAAACACTAACAAAACTTCGAAATAGTTGACAACTTTATTAAATTAAATTAGATGGATTTATTTTAATGTATTATTTATTGTCAAAATTATTTTGTTTTTACAAACGTACCATCACTATGATGCTCCTCCTCAATCTCAATAAACTCATCTAGTCCCTCACAAACACCTGGTAACTCTTGCTTGATAGTAATATAGTTGTTTTCTGTATGACATTCATCAAGTGTACTCATGTGCTGTATTGGAGATGTATTTAAGCCACTGTAGAGCTCGAAGCAGTCAAGGTTTATAAACGCATCGGGCTGAAAAAAGATATTCACAGGTGAGAAAATGTAAGTTGATTCAATGTACCATGAAGAGTTAGCCATGTTATCAATCTCACTGACCAATGTACAAGCTATTGTCATGCACTGAATAGAGACGACCATGGTCAAACTGCCACATCCATTACATACAGAAATTGTAGCAGTATTATGTGAAGTATTTGACAGTTTTTGTTTTTTTTTTTTGTTATTGTGTTTTTGACTGGCCCGTTAGTTACCCTGACTGCTAAAACTGAGGTCATAGGTTCGATTCCCACCGAGGACAAATCTTTGAGTGATGAGCACAATCATTTGTTCTGTGTCTGGGTGTCTCTACAATATGTATTTAGAAATTTATAAGTATGTTTATCAGTTGTCTGGTTGCCATAGTACAGGCTCTCTCTGCCTAGTTTGGGATCAGATAATGTTGTGTTGGTTGTCCTAAGATATTATTGATATTATTATTATTTAACATGTAATAATTGTACACACACATTTTACTACAACATACATGATCAACATTCAACCACCAATGGTGTGGTTGAAATCCACACACAGTAGATATTAGTTAGAGAATCAAATTAATGTCTGTTGAAGAATACCTCACCTCATAATCCTCCTTCATTATCTTAACGAACTGCTCATCAGATTCCAGACATTTTCTAAACAACCGCCAACATTGTTTTAATTTTGAGAAGCAGAGGAAACAAGCAAGTATCGGTCTACGATCTTCGGTAACAAACTGCAAGAAAACTTGTGTTATACTATTTTATATATAGGAAGAAAATACTTCTAATCTTACATTAAATTGTAAAGCTGACAGTTAGTTGTCAGTAATGCTATCTGTACTCCTCATACAAAGAAGACATCTCAGTCTTGCTCAAGGCAGATTGGTGACTTAGTTGTGTTGGATTTCATAATTCCAGCAGAAAGCTGTCCACTCTTGGACATAAGCCTCCTCTAATATGCAGGGTGTTTGCCAAACTCGCCACACTTGGCAGGCGGGTTGTCAATAGTCGCATATTGGTAAAATGCAAAGAGAATGCTGCTGCCCATTCTCTAGTAAGTCCCTTAGTCGCCTCTTACGTCACCCATGGGAACAAATAGGATTATTGGTTGTTAAATTCTAAGTTCTCAACTTACTGGAATATGAGTCAGCTTCTCATATAATTCGTGCAAGTTCCTGTCGACAACGATGTACATACGAACATTCTGCGCTAAACATATTCTACACATCGGCAGTTTTTCCATGTTTGAAATCAGTTTAGGTTTAATTGTTGATAAACACTGTGGCGTACAAATATGTGGTGAGGATTGTTGCTTTATATATTTTTATTTGTAGTAATTTTGAATGAGCAAGCAGAGCTGCAAGCAAAAATAACGTTAATTTCGGAAGTCGGTATATTTGGATCTGTACTTATTTTAGTTTTGACACTGACTACCGAAATTAATGTTATTTTTCACTTTGTACGGTTTTTTTGGAAGTCGGTTGTTTTTATTTTTATTTTGCAAGAACGTTTTTATCTACCCTGCACTCATTCGTATACCACTACTGACCAAGTCAATAGCAGTGACAGGAAGTATTAGAATATCATCACGCTACACAAAGTGGATTAAATACGCATTATAGAAGCTAACTCAAATCTATCAAAGCAAAGTCAAAAAAAAAATATATATCGGACCACCCCTGACGACCTGACCTGATCTATCCATTAAAAAATCACTGAATATCAATTTCAAGCTCAAGTGAAGTCGTTTGATGAAGTCTAGGCTCCGTCCAAATACGCTGCAAACTATGATAGGATCTGAAGCGTTCCAGCTAGACCTGGAGAACAGATTCGTTACCGTGGAAACCACAAATAACGTCGACTAGGCGCTCCAACAACCGGTGAGAATCCTCAGGGAAGAAGGCTTGAGATTTTGCAAAATGCGGCGTACGTGCAAGAAGTCCAAACTTTCGAAAGAGACTCTGATTACGGAACGACGTGACAACCCACCTGTCACTTTGTTAGAACAACGGGCACTCAATAATAATATTAGAACACTAGCTTCTGCCCGCGACTTCGTCCGCGCCAAATTTTTGCTCCCCTGACCCTTCCCGTCGCATCGATTTGCCTGCTCGCTCCTTTTGAGTTACAGTGAGTCAACCTTAAAAGATAGACATATGCTCTCGCGGACTTTTTTTTAGAACTTTTTAAAAGGAACAATTCCGTCATACATGATTTTTACGTTACTTTAACCGTTTACGCAGCGCACGCAACGGAAACTCTCAAAACGAATAAATTTTCCCCGTTTTTGCAACATTTTTTATTACTGCTCCGCTCCTCTTAGTTATAGCGTGATGTTATATAGCCTATAGCCTCCCTCGATAAATAGGCTACCCAACACAAAAATAAGTTTTCAATTCGGATCAGTAGTTCCTGAGATTAGCGCGTTCAATCAAACAAACAAATAAACAAACAAACTCTTCAGCTTTATAATATTAGTATAGATTGATACGACACGACTTCCGATGCTCCAATACACGCTTTATAGAGAAATCGATTGAGCAAAATCGGGGGTCGAAAGTGTTCCTCCAATCATTTGGGAGAAGCCATCTGACGAAGTTGACTAAATCTAGTGAGCATATCGTCGTTTCGAAGCCGACGATCCTTTCGGAAGTCGAAAACTTCTACGGCCAATTGTACGCATCGCATGCATCTCAAACTGATCCCGAAAATGAGGATTCCAGAGCCAACTTAACCCGCCACTTCACAGAAGACCTGCCAGAAGTGAGCCAACGCGAAATCGAGGCGACTCTAAAACAGCTTAAAAGTGGAAAAGCTTCTGGTGAGGACGGGATTACGACTGAGCTCCTGAAAGCGTGAGGAAATGTTTTCCTTAAAGAGCTTCAAGAGCTCTTTAATTCTGACCTGTTCTCTGGTGGAACTCCAGAAGCGTGGCGAAGGAGCGTGGTCGTACTCTTCTTTAAAAAGAAGGATAAAATATTTTTTTTAAAGAACTGCAGACCCATTTCGCTCCTGAGCCACGTATACATATAAATTGTTTTAAGAGCCGTCACGAATCGTCTAGAGCGGAGACTCGACGAGTTTCAGCCAGGTTTCGAGGAGGATACAGCACTATATACGGGCGCTGTGTCTTGCGTTTGTGAATTATGAAAAGGCTTTTGACTCTATCGAGACCTGGTCTGTTTCGGAGTCTTTGCAGCGATGCCAAGTCGACTAGCGATACATCCAAGTGCTGGGATGTGTTTATGAAAACGCGGCAATGACCGTCCCAACTTAGGACTAGCGAACTGAACACGAGGAGGCGACAAGTGGACTTAATTTTCCCAAAATTGTTATTTGACGCATTAGAGCATGTTTTCAAGATGCTAAACTGGACAGGACGCGGTATTAACGTCAACGGCGAGTAGATTTCACACTTGAGTTTTGCAGAAGACTTTGTCATACTGGCTGATTCGAATTAGTTCATTCTTCTGTACGCATTGTTCTCCAGATGAACTTGACCGATCCGAGACCGATTGCTGTGAATGGCGGTGCCCTCAAGGTTGTTCGAGAATACGTTTACCTCAGGCAAACTCTGCAGTTTGAGAAGAACAACCCTGAGAACGAGGCTAACAGAAGAATTCAGCGTTTGGGAAACTTCGTCGAGTCTTCTCGTCGTGTATTCCGCAGAGCCTAAAGACGAAAGTCTTCAATCAGTGCGTCCTACCTGTTATGACTTACGGAGCCGAAACGTGGACAATTACGATACGGCTGGTCCATAAATTCAAAGTCGCTCAGCGAGCTACGGAACGAGCTATGGTTTGTGTATCTCTGAGGGACAGAATCCGGAATGAAGTGATCCGGCAGAGAACCAAAGTCGTCGACATAGCTCATAGAATTAGCAAGCTGAAGTGGCAATGGACCGGTCACATTAGCCGTAGAAACCGTGGAAGATTTATGCTTAGTGTATGTAGAAAATATGCTAACGCTATGAGCGATTCTTTTCCGAAAGACGTCCTAAGCCGTTTTGCTGAAGACCCTTGAAAGTTACTTTTGAAATAGCTAGTATATTTAAATCAAATGAGGAGGTTTGGAACAAAAAGTGTCAATTACAGTTTTTAACTTTTTGAGTAAATTGAGAAAATAAATATTCAAGTTGATCTAAGCAATTTTTTATTAACCATTTATGTGTCAATCATTGTATACAATTGAATGTATTTTAAGTTTACCTTGCTGGTTTTGAAATTTGGAAAAAAAAATACATATCAAATGACACCCTTTGATCCAATAGCTTCTAAATGTCACTATTTGATTCAATAATTTTGTAAAATGAAAATGACACCTTTTGAAACTCACTGTCTAAAAAATGTTACCTTGTGAAACAGTCAGTATTAAAATAAAAATACGTTCACAAAAAATATTTTTATTTCTTATACATGTAATTTTCCACACTCAGGTTCCAAACCAAACAATCACAACGATTTTCATTATCTTCATTGTCATTTTCACGTACATTACTTTCATACAAAATATCACAATACCATTTTAATGAAGGCTCATTATTCCAGTCTTCTCCAAACTGCTTTTTTAATAAACTTTCAACATCCTTCTTTTTAGCACCTTTGATAAAGTGTCAAAGTCTTTCTCAGTATAGTACCGGACATAAATGCTGTTCAATTTTTTTAAGGTTATACATTTGACACGTATATTTTATTATATGACCACGCATTACTTTTTACATAGTAGTCCGATTGTGATAATTCTTTTTTTATTAGAAAGAGTATACTCCGAAGGTGGTCCCATATAAAGGAAAACAAAATCGAACCCTAAGGGTCGGATACTGATTGTAATGTATAACCACGCATAACTTTATTCAGAGTAGTCCGATTTTGATCATTATTTTTTTACTGGATAGGGTGTACCTTGCCAAGTATTATTAGTACTTACATGAAAGCCACAAAAAATTATAAAATAAAAACTTTTTAACAAAAAATTAAACCGCCGAAAAACCAGAAAAGCAAAGAATTATAAACCTCAAAATTTTGATTCGGCGCTGTAAAATCATTGAACAAAGATTACTCAAAGCACCGACTCATAATTTTAAGGTTTATTATGTTTTGCTTTTCAGTTTTTTCGGCGGTTTAATTTTTTGCTAAAAACTTTTTATCGTATACCCTCCTATACAAAATCACACTGCATTTATGTCCGGTACTGTACCCGGTTTGAACCGACTTAAGACTCTTGAAAAGTATTTCTTAAGAATATGTCACTTTTGAAGTCATATAAATTCTCAATAATCACTGTGATTGAATAAAAATGTAAGTTTTTGTTCTGAAAGCAGCAGTTCAGATCGATTTTTCTATGAAACTAGTATTTTTTTAACAAAATCTTGGGAGTTACAGAAAGAATTTAACATTTTGAGACGATTAAAAAAAACCGAATTGAGCAAAATACGTAAATGACACCTTTTGTTCCTAACCTCCTCAAATATACATGTTTTTTATAGTGTCCGACAATAAAAAACTCGCCAATCAGAAGACAGTATAAAAGGGCCTCACCGGGTTTCCATATGAAATCTGCACTGGCGTCTTTTTTGACATTGGTACCATAATTATGCTGCCAGTTGTTGAAAAAATTTTGGGCCAATTATCTAACCCCTATGAGTCTAGTATATGATTATAATTCCTATGATTACAGTACGCACGGCCACACATTTCCAGTATAAGCTGACATTTCATTGTACGAAACCCCTATGCAATGCGAGGTCAGCTAAAACTGGTAATTTACAGCTTGACCAGTAGCCGCGTGTACCTTTTTGAAAACTTTTATTGTTTTGAATATGTTCCACCCATGACACATCTATGTAATTGTTATGTATTATAGTTGGATACATACGTAATTTATATAATTTATTTGGTCGGTGTACCTCGAAAAATGGCCACGAAAAACCACCCTTAATTTATAAAACACATTCGGTTCTGCCCTATAGGTGGTTGAAAAATTATGAGAAAAATGTGGATTGTAAATCTATTAAGTAGCTATCATGTCGTGTTGGTTTCATTTTAAAATCTATTGAAGTTTCGTAGAAAAAAAAACATTCAATTTTGAGGTTGCAACCCTTATTTTTCAAAAACTAAAGAAGCTAGGGGTTTGATAATTGGCCCAAAATTTTTTTCAACAACTAGCAGCATAATTACAGCACCAATGTCAAAAAAGACACAAGTGCAGATTTCATATAGAAACACGGTGAGGCCCTTTGCTAATTCGTAGTGGTTCCATACGACCCTCTATCAATGTTTCAAGGCGCTTTTTTTCGAAAATCTCTACTTTTTTGTAGATAGTAGAGCGCTAAGACGACCTATTTGAAGCAAGCCTCTCCCACCCTGTTGGATCAATAGCGCAAGCGCTTAGAAGCCTATTGAGCACATCCTTGTAGCAGAGATGTTGACCACCATGCTTCGGTTTACCTTCTACTGTCTCGGAGTAGAAAACCACTTTGGGTAAACGGTGATCCTCCATGCGAAGAACGTGTCCACACCACCTGAGTTGATGCTCCATAAGTAAAGCCTCTATGCCATACACGCCTGAATGGCGCAGAACCCCCGTATTAGGAATGCGGTCCTGCCATTTAATTTTTAAGATGGATCTCAAACACCTTAGGTGAAATGTGTCCAGTATCCTTGTCTGGTTTGTAGACCATCATGTTTCTGGGACTTAAAGGACAGGTAAGATGAATGCTTTGTACACTTTTATCTTTGTCTCTAGCTTCAGATCAAACGCCAAATACGAAAAGAGAGACCTAGGCCCTCCTATACCTATTCCTATAACTGCGCGCCAACTCTATTGCATTAATTGTGATCGGGTATTCAAAACTAAGTTTGGTCTGGCGAAAGGCCTGAACGAATGATACTCTATCTATCAGAGCATCAATCGTTTATCATTGGAAACTTTCAATCACGTAAACATTGACTATTGCAAATTATTGTTTCGGGAGGCCCTTAGATAGTTCAGGAAGTATTTAGGATTCCGTTTATTAGCCCCTAAACAATATTCACTTTATATGTACCGTTCACAGATTAATCTATACCTTTATTAAACTTTCAACACTTCTAATTTAGAATTTCCAAATACACTATAAACAAACAAACCTATAGACTCGACAAGTTGACAGTTGTGACAGTGACAGAATCATGACCACAGAAGATTATTGTTTGATTACCGCTTGCTTGCTGTCCTTTATATCCACTGACGCTCTAAGCACTGACGTTAATACGTCAGTGTTTATACACTGACGTTTCGTCTGTGTTTATATCGCGCTACGAGCATTTTATCCCGCAAAGTTTAACTCTCATTCCTTGCTTCTTTGCTTAAAAATTCAGAAGTATACAGTCTGATTCCTTATAAATATCAGCTATTTTCTATTAAACTGGTCATTCTTTTGTTCATAAGTTCAATTACCTTTGCTCGATTTTTAGTTACCGAAAATCGAGCAGAATAGCGTGAAATTGGGGAGGCATAAACTGAAATATGTCCAGCTGTAAACTGCTATAAGCTGATGATGATGATCCTATAGGTATCCCCAATATAGCCTGATATAGATCTGCTTCTAAAATATCCCAATATATGGCTCCGGTTCTTTCGGTCGGTCTTATTCAGGTTTTTTGTAGATTTTAGTTAGTTCATAACACAATTTTCTTAGCAATATTCTCAGGTGTAACTTGTAATCTGAAGGGGTCTCACTCTCAGAGTTTAGTCTTTTTATTTCGTTTTGAAGTTCGTTTTGAAAAAATCAACATTCAAATAGAAAACTGATTAAATGAATTGAAATTCATTTAAACAGTTTTCTATTTGAATGTTGATTTTTTTCTATATCAGTCTTTCGTTGCTGGGTTTGTTAAAACAAAGCGCCTGTCTTGTTTTATGTCTTCCTTTAATTTTAATATGACATTATTAATTTCTGTTTGAAAAGTAGGTGTTATTTTCTTATAATTTTAAGGATATCATTTCGCTCAGATTATAGTGTCAGCTCAGGCTGATTGTCGTCGGCCAGGGTCGCGAGATTGTTTGAAAGAGATACCGTGACCCTGGCACATGGGCAACTGAAGGAACACGGGTGGGTTTTAGTCAGTAAAAGTCTGACACGCCCTCCCGCTCCGCCCAGAGCGGGAGAAGCCATTTGATGATTTCTCATCCAAAAAAGAAAAAAAAGAGGCTGATTGTCGTTCTCTAGACGTGTTTTATTATTTACGAGCTTTTGCCCACGACTTCGTCTGCGTAAATGACAGTGTTATCGAAGACGCAGATGAAGTCGCATAAATTAGGTTTGGCACACTTTTTTTTTTTTTTTTTTCAGGATGGGAAATCATCAAATGACTTCTCCCGCTCTGGGCGGAGCGGGAGGGCGTGTCAGACTTTTACTGACTAAAACCCACCCGTGTTCCATCAGTTGCCCATGTGCCAGGGTCACGGTATCTCTTTCGAACAATCACGCGACCCGACAGGCATCGGTCCTAGTAGACCCCTACACTGCTGCTGACATCTCTTTGAGGCGCGCGTGGAACACTGCGCGCCGTCGACCCGAGCTTGGTCCTTACCGGGCGGCGAGCTACCCATTGCTCGCCACCCGCAAGCTCGCGCTTACGGTGGCCGGGAGGCCGCTATTGACTCCCGACGCCCGGAGCGTCTCCTCCTGCGGCGGCTAGGGACGTGAGGGCGCAGAGACTGCCACTCCCTCACGCGCCCCGCCTCCTCCTTCGCGAGGTTTCGCATACTTGGGATTTTGTTGCTCACAGCCTGCACATTGCGTCATATTGTAGTACAATTTTGCAGAATTAAAAACTTAGTAATGCATGGATATTATGATCAAAGTGGTGTAATTATAGTGATGCTTATGTTTTTATTAATAAGCTAGTAACGGAACGTTTTCTATTAAGTCTGCTACTCAGCACTAGATGGCGTTTTTGCTGCAGTTTATGATGTTAAGAATATCACAATTCACAGTGTTAGGTGCTGGAAAGCGCCCACTAGAGATGAGATATACCTGCTAATCTCCATACCCGGTCTTCATGGTAGGAGTATAGCTAAATACTTGGTACAAAAATCGGGTTCCAAAATACTTCTAAGTATTTGGGTGTATTATGTTTTCGATAAGTATGTGATGTATTATTAGTTCAGAAGCACTGGCAAGTGGCATGCTTTTGAACGGACTGTTTCTTTTTTTTTAATAATATCTCGTAGTAAGCCCTCAGTAAATAATGAAAACATGTCAAAGTTGTTCAAATTGAAAGATAAGTTGCGAAGGCAACAGACGGTATCCACTTTTTTAAATAAATAATGTAGAATGAATTATCTCATCAAGCAGTTCTATATTTGTGATTATAATGAGCAATGGACATTAGTGAATTTTGTATGCCATTTTTTTTGCAACATCCTGCCATGCGTTCGTTTTGACGTTTATAATGTTTATAGAAATTCGTATTTTATTGACAGCTCTGTCGTTTCGGTTTACCGTACCACATGAATAGCAGAGACAGAAGGTTGTCATAATTAATCGCAATAATGTGGGACGATAATTGAACTGCCGTAGCACAACAACCGCCATTAGACTGTTTTTTATCTGCTGTAGAACGGCAGTCGACATTTGACGCTTTTGAGTTTATTATCTGTGACAGTTGAAGGAATTCTAATGTCAATGTCAAATGACTGACATTTGCCTGCAAATTTTCGCACTTTTCGCTTTGTTGTTTTGTGATTAATAACACGTGCCCGTGCTTAAATCTTCATGATAGCTGAGTGTAGTTTGGTGACCTGATAGTGATTACTCAGAATAAATAATAAATAGTAAATAATCCGAACGATTAATCGGCTCCAAAAAAAAATCGCACACGGTGGCGATAAACTAAAGATATTAGATTTTTATATTTTAGTTTGTTGTGTTACATAGTCAGCAGACATATCTACAAATTCGTTGATACAAATTTAATGTTGATATTTATTTGTATTTAAAAGTTCAAGTATTATACTGGTAGTATCACAGAGAATATAATGTCAGTGTGGAGTAATTTTTGAATGGTATTTATGATATATGTTGAGGGACTTGTACAAGAAAACCTGTTGACTTCCTGTCTTTTCAAAAAGAGATAGGTATAATAAGTCTCTCTGGCTGCTGCCATTTAACCGTGGTCAAGAAAGGAAGTGCTCCGTTACTCAAACTTTTATTCGCATTCAAAATTAACTGGAAGTCGGCATTATTATATACAATATACAAACCACACCAGTTATTTGAACCGCAACAGTGTTTTTCAATAATATAAAATCTAACTGTACGCATTACAATTTGAGTTCAAATATGGAAAAACTACCAATGTGTAGAATATGTTTAGTGCAGAATGTTCGTATGTATATCGTTGTCAACAGAAACTTGCATAAATTATATGAGAAGCTGACTGATATTCCGGTAAGTTGATAAACAAGAATAAAATTAATTAAACAAGGATATAAATACCTCGTGGTAGTAAGTGCTACTGCTGAGCTTGAGGTCCTGGGTTCAATTCCCAGGTCAGGCAAAGTGTTATTGGGTTTTTCCATCCAGAATTTCTCAGTAGCAGCCTGGAGTCTGGATTTGTGCCCGGCTGATGGCAATAGGCTCGCCCCCTATTACATGGGACTTAAACATAACAGGTGAAATGTGGATGTACTATGAGTACACCTCTGCCCAACCCTTCGGGCAAACAAGGCGTGATGTTATGTGTGTGTGTTATAAATTCATTAAAAAAAATTGTCAGGTCTGCAAATGGAAATCATTGACATCAGTGAAGAATAAGCATATGAAAGCTGGACTTAATATAAATATATGTCACCAATCTGCTTTAAGCGAGAGTGATGATCAACCTTCTCTGTATGAGTCTTATAGAAAGCATTTTTAACTCGCTTTACAATTGATTGTTTTAAACAAAATAATGTAAGATAATTTTTTCTTGCAGTTCTTAACTGAAGACAGGAGACCGATCCTTGCTTGTTTTGTCTGCTACACTAAACTAATCCAATTCTGCCGTTTTCTGAGAAAATGTCTGGAATCTGAGAAACTGATCGCTCAGATGATGGACGCAGATTATAAGGTGAGGTATTGTTCAGACATTTATTATATTATAGTGGTCGCACAGATTGATCGATCAGATTAAGCTACGCTTGCAGAGGTTGGTTTGTGGATGGGTGACCATCTTTACATACCAAGATTGCCCAGTGCCTTGGAGAGCGTGTTAAGCCGTTGGTCCAGGCTGACATTTCTCATGACAGGGCAAACTATGCAGCAATGACTTGTCAGTCAGTGAGGTTGGTAGCATGGCCGACTCGCCAGAGTACATTTAACCTACTTAAGTGTCCTCACTTTTTGGGTCACTTTAAAATGACTTGAAGCTAGTACAATCTGTCACATTTCTTTAATCGGTTTTCAACCTTAACGCTAAATTATTAGGTTCAAGATTGATTGGGAAAATTTGACAGTTTCGGGTATCTTGATGTGCTGGCTTCTGGACAATGTAAAAACGTTTGTGCTTGTTTGACTGCAATCATTGGCAAATTTTTGTAATACTATAAATATCTTTTTACAGCCCAGTCCTTTAGTAAACCAAGAGCGTACAGACTTCTACAGTGGGCTTACTATAACTCCAGTACACCAAATAAGTATAGTTGATGAATGTCAAACAAAAAGTATAACTATCAAAAAAGAATCACCAGCTGTCGATGAGGGACTAGTGGACATGATTGAACCTAAGGAAGAATATCAAAGTGATGGTACGTTTTTAGGGACAAAATCTATAATAGGCGTGCTGCTTTTTTTCCTGAATGGCTACATTGGCTACCCTTTTGACTGTCAGCTTCCGTTGTACGGCAGCAGAATTTTCGTCCCACACTATTGCGATTTTCTATAATACTAAGCCTGCTATCTCTGTCATTCTTGTAGCATAGCTCAGTGAACACAAAATACAGGGCTGTCAATATAAAACACGCGAATAAACAAATGTTTCGTAGTAGTAGTAGTTTACGGAAATTGCAAATAAAAATGTCGTTTTAATTCAAATCCTTACTGAGCTAGCCAGATAGATAAACGCAATACCACTTTACCCATTTTGAGGATCGACCACAGGACCTCGTGCTCAGTAGTAGCGTTTGCAGTCATTAGACGAGCCAATCACTATACCAATGTTATAAAATAAATTTAATCGTTTTGTAAAATAATTTAAAGATTCAATCAGATATCAGATAAAAGAGAGAGAGTTCAAAAGATTTCATTTAAAAAATTGAACTACTTCAGAGTTTTGATAATGTTTAATTTAATTCAACTTAAAGAAAACTGCATTATATTTCAATTAAAATAAATATTAACCAGTCAATTACCGTAATTACAGACACAATTAAAAAACGATTGTGTCTATAACAAACGTGGTATCTCAGGGACTTAGAGGTTAATATTAAACTATTTTATATTTTCTCTTGACTGTTTTTGTTTACTTCCAGATGATGTGTCTTTAATGTTTACAATTAAAATGGAAGCCGAAGAAGTATCTAAAAAGAAAATAATCAAGGAGAAGGAAAGTAAGTCTTTGTTATGTTACGAGTTGGGTTTCGGGATAAATGAATTGAAACCAATATTACCGAAACACACAATAAAACTGTTTAACAATCACAATAATCAAAACGTCGAACAGAATCACTGGTTTCGCTTGTACTGTATCGCTTGACTCGTATTCCATCGCTTCTGTAATCGAACTGCCCGTCAGGTTTTTATTTTTTTTATTGGACATCTCGTAGTTAATCTGAAAAGATTCTTACCTTTTTAGGCCTCCAGCCGGGGCTTATTATACTTAAAAACTAAAGCGAAAGCTCTAAGGATTACCCCGAGGGGGGTACGAACCTCGGCTTAGGCAATCACTGGTAGGGGGACAGCAAGGGACTGGCTGGATCTGGGTTAAATTATTTTGGGACTAATTTAAAGCTAACGGCACAGCATCGCGGGCTGGCTCTTGCAAGGGTCGGGAGGGACCGTTAAGTCGGGGTCGCGACGACGGACCTCGACGGCGAGGTCGGTGTTTGTGTGTTTTGCTCACTGTACTGGTCTCTTTTCGACTCTCCTGGAGGAGAGTAGTGGGATCGTCAGGATCGGATAGAACGTGCCGCGAGCGGCGGACTTTACTGATACGGGAGGGGGTGTAAGTAGCTGCCGCCACAACCAGAGGGTTGCGGTGGGCTACGGCCCTATCGAAGAAACGCTTCGAAGCGCGTTTCATATATTGATGGATAGTCGGGAGTTTCATATCTAAATGAAGATGGATATTCCGAACAAACCAAGGCGAGCCTGTGGCTTGACGGAGAAAACGGTTCTGGAGAGTCTGCATCCTATGGATGAATCGGGGCTTAGCATGTGCAAAGACTGGGCTTGCATATGTCATAATGGGCCTGATACAAGCGGTGTAAAGCCGCTTCTTACACAGAAGAGACATTTCACTCCGCTTGTTCAGGACGCAATGGAGCCTACCGAGAGCGAAAGTGGCCCGCGAGCGAGCCTGCTTTATGTGCTCAGAAAAGGTGAGGTGTTCGTCAAGGATGACACCTAGATATTTGGCTTACTGCCCGTCAGCCCGAAAATCCGCTATTTATATCCTGAGCAGAACATTCGCGAACATTCGACACTTTGCCACAGTTCATAAGTAGCGTGGAACTTTCCAGATACTTCTACAACTGTTTACTCTTTAATCCCGCTATTCGACAATAGATGGCGGTAGTGTCTACGTACAATTGTTCGTGTAGGACTTCCTACTTGATAACAGATGACGTTAGCGTGTCGTTTCTAGTAGTTTCGAACACTGCCCCCTCTTGAGATGGAGTCAGCGTGATGTTTCTAGACTTTACGATCTACGTAACACTGCCCCCTCCTCAGACATGCTCGTCCCGAGCATCATTATGCCCGTACTATCGTGCTAATCCATCTACATGAACAATTTTAGACGCAGTTCGCATACCCTTTTACCACCGCACAACTGGGGTATTTGCGACACCAATCCTCAACATCCTGTCGACAGAGGATCCAGTAGAAACGTTCTCTGATCTTCAATAGAGTCCTTTTTACACCCCTATGTCCTCCTGAACAACCGTTGTCGTAGTGCTGTAGCACATCTGGCACCTTTGCTTTCGGGACGACCATTTGCAGGTGACAGCTATCCCCTCGACCATTTTCCTTTTTACGGCGAAGACACCATCCTGGAGCATCAAGCTCTCCCACTGGGCCCAATAATTCTTTGTGGTGGTACTCATCGCTGCAACATCACACTATTTCGGTTTGGGAGCATCAGCTTTACTTTAATCCACTTGAGAATTGGCCTGAAATCTGTGTCACGCTGCTGGGTATGCCGTAGGGCTTCCTTCCATTCGTCACTAAGGTCCGTTCTAGCACCCTGACATGAACTACCTCTTTAGCTTCCTGTCTGACTCAATGTTTGTACTGTTCAGGAGAAGGTCTTCTTGATAAAGCGTCCGCGTTACTGTGGGATATGCCGTCATTGGCCTCATCATCATTTCAGCCGTAAGACGTCCACTGCTGGACTTAGGCCTCCCCCAATTTGGGGGGCTTTGCCATAATCGCCACGCTTGGCAGGCGGGTTGGCGATCGCAGTATGGTGGTAAAATGCATAGAGAACGCTGCTGCCCATTCTCTAGTAAGTCCCTTAGTCGCCTTTTACGACACCCACGGGAAGAAATGGGGTGGTGTTATTCTTTACGTCCGGCACCACACGGTACCTCATTGGCCTGTGACATCGAAATCCTTAGGACTATTAAAACCAGATGTGCATTTGGATTGAGGGCCTATTTTTTGAACCCTTGCGAAACGAAATAAGACTTATATTTTAAATTAAGTACTTAAAAATAATAAAAACTTAATGCAAAGGGCCATGAATTTCATAAACGTGAATTAAAACTGTTATGATGAAATAACTTGGGCCCTAAATCCAGACGCGTGCATAAAGTGGCATAGCCAAATCTCAGTAAGTACTATCTCTGGGATAATAATTTTTATTTGAGATTTAAGACATTCCCAAATCTGTAGAATTTGACATCACAGATTTATGGCTGTATATGTAGGGCCCTCACTTCATTATTGTCTGTACTGAGGAATCTGCAAAACATGAATTTATCTGAAGAGATACATAAATACGACTTTAACATGTTTTAATTAGATACCTATGTAAATTAGTTAAAAAGAAATACTGACACAAAAGTTCATCGTTAAGAAGTAAATGAAAGTCGAATTTGACTAAAACACCTGAACTGAGAGCCCAATATGTTCGGCTTTATTGACTAGACTCAACCTCATACCCTGCTTTCCGAATTGCGACAAAAGCGATAATATCGCGAATCCGACCAACGCGCAACGTCACAATTATAACTCAATAACCCTTATATTTTGCGACTATTAATTTGATAGGATTCGCGAAATAATCACTTTTATCGCAATTCGGAACCGCGCCTTAGATGAACGCAAATAAGGATAAGAGTTTTAACTATTTGTTAATTAAATTGTAACATATCGTTTCGTTCTTCTAAATGTACTACTTTCAGAGAAAATTGATTTTCAACTTTTTATTAGAGTTTAATTTGTAGGGTGACCATGATGTTCATAGTAAGTACCTGTACATTTTGTATAGCGCAGTTGGAAAGTCATAATATTTGCAGCCAAAATTATGATATACTAAAAAATTACTACGAAAAATTCTATACATTAAAAATAAAGAAAACAAAATTGTAAATAGTAGTATTTACAATTTTGTTTTCGTAATTTTAAGAACGTTCACACTCTGAGTCTCTGATCTCATTCTGAATCTGTCAAAAAAGCCGCGAGTTTCCATACATTTTTGAAGTTTTGACATTTGATTGTCGCCGAGATGAGACTGCGACTAGATTTTGAACGTTTTTGATTATGAGAATTTACTTTCTAATCTAGGAACAGGCGCCAGCACATCGATCTACCCGAAACTGTCAAATTTTGCCAATCAGTCTTGAACCTAATACTATAGCGATAAGGTTGAAAACCTTTTAAAGAAATTTAATAATATAATAATAATAATGTATTTAATAAAAACGATTACAAAAACAGTACATTTAGCAAACAGTATTAAATTTCCCATACAGATAAAGTGCCTAAAGATAAACTATTACTAAAATATTTTTATCACAAGTGCTGATGATGATTTATCGAAATTAGAATGTAAGGTAGCGAATTTGACAGATTGTAGTGTTGTATTTTTTTGTGATAAAGGGGTTTAAATTTAAAATAATGCCCGCGTAGTTTTAGTGAAAAGTTTGATTTAATAAATCTTATTTGAACTAAAGATCCGGAGGCGCTGTCTGGTAGCCGGGAGACGACGTCACCACCCGTGGAGCGAGTGTAAGTGAGGAATAATCAAACGAATTAACGTTATTTCACCAGCCTAACATATGCTTTAACCATTGAAACGTCCGGGCGACTAAGGACGCCCAAAAATTTTTGACGTTAAACGTTATGGCGACTAAAGCAGCCCAGACGACTCACCCACTTTAAACGTGTTTTTATCTGTGACAACGTTCAAGAGGTTCACGATTGTTCCGCTAGATGGTTCTTTATTAAATAACGCGTCTTGGTCGCTAAAACAGCACGCCAGGCGACAGCAAGTTTAAAAAAAAAATTGTTTACGAACTTTGTGTCAAGTGCGTTGAATTGTTTCGAAGTGTCTGTGAGCGTCGCCTTTAAAATGTGAGTAATAATGTATTTATTGACCGATTGCATTCGTGTTACATATTGAAATAATCCTGAAGATTCATTCTTTCAGAATATCTACATATTCAAAGCATCCACAGTCTGTTAGGATGTTTTTAAAATGAGTTAAAGTCGGCAAGCAAAAACTTCGCCTTTGTGTGGCGATGTTTCGTTAAGTTTTTGTATGATATGTTATATATTCTAGTAAAATACCTCGTGTGATTGGATAAATAGGTCATTATTAATATATATGTGGGCTTAAACGAAAGAAATATGATGGATTACACATTTTTTGTATATTATTCCTCAGGGTTTAGGTATGGGCGACCATAGCCGCCCGTAATATACGATAAAGTATCGAAATAAGGGTACGTACAAACGAGGAATGGTGCTTGTGTTTAAAATCATTTTTTCGTTGCTGCTTTTAAGCATGGCACATTATAAACATATATATATATACACATAATGTAGTTGTTAATTTTATAGGCATACATTTATGATATTATCCGATTGTAGGTATTCAATGGTTTTGGTAGGAATTGGATAAAATAATTACTTTTCATAGGTGTGGTTGGTGGAAGAGCTTGTTTTGTTTCATTTATTAACAGTTCTGAACCTTTTGCCTGTTCTCTCGTAAAACCAAGTGCGAAATCTAAGTCACGATTGCATTCTAGGTCTGAGAGTCAAAATGTACGTGGAAGCCGAGGGTCGGGTGGAGGTCGAGGGTCGGGTGGAGGTCGAGGGTCGGGTAGAGCACCGTCAAGCCAACCGTGAGAATGCAATATTAATATTTTATTCCTTGAAAACGGAGTGGTAAAAGGGAATATATTTTTACTACAATTTATTTTAGAACTGCAAGTAATCCGAGCGAAGGAGGTCGAGGACGAAGACGAGGGCATGGGCGATCACGTGGTCGAGGGCGTGGGAGAGGGAGCGCTGATCAAGCGTACGTCTTTTTGTCATACCTAACAAATTGTAACATTATTTTATATTCCACTTTATTTAAAAATAAAAAAATCTCCAATGTGCAACCGTATATTTGTTTGCAGTGCCGCTTTGGAAGACCCTCTCTACCAGATCAGGGCAGAGAGGCAGTTGACGCAGCGTCGAATGGCCGCGTTACCGACAGCTGCCCGACAAGAATTAATCTCGCGAAAGCGTGAAGCACATTTGGAGCGAATGCTTTTGCCAGATGCACCACCGCGCAAACGGCAAACAAAGTAAATATTTCCTTCTAGTTTTTGATTGTCCCAATCATGAACAGCGACTTTACAATTCACGTTGCCATAAATCTTTGAAGTAACGTTCAAACTGCTAAGTACTAGTCTGTCAGTATGCTTCCAAGTTTAATTGTTGTTAAGAACATATTGGTGTAGTGATTAATAGTATATTTATTTTTCAGAAAGATTTCTCCAGAACGTCAGCCTTGCATATTGGTTAATCCATCGATCAATCCTTCTATCGAACAGTGTTTCCGTAAGATGGTTATTTAATAAAATTAATAAGTACTTTGCTGTTTAATCTATGCTATATTATTACTTGTTTTTCACATAATTTAACCCTGAAGAACCAACGGTCGTGGCTTCGACGTCTGGAATGGGCCATTATTCTAGAGTCGAGGCCTCTACTTCCGGAATGTCCCGTTCTTTCGGTAAGATGTGTATTTCAAAGACTTGTTTTATAAGTACTTTGGTGTCCAATATAGGTTACATCATAACTTGTTACAGAACTTCTTCCCGGAGAACCCGCTGTAGCTGAGCCCTCAACTTCGGGTGTATCTCGTTCTGCCGGTAATATAGCTATTAGTATTAGTAGTATTGTATATTCTTAGTATCTTCTCCTTTGAGTAGGTATTTATTATTTTAATGTATACTACATCTTATCTTGTTTGTTACAGAACCCTGCCCTGCGGAAATAGTGTTTGAAGGTAAGTTATGGTTTCGTTGGTATCATATTAAGACTAAGACAATTGTTTGCATACTAGCGTGTTTGTTACAGTTGACGCAGCTTGGCCAGGTCCAACGGAAGAAGAAATCGGTACGGCAGAGGCAGATAGTGTTCCCAATTCGCCGTGCAGCTCACCTAGCTGATTATCGACGTGTATTACTCGTTGATAATCGGCTAGGGGAGCTTGCCAAACGTTATGCTAAGGCCAATAAAAATAAGAAGACACTTTGTCAGCTCTTGGCTTTGAAGATGGCCCTGAAGTTTGTGGTAAGCCACAAACTTCAGGGCCATCTTCAGCAATTGGTAATTATATACAGTAATAGTTATGAATGACAGAACAATCAATACACATATTTTATGATATACAGGAACGAGTCCTGTATATCTTAAAATATATGTCGCATTTTTTTATTCCAGATCTTGGCAACGAAAAGTTCGATTCCGTTATGAATGAGTGGTTGCTAGTGAGTGACGAGATTTGTGACAGCGATGGCGACATAAATATTGATGACAACGATTGTCTCCTCCCGACTGCACACGAACGTAATGCTACGACTGAACCCGCATGTGACAGTGACTTGACACCATTCCAGGCGGAAGTGTTACAGAGGGAGGATGAGTCGAATGACCGTGCAATTCGCGACATTGTGCCCGAGGACTGTTACACTTTCGCTTGGAGTAAGGACAGGAGCGCTTTTCTTGGACGACGTGAGGAATTCACTGGTACATCGGGACCTAATTTTGACGTGACAGACCAGACTCGAGCCATCGACATATTTGATAAAATGTTTGACGTGACCTTTATTGACCAACTTTGTATGGAGACCAACAGGTACGCAGAGCAAAGGATTGCTTTGCTGCGAGAACAAAACAAGATAACTGCCCATTCTCGTTTTAACCGTTGGTCTCCTACAGATAGGGAGGAAATGGTAAGTTTTTTAGCAATAATTATTTTGCAAGGTCTTTACCCCTTACCGGAGGAAGAGGCATACTTTATTTTCAACGGTTTTGGCACTATGCAATACTTTGCCAAAATCATGTCATACAACCGGTTTTTGTTGCTAAAAAGCTTTCTCCATTTCGTCGACAACCAGACTTGCAAGGACACGACTAGACTTAGTAAAATACGACCCGTGATTGACTACTTCAACCAAAAATTTTCCAGCCTTTACATACCTTCACAAGAGATAGCCATAGATGAATCGCTTTTGAAGTGGCATGGGCCATTAAATTTCGCCCAAAAAATTTCATCGAAGGCCGCACAAGTCGGTGTGAAAACATACGAACTTTGCGAGTCATCTTCTGGCTATCTCTGGAAGTTTTTTGTATACGCTGGAAAAGACAAACTGACATTGACTACTGATGGCACTGACGTACAAAACACAGAGACAAATGACAGACCAGTCGAGGGGGAGGCCATTGACAGACTTGACGAAGATGCGACAAACGACAGACCCGATAATGACGGATCGACTGACAGACTTTGGAGTGATGAACACGGAGACCGTCCCGTGAACGCTACTGCGAAAATCGTTTACGACTTGATCGAGCCACTACTTCACCGTGGGCATACTGTAATAATGGACAATTTTTATAATAGTCCATTATTATTGCGGAGCCTGAAAAAACACAAGACAGACTGTTACGGAACACTCAGACTGAATCGGGAATTCGTTCCTGATACAGTCAAGACCTTGACAAAAACTGAACTTCGACAGGGTGAAGTACTGGCTACGTACTGTTCCGATTTAGCTATTATGGTATGGCGAGATGCTAACATAGTTAGTATGATCTCTACATATCATAATCTCCAAATCAGGACTCAAGACAAGTACAACCGACTGACTTACAAACCAAACATTGTACTCGACTACAACAAGAGCATGGGAGGAGTTGATAGGAAAGACCAATTTTTATCAGCTCAACCTATGGAACGTCTGAGGAACAAGGTTTGGTACAAGAAACTTTTCCGCCGAATGTACAATGTCGCAATCTTTAACTGTTTTGTGATATTTTCCAGTTTCCACCGGAAAATATCACATCGTCAGTTTCGTACTGAATTGGCGGAAGATTTAATTAAGAGACACCGACAAATTGATTTGACGACTGAATACCGACGTTTGAACATTAGATCCAACACGACTGGACAGGTGAAGACGACATTACTTAAACGTAATACTCGACACAAGACGCAGGCCAGACCAACGGTTGAAGCTAACCACTTCCCTATTCGTACGGGATCGAAAAACACCTGTTGCTGGATGTGCCCTAAAAAGACCAGAACAATTTGGAAATGTGAGGAGTGCAATGTAAACCTGTGCATAGAGGGCTGTTTCAAGGCATATCACAAGCCTTAAGGTATTATTTCTTTATTCATTTTAACCGACTTCAAAAAAGGAGGAGGTTATCCTTACATATTATTTACATTTTGATAACAAAAGTATATCCACAGCATACCACACTAGCGTGCAGTAGTCCATTCTTCAGCATTGGGAGCAGGGTCCGAACTATCGGCTCTTGAGAGAAGTACCTCCTAACAATACGCGCCGTGTCCCGAAGTACCTACTAGGTCTTATTATACATAGTTATTTATTGTTTGTTATTTTCATTTTTTTATTTACACACGTTTTTTTATGTACTTACTGTAGTTTTATTTTAAAGAATATAATAAATATTGTATACCTACAACCCGCCTATCATTTAAATATAATGATTGAAAATCTACTAACCAAAAAAACCAACCTATCCTAAACAAAATAATCCTAAAAATGTGTGTACGAACCCTAAGATGGTCGGCCATCTTGCCGTGATTTCGTCATCCGAGGCGATATCAAATTGATACAGGAATGGGTAGTTTGTTTTGATTTATTGTACTACACTGTTTGTTCTAAGTAATGATATATCGGTATCAAAAAAAAGCTTATTTAATCTAGTTTATTAATAAATAAATAACATTGAGATATGTTACGAAATGTTTCGTAAAAACTTGTAATTAACAAATATTTTACTCAAATTTCGCCCATATTGTAAAGTTCAACTTTTTTTTGTACATTTTACGATAAGAGTTATAATTTAGTTTTCACATATTTAGATTCTTTATAATGTCAGCTCTATACAGTAATTTTTATATATTATATATTTTTTATTTTATTTTTTATATATTTAAATTGCTATAACAGTAGTAGTTTGTTAGAAAATAGGCTTTAAATCGGTGATGGCATGGGGCGCTCGACCGCTTAGTACGTCCGCACGCGCGCGAACGTACTAAGCGGTGGCAGCTGTCAAACTCAAACGTTTGAGTGGATAATGACGTATGTTATATATATAATTTTAGTTCGACAAGTCGAGAAAATGAACGTGCTAGAGGACGGGAACGTGGACGCGGACGTGGAAGTGGACGTGGCTGTAATACGCCGGAGGAGGATCTACCGTAAATATAATTTTGCTTTTTTTAAGTTTAATTTTAAGTTACACTATTGGTAACACAGTACTTTTTTTATCTTAGTTCAACAAGAGCAGTAAATGTAAACGAAGATTAATTGTGTCTGAATTGGGTCTCTATAGTAGGTTATTTTTTTTTTTTTGCAGTCTAGAGTTAATAAATGTAAGGGTGGAGAAAACGCCCTCTAAGCGCCGCCTCAACGCCATGTCTGCTGAACTCAGGAAGGAGTTCATATGTCGCAAGCGGCAAGCAGAACTTGTACGGGTTCACCTTAATGATGCACCCCCTCGAAAAAGACAAACACGGTAATTACATCATAATGATATCAATGCGTACGATATTCTTATTCAGTTAATATAAATAAGATTTATATGGTAAAATTATCTTGCAGGAGACCATCCCCGGAACGTGACGCTTGCCCGTTCTTCGAACCCGAACCCGAACTTCTTGCAAAAGAAATTGAGCCCGTACCCGAGCCTGAGCCTGAAATCGAGCCCGGACCAGAACTCAAGCCTGTCATCGAATATGAAAATATGGGTACGCCAGAGGCAGACACTGTCCCGAATTCGCCCTATAGTTCCCCTAGCCGACTTTCAACGGCGCTAAGTTAGAGTGGGTTTCACGGAGACCTATGAAGAGGCGACATTATTCTTCGTCGTCGTCCGATTAAGTAATACACTCACAATGAGGATCAGCGACGATTTTAGTTAAGTATGTAGAATTACAGTCATACCTAAACCAATTATTTCAGTGAAAGAATTATTAAAATTGGACCAAAAATGACGAAGTTAGAGCAGTTTTAATTCTGCATTTTCAAAAACGCTTGCCAACCCGCGCAATTCGTTGATGACGTCATCTGCCACGTTCGCGTCCGCGGCACCGCCGCGAGCGTTCTTTCTGCCTCTTAGTTACGTGACTCGCAGTACATTTAAACGGATAATGTCTACTTAAAATATTGTATTGTGCCACGATGCGAAAATACAAGTGTTGCTACACCGGACAAATTGTTATTTTGTGTCCCAAAAGACCCAAAAAATAGAAAGAAGTGATGTACTTACATGAGGAACGACGCCCCACGTCCCCTTAAACTAAAAATACTTTATACTGCTGTAAAGATCATTTCAGTTTAAAATTTGAAAAGATATTACCTATTAAGGACAAATGAAGAGGAAGGAAAAAGTTTGACTAGAATAAGAAATGATTAATCTATACTAATATTATAAAGCTGAAGAGTTTCTTTGTTTATTTGGTTGAACGCGCTACTCTCAGGAACTACTGGTTAGAATTGTTAAATTCTTTTAGTGTTGGGAAGTCCATTTATTGAGAAACGCTATAGGACATATAACATCACGTTGCGATTAATAGGAGCGGAGCAACAATTAAAAATGTTGCTAAAACGGGGAAAATGTATTCCCTTTGAGAGCTTCCGTTGCGTGCGCTGCGTAAACGGTTAAAGTAACGCAACAATCATGTAGGACGGAATTGTTCCTATTAAAAAGTTCTTAAAAATGTTCCGATACCATTATATCTATCTTTTAAGGTTGGCTCACTATAACGTTTTTAATTGTAATCAAATCTAAATATTATAAAGTTGAAGAGTTTGTTTAGTTGAACATACTAATCTCAGGAGTTATGTTTAGTGTTGAATAGCCAATTTATCGAGGAAGGTTATAGACTATATTTATAACATCACGCTACGACCCGTAGAAAGACCTCGCACGGGCAGGCGATGCCACAGAATAAAGACAACTTTATTCTTTGTTCTGTGGGCCATTCGAAGCGACGGGATGGATTGGGGAAGCACGAAATTCAACGCGGACGAAGTTACGGGCAGAAGCTAGTAAGAAATAATATTCAAAATAGGTAGTAGGCTTTTACAATGTGTAGGCACCACACATTGTAAAAGCACGAAAAGGTACCTACCTGCCAAATCAAAACATTCTAAAACGTAGTACCTGGCTAGTACCTAACCTAAGTACATGCCTACGTATAGGTACTTTGTGGATCAAGAACTGTAGATGAAAGTAAATCCACTTATCTTTTCATTTAACTCATCGTATCTGTGCACTGCATTTTTTTTTTAACTTTGCAACCATAAACGAATCCGTCTTCGAGAGATTGTCCGACTGGGCCTTGGTAAATCCGACTTCTATGTTTCCTATCTACCTATATCTATATTGAAATCTCTATAAAACTTAAAGTAATAATTTGGTGTTTAATTATCTCTATAAAACTTAAAGAATCTATTATAAAAAAAGAACAAGAAACAACGCCTATACTCCGCAAATAATAACAAAGCAGTACGGCGGGTGGCGGGCGATTGTGGCTCGTGACGTCATCACATGTTCCGCGCGGCCGGCGTGCGTTTTAAAACTCCGTTTCTGAAAACTTTAATATCTCTGTAATTTCTCGATGGATTTGAGTGATTCAAAAAGAAATTAACTCAGATATGTATATTGTTTTCGATGTAGTATTCAAAATTGAAATATCCTTTTGTCGAATTGATCCTCATTACTTACATAATCATTCTCACTCACGCTGATGTTATATTATAATAAGTCTTATTATTTTCTAATAGATGTCAACATCCTGGGGGAAGAAGTCGAAGTTGAGGCAGTTGAGACCCAACCGAGCACCTCACATGGAATTTCAACTAGTAAGTACTAAATGCACCCCGTGGTGTTACACACATAAATCTCATTCCTGTAGTACCTGGATAACATGCCAACCTGCTAACGTGTTACTCCAGTGTATAATTTACATCCATTTCAAACTTCATAACAATCTATTCAGTAGTTTTGGTGTGGAAAAGTAACAAACATCCATCCATACAGCCTCACAAACTTTCGAGTTTATAATAGCAGTAGGATAGTTCTGCCTTGACATAACTTGTCTATTTGTTCGGATTATCTAATACGTATTTCATTTGTTTCAGATATAACAGATAAAAAATTTGAAACAGTTATAGACGACTGGCTACATGATAATGACAGTGACGTTGACTTAGACATTAACTTTGACGACAACGACTATTGTTTTCTTCCGGTCATGCGTAACGCAGCGACTGAACCAGCATGTGCCGCTGACATGACTAAATTAGAGACTGAAGTGTTACAGACTGAAGACGAATTGAATGACAGAGTTTTGCGTGACATAGTGCCTAGTAACGATTATTACAGTTTTGACTGGAAGAAGGACAGGACAAACTTTACAGGACGACGAGAGACTTTCACAGGGTTATCGGGAACGACTTTTGACACAACAGACAAGACTCCTGTGGACATTTTTTACAAAATGTTCGATTCTAATTTTATTGACCGACTTTGCACAGAGACTAATCGCTATGCAGAGCAGAAGATAGCTCGCTTAAAAGCGGAGAACACGCTCCTTCCAACATCTCGTATGCATAGATGGACTCCGACTGACTGTAACGAAATGATAACGTTTTTAGCAGTGTTGATTCTGCAGGGCTTGTATCCGTTACCAGAAGAGGAAAAATACTTTTCTTTTAACGGGTTTGGGTCCATGCCATATTTTTCACGGATTATGTCGTATAATCGTTTCTCCCTGCTAAAATCGTTTTATCATTTCGTCGACAACGAGACTTTGACTGACAAGACTAAACTGTCTAAAATCCAACCGGTACTTGACTACTTTAATGAAAAATTTTCAACATTATATATGCCTGCCCAAGAGATAGCCATTGACGAGTCTCTCCTAAAGTGGCACGGGCGATTGAGCTTTGCTAAAAAAATAGCTACTAAAGCCGCTCAAGTTGGCGTAAAAACATACGAGCTTTGTGAGTCTCGCAGTGGCTATCTTTGGAAGTTTTTTGTGTATGTTGGAAAAAAAACTCAGGCTGCCCAGACCAACGATCCACCTACTGAGGACGAGATGATTAAGCGACCCCATGACGAGACAACTGACCAGCCCGATGACTTATTGCATGACCGGCCAGAAAACGAGATGCTTGACCAACCACAGGACGAGACTGTTGACCGACCAAGTGACAATTTTGCACGTCCCACTAATGCTACCGCAAAAATTGTATTTGACTTGATAGAGCCACTACTTGACCTTGGACACACAGTGATAATGGATAATTTTTACAACAGTCCATTATTATTGCGATGTCTCAAAAAACATAAAACCGACTGTTACGGAACATTACGACTCAACCGTGAATTCGTGCCCGACTCGCTCAAGACTCTGACCAAGACTGACTTACGACCGGGTGAGGTAGTGGCAAGCTACACTTCAGACTTGTCTGTAATGGTATGGCGAGATGCTAATTTGGTTAGCATGATCTCTACATACCACCACTTACAAGTCGGAGTTCAGGATAAATACAACCGACTGACATACAAACCTAAAATTGTCATTGACTACAATATGTCCATGGGCGGAGTGGATAGAAAAGATCAATTTCTAATTGCTCAGCCCGTGGAACGGGTTAGAAATAAAGTGTGGTATAAGAAGGTATTTTGCAGGTTGCTAAGTACTGCTGTGTTCAATGCCTATGTGATATTTTCATCGCAGAACTCGAAAATATCACATAGGCAGTTCCGAACCATTTTAGCGGAAGACCTGCTTAAAATTCATCGACACATCGACCTGACTACTGAACCTCGACTTTATGCGAACAGGACTGGACAAGGACAATTGACGATCCGAACGAACAACCGACCTAACGTTAATCATGACCACTTTCCTACGCGGTCTGATAATAAAAGAGCGCGTTGCTGGATATGCACACGCCGAAAATTGAATAGGAGGACAATATGGAAATGCATTCAGTGCGATATAAGTTTATGCATTGAGCATTGTTTTAGAGAATATCATAAACAAGTTGCACAAATATAATTAAGTAGTTTCTGCCCGTGACTTCGTCCGCGTCAAATTTTTGCTCCCGGGATCCGTGATCCTTCCCGTCGCATCGAATTGCCTGCCAGTTTTCGTACATTTTTCGTTGCTACTCCGCTCCCTTTAATCACAGCGTGATATTATATAGCCTATAGCCCTTCTCAATCAATAGGCTACCCAACACAAAAATATTTTTTCAATTCGGACCAGTAGTTTCTGAGATTAGCGCGTTCAACCAAACAAACAAACAAACAAACTCTTCAGATTTATAATATTAGTATAGATACTAGCTGTTACCCGCGACTTCGTCCGCGTGGTGGTATACAAAAAAGATTGTCATTACATTTTTTTTTTCGTGAGATACTTTTTTTTTCTAAAATACCCTTATGCCTTAGGCGGTTCACCCACTGAAGATGCGTCCCTGCGCGGTGCGCGGAGCAACGTATAACGCACGGGGCGCCTTCCCGCGCATTTCCGCGTCGGCAGTGTGTTATGCTAGGCGTGATTTCTATGTAAATTGAGATACTTGCATACAATGGTAAAATCTGCCAGCCCGTGCTACGCAACGGGGCGCGGTGCAGTGGGTGGAGCGCCTTAGTTACTCCTTGTTACATCAAATATTTTTTCAATTCGGACCAGTAGTTTCTGAGATTAGCGCGTTCAACCAAACAAACAAACAAACTCTTCAGCTTTATAAAATTAGTATAGATACTAGCTGTTACCCGCGACTTCGTCCGCGTGGTGGTATACAAAAAAGATTGTCAATACATTTTTTTTTCCGTGAGATCTTTTTTTTTCTAAAATAAAAGTAGCCTTAGTTACTCCTTGTTACATCAGCTATCTGCCAGTGAAAGTCCCGTCAAAATCGGTCCAACCATTTCAGAGATAGGCCGGAACACACAGACAAAAATTGTAAAAAAATGTTGTTTTGGTATATGTACCGTGTATACATCCAAACAGACACTCCAATTTGATTTTTTTTTGTCTAGATAAACAATGTTTAAGTTTGTTTCGGCCTTTCTTCTTATTTTTTTATTAAGACTGCGCCGACCGTACAAGGCGCGCGGCAAATAGGTATTTACTACAGCGCTCTAGTCGTGTGCGTCGCCACGCACACATTGACAAGTTTGCTCGAAGCCCGCATGCAGTTGCACGACAAAAGATGGTAACCTAGGATTTTTAAAATTTGATTCGTTGTGTTGAGTGACTTGAAAATACGCATATTGATTATTTCGATGATTTTATGTAGGTACCTACATAAATCCAGAAATTAAATCTAATAATCTGTATTATATAAAAATTAACGTTTGTAGTTTATAGAGCGGATAATGTAGGTATAGATATAGTACAATATAGGAAATTACCTACATTATCAGTTACTACTCATCCGATTGCTGTGAAATTTTGGCATTATGAATTTTACCTACTACTTTACTTACTACTTTATCTACTTACTACTTTACCGAGTAAAATTCCCGGGCGTGTGCCCGGGAATTTTACTCGGTAAAGTAGGTACGCAGGGTAGATAGGTAAGTGGTAGGTATTGTAATAATAAAACCAGTCTGTGATAAAAATGTATATTTACCTAATGTAATAGAAACCTTGCTTAATTTACAAAAACATGCGAAAATCATAGGTAAATGTGGTATATATAATATATAGAGTATAACTGAAAAGTTGAAGTTAAATCCGCTATCTTGAATTTTAAAATGAATGCCAGATTTGCAATCGCCAACCCCCAAAACCCATTACACGACACCCATATCGAACATTTGAGAAAAAGCTACAACCGCCATTTTGGATTTCAAATTGAATGCCAGATTTGCAAACACCACCCCCAAAAGTCACGACACTCATATCGAATGTTAGAGAAAAAAAAATAACTGGAACTAATATCATAAAATAATTTATATTTTATTATATTAGTTCCAGTTATTACGTACATTTTATGATAACGGTTTTTTTTACGGAAATGAGCGCCAACTTTTTTCTTACAATAGCTGTCCTTACGCTTTCCCATATTTACTAAAACAAATATTTAAAAAAAATGTTATAGTAATATGGAAGCAGAAAAAAAACAACAAAAAGTAAAATTTAGTTACGTCTACTAAATATGAGTCATACTCAAAAAAACACAAATGTGACTTACCCTATTTCACTCTTTTCGGCAACGTATACGTACACAATAGATCGCGAATTATCGTTACCGGCGCGTCGCTCCACGATGCGACGTGACCACCCGACCATCCGAGCTCTCGTGGACGACTGAATTTTCGACTCGTGTACGTTGCGTATGACTCAAAACAGGGTGGGAATCAAAACAAAAATTAATAATAAAATAAATAAGTGACATTTCGAAATTGTAAAAACTATAAATTGTAGTATGATAATAAGAGATTAATATGAATCCAAGTTAGTGAAAAAATTTAACAGTTTACTATCAAAATTCAACTAAACCCGAGCATGTTTTTTTAAGATTTTTGTTCAACTTTACGAATTTTTGTTTATTAAACTATACAATATTTTTAGTTTCTGCCAACTATAATCGGTTAACACATTCATTGCGGTGTTTATTACATATTTTTTATGGTAATTGTGGTAAAAGTATTGATTGTATTAATTTAACAGTGACGACTGTTTTGAATGATTTCGCTCTGCCTCCCCTTAATTAGTAGCTAAATAGGAAACGCCGACCTCCTCTAATTTTAAGAAATATGATGTGTAGAAGTATTTGTAACTACACAAAGTATACAATTTCAAACAACTTTTTAATGTATCTTTTATTTCCTGTGTTTGCTCAATAAACTTACCGAAAATTAAATTTGTATTTCATTAAAATAATCTCGTCTTATGCGCACGCTATTAGCCGGGCGGCCATCTTATCACAAAACGTCGCCCGACGTCCGGGGACCTTTTGAGAAGTATGTACTTTGTACAAACAACAAACAAATGTTTTTTCTTGACAGAAAACTAAATACTTATATTTAGATATTGGTGTCATTTTGAAGGGTATATTATGGGGTGCTTGGACAGGAAACCTCCTCGTGTGCCCGGGGGTTGGATTTCCCTTATGGATACGTCCGGGGGGAAGGCCAATGTCCGGGACGGTGCATCCTGGGGTGCGGGCAAGGACTCCCCATTAGGTACTGTGTGCCTAAGAGGTCTCGGTGCCCGTACGCTAATGTCCTGTCGGAGGAACGCTTCACCGTGTGTCCCTCTGATCTTAGCAGAGGCGCACAGCGGTGGAGTTAGAGCGGGCTCGGTGTGCACTTACACTGCCGCCGGGCAGGCAAGAAGGAGTCTCCTCCTTCTGCCACCGTTAGTCTCGTAGCCCCGAAGATCGTCACGGTCATGTCTCTGACTTTTGACGGGGGTCGAGGGTCTTGGCTTAATCGCCGGGGCCGCGAGGTAGAAAACCTCTATAAAAAATCACCCCAAACCTCCAAGCGGTGGCGCACCGTGAGGGAGGTTGACAGCTTGACTAATGGGTAGCTGAATTAGTCACTAGTGCGAACCACTGGATTTCTTGTTTAAAATAGTTTTTACTCGTGGGAACAACTATGGAAAAATTTCTAAAAAAACCAAAAACCAAAGAAGTGGAAGGGAGCGATGCGGGGTCGGAGTCCGACGCCGCCGCCGCGTCGAGCGCGAAGGGCTCGCGTGCGAGCTCGGAGCGAGGAGTGGCGGGCGCTGCTAGTGGGAACCGTAAGGTCTCCCAGAAGCGCCCTAAATCGGGGGTAGGGCAGGAGTCCTCCTCCGATGGCGGGCTGACCTCGGCCCGCCGGAAAATATCACGGCGTGGTGGGCTCCAGGAGAGGGGCACCGGCCGAGGACTCCCCACCAAGGAGGCCAGCGAGCCGAGCCGAGCAGGCTCAGCCGAGCTGACCCAAGGAGGGGAGAGGCTCGCCACGGAGGGGCATCCCTCTGAAGGGACCAGTAGTAGGGCTCCCTCAGAGTCCTCCGGTGGTGAGTCGGACGCTGCCGACCACTCGGAAGAAATGGGCAGGTTCGCGGAGGTCGTGGCCACGGCCATCAAGGCTGCGACCTTAAAAAGGCTCCAGAGGTCCAAAGACAAGGCCATATCTCCTGCCACGAAAGCCATCGTGGTGGCAGCGAAGGCCTTGCGTTCTGGGCCTCCGGTGGTGGATGGGGTGGCAGAACTGCGGGCGGAGGTCGCCCGCGTGACTGCCGCCATGGAGCTCCTCCGAAAGGAGAATGCGGAACTCCGAGCGGACCTGGCCGGTCTCCGAGGAGCCAGCCCCCAGGAGGCATCGCAGGGGGGAGCGTGGCATGGGCAGGGCGGGCTCCTGCCTGCCGAGAACCAGGTGCTGACCCTGGTGCGGAAGGAGCTCGCTGTCTTCCAGAGCAGGTTTTCTGCTCTAGAGGCCGTTGTCCTGCGCCCCCCACTGGCGGCAAGCCGGCCGATTTCAGGCCAGCTTGGGGCGGCCTCGGCTCAGCCGAAGGCGGCCTCGGGCCAGATGAAGGCAGCTTCGGGCCAACCGAGGGCTGTCTCGGGCCAGCCGAAGGTGGCCTCGTTTGCGGGTGCTGCGTCTGCCCCAGCCAAAGGGCCGGGGCCTGCGGCTGCCCCAGTCAAAGGGCCGGGGCAGACCAAAGGCTTGCCAGAGAAGGCACCCGCAAGGGTCCCAGCACCGGAGGTGAGAGGGCCGCCAATGCCGCCCCCGCCTGCTAAATCTCCCCCTGCCAACGCCGAATGGCAAGTGGTTGGGGAGAAGAAGAAGGCAAGCAAGGCTGCAAGGGCGGCCAGAAACAAAAAGAGGCAGCAGCGGCGCAAAAAGAGCAGCGTCGCGGCTAGGCTCCGCGCCCCAAAGTCCGCAGCTGTAGTGATTACACTACAGCCGGAAGCGGTGAAAAAGGGCGTGTCCTACCGCGACGTGCTCTCCAAAGCGAAGGCAGCGGTGGACCTGCGGGAGCTCGGCATCTCCGACGGGCTCCGGGTGAAAGTTACTTTGACTGGGGCCCGGATGCTGGAGGTCCCTGGTGCGGATAGTGGCCCGACCGCTGACGCTCTGGCCGAAAGGCTCAGGGCGTCGTTAGACGCGGAGGAGGCCCGAGTGTCCAGGCCCATCAAGTGCGCTGACATGCGCATTCTGGGCCTGGACGATTGCGTCACGGAGGCGGAGGTGGTGGCCGCCATCGCTAGGGCGGGGGTTGTCCTGCCGAACAAGTGAGGGCAGGCACCATCCGCCCTGACAATGCGGGGTTGCGAACCGTCTCGGTGAGCTGGCCCGTGTCGGCGGCCCAAAAAATCACCGCGGAGGGCCGAAGGCTTCTGGTGGGCTGGGTCTCAGCGCAGGTGAAACTGTTGGTGTCCAGACCTCTGAGGTGCTTCCGATGCCAGATGGGCAACCACGTGTTCGTGGGTTGCACCTCAGAGGTGGACCGCAGCGGTCACTGCTTCCGCTGCGGTCAGCCCGGTCACAAGGCCGGCTCGTGCAATGCCACGCCGCACTGCTATGCATGTGCGGCGGCTGGCAAGCCGGCCGAACACCGGGCTGGGAGTAAGGCCTGCGCTGTAGCCGGCAAGGCCAGAGGCAAGGGTAAGCCCTCCGCCACCGCTGTCACCGCTGTCGCCGCTGCCGCCTCGACCACTGCTGTCGTGGCCGGCACCACCACTAACGCTTTCATCCCGGGAATCTCGGTCTCGAAAATTTCGAGAGTCTCGATGATTTTTTGGTATTTTCGAGACTCGAGACTAATAGATTTGGTGTCGGGAAAAACGAGACTTTAGTTTCATAATTAACACAACATTATTAAATAATCTAATAAACCAACAGTGTCGCTTAGAGTTTAATACAATCTATGGAGATTGAATATCCTGAAAAATTATACGGATTTTAATAATTATCTACATACTACGAGTTTTTTTTTTTATGAAATGCGGAATAATTTGTACAAACAAATATAGGAAATTCGAAGAGGAAGAGTTCCACAGAGAAATTAAATTAATCATTGATTTGTAATACGAAATGGCCCAGTTAAGTTAAAACACTTTAACGATTTCCTAAAATAAAGATATGCGTTCAAAGCGGAATGGAGTTTACTGAATTAAAGTATACTACAATAATAGCAATCTCGAATTCAGTTGATATCAAGACCTTAGAATACCTTACCGGGTGGCGAGCTACCCATTGCTCGCCGCCCGCAAGCCCACGCCTATGGTGGCCGGGAGTCCGCGATTGACTCCCGACGCCCGGGGCGTCTCGTCCTGAGAGTCTGCCTCTCGTTCCACTTCCTCCTTCGCGAGCATTACTGCTTCGCAAAAGGAGGTGACGGCTTCCCATACCCTCTCGCTCTGTACCATGACTTGCACCAGGGCCAGACGCGAGAGGTCGCTGCCGCCAATCACATCCACCAGGATACGGCGATGCTCCACCCACCCGGCACACCTCCACCTTATACTCCATCATGTCCTCCGGACGATCCACGCAATAGAAACACTCGGGCGTTTCCTCCCGTCTTATCCTGAACAGGAACCTTCCGAAGCAGCCATGTCCGGTGAGGCCCTGCGTAAGGTGGAAGGTGACGTCGCCGTGGCGCCTCTCCAGCCACTCCTCAAAGAGGGGACTTACCGCCGCAATAGTGGTATGCCCATGTGCTCCACCCTGGGGTGGGTCTGTCAGACTCTCACTTACTAAGACCACACAGTGTTCTGCTGCTACCATTAACCAGGGCACTGAAGTGCTTACGCATATCATCACGTTCACCGAGCTAGGTGTTAGCTCCCATGAATTCACACAGATCCCGTCACCATTACCGACCACATACGACCGCAAACTCCCCAAGGCTGTTGACTGTAGGCCTCCCACTAAGGCGGCTTGAGATCATTCCGCGAGCTTCGGCGGCCGGTGACTCGGCTATGGATTGGAAGGCAGGTTGTATCCTCCTCTCCCTTTCCGCCACCTCCATCGCAACCATCACTTGCTCACAGAAGGAGGCGACGACGTCCAACGTGCTCTCACTTCCGACCAAGGACTGGACCATGTTTCCGGGCAAGGTCCAGCTCAAGGTCGGAAGTGACAGCGCGTATGAGAGAGTATCCGTAGCATCAAACCCCGCGACGAGGTCACGGCGCTGCACTGCCCAAGCAGTGCATTCCTCAAGGGTGTACCACACCGTGTCGTTGGGAACCGGGTGTCGGTTCCTGGCCTATGCGGCACAGGTACTTACCGAAGTATCCATGTCCGGACAATACCTGTATCAGCCGAAAAGTAAGGTCGCCATGCCGTTACATTTCATCTCAACCACTCCCTCACAACGGGTTACCGCCGCTAAAGTGGCATCGCCTGCACTGGGTTGAACAAGGCGCTGTTCCCACTCCACCGGACTAGGGTCTGGCAAAGCGCAGTCCTGTACATCTCCACATGACGAAGCATTGTGTTCGCCCTGGTGCTAGCGCGTACTGGCATCACCGATATAGTGTCTAACGTTTCATAAATGCCCAATGCGAAGTCAAATATTTTGACGCGAAGTCAAATCTTAGAGGCTCTCGGGCCTCGACTCAGGGGGCTCCTGAGCGCATGCTTGGAGAGGGGCCAGTTCCCACTTCGTTGGAAGACGGGGAAACTGGTCCTCATTAAGAAGCCTGGGCGCCCAGCGGACTCTCCGTCCACTTACCGGCCCATCGTGCTGCTCGACGAGGTGGGCAAGCTCTTTGAAAGAGTGATTGCAGACCGCCTCGTCGGGTGGCTGGTGCGGGAGGGGCCGGACTTGTCGGACGGCCAGTACGGCTTCCGCAAGAGGCGCTCTACGGTAGACGCCATCATGCGCGTGCGAGCCCTCACGACGGGGGATGCAGTGGCCCGGGGTGGGGTCGTCTTGGCGGTGTCTCTAGACATCGCCAATGCCTTCAACACCCTGCCCTGGAGTTGCATTAGGGAGGCACTCCGGTATCACCGGATGCCGACCTACCTCTGTCGCGTGGTCGAGGCCTATCTGACGGATAGGGCCGTTATCTACCCCGGTCACCAGGGAGAGTGGAACCGGCGAGAGATGTCGTGCGGTGTCCCACAGGGATCGGTCCTGGGGCCGCATCTGTGGGACATCGGTTACGACTGGGTGCTGCGCGCCGACCTCCCTAGCGGCGTCAGCGTAGTTTGCTACGGTGACGATACCCTGGTCCTTGCGCAGGGGAGGTCGTACGAGGCGGCGGCCGAAATTATGACACGCGGGGTTGCGACAATCGTCGATAGGATCCGGCAATTGGGACTCGAGGTGGCCTTGCACAAGTCCGAGGCCATGGGTTTTCATGGTCCTCGGAACGCGCCACCTGCGGGTTCCCAACTCACGGTAGGAGGGGTTCACATCGGCGTCGAGTCGACGATGAAGTACCTGGGACTTGTCCTCGACAGCCGGTGGAACTTCGTTGAGCATTTCCGACGTTTGGCTCCCAGACTGGAGCGGGCTGGGGCTGCATTAAAGCGGCTCCTGCCCAATCTGGGGGGTCCAAACGCCTCCTGCCGGAGGCTCTACACGGGGGTCGTGCGGTCCATGGCCCTCTACGGGCCACCGGTGTGGGCGCCCTCATTGAGGCTGCGCCCAGCTCGCCGGTTGAGTGCAGCCCAGAGGGTCATGGCCATCCGGCTAATCCGAGGATACCGCACGATCTCGTGCGAGGCGGCGAGCCTCCTTGCCGGAGTGCCGCCATGGGATCTGGAGGCAAGGGTCCTCGCGCACATGTGGGAGTGGCGCGAGGAGGCGAAACGCCGGGGCGAAACTCCGCTGCCGCGACAAATCGCGGCACGGCGGACAGAGCTCCGGTGTGATCTCATGGCGACATGCGGGTACGATTGTCACAACCCAGTGCTGGGCACGCCACAATTGCGGCGGTAAGTCCCCTCTTTGAGGAGTGGATAGAGAGGCGTCACGGCGTCCTCACCTTCCGCCTGACGCAGGTTCTCACCGGGCATGGGTGCTTCGGTGGGTTCCTGTTCAGGATAAAGCGGGAGGATACGTCCGGGTGTTTCCATTGCGAGGATCGTCTGGAGGACACGGTGGAGCATACGGTGGAGGTGTGCCCTGCCTGGGCCGAGCACCGCCGTGTCTTCGTGGAGGCGATCGGCGGCGGCGATCTCTCGCGTCCGGCCCTGGTGCGAGCCATGGTACGGAGCGAGAGGGAATGGGAAGCCGTCACCTCCTTCTGCGAAGCAGTAATGCTCGCGAAGGAGGAGGCGGGGCGCGTGAGGGAGTGGCAGTCTCTGCGCCCTCACGTGCCTAGCCGCTGCAGGAGGAGACGCCCCGGGCGTCGGGAGTCGATTGCGGACTCCCGGCCACCGTAGGCGCGAGCTTGCGGGTGGCGAGCAATGGGTAGCTCGCCGCCCGGTAAGGACCAGGCATGGGTCGATGGCGCGTAGTGTTCCACGCGCGCCTCAAAGAGATGTCAGCAGCAGTGTAGGGGTCTACTAGGACCGAGGCCTGCCGGGGTCGCGTGATTGTTCGAAAGAGATACCGTGACCCTGGCACATGGGCAACTGATGGAACACGGGTGGGTTTTAGTCAGTAAAAGTCTGACACGCCCTCCCGCTCCGCCCAGAGCGGGAGAAGTCATATGATGATTTCCCATCCTGAAAAAAAAAAAAAAGTGTATATTATGTACTATTATAATAAAAAATATTTGTGCCTAGTAACTATTATACTTTTCTTGTAAAACGCGAAATAAAAAATAAATACTTTTTTTTTTTATATTAAACTTTATTTTCATCCTTTATTATGAGTTTGAGTAATTTAGTTTTAACCAATTAGAATTCTGTATCTTATTAGCTTTCCGTGAGTATTTCTTATGAGAATATAGCTATAGTAGTTTTTCAGTCGTAATTGTTTTTGTTGAGAAATTCTCGCATTGTCGTAAAAAGAAAATGAAATTTTTTTTTTTTTTTTTTTTTTCAGGATGGGAAATCATCAAATGACTTCTCCCGCTCTGGGCGGAGCGGGAGGGCATGTCAGACTTTTACTGACTAAAACCCACCCGTGTTCCATCAGTTGCCCATGTGCCAGGGTCACGGTATCTCTTTCGAACAATCACGCGACCCCGGCAGGCATCGGTCCTAGTAGACCCCTACACTGCTGCTGACATCTCTTTGAGGCGCGCGTGGAACACTGCGCGCCGTCGACCCGAGCTTGGTCCTTACCGGGCGGCGAGCTACCCATTGCTCGCCACCCGCAAGCTCGCGCCTACGGTGGCCGGGAGTCCGCTATTGACTCCCGACGCCCGGGGCGTCTCCTCCTGCGGCGGCTAGGGACGTGAGGGCGCAGAGACTGCCACTCCCTCACGCGCCCCGCCTCCTCCTTCGCGAGCATTACTGCTTCGCAGAAGGAGGTGACGGCTTCCCATTCCCTCTCGCTCCGTACCATGGCTCGCACCAGGGCCGGACGCGAGAGGTCGCCGCCGCCGATCGCCTCCACGAGGACACGGCGGTGCTCCGCCCAAGCAGGGCACACCTCCACCGTATGCTCCACCGTGTCCTCCAGACGATCCTCGCAATGGAAACACCCGGACGTATCCTCCCGCTTTATCCTGAACAGGAACCCACCGAAGCACCCATGCCCGGTGAGAACCTGCGTCAGGCGGAAGGTGAGGACGCCGTGGCGCCTCTCTATCCACTCCTCAAAGAGGGGACTTACCGCCGCAATTGTGGCGTGCCCAAAATGACATTTCATGCGCAGACACGTGGGGCGACAGTTGAGTGGTGGAGGTTTAAAGTGCATGCTGGGCTAGTGCAAGAGACTGAGCAAGATGCGACGCCTGTGTCTGGTGTGATACCGGCCCTTGTGCTCGACCTCTTAAAGGGGCTTGAGTACAAGGGGCGCACAGTGTGGATGGACAGTAACTACAGCAGCCCCGCCCTGGCACGGGTTTTGAAAAGTTTAGGGTTTGATTGTGTCGGTACATTGAGGACTAACAACCAAAACGTACCTACACAATTGGCAACTCTAAAAAAATCGCAAATGGATTTCGGTGAGATTACCGGTTGCACTAGTGGAGACGTTGACATCTTGGTGTGGCGAGATCAGAAACGTGTGGCTCTAATTTCGACATACCATAGTGCCGCCGTACAATGCTTGCGTGGGCAAACTAAGCCGACCGCAATTCACGATTATACCGAGGGTATGTATGGGTACGGGTGAGGGACGACTGTATCGGTAGAAACTCACTCCATCCTCTCCTCATTCCTCATGTGGAAAAAGCACGTTTTTCCACTGTTCTTGTTAGTCAAATTGACTGCCAATAATAATTGTGTGTATATTCAAATCCTAACTGTCATTGTTCCTGCAAGGGTCGCGAGATTTGTTCGAAAGAACTACCGTGGCGCTGGCATATAGGCAACTACAAAAAAATTATGAAATGGTTAAAACGCGGTGAATTGACGTAGGATGGCAATTTGCATCACAATTAATTTTCCTGGATATACCTCCCTGATCGTTTCAGTAGCATTTTTTTTGTTACATTTGAATTTTTCTTTTCTTTTTTGACCGGCTTGTTTTAATTTAAATAAAAATCGATTGACTTGTTCAAGTGATTGCACAACTTACTAAGATAAAAACATTAATGTTTTTTTTTTGGTCCGTATTTTGTCAAAATGACAGGAATTTTCAAAATGGTATTTTGAATGTGTAACCCTACTTGTATAAAATAAAAAGACATAAAATGTGAAAGTTGCACTTGTATGTAATAAAAAGTCATAAAATATAAGAGTCTCCATCCGAGTATCCATACTTAGCGAGCACTAGGCTTGGGCATAGTAGTTCGCGACTGAGATCGCTCAGTTTAGTTCACCGCTCCTTAACGAACTAGTTCGCTCTTCTAGTTCATCCGCTCTTCTAATTCATCCGCTCTTCTAGTTCATCCACTCTTCTAGTTCATCCGATCTTCTAGTTCATCCGCTCTTCTATTTCATCCGCTCTTCTGGTTCATCCACTCGTCTAGTTCATCCGCTCTTCTAGTTCATCCACTCTTCTAGTTCATCCGCTCCCAGCTCGAATCAAAGAGAGGCAGATCGTTCTCTCGTTTAGATTTTGCTCGTACTGCATGCGACAAGATTATGGAATGTTCTACTTTTACCTAAAATTTTTGGACTCAAAAACAGCAAAAACCTTTGAATGATAATTCATAAAATGATCATGATTGTAAAAAAATACCAAGGTTTATTGTTGCGTCAAATAACTAGTCAAGTGATTACAAAAACCTTTTTGTATTTTGTCCCATGTATTAGTTCGGTTGACGCCATCCTCGCTCATTCGGTCGCGAACTGATGAGCTAACGAACTATGGATCGGGAAATGAGCGAACTAGTTCGCGTAGTTCATCTATGGGACCGCTCTTACGACCTAGTTCGTTCGTGAACTACACAAGACTAGTGAGCACTAGTACCCTGTCGTCATATGACGTTGTATGAAGAAATTGGTGATATTTATGTTTTGCCATCTTATTATTAGAAACAATAAAAGCTATGCTATAATGTGTAATTGAGAGGTAATTTAATTAAGTTTTTGGAACAGTTTTCTCATTTGCAATCGATTGTGCAGTTCATAAGTTAAACCCGTTTTTGTGAAGTACAGGATCTTTTGTTGTTGCAAACAGTAGCCTTTATAACAGGAAATATTTACGACTTCTGTTCATTGTGAACACTTGTAAATATTTCATAAGGTAGCGACACTCTTGAACTAAATGTGACCATGTTTATGACCACAAAAAAAAAAAAAAGATGAATGAATGTTGACGTTGTCTAAACATGTTATACGGCCTTTTGAGTCGCGATAAGATTATCGTCTTTTGTTTATGATTTGACTGCTTAGTGTACTAGTATGCTTAGTGTACTGTGTAATGTAATCGTTGTTGTAGTGTAATAGTGATTACAATAAAATGATTTTTATATTAAAATATGTCTTTTACTAAAATTTCTGGGACCTTTAATGATAAAAATGGGATGAAAATAACAAAATTTGTTTTTAATTTGAATGATACCTACTAGTTTTTTTCTACACCGAATAGAAAACCTTGAACACATTACGAAACAGTCACAATCTTAGATGGGTTTCATAGTAAAATACAGTGAAATAAGGGTTTAACCACAAGTGGTTCGAAAAGAGGCGGGATCTCGTCAAGGCTGTTGGCAAACTGTACCTATTTTTTGTAGAGATAGGTAACTCAGGAATGATAGATAAAATAGATATTGTATCAATCCGTTCTGATACTCTTTATATCAGTTCAAATCCGAATGTATCAGTGTATCTTTTACAGCTCGTTCAATCGTCGTCCTTTTGTATCTGTGTCGCACACACAAACATGAGCGGCTGGCGACACGGTGTCTCTTCGGAAAGTCCAGACATGTCTTTCGCACCTCCCTACTTAGAATGTTCTGTCGCAGTTTCTCATACCGAGAATAACTGATACACGTCAGTACAAAAAGATAAATAAATAACTCAATATATTCATTGTAATATAATTATAATAAACTAAAAATTAAAGTAAATTTTTTTCGGATATCTATTGATCAATCATAAAAATAGATACCTACTTAAAAAGAACGAAACGAGTAGTGCAATAAATCATAACAGAAAGATACGTAAGGTAAAGAGCAAGCAGCTATGGGCACAGCACGTGCATCTATGCTCTTATATTACGGTTACACTTTCGCGTTATCGCGAATTACAAGTAGCGCTCTCACTGTCGCACATAGCACGACTTCTTGATGAACAACAGAGAGAGCGCTACTCGATGTTCGCGATAATGCGATAGTGTAGCCGTGGCATTACTGATTCGTTGGATTGAGTTGAGCGAAGCGAACCACGCTGCGCAGCGCATCAGTGCAACGTCGTCGCTTCGTGTCGTGTGCGGATTCAAAAGGATATAAATATATAAATGAGTGATACATATCCCAGTGATCGAAAGATACATATCAATCTTTTTTTTTAGTGATATATAATGCCCACGTCTTTTTGACGTTTGACAGTGACAGCGGTAGAATGGTGGACATGCGTCAGGCGGAAGGTGAGGACGCCGTGGCGCCTCTCTATTCGCTCCTCAAAGAGGGGACTTACCGCCGCAATTGTGGCGTGCCCAACCACTTGATACCTAATATGATAACAGCCGAAGGCAACAGTCGATATCCATTTTTATAATATACGATAAATAATATGGTTACCTATCATAAGTTCGAAAAATATTTGACCGAATTTCATTTCGCCTAAAACTTTTCAACTATTATCGTTTCGTTTTTTTTTTACTTCATTGAAGTCACGTCTGCCACTTTATCAGTTGACCTATTATCATTTAGACTTTTTTCGTTACTCCGACGTTTTATTTGGTCGAAAAAGTTTTTACCGAAGTTACAGTTAGCTGAATTAACATTTATTTTGTAAGAAGTATTATGTTTCCGAACATTCATTATACCACTGTTCAGATTAACCTACTCTCTTGTTAAATTAATTAATTATTTAAATGTAATGGCACTAAGTAAAACAGTTGATTATGAACAAAAGTGTTTTTAAAGAGTCCCAGTAAGAAACATGCAAACAAGAATGCTTGCTTCAAACATGCAGCATGCAAGAAGGTATGCAGCGTGCAAGCAGGCATGCAGCATACAAGCAGGCATGCAGCATGCGAGCAAGCATGCAGCGTGCGAACAAGCAAGCAACATGCAATCAGGCATGCAACATGCAGCAAGCATTGTTTCTGTCACGGCTCCGGCGCTACGGGGTTTGGGCGGCCCCACGCGAGTCTATCGTCGCAGATGGTTTTTAACGCTCACCACCGCAGCTTCGGCTTGCGGCTGTCCTCCAAACCACCTGCTCCTCAGCTCGCGGGCCGCCCTAACCCTCCGCACCTACGCGGGCTTAAATTACGCTCTAGGGGTAGGGCAGACAAGACTACGTAAAGTCGGTTTTACAGCGATTCGTTTCTCATTAAATTTTGTAGTAGAATATATTGACCTTTTATGACACTAGGTATATTTTAATTTCATACTGAAAACGCTACCAAGTATCCGGCCAAACCAGTATATTTGTGACCAAATAATATTCCCTAAAATGTTGTTTCATTATGTTGAAAATATGGCAAATAAATCATTTGGCAAATGAAAAAAGTTCAAAAGAGGCTTCGGCCAATAGCAAAAAGTTATTTTGTAAATCGACGAAACATAGTTCGGTAAAATACTATGACACATGATATTTCGATAATTTAAAAATATGTCAAATAATGCATATGTTATGGACCTAGTGAGAAATTGGGCATTATACATAATGCCTGGTCATTATGAAAAATGCCCAATATGAGAATGCAATTTGATAAGAATTATTCAAATAATCAAATTGACCGGGCATTATACATATTGTCCATCAGCTTTTGGGCAGTGTAATACAAATATATTTAATGGCTTAGAATTAAAGCGGCAGTTCAATATTTGAGTTATGGTAGGTAAAAAAATAAAAACGCATGTTTGCAAACTAGTTTAGCAGTAAAAACTGAGCAGTAAACTAAATAAAAATGAGTCATAAAATAATTTAAACGTGCAGTTCAATAAATACTGAGCCGTGGAATAGTTGAATTGGGCGGTTAGGCGCGTACAGTTAACAAATCGTAATTGGTCAGTAATAAATTTTATTTTAAGCAGTTCTATAAACGATGAGGCATGCAAGCAAGCATGAAACATGCAGCATGCATGGTTTCTACGGGGCTCCGGCGGTCCCACGCGAGCTTATCGTCGCAGATGTGTTTTACGCTCACCACCTGCTCCTTAGCTCGCGGGCCGCCTCGCCCCTCCGCGCCTATGCGGTTTTAAATTACACCCTAGGGGTAAGGCAGACAAGACTACGTGTAGTCGGTTTTGCAGCGATTCGTTTCTGTCACTAAATGCAGCACAACGTATTGAATTTATAACACAATGCTTGTAAAAATTAAACAGTTGTAAAAATTAATTCCCATATTTAATTACTATTTTTTTATTGTTATTGTCATATAACTTAAAATAAACTAAATATTAAACCATTTAAATAACCAGACTCATTATTTGGATTAATTATCAAGGACTTCTACATTAAGAATTCACTAGTTTTTGCATTTAAAACTTAAGGAAAGTCATAATAGCGGTCTCTGATTGGCCAAAGAGTGCCACACCATGCGTGCCTCCCTCCCCGCCCTCACACCACGTCATATTTAGCTTTATTATCAAATTGCCCAATTATCATATAGCAATATAATAATGACCGTGCAATGTGATAAATAATGAAGTTAAGATAGTATTAATCACTTTGCCCAATAGAGCTAGACATTATTCATAATGCTCGTAAATTATGTATAATGCCCACATTAATCACCTGGTCCATAACACATATAGCAAAAAAGACGTCGGTCAATAGTTTTCGGTTAAATGAAATTCGAACAAAAATAATTCGGAAAAGTAACTAATCGGTTCCCAAATAATATGGAATGAATTAACTCCTGAAGCATGTCATAAGTTTGTGATTAATTTGAGCAATAAGTAAACTAAAAAAATACATAAAATTGCAACATTAGCGAATTTCCGCCTCTTTGTTGCAACATCTTTCCACGTTTATAATGTTTAGAGAATAGCATATTTTATTGTTAGCTCTGTCTTTTGTGTTCACCATACCACATGAATAGCAGAGACAAGGTTTTTATAAATAATCGCAATATTGTGGGACGATAGTTGGCCTGCTGTAGCACAGCAAGGGACTTGCTCGTGTTGACTTCGCTACGTCCCCGTAAGGGGGCGCGGCGAGCGGCACCGGAGCATAGCTCCCCGGCCGCGGAGGGTTCGCGGTGGCCCGCTAAAACGGGCCCCTCACTGTGTTGCCCCTTGGGCAATAGATGATTTTGTACGCGTTAAAAATAACGCGTCCATGTGAATGGTTGCTATGTGTGTCTCTGTAGGCGCGCCGCGACGTTGAGTTACTATCAACGCCGCTTTCTTCACGACATCTTGGCGGTCTGTCCCCGCCAGGTGAGACCCCCGGTTACCCGGGGGAGGCCCGGCGAGAGACGACCAGCGACAAGATGCCGACTCGACGCTCCCACAGAGTAAAGTGCGCGCCCCCGCTTATCCCGTTTTCCAGAGCGAGCCGGTAGCGGTCTAAGCTAAGGGGCAGTATGTGCGTATGGGCGGCATTGTACTGTGTGACACCGCCCATGTTAACGCGACACGCGGGCCCGTCCGCGTACGCGTGTGTGTCTTGGCGCCTGTTGAGAGGTGAGTGTCTGATTTCGTTACGTGACATGCCTATATTAACTTAGAACACGCCACGCAGCGAGTGTGTGTTATAAGTGTGGAGTTCTGTTTGTCAAGGTAAGCCGCGTGTAACCTGGATGCGACTTACCCGGGAGTCAAGTCCGGTCATGGTGTCAGTCGTCCCTGACCAGGTCACGGGGCAGAGGTCTCGCGTCAGGGGGCCGCGCATGCCAGGGCGCGATCTGCTTGACGTGCGGCCAATCAGACGCGTCGGCACGCGCGAACATCCCCTTCGCGAGGCGCCGCACATGATCATCCAGGCTCTCGATCCCGAGATCCCGCTGGATGATGTCATTCCTCACGTAGCGAGGAGCGTTCACTATAGTCCGCAACGCCAGATGTTGTTGGGTGCGGAGCAACTTCCGGCTCGACTCGCTCGTGAGGGCGAACCAAGCGGGGGCGGCGTACGTCAGTACCGGGCGCACGTACATTTTGTACACGCCCAGCTTGACGCGCGCCGGGAGTCGGGACGAGAGCACGGGCCGGAGGAGATAGCGGGCGACTCTCCCCTTGGCAGCGACCTGGCGGACGTGCTGACCCATGGTGAGCCGACGATCGATGGTTACCCCCAGGTACTTGACCCGGGGCGACCACGCGATGTCGGCTCCTTGCAGCTTCAAGGGTGGTGGGTGCTGGACGTGGCCGGTGATTATGGCCTGCGTCTTACCCACGTTCACCGATAGTCGCCATTTGGCGAGCCACTCGGGAAGGAGCTCGAGCGCTCGCTGCATTTTGACGGCCGCGTACTTCGCATTAAGCGAGGTAGCGCGGCGTCGTCCGCATACAGCGCGAGCATCACGTCCGGAGTGGTGGGGATGTCGTCGGTGTACCGTGAGTAACACGCCGGCGAGACACAGCTGCCCTGCGGTACGCCCGCGAGCACCGGCCTGGCGCTGGAAAGCGCCCCATCAACCACCACCCTGAAGGTCCTGTTGGTGAGAAAAGTAGAGACCACTTTAACAACGCGACGGGGCGCGTCGGTGGTGGCCATCTTGTATACGAGGCCCTCATGCCACACACGGTCGAAGGCCTTCTCCATGTCGAGGAATACTGCAACCGAGTATTCCTTCTTGTTTCTTGCTGCTGCGAGGTGGTGCAGTACCCTCGACAGCTGGAGCGTCGTGCTATGCTCCGCCCGAAACCCGAATTGTTCCGGCCGGGGCGTCACGTGTGGGAGGAGGTGTCGCAGCAGGAGTGCTTCGAACACCTTGGAGACTGTCGGCAGCAGGGTGATCGGCCGATAGCTCTCCGGCTTCAGCACGTTCTTTCCCGCCTTGGGCAGCATTATGACGCGCCCTTCCTTCCATGACTCAGGGAAGGAGCCGGTGCGCAGTATCGCCGTGAACAGGCGCGCCAGCGCCGCTACCATACGGTACGGCAGGTGGCGCAGCACTGTATTGGTGATACCGTCAGCACCGGGGGCCTTCCTGGGCTTCGTCCTCAGGATGGCGCGTCGTACTGCGTTAGGCGAGAAGAAGATCGGCTCTTCATCGGGAGCTATCGGCAAGGCGAAGTAGTCTCCCAGGTGTTTCTCGACTGCTGCGACATGGTCTGTGTCGTGAGTCGGGTTTGGGCGGAACTGACGCTCCAGGTGTTCGGCGAAGACCTCCGCCCGGTCCTCCGCTACGTACTTGAGCGCCCCGTCGCTGTTCAGCAGGGGACGCACCGGGGCTGGGGTACTCGTTAGCTGGCCGCACAGCTTGTGGATCGACGGCCAGCTGTCCGTCGCTTCGTCGATCCGATCCTCCCAGCCCGCGGCGGTCTGGGCCTGTAACTCGGCCTTGACCTTTTCCGCGAGACGGTTGAGTTGCGTCTTGAGAGTGGGGCAGCGGAGCTGTTGCCACTGCTTGCGTAGGCGCCTCTTCTCGGCGATCATCCTCGACAGCCGCGGAGGTAGAGGCGGTAATAGCCCCGTCTCACGCGGCTGTACAGTAGTCGCCGCTTGCAAGGCGCTCTGTATGCAAGCAGTGACGTCACACGCCGCCCTGTCAACGTCCGCGGAAGTAGTGATAGGCCGAGTCGGTACAGTGGTCTCTACTTCCTCTGCAAACTGGGTCCAGTCGATACGTCGACGTGGCGCCAGGGGTTTCAGACGGGTCGGCACACCCGATAGGACGACGAGTACAGGGTGATGGTCCGACTGTAACTCGTCATCAATCACGTGCTGCGTGATCTGGCAGTGTAGCCCTCGGTGGACCACAATGTCCAGCACGTCCGGCATATATGATTGTGCGTCCGGGTAATGGGTTGGTGTTTCTGGGCCGGACACTGTGTAACCGAAGGCTTCGGCATCAGCTAGAAGCCGTCTTCCCCCGGTATTCGTGCGGCACGAGTTCCACGCCGGGTGCTTGCAATTCAAGTCACCGGCGAGGAGAGTAGGACGCGTAGAGCCAGATATAAGGGCCCGCAACTCAGATGTATCCAAGTGGGTCGCGGGCGGCTTATAACAAGCGTACATATCTATGTCCTCGCCGGCTACGTGCAGCTGTACACCCAGCGCGTAAAACGTGCCGAGTGACGGCGAGGGGAGCTCTTGGTGGACGACTCTTCGCCTTACCAGTACCGCCAGACCACGGTAATTCTGGTGCGCCGACCGCTCGTCCTGTCGATAAACGAGATACCCCGGGAATCTGATCCTGTCCCCGGGGCCCAACAACGTCTCGCTTATTAACGCCACGTCGACGTCTTGTTCCCTCAGGAGGTGGCGGAGGGGGGCGACCTTGTCCCGAAGGCCGCGGGCGTTCCAGTGAATCACCCTCAACGGCCTAGCCATGGTACAGGGTGAGTAGCTTGGCCAGACCGTCGAGGATGACGGTCTCTACATTCTGGCCCTGCCTGATGGCCTTAATCAGGTCCATCAACAGCTGAATGGCACAGGCCGTGAAGTCACTCCTGGTGGTGCCAGGAGTCCGAGTGTGTGGTGGCGGTGCGGCGTGGGCGTTGACGCCGGCAGCGCCGCGACTCGGATGGGGCTCGGGGTATTTAGGGGTTGTGGTCTTCTTCTTCCTCTTCTCTTTGACCGGTCGCAGCGCTGTGCCGGCGCTGGTGGTGGGCACCACCTCCACGGCCTGTGCCCCACTAGTGGCAGGGCCAACCCTCGGGACATGTACGATGTCGGTCGTCGTTGTGGTCGTGGTCGTCGTGGTCGCCGCGGGGGGTTTGGGCTTCTTGCCTTTCCCTTTTCCCCCGCGCCTCTTCTTCCTCCGCCTTGAGGAGGATGGCTGCGCATTCCTGGGTGTGGGCCCGTTGGCCGCCGCCATAAGCGACGCGCCCGGTGGCCCTTCTGGCTCCACTTGTCTCTCGGTGGCCGCCAAGGGCCGACGTGTGGAGGCGGATCTGGCGGCGGTCCCCGCCCGCCTGTTCCGAATTTCGGCCTGGTATGCGGGGCATTTTATGTTGCACGCGGGGTGCGGGCCACCACAGTTAACACAGGTGGCCGGCTCCTCCCGCGGGCGTGGGCAATCTCTGGCCGTGTGCTCGCCCCCGCATCGCACACAGGCGAGCGGACGGTGACACTGGTGCGAGCTGTGTCTAAACTGCTGGCACCGGTGGCACTGAGCGGGCCCACGCTTCCCGCGCCAGGCCTCGATCTTCACCCCCCGCATAAACATAAACACGGAGGTGTCGAATATGGCCCGGACGTCCGGGGTTTTCTTTAAAATGGCATGGAATACACAGCCGGGTCTTCCTTGTGCGCCCTTAATATGGCGCACGTACTCCGGCTGGTATCCCAGCGCGCGCAGTTCCTCCTCAATTTCCTGAGGGTTGGTATCCGCAGGCAGCCCCCTTATGGCCACCTTCATGTTTCGCTCCGCTGGCAGTGAGTAGGCGAACCAGGCGACGCCCTCTTCTTTTTCCAGGCCCGTCAGGTACCTCTGGACCAGCCTGTACTCCTCCTCCGAGTCGGGGGTAAATCGTACCCCCCCCCGTAAGGCCGAGCATTAGGAGGCCGGCCCAGCTTGGCGGCGATGGCCCGGAAATGTGTTGCCCAGTTCGGCAACTTCTCTACTACCAGCGGAGGGTAGCGTAGCTTTTTCTTCTTACCTGCTGGAGCCGTCGACGTCGCGGCACCAGGGGCAGCAGTGGCGTCAGCAGGTGTGGTGGCAGTGGTGGCAGGGGGCCGCGCTGCGGCGCTGGACCCAGTTGCTCCGCCTCGGGTGGACGCCGTCGGAGAAGGCGTGAGGCGCGCCGCGTCGGCAAAGGTGGGCGACGCGGGCGTGTCCCGGCCCCGCGGCGCGCTGTCGCGCTGTGGCCGCGGCGGGTCGAGGCAGTACCTCTTCGCCTCCTCCGGTTGGTCACCCGAGCTTCGTCTCCTCCGGTGTCGCTGGGGCTTCGGGTCGAGCTGAAACTCGTAGCCGAACCCCAGCGATGGCGTCGGCGAGAAGGCCGGGGTGGCCGCATCGGCCTCCGCTTCTCCCTCGTAGGGCCGCTGTCCGGATCGCGGTGTCGTATCATACGACACGTCATCGCGACCGGAGGCGGCCGAGCCCGCTGACGCCAGCGACATGCTCGATCCCGCATGGGACGAGCACGCCGACAGCATCGCGGGCGAGTCATAGGCGGAGGCTCGCGGGGGTGCGGGCGAGTCCGGTGCGTTTGGCACCGTTCGCACCGGGCGGCCATGTGGCCCCGTGCTGGCCGGGCGCTCCTGCTCCCTCAACGCGCTTGGTCCCGCTGGCAAGAGGCGGGGGTCCAACGCGGAGGTGCGAGGAGCTGGGCCAGCACGAGACGGCGTCGGTGTCGGTGCTGGTGGGGCGCCGCTGCGCGCCGGCGGCGAAGTGAATCGCGGCGGCGGCGCAGCGGGGCGCGCGGGTGGCGCGCGGGGGCGCGCGGAGGTCGTGGCTGGGTGCACGGATGGCGCGGTGGCGCGCACACCGTGCGTGGACTGCACGTGGGTCGCGCCGGAGCGCGCAGCAGGCGCGGCTGGGTGCGCCGTAGGCGCATGGTGCGCCGTGGGCGCAGGGTGCGTGGGCGACGCGGCGGAGCGCCCAGTAGGCGCGGTCCGCGCGGCCGGCGCAGTGGGGCGCACGGACGGCGCGGCGGAGCGCCCACTCGGCGCAGGGGGCGCACGGGAGCGGGCACGCGCGCGGGCGGCGCTGCGGTGCGCGCTGGGTCGCGGCCCGAACCGGCGGTAGGACCCGGGGCCTGGATAGGCACCGGGCGAAACGCCGCGGGGCGGACGGCCACAGCGTGGTGCCGGCCCGACGACGGTGTAGGCGCAGCGCGCGCAGGCGCCAGCGTCGTCGACGGGCCCGCAGTCGCAGCGGCGCTCGTTGCCCCTCCTCCTCTTCCTCTTCGGGGGTCTTCTCCCCCTCCTCTTCTCGGTGCGGCCAGCGGCGCACCGGACGACGCGGCGCCGATGTTCGGCAGCGACGTCGCCCGATCCAACGCCGGACGCTCCTCTTCCTCCTCCGTTGTCCCGGCATCGCGGCCCAATGAGCCACGCTTGCCGGGCTTAGGCATCACGGGGGCGTAGGCCTCCCGCGACCGCTGCGGCGGCGAGCCGCCGGGCAGCGAGCCTCCGCTCGTGTCGCCCCAGGCGCCGGCTGGTCCCTGGATCGACACGTGTGGAAGTGGTTAAAAACTGGTGCACTGATGAGCACTAGGTGCGGTCCGCGCAGGATGGGCAGGTGCGTGAGTGATAGCACCTGCTTGGCCAACGAGCCAATCCGCAAGGGACTGTTTTTCATCTGCTGTAAAACTGCGGTCGACATTTGACGTTTTTTAAGTTTATTATCTGTGACAGTTGAAGGGATCTTGGGGATTATATTGTAATATTTGTAACTATTTGTAATGTCAATGTCAAATGACTGACATTTGCCTGCAAGTTTTCACACTCTTTTTGCTCCCTTGTTTTGTTATTATTATTAATAACACGTTCGTGCATAAATCTTCATGATAGCTGAGTGTAGTTTGCTGACCTGATAGTGATTACTAGGAATATTAGTAAAATATCCGAACGATTAATCAGCGTCAAATAAAAATAATCGCACACGGTCGCGTTAGACTAAAGAAAGATATTTATTTACATTTTGGTCATAGAATAAATTGTTGAATCTTGCGTCGTTCAGTTTGTTGTGATAAATAGTCAGCAGAAACATTACATATTCGTTAATATAAAAATGTTGATATTTATTTGTATTTAGAACTTCAATAAAGTACCGGTTGTATCACATAGAATAAAATATGTCAGTGTAGAGTAATTTTTGATTGGTATTTATGATATTATATGTTTAGGGACTTGTAATAGAAAATCTATTGACTTCCTATGTTATCAAAAAGAGATATAATAAGTCTCTCGGCTGCTGTCGTCTTACCGTGGTTTGTATGTAATAATGCCGACTTCTAGTTTTCTTTGAATGCACATAAAAGTTTGTGAGTCATTACTCACACCGGTTATTGAACCGCAACAGCGCTTTTCAATAGGTAATATAATAGTACGCGTTATAGTTTGAGTTCAAATATGGAAAAACTGCCAATGTGTAGAATATGTTTAGTGCAAAATGTTCGTATGTACATCGTTGTCGACAAGAACTTGCATAAATTATATGAGAAGATGACTGATATTCCAGTAAGTTGATAAACAATAATAAAAATAACTAAACAAGGATAAAAATTCATAAAAAATGTTGGTCAGAAGGTCTGCAAATGGAAATCATTGACATCAGTGAAAAGAAACGCATATGAAAGCTGGACTTAATATAAATATGTGAGTCACCAAACTGCCTTAAGCAAGAGTGGTGATTAACCTCTCCCATCCCACTGACGCGATATCTGGTCAGCCGAAAAATGTCCTCTGCGTCCCGAAGACTCCATGTTACATCCTATGACTTCACAACCGAAAACACCATATGGCATAGAAATATGCCATGATGGTGTTTTCGGTTCTTCGGGACGCAGAGGACATTTTTCGGCTGACCCAATATCGCGTCAGTGGGATGGGAGAGGTTAATGATAACAGCTTGTCTGAGTGTTATGAGTTTTATAGAAAGCATTTTTAACTCGCTTTACAATTGATTGTTTTAAACAAAATAATGTAAGATCATTTTTCTTGCAGTTCGTAACTGAAGACAGGAGACCAATTCTTGCTTGTTTTGTCTGCTACACTAAACTAATCCAATTCTGCCGATTTCTTAGAAAATGTCTGGAATCTGACAAACTGATCGCTCAGATGATGGATGTAGATTATAAGGTGAGGTATTCTTCAGACATTTATTATAATGGTGTGGATAAGTAACAACAGCCGCACGGATTGATCAATCAGGTTAAGCTACGCTTGTAGAGGTTGGTTTGTGGATGGGTGATCATAAGGTAATAGGTAGAACGGGCTGGTGTCCGCAACTACAAGTCTGAGCGCGTATTTTGCATACCATGGGTGACTATCTTTACATACCAAGATCGCCCAGTGCCTTGGAGAGCATGTTAAGCCGTTGGTCCAGGCTGACATTTCTCATGACAGGGCAAACTATGCAGCAATGACTTGTCAGTCAGTGAGGTTGGTAGCATGGCTGACTCTCCAGAGTAACAGAACAGAAAACAACAGAACATGTGAGGTAGTCAGCAATATCAAGGCGCTGCTGGCCTTTGTCGAGGAGCTGGGGTAGATCAAATAACCGGTTTCCCACCCGTACACAAAATACAGCCCGTTCCACCTATTATAACCTCCCCAGAGTACATTTGATCTAAATAAGTGTCCTCACTTTTGGGGTCACTTTAAAATGACTTTGAATACAGATGCCAGCACTTGAAGCTACTACAATCTGTCAAATTTCTTTAATAGGTTTTCAACTTTAACGTTAAATTATTAGGTTCAAGATTGATTGGGAACATTTGACAGTTTCGGGTATCTTGATGTGCTGGCATCTAGACAATGTAAAAAAGTTTGTGCTTGTGGGACTGCAATCATTGACATATTTTTGTAATACTAAAAATATCTTTTTACAGCCCAATCCCTTGGTAAACCAAGAGCGCACAGACTTCTACAGTGGGTTTACTATAACTCCAGCACACCACATAAGTATAGTTGATGAATGTCAAACAAAAAGTATAACTATCAAAAAAGAATCACCAGCTGTCACTGAGGGACTAGTGGACATGATTGAACCTAAGGAAGAATATCAAAGTGATGGTACGTTTTTAGGGACAAAATCTGTAATAGGCGTGTTGCCTTTTTTCCCTGAATGGCCCTTTTGACTGTCAGCTTCCGTTGTACGGCAGCAGAATTTTCGTCCCACACTATTGCGATTTTCTATGATACTAAGCCTTTATCTCTGTAACTCGTGTGGCATAGTAGAGATGAGGCGTATATACTAGAATAGGTACAGGGAATAGGTATGTAAAGAGACTAGGTTGCACCTATTCCAACTTTTAAAATACTAGATCCACCTAGTCTCACTGTGCCTACGCAGTACACAGCACCCGTGCCGCGGTCCGCGCGAATTGAAGTACCGACTACGCGGCGAAGCGAGATAGCAGCATAGTCATAGCTCATTCATGTTTGACAAAATCATTCGTGTGTCAGTCACTTGAATTTGAACCCTAATTCAATGGCATAAAAGTAACATGACACGCACTGTGTTGTGCTAAAATATATACTGTCCTTTTTTAACTACACTATTCCGCAGTCCTTCCATCCTTGTCTGTCGGACTAGTCTCGAAACTCGATACTAGTCCGGAATAGGAGTATTTTATAGAATAGGTACTTTGACAATACTCGATACTAATGAAGACTATGATGATGCAGTCTAGTATCAAATACGGACTCATGCGAATGTGATCTCGCTTGACTCGACGTCGCAAACACGTACTATCGGGACTTATTTAGTGATCGGTTTTTGTAACGAAATTTTGATAAATCGTTAAGAACTTAGATCTTTTTTTATTGTGACATTAATTAATTTGTTTATTGGAACGAAGTTCCTTATGGCGCGTTGTGAAAGGGGGCTAGACGGAATTAAGAGAAAAAGTTGTAACGACACTTTTTAACCGACTTAAAAAAAGGAGGTGGTTTCTCAATTCGACTGTATATATTTTGTTTTGGAACGTAGGAGAGAGAGAGAGAGAGAGGGAGACAGAATGAGAGAGAAGGAGAGACAGGGAGAGAGAGAGAGCGCGAGAGAAGGAGAGAGAGAGAGAGAGAGAGAGAGAGAGATAATACTTTTGTTGAGTGTATACAGGTTTTTTTTCCTTAATAAATAATTAAAAAAAAACAATCATGAATCCTGGAAAGGAACTTCGTTCCATCCGGGTGTCCCTTGCCACCTCTCAAGTTTTGTTTTAAAAAATGGCTCCCAAAAAAAGAAGTGTCGCTTGTGATCATTTTACGGACAAAGGCCAACATGTTTTAATTTTACGTTGATAGTCCTAAGCCTGCGGAAATTATGAAGGTACAATTTATTACTGCTGACGTACGAATCTACGCGTATCGGTGGTACGCAAAGACTAAGCTTCTATAAAGTATGCGTATTTCATGGACTAGGTGGACTAGGTGGACTAGGTGGAATAGGTATTTGGATCTAGTATTTGTACGGACTTGGACTAGGTGCACCTAGTACAAAATTTACCTAGTACGACCCATCTCTATGGCATAGGTAATAAGTAGAACGGGCTGGTGTCCGCAACTCCAAATTGAGCGCGTATTTTGCGTACGGGTGGAAAATCAGTTATTCGATCCACCCCAGCTCCTCGAGAAAGGCCAGCAACGCCTTGATGTTGCTATCTCACGTAAAAAATCGTGTGGCATATATAAGTGAACACAAAATACAGACCTATCAATATAAAACACGCCAATAAACAAATATTTCAATGCACTTACGGAATTTGCACAAAAAAATTGCTCAAATTAATCATAAGAATACAACTAAAGTACATCCGCGTTAAGAATGCAGTGAGTCATCATTGTCCGTCGGCCTAGCCCCGCCCCTATAGTAGGGGAGCCCATGCAGGGATTTCGGGATTTACTCGAGCTCGGCAGATTAATATACAGGGCGATACCTTGTACCCCCTTAAGTACCTCCACCAAATATGAGCCCCATATATATACGGCCGCCCGTCAAGGATAACGGATCAGATTAGTAAAAAAAATTGATCATCAGACTTTCTCGAGCGCGTCAGATTAAGGTAGGGTAAGTTAATTACATGCTAAAAAGTGTATATTCCACTAATCTGACAATTTGAGAGTGACGTAAAGAACGGAGACGGCTACAAAGTTCTAAAAAAAAACGTCATCTCGACATTCTCGAGCGTAACTATTTTATTTTTTATTTTGAATGAAATAATTCATGGATAACGAAAAATATAAATTCTGACGATTTCCACAAGCCGAAGTAACAAAAATTCGTCGATAAAGTTCAAAACGTTGAGTGTCGATCACACGATATCGCGTGATTCGTCGGCTCTGTATTATGGCCGATCACGCGATATCGTGTGCTTGCTACTAACAATTTTGTATGCGCTCTTAAATGTGTAGCCATATCGGATTCACCATCAATCAGTGTTTGGCACTCAACGTGTTAATGCGTGCAGATGCGTGATGCCAATATTCCCCTCTCCGCATTCTATTCCTCTCTCACTCCGTCCCCACTCTGGTTTCTGTTGCCATGGCGCTATCACAGCTGATCACACAGACTCGTTCGTGGCATGATTTTGTTAACACCGTCACGGTAATAATATCTAACAGTATTTTTACTCGGCCCTATCCTTGGAATACTTGAGTTTCTTTGATGGTAAATATTATATTTTTATAAAAAAATCAAATGTTTGGACCGTTTTTATTAAAAGTGACAAAGGTGGAAAATGTAAATTATGTCAACTTTTATTGATTCAAATCCTGCGATCTAGATCGTGTATCGATTCAATGATTTACGATCCAAAGGATCGATTCAAATCAAAAGATCGGGCACGCCAGGCTAGAAAGCAACCCGCTACTACTACAAGCGTAGGTAGGTCACTCGTGTGTCACTTTTTTCACCCTAGCCAGTTACTTATTTAATAATCCAGGTATTTTACTGGGTGGAAAAGCAAAATACTTACCTATTAATAAAAGAAACAAATTTCGTACTATTAGGTAGGTATATAAAAATATAGTCTTTCCTTTCTGAGTTTCCAGGTAATTAAAAAAAAATACTATCATAGTAATCATCTTGCACTGAGTATTATCAAATATTCATAAATTGCACGCTAACTGCTTACAACAAAACCATCAATCACACCGCCCGCCGTCCATTTGTCAAAGCGGTGCGTACGTGACTGCTGACGTACTCGGAGTGTACCAGACTCGAGGCGCGTAGACGACTTGCGTTCCGAGCGTTTGTATGAAGATAGAATACTGTTAGATATTATTACCGTGACATCATATTGTTATGAGCTAGGGTTCGGGATAAATTAATTTAAACCAATTTAACCAAAATTGCACAAAACCAGTTTAATAAACTAATCACAAACACCGCTGTAATTAGAAACGTCAAACAGAATCACTTGTCTCGCTTGTACTGTATCGCTTGAATCGTATTCGATCGCATTCGTAACCCAACTGTCCCTCTAGTCCAGTCTTTCCCAACGTGGGCGATAACGCCCCCCTGTGGGCGCTGCAGGCCTAAAGGGGGGCGGTAAGAGACCCAGAAAAAAAAAGGAGGCATTGTGTAGGGCTTTGGGGTCGATTTATAATTTCATCTACCTAGCTAGGAAGACTCTTAGACACCGACTGAGCTCTCGACTCTCGACTACATTTTGTGAACATCAACTAATATTAATTAAGATATAGCTCAAACTCGGTTCGATATAAAAGACCGCGGGCAATCATGTTTTAACAAGTTTTTGTTAAATAATCCGAATTGTACATTCCTATACCAATCGGCTGGTTCTATAATACTTGTTCTTGCTTGTCGAGTACGATTGGGCGTCGAATGAGATAAACGAGTTTATGCACGTTTGTCTTATTCCTGTTGGTGCGTGCTGCTTATGCAATCCTATATAAACGACGTAAATTTATTTTATTTTCATTTGCGGTTTCGCGCATAATAGATAAGCAGTACTTGATTTCAACACTTACGTATTTCTTAAAACAAAACAATGTCGGAAGTAAAAAAGAAGAGACGGCAATACTCTGCGGAATATATTAAATTCGGATTTATTGAAAATCCCACAAACCCGTCGTCGCCTTTGTGTCTTCTATGTCTAAAAACATTTTCGAACGAAGCAATGAAGCCTTCAAGACTGCAAGATCATTTGAATAAAATGCATCCAGATAAGACAGAAAAGAATGTAGCATATTTTCAAGACCTAGAGAAGAAGCATAATACTCAGCCAAGTGTATCAAAACTATTTTCGGCGGCTGCTAAGCATGATGACGACGGACTTCGAGCTTCGTACAATATCTCTTTGTTAATTGCTCAAAAGGCAAACCACACAACATCGGACAAGAGTTAATTTTGCCAGCAATAAAGGAAGTAATAACTACTGTGCTTCATAAACCGGCCGCAGATATTATCCGAAAAATTCCTTTGAATAATAATTCTGTGCAAAGACGAATTGATGAAATGGCTGAAAACATTGAAGAATCATTGTGCAATCATCTGAGGACTAGTCAATTCTCAATTCAGCTCGATGAGTCCACTTTACCAACTAATGAAGCGTTGTTGCTATCTTACGTGAGGTTTATTAAAGATGAGAAAATACGTGAAGAACTATTGTTTGCCAGAAATTTGGAGACAGATACAAAAGGCCAAACCATATTCAATACATTGGAAAAGTTTTGTGAAGAGAAAGAGATTCCTTTGAAAAATATTATATCAGTTGCTACGGATGGCGCTCCGGCTATGACAGGGCGCCATAAAGGCTTCATAGCATACTTAAAGAATAAAATTCCAGATGTCCTTGCTATACATTGCGTTATTCATGTCTGCTTCGAGGCAATTGTCTGATTCGATTTTACAACCTGTTTGACTCTATGATAGAGTTCTTGGAAACTAAAGATACAGAACTGCGCAACAAGCTCATAACATCAAAGAATGATATAGCTTACATGACAGACCTGTATAAAATGTTCAACGACATGAACCTCCAACTGCAAGGCGATGAACTAAATTTAATTAAAACAAAAAATGTCGTTGCTACTTTCGCAGCCAAACTGCTTCTGCACAAAAAGAATATGGGCAGACGTGAGTTTCACAATTTTCCGAATTTATCAGTATACTGCAGTAACGATGACTTGTTTGCCTACTGCCAACATTTGGAAAACCTCCACATTGACTTCACCGAACGATACCAGGACATTTTAAACTTGGAAATACCAGACTGTGTTGGATCCGTTTTCAAATGTCAATACAGCAATGTCACCTCAGCTGGAAGAAGAACTTATAGAATTGACAACAAACGAAGAAATAAAAATCAAGTTCAAAAATGGATATCAAGAATTTTGGCTACAAAAACCGATCCCGCAATTGTACCCTAGATTGTGGTCAATTGTTCAACGATTGTTGATAGCATTCCCATCGTCATATTTGTGTGAACGTGGATTTAGTGCTGTGGCAACGCTGCTTACTAAAAAGAGAAATCGTTTGCGTGTTACCGAACGTGGCGAATTGCGGCTGTTTTTGAGTAAATTGGAACCTGATATCAACAAACTTATTGAACAGCATCAGATTCAACCTTCACATTAGTTTTTATATAAGAATTGATTATGTTTGTTTTATTTTCAATAAAAGATACTCTGTCCGAATACTATAAATTTGCGTTTCAATAATCAGTTATAAGTACTTAGCGGTTTTTAAGTATGTTTAAAAAGGGGGGCGTTAAAAAATAATTTATTCTTTAAGTGGGCAGTAGACAAAAAAAGGTTGGGAACCCCTGCTCTAGTCCAATAATCCGCTTTTCAACCGACGAAAAAAAACGGAGGAGGTTCTCAATTCGAAGCGTATATTTTTTTTTTTTTATGTATGACCACGCATAACTTTTTACATAGTGGTCCGATTGTGAAAATTCTTCTTCTATTGGAAAGGGTATACTCCCAAGGTGGTCCCATATAAATTTGGAAAACAAAATCGAACCCTAAGGGTCAGAAAACACGGGATGATTGATTGTTCGCTCACTGATTGTAATGTATAACCACACATAACTTTATACAGAGTAGTCCGATTTTGATAATTCTTTTTTTGTTGGATAGGGTATACCTTGCCAAGTATTATTAGTACTTTAAAGCCACAAAAAATTGTAAAATAAAAACTTTTTAACAAAAAATTAAACCGCCGAAAAAACTGAAAAGCATAAAATAATAGCCCTAAAAATTTTGAGTCGGTGCTGAAAAATCAATGAACAAAGATCACTCAAAGCGCCGACTCATAATTTTTAGGGCTATTATTTTATGCTTTTCAGTTTTTTCGGCGGTTTAATTTTTTGTTAAAAAGTTTTTTATATGCGTCGCAGAACATTCTCTTAATAACGCAACTCTTTGCCGACAACTATTCTCTTACTATTTCCTGAGCTTTTCAATTAATTAAGTTCAATGATACAAAAAAAAATTGTCAGATTAGGCGAATCCCTTTAGATAATCGTCAGATTATGAGACAGCACGTCTAGGACATAAAGATGAACCATATATATCTTAATCTGACGCGCTTGAGTATGTCAAAACGGCGATTTTTTTTTGCACATTCTAGTAATGGCTGCGCGTTTGCGTCACATCGAAATCGTCAGATTATTGAATGGGAGCTTTTTGTTCACTTAACATCCCTTTAGAAAATCTGACGCGCTCGATTATTTTATTTTTTTTCCATTTTCAACCCTTAGGGGCCGTTCAAGTATTACGTAAGCACTATAGGGGGGCAGGGGGGTCTTTGCTTTGCTTATTTTTGATAACATGGGGGATGGGGGGGTCTAGATGGTGATTACGTAAGCAGTAGTCATTTAGTTTTTTACACATATAGCAACCTACACATTGTCTTTTTTTTTAACCGAAACGCACTTTCGGGGATTCCCACAAATAATTTATACGTTTAGGTACTGGCTTAGAACCGAGTACCGGAATTACCGCGCTATCCACTTGTCCAAATTTCTTCCGTCAATGTATTGTTTCGTTTCGGTACAATTGACGATTTGATGTATTTTAAATGAATGTTATGTGCGTTAAAGTCTATCTTAAATCTATATTAAATCTATTTTCTTATTTCTGGAATTAAAACTGCTGTCCATGAATCAATAAAAAAAAACAGAATAGGTACATTAAAAGAAAAATGCATATACCAATGTTTACGTAAGCATGGGGGGAGGGGGTAAGAGCTTTGCTTACTTTTGCTGACAAGGGGGATGGGGGAGTAAATAATTGTAATAAATCTGCTTACGTAATACTTGAACGGCCCCTTACGTACGACTACCCCCATCATACAAACGATCAGATTAATATACGTACTTTATTCAAAATACGTAGGACATGGATCCTATAAATATCTGACGCGCTCGAGTAAGTTCATGCAACAGTTTTTTTTTTACATATTTGAAAATATATAGCCGCTCCCCCCACCGATGAAAAGGTATACATTATATAACATTTTGTTTTGTTATCATCTAAGCTTTGCAACCCAATAGGTCTCTATGACGCTCGAGTAAATCCACATTTAGCATCGTGGGCTCCCCTACTACTAACCAATCAAATCTTTTCAAATTACAAAGTTCACAATGACAGTTGAAGGCATTGCTTCGAACGCAAAGGTTGTGTCCTGTCATTTGTGTTACCTCCGTACCATTGCAAACTGAACCCCATTGAGTTGGTGTGGGCCCAAATAAAAAAATTATATTGCTGCCAACAATACAACTTTTAAGATGACTGACGTGAAAAAAATATTTTATGACGCAATTCGCTTAGTGGACGCTGATCAATTGAAGAAATGCTGCGACCACGTCTTAAAAAAAGAAAATACCATGTGGGATTTAGACGACGTCATGGAGCTCGCTGCAGAAAATACTTTTGTTATAAATACTAACGAGGATACTAGTGATAGTGATTAAAATATGATACTAATGATTTAATATTGATTTTAAACTTTTAAGTGTATTTTTATAAATTAATTGAAACTTAATCTTTTAAAATATAATTTGTTTGAATCTAACACCACTTTGAATAACACCTTTATCTTGCAGTTGCACTGATGACTCACTGCATTCTTAACGCGAACGAACTATACTTGCGTTATGAAGATAACTTTTTTTTTTCGTATTTATTCAAAACAAACTACTAAGGATAGCCAGATGGATAAACCCATTACCACTTTGCCCAACCTGAGGATCGAACACAGGGCCTCATGCTCAGTATTAGCTTGCGGCTTGTTCGCGGCCATTAGACTAACGAGCCAATCACTATACCAATGAGGATATTATCTAAACTAATATCATAAAGATTTGATTTTTTGTATGTATTGTAGGATTGGGCTGAGGGTTACGTGAGGTAACAAGTAAACGTCCGTATGTCGTGCGATCCGTTTATTGACTGGTTTCACATAATACTATATTGTCTATTCTATGTAAACTACTTACAAGCTATTACTGCACGCTTGCACATCATATTACATACCACAGTATGTTTGTTATGGATAAACTCGAAAACTACTGAACCGATTTTAAAAATTCTAAAAATGCACAGTTCCTGTGAGTCACGCGGGCGAAGTGCTAGTTATCATATTTACTCTTTTTATTCCTCTTAGAATATTAATTTGTGGTCCGGTCCACTGTGGTCTACTTTTTATTTCATTGATCAATTCTTTAATAAATTCTACATTATTTTTATCTTTTACTATGCATAGTTCTTTAATATTTGTTTTTCTACAATTTTCACTCAATAAATCCGCAAATTCGACTCGCGAGAAATGCGACATATAATCGAGATTGATAAATAGAGTTGATTCATTTTTAACATAAGCAAAACATTTGTCTTCATAATCTATATTTTTCTTGTTTAGATCTTTACCTTTTATAAATTTTAATTCTACAGCTTCATTAGGTTTTCTTAATATCTCTGCTATCCTTGGTTGGCCTAACCTCGGTTCGTCAGCTATATTAAGAGAATCATTGTCACTCGTTTGAGGTATTGCTTTGCACTCAGAGTTTAATCTCGCTCGTTGTGCCCTTGTCATTACCATACTTACAATTTTTTCATTTAAAGACTTTAATTCGTTCGAACTTATGGTTACCCTACTCAATGCATCAGCAACATTATTCTCTGTACCTTTTATGTATTTAATATCGTAATCGTATTCTTCTAATAGTAATCTAAACTTTAAAAGTCGTGTAGATGGATCTTTCATGCCAAATAGATAGATGAGTGGCTTATGATCCGTTAGAACAGTAAATTTTCTTCCATATAAGTATGGTCTAAAATATTTTATACTCCACACTACTGCCAAAAGTTCTTTTTGTATCGTAGGATAATTTAACTCTGCTTTATTTAGTGGTCTACTGGCGTAAGCTACTGGTCTTAGATCGCTGTTACATAATACTGATCCTATTGCCGTATTTGATGCGTCCGTTTGAAGTATGAATTCATTTTCTTTAGAAAAATCGGGGTATTGCAAAATTTGAGGATTAATTAACTTTTCTTTGAGAATGTCAAAACTATTTTGACACTCACTTGTCCATACAAAAGTTTCGTTCTTTCTACATAATTTATTTAGTGGTACTGTTATTTCTGCAAACGATCGAATGAATTTTCTGTAATAGTTGCAAAATGCAACGAATCGCCTAACCTCTTCGGCATTTTTTGGTACTGGGTAATTTTTAACTACAGTAATTTTTTGTGGATCTGGTAATACACCATTAGCTGAAACTTCGTGACCTAAATAGAGTAGTTGAGTTTTCATAAATTCACACTTTGCTGGGTTTAGCTTAAGGTTCATTTTTCTTAAGCGATCGAAAACATCCATAAGGTTCTTATTATGTATATCTACTGTCCTACCAAATACAATGAGATCGTCACAGTAAACGAAACATTTTTCAAATGTTAGTCCCGACAAGGCAATTGACATGGCTCTTGAAAACGCATTTGGTGATATTTTGAGACCCATAGGCAGGCGCTTCATACGATATTGTCCTTCACTAGTCGAAAAACTGGTGATATCCCTACTTTCTGGTTTTAAATTAACTTGATAAAATCCTTGGTGAAGATCTAAATGACTAAAACAAATACTTCCTGAAAGAGAGTCTAATATTTCGGTAATGTTTGGTAGTGGAAATTTATCGTCTTGGATACAATCGTTAAGTTTTCGGTAATCCACTACTAAACGCCATTTCTTTTCTCCATCTGATTTTTTAGGAACTAAAAGAATTGGACTGTTCCACTCACTGTTGGAGGGCTCTATTATGTTGTCCTGTAACATTTTTTTAACTTGCTTTTTAATTTCCGATTTTGATGATTGAGGCAAACGATAAGGCTTAGTATACACTGGCATCGTATTTGATTTTATTGTTATTGACTGTTCTACTACATTTGCTGTACCTAGTTTGTCTCCTTGAAGGAAAAATATGTCTGAATATTTAGCACAAATTATTTCTAAATCTTTTCTATCGCTTGAATTTAAATGAGATAAATTTAGTTCCGATATTAATTTTTTTACTCGTTCCAGTCCCGTTTCTGATTTATTAAATAAACAAATATTATAGTTATCTAAATACTCTAAATCATCGTTACTTATTAATTTTGATTTCGCTATTTTGATTAAATTGTGACTTGTGTTTAATATTTTTACTGGAACTTTACCTCGTTTTGGCTGAAAAACACAACCTGCTATGAACAAGTTGTCATTTATTTGCTTAGGGTGTTAAACGCATTCTTTGTAAACATTTTTGTTTATGTCGATATAGTGGATAGACTCACTTCGACTTGGAATAAGCAAATAATTTTCCGAGTTCGTGTAAATAGGTTGATGGTTTTGTATTTCAATGCGATAATGCGGTGTTTTGTCATTTAATTGTAAGCTGAGTACGTTTGTCGGTAAATCAATGTTAGCGTTATAGGTTCTCAGAAAGTCTAAACCGAGTATTCCATCCGATTCACATGGAATATTGTCGAACAAATAAAACTTGTAACGAAACTGTACACCCGTTTCTAATTTCAAAGTTATGTACGCGAAGTTATATGCCTGTACTTTTCCACCGATTCCTTTTATGCTTGTTTGTTCGTTATATAATTTTGTTTCGCGTGTTACCGACTGTCTGTTGATTAATGAAATAGATGCACCCGTATCGATTAAAAATTTTAGTTGTTGTTTGCCAGCATATAAATAGATGAAATCGAGACTTTTACATACTAAACCATAATTAGTTGCTCCGAAAAAACTGAGCTAAATTTTCCTCCTTATCCTTTTCCTCTTTTGGTACTGTGACAACATTTACGTTGTCCTGCTTGGCACCTCTATAATGACCCCTGTTACTTCTATAGTAACTTCTATTAGGCGGCCTAGAGTATCCACGCTGTTGGTAATATCTGCCACGGTAAAAACCTCGCTGTGCGGGCCCCTGACCCCTGTAATGCTGGGCTGCGTTGTTACCTCGGTAGTGAGAAGGATTTCCACGGTATTGAGTAGTCTGCCCACGATGGTAGTTTCCGCGACTCCGACTGTACCTTGAGTTTCTGCCTCGTGTGTAAGATAACACGGCATCCTGACCTGAGGTTCCGGGATGTGACAGCTCCTCATCCTCTGCTGCTCGTACAGCATCCTTCAGTTGACTGTAATTTCTAGCTGCTATAATAGTACTAAGTCGACGATTTCTCAGTCCATCTGAAAATCTTTTAACTACTAACCTTTCGTTGATTGGACTTAGTATCTCGGCGGCTGTCTGGTTTCCGTCAGCTTGCGCTATGGTAAGGGAGGTAAACAAATCTCCTAACTTCTCTCCGTATTCACCTATAGTCAAGTTGTTTTGACTTATATTATTAATCTGTGTCATTAATGAGTTGGAAGATTTTTTTGTCAGCAGATAAGTTTGAATATCTTTTACTAACCCAGAAACAGATTCGTAACTTTCTTTCAGTTTTAATCTCGCTATTTTTGACAGACGAGTCTTTAACACAAATGAAACTAGCAATTTCTTACAACCTTCTTCTTTCAAGCAACTTTCATACATCTCTATACCTTCGATTATTCTCTCTACTGTTTCTTCCTTTCCGTCCATAACTGGAATCAAAATACTAGCCGTTTTTAAACTAAAACTCTCCATTTTGTATGTTGTCTTATTTTCCTCTATATCTAAAAATTCGTCGGACGAACTTTCTGAAATATCTGTTACCTCTTTATAACCCAAGATTTTACTATAAATTTTCTCAATTTCGTTAGGTATTGACGGATCTAAATTTAATTCCCTTTTACGTATACGTCCATATTCAATTAATAATGTAAACTCATTATACAAATTATCAGCCTCTTGAAACTTTCGCTGTCCTACTGTTTCACTTCGCCGTTTAGGGCCTAATTTTCTAATACTAATACCTAAGTCTAGTAAACTTTCATATATTTCACTAAGTCTTTCCATCAATAATAATAGAGTCTATTTTTACACTTCATGAGTACCGCACTCATACCTTTCATCGAGTCGGTCCGTCTCGATGGGCTGCTAGGCTTGTCCTCTGCAAGGGCTGCTTGGTTTGTCCTCTGAAGTGACTGCTTGGCTCATCCTCAGGAAAGGCAGCTTGGGCCGGGCTATACCCTGGACACCACTGGTAACTGAGCCGGGAATACCCTGACTCCTCCAACAAAATAAATCTGATTTCTTCTATCTTCTCTTCTTTTTTTTTCTATTATTTTTCTTCTCTCTTCTATTGTTTTTATTTTCTTTCTTCAATATTGTCCTTTATTCTTCTATAATTTTATCTTCTTTCTTCTATAATTTTATCTTCTTTCTTCACTTCTTCATTATTTATTTATTTTTCATTTTATTTATGGCAGGCGCAGGTGACGCAGGTAGGTTCCTCTCCAGATCTAGTGGTCACGCGGCGAAAAGATCGTCTCAAGTTTTGTGTCGAAACTTCACTCCTGATCCAATTCTGATGGCACTTTTTGTACAAAACGTATAGTCCGTAAAGTGCTGCAATAGACAGTATTGTGCAGATGACGAACATGACGACGCTTATGTTTGAAAGGTGATATTCCGCGCTGTTTGATCCTCCGGAAGCACTCTGCGTGATGAATACTTCGTCCTTCTCGATATCTGAGCGACACATTTTGATGTAGGTACGTTAATTGTCCATGTAGATATTAAATAACACCGAAACGTGGTTGAAATCCTGGCAAGGTCGCCATGTAGGATTGGGCTGAGGGTTACGTGAGGTAACAAGTAAACGTCCGTATGTCGTGCGATCCATTTATTGACTGGTTTCACATAATACTATATTGTCTATTCTATGTAAACTACTTACAAGCTATTACTGCACGCTTGCACATCATATTACATACCACAGTATGTTTGTTATGGATAAACTCGAAAACTACTGAACCGATTTTAAAAATTCTAAAAATGCACAGTTCCTGTGAGTCACGCGGGCGAAGTGCTAGTTATCAATAAATGTAATCGTTTCGTAAAATAATTTAAAGATTCAATTAGATTTCAGATTCAAAACATTTTTAATTAGGTAATGTAAAATAAACTAATCATAGTTTGTTTTTCATTCAAAATTTTGAACTACTTCAGAGTTTTGATAATGTTTAATTTAATTCAACTTAACGAAACTACATTACATTTCAATGAAAACAAATAGGTATTAAACTATTTTATATTTTCTCGTGACTGCTTTTGTTTACTTCCAGATGATGTGTCTTTAATGTTTAAAACTGAAATGGAAGCTGAAGAAGTATCTAGAAAGAAAATAATCAAGGAGAAGGAAAGTAAGTCTTTGTTAGTTAATCTATACTAATATTATAAAGCTGAAGAGTTTGTTTGTTTGATTGAACGCGTTACGGCTTGGCCACAGTCTCTGGCGGTGCGAGGCGCGGTGCGGCGGGCGGCGCGGCGAGTGGCGCGGTTCGCGGTGGTACTCCACAGCTAGACGGACGAGAACTTAGAGACTTTAGAAAACGGCTAAACTATTAAAATGGCCCCTATCAAAAGTGGAATTTCACTCTCTTTATTATGAATATTGGAACTATGTTTATAATTTGTTTGAATATACGCGGGCAAGCATAGAAACTTTTGATTATATACTCGGATACATACATGAAGACTTGAAAACTAAAGTTTATTTTAAGAAAATTGTAAGGTACCAATGTAGATATATACTTACCACTACTACCAGGAAATTGTTGTTTTATTTCGTCCCACATTTTTTTAATAACATGTCTATATTTATGATGTTGATGTTTTGACATCCACATTGCTGGTCTACTCAGTATTTCACTAATAAATTGTTCCGTATCCATTATTTTTATAAGCTCAACCCGCGATAAAAACAAAATTATTTGTTTCGATCGCGCGATGCCTGAATGCGTCCACCGATGCCGCCGCGCGCGCCGCTCTGAGCTGTGGCCAGGCCACCTCGATACTCACTAGTACATTTGTTTCGCTCGCACACCGCGCCGCCCGTCGCCACCGCGTGCCGCTCACCGCTTGCCGCGCCTCACGCCGCGCCTCAATCCGCGCCGCTCTGGGCTGTGGCCAGGCGGTTTGTCTCAGGAAGTACTGGTCCGAATTGAAAAATTATTTTTGTGTTAGGTAGTCTATTTATCGAGGAAGGCTATAGGCTATATAACATCACGCTTCAACCAAGAGGATCGGAGCAGTAATGAAAAATATTGCAAAAACGGGGAAAATCGCACGGGTAGGCGATTCGACGCGACGGGAAGGGTCGGAGGAACAAGAAATTTAACGCGGACGAAGTCGCGGGCAGAAGCTAGTGTTTAAATAAGCAAACACTGTTCACCGAGTAGGAAGTGGTTAATATTAACTTAAGTATAAAAAGATACCGTAAGAAGTGGTTCAATCAATCAACTCAGCCTATCGCAGTCCACTGCTGGACATAGGCCTCTCCCATATTGCGCCACAACAACCGGAGTTACCGACATAGCTCGCAGAGTAAGCAAACTGAAGTGGCAGTGGGCTGGCCATGTCTGTCGAAGGACCGATGGCCGATGGAGCAGACGAGTCCTGGAGTGGAGACCGCGTATCGGCAAGCGTAGCGTGGGACGCCCCCCAGCTCGGTGGACCGACGACTTAAAGAAAGTGGCTGGGACAGACTGGAAGAAGTGGTTAGCAATGTTGAATTCTATGCATAGGACTGTAACTCAAAGTCACAAATGGTAAATTAGGAGCGTTACTACAGTGGTCAATAAATTGTTCATTTCTGATAACAACAACAATACCAGCAAGACGAACAGTTACCACAAGCAGCACTCATTTACAAGTATAACAATCTAGTTGTCATCTACCCGCCTTTTCGCAACTCTAGAAGCCGACCCCAAGGTCGGCTTCTAGTCTAACCGGATGCAGCTGAGTACCAGTATTTTACATGGAGCGACCGACTGCCTATCTGACCTCCACAACCCAGTTACTGGGCAATACGATACCCCTTGGTAAGACTGGTTGTTAGACTTTCGCGCTACTGACGACCCGTAACGACGGTCTAAGATCTACGAAAGACAGCTAGGGCCAACGGCTTTCCTAGGCACGGAAGTGTCTTGGTATGTAACATGCAACATAATTAGTTTCATCTAACGATTGAATATTTAAATAAGTGAAAAGCTAAGTGTTAATAAATATGTACAAGTATATATAAAAGGAAAATTCATAGGACATCCACATTCTTGTCAATAAGAAAGGTGCCTTTTTGGGCTTTTGGCTCTTTGTATCTAATCTTCAAACATCTTATCAATATAATCTGAAATAGCACCGCGTTATAAAAATATTACAATGGAAATTTTCTGCTGCCTTCCGCTTCACTGAAAAAGTAATTCAATGGGATTCAATTACTGAGGGACTGTATTGATGATTTTAATGATTATAATTCTGTAAGTACATATTGGTTGCGAATCATATTTTATTCAACATACAACTTGGGGGCGGTCCATTAATCACGTGATGTTTTTTTTGTAATTTTTAAGGCTACCCCCTGGCCATATCACATGTATTTTTTACCTACCAAGAATCTTAATTTTTCAAAATATTTATAACTAGCGACCCGCCCCGGCTTCGCACGCATTTTTAAGCTCTCTGAAAAAAAAAAATGTTTTGTATGTATGTTTTTATTCGTGTTACATTTCTTTGTTTCGCACCTTTTATACAGTAAATTTACTCGATTTGGCCGCATCCGCTGCGTAGAGAGCCGACTGCGCGAGTGTTTGGAATTCACGGCGTCCCCGTCAGGGGGCGCGGCGGGCGGTGTCGGAGCCTTGCTCCCGGACCGCGAAGGGTGCACGGTGGTCCGCTAATACGGACCCCTCGATGTGGTGCCCTATAATGGGCTGCAGATTTTATTGGACGCGTTAAATAATAACGCGTCCATGTGAATGGTTGCTATATGTGTCTCTGTAGGCGCGCCGCGGCGTTGAGTTGTAATCAGCGCCGCTTTCTTCACGACATCTTGGCGGTCTGTCCCCGCCAGGTGAGACCCCCGGTTGCCCGGGGGAGGCCCGGCGAGAGACGACCAGCGACAAGATGCCGACTCGACGCTCCTACAGAGTAAGGTGCGCGCCCCCGCTTATCCCGTTTTCCAGAGCGAGCCGGTAGCGGTCTAAGCTAAGGGGCAGTATGTGCGTGTGGGCGGTAATGTACTGTGTAACACCGCCCATGTTAGCGCGACACGCGGGCCCGTCCGCGTGCGCGTGTGAATCTAGGTGCCTGCTTAGAGGTGAATGTCTGATTTTCGTTACGTGACATGCCTATATTAACTTAGAACACGCCACGCAGCGAGTGTGTGTAATGAATGTGGAGTGCTATGTGTCTAGGTAAGCCGCGTGTAACCTGGTTGCGACTTACCCGGGAGTCATATCCGGTGATGGCGTCAGTCGTCCCTGACCAGGTCACGGGGCAGAGGTCTCGCGTCAGGGGGCCGCGTATGCCAGGGCGCGATCTGTTTGACGTGAGGCCAATCAGACGCGTCGGCACGCGCGAACATCCCCTTCGCGAGGCGCCGCACATAGTCATCCAGGCTCTCGATCCCGAGGTCCCGCTGGATGACATCGTTCCTCACGTAGCGAGGAGCGTCCACTATGGTCCGCAGCGCCAGATGTTGTTGGGCGCGGAGCAACTTCCGGCTCGACTCGCTCGTGAGGGCGAACCAGGCTGGGGCGGCGTACGTCAGTACTGGGCGCACGTACATCTTGTACACGCCCAGCTTGACGCGCGCCGGGATTCGGGACGAGAGCACGGGCCGGAGGAGATAACGGGCGACTCTCCCCTTAGCCGCGACCTGGCGGACGTGCTGACCCATGGTGAGCCGACGATCGATGGTTACCCCCAGGTACTTGACCCGGGGCGACCACTCGATGTCGGCCCCTTGTAGCCTCAAGGGTGGTGGGAGTGGCGCGTGACCGGTGATGATCGCCTGCGTCTTACCCACGTTCACCGATAGTCGCCATTTGGCGAGCCACTCGGGAAGGAGCTCTAGCGCTCGCTGCATTTTGACGGCCGCGTACTTCGCATTGAGCGAGGTAGAGATGTACGCGGCGTCGTCCGCATACAGCGCGAGCATCACGTCCGGAGTGGTGGGGATGTCGTCGGTGTAACGTGAGTAACACGCCGGCGAGACGCAGCTGCCCTGCGGTACGCCCGCGAGCACCGGTCTGACGCTAGATAGCGCCCCATCTACCACCACCCTAAAGGTCCTGTTGGAGAGAAAAGTAGAGACCACTTTAACAACGCGACGGGGCGCGTCGGTGGTGGCCATCTTATGCACTAGTCCTTCGTGCCACACACGGTCGAAGGCCTTCTCCATGTCGAGGAATACTGCTACCCCGTATTCCTTCTTGTTACGCGCAGCCGCGAGGTGGTGCAGTACCCTCGACAGCTGGAGCGTCGTGCTATGTTCCGCCCGGAAACCGAATTGCTCCGGACGTGGCGTAATATGCGGTAGAAGATGTCGCAGCAGGAGTGCTTCGAACACCTTGGAGACCGTCGGCAGCAGAGTGATCGGCCGATAGCTCTCCGGCTTCAGGATGTTCTTTCCCGCCTTCGGCAGCATAATGACGCGCCCCTCCTTCCACGAGTCAGGGAAGGTGCCGGTGCGCAGTATCGCCGTGAACAGGCGCGCCAGCGCCGCTACCATACGGTACGGCAGGTGGCGCAGCACTGTGTTGGTGATACCGTCCGCACCGGGGGCCTTCCTGGGTTTCGTGTTCAGGATGGCGCGTCGGACTGCGTTGGGCGAGAAGAAAACAGGGTCTTCATCGGGAGCTATCGGCGCACCGAAGTAGTCTCCCAGGTGTTGCTCGACCGCTGCGACATGGTCCGTGTCGCTGGTCGGGTTAGGGCGGAACTGACGCTCCAGGTGTTCCGCGAAGACCTCCGCCCGGTCCTCCGCTACATACTTGAGCGCCCCGTCGCTGTTCAGCAGTGGACGCACCGGGGCCGGGGCGTTCGACAGCTGGCCGCAGAGTTTATGTATCGACGGCCAGCTATCCGTTGTCGAATCAATACGTTCTTCCCAGCCCGCGGCGGTCTGGGCCTCTAACTCGGCCTTGACCCTCTCCGCGAGACGGTTCAGCTGCCGCTTTTGTGTCGGACACCTCGATTGTTGCCACTGCTTGCGAAGGCGCCTCTTCTCGGCGATCATCCGTGCCAGCCGCGGAGGTAGAGGCGGAAGTAGCCCCCTCTCCTGCGGCTGAACTGTAGTCGCCGCTTGCAAGGCGCTCTGTATACAAGCAGTGACGTCGCAGGCTGTCCGGTCGACGTCCGCGGAAGTAGCGATCGGCCGAGTCGGCACAGTGGTCTCTACTTTCTCTGCAAATAGGGTCCAGTCGATACGTCGACGTGGCGCCACAGGTCTCAAACGGGTCGGCACACCCGAAAGGACGACGAGCACCGGGTGATGATCCGAGTTCAGCTCGTCGTCAATCACATGCTGGGTGATCTGGCAGTGTAGCTCTCGATGGACCACAATGTCCAGCACGTCCGGCATGTACGAGACAGCGTCTGGGTAGTGGGTGGGTGTCTCTGGGCCGGACACTGTGTACCCGAAGGCTTCGGCATCCGCTAGGAGCCGTCTCCCCCCGGTATTCGTGCGGCACGAGTTCCACGCCGGATGCTTGCAATTCAAGTCACCGGCGAGGAGAGTGGGACGCGTAGAGCCCGATATTAGGGCCCGCAACTCAGATGTATCTAAGTGGGTTGCGGGCGACTTGTAACAGGCGTACACGTCTATGTCCTCGCCGGCTACGTGCAGCTGAACACCCAGCGCGTAAAACGTGCCGAGTGACGGCAAGGGGAGTTCTTGGTGGACGACTCTTCGCCTTACCAGTACTACCAGACCACGGTAGTTCTGGTGTGCCGACCGTTCGTCCTGTCTATAGATATGGTACCCCGGAAACCTGATCCTGTCCCCGGAGCCCAACAGCGTCTCACTAATAAGCGCCACGTCGACGTCTTGCTCCCTCAAGAGATGACGGAGTGGGGCGACCTTGTCCCGAAGGCCGCGGGCATTCCAGTGTACTACCCTCAACGGCTTAGCCATGGTAGAGCGTCAGTAGAGTGGCCAAGCCGTCGAGGATGACGGTCTCTACGTCTTGGCCCTGCCTAATGGCCTTTATGAGGTCCATTAACAGCTGTATAGCGCAGGCCGTGAAATCTTTGCGCTGCGCTGTAGGCGTCTTCCGTGTGGGTCCGGCGCCGACAGCGCCGCCACTCGTTCTGGGCTCGGGGTACTTGTTCTGTTTCTTCGGCTTGGGTCGCGGCGCTGTGCCGGCGCCGGTGGTGGGAACCACCTCAACGGCCTGCGCCTCTCCTGTGGCAGGGCCTGCCCTCGGGACAGCTTCCTTTTCCACTGGAACTCTCACGGTCGACGTCGCGGTCGACGTCGCGGGGGGTTTGGGCTTCTTGCCTCTCCCTTTCCCCCCGCGCCTCTTCTTCCTCCGTCCAGAGGAGGGAGGCTGCGCGTTCCTGTTTGTGGGCCCGTTAGCCGCCGCCATTAAGGACGCGCCCTGGGGCCCTTCTGGCTCCACGTGCCTTTCGGTGGCCGCTAAGGGCCGGCGTGTAGGGGCGGAAATGGCGGCGGTCCCCGCCCGCCTGTTCCTTATCTCCGCCTGGTACGCGGGGCACTTGATGTTACACGCGGGGTGCGGGCCCCCGCAGTTGATGCAGGTGGCCGGCTCCTCCCGCGGGCGCGGACAATCTCTGGCAGTATGTTCGCCCCCGCACCGTACACAGGCGAGCGGACGGTGGCACTGGTGCGAGCTGTGTCTGAACCGTTGGCACCGGTGACACTGAGCGGGCCCACGCTTCCCGCGCCAGGCCTCTATCTTGACCCCCCGCATTAACATGAACACGGAGGTGTCATAAATGGCCCGGACGTCCGGGGTCTTCTTGAGTATCGCGTGGAATACGCAACCGGGTCTTCCTTGTGCGCCCTTAATATGACGCACGTACTCCGGCTGGTATCCCAGCGCGCGCAGCTCCTCCTCAATCTCTTGAGGGGCTGTGTCCGCTGGCAGCCCCCTGATGGCCACCTTCAAATTCTTCTCCGCTGGGAGTGAATAGGCGAACCAGGAGACGCCGCTGTCCTTTTCTAGGCCAGTCAAGTAACGCTGGACCAGCCTATACTCTTCTTCGCTATCGGGGGTGAATCGAACACCACCCCCGTATGGGCGAGCGTTTGGAGGCCGGCCCAGCTTGGCGCTGATGGCCCTGAAGTGGGCGGCCCAATTAGGCAGCTTCTCCACAACCAGCGGAGGGTACCTAAGTTTCTTAGTTTTATTTTGCTTACCCGCCGTTGGTACCGCCGTCGTCGTCGCGGTACCCTGGGCAGCAGTAGCGGCGGCGGGTGTGGTGGCAGGGGTGGCAGGGGGCCGCGCAGCGGCGCTGGACCCTGGTGTAGCTCTGCCTCGGGTGGACGCCGTCGGAGAAGGCGTGTGGCGCACCGCGTCGGAGAAGGTAGGCGACGCGGGCGTGTCCCGACCCCGCGGCGCGCTGTCGCGCTGTGGCCGCGGCGGGTCGAGGCAGTACCTCTTCGCCTCCTCCGGTTGGTCACCCGAGCTGCGTCTCCTCCTGTGTCGCTGGGGCTTCGGTTCCAACTAAAATTCGAAGCCGAACCCCAACGACGGCGTCGGCGAGAAGGCCGGGATGGCAGCGTCGGCCTCCGCTTCTCCCTCGTAGGGCCGCTGTCCGGATCGCGGCGTCGTATCATACGACACGTCATCGCGACCGGAGGCGGCCGAGCCCGCGGACGCCAGTGACATGCTCGATCCCGCATGGGACGAGCACGCCGACATCATCGCGGGCGAGTCGAACGCGGAGGCTCGCGGGGGTGCGGGCGAGTCCGGTGCGTGAGGCACCGCTCGCGCCGGGCGGCCGTGTGGCCCCGTGCTAGCCGGGCGCTCCTGCTCCCTCAACGCGCTTGGTCCCGCTGGCAAGAAGCGGGGGTCCAACGCGGAGGTGCGTGGAGCTGGGCCAGCACGGGACGGTGTCGGTGTCTGTGCAGGCGGGGCGCCGCCGCTGCGCGCCGGCGGCGAAGTAAATCGCGGCGGCGGCGCAGCGGGGCGCGCGGGTGGCGCGCGGGGTCACGCGGAGGTTGCGGTGGGGTGCACGGGTGGCGCAGTGGCACGCACACCGTGCACGGGATGCGCGGGAAGCGCGCAAGCGCGCAGCAGGCGCGGCTGGGTGCGCCGTGGGCGCAGGATGCGTGGGCGACGCGGCGGAGCGCCCAGTAGGCGCGGTCCGCGCGGCCGGCGCAGCGGGGCCCACGGGCGGCGCGGCGGAGCGCCCACTCGGAGCAGCGGGGCGCACGGGAGCGGGCACGCGCGCGGGCGGCGCTGCGGTGCGCGCTGGGTCGCGGCCCGAACCGGCGGCAGGACCCGGGGCGTGGATGGGCACCGGGCGAAACGCCGCGGGGCGTACGGCCACAGCATGGTGCCGGCCCGACGACGGTGTAGGCGCAGCGCGCGCAGGCGCCAGCGTCGTCGACGGGCCCGCAGTCGCAGCGGCGCTCGTTGCCCCTCCTCCTCTTCCTCTTCGGGGGTCTTCCCCCCCTCCTCTTCTCGGTGCGGCCAGCGGCGCACCGGACGACGCGACGCCGATGTTCGGCAGCGACGTCGCCCGGTCCAACGCTGGGCGCCCCTCTTCTTCTTCAGCAGTCCCGGCATCGCGGCCCAATGAGCCGCGCTTGCCGGGCTTCGGCATCACGGGGGCGTAGGCCTCCCGCGACCGCTGCGGTGGCGTGCCACCGGGCAGCGAGCTCCCGTTCGTGTCCCCACAGGTGCCGGCTGGTCCCTGTGTCGACACAAACGGAAGGATTAAAATGTAGCACTAACGAGCACTAAGTGCGGTCCGCGCAGGATGGGCAAGTACGTGCAGGATAGTACTTGCTGGCCAGCGAGCCAATCCTCTGCGCGAGTGTGCCGCGCGGCAACCTGCTTCATAGATGTGCACCCCCCTCCCCTGCGGTTTCGCCGTGCGAGTCGTGCGACACCATCATTCATTTTAATACCAATTACAATTTTAAATTCGTAATATCTTTTGAATGGATTGTCCGATTGGAATAAATTAAAAAGTAATTTATAGCTATTGAAACAATCTTGCTCAATAAATAGTTTATTTGGATAAGGATTAGTATTTGACGATAATATGATCCCATCAAAACATAAATGTGAAATGAGAGCCAAGTTCAATATTATGACATATGCCTTGGTTGTTGACTTCAACGACAAAAGAAGTGAGATCTAAATGGGTGCCAAATTCAATGGTCAGTCCTGACTTGGCTAATTCTCATATACGAATTATTATGTTCGATGGCTAGTTTCTACCAGCAAGTCAAATTTTCGGAATAATAAAATAAGAACCGATATGTAACAGGTTTAAAACTTGCGAAGGCTATAATATAATTCGTATATGAAAACTAGCCAAGTCAGGACTGACCATTGAATTTGGCACCCATTTAGATCTCACTTCTTTTGTCGTTGAAGTCAACAACCAAGACATATGTCATAATATTGAACTTGGCTCTCATTTCACATTTATGTTTTGATGGGATATCATTACTTTTTGTACATAAATTATTAGTAGGTACTTATTTATACCAAAATTAATACCAAATGGTTTTTGTTATAAGTGTTCCTAATAGAATCAATTAAGTGAAAAATTATAGTAAAATGGTAAAAAATTACCAGTTTGTGATTTATTCCTTTGTATTCACCTAATTACCTATCTGCATGCCAAATTTGAACTTTCTAGATCATCTGGAACTGGGTTATAATTTTGATCTATAGGTCAGTCAGTGATAAAAATGACGATTTTTGGACGTTAATATCTAAATAACCGTTTGAGATATGTTTATGAAATTTGAAGCACATATGTATCTTGCAAGTTTCACTATATGAGCCAAAATTGATACGTTTATGTGAAATAGTTTTTGAGTTATGAGGGGGTCAAAAGTGGCTCCAAATGGTTCGTGTAATATTACACACGGTGCTGCTCGCCAGTTCTGTTACTTGAACTTGGCTTGACACGCTGCCGCGTGTCTAGATCAATAAACATAGGCTAATAATTTTAATTACTTTTATTCTATGGATAAGTGGTTATAATGGCTAAAATATAAATGTTTGGTTTATACTATCGCGGACTTTTTTGTAGGCATTATTGAGTTCTACAACTTTTCTATAGAAGTCAACCATACATCTCTAACCATTTAGGCAGCGTTCGCGAGAATCGTTAACGTACGGCAGTTTTTTCGACGCCTTACTCCACAATTTTCACTACCACGAAAAATCCTATCTATTTTCCGGGATAAAATATAGCCTATACGGATACGGAAGAATTCCTCTAAGTAATGGTAAAAGAAATTTTGAAATCGGTCCAGTAGTTTTTGAGCCTATTCAATACAAACATACAAAAATACAAAGGTTTCCTCTTTATAATATTAGTATAGAAATACAGGTGCAAGTATCATCTAATTTATTATACAAAATAAATACACGTGATATATTACTACACTCCCCTTTGTGATATTTCTTGATTTTTATGGACCCCTCCCCCCCTTTCGAGCCTCACGTGATTAATGGACAGCCCCTTGACATTTACCTGCAAATTGCAAAAAACGTAAGGCAATTTGAATTTTGCGAGCTACCTAAGCCCGTAAACCTTAAATAATAAATTGAAACCTTCTAAATTCGGTAACACATTCATCCGAATTTCGAAGGTTTCACATTCTGATTAATAATGTGTTACGTGTGGTGCCAGACGTAAATAATAGGACCATCCCATTTCTTCCCGTGGGTGTCTTAAAAGGCGACTAAGGGACGAGAATGGGCAGCAGCTCCCTATGCATTTAACCACTTGACTGCGATCGCCAACCCAAACCCCCCCAAATTGGAGGCCTGTGTCCAGTAGTGTAGTGTGCAGGTTATGTTTAAAGATCAGATAGTTTTAGAACAAAAACTGTCTTGGTGATAAAAACCTAAAGGGCAATTTTCGTAATTTTAAGAACGTTCACACTCTGATCTCAGTCTCAATCTGTCAAAAAAGCCGCGAGTTTCCATACATTTTTGCAGTTTTGACATTTGATTGTCGCCGAGATAAGACTGCGACTAGATTTTTAACGTTTTTGACTATGAGAGTTGACCTTCTAATCTAGGTACAGACGCCAGCACATCGAGCTACGACAAATTAAAAATAATGCCCGCGTAGTTTTAGTGATAAGTTTGATTTAATAAATCTTATTTGAACTAAAGATCCTGAGGCGCTGTCTGGTAGCCGGGAGACGACGTCACCACCCGTGGAGCGAGTGTAAGTGGGGAATAATCAAACGAATTAACGTTATTTCACCAGCCTAACTTATGCTTTAACTTAGATTTTTCTTCCAGTTGGACCAATCAAAGCCCAGCTCCGGAGGGCGCCGTTCCAGTTCCTGCAGCGTGCGTACTGTTACTGTTTACGTTTAAGATGATTACAAAACACGGGGTGGTGAACAATATTTTTATTACAGGCACGTAACTGTTGGTGGCGGTGGCGATCAGGGTACTTCTCGGAGGATCTTGAAAGCCATCCGACGTGACGAGCGGGCGCTGCGGGAGACGGAAAGCGATTCCGCGATTAACTATGGTAAATTTATACTGTATTGGTTGCTGTTCGCGCCCAAAAATTCGCACTCAAAATGAATGACATGTGGCTGAAACTATTTATATCTTATAGGAAGTGAAGATGACAGTGAACACGACGTAGTAAGTGGGGACAACGACGAGAGCTTGGGCATGCTGTTTATACCGAGAGCGCAACGCATGTACTTCGAAGGTGAAGACGACGTCGTCGACGAAGTCGTGGCCTCTGTGGCACAAACACTTCAGTCCGAAGCAGAGTCATCACCACCATCACCGTCACAACGGTTACTATCACAACCATCACCTTCAAATCAGTCATTGTCGCCAACACCGTACTCCAGCCCTCTAGGGCCAACACATATGTTTGATTTTGAGTGGCGTTCATTTCCAGTGCCTCCGGTTGCTCCGGCTGAGAGGCGAGAAGTGTTCGCAGAAATTAATTGTGGATCCACAGCTCCATTACTCACTCCATATGATGCATTTATTTCCATATGGAGCAGAGATTTTATGGAGCACATAGCTTATGAAACTAATCACTATGCCCAGGCGTTAGTGGAGAGATGGTTCCAAGATGGCTCCCTTGCACCGGCTAGCCGTATAACTCATTGGTATGACACGAATGCCGATGAGTTATATGTATATTTCGGGCTTATTTTGGCGACAGGTATCTGCGTTAAAAGCGAGCTGGCAGAATACTGGAGCAATGATGAAATCCTGATGACACCACTATTTGCGCAGTTTATGTCACTAAACCGGTTTCTTCTCCTTACTCGTTGCCTCCACTTCAACAGAAACTCTTCCGACTTAAGAAGACTATCCCGGTCTCAAGCCAAATTATACAAAATAGCTCCCGTGGTTGATCACCTGAACTGCCAATTCCAGAGTCTATACCGACTCGGTCGCAATATTGCGATTGACGAATCGCTCACCCAGTGGAATGAACTACTAGAGTTACAACAGTTAGTCAAGAATAAAGCCGCATCGACTAGCATAAAGACGTATGAGGTGTGTGAGGCCCAGACTGGATATTTATGGAGGTTTAAGGTGCATGCCGGGCGAGTGGAAGAGACTGAGCAAGATGCGACGCCTGTGTCTGGTGTGATACCGGCCCTTGTGCTCGACCTCTTAAAGGGGCTTGAGTACAAGGGGCGCACAGTGTGGATGGACAGTAACTACAGCAGCCCCGCCCTGGCACGGGCTTTGAAAAGTTTAGGGTTCGATTGTGTCGGTACATTGAAGACTAACAACCAAAACGTACCTACACAATTGGCAATTCTAAAAAAATCACAAATGGTGGTTGGTGAGATTACCGGTTGCACTAGTGGAGACGTTGACATCTTGGTGTGGCGAGATCAGAACCGTGTGGCTCTGATTTCGACATACCATAGTGCCGCCGTACAATGCTTGCGTGGGAAAATGAAGCCGGCCGCCATTCACGATTATACCGTGTGCATGGGTGGGATTGACAGAAAGGACCAGATGCTGAGTATGTATCCGATAGAACGTAAACGTACTCAGGTGTGGTACAAAAGGTTATTCCGGCGACTTTTAAATGTGAGTGTTTTAAATGCATTTATATTGCATAAAAGCAGTGTCATCCCAGACGGGCAAACGGCTGTCGTGGATCACCGCGAATTTCGCAAGACGCTAATTCGTCAGCTGCTTGCGAAACACAAAGAGCGCCCAGGCGTCACCGTGAACGGGAAGATAAAGACCTGGCATGGGCCAACACGCAAGGTTTCAAATGTACCCGTATTTTCTCATGAAGTTCTTCAACACTTCCCGAAGGAATACGATTTCATGCCAGGCCGAAACAAGGAAAGGAAAAGGCGCACTTGTGCGGTCTGCCGCAAGCGCGTTAGCACCTTTTGCCCCGCTTGTAACGTAGCTCTGTGTCTTACGTGTACTCTTACTTTCCACAAATAAGTAAGGGCCTTTTTTATCGATGGATAAGCACAGTCATTATGCCTGAGGAGATAAGTGACAAGTCGTTGTCTTGGTCACTTTTGTAAACGCTCCATTCAAAAGTCGTTGGAAAAATTAGTGATTGTAAATCCACGTTCTGCGTGTATGAAATGCATGCACTTGTGACAGAATGTGGGGATGAACCTTCTGCGAAGCAGTAATGCTCGCGAAGGAGAAGGCGGGGCGCGTGAGGGAGTGGCAGTCTCTGCGCCCTCACGTCCCTAGTCGCCGCAGGAGGAGACGCCCCGGGCGTCGGGAGTCGATCGCAGACTCCCAGCCACCGTAGGCGCGGGCTTGCGGGCCAGGCCCGTGTCGATGGCGCGTAGTTTTCCACGCGTGCCTCAAAGAGATGTCAGCAGCATTGAAGGGGTCTGCTAGGACCGATGCCTACCAGGGTCGCGAGATTGTTCAAATGAGATACCGTGACCCTGGCATATGGGTAACTGGGGGAACACGGGTGGGTCAGTAAAAGTCTGACACACCCTCCCGCTCCGCCCAGAGCGGGAGAAGTCATTTGACGATATCCCAAACAAAAAAAAAAAAATGTGCGAATGAAACTCGCGACAGATGCGGCTTCTGGGTGGATTGTGGACGGCACCATATGGGTGAGAGACGAATATATCCGTAGATACTTAATCCGTCCTTTTCTCATTCCTGTTGTGGCAAAGGAATGATTTGCCACTTCTTTTGCGACGTAACCTCAGGGTTCATTTTTTAAACCAAAGTAGTACTGTTCGGGTCAATCACCGAACAATAATGAACATGTCAGCGTAATTGCGACACCGCGCTGTATGACTTGAATATTTTATGTATAATTATTAATCTAAGTAAAAATAGTCAGTACGTTTCGGATAGCATATCGGGCGCGACTCAATCTCATCCTATTCACCTCATTAGTTTTAATTGTTATCCCATTTGTATTACTGAAATATAGTTATCTTTATAATCTTCAATCTTAGTTTATCTCAATCTCACCCCAACCCCGAACATTGGTCCTTCGAGCCTTCGGAGCGGGACCATTACGCGTATATCTACGAACTGTACTGTGTAAGTGTCTCGCTTGGAAGTTATTACCAGACCCTGTGAAAACAGACCTGAGTGATTTCGGTCTCACAAATCTCATCCCCTGCTGATCCTGATTGAACCTGAAAGCATCGCATCATCTCATCGCGCTGCTACTCCAGGTTTGTTCTTGCAGCTATCGCAAGGACATTTGATCTCCAAAGAAGCCTTCAATACAAGTAAGGTCTCCTTTTTATCTTTATAATGTCGAAAATGGACGACATTTTAGCGACCCAACAACAACTAATCGAAGCCGTAGATAGGCTCTTCACCAATTTCAAGAAGGATGGTGCAGAGCGCAAGACCTCAGACTACTTACGTCGCCGATTAGCCACCTTGGAACAATACTTTACGGAGTTCCATAATAATCATATGACTTTGCTATCTTTTGGTGATGAATCTCATGCATATTTCAGCACTAATCAATACGATCAAATGAAGGAAAAATATAACAACATTAAACTACTATTCAAAACTATAACCCTCTCGCAAACAGACCGCAAACCCTCGAATTGAAACCTCCTGCGTTTCATCCTACTGCCGAATCTCAAACCTCGAACCTCGCACCTCCCGCTGTTTCTAAAACCCTTGTTCTCGAAGAGAGTAAAGCCGAAGGTCTCTTCAAAAAGCAAGCTACCAACTTTAAGGCTTTCTTGAGAACATCTTCCAATATCGACCTTGATCTCATCACGGAAAAATGGAAGTTTGAAGACGTCCTGAAGACGATACAATCTCGTTGGGCGGCTATTGACTCACTTCATTGGGAGCTGGACAACGAGTATGGCGGAACGAACCCGGAGTACGAAGAGCAATTTACTCATTATGAGAAATATTATAACAAAATCAAGAAAGACATCAATAAGAAAATGTGGTCCGTTGCTCATATTGAAAAATCTACTCCAAAAATGGAGATAGTCACCTTTGATGGAAACTACAATAAGTGGATTTCCTTCAAAGATCTTTTTACCGAAGCAGTGCACAACAACCCTTCTTTGTCGAATGCACAAAAGATGCAGTTTCTGAAGAGTAAAATCAAAGGTGAGCCCGAAAAATTGATCCAGCATCTCCAAATAAGCTCCGACAATTATCCTGTATGCTGGAATATCCTCAATCATCGTTATAATAATAAACGACAGATCTTCACCTCTTATCTTAACAATCTCATGAACATCCCTGCAAACCAGCAAAAATCATCAAATCACATAAAACGCATTCACGACACGACGTACGAGAGCGTGAACGCTATCAAGAATCTGGGAGTCGATGTGTCTTCTTGGGATCCTTTCCTAGTATGTATATTATCTCAAAAACTGGACTCAGATACATACGAGGATTATCTACAAGCCTTAAAATCCCCGCGAGAGTTGCCTGTCTTGGAAGATTTCCTTAATTTCTTGGAAACTAAGTTTATGATGCTGGAAACTTCACGTAAGAAGCTTGATAATTCCACACATAAATCATCTCCATCTCAATCCAAAAACAATAACAAAACATCATTTTCAAAGGGTCCCAATCATAATCGAAATTATAACAATCCTAAAACGAATTACTCAACAAGCCAAGTTTCGCAATCGTCAAAGTCCAAACGCAAAATTAATAATCGCAAGCAATGTCCTATTTGCAATTCCGATGACCATCGAATTCATGCATGTTTAAAATTATTGGAATTGCAACCTAATGAACGTAAAAATGCTATTGCCAACTTGAACCTTTGTATTAATTGTCTACATTATCACGAAGGCAAAAAATGCTTTTCCGAAATAAGGTGCAAGGAATGCAATAAAGAACACAATACCATTTTGCATGAATCTTTTACGTCACACCGATCTGGGTTAAATGCAGCCACGATTACGAAATCGCCAGCCCAGCAGCAAGAAAGTAACACAGTTGCATCGCTTCGTAAGGAACCCTCAGAAATATTGCTTGCCACAGCAATAATTAACGTACAAGCAGCAGATGGATCTTACCAAAAAATGAGAGTTCTTTTAGATCAAGGGTCACAGACATCCATTATTAGGGAAAGCGCAGCTCAGTTGTTAAGACTACCGCGCCGAAAATGTAATGGTTATATCTCTGGAATAGGAAATAAGGAAAACAACTGTAAGGGAATGATTACCATCAAATGTTCGTCGCTGGTTAGCGAATTCACCTTTGAAACGGACGTATATGTAATGAATAAACTCATAAATAACTTACCCAGCTGTACCTTATCTAAGCCAGACTGGCCTACTCTTAACCAAATAACTCTAGCAGATCCCGAATTTTACAAAAGTAGGCCTATTGATATCTTATTAGGGGCAGATATCTATTCCACTATCCTTATGGACGGTATCTGTCGGTCAGAAGGTACGATGCCCATTGCCCAACAAACCCAGTTGGGATGGATCTTAAGCGGCAACTACAAAACGTACCAGTGCAATGTGATCCTAAATAATATTGAAGAGATTCAGCAATTTTGGGAAGTGGAGGACATACATGAAACTCCAGCGATATCAGAAGAAGATCAAAAATGCATCGAGTTTTACCAATCCTCGACCTCTAGAAGGAAAGACGGAAGCTACGTCGTTAAAATACCATTCAAGGAGAATTTTGAGAATAAAATAGGGGAGTCGAAAACAAAATCGATTGCTCAATTTTTCCAAATAGAGCGGAAATTAAGTAAACAACCAGCACTGGCACGTGACTATAAAATGTTTATTTCTGAATACCTAGAACTCGGACATATGACACCCGTTACGTCACACGTACAGCCGGACTGCTACTTATCGCATCATTGCGTCCAACGAGCTGAGTCATTGACTACCAAATTGCGAGTTGTTTTTAATGCCTCGGCTAGAACCTCGAGTGGACACAGCCTCAATGATCTTATGTGCCGAGGACCTAATTTACAACAAGACCTTCAGAGCCTTATCTTAAAATGGAGACAATTTAGGTACGCTTTTACAGCAGATATCGAAAAAATGTTTCGCAAAATCTGGCTACATCCCGATGATCAGAAATATCAGAAAATTATCTGGCGGAATCATCAATCTCAACCTTTAAAAGAATACCAGTTAGCGACAGTCACATATGGCACAAAAGCCGCACCCTTCTTAGCCATGATGACATTGAAGCAACTGGCCATCGATGAAAAGCCAAGCTATCCACAAAGTTGCGCTCCTGACATCTTAGAACACTCGTTTTACATGGATGATCTCATGCATGGTGAACATTCAGCGAGAGCAGCTATACTTCTCAAAGCAGAGATGATCAACCTCCTCAAATCTGGCGGGTTTAATCTCAGAAAATGGCGATCTAACTTGCCGGAAATAATAGACAGTTCAGATGAACTGCAGAAGGAAGACTTTGACTTTAAGCAACCGGAGTCAACCAAAACTTTAGGTCTTAGGTGGGAACCAAAAAATGATCAATTCATCTTTCATCCCATAGAATTTACCACTAAAGACATCCTTACAAAAAGACAATTCCTATCTCAAATATCTAAAATTTTTGACCCTTTGGGCTGGCTAGCACCAGTCACAATAAAACTTAAGATCTTGTTCCAAGAATTATGGAAATCAGACCTGGGTTGGGACCACCCTGTCCCTCATGAAATCGCGTTGGAGTGGAATAATATTAAAGTCGATCTATCTCAAATATCTCGATTAAAAATACCACGTTGGATTCAAACCCAGGAAAAGGATATCATCGAACTCCATGGATTTTGTGACGCCAGCACAAAAGCATACGCTTGCGTCGTGTATTGCAAAATACAGAGAGAAAATGAAACTCACGTGACCCTTATTGCAGGGAAATCAAAAGTAACACCGCTGAAGAAACCACAATCGATCCCGCGATTAGAACTATGCGGCTCTCTCTTATTAGCAAAACTTATGCGAAAAATCATATTATCCCTATCGAACTACAAGGTGCATGTTTATGGTTGGACTGACTCAACGGCTGTTCTAGGTTGGTTAAGTGGCGAACCGGAGAAATGGAAACCCTTTGTTGCGAATCGAGTAAGGATTATCACTGAAATAATCCCTAAAGGTAAATGGAATTACGTAAAATCCAAAGAAAACCCCGCAGATTGCGCAAGCCGCAGTTTAACTGCTGCGCAATTAGCCAATCACTCGCTGTGGTGGCAAGGTCCAGACTGGTTACCGCAATATAAGCCAAAGGAATCTCATGAGATGCCGATTTATACGAGTGATACTAGCGAAGAACTCAGAAAGAAAAAGGAAGTAAATACGGTCATTGTTAACCCCGAAAATTTAATAATTAATCAACTATTAGCAAAATATAGCACTTTAAGGAAAGTTACTCGAGTATTAGCTTACATCAACAAGTTCATCGACATTATTGTTTACAAGAAAGAACGCACGTGTTTTCTTACTCTGCGAAATATAAAGACAGCTAGAGAAATGTTAATTAAGCACGTCCAAAACGAATATTTCGACGAAGAAATATCCCGGCTGAAAAATAATGAACCTTTGAATAAGAAAAGCCAGATTCTTAATCTCAATCCCATACTAGACACTAATCAAATTCTCCGTGTCGGTGGTAGACTTAAACATTCGAACCTTGATCCGGAAATGAAGCATCCCATCATAATCCCGAATCAATCGAAGTTGGCTGATCTTATCATTGATGAATCCCACGAACTTGTATTTCACGGTGGAGTTAAAATGACTACTGGATTTATAAGACACAAATACTGGATTCTTGGAGGAAACAGAGTCACAAAGAAACGATTAAGAATGTGTGTCAAATGTAAAAGAAATAATCCCATACCACAACATCAAATCATGGGTGACCTACCTCCAGCACGATTGATTCCTAACCGACCTTTTTACCACACCGGCATAGATTATACCGGACACATCCTTATTAAGGCAAACAAAGGTCGTGGCATTAAAACCTGTAAAGGATATGTCGCAGTTTTTGTTTGTATGGTAACTAAAGCCATACATTTAGAAATCGTATCAGATCTCACAGCGTCAGCATTTATTGCCGCGCTTCGACGAATGTCGGCTAGAAGAGGGGTTCCTGGGCACATCTATAGTGATCAGGGAACTAACTTCATAGGAGCCAACAAAATCTTAAAACAAGAGTTTGCCGAAATCTCCGACATCTTGTCTGACCAAGAAGTAACCTCGACAATCTCTGAAATGAATATTGAGTGGCATTTTAACGCCCCGTCATGGCCATCTGCTGGCGGACTCTGGGAAGCTGCAGTAAAGAGCCTAAAACATCATCTCAAGCGTGTCGTGGGAGAACAAAAATTAACCTACGAGGAATACAATACCCTATTATCCCAACTCGAGGCTTGTTTGAACTCCAGACCACTGTGCCCTCTGACAGAAGATCCTGAGGATCTGGACTTTTTGACCCCGGCTCACTTTTTAGCAAGTGGCCCCAACTTAACGATTTTTGAAACAGAGCATGATCTCAGAACACGGTGGCACTTGACGCAAAAAATCTATCAAGACATATGGGATAAGTGGAAGACTGACTATCTCTCGCAGCTTTCTACGAGGTCCAAATGGCGACAGCATCAAAAGGATCTCAATCTAAACGACATCGTTATCATAAAGGACGACAATCTTCCACCAGGAAAATGGAGTCTAGGTCGCGTAGTGGTGCTGCATCCTGGAAGTGACGGACACGTAAGGGTCGTCACACTTAAAACAAAAAACGGTTTCTTTAAACGCCCAGTTGTAAAACTGGCCTTACTGCCAACAAATAAAAATTATCCAGATCCGAATGCCCCAAAAATTGATAATAAAGTGCCAGCGGCGAGAAAAAAGCGTCCTATCTCATTCTCAGCTGTGGTTTTATCTTTAACATTATTCTTACTGTCAGTAACAAGCACCGTTCAAGCATCCTACAACTTCACCCTGTTGACAAACAATAGTGTCTACTTCGACAAAATATCTAATATGCATTTAATTAGAGATGATTGGCATTTAATAGTCTATTATGACACAAATCCTTATCAAGAAGGAACGGCGGCATTATTAAAATATATCAAGTATCTTGAAACCTTATGCTCTACGATCAGAACACAAACACCTTGCGACGGCGTCATGTTACAACTTGAGCACGAGTTCGAAGAACTTAAACATTACGACAATATTGTCATGATAAATGACTCTTTTATGACTAATAAGAAACGTCGGCGTCGTGGCTTGATAGACGGAGTAGGCTACGTTGCAAATAGTTTATTCGGAGTGTTGGACCAACGATTTGCAGAAAAATATGAGAAGGATATTGACCTTTTGAAGCAAAACAAAAACCATTTATACAACCTCTGGAAAAACCAAACGTCCGTCGTAGAAGCAGAATTTAATCTCATGAAAAGGATGGAGAATACTATCAACAAACATCACAAAATAATAAATCAAAAACTTAATTATCTTCAAGATTCTTATAAAAATCTCTCTCAGCAAGTGCAAAACATAACTGTTATCACAGATTTCATAACCTCGGCTTTCACTGCCAACAACTTGTTGTATACCCTTCGTCGAATCCAGGACTCAATTTTAGACACAGTAACTGATATTTATAATGGAAAACTAGATTTTCATTTGATATCTCCGAAGCAACTCAGATCAGAGTTAAGCATAATATCAGCGCAAATATCTGGAGACTTGGTAGTTCCTGTCGACAACTTCAATTTTAAAGATCTTTACAGCTTGCTCAAAGTACGAGCCAAATACTCTGGAAAATACCTAATCATAGAAATAAAAATACCCCTGATTGAAAGAGATCTTTACGAGGTATTCAATCTTATCCCGGTTCCACGTATTGTAAAAGATAACATGATGATGAAGGTCGAAACTATTTCTGAATTAGCAGCCATCAACGTGAGAAAGGATTCATATTTAACTATCTCAGACACGGATCTACAGTCATGCATATTACAAAACTCTGTGACTATTCTGTGTCATATCAGAAAGCCTGTTCACCACATGAAAGACGATCATAGCCTTTGTGAGACGATCCCAGGCACAAGAACTTGTAAAACTAAAACTAACTCGTGCAAGAATGACTGGAGAGAGTTGACAACAGATAACAAATATTATTATTTCTGCTGCAATGAATGTAACGTCAAACTTCTGTGTGAAAATCAGGTTATGGCAGTTAGGTTATCAGAAGCGGGTCTTTTGCGTGTTGGGGAAGGCTGTTTAGTAAAAACAGAAGATTTTATAGTGTATTCCAACAAAAGATTGTCTAGTAAAATTAGTACGACGACAAAGATTATCTCGCCAGAAATATCACCAATAAATCACTTAATAAATATAACTATGCCAGAAATTTCATATGAGTTTAATCCCAATAACTCAGACAACCTCAAGCAATTTGAAGCCATTAAGCGAAGTCTTGAGATCATGAAGCAGAGTGAACCTTTGAGCACCAGTATCTCCTATCACGACGTCCATCAGTATACTGCTATATATCTCATCATATTGGGAATCCTGTTATTGGGAGTAGCTTACGGCTTTAAATGTTGGCGACAAAGGCAACGTAAAAGAAATCGTTCCACTTCTACAGCAGAGCGGTCAACAGCCTCTGCGACGACTGCGTTGCCATCTCCACACACCATTACGGAAAGTGTTGTGTTTAAGTGTAGTGAAATTAGGGAAAAAGGGCAGTCTAGTAGCAAATCAGTGAAAAGTGATTCTGAACGACTAGCTCTATCTAGTGAGTGCCTACAAAAAAGTGAAGATAGAGGTTCTTCACCAATCTTTCGTGTGTTTTCTCTTCCTGATTTACACTGTAGCGATTCCGTTTAATTTGTAATGTTACTTTAATCTCATCTTTTAACATAACTAACCCTACATTATTATTTTAGAACTATTTGAATATTGTTTTCACCTTGTTAATATTAAGTGCATTACCCATTTAACTATACCTATTTACTAACCCCACCTTTTTCTCCCTCGGGAGCATGTTCGGGTCAATCACCGAACAATAATGAACATGTCAGCGTAATTGCGACACCGTGCTGTATGACTTGAATATTTTATGTATAATTATTAATCTAAGTAAAAATAGTCAGTACGTTTCGGATAGCATATCGGGCGCGACTCAATCTCATCCTATTCACCTCATTAGTTTTAATTGTTATCCCATTTGTATTACTGAAATATAGTTATCTTTATAATCTTCAATCTTAGTTTATCTCAATCTCACCCCAACCCCGAACAAGTACTTATACTGTCTTTATATTCAAATCACAAATCTTATTCTTTACTAGTTGTATGTATATGTTGTTGTGACATGGTAAATTAACATCATCATCTGCCTAGCCTTTTCCTAACTATGTTAGGGTCGGTTTCCAGTCCAACCGGATTTAGCTGAATACCAGTATTTTACATGGAGCGCTGTCTGTCTGACCTCTACAACTCAGTTACTGGGTAATACGATACCCCTTGGTATGACTGGTTGTCAACATGGTAAATTAAAAGATATTAATATGCCTCCTGATTGTTTTGTATTTTTATTTTTACCGTTAAATATTATATTTAAGAAAAATTGTTCGGTATTGCGCTGTTCCACTGTTTAAACACGGAATAGTGTATTTTTACAACTTATATACTTTGACATTTGTTGATTATAAAATTAAACACAATGACTTGTGTATTTACTTTGAGAAGTATAACAATTTAATTTTATTTATTACTAGCTTTTGCCAGCGGCTTCGCCCGCGTGGAGGTCGGAAATTATCCCGCGGGAACTTACTATCAGGATAAAAATTAGCCTATGTCCTTTCTCAGGCTTTAAACTATCTGTGTACCAAATTTCATTTAAATCGGTTCAGTAGTTTTAGCAGGAAAGCGAGACAGACAGACAGACAGACAGAGTTACTTTTGCATTTATAATATAGTATGGAATATGGAAGTATGGAGTATGGATAGTATGGAAGTATGGATAGTATGGAAGTATGGAAGTATGGATGAATGTGAAAACTCTGGGATTCATATATTTTTAGTCTCTTTCTCAGTTAGTTTTAATGATACATTGGCAGTTTGAGTACTTAATGCGGCCTTTCCAAATGTTCTTTCTTTGTTATTGTTCGTCGAATCGTTGAGCTCCTAAGTTCTGAGTTGAGCTGCACGATTACAGACAAATGCGTGCATTGAGTGGACAGGTCCACTTAATCTGTTTGGTTCTTTCCTTAAACGATCATTTCAGGAACCATTCTACGTGGTTTTCACATTATTTGACCAAGATTTTAAAAGAAACGCCTTTCTTCTCTGAGTAGTCAGGTCGGAAACGCTTTGGCTTTGAGATATTCTTTATTTTGTACCACATAAATACTTATTATGATCTCTGTAATTCTAATGCACGTAATGGTGCGTCCAGACCTGGCGAATGCGGCGCTCATGAGCCGCTCGTGAGCCGTTTGCGAACTGCGCGCGTGCCGCTCGCGTGCGGTTTTAGCCAACGTTTGGTGCGCCGCTCTAGTGCAGCTCCAGCAATGCTCGAATGGAGCGCGCACGCAGCTCGTGCCCACATAGCTTCTTTCGCGTTGAGCGTTAACTATGAGCCTCATTTGTGAATTTTCTTCCGAAAATGTCGGACCTTAAAGTGTGTCCAGACTTGGCGGATGCGCCGCTCGCGAGCCGCTTGCGAACTGGGGCAGCGTACGAACATGATATGCACGCGCGCAGTTCGCAAGCGGCTCGCGAGCGGCGCATTCGTTGTGCATTCGTCAGGTCTGGACGCACCTTTACCATTGATATGATTATGCGCTAGAACGTAGGAAGGTAGGTACTGCAATACCCTACAGACCTACCTCCACAATTGAGTCAATTATTTGTGATTAAGTATGATTCTATGATTGTATGACATATTTGTTGCTGTAAAAGCTCGAACGAGAACTCCCGAAAATTTACCAGTTAAACCAGATTAATACCTTAATTTATGGGCCTTTACAATAACAATATATTTGTTATTTATATAAAAAAAAAAAAAACAAATTCTTTATATCAATGTTAAAAAAAAAACAATATTATTAACAAAGTAATGATATACTTTGTCAATACTGTTGCTTTTTATTTTATTTAATAGTCATTAACAAATAAATACTTTTAAAAGTATACAGTTAATGCGTTTTTTTTTATTTTTGGCTAACTATTGTGTACGAAACTAAAACACAGTAACGATACTTAGAAATCTTGACTGTTGAGAATTCCCTGGATCTCGTGTGTTTGTTGATTACAACAAGGATATTATCATGTAAATCCTAGTATACAGGGTGGCAATACCTGCAAAATAGGCGCCCTCATTTTTTCCAGACTCGTTTTGCCAAGCTGTGCATCATTTGCTGAAATTACCAGTGAGAAATACGTACGATGTTAAAATATGTGCACATTAACGTCCGTAATTAAACAAAAATAAAATAACAATTCAGATATTAAAATAACCTGTGGCAGCTAAGAGATGACTAGTCCCTGCTGATGGCGCCCATATACGAACATGACAATAAACGAAATCATTTTAATGTAAAAATGCGTGGGTTGCTATTTGACGTATTTTTAAAGGAGCTACTTTATCAGTAACTGCCGATACAGTATTCTTGTCAGGTGATATTAAGCATTCCGCTTTTGCCATTAAAATTATTTCATTTATTAATCAAAAGAAAAATAAATAAAAATAAGGATAAATTTAATTCTATCATTTAATTCGAGCAACAAGACTCATAGTGTTAGTAACAATGTGCTTACAAACTATGTTAGTAACACACTTAAAAAGGCAAAAACAGAAACAGATTGTGACATCACTGCTGCAAGGTGATAGGTCCAGCTGAAACCTTGCAGCAGTGGTTCACAAACCCACTAACCAGTCTACTTGCTATCATAGATAGGATGCTGTTGGCGCTGCCACGCACCCTACGGACCAGGGATCCGCACCGTTTCCGCACCACCGCACAGTGGGCCCATACTGAAAATTAGTGGACTTAGGCAACAAAGTTCCTATATCGATGCGATTTTTTTTTATATGACGTGTTATATTATTCCTGACAACTTTTATTCTTATAAAATTTCTTCTAAAGTTGATAGTTTGTCTTGAAAAAAATTAATTAGATTTTTTTGTATGGAGCGAATCACGTTTAATTTTTTTTTCTTCAATTGTACTAATATGTTGAGTGTGTGGCGTGAGTATATGATAGCTAGGGTCATTCTCTATCCATGAAAAAAAAATCAGCGCCGGCCATCTGCGGCAGCGCGAGTAATCATTCGGTAAAAAAAAAATGATTTGGAAGAATTTTTTTGTCATTTAAAATAAATTCAAAGCATATTTTTTGTCTCATTTGGCTGTTTTCACCTTCTTTTTAGTTAAATAAATAGTTTTAATAGCGCATACGTACTTATAACTAGTAATTCTGGTAGAGATTTAGTTATTATTGCATGTTATCGGTAGCACCTGCATTGTGATTGATGACTCATTTGTTTGTGCACTCGGCTAAGCGCATAACTAATGAGTCAATAATTTTCACTCACTGTTATGTCCACTACTTGAGTAATTAACACTAACTATAAATATAAAGACATTCATTAAGTCCATCTAGTTTCGCTCTTGTCGCTTGTTTGTGAACACAGTGAAATACTTGTATTTTTATATTTACATTAGAACTATGGCTGGATTTTGTACCAACCTAGATCTTTTTGTGAAATTAAGAAGCGGTGGTGATCTGAAAAATCATATGTTTCTGTATGAAAGTATCATTTCTGTCTTGACTAACGAAGTTTCTGAAGAAGACAAGAACCGAATCAAGGAGTTCTGTCGACTTTTTTGTGTAAATTTAAATAAAAAGTGGCGAGTCAAGTAGAAATCAAAAAACTTTTATGAATCGTGTAATTAATCGCAAGTGGTTGGAAAAAAACATCAACTGGCCTGTTTGTGACAGTGTTGATCTGAGAAGTGTGATGGGCTTTTCGGACGCAGCCTTATCTGAGCTTGTGGATATAGATTGCCATGTTCCTACTCTTGCAGTATGTACTGCGGAAGCGGGAACATCTACAGAAAAGGAGCACAGAAAACCGTTCGAAGAGTTAAGTAATAAGCAAAAGAAAAGACGTTCTACTTCCATAGTAGAAGAAAATTCCGAGGAAGAGTTGCAGCACTGGTACATAACAAAATTGAAAGACAACGGCAAAACGAATCTGGCAAAAGTGGTCGAATACCTTTCCAGTAATCCAGATGCGCTATCCGAAGTAGAAGAGAGACTATTCAAAAAGCAGAGCTTAAGTACTGTCTCTGAAGATAAGTGTTTAGCTCTTTATACATCAGTTGCGCTCTCGAAATGGAAGTACTTAGCTCTTCGACAATTTCTGAAAGAAGAAAACTGTGCTGCCTTTCCATCTTATCCAAAGCTTGTAAATGCCAAGAAAAGATGTTACCCACCACAAGAGAGTATGGAGATTACCGAAAACGGAGCTCACATTAAATTGCAAGCGCTATTGGACCACACTGTGGAGAGGATATTACTTGATATAAATACTGTTGATAGGTCTCAAAATGAAGAACTCAAGTTGACCTGGAAATGGGGACTTGATGGTTCTTCGTCGCAGAGTAACTATAAACAGAAAACGTCAAACACAGCTACAGAGTTCGATGATTCATCAGTAGTCATGATAAGCATCGTCCCTCTTCGGCTAGTGTCTACTAGGCCATCATCTGGGAATGAAAATCTAGTTTGGGAGAACCCCACACCTTGCTCAACTCTGTACAGTCGACCAGTGAAGTTCACTTTCACTTCGGAGACAGCTGACTTTATAAAGTCTGAAGAGTCTGAGATGAAAAAACAAATTGATGAACGAATATCTACACAGTGTGGAAATATTATTGTATCACATGAATTGCATATGACCATGATTGATGGAAAAGTGGCCAATATTATTGCTGGAGTACCATCATATGCAACGTGTCCCATTTGCTTGGCAAAACCGAGTGAGATGAATAATTTAGACGCTTTGACTTCTAAACCACTTCGTGAAGAAATTTACAAACAAGGAATTTCTTCACTGCATATGAAGATTCGGTGTATGGAATGTCTTCTCCATATATCTTATAATCTGGATTTTCAACGATGGACTGCTCGCGGCGAACATAAGGCTTTGAAACAAGCTAAAAAAATACCACACAGCAAGAGTTTCGTGAGCAAACTGGAATGCTGATTGATATAGTCAAACAGGTATGTATTTAATTTTCGCTCTCTTTATGTTGTTTGTGAATTATATCTCTACGTATTGTATATTACAGTATTGTTTTCCCATTTTAGGGTTTTGGAACTTCAAACGACGGGAATACAGCGATGCGCTTTTTCTAAGATTACAAAAGATCTTCCAGAATAACGGGAATTGACGAAAATCTGATTTTCAGATTTTCCGTTATTCTACAAGCCATATCATCAGGCAAAAAATACTGTAGAGAAACAGCTGATGTGTACGTGCAACACTATTCGTGGTACTACATGCCAGTTAGTGTACATAAACTTCTAATGCACGGTGCAGACATCTGTAACCACTTTGGTGTTTTGCCAATCGGTAAGTAAAAAATAAATATAGTTTGATGTATTATTTGACTCGATAGCGTTTTGAAATTAAAATTTATGTACTTATTCGTTTTAGGTACCTTATCTGAAGAAGCTTCGGAAGCCCGTAATAAGGACTTCAGAAACGTCAGGGAGAGGCACACTCGGAAAACGGGGAGAATAGCAACAAACGAAGACATCCTCCATGGACTTCTAATAAGCTCTGATCCCCACATATCCTACATAAGGCCTAAAATAATGAAACAGGTTCATAATGAGTTGTTGCCTGAAGCAACTCAGTTGTTACAGACTACTGAGCCTCCCTGTGACAGTGAAATTATGGAGGAAGAAGAATGCCTCATAGCAGAGTCCGAAAATTTGCCGGACCCACTAGCACTTCTGGAACAAGAAATAATGTGATCCGGCTCTAAATTATTCCCACAAAAGCCCATCAGGGTTAGGAATATGACAAACAGCCCTTTTCAGGGCTACAATTACTTCACAGTTTCATATTGATCATACGTACGATAACTTATACTATAATAATATACATACAGTTGATTATGTAGATAATTATCAACGACTTGCCCGTACAAATTTAAATTATTTCACCTATCATTAACAAAATTAGTATAACCTGAAACATTACGATATATTTATTCAACAATAGATAACGTGCAGTTAAAAAATAACACAGCCAATCAGAGACGAGCATTGTTCGATGACTCATTAGTTATGCGCGCACAAACAAATGAGTCATCAATCACAATGCAGAGCACCTGCATTGTGATTGATGACTCATTTGTACCGATAACATGCAATAATAACTAAATCTCTACCAGAATTACTAGTTCTAAGTACGTATGCGCTATTAAAACTATTTATTTAACTAAAAAGAAGGTGAAAACAGCCAAATGAGACAAAAATATGCTTTGAATTTATTTTAAATGACAAAAAAATTCTTCCAAATTATTATTTTTTTACCGAATGATTACTCGCGCTGCCGCAGATGGCCGGCGCTGATTTTTTTTTTCGTGGATAGAGAATGACCCTAGCTATCATATACTCACGCCCCACACCCAACATATTAGTACAATTGAAGAAAAAAAATTAAACGTGATTCGCTCCATACGAAAAAATCTAATAATTTTTTTTCAAGACAAACTATCAAGTTTAGAAGAAATTTTATAAGAATAAAAGTTGTCAGGAATATTATAACACGTCATATAAAAAAAAATCGCATCGATATGGTAACTTTGTTGCCTAAGTCCACTAATTTTCAGTATGGGCCCACTGTGCACCGCCACCGTGTAGAAACTCCACGTGACCTTCAGCAAATATTCCTGATGCGCTGCAGTATCGGGGCAACCCCATCAGCACCCTGAATGCGTTATTGTATTGGACGCAAAGGGCGCTGTATGATGTTTGAGTATAATGAACTCAGACTACAAGTGTAGTAAGACGTGCAGTACTTACTAAATATAGCGCGCTTCACCTCTTTAGAAGCACGCCTGGATCTGTTAGCTCTCACACACAGCACTCTCCCCGCTCCCTACCAATATCCTTATCGTCTTTGAGGTTAGTGGTCAATAAGTGACCCAGATATTTAAATCGGTCTACCCTCACAAGGGGTAATCCGTTTATCTTCACTGAAGGTACTGCTTCTAGGTATTTAGGGGAGACCGAGGCGAGTTGTGACAGAGGAGAGTTGTGACAAAGTCGGTTTCTCGGAACCTTTGACCGTTAGCGAGCTGGCAACAGCGCACGATTGTTTCTTTAGAGACACGCTACTTCACATAATACGCGCCAGGGACGCACGACAGTCGGTTCCGTGAGTACGACGCACAGTGGTCTGTAAATCGAGCTCCATACTCATAGAAATTCAAAGTCAGGAAATTAAAAAATAAAAATTGCAATGTGTCTGGTAGTCTGACCTTTATGTAATATTAACGTATGGAAGGTATTAGTAACTCCACGCGTGAGAAAAAAAAGTTTTAAGTATTTTTGTATGGGAGAAAACACTTAAAGTCAATTTATTTGAAACTGAATGGAACTGAAGGGCTGGTGCTCACACGAGATATTGTACCATACACGGCGATCAAGGTGACATCAAATTTATATACCTTTCGGTGCCGCTTCGCGCGTAGCAAATTTTTGAATTTTCGATAGGTGATTTTTCAAATCTTTGACATGGTCAAATGAAGTTGACCATCGATTTACTTGTACTATCGTTAGTTAATTACCTACTAATGACTTTATTGATGAGAATAATTAAATACGTTATTGATCAAATACTTTTTTTTATAAAATTGTATTATCAGTCATAATCATGGTGATTAACAAGTGACTGAAAACTGATGTTACGAGTATTAAGCACCTCATTTGTTAATCACCGTGACTATGGCTGAGTTACTTTTATGTAATATTAACGTATGGAAGGTATTAGTAACTCCACGCGTGAGAAAAAAAAAGTATTCAAGTTTTTTTTGTATGGGAGGAAACACTTAAAGTTAATTTATTTGAAACTGAATGGAACGGAATGGCTGGTGCTCACACGAGGTATTGTACCATACACGGTGATCAAGGTTACATCAAATTCATATACCTTTCGGTGCCGCATCGCGCGTAGCAAATTTTTGAATTTTCGATAGGTAATTTTTCAAATCTTCGACATGGTCAAATGAAGTTGACCGTCGATTTAGTTGTACTATCGTTAGTTAATAGCCTACTAATGACTTTTTTGATGAGAATAATTAAATACGTTATTGATCAATACTTTTTTTTATAAAATTGTATAATCATTCATAATCATGTTGATTAACAAGTGACTGAAAACTGATGTTATGAGTACTAAGTAAGTACCTCATTTGTTAATTAATCACTGTGACTATGGCTGAGTTATAATTAGACACTAATGACATGAGCATTAACCAGTTAAGATCTAGCTTTTCATTTTCCGACAAATCAACTACATTTTCAAAAATTTCAAAAAAACATTTGAGGTTGTGAAAAACAACTTTACTGTTGTTTGCCACAAACAGGAAAATGTCCAAATTGGGACCAAATCCTTCCATCACAACACAATTATAAATAAAACGTAATAACGTAATAGCACACAAGTGTAAGTTAGCAACTGATAAAATTAAAATCAAACGTCCTATTTTTATACAACTACCCTCATTGACGTTCGCTTTTCTCTCATTAGGTACCTATATTACAGACAATGATTTGAAAAATCACCTATCGAAAATGTGAAAGATTTGAAAAATCACCTATCGAAAATTCAAAAATTTACTACGCGCGATGCGGCACCGAAAGGTATATGAATTTGATGTATACTTGATCGCCGTGTATGGTACAATACCTAGTGTGAGCACCAGCCCTTCAGTTCCATTCAGTTTCAAATAAATTAACCTAAAGCGTTTTCTCACATACAAAAAAGACTTGAATACTATTTTTTCTCACGCGTGGAGTTACTAATACCTTCCATACGTTAATATTACATAAAAGTACCTCAGCCATAGTCACGGTGATTAACAAATGAGGTGCTTAGTACTCGTAACATCAGTTTTCAGTCATTTGTTAATCACCATGATTATGACTGATTATACAATAAAAAAAAAGTATTTGACCAATAACGTATTTAATTATTCTCATCAATAAAGTAATAAGTAGGTTATTAACTAACGATAGTACAAGTAAATCGATGGTCAACTTCATTTGACCATGTCAAAGATTTGAAAAATCACCTATCGAAAATTTGCTACGCGCGAAGCGGCACCGAAATTTGATGTCACCTTGATCGCCGTGTATGGTACAATATCTTGTGTGAGCACCAGCCCTTCAGTTCCATTCAGTTTCAAATAAATTGACTTTAAGTGTTTTCTCCCATACAAAAAAAACTTAAAACTTTTTTTTCTCACGCGTGGAGTTACTAATACCTTCCATACGTTAATATTACATAAAGGTATGTATACCAGACACATTGCAATTTTAATTTTTTAATTTCCTGACTTTGAGTTTCTATGAGTATGGAGCTCGATTTTCAGACCACAGTGCGACGTCTGCATGGACAAAAACACGAAAAGTAAGTTTTTTATCAAAATGATTGTATTTATATCGTGACATATTACATTCACGCGGTTATTCTATTTTTGCTTATATTGTGTGGTTTTTGAAGTTTCAAAGTGTGGCATTGTCTTGCTGTGTTTGCATTTTGTTTCGAAATTACGAATTATTATTCTGACAAGGTCGTGATTTTTGGTACCTAGGAGAGTTGTGACACGCTGTCACAACTCTCCTATTTAAGTTTATTTTCTAGTTTGCTTATTTTACTTGCTTTTTGCAATGTTTTTTTTTCTGTTTACATGTATATTCGTTTATTTTAGTCAATTCTTTCAATCTAAGTTTGACATTTATATTCGGCAATCAGTCTGTCTAAAAATTTCATTTTTTTCAGTACATATTGGGCATGTCTTTTGGTATTGCATGCTGAATTTCCTTTTTTTGTTTCAGAATGCCTAACAATTATACACGAATGACTGATAGGGGCATGGCTAGTACTGATATTTATGAACTGGCCTTTGAAGAAGTTACGGTCAAAGTCTTCGAAACGCCCAATCCTCTTACAATCTGAATTACATGTCATGTCTTTGCATTGATATATTAAGAAGAAACAGGCTTTTCAAGACAATTCAACTGATGTGGCTCCATCTATGGGTTATGCCAGTCAGACGATATTCACAGAAGAGGAAGAAAATATATAATGCGAATATTTGCTGACATACCTATTGATGCCATAATTACTTACAAAATATTTTATACTTGTTATGTTAATGTTTCAGGTTCAAATAATAATTAAAGTACTTTCCTGCAAAAAAAAAATTAGTGTTTTTTGTTTATTACTCCTATAAAATTATTGTATCTTTCAAATAAAGTCTAGATTTACAGCTGTCACAACTTACCTTGGTACCTGTCACAACTTACCTCGGTGTGAGGAGATTTGTGACAAAGGGAGTAGTTTAAGATTTTGTGGATTTTCTCAGAAACCTTATTATAACTTTTATTGAATCTGATGACTGTTTTCAAAAGAGTAAGAATTGAGCTACATTGAAGCAAAGAGTTCATAATCGTGGTATATTTTTTTATTGAGTTATGTTCTTTTAAGTAAAAATTGTCACAACCCTCCTCGGTCTCCCCTACTATACTCTTCTTAACATTATATGCCAGACTATGTAGTCTGGCATATTGCTCACAAGTGGCTACGAGTGTCCTTAGCCCGCAGATTGATAAAGATCCTTATTTTTATTTCTACTTTTTAGTTTGGGTTTCTGTTAAAGCGTTTTTTTTTCTTGTCTGCTGTGTTTGAATAATTTTAACTTACCTTAAAGAACAATCGTTCGGAAGAGCGACATTGAACCTTAAAACTACTATTAATAAAGACTATTATTTTTATACAAAATAATTAATTTAGTGACCAAAAAAAAGATTTAAGTATAACATAACCATTTTAAGCATGGTGTGTTTGTTTTCATCTTCTTTGTTTTAATCTTTTCTTTAAGTCTCACTTTTGCAACATAGTTTTGAACAGTAAAAGGATAGGAGTTTGTCTTCTGTGGACAAAAGTGTATGGTATTAGAAATACACTTTTGTCCACAGAATACATAAACTCCTATCGAGAGATGTGAGTAAGGATGTGAGATATGACGTACTAGGCTCACCTAGTACGATTATCAAACAATAGTTAGTTTAAATACCTGTTCCTCTTAATACTTCTTAAGTGGAGTTCTTAGTAGTAACTCAAACTCAGATAGACTTGCGTATGGTGGGATGTGTGTCTATATGATCCTTTCTTCTGTAACATTATCGCATAGTTTTTCCACCTGCGTTTGGATTGCAAGTTAAGAAGTCTCTCATATGCATCGAAATATTTTGTATTATATATAAGGTGTATCTATTCATACACGAAATATTTTAAGAGGTACACCTGTAAGTGGTAAAGAAGCTATAGCAACGAAAAAATAATTTTTAAATGTATTTTTTTCAAAATTTAATATTCATAAATAATTTGACTGACATGAGAAATACTGGCTCCTTCTTATTTTTTACGGCCCGAGACACCGCGGGCATGCTTGTGCCGTCTGGTCGCCACCCTCACAGTGTCAGGCGAGCCATTCATAGAATTTGGAGTATGGAGTATTTGGTTTTATGCAAAACGTCTCAAGCAGTTTTAAAATTATAATAATTACGAAAATTCAAAAAACGCTTAGAAAAAGAAATCTTTTTGCTTCTATAGCTTATTTACCACCTACAGGTGTACCTCTTAAAATATTTCGTGTATGAATAGATACACCTTATACCGGGTGATTTTTTTTACCGTCTTGAAAAAAAAATGGGTCCTGGTCCTTTGGCATAGAAATTTTGAACAACATGTAATGAAATTGATCTAGCAATAAATACTACACATTTAAAGTAACATTTTCATACTAGAACAACAAAAACAGAAATTTGGAAAAAATAAAATAAAAAAATTAAAATCTATCGAAACTCAAATCATACGCACCTTACTCAATGCGCGGCATGTATCAATGATTTTGTAGCGCGGTCCTACCCTTTGAAACCGGCCGAAGGGCGGCCAAGTTGATCTTTCGCAGGCGCACGAGCACACGCATCCCCGTTAGCCCGCGTCCCGCGCTCCTTTAGTCACCTGCGATGAATCTGAAGGCCTTCCTGTCTTCTATTCTAGTTACACAACACACCGTATAAAGTTCGAGACGGTAAAAAATGTCATCCGGTATAGTTAACTCGATTTTGCCCGCGGCTCCACTCGCGTTAAATACGGGGTAACACGGTACCCCTTTCCTGATTCAGAACACAGAAGACAACTCGAAACAGAATGTTATTTTAATACGCTACTGTAGACGATATTATATGTCTTTCCATTTGGGGATAGAATGTAAGAGTTTCGATAGAACTCAAATCATACGCACCCTACTCAATGCGCGGCATGTATCAATGATTTTTTAGCGCGGTCCTACCCTTTGAAGCCGGCCGATAGGCGGCCAAGTTGATCTTTCGCAGGCGCACGAGCCGCACACGCATTCCCGTTAGCCCGCGTCCCGCGCTCCTTTAGTCACCTGCGATGAATCTGAAGGCCTTCCTGTCTTCTATTCTAGTTACACAACACACCGTATAAAGTTCGAAACGGTAAAAAATGTCATCCGGTATAGTTAACTCGATTTTGCCCGCGGCTCCGCTCGCGTTAAATACGGGGTACCACGGTACCCCTTTCCTGATTTAGATCACAGAAGACAACTCGAAACAGAATGTTATTTTAATACGCTACTGTAGACGATATTATATGTCTTTCCATTTGGGGATAGAATGTAAAGATTCTGGGCATTGGACTCACGCGAACATGCTACATACAAATGCCCATGGGAAAAGCATAGCTTTTCTAAGTTCACCTCAGCCACCTAAAAAAGGGAAAAAAAGTAGCCTATGTCACTCTCCAACCCTTCAAATACCTCCATTTGAAAATTCACGTTAATTCATCACTCCGTTTTGCCGTGAAAGACGGACAAACAGACACACACTCTTTCCCATTTATAATACTAGCTTTTGCCAGCGGCTTCGCCCGCGTGTAAGTCGGAAATTATCCCGAGGGAACATACTACCGGGATAAAAAGTAGCCTAAGTCCTTTTTTAGGCTCTAAACTATCTGTGTTGCGAACTACTGGTCCATAAACGCACATTAAAAACCAGTAGCGACATCTAGACGCAAAAAACAATACCACTAACTACGTCATACGTATCTCTCGACAGTGATTGGTCTACATTCAAAATATTGTACCCATACCCCTCTTCCTTGAATGTTGTAAATTTTAATATATAATACAGAACTGATCGTTGAACCTTAAGCATCGTTTTAATTCCAAAGAATCCTCAACACAATCTTTAAAACACCACAATCTATCAAACACCTTGGCTTTCACAAACCCTCACCGCTGCTGTGGTATATAACTATAAATGAGGATTTTTATGTCGACGACTACATTACAGGCTTAGATGATAAAACTAAATTATTAGATCTATGCGACAAAACTCAGAAGACGCTGCAGTCGGGTTGTTTTCCACTTAGGAAGTGGATATTTAATTTTAAACACGATGATGACCGTCAGTCATCGAGTCAGTTTAAACCTTTAAGTTTAGATGAAAATGTTAGTTCTAAAACATTAGGAATAGGCTGGCATAACGCAAGCGACAACTTTTATTTTAATTCTTGTGTTAAAATCGAAACTAACAAGCCTATTACAAAGAGGTCTATTTTATCAAACGTTTCGCAAATTTTTGATCCTCTCGGCTTTTTAAGTCCTGTTAGAATTGTTGTCAAAGTCCTATTACAACAATTATGGCTATTAAAAATAGGTTGGGATGATAACGTTCGCGCGTTCCCGATGACACGGCGCGCGTGTGGAACCGGTTTGTTATCTCATTGCAAGCGCTAAACACTGTTCGAATACCTCGCCACGCTATAGGTACACAGCCTATGTATATTCAGTTACACATTTTTAGCGATGCATCTCAGACGGCGTACGGCGCGTGTGTTTATATTCGCACGGTTAATAATGATTTGACGGTATCAGTTAGATTATTATTTTCAAAAACAATTAAAGGTCGCACCGTTAAAACCTCTTAGTATCCCACGTCTCGAACTTTGTGGAGCTTTATTAGGTGCACGTTCATATGATAAGGTACGGAACTCATTACGGTGTAAGTTTAACAGCGTAGTATTTTGGACTGATTCCACGATTGTGTTAGGCTGGCTGCACATGAGGCCTAACCAACTTAAGACGTTCGTGCAAAATAGGATCGCAGAGATTCATGATCTTACACTAGACGTCCCGTGGCGCCACGTGAGGAGTGAAGAGAATCCCGCCGATCTAGCGTCACGCGGTGCTCGACTGGAAGAACTTTCTTCGTCTACCTTATGGTGGGAGGGTCCTAAATTTCTTCGCGATCCTAGATTTTCAATAGACGATCACAAAGGTTCAGACTCGTTCAAACATCGCGAGTTACCTGAGGTCAAGTCATGCGTCACTGCCGTTATAGCTCAGGATCTTTGTGAATCACCTTTGTTTCCATTCCATCGGTTTTCTCAATTCAAACGTATGAGACGTGCGGCTGCCTTTATGTTACGTTTTATTAATAACTGTCGATGCAAATATAATAAGTGTACAGGCGCCCTTAGCGTCGACGAGTTAGACCGCGCAGATAAAACTTTAGCTCGATTGTGTCAAATGGAATCTTATCTATTTGAATATAAGGCATTATCTAATAATGAACCTATTAAAGGTAAAGGTTGTTTGTCTAAATTAAATTTGTTTTTAGATGATCACAAATTAATGCGCGTAGGTGGTCGTTTAGTCAATGCTGATGAATTTATTTACGGTAAAAAACATCCGATTTTAGTTCATAATAAACATTATTTTACGACTTTATTATTTCGTCATGAGCACATTCAGCTTCTGCACGCTGCTCCACAGGCATTACTTTTTCATTTACGCGAATTATGGTGGCCTATCGGTGGTAGGAATTTAGCTCGCCAGGTGGTGAATAGGTGTGTTACCTGTACTCGCATTAGAGGTAAGACGCTTAGTCCTATGATGGGTAACTTACCTAGGGAGCGCGTTACACCTAGTCTGCCATTCGTTCGGTGTGGGGTGGATTACGCTGGGCCAGTGCTCATTCTGAACCGCAGAGGTAGGGGTGCTAGGCTTATCAAAGGCTATATTTGTCTGTTCGTTTGTTTCGTAACACGTGCTATACACCTGGAGTTAGTTAGTGACCTCTCCAGTGAAGCATATTTATGTACTCTAAAAAGGTTTATTTCACGCCGTGGTAGCAGATATTTACTCTGACAATGGTCGTAATTTTGTAGGCGTGATGAACGAATTTTCAAAATTTTTAACTAAATGTAGTACTGATATTTTAGAATACGCATCAAGTCAAAATATAAAATTTATTTTATGCCCCCCTATTCTCCGCATTTTGGTGGTCTGTGGGAAGCAGGAGTAAAGTCCAGTAAATACCATCTTCGTCGTGTGATAGGTAACGCGCACCTGACGTTCGAAGAGTACAGCACAGTATTGGCTCAAATAGAAGCCGTATTAAATTCTCGACCTTTGTCTCCTCTTTCCTCCGATCCTCATGACTTTTCCCCGCTCACTCCTGGTCACTTCCTTATTGGCCGACCACTGACTGCCCCAGCAGGTGATGACCTATGTGACGTTCCTGCTAGTCGTCTCCAGCGATACCAGAGGGTAGAACAACTTCGCCAACACTTCTGGAACCGATGGGCGAAGGAGTACATCTCCGAGCTGCAGGTGCGGACGAAATGGACGGCGAATAAGGACGCGCTCAAACCAAACACCTTAGTGGTTATAAAGGACAATAACCTCCCACCCTTGAAGTGGCATTTGGGACGTGTCCTTTGCACTATCCCAGGAAAGGATGGTATATCCAGGGTGGCGGATATACAGACGTCATCGGGCGTGGTAAGGCGCGCATTCACCAAGATTTGTCCTCTGCTACAGGACATGATCGACACTGTCACTAAAACAAAAAGCAATCCAAACACATACCACCCTTAAAACCATGACCGAAGCTCGAGATCTATCAGATTGTCTAACAGAGATGAACCGGACGATTCAAGAGTCCTGTACGAAGCGGGAAGCAACTTCATCGTCATTTGCAGATATGGTCAAGAAGGGGTCCAACACCTTTGTTCGTCCGAATACTTTTAGCTCCGTGGCCATTTACCCAAGTGACAACTCAAAGACCAGTGACGAAACCAAGAACATGGTCCAACAAATCATATGCCCTGGAGAAATGAAGCTGAAAGTACGAGGCGTACGCAAAATTGGAAAAGGAGGCCTTATAATAAGCACGGAGACTAAAGATGACCTAGATAGGCTCAAACAAACAGTCCAACTTGCTTCGTCAGGGCTTACCGTCGACGAACCTAAAAAGCGCAAACCTCGCATAATAGTTATAGGCGTACCGTCATCGATGGCTGAAAATGAGGTTTATAAATGTATTTATGAACAAAACTTGGCCGACAAACTGCCCACTTTATCCTTAGATACATTTTTGGCCTCAATAAAACTAAGCCATAAATCAGGCAGGAAAGATGCTGAGAACTGTAATTATATTCTAGAAGTTCCAGCCGTCGTACGCAAGGCCCTCATTACACAAGATCGAGTATTCATAAATTGGACGTCCTGCCCGGTACGAGACTTCACATTGGTAACGAGATGTTACAAGTGTCAGCAATATGGTCATGCAGCCAAAACCTGTAAAATTGCTGTTCCTACATGTGGACATTGCGGTGAAGAAGGACACGCAATACAAGACTGCGCAAAAAAATCCGAATCGCCTAAATGTGCTACGTGTTTGCGCTTTAAAAAACAAGCCAACCACAAGACGGGAGACGTAGATTGTCCGGCCAAAAAAGCTGCCGAAAACAGGTACATAAACTCAATTGATTATGTAGGCGCCTAAGAGCGCCACATCTTGTTTATATTATTGACCTAAGTTTTATTGTTATTTTCTTTAGTTTTAGGATGGATCCTAACTTATTTACCGATATAGACAACTCATTTTTAACTGTGTCAAAAACATGTGACGTTGAGGATTGCAGACAATATCTTTCCGATCATGAAAAGTCACTAACTATACTAACCCAAAACATTCGTAGTATTTTTAAGAACATAGATAGCTTTAATATTTTCCTGCATAGACTTAATTTTGATTGTGATGTATATTGTACAAACTGAGTGTTGGCTAGCTGGCCGCTTAGATAATCTCCCAGTAATACCTGGGTATAACTTATTGTATACCACAACAAACAGCAATCAAAATGGTGGTGTGGTCGTTTTTTCTAAAGAATGTTTAAAGGCAACAATCGAGGAACCTACTCTACAAGACTGTATGAGTAACTGTTTAGTCATTAAAATTGGTGTGACTACAGCAATAATCGCTATGTATAGGTCACCTTCCACGAGAAATCTGGATTTCTTTCACAATTCCTTAAACCAGATATTTCTATCGTTAAGCTCGTTTAAGAATGTTATTCTAACAGGGGATTTAAATATAAATATTGCTTCCGAAAACTGTGATCCAGGGACCCAAAATTACCTTAATATGTGCTCATACCATGGCTTTCTCCCCGCTCACACATTGCCTACTCATCAAAGCGGTTCCTGTCTCGATCATATGATGATCAAAACCAGCTTATCATATATTACGCTTGTTACTAACGCAACAATTACTGACCATCACGCTGTCCTACTTTCCGTAAATTTAACGCTGCCTAAGCTAAATCGTCCCTTGACTAAAAGCAAATTAAACACAAATAAACTTGAATATGACTTAAGCAACCTCGATTTATGTTTTGTTTACAATACTGCTGACGCTAATTTGGCTTTATCGTACTTAATAAAACATGTCCAACAAGCAATATTACATAACACCACTGTTTCTATAGTGGATAAAAAACGTTATAATATTAAACCTTGGATTACTCCTGGACTAATTCGATGTATAAGACACAGAGATAAACTCCATCAGAGAACAAAAAGATACCCTGATAATATAATCATTCATACCACCTATAAAAGATACAGGAACTTCTGCAACAATCTGCTAAAGAATTTAAAAAATAATTACGATAAAAACGAATTAAGCAGAGCAGGTAACAATAGCAAGCAACTTTGGAAACATAATTATTAAAAACGTCACCAATATGTCTAAACCGCGTGAGTCAAATTCAAGTTTACTGCTTACTAATCCTTCGCCACTCATGTCAGCTAACAATGTTAATAACTTTTTTGTCAATGTTGGGAAAACTCTTGCCGAACAGATTCCGAAACATTGTTGCGATCAACCTCTCCAAAAATCAAGCAAAATGTGTCACTTGAAATCTTTTGCTATGCTCGACACCGACGAAGACGAAATAACCCGAATTATTTCTGGTCTAAAAAATGATTGTGCTGTTGGATGGGATAATATAAGCAATAAGATCCTTAAACTCTATAAGCATATTTTGGCACCTCCCTTAACGCACATATTTCGAATCTGTCTTTCCAATGGAATTTTCCCTAGATGCCTAAAGAAGGCAGTTGTAATCCCTGTGTTTAAATCTGGAAATAAGGACTTAGTTAATAATTATAGGCCAATATCGTTACTCCCCTCAATATCAAAAATATTAGAGAAAATTATAAACAATAGACTTGTGAAATATCTCGAACATAATAATTTCTTATCCCCTGCGCAATTTGGTTTTAGAGCTAAATTGTCCACAGCCGATGCGGTACATAGTTTGACCGATTACATTTCAAAAGAACTTGACAAAGGGAACCAGACCCTGGGTGTCTTCCTTGATTTAGCCAAGGCCTTTGACACAGTGTCTGTTTCTGTTCTTCTGGATAAATTACAGACTATAGGAATAAGGGGAACGCCACTAAAACTATTCGCTGACTATTTACATGACCGATACCAATGCGTTAGAATAGATACAACCTTGAGCGATGAGCAGAAATGTACGGGTTTTGGTGTTCCTCAGGGAAGTATTCTGGCCTCAACGCTCTTCCTGATTTATATTAACGACCTGTGTAATCTTAATATTAAAGCCGGCAAAATTATATCATATGCCGACGACACGGCGTTAATATTTAGCGCTAAAACCAGTACCGAACTCTTCGAAATCGCACAACTAGGTTTTAGTACTGTGACAAATTGGCTTCAAACAAATTTACTAACATTAAATGCTGACAAAACTAAATTTATTCACTTCTCCATGCGCAAGCCCCAACTTACCTTTACTGACCCTCACCTATATGCTCATCAATGTGGTAACCGCTCAGTCAACATGTGTAATTGTCCTGTTATCCTCAAAACAAGCAACATAAAATACCTCGGCGTAATAATAGACGACACTCTGTCCTTCAGAAAACATATTGAAAGTCTCGTTAAAAGAGTGCGCAAATTAATATATGTTTTTAAAAAATTACGTACATTCGCCGATTCCAAATTAATCACACAAGTTTATTTGGCCCTCTGTCAATCAATAATTCAATACTGCATTACATCATGGGGTGGCGCTCCAAAAACGAATCTAATTCCTCTTGAAAGAGCACAGAGAGCAATTTTAAAGGTAGCAAACTTCCATCCCTTTTTCTTTCCCACAGATCTGTTATATAAATCCTGCAACGTGCTGACTGTGCGCCAACTTTTCATAATGAACTTAGTATTAAAGCAGCACACCATGCTTACCTACACTGCTGACAATACTAACAAGAGGCGGAATGATATAGTATGCACATCTAATGCATCCTCAAAACATGTTTTTGTAGAAAGATTTTTTACATTCTTAGGTCCATTTCTGTACAATAGGTTAAATAGAAAACTAAGTATCTTTAAATTAAGTTACTTTAGCTGTAAACAAATTATACTTAAATATTTAGTAACCATCGATTATGCACAGACAGAAGATCTACTTGTTGTTTGCAAATAGAACGACTAACATAGTGCTATTTCACTTTTACTTTCCTAATTTTAATTTAGTTTTTACTTTATACTCCTTGTTAATTTATTAAACTAAGTATTTATGCACTTACTAGCCTGAAACACAGGTTCAACCTAGTTCAGGCAAATGAGCAACTGTGCTCTATTTTAATTATTAAGGTAACTTTGTAAATGTGCCCCTTTTTATAAATAAACGATATTATATTATTATATTATATTATATTATATATTATTAAATATGATAGGCATAAACAGTGGAGTTAAAACTTGAATCAAATATTAATCTTAGGACATTTTTTACACCGTGCCTGCGTGAGTGTAGTTGGGGGGATCTGCTGTTGGTAGAAGTAGATGCAGCTAATTTTTCCGCGGCAGCAAACAATTTTTTGGTTTTATTCAGAAAAAATATTTTCAAGATCCAACAAAAGCTGAGAGTTAAAAAACACAAAAAAGATTATGCTCATCATAAATAAAGTCATCAGACACAAGTTGGGAAAGCAGGATCAAGTCAGTAAAGGCCTTTTTATTGCCATTTGATGATGTTGTTGAATGCACTTAAAACTGGGAAGCCACATGTGCAGAAGGAATTATTGCCGAAGGAATTATTGCCAAACTTCGTTGTCTTGAACGTAGTGTTTTATCTTTTATTATAGTTTTTTTATACACGTATGACGTGTGACTTGAACTTTCCATAGCTAATTTCAGTAACTGTCTTTACCAACTTGTTATAGCGGCGGAAATGTTCTATAAGAAATGACTTACTAGTCATAGTCAGTCTAAAAGGTATCACAATTTCATTTTTACTAAGAGTATTTTTAACCGGTATGTCCTAGAACCAAAAATTCTAAGACATGTGACATCTACCAACCCGCACTGGCCCAGCGTGGTAGATTACGGCCCACTCCCTCTCACCGAGAGGAGGCTTGTGTACCAGCAGTGGGAACAATATAGGCTGATGATGATGACGTTATATTACGGAACTCGCTACTTATTTTTGAAAAGGCCTAAGTTTTTGCGAACATACAAAATACATTCTAAGATAAAAAGAGAAGGTGGAGTCAGTATATCGACTTCAGTAAATTTGTTTCTAAGAGATTTGCGAGGCCCCATTTTCTAGACAGCGCGGATTGCTCTCTTTTTGCAAATTAAAACTGAATCTACGTCGGCTCCTGAACCCCACAGCAGAACGCCATAAGACATAATATTGTGGAAGTAAGCAAAGTACACTAATCTAGCTGCAGCTCTATCGGTCAGCTGCCTTATTTTTCTTACTGCATATGCAGCTGAACTATATCTACCTGATGTCCTGATATGCTGTAATATGTGCACCCCATTGTAATTTACAATCTAAAGTAATCACTAGAAATATAAATTCCGAAATAGCATCTAGTTTCTTGCCATCAAGTTTTAAATTTAGACCTATGTACTTGGGGTTCATTTGGTTATGACAAGTTAATACATTTAGAAAAAAATTAAGAAGTAGGTACAATGGGTCAGGACGTACTGTCAGTTTTCGCAGTTTTATCTATAGACCCAAATATCTCTATCTAATCGATTACGATACAGTTATTAAGGAGTTCAGTAAGTTTGAAAGTTGAAAATTTCTGTATCTTTAATTGTTTAGTGATAGTAGAGGGATACTTAGTATTGGTAAATAATATTACAATGAAGAAGTTTGAATAGAATAGAATACAATTTATTATCTTGCCACAAACCACACCTTTTTTTTTTTTTCCGGATGGGAAATCATCAAATTACTTCTCCCGCTCTGGGCGGAGCGGGAGGGCGTGTCAGACTTTTACTGACTAAAACCCACCCATGTTCCATCAGTTGCCCATGTGCCAGGGTCACGGTATCTCTTTCGAACAATCACGCGACCCCGGCAGGCATCGGTCCTAGTAGACCCCTACACTACTGCTGACATCTCTTTGAGGCGCGCGTGGAACACTACGCGCCGTCGACCCGAGCCTGGTCCTTACCGGGCGGCGAGCTACCCATTGCTCGCCACCCGCAAGCTCGCGCCTACGGTGGCCGGGAGTCCGCTATTGACTCCCGACGCCCGGGGCGTCTCCTCCTGCGGCGGCTAGGGACGTGAGGGCGCAGTGACTGCCACTCCCTCACGCGCCCCGCCTCCTCCTTCGCGAGCATTACTGCTTCGCAGAAGGAGGTGACGGCTTCCCATTCCCTCTCGCTCCGTACCATGGCTCGCACCAGGGCCGGACGCGAGAGGTCGCCGCCGCCGATCGCCTCCACGAGGATACGGCGGTGCTCCGCCCAGGCAGGGCACCCCTCCACCGTATGCTCCATCGTGTCCTCCAGACGATCCTCACAATGGAAACACCCGGGCGTATCCTCCCGCTTTATTCTGAACAGGAACGCACCGAAGCACCCATGCCCGGTGAGAACCTGCGTCAGGCGGAAGGTGAGGACGCCGTGGCGCCTCTCTATCCACTCCTCAAAGAGGGGACTTACCGCCGCAATTGTGGCGTGCCCTGCGCTGGGTTGCGACAATCATACCCGCCATGTCGCCATGAGATCACACTGGAGCTCTGTCCGCCGTGCCGCGATTTGTCGTGGCAGCGGAGTTTCGCCCCGGCGTTTCGCCTCCTCGCGCCACTCCCACATGTGCGCGAGGACCTTTGCCTCCAGATCCCATGGCGGCACTCCGGCACACAAACCACACCTTAGAGTTAAATCAGTCTACATGTACAGTTTTGTAATTAATTTGTGGAAGACTGGTGCCTAAACTAGGTTTTTTCAAAACCTGTAAGTCAGGATACCAGGCTCCCTTTACAATTTATGTAATTCAATTATTTGGACTGAAGAAATTTTGTTTAAATTCGCAGTTTTATTAATTCCCTTCTTAGAAAAGGATTGTTACAAACAAGATTTTATTTATTTAAATAAGAAACATGCAAAGAATATGTGAGATTGTGGTATAAGAGTATGAGTATGTGTGGGTGTGTGGTGTGTGTATGTGGATGTGGAAGTGTAGATGATTGTATGATACTTAAATGATTTTATTTCTGTAAGTAGGTGTGTACAAATACTTTTACAAGTCAATAACATTTTTTTGAGCTGGATGAGGTCGGCGTTTCCTATCTGACTACTCTGAGAAGAAAGGCCGAAACAAACTCAGAGGTCACAGTTTCTTTTAAAGTCCAGACATAATATTGGTCACATTATGTGAAGACTATGTAGATAGCTGTCTGAAATGGTCTTTAGAGGAAAGAACCAGACAGATTGAGTGGACCTGTCCAGTCAGTGCACGCATTTGTCATATGAGGTTGTGAGTGACATTTCAGAACACTAAAATTAGGAAATGGTAGTGAAAAGACCTTCAGTTTGGGCATAATCTAAGGAGAGTAGCCTTTCAGTCAATATTCTTTTAAAAGTTGTCTGGTTTAAGAAATGTGTTGAGAGTAAGTTGTTAAGTCTGTTGAATAGAAATGTCCTAAGAAAAAGAAAGAAATTTCGTGCAAATTTAGTTTTAACTGGCCTTGATTGGCATACGTTCCTTCTTCTATTCCGTACATCAATGTTCTGGGAGACAATCACAGGGATAACAGATCGTTGTTTTAAAAAATAAAAAGCTGACGAATTGAGAGGACATTCAAAGATTTGTAAACATCTTTTATGGGATGACGGAATGGAAGAGATAGTGCCACCTTTAGCACTGCCCTTTGAGCTCTTTCGAGAGGTAAAAGGTTGGTTTTAAACAATTTTTAAAAGTACCACCCCAAGAAGTAATGCAGTATGTCAATAGCGATTGACACAATGCATAATAAATATACTGATAGCAGTTGCTTGGAATTGAGAACGGACCTAAGACTCCTAAAAACATATATCAGTTTGCGAATTCTACTTTACTTTACTGATTTTTTTCCTCTTGCGTAATTCATCCGGGGGCCTCGCAAAATGTATCTTGCCCACATCAAATTCAAGTCTTGCCCCGCCACTGCAGGTTTTGACAAAAAAAAGATAGTGAGGTGGTGCAAGAATGAATGAAATTGAATGAACTTGAAATAATGTACTTACATGCAAACTTTGTAATTTACATTTAATAACTTGTCTTAAAACAAGATGTGTACTATATCGATATATATGTAGTCTATGACTGTCAGACGAAATAAAATGACTATAGTAAAAAAATAAGCAAACTGACATGATTTTTTATATTTAGTTTTGTTTCTATCAGAAGAAAATAAAAAAAAGAAATAACTGTTATTAAAAATGATTAATTATTCTTATAATCCACACCTAAAAACTATTTTTTAAACTTTTATTTAATTTAAACCATTTTTATCATTCATTCTTTATGCGAAATCGTTCACTACCCCGACACTATTCGTTTTAGAATGGTATCATTATTTTGCATTGAACTGTCAAGTTAGTGAATAGGATTAAAAGTTCAACCTTAGGCATAGCATTAAGAAACAAACCAACTTTATTTACTTATATCGCAATATTTTTTCTCCCAACCTCTCCAAAACAAAATTTTATTAACTATGTAAAATGCGACGTTGTTAGTTGGTAATCATCAAAGTTGTGAGCACAGTTGCATTAAAAATATTGGGAATTTAATATGAATATTAGTCTTTGTATTAAATTCCCAATATTTAGTTTTTAGCTATTCCATTATTCTATTATTAAATACAATAGTTATTTTTGACATCGATACTTACTGTATCATATTCTGTATAAAACAAAACATGCCATATATAATTGCCACATCTTGCTTCTTCTAAACAAATGAATAATAGGTAGCCTTTGATATCGTTTTTATATAACAATATATAGACTTTTTTATTATATATGTCGCAAACTGCATTAAACAAAACAGACTTCCTAATTGTCACCAATCTATTACTATACCCTGTTATTGTAATTTCATAGGATTTATAATACATACGCTTACAAAGAAGCTAGCGACCACAAATTATATATTGCTTTTACTAGTAAACTATAGTAAATACTACTCACGCAGAGTAATATTTCGTGTCAGAGCGTTTCGATTTTGGATTCAGATATTTTCCATCCTTTCTACTAACCATTAAAATAAATTAAATAAAAATTACTAGACTTGCAATATGCTTTTACTTTCTCACGATATATCGAATGAAATATATCGATAGTATAAATCGATATCAGATGATTCGATAATATCGTTTTGAATCGATATATCGCGAGCAAAAAATATCGATATGCGAAATATCGATATATATCGAGCATCCCTACTGTCATCTGAAAGAAAGAAAGATCATCTGTCAAACTAGTTGTTATTGTTGTTAATGTTTTTATTGATGTGTAAACGGTACCTATTCATGATTTAGGTGATGTATATGGTGTTAAATAAACTAGATCGAATGCGAATGAACAACCTAAACTAAAAGAGAGTCTCATAAAGACGTACACTAAGTCTAGCTACTTAATATCTTACCGTGGTCCACAGCGGAGCTCACGAGTCACGTTATTTACAAGCTTTTATTCGCAGTCGAATTTTGAAGATCACTTAAACTCGTAATAACTATATACAAGCCAAGCCTGTGATACGTTTTCAGTTCAAACATGGAAAAACTGCCAATTTGTAGAATATGTTTAGTGCAGAATGTTCGTATGTATGTAGTCGCCAACAGAAACTTGCACAAAACTTATGAGAAGCTGACTGATATACCAGTAAGTTTATTGACAATAATTAAATACCTATATAATGTTTTAAATGCGAATCATACACGCGAATACATGAATGAAGGTTTAAAAGGGTTAAGTTTTAGTTTGCCAGCAGTAAATTTAAAGGGTGAAGGGGGGGTTGAAGGGAGGGGGGGAGGTGTAAAGCCCCCTGTGAAGGAAAAGTTGTGCAACCAAAGAAAAAATTCTCAAAAGGGGGGGCCCCCTTTTGAGAATTTTTTCTTTTAATATTCCTCACTTTCGAATTTTCATGTATCAACATCGATTTAAAGGCCGGAAAGTGTGGGATTGACTAATAAAACGAATAGGGGTTAAAATTTCCATTATGGGCCATCTGGGAGTAGGGGCGCGCATATTTTTTTTTTACAGGAAAGTCGACGAAGCCCCACTTCGCTGGGCTCCTACTTCTGTGTGGTTTAAAAAAAAATAACCACAAAGAGGTCAAAGACCCCCATCCTCTTCTAACCTAACTTGTCCGAGTCAGGGTGCCTGGAGTCCAGAGCTCGCTTCGCTCGCTCTTGTATTTCTACGATTTATATTATTATTTTTCTCGTAAACCAATTATTTTTCTAACTTAAAATTTTTCGTGGAGGCTTCTAATAATATGATCTTTCTGTGAAAAAAATATGGACTCCTAACTCGTGGGCTGGCAAATTAAAGCTAAGCCTATAAAAGTCATATAAAAACTATACTTTGTTGTAAACAAGCATGTTACAAATTAAATAATGCTTGGAAACATGCTGGTCTTGCTCCATAGGTCAGTCTAGAATCTATCAAATTGCTGACTAGCTTAATTGTATAGCTTAGATTTTTTATGACTGTGATTATTTTAACTCATAAACTCACTTGTAACTTGTTAAAATGTTAGGGAATTCTTGTACTTGCAATGCCTGTAAATATTCACATATTTACAAGCTTTGCAAAGGCAAGTGTATGAATTTCTGAAATTATCTCTCATTGCTTCATTTTCATTTCTTTTAGCTGTTGTGGTATGGTAATTTCATTGAAGACTAGCTTCTGCCCGCGACTTCGTCCGCGTCAAATTTTTGCTATACTGACCCTTCCCGTCGCATCGATTTGCCTGCTAGTTTTCGTCCATTTTTCATTGCTGCTTGCACCTTTTGAGTTATAGTGAGTCAACCTTAAAAGATAGACATATGCTCTCGCGGACTTTTTTTTTGAACTTTTTAAAAGGAACAATTCCGTCATACATGATTTTTGCGTTACTTTAACCGTTTACGCAGCGCACGCAACGGAAACTCTCAAAAGGAATAAATTTTCCCCGTTTTTGCAACATTTTTCATTACTGCTCCGCTCCTCTTAGTTGTAGCGTGATATTATATAGCCTATAGCCTCCCTCGATAAATAGGCTACCTAACACAAAAATAATTTTTCAATTCGGACCAGTAGTTCCTGAGATTAGCGCGTTCAATCAAACAAACAAACAAACTCTTCAGCTTTATAATATTAGTATAGATGTTTTGACTTCATATATTATTATACAAATTATACAAATATTGTATGCTTCTGCTTATGCTTGTACCGTGTGGTGCCGGACGTAAAGAATAACACCTCCCCATTTCTTCCCGGGGGTGTCGTAAAAGGCGACCAAGGGACTTACTAGAGAATGGGCAGCAGCGTTCTCTATGCATTTTACCACCATACTGCGCATATCGCCAACCCGCCTGCCAAGCGTGGCGATTATAGCAAAGCCCCCAAATTGGGGGAGGCTTAAGTCCAGCAGTGGACGTCTTACGGCTGAAATGATGATTGTATGCTTCTATTGAAAACATTTTAAACGAGTAACGGTGGAGTTTCTTTCCTATTCTTCTCCATACAAACCTACTTTCTGGAAGGGGCAACTGGAATCAATTCTATTTTAATCATAATGGTGCCGATTCTGTTGTTACAAAATTCTCTAAACTAAACTAAAAATCACTAAAATTTGGTTTATTCCTGTCAAATGACGATTTCCTATTCTGAAATAGACTAAAGTGACACAACTTAACTATATTTTAGTTTGACAGCACTAAGATTGCACTGAGTTATTAGTTTAGTGAAAATGCCAATTTTGTTATTCTGAGTTTGCCGGATCTCACCAAAAATTTTGACTATAATAATTTATTTTAACTAAATCTGACTATTTTTAATCGCGATTAAAAAGGTATGGAATAAAACTAGTGGTCATGAACTAAAATTCACACCAACACCTCACCTTCACGTGCAAAAACAGCACTGTATTTTTTTCCTTTTCTTTTGCTTATATCTCGAAAATGGCGTGTCCTATCGCAAAAATAATGACATTTTCGACCCCCTTTGTCAACCCCGTCACATATTAATCTCAACACGTGGGTAATATTTTTTTTTATTTTTCAAACAAAAAGTAAAAAAATCCATATAAAACACGTCCAGGCTGCCACCTTGCGCGCGCTTTCGTCTCTCAAAAAATTCATTGCGTAGCGCACACAAGTACTACGTTGCGAAGCCAAAAGAAAAAAAATACCACGTTGATTCGCGATTGTCAAATTCGATTTTAGTCGTGTCAAAATATTTTTTAAATTTAGAGATTTTTTCTTGCAGAATAGCGTTACAATTCTCATAGCCAAAAGTAAGCAATTTTAGAGATAGTTTAGTTAGTTTAGTTCGTGTACAACAGAATCGGCACCAATGTTGACTTTCACAAGTGCTTGAGTCGTAATTTTAAAGACTCGACTCAATTATGCAAGACTCAGTGTGCTCAAAAGGCTCGGAGTCTAGAGTCAAGCCGAGCCCGAGTCATTCTCGAGTCTAAAAAAGGGACTCGAGTATTAAAAAGGACTCGAGTCTTAAAAACGACGAGTCGTTTTTAAGACTCGAGTCCTAAAATGAACTCGAGTCTTGTAGCTCATCATTCGAAAAAAGTCGAAAATTTTTTTTGTTAGCAAAGTTACATCATAACCACTCATTTTAATTTATTGCCTTCTTTCGAGTCTTTTCGAATGATGAGGTACAAGATTCATCTTCATGCTCCGAGTTTTTCTTTAAGACTCGAGTCATTTGTAAGACTCGAGCCCATTTTTAAGACTCGCGTCCTTTTTAAGACTTGAGTCCTTTTTAAGATTCGAGTCCTTTTTAAGACTCGAGTGCTTATCTGTGGACTCCGAGCCTTTTGAGCACATCGAGTCTTGCATAATTGAGTCGAGTCTTTAAAATTAGGACTCGACGACTCGAGTCCTTTGCAACTCTACTTTTATATGCCTATTTGAAATAGATGTTTTGACTTTACTTGACTTGATATATTCATGTGAACTTACGGTCTGAAGGTCGCCTCATTGGTCTTATAAAGCCAAATGAAAATCACTGAAATCAGTGAAAAAAAAAAACTTAAACTTTAAATAATTTAACTAAATCATCAATCTGCCTTGAGCAACAGTGGTGCTCATGCTTTCTCTGTATGAGGAGTATAGAAAGCATTACTGACCACCAACCCTTGGGTTTACAATGTAATTTATTTATTTATTTATTTAAATAACATGGGAGACTTACAGCTACAACAAACAGATCAATGACAGTATATTAGTCAGAAAGCCAATTACAGGTCTCCACTTTTAAGGAACAGAGAAAATAAAAAATTAAATTCTAAGGACATTCACACCAAGTTACTACAAAATACAGTGTTATAACTATGTTGCTCATATTGAATAACAATCATTACAACAATATAAACTAATATGCATTAAAATAATATGCAAAAGATAATATGCATGGAAAAAAAAAACTACAAGAAAAAATTACGGCTTAAGCACTTCCTGGCTGACGACACGCTAGTTAGGAACGGGTCTATATCGTACTGTTTACAAAGCTTGTTAAAGTTTCTGCTTGCACGCACAATGAACGAATTCTGCCTATAATTGGTTGAAGTGAATGGCACGCGTAAAGGTGGATTGTATCGCTTAGACTTCATGGGAATGTTGAAATAAAATTTGGTTAAAATATCAGGACAGTTTATAGTGTTGTTAAAGATTTTCAACAAACACATACAGTCCGAAATCTCGCGGCGGTTGAGTAAAGGCAATATATGAAATTTTTTACATAGGTTGTAGTAGTTTTCAGAATCATACGGTACTTTTTGATGATAACATAGATACCTTATGAACCTTTTTTGGATGCTCTCAATGCGGTTTATATATTTGTGGTAACATGGGTTCCATATTTCAGACGCGTATTCCAAGTGGCTTCGAACAAAAGTACAATATAGAATTTTCAAAGTCTTGGCTTGAGTAAAGCACTTGGATAACCGCATTATGAAACCCAGTGATTTTGAGGCTTTAGCGACTAATGCATCAACGTGTGTTTCGAAACTGAGCTTGGAGTCGTGATGAACCCCCAGATCACGGATGGAATTTAATCTGGGAAGAACTTGATTGCCTAAGGTATACGATGTGGCAATGATTGAGCGCTTCCGAGAATACGTAATAACCGAGCATTTAGCGGGATTAAGATCCAGCTTGTTTTTCTGGCAGTAGTCCTTTAGTCGACTCAGATCATTCTGGAGTGCTGTTACGTCCATTTGTGATGAAATTGTGGTATAAAGGAGAATGCTCAAAAGTGGTACCAAAAAGTCTCATGCATCAAGACCAACATTTTGGAGTAATTAGTTTAATATTTTTTTACGACGTTACACGTCGGGGATTTAGTTTTTGAACAGGGAATTTATTTTTAAGTATAAAAGTATGGATATTGTTTTACTTCCTATGAATGACGTTCCGTTTCACTTCACGTGATAAATGATTAACATAACCATGATTTTTGAAAGTGCCATGTTCACTGTAAAAATAATACTCTGCCGATTCTACATTAATAAAAAAAAAAAAAACTAGAATAGAATATATATTTAAAAGATTATCATTATTTTACCTGGTTTTATTATGATTAATTACCCGTTCCCAACTGGTAAAAAAGATGTAGAATGCAACAGAATAGATTTATCTGTGCATCTGACATTTTGCGCATGTAGTCTGTAGTCTTTGGTTTGCGCTAGCGAGTAGCGAGTACCGTCTGTGTTTTGAGATTGAGATTGAATAATTATTGAATTGTTTTGAAAAGTAGAACTTGTTTGTATTTTGTGAACTTTTTTTGTGAGTAATTCATTGTGCAAATATGTCGAGTCGGTCGACCGATTGACATCGTCAGTCACCCGGCAAAACCGGCGATGTATCAATAGTCCATTTTTGATACCCAGAAACCTACCCACATATCATTAGAACAAGCGTCTACTCCTATGATTAACTTGTTACCGTCTTGGATAACTCCTACACAGGTAAGCAGATCTTATTTTACTCTTTGAATATATAGGTACTTATGAATGTCAGGCACCTATTTCCTGACTAATCTTTTAATGAATGTACCAGCTTACAAAACATTATTTTTATCGAATGAATGAAAACATTTTTGGACTCGCACTGGAAATATCCAACAAATAAATAACAAAAAAAAAAACGAACCTGTTTGAGGCCAAAAAACGCTTTAATCTTAATCACTTGTAGGTGTAATTTCTTTGAATATGTTACAGAAGATAGATAACGTCATAAAGGGTAAAACCACACTTTTTCACTCATGGTTTTAATTGCAGATATCTTCACAATGTGTGCTTTGTACAGAGTGTTTGAGACTGCTTCAAGATCGAGCAAACACAATCAGTGAAGGAAGTTTATCTTTGCCTGCTTTTGGTCATAGAAAATTATGTTGTTCTTATGGCAATTCTATTCTACGTGCAACTAGACCATATCCTGTAACTCTGTCAGACAAGATTGACAAGAGAGAAACATTTTAGTTAGAAATATTCCGCTCCATTTGGTAAATATTTTTATTTATGTTGCAACATAAAAATGAAGCCTAATTATTATTTATTTTGACACAATTACTGCCTGATCATTATCATGTATTCCTAGTTACATCACATTACAGTAATACTTTTATCAAGTCTATTACCCATTGTGAAATGTTTTGTATTACATGTATAATCATGTTATTTTTATAGATATCAAGATTGGAAAGAGTATGTGCTGCTTGCTGGAGGTCAGCTACAAGAGAAGTTCAACGTCGTGATGTGCACAACTCCAATCGCCCAGGTCTGCCAGATGCTGGACCATGTGGAGATCTCAATATTCCTAAGCCATAATTCACGTTTAGATGGCTTACTATGATTGACAACAACATATTTAAAACGGTTAGCTCTTGAGACCTACCAACTCAAACAGGCTAGATCTTATTATGGGGAACACATCCGTCGGACTGGTATTTATTCAGTTGAGGTGAATAATTCTATTGATGATGATGTACCTTGGATTTTAGGGCTTAATAATTACCTCTTAAGAGGTAGGATTAATTCGAGACATGTCAACAGTCGTACTTATCACATGTATTTATTGATTAGCAGAGATGATGCTGTGGCCAACACATTAGAAACCATAGTAGGTTATTGCTGCAGTCGCCTCGTCGGTAAGCGAACAGTGGGCTGCTGTACTCATGTTATGACGATAGTATAGTATTTGAGCTGGGGACGGTATAATGACATAACTTCGCCAGCAACGGATTTAGATGATTTTCAGGAGTATGATGTATGATTTATGTAACAGTTTTTGACTTTGATCCCTATTAAAAACCCAAATGAACTTGTTTGTTTCATTTTTCTATCACTTACCTATCAATCTGACTGGTCACCCTAATTTATGATAATGTATTATTGGTATTGGTGAGTAGTGGTGGCCCAGTGGTAGCAGCGGCCCAGTGGTAGCGGCCGCGACTTACGAGTAGTATGTCGTGAGTTCAAACCCAAACAGGCGCTATACTTTGTGTTAATTATATCATCACCACAGCTCGCAAAACGGTGAACGAAAACATCATGAGACCAAAAAATTGAAGCCATGTCACATCTACCAACCCGCACTGGGCCCGCGTGGTGGATTACGGCTCCCTCTCACTGAGAGGAGGCCTGTGTCCCAACAGTGGGAACATTATAGGCTGCTGTTTTTTTATTGGATTTACGACTGCGCAGCCATTGTAGCCAACTTCAGGGCGGCCAAGAAGTTTGGCAAGAATTATACCCACGTTACCGGTTCACACTGTTGATAATATAAGGGTCGGTCAAATCACCGAGTGTCACATGTGCCTGGCTGGAGGCTATAGTTTAGTCTCCACCGGGAAGACTGCTTAAGCAGATAGTGACTTGTATCCAGTAGGTAACTCTGAGACTCAACGTATTAAAGAAAAACGAGTTTCAGTCACGAACCCTGTGGCGGGGCTAGACGTTGCTATAACTCATACCTAAATCTTCCTAACTTATATAATACACGTAGTATTACGCTGTTTTTAAAACAATAATATTCGTCCGTGTATAACGTGTCTAAGTAGATATAAAACAAGTCGTTGGCAGCGTCGACCCAAACAGACCTAGTTTTTAGGTTATTTTGATTTTACTAAATAACTCTGAAACCCGGGTTTATTTTTCAAAAATAACTTTTGTAGGAGTTAATATGATCAATGTAGTATATAAAAAACAAAGTTTGATTTTGATGCAACATGGTACGGGATTCCATACATCCTTGAGCATTGTCCTTTTCATATCGTCAGCAAAACACAAAAGTTTTGATGAAGTCAAGCAAGAGTCGATGTCGTTGATGTAGATTATAAAGAGCAATGGACCGAGCAACGAACCCTGCGGGACTCCACTAGGAACAGGGACCCAGCTAGAAATATAATTATTAAGCACTACTGCTTGGGACCCTGTTGACAAGATAAGAGGAAAACCATCTGAGTAGATCGCCACGAATTCCCATGCCATTTAACTTGGATATTAGAATATTATGATCAATTCGATCATAGGCTTTGCTATAGTCTGTATAAACCACATCAACCTGTTTACCGTTGCACATGGCATTAGTGATAAAATCGTTAAGGAGAATCAGATTCGTGACAGTGGACCTCCCTTTTAAGAAACCGTGTTGGAACGAGCTAAATGAATTTTTCAGAGCAGTATAAACCTGATTATATATTATTCTTTCAAAGACCTTCGCTATAGTGCACAATTTAGATATCGGCCTATAATTCGTGATGTCTGTTTTGACACCTTTTTTATGTATAGGCGTTATAAACGCAGATTTCCATATTTGCGGCACAACGCAGATATTCAAAGATATTCTGAATAAAATTGAAATGGGTAGCGCTATCGAAGGTGCACACCGAACAAGGAGTTTGGATGGGATATTGTCAGGACCTGCCGATTTACATGTATCCAACTTACGAAGCAAGTTAATTAATTCATCGATATCGATGATGATGCTGCAGATATCAGAAGTTAGGTTCGACGAATCGTTAAACAAAAATTAACAAAAAGTAATGTAAGATTGGAGTTTTTTTTCTTCCTATAAACAAAATAATGTAGGACAAGTTTTGTTGCAGTTTGTTACTGAAGACAGAAGACCAATTCTAGCTTGTTTCGTCTGCTGCACTAAATTGAAGCAAAGCTACCAGCTACTTAGTAAATGTCTGGAATCAGAAGAGCAGTTAGTTGAGATGATGAATGCAGATTATGAGGTGAAGTATTCTCCAACATATATTTAATTTTATTCTCAAGCTCATACTATATTATATATATTGTGTTTGGATTTCAGCCATACCATTGGGTGTTAAATGTGTACACTTTCATACATTCTGTGTGGTGCTGTACATAAAGATTGTGTGTGGTGCCGGACGTAAAGCACCATCCAATTTCTTCCCATGGTCTCGTAAGAGGCGACTAAGGGATTTACTAGAGAATGGGCAGCAGCGTTCTCCAGATATTTTACCACTATACTGCGATCACTAATCAAGCAATAAGCTTCTTAAGTTCTAAGTTGAGCTGCATAATTAGTGACAAATGCGCGCACTGACTGGAAAGGTCCACTGACACTCAATTTGTATGGTACTTTCCAAAGACCATTTCAGATAGCTATCTACATGATCTTCACGTGTTGTGACCACGATTATGTTTGGACTTCAAAAGAGACCGTGACCTCTACGTTTGTTTCGGCCTGTCTTCTCAGAGTAGTCAGATAAGAAACGCTGACCTCATCTAGGTTTAAAAAATATCATTGATGTTTAAAAGTGTTTGTACAAGCCTACTTACAGAATTAAAATCATTTATCAATATGTCTGCCAAATGTGGCAATTATGGCAAATCCCCACTTTGTGAACGCCAATGTTCAGCAGTGGGCGTCTTACGGCTGTAATGATGATGATGACAATGATGTGCAGTTTTGTAAAAAGTGTGTTTGTTTACAATTATTACATGTCAAATACTTCACATAATACTGCTATAATTTCTGTATGAAACTTGGATGTGGCAGTTTGAACACGGTCCTCTCTTGTCAATGCGAGGTATGCAACAATAGCTTTTATTTTATTTTCTAGCTTGCATTGGTCAGTGAGATTGGTAGCCTGGCCGACTCTTCAGGGTACATTGGACCTAATTGTGGGGACTCTTTTACATGACTGGTATATGGGCAAAGTGTGTGGTTGTGGGACTGCAATCACGGGTATAATTCCCTAAATTCATACATAAAGAAATATATTTTTTCAGCCTAATCTTTTAGCAAACCACGACTGCTTGGATGTATACTGTGGGTTTGTTAAATCTCCAATAATCCACTTAAGTATAGTTGATGAATGCCAAACAGAAAGCAACAGTGTCAAACAAGAGTTACCAGCTGTTTGTGAGGGACTAGATGAGTTTATTCAGATCAAGGAGGAGCATCAAAGTGATAGTATGTTTTTTAGAACAAATAATATCATCAATAAATAAAATGTTGAAATAAGTTAAAAATTAAATTATTTTATTCTAGATTTTGCTCGCGTATTACACAATAAACCTTCTTCTTGAATCTTATTGAACCTTATTGATGAAAACTGCATTAAAAACCACTGCGTAGTTTAAAAGGTAGCATACACATACAACTTTGTTTTATGCTATGTAAAGATTAAACAAGAATGTTTTGACCTACTTCAAAGTTTTGGTAGTGTTTAGTTTAATTCAACTTAACCGAAACCACATTATATTGTTAAATAAAACATATATTAATATTAGACTAGTAATAATCTTGACTGTTTTTGTCTACTTACAGAGCTAGAACTGGAATATTTACAGCAAAGCTATCTAGTTGAAGAAAATACACCAACAAAGTATTATGAATCTGATTCAGATGATGATGTACATTTAATGGAGTTTAAAACTGAAGTGGTAGAAGAAGAAGTATGTAAGAGGAAACAAGAAGCTAGCGAGACTAAACGTAAGTTTTAGAAAATTAAACTATAGGCAAGCAGACAGGCCATTGGTTCTACTAGGATGTGTTTACCTAACGGGTGTAGACTTACATGTGCAATGTTGAATTCCATCCATAGGAATGTGAAAGCTGACCTATCAATATGTGTGGCTGTTATTACTTAGCTATATAAGCTAAATGATGAACTCGGTCCGTTGTAATTATAATTTCTAACAACAAAATCTAGGCTAGCAGGACACCCAGTCACTATTAGCAGCACTCATGGACAAGGATAACGCCGACGTAATAACGTCCTCGTTGTTTTGTGCCCCGACGCTACCACAAGCAGTGACAACTAGGGAGCATGATGAGCCGGCTACCTGTTGCTTAGACAGACATGATTATAACAATGATGGATGCGGTTTTTTTTCCGCGTGTAGTAACCAATACGCATGGCACTCAAACGGTTATTTCTAACTAGCTTCTGCCCGCGACTTCGTCCGCGTCAAATTTTTGCTCCCCTGACCCTTCCCGTCGCATCGATTTGCCTGCTCGTTGCTGCTCGCTCCTTTTGAGTTATAGTGAGTCAACCTTAAAAGATAGACATATGCTCTCGCGGACTTTTTTTTAGAACTTTTTAAAAGGAACAATTCCGTCATACATGATTTTTGTGTTACTTTAACCGTTTACGCAGCGCACGCAACGGAAACTCTCAAAAGGAATAAATTTTCCCCGTTTTTGCAACATTTTTCATTACTGCTCCGCTCCTCTTAGTTGTAGCGTGATGTTATATAGCCTATAGCCTCCCTCGATAAATAGGCTACCCAACACAAAAAGAATTTTTCAATTCGGACCAGTAGTTCCTGAGATTAGCGCGTTCAATCAAACAAACAAACAAACAAACTCTTCAGCTTTATAATATTAGTATAGATTGATACAAAGCTGAATCCTTGTAAATATGGATGATTGTGTTAAGGGGATTACCTTACTGAAATCCGAAAAATACCGTATGTTTAACGAATTTTGTTGAAGAATCCTACCGTGCGATTTTCATATGAAGAATATATGTCATACTTAAGGTCATGATAAATACTTTGTATTGTTTAGAATTTTAATAAACTTTCCCAAATTTTAGAAAAATCTGGCAGTAAACAGGTCCTCCTTCAACCTAAATTGAAAATTGTCTCTGTAACGGCTGAATCGTTTGACATGAATTTTATATCAAAATATGCGTACCGTAAAACCTGGCAACTTTGCCATTTTTTGAAGGTATCACAAATTCAAAGCCAATTATCCAACAAAAAAAGTACTATCCAAGGCTAGACGCCAATGTTAAGTTCTGACATCATACTCTTCAGATTCGGTCCATGTTACTGCTTAAGAAAATACTAACATAAAAGACAATAATCAAAAATGGCAAATTTAACCTTACTACGTGGTAACTTTACCATCAGCCCCCCTAGCCAAGTCACAAACGTTTACCGTTCTACAATCGGTAACGCCTCAGTGTCAGCAATTGTAGAAAACGATAAGTTGGTAGCCATGTTGAAGCGCCTGAGTCGGCCGCTCGTTCTACAATGTCTTTAGCAAAACGACACCTTATTACAAAGGATTTAGCGTTGAACATTGTAGAAACGATAAAAAATCATTCTATCATTTTGAACGATGTGAATTTGGCTACGAATTTTTTGTTCGTTTGTTCTAACCACGTGACTTAACGTTGAGCAACTAGCGATAACGATTGCAGATTATCAACTTGGCTAGGGGTGCAGGTTTTATGTAAAAATAAAAAGAGTTTATCATTAAAGAAGAAGGTACGTTTGCCTTTCATTTCATACACAACACCCAGAGTATAGATTGCGCCTTTTATATTATTGCAAGAAACAATGTTTTCGCTAGTGGTAAAGTTGCTCACTCATTATTTAATTTTTCATAAAAATTTGAAATGTGTGTAAGGGTTGACAAAAAATAAAAAAAAAAACCTTGATTACTCTGATTGAATTTATTTTCTTTCATATTTTTCACTCGACGAACCAGTAACTGAAATATTTATAGCTCACATTTAACATTTTTATAGCATTGGTCTGTAAAAACTACTTAATATATTTAGTTACAAAAGTGTTTTAAGAAAAAACGGAAAAATACGGCGACATTTAAAATATCTTCTTAGTAGTTCTTATATGTCATTCTTCCTAATTTTCGTCTACACCGGCGACGTTCCATTTTCTAAAAGAGACAATTTTATTATGATAAGGTGGCAATATAATAAAAAAAAAAATTCTCACTCTAGTAAAACTTACAGATAAATAATAACAATAATAAGAAGATAAATAAAAATATTGTTCATAAAGTGAAAATTAAAACCTATTCAAATAACCAACATCAGAGTAAAACAAAATAATAGGTCTTTCTTACCTATGAAAATGCCGTTTTTTATTTGTATTAATCGAAATAATCACCCATGCAATCAATGCATCTTTGCCAACGCAGTGGCATTCTTAGAAAAATCAGCTGGACGGGAGGCAACAAATTCTTCAAAGGCATTTTGTACTGCCCCTCGGGTATTGATTTTTTTCCCGCCAAGAAGTTATCCAAATTCTGGAAAAAGTAGTAGTCTGTAGCAGTGGCGAGGTGTAATTTTTTCTAAAAGAGAAGCCGATGTGAAGTCGGCTTTAACTTACTGACTCATCAATAAAGAATATTACTATCATTCTAAAATTAATATAGGAATGTAATGAATTAAATACAATTAAATTGAACAGCTGAAAACCGAATAAAATATGCAATATTCCTCTATCTCGTTCTCTCTGACGCATTTTTCTATACCTGTCTCTGTCATAACCCGTTGTACAGCGGCTTGCTCTCGTACATATCAAGCGGTGCCACGTGACCTAAAGTGACATCATTACGGGATCGCGGTTGTATGAATTTTTAGTTCCCGATTATGACGTTTTGGCGCCGGGTTAATTTAGAACATTTCTCTTTTGTTGTAATACAAAGCTATAAATAACCTTTTTTGTTGTTTGAATGTTATGGTGAATTAAATACCCGTAGTGTAACTATATTTATTGACAATAGTAGCCACTATTTACATACTATTGTATTTTTAATAGTGATAGAGTTACCAATGCTAATCCCCGAAGGCAAGCCGGTAGGAATCGTGTTATATGGTGCTTTCGCCACTGGTCTGTAGGCGCCAGGTCTGGTGAGTAGGGCGGATGACGGAGAGCTTCCAACCCCAGTTCTTGCAACTAGGAGACCGTCTGCTGTGCAGTATGAGGTCGCGCGTTGTCGTGCAGGAGCAGCGGAGACGAGCGATTGACCAATGCTGGTTGGAGATGTGCCAGCTTCTCCATCATTGAGTTCAGTTCTTCACAGTACACATCTGCAGTAATGCTCACCCCGTTTGGTAAGAAGCTGTGATGAATCACACCGGCGTTAGACCACCAAACAGTGCCCATCACTTTTCTGGGGTAAGTTTTCGTTTACGGCGTTGTTTAGGTGCTGAACCAGGATCCAACCAACTTGCTGAGCGCTTGCGATTATCAAACAGAATCCATTTTTCATCGCAGGTAACAATGCGGTTCAAAATTCCTTCATTTGTGTGTCTGTTGAGCAGTGCAAGGCACGTCTCGACGCGTACTTCGCGCTGGCGATCATTGAGTTCGTGGGGCACCCATTTGTCAAGCTTTTTTACCTTGTCAATTTGACGCAAATGGACCAATATTGTTTTGACGCTAACGTCGAAAGCTGCTGCTAATTCAGCCGTAGATTGTGTATCATCAGCTTCCACAATCGCCTTTAATTCGTCATTGTCGACCAGTCTTCGGACGACCGCGAGATTCATTTTTCAGGTAGAAATTTCCAGAACGGAAGCGAGCAAACCAGTAACAGGTGGTGCGTTGGTTTGTAGTGTTAGCTCCGTAAACGTCGTTGATGTTGCGTGCCGCTTGTGCCGCGTTGCTGCCACGACGGTACTCATATTCCATAATTACTCGAATTTTTAACGTATCCGTGATGACGAAAAAGATTGAAATGCGATGAAAATGTAACACTAATCAATAAACAAATGACTACTTTTGGAAAAAGAATTCCATGTTTTTAAAATAAAATTAATTTGAAATTAGAATTCTTAGACAAATAAAAATTATTTCGATTTGAAATGGCCAGTACTGCAGAACGGCAATTTCATAGGTAAAGACCTAATATAGCCTATGAAATTCTTGCGATAAAGAATCAATTGACATTTTATTTACAAAATATGTCAAATGAGACCGACTTTACGATGGAGCATCTATAAAAACATACATACTGACGAGTGTAGAACAACCCTACGTTTTGCTTTACCGTAGTCGAGTAAAAATACTAAGTCATATGTTCGACACCAGGCCAAGGCCCCGGCCATAGGATTTCATTAAGTACGTGGAAGCGTGATAATCGTGGCCCTTGGGACAAGAGTGGCTGCGAACCGTCTGCCATGCGCGGAGCTGATTAATACAATATTCAAAAGACTCACCTGGTTGAAGAAAACTGCTTCTGGAGCCTACCTGGATTTATGTATGTAAAGGAGTGTATATTGTATTGTGTAGTGACACTGTAAGTGGGTATTCCAGGATACCAGGCCGCTCAAGACGCTCTGCTACCAAGACATGCGGTCCCAAAATCACTGTCACTATAACCTCAAATTATTTCAATCAAACAAAAGATATATCCAAACTAAACCCGTATTATTTCGTCAAAAGGGGTTGGTTACACACAAAACAATTGGGTCACGACAGATTGTCCACAAAAACGACCGGTTCAAAGGGATTAATTTACAACAGGTCGCGAGGTCCAAACGGCGACGGACGTTTTTCAAAGATCAAACCAAAAGTGTCAAAGTCAAACTGACAAGTGACAGTTGTCACTTCATTACACGCGCGTTCCGTTAGGCGCACAGATTAATCAAGTCAAACGGGACGGAACATCATATCTTATAAGTGACAACCCTAAGTTGTACTGAAACATGGTAAAGTAACCAACCTATGTTGGCATTACTAGTGTGGTAACTTTGCCAAATCAGTTTTATGGGGAAATATTCAGACCTCAATGTTTAAAACTAAATATTACCAATCTTAATCGTTAATATCATGTTATGACAAAAATGTGCATACTTACATTCACTATTTCACCAGATATCACCAAAAGTTCTGGAGCACTGATCGAGGCAGTTAAGTCACCGGCAAAATTCGGTGGTAAAATTAAATGTCAAAATTAGCTCCGATACTAACATATCGAAAGCAATGTTGTTAAGAAATTATTAAATTTTCTCCCAAAATTTGTTTTATCTTCGAAAAGGTTGTCTGTGATAATCGTAATTTTGTACCTGTACGTCGCTGATGGCAAAGTTAACTTCTATTGGTAAAGTTGCCAGGGTCGACGGTACTGATTTATTTAATCATTTGTATTGTTTACTTTTTCTTATTTCTTTTTACATTTTTAAATAATAAATAAAAATCCGAAACTGCGCGAGAAACCCGTTGCTTTCTTGTGACATATACTCGCGACGCGAATGACGCGATACATTAGTGCCTTGATGGCTGCCGTAAGGGTGGACCATACGCGCGTTATTTTCACCAAATAAAATCTAAAAGTTCACGTTTTTAATGATTTCTGAATTAAATAATATTGTAAATATTACAGATATAAATATTTCGTAAAATAAGAACAGAAATTATTTATGTACAGACGCCACCAGGTCAAGCTACCCGAAACTGTCAATTTTTCCCAATGAACCTTGAACCTAATGCTCTAGAAATAAATTCGAAAATCTATCAAAGAAATCTGACAGATTGTAGTAGCTTGATGTGTTGGCGTCTGTACATAGAAATAAAGCAGTTTGTAATTTCGTTTTGCTTTTTGAACCAGTCACAGAGTAAGCTTGCAATATTTTATACTTAAACAGGTCATCATCAGACATCCAATTTTCTTACTCAATGATGGGAATGTGTTTGGGTCAATTAAATTAACTGGTGAAATTCATCTCATGAAAAAGTTTGGTGATCCTAACTAACTCCATAACTGAGAATCAATAAGCACTTACCCGGTCATCATCACACAAAATAATTTTTGAAAGCTAGGTCAGCAGGCAAAGTCCATCATTTAATTCAAAATAAATATTAATTTTTAATTGTAGAGGATAACAATACATAAGAACTCAAAGAGAGCGAATAAAAATAGGCAAAAACCTACATATCTGTGTTCTTGCTTAATCACCAGTTTGTTTATGTTTTGTTATGGTAGATGGCACCAAACGAAAAATACTAGTACAGAAGTCAAATCGTCAAAGTCATCGGGCAATGTGATAGCCTTAATAAAAAGTGTCACCAGAAACCTTCCTTTTCGATCTTAGTGTAAATCATGCGAAGCGCTGCTTGCGGGTGGCGAGCAATGGGTAGCTCGCCGCCCAGTAAGGACCAAGCTCGGGTCGACGACGCGTAGTGTTCCACGCGCGCCTCAAATAGATGTCAGCAAAACTGAAGGGGTCTGCTAGGACCGATGCCTGCCGGGGTCGCGTGATTGTTCGAAAGAGATACCGTGACCCTGGCACATGGGCAATTGAAGGAACACGGGTGGGTTTTAGTCAGTAAAAGTCTGACATGCCCTCCCGCTCCACCCAGAGCGGGAGAAGTCATTTGATGATTTCCCATCCAAAAAAAAAAAAGCGTAATTTTTTTATTCGTGTGCATGTTATCCTTCTTCCTACATTGTACTTACCAGATTTATAATTGCAGGGGCTACCGTAGCGAAGAAACAGAAACAAGACACAGAGAGAACAAACCTAGAGGATCCAGTAACACCCAAGCAAACAACAAATGAAAAATCAGACGCGACAGTTAACTGTAAAACTCAAAGATATACGTCTAAACCTGATGATAATTTCAAAGAGCCATATAAATGTCATCAGCGTACACACACTTGTGAAATACCTTGCAAGTCTAAATGCAGTTTTAATCTAAAATATGATTTAACAAAACATATTCGCTTACGCACCAGTGAAAAATTTCACAAGTGTGAAACATGTGAGCGTAGTTTTATTCACAAGAGTCAACTCATAAACCATATGCGTACACACACTGGTGAAAAGCCGTACAAGTGTGAAGTATGTGATCGTTGTTTTACTCTAAAGGGTGATTTAAAACGACATGTTTTAATACACACTGGTGAAAAACCTTACAAGTGTGATGTATGTGATCGTTTTTTTAGTCGAAAGGATGACTTTATACGGCATTTTTACATACACACTGATGATAAACCATACAAGTGTGATACCTGTGAGCGTAGTTTTAGCCGAAAGGGTTTTTTAATAAGCCATATACGTATACACACTGGTGAAAAACCTTACAAGTGCGAAGTATGTGATCTTTGTTATGGTACAAAGAGTTCTTTAAAACGGCATGTTTACATACACACTGGTGATAAACCTTACAAGTGTAAAGAATGTGATCGTTCTTATGGTAAAAAAAGTTCTTTAAAACGGCATGTTTACATACACACTGGTGATAAACCTTACAAATGTGATACCTGTGAGCGTAGTTATAGCCGAAAGGGTAATTTAATAAGGCATATGCGAATACACACTGGTGAAAAGCCGTACAAGTGTGAAGTATGTGATTGTTGTTTTAGTGTAAAGTGTGATTTAAAACGACATGTTTTAATACACACTGGTGAAAAATCTTACAAGTGTGAAGTCTGTCAGCATAGTTTTCAAAACAAGTTTAATTTACAAAGCCATATGCGTAAACACATTGGTGAGAAACCTTACAAATGCGATATATGTGATCATTCTTTTAAACATAAAAGTAATTTAACTAGACATGTTTTAATACACACTGGTGTAAAATCTTACAAGTGTGAAGTATGTGATAGTTATTTTAGACAAAAGAGTTCTTTAACAAGGCACGTTTTAATACACACTGGTGAAAAACTTGGCGTCAAACCTTATAAGTGTAATAAATAAAAATAATGAAAATAATAAAACGACACAAAAACAAATGAACCAAAAAAAATAATTAAAAAAAAAGATGACGACGACGTTAATGTATGTCAACGAAATTTTAAACGAAAGAGTAGTTTAAGCAAACATTCGTATGCACACTGATGAAGGACCTTACAAAGTGTCAAGAAAACATAGGGGCATTTCACGTCAAGCGGACAGGGAAAAAAAAGTCATATTAGGTCCAGTTATACTACTAGTAGATATAAATACGGACACATTTTTTTATATATATGATGTGTATTTGTCTAGTTATAGACTCCTAAAGAATCGTCTGAATTGAAATTAGGATTTTTTTGAAGATTTTTTTCGTATTGTAAACAATTACAATAAATTTTCAAACTACGCGATTTGTATCTGAAAACTTCCTGATTTTTTTAGAAAAGGAAGCAAATTTGAAAAACAAATTTTTTCTAGTCTTGTAAACCGGAAGTAAACATTTCAAAACAAAATTTTGGAAACTTCGACCATTTATTTTTTAAATTTTCTATTTCAAAATATAGCTTATATAGAAAATGTATTTCTGCATTCGTATTAAAGTCATGTTTATATTAAAATCAATTCACAACATTGAATCTATTTTTAAAATGTTGGGAGGCACCGTCGGTTGTATACAACGTTATTTTTAGTATATGCGAAACCTGAATATAGTTTGTTCAGAATCAGTAACTGAATCGATTCCAATAATTTTTACACCATGTTATATTTTGTCCCAAAAATATTTAATTACGCTTAAAAGTTAGTATCCGCAATCATCTGTTTGCACACGGGTCACGAGTTCACGACAGGTCATAGCGCGGGCTAGGCGGCGTGTGCGCACTGACTGCGGGATGGCGACGGCGCTCTAGAGATGGGTCGTACTAGGTAAATTTTGTACTAGGTGCACCTAGTCCAAGTCCGTACAAATACTAGATCCAAATACCTATTCCACCTAGTCCACCTAGTCCATGAAATACGCATACTTTATAGATGCTTAGTCTTTGCGTACCACCGATACGCGTAGATTCGTACGTCAGCAGTAATAAATTGTACCTTCATAATTTCTGCAGGCTTAGGACTATCAACGTAAAATTAAAACATGTTGGCCTTTGTCCGTAAAATGATCACAAGCGACACTTCTTTTTTTGGGAGCCATTTTTTAAAACAAAACTTGAGAGGTGGCAAGGGACACCCGGATGGAACGAAGTTCCTTTCCAGGATTCATGATTGTTTTTTTTTTATTATTTATTAAGGAAAAAAAAAACCTGTATACACTCAACAAAAGTATTATCTCTCTCTCCCTCTCTCTCTCCTTCTCTCGCTCTCTCTCTCTCTCTCCCTCTCCTTCTCTCTCCCTCTCTCTCTCTCTCCTTCTCTCTCCCCCTCTCTCTCTCTCTCTCTCTCCTACGTTCCAAAACAAAATATATACAGTCGAATTGAGAAACCACCTCCTTTTTTTAAGTCGGTTAAAAACTGTCGTTGCAACTTTTTCTCTTAATTCCGTCTAGCCCCCTTTCGCAACGCGCCATAAGGAAATTCGTTCCAATAAACAAATTAATTAATGTCACAATAAAAAAAGATCTAAGTTCTTAACGATTTATCAACATTTCTGTTAATAAAACGGGAGTCAGGTGTTGTAGGCGGGGGTGACGGTGTTCCCTTGACGAAAGAGTGAAATTAAACCAGTCAGAATGTCGTAATAATTGAGTATATTTGGCACACAGAAATTACACGGAAATCACTAAAAATGGTTGTAAAAGAGTACACAGCACACAATATAACATACAATCAGAATAAGCAGTACACATAATTAAATCCTAGCTATATTACACTTGAAGACTGGCTAACTAGATATAGGGTACATCGCGACTAAGCAGTGGACAGCGGAGCCCCTTACTTCACAAACACTACGTGGTAACTTGATGATTCGTGTAAACTTGTAAAAATACTAAATCCAAAAATAGACGCTCGGCCCTTTTATAACTTTTGTTGCCTACTGCAAGTAGCGTATACATTTCTTTACTTTGATTAGTCGCTCCGCCAATTGAGAGCGAGAAAAATGGACTTTCCCTAAGGTACAGGTTTCGACTTGTCGAGAATTTCAAAACACGTGTAAGCGAGTTCAAGGTTTCTGCTTTCTTATTGGATTAACAATGTGGCTCGTCCTATTGGACATACGCTACTTTCAAAATCGTGTACGAACTACATAAGGTATTTTAGGTATATTCATACCTACTCACAGCTAATTAGTGCTTTACAATAAATGAGTTAGGTAACTATATGCTAATTAGTTTTATACAAACATAACACAGGCATTACAGACTAATTAGATTCCAACAGGTTATTGTTACAGGTAATTGCAGGTTAATTAGAATTCAAAAGGTCAAGACAATGGTAATACAGCTGATTATAAACATACATCGGTATTTACTTAAGTATCTTCATGGAAATCTACTACTTTTATTAAAGAACAGTATAGGTATTTGTTTAGGTATTTTACAGAGGCTATACCGGAGTTACCGAATACAATAGCGAGGAGATATTAATGTTAAAAGTTAGCTAGTCTCATAGGGCGTCGCCCACAACAATAAAGAAACATAAATACTAACTATAGCTTGTTTTATTGAGCTTCGCCTACAATTTCGTTACAAAAACCGATCACTAAATAAGTCCGATAGTACGTGTTTGCGACGTCGAGTCAAGCGAGATTACATTCGCATGAGTCCGTATTTGATACTAGACTGCATCATCATAGTCTTCATTAGTATCGAGTATTGTCAAAGTACCTATTCTATAAAATACTCCTATTCCGGACTAGTATCGAGTTTCGAGACTAGTCCGACAGACAAGGATGGAAGGACTGCGGAATAGTGTAGTTAAAAAAGGACAGTATATATTTTAGCACAACACAGTGCGTGTCATGTTACTTTTATGCCATTGAATTAGGGTTCAAATTCAAGTGACTGACACACGAATGATTTTGTCAAACATGAATGAGCTATGACTATGCTGCTATCTCGCTTCGCCGCGTAGTCGGTACTTCAATTCGCGCGGACCGCGGCGCGGGTGCTGTGTACTGCGTAGGCACAGTGAGACTAGGTGGATCTAGTATTTTAAAAGTTGGAATAGGTGCAACCTAGTCTCTTTACATACCTATTCCCTGTACCTATTCTAGTATATACGCCTCATCTCTACGGCGCTCCCCTCAGTCGCCCGAATGCCATCGATCGATGCATACGTATCGCGAGCGCGCGACCGCCGTGAGCCCTGGCTAAAGTGTTTTGTTTAGATTTTAAAATTATCATGTCTCTCTCGTACTCAAACGTCCGTACACTCGCTGTTTGTGGTGGTGTGACAGTGCGTCAGTGCTTATGAGAAAGACGGGCCCTTTTTTAACAGTTGCTTCAGTTTGTTTGAGTGAATAGTGATTACGCCAATTATTGTAGATAGTGATGATTAACATTTTTAAACACGCAAAGATAGTCAAGGGTACAAATTTATTATTTGTTTACAGCCTGCTGTGGTTCAGTAATGCGATGTTTAACAATTTTCATCCATTTTGAACTTTAAGTTGTTGACATAAGGTGCAACAAATGGCATTGATTACATTTTACCACTTACTACTGCATTTACGAATAAATTACATAATAATATCTACCTACACTTGACCATTACGACAGTCCAAAGCCTGCAAGCGTGATGGAAAATGTTTATCACCAACTAATACATAAACAATCACTGTGGCAAATTATTATCAATGAGTGAGAGTGAGAGCCGCGTGCGCGGCTGGCGTGGTGCCCTGCGGTAAGAGGCTGCACATGTTTTTGCGAGGACAATCAGGTACCGTAACAAGCTTATAACTTTGTGAGTATTAATGATACAGTTTTGAATTTTTTTTCATAGATTCTTTACATAAAAATACTAGACCCGTGTTTCGGGTTTCGCATAAACAAAAACTAATGTTGTATATAATTTAAGACACATCTATAGCTTGTTCAAGAAGGTGTTTATGTAGTATTTTTTGATAAGAGTAAACTTTTTGATAAGCTAAAGATAAAATTATCTTTTACTTCTTCCTACTAGTGATGGGCATTGGATAAATACTCGGAGGATAAATACTCGAGTTTTTATCCGAAACGGATAAATACTCGTTTTTACTCATTTTTATCGGATAAATACTCGAGTTTTTATCCGAAACGGATAAATACTCGTTTTTACTCATTTTTATCGGATAAATACTCAAAATGATGGATAAATATCTTTTTTGCGCATCGGATGATTATTTTAAAATGTTAATGACTTTTATTGTTATTTAGGCTTTTCAAAATACTACGTTATTACATTATTTAGTTCTAATGTCAATTGCCAGGCTGTAATTGCGTCAGAAGCCCAAACGTCTCTAATAAAGCATGCTCTTTAGATACAGATTTAGAATCTTTCTTTGTTGAGAGTGTAGAGACTAGCCACATTGCTTATCTCTGTGAAGGGCTTCTAAAAGTCAAGAAAAATGCGGCGAAGATAAGTTTGTTGTTGTTGTTTGCCAACGCTATAAACATGCAAAGGGCTTTTCAATTAGTTAAAGGTGTTGAGCCTTTAAACTGCGCAGCACACACTAGTAATTTGCTGGCTCATGGTGCACTGAAATGCGGAAGTTTCAAAAATTTATAAACTATGCAGATATGATAAAATCTTTAATAAAAAAACAATTGGTTGTCTGTAAAGTCGGTACACGGACGATAATTTTACGTGATAATGTCTAAGTCTCTTTTACTCGGACGTATTGGCCGATAAAGTGGAAGAGAGATAGATTTCACAAGTCGAACGCTAAGGCCAATCGTGCCTCTCTCTCGCTTACACGCTCGGTTCAGGCGGAACGTGACAATGATTCATGCTTTTCCGTGCGTACAGCCAACGTTCATCGATTTATAAGACAGTCAAAAAATCACAAGAACTAAACCCAAAAACCACGATCGAAGCTACAACAAATCGTAAAACAAAAGGCAACGGGAGTAAAGTTAAACCTGCCATGCTACACAAGTTATGGCAGCTATCTACGATCACTCGATCACACACAGACACACGAGTATGAAAAATAGAAAAGCCGCTCTCTCAGCGTACGCAAAAGAAAAATATATCGTCAAGTCAAATGCTACAAGCAGTTTTGCTTGATGATAACTTTTGGGATTAAGTATATCAATGCATATCTGTTTTTGAACCCATAACAGAACCTGTCTTTCAACAAGAGTCCAACAAATGCAATGCCCTTCTAGTGTTTATAATATTTAAGGATATGAAATCAACACAAAATGGGTTATATTTACAGACAAATACTGATAATGAGTCATTGGATTTGAAAAAATCTAAAAGCAGGTTTCAGTAAATTTTACCACTGTGTAGATCGCCTGGACGATATGGTGGAGCATAGTGTGGAGGTTTGCCCTGCTTGGGCGGAGTAACGCCGTATCCTTGTAGAGGCGATTGGCGGCAGCGATCTCTCGCGTCCGGCCCTGGTGCAGGCCATGGTATGGAGCGAGAGGACATAAGAAGCTGTCACCTCCTTCTGCGAAGAAGTAAGGCTTGCGAAGGAGGAGGTGGAGCTCGTTAGGGAGAGGCAGTCTGTGCGCCCTCATGTCCCTAGCCACCGTAGGAGGAGACACCTCGGGCGTCGGGAGTTCATTGTGGACTCTCGGCCACCGTGGGCACTGGCTTGTGGGCGGCGAGCCACCCATTGCTCGCCACGGTAAAGAACAGGCGCATGTCGACGGCGCATTGTGTTCCACGCGCGTCTCAAAGAGATCATTACATATTGAAGGGATCCGCAAGGACCGATGCCTGCCAGGGTGGCGGATCTGTTTAAAAGAGGTACCCTGGCACAGGCAACTAAAGGGACACAGGTGGGTTTTAGTCAGTAAAAGTCTGACATGCCTTTCATATTGGCGATAGCAGTGGTGGCCCGGTGGTATCAGCCCCGACTTACAACTTGTAGGTCGTGAGTTCGCACTCAGACAGGTGCTTTACTTGTGGTAAATAATTACATCACAACTGGTCTCAAAACTGCACATTGCTCGCTGAATCCATATCCTACAATGTCGACAACCTCGCGAGCCAAGTCAAGATATTTGATTTGTTAATCTTTCTCGACTTTCATGAGGTAGTTTTTTTAATTATTACAATGATTTAAGTGTTACTTAAATAATTTCTGCCTACCCCCATGGGAGAAAGGCATGAGCTCATGTATGTATGTGAAAAACCAATTAACAAATGTATAATTTTATCTAACTTTGACAGTGATTGACTAACTGTATTCATAATTAAATGGAATTATTGTCAATATCGGCGTTTTGTAATTGTTAAAATGATTAATAAGGTACGATACCAATCTGCATTGTCTATTTTTCATTCATTTTAATCCTTTTGTTAGTAAAATGACAAAACTTACGTTACGAAAACATAAAATAGTATTTATCCGCTGTTTTGGATAAATACTCAGTAAAAACGGATATTTATCGAGTATTTATCCATTTTGAGTATTTATCCGGATAAAATCCCAACACTACTTCTTACTAATATTTGTAGCTATTCAAATGTTTTTTATCAATGTCTTGATATTATTTTATTTTTAATAACTACCCCTAATTATTGTTAGAGCTCCAACAAACATAAACAGGATGATAAATGTTAATAGTGTCGCGTTTTAATTCCATAATTCGCATATTAAGGGTCGGATACACTGCGAACACGAGAGAAAATTAGGTATTGAAGCGCTACTCACACAGCGGTAGGCGCGCGCGGCCCGCTCGCGCACACATAGATGCTTACATAGTGGTTCGAGCGGCAGGAAGCGTGATGACAATATTAAAAATAGAAGTGGATACTACGTTGTTCTTTTTATTGCATTTATACTTAGTAAAAGGAAGGATGGGAGAGGTGGTGGTTTATTGCAGTTTTGTATGTTGGCATCAATCAGCTGTTATATTATGATTTTCACAAACAAAGTCAATTAATACATCTACATCATGATTTCTTTTCAGAGGCATGTGCCCCTTTTTAGTACTTGATACTGCACATGGGAGTACGCGTACGCGTACCCCAACGTTATAATTACATATAGGTACCAACATTCTGTGTAAGAATGTAAATGTGTTTGTCTTCTCTCCTCCCCGCAAAGGCTAAAAGGATTTTAATGTTTGTTATACAGTTTCTTTACGATGCCGGGGGTGAGTGTTACACTCCCTGTCGGGTATAGACAGGGAGGTGATCCTGGTGAGCCCTAAGAGTGTCCCCCGTCGCAAATCTTATTGTGCGAACGCCTATTCCTAACCGGTCATGCGATGGGTACTGAAGGTACCCGACCAGTCTAGTGCGGGGGGTATAGATATACCCGCGGCACTAGTACGCGAATGTGGAGGGAAAACTGTCACCGGGGCTGACGAGGGAAGCCCCCAAGGCCAGCGATCCGGGACCCGTCCAACTTTCGTCTAGCCCTGAAGGGGATAGACGTGTGTGTTGGGTCTGCACCCACTCGGCTTCGTTGGCACCGTTAAGGTATCCACCGAGTGACCACGAAACTGTGGATTTTGCCCTGAAGGGGCCACAACACAACACACGTTTTTGACGATTCTGATGAATCAGAAATATCACTGTCTTGCGAACAAGACAGTAACGTTTAGACTGAATCCGACCAAGAAACAAGAAGTCCGAATTTTGCGATTTAAATAATTTTAAATTGCAAAATAGCGGAGAGTAGTCGGGGCGACTACGCAGCGTGGCGCACGGAGCACAACTGACAGGCGAACGAGCGGCGGGCGGTGGAGGGGATACGCGCAGCGGAGCGGCAGCGTAACGACCTTCCAGGGCGAGCGTCGAGCGTAGAATCCACTGAGCTCCGCAGTTCGAACACTTCTATATAAATGGTAAACCGCGCCGCCATAGTAAATTGTATGGAGATTTCGAGCGTCAAAATTGAGAAAGTTTGCGAATTTTTTACGCAAATCAGAAGTAACATTATGGAAAACTAAGAAATGCATCTGGTTAACTGTTCTGTGTTGTTTTTATTTATGTATTAATTAAATAAGTGCCTTCTTGTTTTAAACCTTAAAGTTATCAAAATACGGCAGTGCTTTTTACACGTTTTTAGTGAAATTCAATATTTTTTTAACAATCATCTGCAAGGTTTATCCCCAACCCGATTTTTTCATCGTCTAGTAAAACTCTTGAGCTAGCCAGATGTATTTTTTCGTGACAATTACTTTAAGTTTTCTATATAAACTTATTGAAATCCCATAACACGATTTCCTAGTGCTGACCCTTAACCGACATAAACAGCATACTTACTGCTACATGTACATACATTAATTTACCTATCTCCTTAACTAATGCAGATCCCATTTCAAAACTTCTGGTGTATTATTTAGATACTCTAAGCTATATTTTGAAATAAGAAAATTTAAAAAATAAATGGTTGAAGTTTCCAAAATTTTGTTTTGAAATTTTTACTTCCGGTTTAGAGATATTTTTTTTTTTCAAATTTGCTTCATTTTTTAAAAAGATCAGGAAGTTTTCTATGCAAATCGCGTAGATTGAAAATTTATTGTAATTGTTTACAATACGAAAAAAATCTTCAAATAACTCCTAATTTCAATTTAGGCGATTCTTTAGGAGCCTATAACTAGACAAATACACATCATATATATATAAAAAATTGTGTCCAATATGGAATGTGTGTAATGAATATATCTACTAGAAGTATAACTGGACCTAATATGAACAAATTTCAGAACCTCACTTTTTTTCCCTGACCGCTTGACGTGAAATGCCCCCATAGTCAAACACTGGCGAAAAATCTTTCAAATGTTATATCAAATGTTATAAACGTGAACTATTTAGGTTTTTTCCTAAATATGTTGAGGTCGGCTTCCAGTCTAACCGAATGTTACTGCCTATCTGACATCTTATAATTAAAAAAAAATACTGTACATTTGCATATTAAAACAGAACTTTTTTAATCGCACTTTTCAATTCGGAATGTCGTAAATATTTTTATATTATGTGATATAACAGATTGGCATAAGAGCCCTGTTACATTTCGGCGCAGCGCTAATTTAGGTATTTTACGCACCAAGTGCGCGGCTAGTTACTTGTGCGATACCTTGTTTCACATCTTGTCATTCGCTCGCACCATGATGTATAGCGTGATGTATGTCGGAGTGTGGCGACTAAATGCGCTTGATCCACCGCAGTTTACATTTTCGTGTTAACTTTAGACATTATATGAAAAGTTGTATAACAAAGTTTGTTTTAATATTTTTTATTACTCAATAATATAAACTTTCAATATGTTATAAAATAATTGGAAGGATACGTAAATATTTTAATTCTTACACAGAACACTAAATACACAATCTCTATTTCTGTGGCGAATATATATTTTAAAATTTTGTTTACGATGACATGACATCCACGAAAAATATTGTTTATCATAGAGGCTGCCGGTCCTAAGCCTGGAATAATGAAGTGCATTCAATTCTATTCGCTAGTAGGTAAAATTCGTTGATCACTTGAATTACGACGGCAAAACTAGTTCGCGGTTCTTTTAACTATGTAAATGTCTGGTTTATGGTCAACGATAAACAGTCTCGTTTCGTCGACGGATACAACGTCAACAACAATAAAAACAATAGTTCATCGAATTCTGTTGACTTAATTATAACTCTGAATTTAGGCTTTCACGGTTACTCTACTTGGAAACCGGTTTTTCCAGTCTCGCCGCGTACGCGACAAGCGGCCAGTGGTCACGCACACATGCCCCGCGTGCTTGTAGTAGTGCAATCGAATCGCGCGCTTGTTCGAAGCTTTATCTCTGTTCCGTTTATCTACTCATGTGGATATGACATGTTTACAATGTACAGACGCCAGCACATCAAGCGAAACTCTATACATAACTATAACTACAACGCGCACTGACGTGTTAGAAAGAAAGTACACTTGGTGTGATTGGTGGAGTCTTCAGTGTATACATTGAAGGCTAAATACATCTAAAATTGGCCAATAGTTGCAAATGAATGCATGTGTGTGTGTTTCATACCGTTTAAAGTAGTTACTCTATGCGCCTTCGGAACGCACCCGAACGGAATGACATCTGACCTGTCAAGTTTGATTTTGACACTTGTCACTTCCTTTTTAGTTTGGTCTTTAAAAGCGTCGGATAGATTTTTGCTTCCGCGAGTTTTTGTAAATCAATCCTTGAGAATCGGTCGTTTTTGCGGACAATAAGTCATGACCCAATGGTTTTGTGTTAAATAACCCCATTTGGTGAAGTAATACGGGTTTAGTTTCTTGACATTGAAGAACTTTGAAGGTTACGTGTTGAGGACCGCATGTTGGAGAAAATCTCTGGTGACTTGAAGCGGCGGATGGTAACCTGTTCCTGAGAATACTTACTCATAACGTCACTACACGAGACATACACACTCACTTACATACATAGATCCAGGTAAACCAAGAAGCAGGTGTTCGTCTACCATCAGGTGAGTGCTTTGAATCTTACTTGTATAGTCTGCTCCGCGTACGGCGGACTAGTTTCGCTAGCCACTTCTTGACCCAGGGCCCACGATTATCACGCTTCCACATAATAATTAAAATCCCATGGGGGCCTGGCCTGGCAGCGAACATTTTGGTAGCACAGCGTGGCTATAAGACATATAACCAACAAATTGGTAATTTACAGTAGGCTAATTACTTGGCAGTCTCTATAAGGGAAGTAGTAATTCGCTGTAAATGTTTGTTAACGGTAATTAATGGTTCATTTGAAATAATTTGTTTAAATTTGTTGTGTCGGGTAAACTGAAGTTACCATAGTCAGCCTGATTATATATGCTAACAGTGTTGATTGGCATTATTGACCATTAACATTGTAAATTGGAATAAAGGTTTATTATTGTTGTACCGTTGACATTGGTTTGAATTAAAATAAAAGTTTATTTTTGTGCGCTGCCAGGCTAGGCCCACAATACGATTTCAAGTGCGCAGTGGAAGTGTGCTAACCGTGGGGCTCTAGAGACAAGAGTGGCGAGCGAAACTAGTCCGCCGTACGCGGAGCAGACAATATATAAGAGAACAACTCACCTACCATACAACAAAACAACTTACCTCAAGGTTGAAGGACACTGCTCTGGTTCCTACCTGGAGTTATGCATGTAAGTGAGTGTATATGTATCGTGTTGTGACGTTACGAGTATTCTTCAGGTTGGAATCCGCTGCAACAAGGCTTGGAGGCAATCACAGCATGCGGTCTTCAAATCACTCGTTCCCAATAGCGTCACTAACACTTAACCATCGGGTCATGACAGATTGTCCACAAAACGACCGGTTCTCAGGGATTACTTTACAACAGGGTCGCACGCGCAATTTGGACCGCCATCCAATTGGATCACGACTAATTGTCACAAACGGATCGATTTAAAAAGATTAATTTCAACAAAAGCGTCGCGGGCGTCCCAATAGCGCGACGGGGCTTTTTAGCGGCAAATTTACAAGAGAGCTGTCAAGTGTCAACGTCAAACTGACAAGTCAGTTCTCACTCTGTTACACGCGTATTCCGTTAGGCGCACAGATAATAAACGGGACAGAACATCTACCCCCCCCCGGACGGGCCTTCCCGTCCGCTAATCACTTGGGAATCCCGACAAGGTTGCGTTTTATCAGTCCACCTGACGCGCTGCTGGAGGATGTGCAAATACTCCAAGCTCCAACGCTTCCAAAACTCTGAGCGAGCTGCTGCACCAACTGAAACCGCGATAGCCAATTTTGGCTCACATCGACAAAAGGGTGCTCCGGCAGGGCGACAAGTGGCTGTCAAATCAAAAAATGGCCCGGGGCCAGGGCCTCCAAGACGTTCAGGTCCGAAGACAGCGGGCACAATGGACGCGAGTTCAACACAGCTTCAATGCGGCAAAATACCGTAGCTAACTCCTTAAAGGTGAGAACGGTGTCTCCCAACAATCTGCGCCAGAGTCCCTAACCGCCTTCACCGCGGCCTCAAATAACCCCCCAATGGGGGCAGGCTGGCGGGTCAAAACAATAACAAACAACAAACAACCAAACAACAACAACAACAACAATTTAACCAAATGGCCCTCCTTAGGCAACAAAAGGGGGTGACGGACCCCATAAGGAAGGCTAGAGTGACTCAATCGTCAACAACCAAACAACAAAAGACCCGTATCGTCCAAAAGGGGTTCAACTTACTAACGGCTCCCGAGAATTTCCAAAACTCTCGCTGCAGAATTGCCAACAGCGCATTGCAACCGGCATGCGAGTTCATAATGTGACGATCAGTCACCAACAATTCAACAACAACAAACAACAATTCAACAATTTGTCGAGGGAGCTTTATAGACTCAACAAAACTCAGGGTCCTTTGTTGCAACAGCGAGCACCTTGAGCCCGGGCAAAGGACCCGACATCAAGACTGGCGATCGAGGCCAATCATCCTCGAGGTGAGTCAGCCAGTCTGGTCCCCACCATGGGGGGTAAGCAAACAAGCGGGGTGCCATGCACCCACGTGAGGCCACGGCGCCTGGGTTCAAATCTCCAGGCAAGTGCCTCCAAATCAAAGGCGTATCAAATTTTTGAATCTGGGACACTCGGTACGCAACAAAGACCTCCAAAGGGTGGACGGACGTCTTCAACCAACACAAAACAATTTGACTGTCCGTCCAGGCGTAAGAAACCCGAATGTCCACAGTTCCACCCAAGGTGTGAGCAACGTGGTTCAATAGACGCACAAGACGCGCCGCCCCTGACAATTCAACTTAGGGATGGTCAGTGCCGTCCGGAGGGGGGGGGCACCTTGCTCTTGGCCAAGACCAGTGACAAATTCACCTGGCCTGTGCGCAGACGGTGCGCAGACAAACAACAGCTGCATAACCGTGCGAAGACGCATTACAAACAAGGGTAGCAGTGTAGCTCCCTGGGGGGAGGATAGCGCGGGGTAACACGACCTCGTTGACTGCAAGGAGTGCGGATACAAATTGGAGCCAATCATCCAATAGGGTTTCCCGAAGTGGCTCGTTCCAACCAAGTCCCGCAGTCCAAAGGCGCTGAAGAAAACATTTTAACCAAAACAATACACAAACAAAACAATTTTGCCCAAACAATACAAATAAAACAACAAAACAATAGACAGAAGGCAACCCTGGGCTCCCGTGTCCAAAATGGCACGGACCTCAACAGAGTCCCCCGTGGGCCCCCAGACCTGACCGATGCCGTTGGCAACAAAACCGTGTCGATCTGAGGGGTACCCTAGCGGGGCAGGCGCCAATGTCCTAACAATGCCTGGGCGGCGACCGATCGCCGCACCCAGGTTCAAGTCTTTCCCGACGAGGATGGAATTCAAATTCCTCGTACGCGCGGTGTCCCGAGCCACGCGCCATCGCTGGATGGGCATATCCCACCGGAGGCCTGAATGGCGGGGGGCGTGACTCCAACCGGGGACGTTCCGCCAAAGGAGGGGAGGGCAGGTGGTGCTGGTCTGGCCAGCGGTGCCTAGCAACAACTGCGTAATCGCCGTTACGCGGGGAGACCAAATGGCGGTCGCGCGGCTCCCGATCAACTTGCGCGGGGGGCGGAGTGCGGCGCTCAAAATTGCGGGCCTCTCCCCGGTTCTGAACCGGCGAGGCAGAAGCCCGGTGACCAACTCCATGGTACCCCCCCGTACGCGAACCTTCATCAGAGGCTGGTCTACCAGCGTGGTTCGCGTTAGCGGACAATATGTCCAAATGGGACCCCCCACAAATTCTACAAGGGCGGGGGTTGGGGCAGTCCCGATGGAAGTGAGCCCCCAAACAAGAGAAGCACATGCGGCGTTCATTGGCAATTCGGCGGCGGGCACTCACGTGCAACTTCAAAAAGGCCGCGCAAGTTGCCATGCCATGCCCCGTGTCCCTACAAAACTCACAACCAGGACGACTCTGGGTGCCAGCAAAACGAGCGGCGGGGCGACCATCAACAGGCCCGCGAGCCCTAGTCCGTCCCTGGTCTCGTGGCCGAGAAGACGGCTGGCATGACTCAGTGGCAACGCCAGAGTTGTCCACAAACCGACACTCATCCTCCAAAAACTGGACGAGGTCACCAAATGGGGGGAGATGTGTGACACTATCCCCACCATACCTTTGCTCGAAACGAGCCCTCAAATCGGCAGGAAGCCGTTGCAGCACAACATGCACCAAAGGGTAAGACCATTGGTCCACCGGCAAGTCCAATCGCTTTAAAGCGTTGGTCGCTACCACCAACGGGTTCAACAGGTCAGTACGCAATGCTGACAAACTAGTAATGACCGGTAACCCCAAAATCAATTCAATATGAATGTTAGCCAAACAACGTTTATTTTGGTACCGCCGGGTGAGTAGTTCCACAGCGGTAGGGTAGGCTGAGTCAGTCAAAGACAGATGCTGCACCAAGGCTCGGGCCTCACCTTCCAGGACAGACAACAAATAGGCCAACTTTTGGGCGGGTCTGAGGTCCGAGCGTGCATCAACCAAACTTGCAAACAGGTTTTGGAAACCGTACCAGTGGTCCGAGCAACCGACAAGTGTGGCAGTTCCAAAGCAGGCAATCTACTCAATAGTCCGGGACCTGAAACAACCGAGGTCTCCGGCTTGACCGGGACAGGTGTCCGGCACTGCAATATTTCCATTTGTATGCCATTGCACAAACAAAACCATTCAAATAAACAAAACAATTAAATTATCAAATAACAAAGTTCAATCAATAAATAACAAGGAAATCCAACGCAAAGAATCAAATAAAATAAACCAAGCAAAAGGTAATTAAGTAACAAAGTTCAAACAATCAAACCAGCAAACTGACTAATCAGCAACTCAAGAAATAACAATATATTGGTTTCAATTCAATTCAACAATAAACTTTTATTTTAATTCTAAACCAATATCAACGTTCAAAAATTCTATTTCATATTCAAATATTCAAATTCTAATCCAATTCCAAATGTTAAGTTTACAAACCACTGTGTGGTACAACAATAATGAACCTTTATTCCAACTCAAACAATGGTAATACTCAAAAATGCCAATTTCAAATATTAATTTTCATAAACAACCGTATTGATGGTACAAACTCAATATTTCAATGTCTTCCTGACATTCAATACAACAGGGATCAGACACAAAAAGGGGCTACAACAAGGGGCTGCAACACAGCCCAATCCAATCCACTTTATTAGCCCGGCTGACCTTGGCAACATCAGGTTACCCGTCTCAATAAATTTACAAATTATTTCAAATAAACTAGCAATCTTATTTAACAAATATTTACAGCGTATTACTACTTCCCTTAGAGAGACTGCCAAGTAATTAGCCTACTGTAAATTACCAATTTGGTGGTTATGTCTTATAACCGCGCTCTGAATACCAAAAATGTACGCTGCCAGGCTAGGCCCACAATACGATTTCAAGTGCGCAGTGGAAGTGTGCTAACCGTGGGGCTCTAGAGACAAGAGTGGCGAGCGAAACTAGTCCGCCGTACGCGGAGCAGACAATATATAAGAGAACAACTCACCTACCATACAACAAAACAACTTACCTCAAGGTTGAAGGACACTGCTCTGGTTCCTACCTGGAGTTATGCATGTAAGTGAGTGTATATGTATCGTGTTGTGACGTTACGAGTATTCTTCAGGTTGAAATCCGCTGCAACAAGGCTTGGAGGCAATCACAGCATGCGGTCTTCAAATCACTCGTTCCTAATAGCGTCACTAACACTTAACCATCGAGTCATGACAGATTGTCCACAAAACGACCGGTTCTCAGGGATTACTTTACAACAGGGTCGCACGCGCAATTTGGACCGCCATCCAATTGGATCACGACTAATTGTCACAAACGGATCGATTTAAAAAGATTAATTTCAACAAAAGCGTCGCGGGCGTCCCAATAGCGCGACGGGGCTTTTTAGCGGCAAATTTACAAGAGAGCTGTCAAGTGTCAACGTCAAACTGACAAGTCAGTTCTCACTCTGTTACACGCGCATTCCGTTAGGCGGACAGATAATAAACGGGACAGAACAATTTTTGTTCATTAAATTTGAACCAGTATTGTTATTTCTTGAGTTGTGGTCTAACAGTTTGGTAGTTTGATTGTTTGCTTGTAGTTATTTTGTAACTGATTGTTTGAACTTTGTTACTTAATTATCTTTTTGCTTGGTTTATTTGAATTGTATTGTTTGTGCAATGGCACACAAAGCGGTGAGAGAGGCAATCAGTGGATTTACCACACAGCTACGGTGGTTCACTTCAGCTGCAGCGACTGCTGAGCGCCAGGATCTCGAAGGGATCACTCTTGCTCGGTTCGAGCAGTTGAACGTGAGACTCGGCAACGTTGATGCTCTGCTTACCCGCTACAACGAGTACATTTGTGATGTAGCTCTGGAAGTGCTGGACCAGGCAGCACGTGACAAGGTCCTTGCTGACTACGACCAGATCTTGGACCTGGGGGATGTTATTGGTCAACGTGCTCGGGAAATATTGCAGAGCCAGACACCAGTCCAGGTCAAGCCGGAGACCTCGGTTGTTTCAGGTTCCGGACTATTGAGTAGACTGCCTACTTTGGAACTGCCACACTTTGACGGTCGCTTGGGCCAGTGGTTAGGTTTCCAAAACCTGTTTGAAAGTTTGGTTGATGCACGCTCGGACCTCTGACCTGCCCAAAAGTTGGCCTATTTGTTGTCTGTCCTGGAAGGTGAGGCCCGAGCCTTGGTACAGCATTTGTCGGTGACTGACTCAGCCTACCCTACCGCTTTAGAACTACTCACCCGGCGGTATCAAAACAAACGTTTTTTGGCTGATGTTTACATCAAACAGATTTTGGGGTTACCGGTCATTACAAGATTATCAGCATTGCGTACTGACCTGTTGAATCCGTTGGTGGCAGCGACCAACGCTTTAAAGCGATTGGAGTTGCCGGTGGACCATTGGTCTTACCTTTTGGTACATGTGGTGCTGCAACGGCTTCCTGCTGATTTGAGGGCTCGTTTCGAGCAAAAGTATGGTGGGGATAGTGTCACACACCTCCCCCCATTTGGTGACCTCGTCAAATTTTTGGAGGATGAGTGTCGGTTTATGGATAACTCTAGCGTTGCCACCGAGTCACGCCAACCGTCTTCCCGGCCACGAGACCAGGGACGGACTAGGGCTCGCGGGCCTGTTGATGGTCGCCCCGCCGCTCGTTTTGCTGGCACCCAGAGTCGCCCTGGTTGTGAGTTTTGTAAGGACACGGGGCATGGCATGGCAACTTGCGCGGCCTTTTTGAAATTGCACGTGAGTGCCCGCCGCCGAGTTGCCAGTGCACGCCGTCTGTGCTTCTCATGTTTGGGGGCTCACTTCCATCGGGACTGCCCCAACCCCCGCCCTTGTAAAATTTGTAGGGGGTCCCATTTGGACATATTGTGCGCTAACGCGAACCACGCTGGCAGACCAGCCTCTGATGAAAGTTCGCGTACGAGGGGGCACCATAGAGTTGGTCACCGGGCTTCTGCCTCGCCGGTTCAGAACCGGGGAGAGGCCCGCAATTTTGAGCGCTGCACTCCACGCCCCGCGCAAGTTGATCGGGAGCCGCGCGATCGCCATTTGGTCTCCCCACGTAAAATTGATTACATAGCTGTTGCTAGGCAGCGCTGGCCAGACCAGCACGGCCTTCCCTCCCCTCCATTGGCGGAACGTCCCCGGTTGGAGTCACGCCCCCCGCCATTCAGGCATCCGGTGGGATATGCCCTTCCAGCGATGGCGCGTGGCTCGGGACACCGCGCGGACGAGGAATTTGACCTCTATCCTCGTCGGGAAAGACTTGGGCCTGGGTGCGGCGATCGGTCGCCGCCCAGGCATTGTTAGGACATTGGCGCCTGCCCCGCTAAGGTACTGTTACGGGGTAGGTCCAAAGTCACTTTTAAAAAAAAAGACTATTTCGAAACCTTAAAGAAACTTTTATTGAAAATTAATATGTTTAACAATAATTCGATTTTAATGTGTCCGCCACGAAGTTCAGAGTATGACTGCCGGAAACCAACGTGTCACAAAATGCGACAACTGTGGGAAACGTTACATGATGCCTACGTGTCAAAAAGTGCAACCATTGTGGGAAACATCGCATGACGCTTATGAGGCGTCAGCGTTTATATTTTATATGCTTAGGGCTGTTTAACAATTTATAACAACCCCCCCGATAAGATTGATCATTACGGTTAAGAGTGATGAGAAATCTAAGATGAAACTTTGAACTTCGTTTTGGTTACAAACTAGGATTCAAGTAAGTATAAGAAGTATCTTAAATGTAACTATTAGTAAACTTAGGTTTAAACTAGAATTAGACATAAGAAATAGTATTAATACAATTATCATCATTTAACCGAGACGTTAACTATTTTATAACAATAAGAATTACAATTGATAGGGTCGTCGGGAAACTAAGTCATAACATTACGTCTTAGTGGAGTTGGCAAAGATTTACATGATCCTTGAACATCTTCGTCAGAAGATTCGGCAAATCGATTATTTACTGACTGAACAGACTGAACTGTTTGTTTCTTTTTAGTGTAACACTGATTAAACACTTGGATACAATCGAGGTTTTGTTGAACAAAATAACTTCTTAGATCTGTACAAAAGATAAATGAGGACAATGGTAGAGATAATGTATGTCAACGAGAGGTAGTGAGTACTATATTTATGTAGATGAGATGGTTGTTCAATCTTATTTAGTTCCTTTTCAAAGTCATTTAAATGCACACTTGCTTGTAACAGAGAATCAAAGTCGTTAACATTGGATAACTTTACAAAAGGGAGATGTCGTACTGTTTTATTTATTCTCTGATTGTCGCAGCAATCGTCTTCAATAATATTAAAACTAGATATATGATTAGTAACATTAGACATAACATAGTCATTAGGAGTAAACTTTAGAGTTTTAAAGAAAGCTACACAATATTTTGGCAAGGCCAACATGCCTGTGCCGAAGAAGATCTCATCATAATTGCTAGGATCATTTTCACATGTAATATGAGCTTTTCCGGGCTCTGATTGTACAAACAACCATTTATTGTTGTTTAACTTGAGAAATACATCGATTGAGCCATGTAACAGTTTAGTATTACAAGAGTCTGGCAATGAACTTATAGCTTCGGTTAAGATTATTGTTTCACAAGTTGGATTTGCAATTGTAGAGTACACATTTCCTAAAGAACACACATAACACTCATTATGAATCACTTGACACTTATCCACTGACTCTAATAGTGAATAGAACATACGATCTATTTTATAGTTACAGCCACATAAGGTTTATTAGGAGCAATGAGTATATAAGTATCAGGTTTGGTAACATCGTAAGGAGCTGGAAGAGGAACATTATGGTAAAGGTTGTATATCTGTGGAAGGACGAGCGGAATTTTTGTTATAATGATAATCTTATTAAGATGATAATAACAAATTAAATCAGATATGTCAATAATAACATGTATGTTCTCTAAAGATAAACTTGTAGGAAGTTCGCAGTGTTTAGGTAGCTTATCTTTATGTAGGTCTAGTTCTTGGAATAACTGATAGGGACTGAGAACAGCTGGATGAAGAATGTTGAGCTTGCTAAATAAGATAGCGTTGTTGACGTCATCAATGTCAAAGGACAAGGCTATAGTAATACTTTCCAAGGAGTTCATTAGCATTATTAAATTATTTTTTATTTCTAACTTATCACTTGAATTCAATAATTGTTCAAATGCTATGCGAATAGTATTTAAATTTTGATTTAGTTGGTTTTGATTTTTATTTACTTTTGACATTGTGTTATTGAAGGTTGAAATAGTAGTTTGAATAACGTGAATATTATCTTTCATTAAGTGAGTCAGCTGTTTTTCGTCTGATTGTACTTTCGTGATAGCGTCCGAGAACTTTAAGGCATCGTCAGAGTCTAAAGTTCCGAAGATTGTTTTTAAAAGAGAGCCGCCAGCGTCAATGAGTCCTCGTTTAAAACGGTTTGGTTTTTGATCTTGAACTAGGTAAGATATCGACAGGAACTTACGAACATTATTAAGATGTTGATTTTGTAACGGCGATAGTAAATTAGTACATTCTAGTTGGACTTTACTAGAAGAGCTAGTAACACAGAAATTGCTGACTTCTTTGATTAGAGCTTCGACTTTATCTAAATGTGGCTTTATATGGCTAATGTCTAAGTAGGTTACGACATTCCAATGATCGTTTGTGAACTTAACGTTCAATAGTTGGTCAAAGTATAGACCTGGACTACCTACGATTGGAGTAACGAATTTGTAGCTCGAAGACGGCTGAAGTACTAACCTGAAATAGAAAAGATAAGGCTAGTCATCTGTTGCGATTTTAATTTCGTCGTAATGATGACGAACATGTTTTCGATTAATTAAAAGTGTGACTGTATGGTTACCATTGATCTTGACTATTTTGAAAGGCCCTTTCCATATAGGTGACATCGCCTTGTTTTGTTTATGATGACACCGTAAGTATACCATATCACCTATTTTATACGTCACGGGTTTAGCATGAACATCGAAACGTTGTTTGGATTTTTCTTTAGATGATTCTATATTCTGCAAGGCTTTTTGTCTACTATAAAATAATCTATGATTAAGAGCACGAATATAGTCTGTATAGGTGTTTAGGTCTAAGGTGTCAGCACTTTGAGGCATGTAAGGCTTGAATCCGAACAATAATTCCATCGGTTGGAAGCCGGTAGTTGAATGTACATTAGTGTTGTACGCTATCATAGCAGTTTGTAAGTATAAGCTCCAGGTATGTTGGTTATCTTCGATGTATGATCGTAAGTACTCTTTTAAAGTCGCATGGCTTCTTTCGAGAGCGCCACACGTTTGTGGATGATAAGGAGAGGCGAAGATATGTTTAATACCGAATAATCTCTCTAATTGTTTTAAAACATCGGATGTAAAATTGGTTCCTTGATCGGTTACGATCATTCTAGGGATACCTAGATGAGAAATGAAAAGTACAAAGTTTTGAGCAGTTTCTTCTGCGGAACATGTTGACATTGCATACGCTTGCGAATACTTAGTTAAGTCGTCTTGCAACGTAAGTATAAACTTATACCCATAATCGTGAGTTTCTGGTAATGGTCCTACTACGTCTAAGAATACTTTTTCCATGGGTTTTGTGGCCGTAGATGTGATTATCATAGGTGCGCGATTTGTTTGACGTAGTGGTTTGTTGATTTGGCAGGACTTACAACTCTTGACATAGTTTTCTATGTCTTGACGCATGTTTTTCCACCAATAGAGTGTTTTTAACCTATCGTACATGCGAGAAATACCCGGATGTCCTGCCGAAGGTGAGTCATGGTTATCTTTTAATATACGGGGAATCTCCGCGGGAGTAGGAAATAGTATGTTATTGTGATAGATATGAACTTTGACACCCGTGTTATGGAATAAAAATCCTATAATATTGTACAATTTGGTAAACGATAACTTCGTGAATGGGTCTTGGAAATCGGAAATAGCAAATTCCTTTTCTTCGGAATACCACGCGGTTATCATTTCTCGATAGTCTCTTAACATATTAAAAATATCTTTATAACTCATTTCGTCATAATGATGGACACGTAAGAATAGGTGTGTGAAAACGTGTTTTTCATTAGACGTACTTTGAAACGCGTATAGTTCTCTTTCTAAAGTACGTATATCAGGTAAGTCTTCATCAAACTTAGAAAGCTGTAGAATTTCAGAGCAGTACGGAATTGAGTCGTCTAAATCGATAGCAGAAGGATACGTAATCATTTTACATTTCGTTTTAAGTAACGAATCGTTATGTTCCTCTATAACAGTGTCATAGGAATTATTACGTTGTTGACTAACTTGTAAATATTTTTCATAAGTTTCAGAAGTAGTAGAGACATTAGGATCAATGGTTAGTATTGGGTTACGAGACAGGGAATCGGCGTTACAGTTCATCTTGCCCTTTTTATAAACTATTTCGTAGTCAAATTCTTCTAACTTTAAGCGCCAGCGAATTAATTTCGAACTAGGGTCTTTGCAATTGAATAACCACTGTAGTGGTTTGTGGTCAGTGACTACGATGAACTTGTTACCATATAAATAAGGTCTAAAGACTTTCGTACCGAAAATGATAGCTAAACATTCCTTTTCAGTAGTAGAATAGTTTCCTTCCGCTTTGTTAAGAGTTCTAGAAGCGTATGAGACTGGTAGGTCTTGACCAATTTTCCCTTGAGATAAAATTGCAGAGACAGCGAAATTAGACGCGTCGGTCGTTAGCACGAAGGGCTTAGAGAAGTCGGGATATTGAAGAATAGGAGCGGTCGTTATTTTATGTTTTAACTCATCAAAGGATTTCTGTTGTTCTGGGGACCAAACGAAATTTGCATTTTTCTTAAGAAGACCTGTGAGGGGTTTCGTGATATGGGAAAAGTTTTCTATGAACCGGCGGTAATACCCAACTAACCCGAGGAACGATTTAATGTCACGAGGCGATTTAGGAATTGGAAAATTTTGAACACAAACAATCTTTTTTGGATCGGGCTTCACGCCTTGATCTGTTATTATATGTCCTAGATATTGTACTTCCTTTCTTAAGAACTCACATTTGGCAGGCTGTATTTTTAATCTATGTTCGCGTAACTTACTGAAAACTAATTCCAAATTTCTGCAATGTGATTCGAGGTCATGCCCAAATAGTACGATATCATCCATATACGTAAAGCAGTGAGTCCCTTGAAGGCCACTGAGGACAATATTCATAAGTCTCTGGAAAGTAGAGGGTGCATTACGGAGTCCGAAGGGCATTCTATTAAATTCATAATGACCGGATGGGACATTAAACGCAGTTTTTTCTGTGTCTTTGACCTTGACCTGATGGAATGAAGATACGAGGTCAAGTGTGGTAAAATATTTGCTATGCCCTAACTGATCTAGGATGTCGGAGATATTTGGAATTGGGTACGCATCGCCAATTGTGACTTCGTTTAATTTCCGGTAATCGATAACGATACGCCATTTGGGCTTACCGGATGCGTCTTGCTTTTTGGGGACAACCCATATTGGTGCTGACCACGGGGATATGGAAGGTCGAATAATGTCTTGGTCTAGCATTTCTTTAATTTGCCTATTCACTTCTTCCTTATGACATTTTGGAAACCTGTAGCTTTTAACTGCAATCGGAGTTTCAGAACTTACACGGATTTCATGTTCTATAGTATTAGTGTGTGTAAGTTTGTCTCCTTCTAAATAGAATACGTCCTGGAACTTAGAACATATGTAACGTAAGCGATCTTCTTCTTCCGAATTAAGGTGATCGCATCGTATCATGTTTTGGACTTTAGAATTGCGGTCAGATGTATACGGGTATGGTGAATTAGGATAGGACGTAGTTGTATCGGTTGTATTAAGAGAAACAGTGTTTTTATTAGGCTCCATTATCTGTGAGATAGGTTCTAACGTTACTCGAGGGTTTTTTAAGATTATTTCTTCATCTGATGTGTTAAGCACTGAAATAGTAGTTTGATTATTAGAATCAACACGGACTAAACACCTGGAAATATATAAACGAGGGTATTTCTGTAGTTTGACGTCTAGTAATAGTCCTTCTTGGATTTCGGGATTTGTTACATTGCAACGAATAAACATTTCGCTTCTAGGAGGAATAATCTTTACAATTGGAGATGTTTTTAAATTGAAATAGTGTAAGGGATTCCCTTGAATTATTAATTTAGAGTCACTATAACTTACTAGAGATTTATACCACTCTAGAAAGTTTGAACCTAGGATCCCGTCGTACTCCAAATTAATTTCACCTACGATATGGAAATAATACGGAACTTTAATTCCATTTTCCAGTTCCAAAGATAGCATAAACTTGCCTTTAGTTTCAGAGAACGAGTCTATATCGTTAATACCCTTGAATTTTAAAATATCTTTTTCAACTTTAGGTAATTCGGGTAGGCATTGTTCCTTAATGATGCAAATGGAGCTACCAGAGTCAACTAAAAGACGAATAGGTTCTTTCGTATGTGAAGTTTTTACTACAATGTACGGTAAAGAAGAACTTGAATTGGGAAAAACATCATAGACAGTGGAAAACCCAAGTGGATCTTGGATAAAACTATCTGTTATTCCTTTGGGAGGACTAATATTTTCCATTAAATTGGTCATTGATTTTGCAGAGCTAGTAGGGATTGAGTCATTGATTATTCTGGAGCTAGTAGTTGATTTGGTAAATGATTTAGTAAGGAAAGAGTCATTATTAATTCTAGAATTAGTATTTGATTCAGTAAATGATTTAGTAGAATTAGTAAGGATAGAGTCATTATTTATTCTAGAATTAATATTCGATTTAGTAAATGATTTAGTAGAATTAGTAAGGATAGAGTCATTATTTTTGGACTTAGTAATATGTTTGGATTTAGAAATTGAATTAGTTATTGGGGAATTGCGATCACTAGCGACTTCAGAATTAGTAGCATAATTTTGAGAAATAGAATTGGATTTAGAAATTGAAGCCCCTAAGAAAACATTCCCACAGTTAGTGCCTATGGTAACAGAATTACGTCGACACCGGCTCGTAATCCGATCATTTAGTTTAAATCATCATCGGCAGGTGTTGAAACCTGGTTAGCTTCTACGTATTTTTGTTCACTTATTATGTTCCCAGGATTCCCGCGGTCGAAGCGAGAATTGTTGAATTGTCTTTTGCGACATTGCGAAATATCATGCCCGATATTTTTGCAATATCGGCATGTTAACGGTTGGGAACCAGAAGTTGCGGGTTTTTGTGAGTAATTTGTTTGTTTTGATTTAGATGGAGATAGAGCCTTATTTTGATTATTTTTAAACCTACATTCGAACTCAGAGTGACCTACCTTATGGCAAACCTTGCATGATGATCTAATTGAGAAATTGTAGATTTTCTCCTCTTCTGTAGCGAAACCTATAGCAGCGTTAAGATTTCGGGGGTCTCGACAGCGAACAATAGTGCTTAGTCTAGGGTGAAGTCCCAGACAGAAAGTATATAGAGCTAGATCTTCTGTCATAGCAATGCGACCCGGAAGTTCCTTTTTTAAGGAATCCGAATTGTGGATTTCGGACTGCAGATCTGTTAAACAGGTTTCAATCCTCAAGGCGTATTGTGCGACAGTTTCGTTAGGCAATTGCTTGCACGACTGTAGCTCTAATAAAAGATGATTGTAATGTTTTCTTTCGCCGAAATTCTGCCTTAAGAATGTTCGTAAGTCGTCAAAGCAGTCAAATATCTTATTTGAACAAGCTACCTGTGCCTTTCCTTGTAACTTTGATATGATATACTTAAGCAGTAAGGACTTTTGACCCTCAGATGCTAGGTCAAGAGCGTTTTGGCAGTTTGTTAAAAACGCTGACAAGGTTTCTCGTTCCCCTTGATATGGGTTTATAAAGTTACATAGGACTTGTATCGGGAATGGTTCGGAGATAGTAGGAGTTAGTTGTTTCTTATCACTTGAGGTAGACATTATAATGGGTGGAATGGTTCGGAGATAGTAGGAGTTAGTTGTTTCTTATCACTTGAGGTAGACATTATAATGGGTGTTTCAATTGTAACACTTAGCTCAAAGATTTAGGGGATTTGGGAAAACAAGGAGACCTATGTGGCAACAACAAAAAATGAATGTTCTACTCACAGCAAGATGACGGCTTGGTAAACAGAAGGCATAACGCAGACCTCGGTGAGTAGCGCGCTCAACAGCGGCGCAGACGTGCAGCAGCAGCAGCTAGCAGCAGGTACGGCGGTAGTTGGACGATCCGTGGATGGCGACGAAGGGGTTGGCTTAACCTTAAGCTCACCCAGGTACACGACGAAAGGCTTAGTAGATTCGTTGGCTACTTTAACCAACTCGGAGGAATTCGGTGTGATCGCGACTGGATACAGGGACAATGACGTGGTTTAGACGACGCACTGATACACACACTGGGTAGAGTCAGTATAGAGTCATACTATGATAGAGACAGGATAGAGTTACTTTTGATGGAGATACGATAGAGTCACTTTTGATGGAGACAAGATAGAGTCACAGGATACGATTTTGAAACGATGTTGAAACGAACAGGTGGGCGGACACGAAACGCGACGAATTTGGTTTTATGTAGTTTTATAGATAGCCAGTAACGATATACACTGACTATCCCACTTCTGACACCACTGTTACGGGGTAGGTCCAAAGTCACTTTTTAAAAAAAAGACTATTTCGAAACCTTAAAGAAACTTTTATTGAAAATTAATATGTTTAACAATAATTCGATTTTAATGTGTCCGCCACGAAGTTCAGAGTATGACTGCCGGAAACCAACGTGTCACAAAATGCGACAACTGTGGGAAACGTTACATGATGCCTACGTGTCAAAAAGTGCAACCATTGTGGGAAACATCGCATGACGCTTATGAGGCGTCAGCGTTTATATTTTATATGCTTAGGGCTGTTTAACAATTTATAACAGTACCCCCTCAGGTCGAAACGGTTTTGTTGCCAACGGCATCGGCCAGGGTCTGGGGGCCCATGGGGGATTCTGTTGTGGTCCGTGCCATTTTGGACACGGGAGCTCAGGGTTGCCTTTTGTCATCTTTTTTAGCGGGACAGGTGGGGCCTTGATGTGCTTGACTTTTCACGCAAAATTAGGGGAGTGGGCGAAACAGATGTCACCCCCAACGGACTGGCTTGGTTTGAGATCACTCCTCTGAATTGTCTGGCACCTAAAATTGTTGCTTCGGCCGTTGTTCTGACGAATATTTTGGGTAGTCATCCTCAACGTCAGCTGTCTTCAGAAATCGTCCGGTTGACGTCAGGCCTGGAATTGGCTGACCCCCGGTTTGATTCCCCTAGTACAGCGCATTTGTTGTTGGGTTCCGATGTACTAGGGAGAATATTTTTGGGTGATATAAAGGTTCTGCAGCCACGCGGTTTGATGGCTGTCTCGACCATCTTTGGCTTTGCGTTGATGGAACCAGTGCTGAGGGTCCCCCCTACACCTGAACCTGATTTTGTGTTGTCATCCGGCTCCGCCCTCTCTGACGCCGTTCAGAGGTTTTGGGAGGTTGAAGAGCCCCCACAGGTAGCCCGTTTGAACCCGGAACACGAGGAGTGCGAGTTGTTCTACCAGAACAACACAGGTCGACTCCGTTCCAGCCGGCTTGTGACCAGGTTGCCTTTTGTTGCGGTGCGACCACCTCTCAGCGAATCCAGACCTACGGCCGAGAAGAGATTGTTGGCAATGGAGCGCCGCATGAGCAGGGACCCAGTGCTGCGGCAGAAATATTTGGATTTCATGCGGGAATACGCAGATTTGGGACACATGTCGGTGTCAAATTTGGATTGGCGCTCAAGTGAGCATTATTTCCTGCCGCATCACGCGGTCCTCAAGCCATCCACCGGTAAGCTGCGCACGGTGTTTGATGGGTCTGCGCGGACTTCGTCTGGTGTCTCCTTGAATGATTGCTTGCATCCAGGCCCCAAATTTTTGAGGGATCTTTGTGACGTCATTACGTCTTTCCGTCGTCATCAGGTAGCCGACATCAAAATGATGTTCCGCCAAACGGTTATTCACAAGGATGACCGACGTTATCAGTTGATCCTGTGGCGAGAGAATCCCCAGGACCCCATGATTGTGTATGAGCTCAATACGAATACGATCGGCCTCCGATCGAGCCCTTTTGTTGCTATTCGTTCCCTTTGGGAGCTCGCGGACCGAGAGCGTTTGAAGTTCCCTCGTGCGTCCGCCATCTTGAAAACGGACTTGTATGTTGACGACGTTTGTACTGGAGCTCCCACAGTTGGGGAAGCCGTCCTGTTGCGTGACGAATTGATTGGTATTTTGGCTTCCGCTGGCTATGAGTTGCGTAAATGGGTGTCCAACTCGCCAGCGCTATTGGAAGGTTTGCCGGAGGATCATAGGCAGGACCCGCTTTTGTTTGAAAATGTTGACAACCCTGCTATGATACCAGTTCTCGGCGTTCAGTACCGACCAGTCCAAGACATCTTCACATACGATGTCGCCTTGGAGTCACCTCACACTTGGACTAAACGACTGGTGTTGTCTACTGTCGCGAGGACCTTTGACCCGAATGGTTGGATATGCCCGATATTGTTTTGGGCGAAATGTTTTCTTCATTGCCTTTGGACTGCGGGACTTGGTTGGGACGAGCCACTTCGAAACCCTGTTGGAAGATTGGCTCCAATTTGTGTCCGCACTCCCTGCAGTCAACGAGGTCGTGTTACCCCGCGCTATCCTCCCCCCTGGGAGCTACACTGCTACCCTTCATGGGTTTTGTGATGCATCTTCGCACGGTTATGCAGCTGTTGTTTATCTGCGCACCGTCAGCGCGACAGGCCAGGTGAAGTTGTCACTGGTCATGGCCAAGAGCAAGGTGGCCCCCCTCCGGACGGCACTGACCATCCCTAAATTAGAATTGTCAGGGGCGGCGCTTCTTGTGCGTCTATTGAACCACGTTGCTCACACTTTGGGTGGAACTGTGGACATTCGGGCTTCTTACGCCTGGACGGACAGTCAAATTGTTTTGTGTTGGTTGAAGACGTCCGTCCACTCTTTGGAGGTCTTTGTTGCGAACCGAGTGTCCTAGATTCAAAATTCTGAAATGCCTTTGATTTGGAGGCACGTGCCTGGAGATTTAAACCCGGGCGACGTGGCCTCACGTGGGTGCATGGCACCCCGCCTGATTGCTCACCCCCTATGGTGGGGACCAGACTGGCTGACTCACCCCGAAGATGATTGGCCTCGAACGCCAGTCTTGATGTCGGGTCCTTTGCCCGGGCTCAAGGTGCTCGCTGTTGGAACGAAGGACCCTCCATTTGACCCTGAATTTTTGTTGAATCGATACAGCTCCCTCGACAAATTGTTGAACGTTACCTCGTGGATCAGGCGTTTTGGTCATTATTCTAGGAACTCCGGGAACAAACGCCTGTCTCCGGTTCTCTCTCCTCAGGAGCGACAGGAATCACTCCTCCTTTGGGTCCGCTCCGTGCAGGCTGCACACTTTGAGAAGGAGATTGAAACTTTGAAGTCTGGTAAGGCTAAATTGTCGGGAGCCATTAGTAAATTGAACCCCTTTTTGGACGATACGGGTCTCTTGCGTGTTGGGGGACGGTTGAGGCACTCTAGCCTTCCTTATGGGGCCCGTCACCCCCTTTTGTTGCCTAAGGAGGGCCATTTGGTTAAATTGTTGGTGACTGATCGTCACATTAAGAACTCGCATGCCGGTTGCAATGCGCTGTTGGCCATTCTGCAGCGACAGTTTTGGATATTGTCGGCCCGTCGTACTATTCGTAGCATCGTTTTCCGTTGTTTGCCGTGCTACCGGACTAAGGCCTCTACTATGCAGCCAATGATGGGAGACTTGCCGGCTGATCGTGTCAATGAGGCGAGACCCTTTGCAGGCGTCGGAACGGACTTTGCTGGTCCCTTTTTGGTGAAGACGTCTCCTCTTCGGAATAGTAAAATTGTTAAGCCTTATTTGTGTGTGTTTGTCTGCCTGTCAACTAAGGCAGTGCACTTGGAGTTGGTAACCTCCCATTCGACGGAGGCCTTTGTGGCGACCTTGGATAGATTTGTGTCTCGCCGTGGGTTACCTACTTTGATCAGGTCTGATTGCGGTACTAACTACAAGGGTACAAGTAACTATTTGAAGGAGGTATACGCCTTCCTTGCTGAGAACCAGGTTGACATTGGTAACAAATTAGCTCGCCGAGGGGTCACTTGGTTGTTTGACCCGCCAGCCTGCCCCCATTGGGGGGGTATTTTTCAGGCCGCGGTGAAAGCGGCAAAGGGACTCTGGCGCAGATCGTTAGGAGACACCGTTCTCACCTTTGAGGAGTTAGCTACGGTATTTTGCCGCATTGAAGCTGCACTGAACTCGCGTCCATTGTGCCCGCTGTCTTCGGACCCGAACGACTTGGAGGCCCTGACCCCGGGCCATTTTTTGATTGGACAGCCACTTGTCGCCCTGCCCGAGTACCCTCTTGTCGATGTGAGCCAAAATCGGCTATCGCGGTTTCAGTTGGTGCAGCAGCTCGCTCAGAGTTTTTGGAAGCGTTGGAGCTTGGAGTATTTGCACATCCTCCAGCAGCGCGTCAAGTGGACTGATAAAGCGCATCCGCCCAAAATTGGAGACCTCGTCCTGATTAAGGATGCCAACCTTAAGCCGTTGTATTGGCGCCGGGGGCGCATTCTCAATTTGGTCGCTGGCACCGACGGGGTTCCTCGTTTTGCAGAGGTTTTGGTGGACGGATCGGTCGTGAAGAGAGCGGTCGCAACCTTGTCAAGATTGCCAATTGATTAGCGGACGGGAAGGCCCGTCCGCTAATAGATAGATAGGGTAGATGTTTCATACCGTTTAAAGTAGTTACTCTATGCGCCTTCGGAACGCGCCCGAACGGAATGACATCTGACCTGTCAAGTTTGATTTTGACACTTGTCACTTCCTTTTTAGTTTGGTCTTTAAAAGCGTCGGATAGATTTTTGTTTTCGCGAGTTTTTGTAAATCAATCCTTGAGAATCGGTCGTTTTTGCAGACAATAAGTCATGACCCAATGGTTTTGTGTTAAATAACCCCATTTGATGAAGTAATACAGGTTTAGTTTCTTGACATTGAAGAACTTTGAAGGTTACGTGTTGAGGACCGCATGTTGGAGAAAATCTCTGGCGACTTGAAGCGGCGGTTTTTATTGTTGTTGACGTTGTATCCGTCGACGAACGAGACTGTTTATCGTTGACCATAAACCAGACATTTACATAGTTAAAAGAACCGCGAACTAGTTTTGTCGTCGTAATTTAAGTGATTAACGAATTTTACCTACTAGAGAATAGAATTGAATGCACTTCATTATTCCAGGCTTAGGACCGGCAGCCTTTATGATAAACAATATTTTTCGTGGATGTCATGTCATCGTAAACAAAATTTAAAAATATGTATTCGCCACAGAAATAGAGATTGTGTATTTAGTGTTCTATTGCATTGGAATATAGTCTATTTTGATTTGGGAAGTTGTGGGAAGACGATGGCGTAGCGGCGGTCGTCTAACTTTTCTATTGCAGGTTTCGTCAGACTGATGGTGATTGTGTTGCACGTTTTGTATGGTGTTTGCCCTCCAATGATGTCACAAATGCAGTCTGGATGGGTTCTCATTTGGTGGTTGAGTTTTTCTTCGCAGAGATACTCTGAAGCTACCTTCGGGCATTCTGCCTCTATGTACGCATGAATATTTCCAGTGATTGCTAGGAATGGGTAGGACCCGTCCTACCCATTCCTGTGTAATTCCATGACGGCTTGTCTATTTTTATTTGGTACAATAACTATTTTGTACAATATACAGAAGGAATTTTAGTGGAGAAGTTATAGGAAATTTGAATGCAAAAACTATTTGACTGCCACTATAATAGGCTAAGGGTTTAATGACGTCATAATATTCTCTTATCTCTAAATCTAGTAATTGGTCTTTAAGCGCACTTAGTTTGCGTAACATACCGCTAAGTATTTCTGTACCCAGTGGCGTGCGGTCCATATAGGCAAAAAGACACTGCATACCCTAGACTTAGATCTAGACTAGTTACTAATATTTCAATAATAAAGAAAATATGCTAAGTAATAAAATTATTCAAAAAGTTTAAACGCCTACTATAAATGAGAAGCAACGTTCATACCGTTCTATTAATGTACCTACTCGCGGCGCAAGCAGGCAGCGATCGAAAGTGTCTTCTTTTCATTCATAAATGTACGCATGTAATGGTAATTTCTTCTACATTTTCGTGTCTGCACATGTCACACAAAAGCGCGCTAATAAAGCGAACTCCTGCCGCAGGCTATCCAATCGCGGGCTTCCCTGCGCCAAGCTAACCAATCACGGGTGGGACGCCCATACGCCATTATTGGCGCGCTGTGAGTATTATGCGATCAAGTTGAATATTACGTAGCCTCAAGCAAATTCCGATTCGCAATGATAGAATTTTATTTGTCAACGTTTTAGTTGTCAAAATTTAGAAATCGTTTGTTTACGAAAGGATCCATATTGATTTCTTAGTGGCGCGTGGATTAATTCATTTACAAACGTTAATATTTAGGTCGATTTGTTGCTTATTTCAACTAGTTTTTTTGAACTGTTTTAGTTTTTCGATTTACTTAAGTACTACGCTTTTTGTTTGTTTTTTTTTTCAAAATGTTGTTCGATTGTGAGGTTTGTGTTGAAAATGTGTGTTTGTTAAAAAGTGTATCTAAAGGGAAATGTGTACGAGAATTAACCCAGCAAAGAGGTAATGCAACTCGTAAGTTTCATAGTAATAATTAAGAAACATAAAACCGGCTGTGCTTTTGTTTACGCACATTTAAATTATTTTGTTTTCCTTGCTAGTTTAGTAGTTCGAATACAGTGTGGAATTGTTCGGGATTTGCAGATATATGATTTCTATCCCGCGGCTTGCTCAAACATAAATACATTTGGTAATTATCGTATTGAGAGAAGTGTTACGAAGAAGTTTTACGTTTAGCGAAGTTTATTGTTACTATCCAAGCAAGCAGCGCAACGACAGAACGTTCATTTTCATTAAAACGTATTCTCACGTACCTATTTAAGAAACACACAAAGTCAACAACGAGTACAACATCTTTCTGTGCTTTCGACGGAAAAAGAATTATCATCATCAGGAAATCGCCATTTCAACCTTTTAAACCACCTAGTGAATTTTTCTTCACTAACTTGAGCAATTACGGGACACGTTTTTTTTTTTGAATTGCCTACCCAGTCATAAAACCCTGTGCACGCCACTGTCTGTACCTAACATAGAATGATGAGTATGCATTTGACCAGAAAGTGCTATCGCATTGTCTAACCTACTTAATTCACTTAGTAAACTGTCTACGTTATTGCTAATTATTTGTAGCATTTGCGAAAACTTTGCAAACTTTATTAGATTGTGTTGTTTATACTTATCGGCGTCAAGTAAAATATGCAGACTTTCATTTAACTGTACTTGATTTTCTACTAATTTCGTAATGATTTTTGTATGTTCGCTCATCAAACCTTTGCTCAGACTTATATAATGATTTTGCTCAATAGCTATCTGTTGCTGATTGTCATTGAGGGCCTTAAGGGCGTTATCATATATAATGGCATCTGTGTGATCCAGGTTTCCTGTAATGCTCTTAATTACGGATCCAAGACCATCTACTAATCCTCTCTTGAACCGATTGGGCTTTAGGCTTTGTAGATGAGATGAAGCTTTATTTAATTTCGTGTTCAAGCTATCTATTTGAAGCTCATATAAGGCGATAGTGTAATTGTCTAGTCTGTTTGTGGCTTTAGTGAGTTGAATTCGTATCTCGTTAATGTTGTTGTCTATAGTCGGTCAGTTCTATGTTTTAAAGGAATGTATTATAATGGGTAATGAGTTTCATGGGCCCTAGTTTGAAGGGCAAAAGTCCTCGTCCATTCTCAAGTCGTTCTAGGTTATTCTCCTGAGCCCATGCTACGCTAAAGGTCAGGGGTATCCTGTAACAATTTCGCAGTTTTAGGGACACGCTTTAATCAAGATTTAGCTATAGGTCCCTTTTTTGAACGTGTAAATATAGATGGGTAAATTGGCCAGGACTATGTCTTGGTTGTATCTAGGTGCGAGCTTAAATCTACTTGCAGCGGGGTTACTAATGAATATTTGTTCATTGTCGCGGCTTTTATTACGACTCTCTATAAGCGCTGTTTGATTAGCGTGAGACGTCTCGTTTATTAGTTCGTGTACTTTTTGCATACGTTCTCTATGTGTTTCGTTGTAGTAAGTGTACGGTCAGATTTATGTCATTCGGGTCTCGTGGGTCGGTGTGTCCTAGTATAAGGTCGTAAGGTTTTCATCGTGTGAAGGAATGGATCGAACTATTGTACGCAATGATAGCATATGGCATCAGGTGTACGACTGGCTCATCTTTGTATATCAGTTTCAAAATTCGAAGATGTTCCAATATGGTGGAGTGGAAGCGTTCAATGTTGCCATTAGCGTTTGGTGAGTATGCCAGTGTTTGGTGGTGAATAATTTTATGTACCTTGCAAAACTCGGAGAAAATTTGGTTGGTGAATTCGGTCCCTTGGTCTGTAATAATGGTTAGTGGTAGGCCATGATGCGTGCTGAAAGTTAGTAGAGCTTGTATGACACTGACTGCAGTCCCATCCCTAAGGAGGTAAGCTTGACCATACTTTGAGAAGGCTAAGAAGGTTACGTATTTTTCGTTTTGTGCTGAGAAACTATCCATATGTACTATTTCGAACGGCCTGGTGGCAGGTGGTGCAATGTTAAACTTTTGCTTTATGGGGTTCCTATCGTACTTTGCTTGCCCACATACTGTGCAGTCATTTATGAATTTGGTTATGTGTTCTCGCATCTTATGCCAATAATATTTGATAGATAAAGCTAGGAAGCACTCGTTAATGCCACGGTGGTTAGTCTTGCCCTCGTGGTAGTGACGAATTATTTCCTGTTGCCTCAGGTATTCCTTTACGTTTTCAAGTTCTCTTTTTGCCAATACCAGTTTCATAGATGAAATTTTGAAATATTTTTGTAACAAAGGGATTATGTTGTACATTACAAGGGGTGGATTTATCAGCAGGGCGGTTTTGATCTTAGGGTTGACGTATTCTTTAATGGCGTTAACTAGATCCTCTTCTAGGTTAGATTCAGATAGTTGAATGGATGTACGAGTGTGGGTGTCGAATGGCTTAGTTGCTGTAGGTCGTTTTTTAAAGTCGCCTACAACGGTCAAGCACAGCTGTCGCTGAAATTTGTTCAGTGGTTCGTCGGTGATGGGTATTTCGAGTATGGGGTTTTCTTCACAGGTATGTGCTGTCAGGGTGTTCGAGTTAGCTAGGGATGGTGGTCTGTCAGTTGCATTTGCAATCATCGAACTAATCTCCTCGTTATGAATCTCGATGCGGGAGAGGGCATTGGCATTGGTGTTATGTTTGCCTTTTTTATAAATGACAGTAAAATCGTATTCACTCAATTTTAACCGCCACCTGGTTAACCGTGAATTTGGCTCTTTGAGACTCATAACCCACTGTAATGGTTTGTGGTCTGTTACTATTTTGAACTTTCGTCCAAAATGGTAGGGCCGAAAGTATTTTGTCGCCCATACAATCGCCAATAATTCCTTCTCTATTGTGCTGTAATTTACTTCACTTTCATTAAGTGTCCGTGAAGCATAAGCTACGGGTTTGTCCGAGCCAATAGGGCCTTGTGAAGGTACTGCGCCGATTGCAAAGTTGGAAGCGTCTGTGGCTAAGATGAACTGTTTGTCAAAATCGGGTTTTTTGAGGATAGGGTCGTTGGTCAGTAGAGTCTTACATTTCTCGAAGCAGTTAGTGTAATCTGAATCTAAAGTTATTTTCCTACCTTTCTTTAAACATTGTGTCAGGGGTTTGGTGATACGGGAAAAGTCGGGAATGAATTTTCGGTAGTATCCGAGGATTCCGAGAAACTGTTTAATTTGTTTAGGTGTTTTAGGTATAGGGTAATTTTGAATAGCTATGATTTTGTCTGGATTAGGCTTTATTCTTTCGGTACTGATGACATGACCTAGGTAAACGGTCTCGAGTTTTAAGAACTCGGACTTATCTAACTGGATTTTAAAGTTGGATTCTCTTAACCTTTGGAACACCTCTAAGTTGTTCATGTGTTCCTGGAGAGACGTGCTGAATATAATTATGTCGTCAAGATAGACGAGACATATGACGTTTTGAAGTCCTTTGAGTACATTGTCCATTACTCGTTGGAATGTGGAAGGGGAGTTTTTAAGCCCCATGAGCATTCTCAAAAATTCGAAGTTCCCATGCTCAACATTAAAAGCGGTCTTGGGAATGTCACTGGGGTTCATCTCAACCTGCGGCCTGATTGCGGAACACATTTAATTTCTGATAGCAATTCCGAATTTAAACAAACTCCAGTCGATTTCGGTTCCCATAATCGGAATTGTGTAAATAAAGTGAAACAAATTCTGCCAAATTGACTAGGGAGGGTACCAAAATCTTACCCAATCGTTTTCACATATGCGTTTTGTTTCATCAAATATGAACTATTTGCTTGCGAATAATTTTACAATAATATAACATTGTTTTAATGACAACTGATGGTCTACTACTGCTTATAAATGAAAAAGTACAATGATTTCTTAAAAAAATTAAAAACCAATTTATAAAACTCTTTCTACCAAAAACTACCATATTTGAAAAACACAACGAAACGTTATTGTTTTCACGTTTTAGTTATCTGTGGCCAGTGGAAAAATAGCAGAAAAGCAGGGTTGTCAACTTATTGAGATTTCCACTAATCCCGGGTTGGTCGGTATGGACACCGCAACCGGCGGACTATTTGTTTGTAGCTGGTGATTTTGTTTTGGTTAGTCTAATATAAATAGTTGAAAATAATAAAATTCACTGGTAAAGCTTTGACTCGAGAAAATATTATATTAACACGATACTGGCAAGCTGTTTTATTATTTTCAAGAAGCCTGTGGCACTTATGATTATTTTTAAATGCCGAAACCACTTTGGATACAAACGTTGATTTGGAAAGATAGTCCAGCATGACAAATATAGTGAACAGCGCCAGTGTGAATATCGAAAAACGTGATTTTGAAAAAAATATTCCATGTGAACCTACTTTAGGGATAGTAAAATTAACCATTATTCCATTATTGTGTAGCTAACAATCAAAGAAATATCTTCACTTACTTTTCCAGTAATTATAGTGTTATATTATCTATAGTAGATTATGTTATAACAAAGACATGATAAGTTTTATTTCATCCTCAAAACGACGACCGAATGACAGTAATAGGAATAAATAATATAAAAAATTGCGAATATAGTTTATTTTAGTCGTTTGCAGAACCGCTATCAGTTTGAGAAAAACATTGACACGGGAAAAAATTGGCAACACTGACTAAAAAAAAACGGCTTTTGTTTGTTTTGACTTGAATTTTGTTGCAACTTGTTATTTTCATTATACATGATTAAACTAGATTTTTATTGGTCCAATGTTACAATTGTTACCTTATTATTGTTAACTAAATGGTGGTCTGTAACTATTAACGTTAACATAGAACTTTACAGCGGACCCCAAACTAGGCGGCGCCTGTATCTTGGGGACCAGAGTTGTGACACATATTATAGTTATATTTTCCACTGGGGTTTAAGTCAGAATGAGTAGTGCAAATGACTATATAAAACTAAATTGAGATCAACGTGAAACTAAAGCTTAAATCGTAAATTATAAAAAAAAACCTTAATTTGTACTAAACAGCACATAAAACTAAATTATTAAACAATTTAAAACAATTTGTTACACAATCAAAAAAAAAAAAAGTAAGAGAATAAAATAAAATAAAATGTTAGAAAATCAAATAAAATGTATAAGTGTGTTAGTGTGTGTGAGTGTGGTGTGGCTAAGTGTCAGTGTCTGTGGTGGGAGTAGGATTCCTAGTGTGGGTTGAAGGAAGTGAGAATGTTTTCAGATTCATCGTATGAAAGTCCTAGTAGCCATAGTTTGATAACTTTTTTGCATGAGGAGAGGGAGAGTTCTTTTGGATTACAAGGCAAACTGCTGGTGACCTTGTTATACACAAAAGTATGTAGATAGGCGGGACAGCGTCTTGTTAAGAGAGATGTGGTTCGTTGTAGCGGGATGTGAAAGACACGTTTGGAAGTCAATGAGTGGTAGTCAGGTCGGATTTTTTATGTTTTGTGTATGCGCAGGTATGCATTGAGAATAAATAGTTGGCGGACACGTAGAACTTGGAACTCGTTGTACAGGGAGTCAGTGGAGTAGAAAAATGGTTTTTTTAAGAGAACTTTTATAACAGCTCTCTGGGCTCTTTCAAGTTCAATCATTATCGTTTTCCCAGCTCCACCCCAAATGGATACGCCATACTGTATGATGGATTGGCATATAGCGAAATATACCATGCGCAGGATGTCTTTTGGAGTACGGTCTCTTAGTTTCTTGATTATGTGTATAAGTTTCCTTACTCGGCCAGAAAGAAATTGAATATGGGGCTTAAAAGATAGATTCTCGTCAATAAGTAGACCTAAATAACGAATAGATTCTGTCCGGTTAATACACTCGCATGAGCAGTCTTCGTGTGATGTGTTCTGATGGATCTGACAAGTGTGGAATTTCAAAGTGAGATCAGGAGGAGGACTAGATAGATGTGTTTTGGAAAATGTTACAAGTTTGGTTTTCTTTATGTTGAGTGTAAGTAAGTTACGGTCAAGTGTTTGCGCTACTGTTGCTAATCCTTCTTCTGCAAGGCAGTATACCTGTTTCCAAGAAGGAGCGTGGAATGTGATAACCGTGTCATCTGCGTAGGCTATTAGTTCCGCATTTGGAAGCGTAAGATTCAGTATATCGTTCATATATATTATAAAAAGAGTTGGACCTAGTAAACTGCCCTGCGGAACTCCAAAATTGTTAGGAAGTGGACCACTCAAATGTTCACCACATTTAACATATTGGAAACGATTGGTAAGGTAGCTGTCAAACCATTCAAGTGGTTTTCCTTTTATCCCTATTGTGTCTAGTTTTTTGAGGAGTAGATCTCTTGAAATTGTATCGAACGCTTTAGCTAAGTCTAAAAAGACCGCCATGCAGTGCTCACCTTTTTCTATAATTGTTGAAATGGAGTTTGTTAGCAACGCAGCCGCATCTTCAGTTGATCTCCCTTTTCTAAAGCCAAATTGTCGCTCAGAAATTAAATGATGTTTTTCAAGAAAGTTTATTAAACGGGTGTTAACAACCTTTTCCAGAATTTTTGATAATATACTAAGGAGTGCTATTGGTCTATAATTTTCTGGTTTATCCTTAGGACCGCTTTTATGTATTGGGCTTACTGCTGCGACCTTCCATTGTTCAGGAAATACTCCTGTTTCCAGGCTGAGATTAATCAGATGGGTTAGAGGTGTTATAATTAAGTTTTGTATTCTCTTTAAGAGTCTTACACTGATTTTATCGGGACCTGGGGAGCTATCGTCTTTTAACTGATTTATGAAGTTTGTAATTTCTATTTCGTCAGTGGGATGTAGAAAGAAGGAGAAAGGTGATGTGGTTGATGATGAGTATTTGCTAGTGAGGGATGTCTGGGTTTCTGAGAGTCTTGTCAGTATGGTAGTAGCCAGGTTATTCCCTACGGATGTGAAGTATGAGTTGCATTTATTGAGAGTCTCGACAGGGTCAGGGGAGCTTGTTAATAAGTTGCATGTATTGTTCCTTTGGCCTCTAGGATCGTATATAGATTTTAGAACTTTCCATAGCTTTTGAGAGTTTTTGTTATTCTCTTGGATTTGTCGACTATCGTATTCAATTCTAAGTTTTCGTAGGAGATTATTGCAGAAGTTTTTATAACGGTGATAGATTAGTTTTTTTGTCTCATTTTCGGGGTCTGATCTTAAAGATAGATGAAGTCTGTCGCGGTGACGTATACATCTCATAAGTCCGGGTGTAATCCAAGGCTGAATGTTTAGTTTGCTTCGGGGAATTTTAACTTTGAGTGTGTGTGTTTCTATAAGATTTGCTAAGATTCCGGTGAAAGAGGCAGCGGCAGAGGCCACAGTGTTTTGTTTTAGTGTGTCAGTCCAGTCAATTTTGGCTAAATCTGTAGCTAATTCATCCTCATTTAATTTAAATACCCAACGATTTTTATTGAGTCTAATGGGAGTATGTTTGATAGGGATGTGAGCCATGGCTATGTCGTGATCTGTGATAGAGCTTTTGCATACCATTCCTTTGGGCCTGGTATTGCATTTGACGAATATGTGATCAAGACAAGATTTTTGTCTGGTGGGTTTGGTTATGACAGGTAATAGACCGTACGAGGCCAGAAGGCACATGTACTCGTGATGTTTATTATTTGTGGTGCAACATATGTCTATATTTATGTCGCCGGCGACAATTACCGTTGGATGGTTTGTCGTTTTAAGGAAATTATCCAAAGCAGTGATAAAGTTTGTTAGACTGGTAAAAGACGGTGATCGATATAGCCCCAGTAGTGCTACTTTATTATTCAAAATTAAGAGAAGGCTATCTGTATCCTGTATTGTAGGTTCGATTAAAGTGACCTCATGGGTAATTTTCGTGTATATGACTATACCACCATTTTTGTTGTTTTGTGTGTTTGTTCGAAATACATTATAACCTGATAGATTTTCCAAAATTGAGCCTTCGCTTAGCCAACATTCTGTGAGTACAATAGCGTCTAAGTCTACACCAAGTCGAGTTAATGCTACTGAAAAGTCATCAAAATTACGTTGATAGCTTCTGATGTTAAGAGTGAGTACTTTAAAACTAGATTCGGAATCCTGAATGTGTTTCCTACATTCGTCTAAGTTTTCGAAGTCGTGACAATCTAATGTAGTGATTTCCTCTATATTTTGGATAATATCAAGTAACGCCATGTGTATGGTAGTTAAGGAAAGCTGAAGAAGGATTGGACATAAAAGTTTTAGTCACGGCGGCATGATGTTGTGCGACGAATGTATGCAGGCAGACACATTTGAGTGAAGTTTTGGAAGTATGCGTGTGATGGGTAAGTGTTGTATGTGTAGTTTTGTGTGTGTGTGTATTTAGTGTATGTAGTGTGACAGCAAATACGTGTAGTAAATAATGGGGGTGAGTTCGACGACTTATTATCTTGTAGCTAGAATGTGAGTGTGTATGTATAAGGAGTAAATTAATAAAGATTGAAAGAAAAGTAACAAAATATAGAAATGTGGAACAAAAACGACTACAACTAGTACGAGTAAAAAAATACTGTTTGTTGGCCAGGTGACTTTTAGTCACATTGTTGCGCTGATGGAAAGGACTGAGGGGTTGTCTGAGTCGGGATGCCGAGGTGTCGTTCCAGATCTTCAGTGTTGCGTATATGGATGGCGGGGTTGCCCTCCTGTTTCCGTATGAAGATGGCTCCGTTCTTATGCCAACAAAATCTATATCCTTCTTGTTTTGAGGAAAGCTTGGTGGCGCGAAATAACTGCCGGTTTTCGTAAGTTAGGCGTTCGTTAAAGTATACGGTTCTCGAGGGCCCCGCTATTTCTAAGTCAGACGATGTCATTGTTTTTCTGGTTTTGGCAGCCTTTAGGAACTCGTCACGCTTGTATCGGCGTACAAATCTGACAACTAGGGAACGTGTAGGGGCTTCAGTGGTGACTTTGTTTTCCTGACGACGGGGTCCAACTCTTGAAGCAAAGTCTATGTCCTGTTCCTGTACGGTTACTCCAAATTTGAGAGCCATTACTTGGATGATGTGAAGCGGGTTTTCGTTTTTAAATTCGTTCACTCCTGAGATTTCCAGCTCATTTCGGATCGCTGACTGAGCTTGCGAGTTTAATTGCTCACGGAGGCTAAGGATAGTGCTGTTTAAAGAAATGATTTCCTCTTCTCGCTTTTCCAGAGTTTTAATCCTTACGTCGTATTCATCTAGGCGAGTGTAGCAGTGGGTGAGGTGGTCGCTTAATTGTTTTATGTAGGATTTCAGATCTCCCATGTCTCCTCGAAGTAGTTTAATTTCTGACGTTAATGTACTCAGAGTATCGGAGCTACCGTTAGATGTACCGGGTGGTAACTCATGTAACAATGATGTGGTGGGGTTATAAACACCTGCAACCGGCGACTTTTCAAGTCCTGCGCTAGGAACAATGTTTGCCTGCTCTCCGATCGTCGAGAGCCGAGAGCGTGAAATGCCTTTGTCCGGTTGATTATTATGACAAAATTGGCAAACCCACTGACTTTTTGTTTCCTCTGATAATTTGGAATGGTTTCCACCTTTTGCACAACTAATGTGAAAAAGTTTATAACATTTCGAACATTTATAGTTTGCCGATCTTAGTGGCTTAATGCATAATGCGCAATTGTTCGCCATTATTATTATTTTTGTTTACAATCAAAAATTCTTTTTAATTATATTTACTATTCGCATACAGATGCATGGGCTTCAGCCGATGAAAAGCAGTTTTGGAACATTTCTAGTGGCACAGAATATTTAACTAAAGACCTTTGACCTTTTTTGGAAGACCTTTGGCAAGAATAGGGCTCTGTCTTCGTTTTGTACTGGCTGCATTAGGACTTACGCTGTTTTGCTCCAAAACGAAAAGGACAAGTCAATATCACGACTGCAAGTAAGTACGCCTATGTAAATAGGAATTATGCGTGTAGAAGTGATTATTTGTAGCTTTAGGTACATTATTGACCAGACGGACAACCATTCTTTTACTGTGTAGACTTCTGCAACTTATTTCTAGTTATTTTAATGATTATGTATGTCAGCCTCACATTCTAACAAAAGAGATATATATTATTGTTATTTTTGTATGTATGTAGATGCTGATGCAAACTAAAATAACCACTAAGTAACGAAGTAACAACAGTACATTAATCATATTTTCGCAGAAGGTGCTAGAGCTGAATCTACATGAATGGAACGCGTCCCTACCAACATCAATCTAGTTGACATACAGGGGATTTTCCTACAAAGAATTTGCTGGCAACGCTGGACATAGAAATACAATCTTCTGTATCAATCATTGGAGGTGAGCCTTTTGTCACAGTTAAGAACAAGAATTAAGTATGCTTTGATGGTTTAGTCTGGAGTGGATGAATGATAGGTGGCTAACAACAAGTATTTACAAGGCTGATGTGACTAGACATGCCAGAACACTGGAACACGGGGACACCTTAGGAGGACATACCTTTTTGGTGCTGTTCAGAAAGGTCAGGTGCGTAGTACTGGTAACCGGCGTGCATGTATGACCAGATGTATGAACGTAAACAAAGCAAAAACAGTATGCAAGGATGGTAGGTGGCATTCTGTACTTTCTGCCTGCCCCCATGGGATAAAAGCGTGAGTTTATGTATGGATGCTAAGAATCAATTGGAAACTCATAATTATGAATACATTTATTTAGGCAAATTAAATAAATCACATCATATATTTTATGTATAAGTATTGTTTGTCATTCTAATTTAGTGTTCAATAGAAATAGCTGATCAATAAAAATTGGTGAAACAACTGCCAGCAATGACTAGGCCTAGAGCTTTTGCCCAGCCGTGGGTTGATGAAAGTCTAGTTAATGAGCCTAGTTTGCTGCATTATTTAATAAGTACTATAATTGAGTAGAAAATAATTTGATTTTGTTTTAAAACTGCAGGAGAGTCCTCAGGCGTTTCACCTGTGAAGATTTGAAAGCAGCATGAATGATGCTGTTGCTTTTTCCTTCGGCCACTGGATCTACTTCTGACTGCACTGTTACTGCTGCTCCGCAACTACTTCAGTTTTCAAGCTTCTCAAGGGCAGAAATAGGAACTGAATATTGTTCATTAAAGATAATAAATGTGTTTAAGAAAACCATTCAATGTTATTTCAACAGCAATAAATTATGTACTTACTGTGTTGATTAAAAACAGTGTTAACTTTAATAGTGTTTCATTTATGACCTATATAGCTACAAATAAAAATAACTTGTTATGAAATATTTAAGCATTAAGTTTTCTTTTTTTATAAAGACTAGTTATGGACTATTTGATACTGTTTAGAAAAGAATGGTGTGTAACTTAATTAACTGGCATTCATTATCACCTTGAGGTAAACAGAAACAAATATATGGTCAAAAAAGACATTTTTATTCATATAATTACAACCTTCAGACAACAGTATTTGTAAATTCTTCCTCTCCTCTTGAAGTGTTTTCTTGTGGAAGTAATAATTTATAATTTAAATACAGCTTAGTAATGTTTGTTGTGAGGGCAAAAGAGAAAGTTTACAATTCTCCTGTTTAGTGTGGTTGACCTACCTGAAAGATAAAAAATGCATTTAAGTACATCCTCATCCTCCAACTGGATTATAGAATATCCATCATTATAATTTAGTTTAGTATTAGGTATTAGATAAAAAGGTTGATGGACCTATGATATAACTACATACATTGCTTTATATCAAGCAAAACCTATTCAATGCGAAAAACTATTTTGACGGGCACCTCATAATAAACAGAAATAAATTATTACGATGCTCTACAGTAACATTAAAATTCAATCTTTAGAAAACAATTTTGAAGACTACCATAGTCTGATATGAACATAATCATTATTGTAGTCATGAACTACAATACTGATTATGTTCATATCCACTCATTTACTGTTTGATTGAATTGATTTGCAACATGTGCAATAAACTTGACAGGGATTACCATAATCTGCCTATTTCCCACTGCTGAGACACGGGCCTCCTCTGTGAGATGGAGTGGGCTGTAATCCATGGACAAACAATTATTGGCTTCGATATCCTTAATAATGAGAAAAACATTTAAGGTACATACAATATTTAGGTAGGTAGCTACTTATAGTGAGAATATTCAATGTAAAACACTTTTAAAGAAAATAATATTGAAAATTAAGTAAGTACCTTAAACAGACATGTTGTGGAAATAAGTCTAAGTATGGTGTGTGTGCACCTATGTTCATCGAAGTCGTATAGGGGTAGGTAATCATTGACATTTACTGCTTCAATTTTTTTTCTATAGTTGTTCCTCTTTGCATTGATCGCTTTTTGCTTTTCCAAATAAGCAACAGCTCGACTGGCTTGCTCAGCTTGCCACAGGTTAAGCATAATAGGATACGAGTTACGAATTTTTCTTTCGTAAAAATGCCACTAATTTATCTCGGTTCTTAAATATCATGCACATGATGCAGATAACTTGCGGTTGCCTTGTATACACTTGTCACAGAAGAAAACTTCCAATTTTTCTTATAAAATCACCTCGCTCTTTCGATATTCATAATACCACTAATAGACATTTATTAGTGGAGTTTTACACAAAATCACATCCACAATTTATCAGGAAGACTATCACTTACATTTTTTCGCTATAATTTAACAGATTTTACGTTTAAATCATGAAATATGTGGAACGGAAAACGATAGCGACGACTAGCTCGCCTTTTGCTTCAATACAACTAGCCGTTTGTTTCATGACAACAATTTAAGCAAATTGTCGCTTGTCAAATAAGTTACGCAATTCCAAAAATAGACGTTTGCCCAGTTTTTCTTGACATATCGTTCACTCTTTATCGTTCAAACCAACTAGCCGTTGCTTTCACACTTTAAGGGAGTAACGCAATACCAAATTCGTAATTTTAAACAAACTGCGATAAAAACGAAAGCAACTAGTCTCAATCATTTGCCAATAATGCGTTCCGCAATTAGGCCGCTGGTATCCCTCCAATTGTCAAGTTAGTGAATAGGATTAAAAGTCCAACCTTAGTTAGATATGTAGTACCTACTTAACACTAATTGTTCATTTCATTATGCTTTCATCCTAGAAAGACAAGCTAACACGCGTACACTTTATTCTTTGGAAAAAAGACATACACACACATTCTTTGTCTTTCTTTGCGTTTCATTGCGATGCGATGCGATTTAGTATACAAATAATGAATTATATATAGCGGTTTTCTCGTGCTCCTAGTACTATGTGATGTACTACCATCATCTAGACCACACTCACACAAAGAACTGTCGCGAACCCTAATTTTATGGAGAAAAACTGGGGTACAGCAGTGGCCAATACGGATTCTGCATATAACGGATGTGACGGTTTTGGATGTTTCTTTTTACTTATAAAACCAAGGCTTGGGGGGAATGGTTGGTTGAATAGATGCAAACAAGCTAGCTTTTGACTTGGAGGATTGAGACCAGTGGTCATGCCAGGATTTAAAAAGATCAACTTTGGCCTTGTGAATCAGGTCATAGACCTGAACAGCATAATGTTTTTTATCTGCCAGATTGCTGCTGATCGCATTCTTAGCAGCAATATCTACCAGCTCATTGCCCTTAATATTCATGTGACTAGGAATCCATACTAATATTATCTCAATGTTTTTTTTATAACAAGTATGTAAGACAGTTTTGATTTCGACTATAATTGGGCTACGTAGATTATCTTTAAATGAATTTTTAACTATTGCCTCCAGAGCACTCCTAGAATCAGAAAAGATGACTGCTTTTGAAATACCTGAATGAGAGGAAATAAATAAACACGCCTCCAAAATTCCAATGCACTCCCCAGTAAAAACCGAAGACTCAGGAGGGCACTGGAACTGAAGGAATATCTGGGAGTTGGAATTATATACAGCAATGCCTGTTTTACCGTCGGAGGTCAATTTAGAAGCGTCTGTATAAAATTTGTAGTGATCTGGCCAGTTGTTATTAACAGTCGAAAGAAAATGATCGTTAGCATTGGTGGTATCCTTATTGATTCCGATATAAGTGATCTTTGGAACAAAATTTAGAATTTCATACGGACATGTGTAGAGTGGGAATTTATTACACTGAGAAATGGGAGCATTATCTTCCACATTCCGGATATTCCTATATGAATTAAGGATCAAAGGAGGGTCTTTATGTTTCCAGTAATCGCTTTGTCTACATAAATTATCTAGAGTGGAAAGTTTAGAAAGAACACTGTGATCACTAAGAAGATATGCCTTGTATATATATTTATCGGCCAGGTATTGTCTACGGAGAAGAAGGGGGGGGTCGCCACTCTCAACTTGCAGTGCGTTGGAAGGAGTGGATCTCATACACCCTAGTACAATGCGGAGGGATTTCGACTGAATGGTTTCCAGCTTGGCCAATGCAACCTTAGTAGTGTATAATTGGGGTTCCTGGATCAGGGATCCAGTCACCCCAATTATACATTTGATGTGAACTAGACAATCAGTCATTCGATCAATATTTTGAGAACTAGGCAATCAGACATTCTATCAATATTTTGTGAACTAGACAATCAGTCATTCGATCAATATTTTGAGAACTAGACAATCAGTCATTCTATCAATATTTTGTGAACTAGACAAATCAGTCAATAAATCAATATTTTGTGAACTAGACAATCAGTCAGTCGATCAATATTTTGTGAACTAGACAATCAGACAGTCAATCGCATCAATCTATTCTGCTCCACGTTACAATCACTTTATATTTTTGTTTCTTTATAAAACAGACTTCTTGATTTGGCAACATAGTCTGTTCCTTTTACAGCGTTTAAATAAAAGCAATCAGGGGAAAATATGGCATGTTGCATCCAAGGATCATTGTAATACTCCCAATCTTCGATGCCAACTCCACACGAAAAGCACATAACTTTATCGTTTAAACCATTTCCACAGTAAAAAAAACCTGCATCGGCCATTTCCATCACCAATCTTCGTTTTGAATCTACTGTAGCCCAATAATATCGAAATGAGCATAATCGAATTTTGTGTTTATTATATATTTCGTAACGCGGGCTGAAATAATTTTGAATCATTTTTAAGAAGGTCTCGATACGAGTATGTATAAAAGAATAATGAACTCTTGTATCTGGTGTTCTCAATTTATAAAGAAATTAAAGCACATTTCGTTGTGGTATTCTATGTCTAACGCGTTTATTATGAAAATAAAAATAAAAAAACGATTACTTATAAAAAAAGCATTTATTTCGATATATTGTTATGATACAAAGAGCAAGTAATTACTTAACATTACTTATTTTTTTTTTTTTTTTTGTATATATTTTTTTTTTCAAGACAGACTGTCTTCTAAATTATAAACAACTAGCTTCTGCCCGCGACTTCGTCCGCGTCAAATTTTTGCTCCCCTTACCCTTCCCGTCGCATCGATTTGCCTGCTAGTTTTCGTCCATTTTCGCTCCTTGAGTTATAGTGAGTCAACCTTAAAAGATAGACATATGCTCTTGGGACTTTTTTTTTGAACTTTTTAAAAATAACAATCCCGTCATACATGATTTTTGCGTTACTTTAACCGTTTACGCAGCGCACGCAACGGAAACTCTCAGAAGGAATAAATTTTCCCCGTTTTTGCAACATTTTTCATTACTGTTCCGCTCCTCTGAGGTGTAGCGTGATGTTATATAGCCTATAGCCTCCCTCGATAAATAGGCTACCTAACACAAAAAGAATTTTTCAATTCGGACCGGATTCGATTCGGAGATTAGCGCGTTCAATCAAACAAACAAACTCTTCAGCTTTATAATATTAGTATAGATAATTAGTTGACCCAGACGTACCAAGTTTGACAACCTGGTACGCGGTGGTGATCTGGTAAGCGTTTTCTAGCTGACACTCATATGTTAGGTTAGCTCCTACCCAGTTATGATGACCTGGTACTTCGAAGGCATAAAGCGTTTTCTAGCTGACACTCCTTTGTTTGGTAAGCTCCTGTCAAGTTATGATAACCTGGTACTTCGAAGGCAACGTTTATAGTGACTTGTATTCTCTTTGACGTTTTATGTGACGTCTCACGGGAACGCGGTCGAACGGAATAAATAAATGATTATGGTAAAAAGTAAAAAAAAAAAAAAAAAGTATCCTATGTCCTTCTCCTGGCTCTAAACTACCTCCCTGCCAATTTTCAGCTAAATCGGTTCAGCCGTTCTTGAGTTATAAGTGAAGTAACTAACACGACTTTCTTTTATATATATATAGATTAAAAATACTGTTATCATCAATCCACTTTTTTAAACATGTTACATTTTTTAAAGCACATACATTCGAATGATACATACAAATAAATATATTACTAGACGTTTTATAATCATCAAATAATTTTTGTAAACTAGGACATTTCTTATCTTCTAAATTATATACATTATCATGTTTTAATAGGTTTCTTAGCCACAACACTTTTTCACACCCTTTAACATAAATGTTTTTATCTTTCAGATAAGGTTCAATACATTGCAGGGATTTTAAGTATGATATAAAACCTTCTTTCCACAAAATTTTTCTGTTTCTCTCTATCCAACAAACTTGCGATTTTTCTTTTTTTGTAAGATTGTAAAATGGGAATGGTGGTTTGATTAATAACACCGTAATTTGATTTCTGCATGCTATTGCTATTTCTTTGACAATAAACTCGTTATTTTCCGTCTTAAAACCTTGCACATCGACTATGGCGTTCATGATAATTTCCTTACAATACTACTCAGGGGTTTATATTCTATCAGGCGATCGTTGATGATTAGACAATATGCGGATGTATTTTCTGGAATATCTTCAGAACTTTCTATTTCTAGTCTCACATCTATAGCCCCAGTCTTCAAAGCCTCGTTCTGTCTTGAGCAATCAATTACAAATAAAGGAGCCTTTTCTTTATATTGAAGCAGATCAAGCATCGGTTCACATCGAATGTTATAATAAGACTGACGAAATTTGGTATACATCTCATATAATATACAATACTTATCTTCATGAAATTTTGAATTAACAGATTCGTATGGGTAATAGTTAGAATTTAAGAAAAGAGTAACATTAGTTAATTTACCATGGTCAAATATTGAACTGTCTCTAGATTTAGTGTTTTTTCTATTTGTCTGTAACCCAAAGATCACATACCTCGGTTTCTCGAGTTGTGAAGCAGTCTTAATAACCCAGGAATGTTTTGTAGTCTTAGGTAATAAAGGGTATTCATACAAGTCCCAATTTCTAAAAGCTATTTGAATAGGGCGATCTTTCTCTAAATGTTTCAGTAAAGTTAATCTTTCCCGATCTGAAACTTTTATATGAGGCACGCGCCATTGCAATCTCTCTATATTTATTTCAATCGAGTCGTTATTATCAAGAATAACACTGTTAAGCTTAGAACTACTTCTGTTAAGTAGAAGTTCATGTTTACAGTTAATGATAATTTTATCATAATCTTCCGCAAATCCCAAAACTTTATTCAGGGGTATAAGAGCGCTAAAAATACCGTCATTATCTTTAGCCCCATTCAAATTCCAACCCCAAACACCAGCAGCTTTGCTTTCCCCCTCACTCATACACACATATGATTTTAAAGTTGTAGTAATTCCTGCATTTTTTATTCGATCTATCTCAACACCGTTAATTTCATATCGAATGTCTTGAAACAGAAATGATATAGGATTATTTGTGAAATTAACAGACTTTCGTGTAAGTTTTCCTGATGCATCTTTAGAAGACACAGTGGCTCGGCCTTCAACGTAAATGTAACTGGCTGAAGGTAATATGTACACATCTTGCTGATTTATGGGTATTCGTATTTCATCATTTTCTTTAAAACTGTTGCTGTACGGATTATAAGTGTGATATTCATAACTCACTATAGAGTTATCGAACTGCGGTGAATCATTTATATTAAGAATACTCATAGTTTAAATCCCAAAGCTTGAAGAAACAATTTATTCTCTTCAGTGATTATATTTACACTTCGTGTATGTCTGCGTCTTCTGACGATACGAGGACGAGTAAAGTTATTTACTTTGGTGATTGATTTTATATTATACACTATCATGTTTTCGGCTATAATATAATTGACATTCGTTTCTTGTAACAGACAGCGTTAAAGTGTTGACTTATGAGTAAGAAACTTTATTTAAAGTAATAATTTAAAAAGACTGCTTTTTCCAAAACTCTTTAAGAAATTTTATGCATAAGTGTCCACAGTTAAATAAGTTATTATTTTGATAATTATTGTAATTATAATGGATGTCGTCAGAACCCACGTAACGAACAAATTCTATGGGCGGTTTTAAGTTTCCGTAACTATCGAAATATTCAACATATTTATTTATAATTACGTAGGCTACCCAATGTGTACCAGAATTTTTAGAATCATCCAAATTAATGATTCCACACTCTCGGGAAAACGATGACCTTGGTAAGGTATCTCTCATATACACTCCACGAAAATATGGAATATTTTCCGTAAATTGTATGATATCGATATTAGTAAGAGCACGGTTAGGTAGCCTGCGATTTAGTTTTTTTTCTTTAAATTTAGATATAATCGAAGTCCATTCTTGCTACGGTTTAACCTCAATCCGTTTCCAATACAAACACCTTCCACTTTCTTATGTTGTCGTTCCATTTGTTCCAAATGCTTTTTTGCAACCTTATATTCGTTGATAGTTTTGACGATTCCAGCAATTCCACTTGCTATACTTCCAGCAGCAGACAGGCCAGCAAATATAGGAATTAAAGGTAAAACACCACCGGACTTAGGAATGGGTATGATCCGTGGGAGCTTCATAGATGAATTATGAGTTAACTCCCTAGCAGCTGCGTATGCCAATTCTATTAGTTTTTTCTTACACTTTGGCTTTAATTTTTTAATGCATTTTCTTGTATGGGAGACTATATTTTTAAAGTTTTTTTTGAGGCCATATCCAGAACTCACTTTTGATAGCATTACGTTGTTAACCACATTAGCAGCAAGTTTTTCTCCTGTGTTTGCATCTGAAGACAGAACACGCTTCTTCGCCATCTTTAGTAAAATAATATCTGCTTTGTGACGATCTTTCAAACTTTTGGATTTATTGTAAGCGATATCGTGATGTTTGCAATACTCATCTAACTTATTTACACCTTTATCACCACGAGCCAATCTTTTATGTAATTTCGTTCCAGGACCACAGTAATTATATCCCGGTAAATGGAGCTCAAATGGTAAATTATTAATTAAATTATTCACAAGTCCTTCTCCGTTCATGTATGCAAACAGAATAGAACCTAAATCATAGATCATAGCATTATAAAGCCCTTACAAAACATTTGTATCATCAATCCAACAATTTTCTGATGATGGTAACCCCAACCATTTCACAAAAACTTTTCTCTTTCTACGTTTCAAAACTTTTTCAACAAGGTAAGTATCAGGATGTTTGGTAATTTGTAATTCTTGATTATAAAATGCTCCTAAAATAGGCTGCTGTTTAATGTCTTGTAATAAATATGTCGTAGGATTTGTATTTTGAACTTTAATAATCTTAAATATCTCTGTGGACCAATTAGGAGTATAGCCTTTTTCAAAACAACCTTTATGTTTACTTATTCGAACAAAATCACCTATCTTGAACTTACAACGCTTTGTTTTCATTTGTTGTCGATTAAAATAAATATTTAGTACTTGAGATTTATTTTTATGATTGACTCGAGCTGGTGGTAAACCAATTGTTGTATGTATTGTTCGATTATATCTGTTAATTACTTTAGCAAGCGTACCGTCAGTCCATTTATAGTTCCCTTTTAAACTGAATTCCTTGTAAAGCTTACTTTTTATCGTCCTTATAAGTCGTTCTACAATGGAGGCCTTTTTGGTCGAATAAGTGCTGTAGTGATTGATAGAATTATTTTTTATAATTTTTTGAAAACTTGCGTTGTAAAATTCTGTTCCTAGGTCTGTTTGCAAGTTTCTTGGGATGCGTTTTTCACTACTCAATATCGTATTGAATGCATTAGATACAGATTCTTTATTTTTTTGTTTAAGTGGAATAGCCCAAGCATACTTAGAGAATCCATCGATAACCACTAAAATATATTTGCAGTTCGTATTGAATTTGGAAATGCTTTGCATATCCATTAAATCGGCTTGCCAAAGATCATCAATATCTTTTAATATTACATGTCTTCGAGAAAAATTGATTCTTGCACTTCTGTGAATTTCGTTTATGATGTCTCTTTTCACTTTGCTCATTCTTTCAACTGTCACTTCTGAACTATAAAATTAGACTAAGTAACAATTTCTATGATAAGCCCTTTTATTCATGTATTACACCCGCTTCTTTTAGTTCTTCAATAATTGATAAAATCTCGTTATCAAGGTTAGTATTACCTGCAGTTTTAGAAGCGATCAAAAGTTTAAGCCTGTCCACTAATTCATTAGGATCATCCCAATAAACAAGTTCAGTATTTTTTTTATATTTTTTAAGAAACGGTAAACCAGCTCCTCTTTTTTGCCTAGATTTAACTTCTATTGGTGCTTGTAAGCATTTATAAGACTCAGAAAATAATGGTTTGACCACTTGAGAATATTTTAGACCTTTATCACCTTTAATTTGACCTGCAGGGTCAAAGTCTCTTTTATGAGCATTAGTTTTCAGGAGTATTTCTTTGTAAACCAATTTATCTTTTAAATTGACTAAACTTAAATCAGGCTTTTTGCGAAGCAATAGTTCTTTTAGACCAGGTGTTATTGTATACTGTTTATTAGCTACGCAAATGTTAAACACTTTACCAGAGTTCTCATGAGTGGTTGAGAAATTAACTATTGTATTTCCGATCATATGTTTGTTATTCTCACTACGTACACCAAATGGTATATTCATATCCTCATATATTTCAATGATATCTTCTTTTTTCAACGATGCATTTGTATCTTTTTCCGATCCATTATCTCCTTCATCTTCTGAATAAAAATTTTCTAACGAGCTTGACTCATTAGATGATTCATGTTTATACATATCATGAGATTTATCACGCAAAAATATTGTTGAACCTATATCAGTGTGTTTAATTTCGTCATCATAAGTATCTTCATTTTTTATTGTAGAAATTTGCTTGTTAGCTACGATTGCATTTAGAGGGTCTGCGAGAGGCTTGAAAAAATATTTCAAATGAGTGTCAGTTTTAAACTCATAATCTTTCATTTGTTTCACTTTTGCCTTAATAGCGTCCGCAGACTTAATTAATTGATCTGTAATGTCGTGGTCCATTATACGACTTATATTAAGAAGTATTTATGCTCAAATGATTTTAATTTTTTGCACTCATAATTTATATAGCCATTAATCACAATAAATAAACTTGTCGAATGATTGTCTATATCTGCCTTTGTTTAATCCACAATCCTTATTAATAGTCAAAAAATCATAAGGATGTATCCAGATTTTAGAACATATATCTTTAAACTTCGACCACTCTATATCAGAACTAACATGTTCATCGTATATATGTTTCATGTTAACTTCATCTTGCTTGAAAATTATCAAAAAGTTAACATTGTCACGTAATAACTGCTTTGGTATTTTTGAATACGTTTGAGATAAATAAAAACAATCTATATTTCTGTGTCTGCCCATTGTAAAATAATTTCGTATGTTAATTTGTTTTTCACAAACCACGTCATCAAAAATAATAACAGAATTCGGTAATGCATCGTTAGGATGAATAACTTCGTCATCAAAATTAAATATAAAAAGTTTTACTTCTGGCACTCTTTTTAAGATTTGTTTTAGAAAAATATATTTTGGTTGAAAGCTAGTCTTTGAATACAAGTAAACATTTTGAAACTTTAAGCCATTTTCGTGGATTAACAAACTAATCATGACGTTCGTTTTCCCACAATTCGAAGGGCCACATATTATACATCTTATATTATTCGGCAAAAGAACACTATGCTTTGCGTGTAGCTTATTTTTCTCCACTTCAATATTTTTTACTTCTAATGAAACTGGTTGCTTGACCCACTTCATGTTTGTATCTGTCAAAAAACATATATGTTCTAGTATTTATAATGCTTATCAGGAACACTAAGTAATTATAACCCCCAATAATCAGATTTTTGGTAGTTCTTTTAGCTTTGGTTTCAATGAATAAGTACACAAATAAATAAAAATGATCGTTTATACTTAGATAATATCTCTACAGGTAATGTCGAAAAAGGGTTATAAATAAAACCATCAAATATAGAGTACAGCTAAATATGTATGTATTAACTAACAATATAATTATTCGATTTTATATAATGCATAACCATTCTCATATTTAAATATATCATATAGGTCTACAATTGAAGTAAAAAATAAAAAAAAATATTGAATTAACATATGTAATCACAATGACCCCAAGGTACGGTATCTTTTTGATTGCCTAGAACATGCCTTTTATCGTCTATCCTGTTTAAAACTACTTTATTTACTTCTTGTGAAAAAAGCACATGCTTCATTGATTTTATCATATTCATCTTACGCTTTAATGTTAAGTTTTTAAATAAAACATCTTTATAATTAGATGATTTTAAACATCTTGTAACAGGCTTTGATACACCTTTAGCTTTGTTTATTTGAGTATTTAATGATTTAATGCAATAAAGCTTTGCTCTTAAGCCTATAAATTCGGTTATTGGGTCACCTCCTAACTCGTCTTTAAATAAACCAGGAATTTTTTCGTTCACCTTAGGAATAAAGTAATGATTATTAGTTTCAAAATTACTTGTATCGAATTCTGACAAATTATCACGCATATCTTTATAAAAGTCTTCAGTATGTATTAAATACAACAAACTATCAGTATCAGTGTAACATAATTTAGCTTTGTCACCATATTTATTCTTAATGAAATTATAGTGATAATTGTACAGATGCCACTTAGAGAATTCTAGCACAGCAAACCCAATATATATTGGTCTGTCTAAAACAAGTTTCATGGGACTCAGTTGTATTGCTATAAAGTTTTCATTAAAGATAGAAACACTTTTTAAATTAGGTTTTGTGATTAATTTCTCAGCACCTACTATTTTATTTGTAATATTTAAATCATCACTCCATTTGGTTATTAATTTGACCTCCACTTGCTTACGTTTATTTTCAATCGTTTTACCAAATATTGAATTATTAAGAAGCTTAAAAAAATCTCTTTCGAATGATGTTGAAGCTGCTTGTCGTAAGCTAGTATTCAAGTCTATATACTTTTTCAAAAAAGATTCTTGTTTAAAACAAAGGATTCTATGAATTTTTTTCAAGATTAGGCCATTTTTAAGACATGCTTTTAAATGAATATAATGAATAATGTAGTTATATTTATCATACAAATTTGCAATTAACTTTGGTGTTTTCCCTCCAATAGGTATGAATTTCTCTGGAGCAAAAGGCAAGTCACTATGTAAATTATGTAAATGATTTGGATACGCTAAATCTACTTCTAAAATATAACCATACTCGCCATCATCAGGAACATCCAATAAATTAAAATTTTTGATATCATCCTTTTTCATAAATTTAAACTCTGATATCGGTAATTTTTTAGTCATAGCATAGCCATAAAGATTATTACAGTCTAAATATATCAAATATGTTGATGGCTTAGAATTATCGAAATAAGGTAAATAAATGTTATTGGCTTCAGCATATCGGTGAGAGCACTGAGCTAATCCTCCACGTATTCCTTTTTCTAACATTTTATAAATTTCAAAATCATTGATCAATTCTAACTGAACACCTGTGTATAGGAGCATAGCGTCCCAACTTAATCCAGGCGAAGTCACATAATACGCAGGATCGAGTTTATAGTGCTGCAGACAAATATTTCTAAAATTTTCAAATATATCACATAATAATAGTACATCACACTTTAAATACAGGTCAGTATATTCACCAAGAGAACTAATATCAAAACATTTCCATACGGTTTGGGCATGTTGATATTCAGCATCTGTTATGTGCTTCATTTGTAAAGTGTTATAAAAATGATTCTTTGCTGGAAGTTGTGTTTCATTATATGCTTGCCATGAACAAACATGCTCATACGGATATACACCTTTGCTTCGCAGTAAATTTAATTGGCTTTTATCTGAGAAATGTGATGATAAATGATTAAAATCGTTCTCCGTTAAACTTTTACTCAAATTGTCAAGACTTGAACTAAGAAATTGAAAAGAATCTATAAATTTAATCTGTATAGGTTTACATCCTGTTTCAGTTTTAATTATTTTAGTTATGCTTATATATTTTTCTTTTGTTTTTGGTATAATTTTTATCTCACCATCATATTTCGATAATTCTGTAATAAATATATGAGAATCATAACCAGATAAGTTATGAAAGATAACTGGGATAAATGAACACACTCTATAAATTAAATTGCAGTGCGAATGTGCCGCGCCTCTGTACTGGGATGTAATATGATCATGATCACAAACTTTATCACCAAACAATAAATGATTACAGATATGGCACGTAGTTGCTTTACTATAATTATCAGTTTGCTCTTTCGTCATAGATCTCATGGGTTTCTTAGTCATTAAAATATTGTGAATTACCTTCGCTTCTTTAATTAATCTCTTAACAAACACTTTTACACAGTCAGGTCCTCTGTATGTTACGAATTTGTTCAAGCTACTATCATGTGAGCAACATACATAATATGCAAAACAAGACGGTTGATGTAGTTTATTTTTTATCGTACTTTTATCATTACATTTTTCTTTATAATTTAATAGTATACTTTCAAAGTCAGCATAAATCACAAAGTTAATTTTTTGCTTTCGCTCATAATTTTTGAATTGTAATATATTGTTTTCATCCGGCAGTATGGTTAAAATTTTGGAACAACTATGAGAATGATACTTTTGTTCGGAAGTAAAAAATTGCAAACATGTTTCACATAAATGCATTTGACCCTTGTGACAAGTAACTTGCCGTCGCACTAAGCGTAAAAGGTTTTTTATCAAGCAATAATGTCCTTTATTTTGTTTTTCAAAATACAGTAAGTTAATATGTTTATCTTTCTTACAATTCGTCACATATAGAGGGCCGGTTACAGTACAACGTTCATCTAATCCGTAAATATTAATACTGAACTCACAATTATTCTTTTCAAATAACTTGATATCTTTAGGTAAAGGTGGAAATGAAATTCCTTGAATATTAAATATTGAACTAAAGTGCGGATAAGAGCTTGTTCTACATACATTACTTTTTGCTGGGAATAATGCTGCAACAATACTCCATAAAAAACAGTATTCATCATCATTATTGCGTATATTCAAACAACTCTTTGTGTTTTTAATAACTTGTGGTAGCTCTAAATAAGTACCACCCCGCATGGGAGAGTATTTATTTATATTTATTTCTAAATGACTTGTACAGACAAATGACCATCCAGATTCACAATGCTCAAATTCAGTAAGTTTTCTTTTAAATATTTCTATTATATTTGAGAATAAATTATTAATGTCAGTACTGCTGTATATAGTTTCATATTTCGTATTAAATGACTTAAGCTGCTGCTCACTTAATTGTGGTAGTAAAAAGTAAGCAAACAGCTCGAAGTTAACTTTAATGCAGGTATGTTCCAATAATGATAATTCAATGATTTTCAAAACATCTTTTCGCTTATCACCCAAGAACGCCTCTAGTATGACGTACTCGTCTTCTATTGAAGGGTTTAAGCGATAAGTCATGATTCTATTTTTAAATGCCGTAGCTACAATATCAATATTATCAAACTTTGACTTTATTAAACAATTCGATTTATGAATATTCGTTCTCTTATGATATCTATATTTATCTTCTGGGATCTCAATTTTGCATTTATCACAATGAATATACTTTGGTAAACAATTTGGCTCATAAACATTCGTATCATATTCAATTTCTGGAATATCAATCTGGGATTTAACTTTATCAAACTTTGACTTATTTGTATCATATTCAATTTCTGGAATATCAATCTTGGATTTAACTTTATTATTATCAGAATTTGATGAGCCATCGACGGGGTGTATAACTGGAAAAAAAGACACAACATTTTTTATTGTATTGTTTAATTATTGGGATTAAATGCGGTTATAAAATTCTATCTTAAAATAAACTCCATGTAAGTATAATAATGTGGTATAGCTTAAATCTCATAATGTAAACTATTGGTAAGAGCTTATAAAAGTAGGAGTACATTTTTTAAACTCCTTCCGGGTGCTTGTTATGTAGGCGTTTAGGCAACGCCAGGACTCTGAATCCTCATCACATTTGTTTTTGATCGTGATTACCGAGTGGCGCCACCTATTTACTGGTTGGACCCGCTCTATTTCATTACATTTATATACTTTGAGTTCTATATAGAACTCACCTCTCTTCTGCTCGTTCATTTGACGTGAAAACCCGTTCGCTAGTCTCCTAGTGATGTACGAGTATATCGGGGCATTCTTCTTGTCCGCAACCACCTCAATTTCATCGTCGTCACTGTCGCTCCCGAACAACTCGCGAGCCGTTGACTTGGTGACTGGAGTGATTGGGTGAATGGTCGGCCTAGTTTTCTTACTCGTAGACGGCTGGGAGCTGCTCGTTGACGAAGGCTTGCGCTTTTTGTTCTCCTTCGGCTTGGTTTTCACTGAGACATGCTCCTCGTCCGTCGATTCGTCCTCCGTAGGGAAAATATGGTCAGCCGTGTTCTTGGACCTGTAATAAATAAAAACAGTGAATCAGTAATCAGTTTGTTTTAATCGTGTAGGCAATATTAACTGAATGCACTAATTACTTGAATAAATGATTATTAAAAATTATGAATCAATAAACTGTTTAATTTTTATAGATGTAGACTCACTAACTCATCTGAATACTATAATACTCGAATGATTGAATAGTGAATTAGGTGGAAACAACACAAAGTAAATTACATTGAACAGTGAATAGATATGTACTTACATTTTAGAAGATTGACGTTGCTTTGGTAGTTAGTAAGATCTGGTAGTTTGGTAGTGATTTAGATGTAACCACTCCTAGTTGAAGTGTTGATGTGATCCAGCTTCTGCAGGATGCACTCTTAAATAGTGCAAAATCCACGTCACGATATCCCGTATAAGGAATAGATCACGCGTTACAAAAATGCTTTATCAGCCCTTACACCCAAATATGTAATAGTTTACGTTGTAGAAAAACGTCTTCCTAAACAATAAACATCGAGATCTTGAATTTGAACTTTATCTTCATAGTTAAAGATACTTAAAGTCGATAAATCAGTGGGTGGTCCAGTTCTAATGTCTATTAAGTGTCGCTCTGGATGATGCCGCTTTCTGTGTGTATTGACTTTTAAGTCACCAGTTCACAGATAGCGATGCGGTGCGGTAGCGTCGCGGTGATGTTTTGAATTGTTTAAATCAGTATATGCGATAACACATGATGCGGACACGGATAATAATGATACAGTAAGTTAATAGTGCAGTGATCTTGAATTAATTACCTACGGCTGCTCGATAGAAAAATCCACGTATATTGCGCAATCGAACAACTGTCTACCTGTATACACTGAGATTTTGAAGCGTGTCGTTTTGGACGTTTTCTATAAAGTTAAACTACTGCATCATTACTATCCTGTGTTGTTGAGCAGTGCCCACGCCTTCCCTAGCTAGCATTGAAACGTCATTGCGACGCTATCGCATCGCACCGCCGCCGCCGTCTATTTACCGGTGGCTTTATATTATGGTATGCGTAATCTGAAACGGTATAGCGTCGGTTTGTCGCGAATATATAAAATTATGCTGACATGTGCTATTAGACTTTTTCACAGCAATTTTGAACTTTAAATCCATTTAAAATTATTTAATAGAACCCTATATAAAGGATAAAATATCTTGAAAAATCAATTATTATTTAGTTTCCTATCAGCAAGCGCGAGTAAATCAACGAGTAATAATTATGTCGGTGAGTATTAATTTAATTCTTTTATTTTATATTTGTTTTTATAAAAAAGTTTCAACTTGGTTTAATAACAGATCTTACTATCATTTATTATTGAATTTGAATAGTGAAATGCTTGCAACAAACATTTTAATGCATTTTACGCTCAGTTCACTTTTTCATCACACGAATTAAAATATTATGTAGACCTTTTATTTCAGTAATGTGGTTTTATTTTTTAAATTAGGACATGTTTTTTTTAGTTTAAACACACGAGAATAGTAAAGTGGGTAGAGTGATTGATAAGTGATGGTATTCGTTGTAGGCCTGGGGTTCGATTCCTAGCTGAGTTAAAACCAACAATCAATCTAATATTATGTAGCCATGTGTATAGCATGTAGGAATATTTAATGTTTGAATAAAGGCAACTAGAGTAGGTATTATTTAGGTTTATTAGTTAGTCATACGTTTTTATTTATTTTCAGGACTCTGAAAACGATCTGTTTAACTTCATTCCTGCGAATCCACCAGCGGGACAGCGAGGTGAAAGGTTGTTAAACCTCGATGGACCGAATAGTAAGAAACTGAAAAAGTCCCCCGCTATTTTTTCTTACGTGAAGAAACTTACGCGCGGGTCTAATGTCAACGGGGGAAAGGTGATTAGAATTGAAATCTATGATGCTGAAAAGTTTAGTGACAGTGAAAGCTCCCAGTGCAAATGTGATGCCGAATTATGTATACAACATGTTGTAAAAAATATGTATATGGATAATATATATAATTCTGTTAAGGATATTGTTGTAAAAATCTCAGACTCAATGGAAATCCATTAATAAATGTATCATGATATTATTCTGGTTCAATCTTTTATTTACCATTTTCCCTCTTCAAAAACTTCTTAAACAAAAAGTAAATCAAAAACTCACTAACATGTTCTACCTTTTTTTATCATTATTGAGGGATAGGGCTTCAATCAGAATTTATCATACAAGCCTACCCCAATTTATAGTTGGAATAGAGACGAGCTAGTAACCAATGCACCAAACGTATTATCAAAGATTTGTACCTAGTACCTAGTACTTTATGAGCTTTACTCACTTAGTGTGAGGATGTGATGTGGTTGTGATTATTAATAAGGTCAAGGGGGCGGGGGGGGGACAATAAAAGTGATACGTTGTGTAGCACATCCGCACTACCTCGACAGCATCGCACCGCAATGAATTGTACATATTTTAGAATACTCGAATACATACATACATACACAAACTCACGCCTTTTTTCCTATGGGGACACAGATACTACGAAACGCCCCTCCTGCCACGATCGTAATAATCGCATTGTAATGGAATGTTCTACATAGAAGCATTCGAAATAATATGATCTACAAAATCAAATTATTTCGAATACTAGAATGTAGAACCTGAGTAAATAAATTAATGAAATGTTTGAATAAATATTGATCGATTGACTGATCACTAATCAAATCAAATCAAATCTGATTGTTCACAAAATATTCATTTATTGACTGATTTGTCTAGTTCACAAAATATTGATAGAATAACTGATTGTCTAGTTCTCAAAATATTGATCGAATGACTAATTGTCTAGTTCACATCAAATGTATAATTGGGGTGACTGGATCTCTGATCCAGGAACCCCAATTATACACTACTACTAACCTTACCACAGGGTTCCAGGAGGAAGGACCCATAGTCCAGTAAACTTCTTATTGTAGCATTGTATATGAGTTTGAGAGTAAAGGGATGAGCACCCCACCAAACACCCGCTAGAGCACGTAGCATATTAAGGTTCTTCTCACATTTATTGATTATATAATTGAGATGAAAGACACCAAATAATTTACAGTCCAAAATTACCCCAAGGAATTTCACATTATCCTCGACTTTGATCGGGGATCCTTCAATTTCAAGGTGGACATTTGGAGTTAAACGTTTACGTGAGAAAACTACAACGGAGCTTTTAGGAGCTGACAAGGTAAGACCATGAGAGATTAACCACTGGTTTAGGGAGTTAAGGGATATTTGCATGGATTTCGTAGCAATTTCCATAGACGAGGTAGGAATATATAAGCATAGGTCATCTGCGTATTGTAAAATCTGGCAGTCATTATTAAGGGACTGGTGAAGATCAGAGGAGTAAATACTGTATAAAAGAGGACTTAGTACTGAACCCTGGGGTAACCCACGCCAAACAGTTCTGGGGTCATATGATTCTCCTGGAACATGGAGTTTAATACTCCGTCCAGCCAACAAGTTACAGATACAGTTAAGTATCTTTACCGGGATACTCAGCTGGCGTAATTTACTTCTGAGTACGGAAAGAAGGACACTGTCGTAAGCTGCTGAGATGTCAAGAAAGACCGCTAGAACTGACTCACTTTTGCTGAAGGCTATCCGGACATCGGTCATGAATGTACCAATGCTATCCATCGTGCTAGCCCCCTTTCGGAAACCAAATTGAGTCTTTGCTAGAAGACCTCGGGTTTCAACTAACCACTCCAATCTGTTTTTTAGAAGGTGTTCCAGGATTTTACCTATAACAGGAGATAGAGCAATGGGTCGAAAGTTTTCAGGGCAATCAGGAGGTTTCCCTGGTTTTAGGATGGGAATCATTAGTTGGGTTTTCCAGGCGTCAGGGATGTGGGAGAGAGTAAAACATGCGTTGATTATAGTTAAAAGGTATTGGCGACTGCGGGAGCCCAATTTTTTAAAAAACGAATATGGATGGCCATCTTTGCCTGGGGCGGAATCGTGAACGTATTTGAGGACTGCATCCAGTTCGCTTAACGAGAACGGAGCGTCTAAGGGGTCATTGGAAATTTCCACCCCCGCAGAAGGTGAGGGGCATTCTCCCAAAAAAGGAGCGGAAGGGGGAGCAAGTTTCATAAGGAAAGGTTCTGCAATGTCACTAGGCATAGATGAGGAGTTTCGGATGGAGCAGCCACGTTTAAATCGTTTGAAATTTTGCCAAACAAGAGAGGAAGGGGTTGAAGGGGAAAGTGATGAGCAGAATTTCTTCCACCCTTCATATTTTTTTTTTAAGAAGACGCTTGGATCTCGCACCAATCCGGTTGTACTCAATTAGGTTTTCAGTAGACATATTTTGAGCATAGTTTAGTTCCGCTTCATTTCGGGATTTAACCATGTTGGTACATTCCCGATCCCACCAAGGGGGAGATGATAATTTTCCGGAGGCTGAATTTTTAAGCGGAATGCTGTCATCCGCGGCAGAAGAAATTGCACCGGAAAATTTCAATACACAGTCCTCCAAGTTGGCTGGGGAAACCTGGGGCAAAGTGGAAATTATATCCTCAAGAGTTTGAGTGTATAATTCCCAATCCGCGCCAGTAAGCCTATATTTTAAAAGAGGAGGGTTGTCCCTATGTGGTATGGACCTATTGAACAGAGTAGTGCATATTGGGTAGTGGTCACTACCGTACGTGAGGTTTAGTCGCTTCCACTCCAACTGGGCGGACAAACTAGCTGAACATAGGGTAAGGTCTACACAGCTTCTACTCTGTCCAGGTCTAGGCAGGCGAGTGACGGAACCATCGTTGACAACACATAAACCCAGGTCTTCCAACAGATCAACCAACTCAAAACCAGGGGGGTCAGAATGGTCAGAGCCCCACAGGGAATGATGGTAATTAAAATCTCCCAAAATTATAACAGGATTCAGTGAGGAACATATGTTATGAATGTATTGAAAGCAGGAGGGATTGGGGGTGGGAATATAGACAGATATAAAATTAATGCCAAGGATATTAATACCTACAGCATTAATCTCATCTCCATGGGGAGGAAGGGATAGAGGGGAGGAAGAAAGAAGATTGTTCACTAGCATAGCAGCCCCGCCATAACCGTCAGAGCGGCCATCCCGGAGAGTGCTATAGCCAGGGAAATTAAAATGGAGTCGTGGAGTTAACCACGATTCTGAGATTGCAAAAATTGCAGGTTTATACAAATTAATAAGGTGGCAGATTTCATGTTTTTTGGGTAGTGCGCTTTTCGTGTTCCACTGCATGAGATGGAATGTTACGGTTTTTAATTTTATTGACTATGTTGTTGGCTACGTGGTCTGGTAATGAGTAATTTGAAAGTAAGGTGGAAAGCAAAGTAATAATAGGGTTGATAGTCTCTTCATTCTCATTATGAGTGGGAGGGTGGTCCATCAGAGCACAACCATTAGGAGAGGGGGGGAAAGAATAACTGTTAATAATATCCTGATGGGCCCTACGGTCATAACCAAGATGGGTAGGTGTGTGGGTCTTTGGACGGGTAGTAACAAATTTTTTGCTGGAGGAAGGAGTAGGGGGTTGGGAGTGGGAGGTATAATTAGGAATTGGGAGACGGGGGGGACGGGGATCATGGTTAAGAGTCTGGTGGACAGTCAGTGCAGGAGGGGCTGATGCCGTAATGTCTGCGAAAGATCGGTAGGAGGGGGCGTGACGTTTGGCTGCTTCAGAATAAGATACATTATCCTTAGCCATGGTGGACTTGATGTTCCGCTGACGCAGGTATTCCGGGCATTGACGACTGTTCGCAGGGTGGGCACTCGTACAATAAAAGCACTTAGGCTCTTCAATGGAACACCCGTCCCCAAAGTGGTCACCACCACAGCGGTAACACCGTGGCTTTGACCGGCATTGAGTCCTTGTGTGTCCGTATTTGCAGCACCCGAAGCACTGTACGGTGGGAAAATTATAGATCTCCACTGGTAGGGAATTGAAAAAGCAAAAAACTCGATCCGGGAGGCTCTGCCCATCAAATGTGATTACTATGCTCGATGTAGCAATCCATTCCGATTTCCCATGATTGGTAACTCTGCGGTTCAATCTCCTCACCTTCAACACCTTGCCAAGTGGGGACTTCAGGGCATCCAAGACTTCAATGTCGGTCCAATCAGTAGGGACGCCCCTCACAACACCCATCCTGGTGATGTTGAATGTGGGTATCATTAATGTGAAGCCTTTTTGTTTGATTGACTCATTGTCAATAAATGCATTGGCATCTTCCGGGCCCTTGAACTCTACTGATACCCTGTTTCTTCCTATTCTCTTTATACCCCCATCTACAATATTCACAACATTCAGTTTCTGTAATAATTGATCGAATTTAATAGGATGGAGGGCAGTGCCAGAGGTTGGATCGGATTCGAAAAGAGATGCGTAGACTAAAAATGGATGACTATCTAAATGCGAGTACTTGGTGCGTGAGATCAATGACGGAGCCGTGAGCCGGTCGCGTTTAGTCGCTGTAGCATTTTCGTCTGTGAGATTCGTAGTGTTGTTGGGTAGATTGTGATTAATACTGAGTTTCCTCTTTTGAGAAGCTACTTCAACTTCCATTGACTCAAATTGAGACAGTGGAGCCGTCAGAATAGGCGCATGTGAAAAATCTTGGGATTGTAGCTGAGCAGGGTGTGGGGGGTCCGGCGGGCGGCCAGGAGGCCGCTCGTCATCCGCCATTGTCAGTCAGCATAGGCCAGTATAATATAAAATAGAATAAAAACTTACCAACAGAGAAAGAGTCAAAAATCAGTGTGAGCACCAAAACAACATCTGCCGAGGTCGCGTGATTGTTCGAAAGAGATACCGTGACCCTGGCACATGGGCAACTGATGGAACACGGGTGGGTTTTAGTCAGTAAAAGTCTGACACGCCCTCCCACTCCGCCCACCGCCCCTCCCGAGCGGGAGAAGTCATTTGATGATTGCCCATCCTGAAAAAAAAAAAAAAAAAAAAAAAAAAAAAAAAAAAAAAAAAAAACTCGCCACAAACGCCAAAATGACAGTCCAGTAAGTAATAAAATGCTAGTGCATTTTTGGTCTTACATCTCGCCTCGTCTCTATTAAATTCTACCTAAGAACTGATAAGCGGAGCCGGACTAGGAAAATAGACATGGGTAGTTCGCGAACGATTGAGGTTCAGACTTAGCCATGAAAGTTTCATTACTTCTTGACGCGTAATTAGAAATGTTTTGTGACAGATCAAATAACTCATTCATTCGCGAAAAAGCCGTTCTTTTTTAGCCGTCAAAAGGACGAACTGTTTATCTATCGAATCACTAGACATATTGTCTTTATCCGTAGGCATTTTATAGCAAGAATTCACGATGAATGTAAAAAAAATTGAAATATTATTTAGGTATATGAAATTATACGGCTGAAATGATGATGATGAAATTATACGACGTAAAATACGTGGAATTTACAAATGGCGTTACCGACGCTCAATAGTGGTAATTTATGGGGGTACTTCGAAAACTTTACCAAAAAATTACGTAAATCTGCGAACATCCAAACATTTATATGGAAAATAATACTTGTAATAAGTATTTTCAATGAAAATATATGCTAGAATACAATATCCGGCTCGAAGGACCAATTTAATGGTGTGGCGACGTGTTAATAGTCGACCACATGCGGTGATATTAATTATGAAAAAAATATGGTTTGATAGTAATTATATTTGTTGGAGGTGGTGGATATTAATTAATTAGGCCAGTGGTCATGTGAAGTAAGTTTATTACCTTTAATAAAGTTTTACATAATCAGACATGTTACAGAGGAAAAGCAAGCGACGCCATGACAGATAATTTATGCTTAGAAAAAGGGCGGTAATGTTGCCACATTATACATCAAGATTATAATATTTACCACAGATTACAACACGCCTCCTTAAATTTATAATCTTGATCTTTTACAATATTGTTTTAAACATATCTAAATTAATTTTAACCCTAACCTATTTTTCAAAAATTTGGTCTTATCTAAACTAAAAGTTTAGTCAACATGTCTGCTAAATTAAATTTTGAATCAATTTTAACAATATCAATTATATCCTTTTCATAGTTTTCATTTATATAATGATACTGAACTTCGATGTGCTTTGAATTTTTTGTAAAATTACCATACTTAGCAATTGAAATTGCACCTGAATTATCTTCATATATTTTTATAGGTTTATCAAATTTTACATTAAATGATTCACTTAACAAGTTTCTAATGAAAAGTATTTCTGTCACTGCTTCTGACATAGCAGTATATTCTGCAAAAGTTAAACACTTAGTTACTGTAGTTTGTTTATGGGTTTTCCAAAAAAATTACATTTCCAAATAATCTAATTACAAACGTGTGTGAAGTTAACATCTCAATTGTTAAATCAAAATCAAAAGTCATTTATCCAAACTAGGCTGAGAGTCAGCACTTTTTGAACGTCAAAGTTACAAAAGACAGTCCCCCCAAAACGCCCGCCCTTCGACACTTCCTAGTGCTTTAGCTGGGAAGAAGAAGTGGCGGAACAAACTCCAAGTTATACCTCAGCATCTCATTATATGCTTATTATGAATGTTCAAAACAACAGAACTCTTTCGGTTATTGAGTGAAAGACCTCGACTACAAGACAGAAATCTTCATTCGAACCAGAACTCCCAGTTATTCCTCAGCATCTCATTCCTGTATGGATATTTTGGTTATAACAGTGGTATATACCTTTTGAGAATGTTCAAAACCACAGAAATCTTTCGGTTATTGAGTGAAAGACCTCGACTACTAGACAGAAATCTTCATTCGAACCAGAACTCCCAGTTATATCTCAGCATCTCATTCCTATATGGATGTTTTGGTTAAAACAATGTTAAACACCTATTTTGAATGTTCAAAACATCAAAACTCTTTCAGTAATTGAGTGAAAGACCTTGACTACTCAATAGAAATCTTCATTCGAACCAGAACTCCCAGTTATACCTCAGCATCTCACTCCTATATGGATTTTTTGTTTATAACAATGTTATATACCTATTGTCAATGTTCAAAAGAACAGAACTCTTTCGGTTATTGAGTGAAAGACCTTGACTACGAGACAGAAATCATCATTCGAACCAGAACTCCTAGTTATACCTCAGCATCTCATTACTATATGGATGTTTTGGTTAAAACAATGTTATACACCTATTTTGAATGTTCAAAACAACAGAACTCTTTTGGTAATTGAGTGAAAGACCTCGTCTACTCGATAGAAATCTTCATACGATTCAGAACTCCCAGTTTTACCTCAGCATCTCACTTCTGTACGGATATTTCGTTAATAGCATTGAGAAACAATACATAATAATTATTTTTTAGTTATTTAAATTGGAGTCAACCCATAGAACTGAGGACACAGTGGAGCATACGGTGGAGGTGTGCCCTGCCTGGGCGGAGCACCGCCGAGTCCTCGTGGAGGCGATCGGCGGCGGCGACCTCTCGCGTCCGGCCCTGGTGCGAGTCATGGTACGGAGCGAGAGGGAATGGGAAGCCGTCACCTCCTTCTGCGAAGCAGTAATGCTCGCGAAGGAGGAGGCGGGGCGCGTGAGGGAGTGGCAGTCTCTGCGCCCTCACGTCCCTAGCCGCCGCAGGAGGAGACGCCCCGGGCGTCGGGAGTCCATAGCGGACTCCCGGCCACCGTAGGCGCGAGCTTGCGGGTGGCGAGCAATGGGTAGCTCGCCGCCCGGTAAGGACCAGGGTCGGGTCGACGACGCGTAGTGTTCCACGCGCGCCTCAAAGAGATGTCAGCAGCAGTGTAGGGGTCTACTAGGACCGATGCCTGCCGGGGTCGCGTGATTGTTCGAAAGAGATACCGTGACCCTGGCACATGGGCAACTGATGGAACACGGGTGGGTTTTAGTCAGTAAAAGTCTGACACGCCCTCCCGCTCCGCCCAGAGCGGGAGAAGTCATTTGATGATTTCCCATCCTGAAAAAATAAAAAATCCCAGAACTATCAACAGAATACGTTTAGGATGCAGAACTAATTTGCTTTCAACTCAAAAATGGTTAATATTGAGAAATTCAATGAGATGCTGTGATATGTTGTGCGAAGTTAGCATCTCATTTTTTCATAATGCGTTTTGGATAGTCAAATCGACGGAACTATTGTTAAAACTTATCGAGAACTGTGGAACTATGTGAGATGCCACTATATCTGGTGTTTTTTTGTGAGATGCTAACAAATGAGATGCTAACTTCACACACGTAATTACAAAATCTGTTGTAGATTTTCTATCTACATTAGCTCCTGCATAATCAGAGTCTACCATACAATCTAACGTTTCAGAGTTTACATTATCATAGTATGTGAACTTTAAATCCTTAGTCTTATACAAATATTTTAAGATTCTCATGGCATATTTGTAATGTGTTCGATCATAACAACTTTGATATTGACTTAAATAATTAACACTGTATGCTATGTCTGGCCTAGTGCCTGTACTAATCCATACTTCCATACTAATATTATAAATGCAAAAGTAACTCTGTCTGTCTGTCTCGCTTTCCTGCTAAAACGACTGAACCGATTTAAATGAAATTTGGCACACCGATAGTTTAGAGTCTGAGAAAGGACATAGGTTACTTTTTATCCCGGCAGTATTTTCCCGCGAGATAATTTCCGACCTCCACGCGGGTGAAGCCGCTGGCAAAAGCTAGTATACAATAATTCACCAATTATATTTCTATACTTTACACTACCCTCTACTTCTCTGGCTTGTTTCAATTTTAAATTTGTTTCCATTGGATTATCATAAACTTACTATTTTCCAGATTATATTTTACAGCCAAAGATTCAATATATTTTGTTTGACTTAAGGTCATTTTATTTCTATCATCATTATATTCAATATCTATGCCAATATAACTTTTAATTTTTCCTATGTCTTTCATTGCAAATTTTTCAATTAAGCTAGTTTTTACATTTTTTATTTTATCTTTATCTTTACAACAAATTAGGAGATCATCAACGAATATTAGTATGTATATTGGATCTTTGCTTGTTTTGTTTACATATAGACAGAAATCATAGTTACTTCTCACAAAGTTCAGTTTTTCAATAAATTTGTTGAAACAATCATACTATACTCTTGGGGAGAGCCCAAGAGTATGGTATGATTGTTTCAACAAATTTATTGAAAAACTGAACTTTGTGAGAAGTGAACTTTCCGAGACCATAGTGCTTTTTACAATTTATAAACTTTATTATCACCAGTTTCATAACCTTTCGGTTGATTTATAAATACTTCTGACTTTATATGACCATTTAAAAATGCTCTCTCAACATCCATTTGTTCTATAAATAAATTATTTTTACAACTATGTGGTAATAAAATTTTCAATGTTTGCATTTTTCCTACTGGTGAATAAACATTTTCGAGATAATCCTTTTGCTGGAATCCTCGTACAACTAATCTAGCTTTATAAATATTATTACTTTTAATTTTAAAAACCCATTTGAAATCAATAACCTTTTTATCTTTTGGCCGTTCAACAATTTGCCATGTTTTATTTTTGTTTAGGCTATTTATTTCTGCGTCCATCGTTACCTGCCATTTCTTATAATCGTGGGAGCTCATCGCCTCCTCAAATGTATTCGGTACCTACACTTGCATCAATGTAATTTACATAAATAAAATGTGATACTGGATTACCATATCTGGAAACTTGTCTTATCTTCCTTTTTGACCTTTCTTCTATTACAAGCTTGTCCTTACTGTTACTTAAATTATCATCATCAACAAAATCTTCCACAGTATTATTAGAACTAGTTTCATTTGCATCGACATAGTCTTCATCAATTTCAGTTTTAAATGAATCAGATTTTATATTTGAAGTTCTTTCTCCACCATAACCAGTTGTGCTATCTGGACCGTTAAGATGAAATATGTATCAATTCTAAAATTTTAGTAGGGTTAGTTCTATTATTTTCAAAAGGTACAGATGAAAATATGAATGAGAAAAATGCTTAAAGTTTTAAAGAAACGTATATTTTACTACTTTGTTCTGTAATGGACGTGCCATTACAGAACAAAGGAATTATCTTACATCAATCAAATCGAACACATCAATTTCATCTTCTAATATTTTGTATCAGACCAGTATTAACTACGTCTGTCACAGTCACACCTTATTACATTGAAACTTTCTATTTTATAATACCCCCTCGCAATGTAATAAATAAATACTATTAAACTAAACAAAAATAATAACCAATAACTAATTAATTATTTAGGCCACACATGTTTACAAATTTTAACAATTTACTATTATTCAAAGCTTTTGTAAACATGTCAGCGACTTGTTCCCCTGTTTGAACATATTTAATACATAACTTTTCTTTTTCAATGAGCTCCCTAATAAAATGATATTTAATATCTATGTGTTTTAATCTCTTTACATTATTAGTGTTAGCAATCATTATGGCAGACTGACTATCACAGAATAAGATGGCTGAAGTTACATTTCTTACATTAAAATTACATAATATATTGCTCAGCCAACATGCCTCACTTCCTGCCATACTCATTGCTACATATTCAGCCTCGGTAGAGGAGATACTTACTGTACTTTGCTTTTTCGAGCACCAAGATATCAGACAATTAGCATACAAAAAACAGTAACCTGTGGTAGATTTCCTATCCCTCAAATCACCCCCCCAGTCAGCATCACAAAACCCCACCAACTTATCATCTTTACAGTTATATATTAACTTATATTCTAATGTGTGTTTAATGTATCGTAGAACTCTTTTCAAAGCTACTAATAACAAGTTACTCGCACTGTCTTGATATCTACTTAATATTGACATAGTAGCAGAAATGTCAGGTCTAGTACCAGAAGCTGCATACATTAAACATCCAATTATCTGTCTACACACATTTTTAGTTTCAGTTGTACACTTATTATTTTAAAATTCCTTAGTATTAATGTTCTGATCCATAGGAGTACTAATTGGTTTACATTCATACATGTTAAATCTCTTAAGTATGTTTTCCAAATATTTCTTTTGACATAATACTGTAACACCACTTTCTAAGTTTTGTGTAACATTAATTCCCAAAAATTCTGAGATCAAACCCAAATCTTTCATTTCAAATTCCTTATTTAAGACTGTTTTCAAATGACACGTTTGTCTTCAGAGTTTATAGCAGGTAATTCAATGTTCTCAGCCTCATTCCATTCATCAGTGTCACTTGGTTCGTAGAGACTGCCTTCTGACTCACTCTGTATCTGTATAGTTCCCAAGGTGTCATCACAATCTGCAGCTTGGTCTCGCAGCTTTTCAGTGTCAACTGTGGTTTGAACTTCTAAGCATTCTTCAATTTGATTATCTGTTATACAAGGCACCATTGATGACGTTGGTTTTTGTTCCATATTTTCTTTCACAAAAACAATGTCCCGTTTGATTTCCACAGCATTTTTATGAGGTAAAAACACCCTGTATCCTTTTGTTGTCTCTCCATAACCTACCAAAATACCCTTTTCACCTTTTGGATCCCATTTATGCCTTTTTTCTTTTGGTATATGAACATTTACTGGAGTACCAAATATTTTCAGGTTATTAATATCAAATGTTTTATTTGACCACAATTCATATGGGGTTTTTCCCTCAACAGAGCTTTTCCCAGTTCTGTTAATTACATAGGCTGCTGTATTTATGCTCTCTGCCCAAAGTTTAATTGGCAAATCTTTAGCATACAACATTTTCCTGGCTGCTTCTACTAAAATTCTAATTTCCCGTTCGGCTCGACCATTTTGTTCTGGGGTAAAAGTTACTGATGTTTGATGCACTATTCCCTTTGCCTGGAACATTTCTCGTACCTCTTTATTTACAAATTCAGTTCCATTATCACTACGAAAAATCTTTACTTTGTTTCCCGTTTCATTTTCAGCTTGAGCAATGAAATTTCTAATACACAATTTAATTTCATGTTTTCCTTTAACAAAGAACACTTTTCTGTATTTTGAAAAGTCGTCCTTAAACACAACAAAGTATCTGGAGCCTCCAATTGACGTCTCCTCCATCGGTCCGCATGTATCTGCGTGAATTATTTCACAAGTCTTTGAGCTGACGTTTTCACTTTTAGGATAAGGCAGACGGTGAATTTTGCCTTTCATGCAGCTCTCGCACGTTGATGAGTCGGACAATTGATATTTATTAACGTCAATGTTATTTTTCTTCAACACGTCTTCCACATAAGACATATTTTGATGTGCCATCTTTTCATGCCATTTATACAAATCCGAACACTTAACATCTGCAACGTTAGCTTTGCATGTATTCAAATAACGAAACTCCAAATAATACATATTTCCATTGGACTTTGCAATAGCCATCACCTTATTTTGTTTATAAAATTTGCATAATGCATACAGCTCCGCTTGTCACAATGACATAACCTTTCATGGTTAGCACAGGGGGTCTAAAAAGGCCACTTTGGTAGAATCATAAGAGGAAAATAGTATGAATCATATTATAATCCGTAAAATGGTCACAAACTGACAATTCATAATATGTTCTGCGTACAATTCGTTTAACACAATTCATCTATTTGACAGTTTTGTATGGAGATTCGTAAAATGGTACACTTAATATGAATTGCTATAATGAAGTTTAATGTCAAATAGCAGAATCATAAGAAGTTAGTCAAGAGGATCATTTTACAAATCATATTTGGGATTTTGTGAAAAAATATAGTAATAATGGCAAATTTAGACCTTAAGAAAATTTTCTTGAGCATGCTCGTGATATGTAGTCCATTTTAAGGTATCAACGAACTGTGGCACTTCAAAAAATGGACATAGCGTTTCAAATGTGGGTCCTCCAGGTTTTTTGGGTTATATAGGCTAAATATATGCCGTGATAAGGTCCATGAGCTGGAGCCGTACATATATACTGCCGCGCTGGCATGAGTACTACCTACCTTCAAGAATAGTAGGTAATGAAGTACTTAGTCAGTTTTATGGTAGTTCCAAATAGACACTACCATCTAGTGTTGTCATCATCATCATCATTTCAGCCGAAAGACGTCCAATGCTGGACATAGGCCTCCCCCAAGCTCCGTCACTAACCGGTTTTTTGCTTCCTGCATCCAGCGGATTCCTGCGCCCTTCACAAGGTCATCGGTCCACCTTGTTGAAGGCCTTCCAACTCTACGTCTTCCAGTACGAAAGTGTTGTTCTAGTTCTAGTGTTGTGAATGTTACAAATTACCACAATCTTCTATTCATATTTTAGGCACTGAGTAGATCCAATTAGTACTTAAGCATCTAGATCATACCACAGGCTAATATGTGCGCACACCATATACACAACACAACATATATGTATATACAACGATAAAATTTAAATATTGATTTAAGATGAACAAGTATTGACTTACTCTGTATTAAAAACGATCAAACTTACATGAAATAAACATACAACCTACCTTCAAGAACAGTAATGAAGTAGTCAGTTTTAAGGAAGCAGTTCTAAATGGACATTACCATCTACTCTTGTGAATGTTACAAATGACTACAATCTTATAATCATACTAGCTTCCGCCCGGGTCAAATTTTCGCTCCCCTTCCCGTCGCATCGAATTGCCTGCCAGTTTTCGTCCATTATTCGTTTACTGCTCCGCTCCTTTTGATCGTAGCGTGATGTTATATAGCCTTCCTCAATAAATGGGCTACCCAACACAAAAAGAATTTTTCAATTCCGACCAGTAGTTTCTGAGATTAGCGCGTTCAAACAAACAAACAAACAAACTCTTCAGATTTATAATATTATTATAAGTATAGATTTCAGGCTCTGACTAGATCCGCTTAGTACTAAAGCATCTGGATCATACCATAGGTTACCAAGGGCGTACACTATATGAAACACCAAGGTAGTGTATAAAACAGTGTGATAGCTGTAGATTACCAGTAACTCATTACACTTCAGTGCCCAGTTCAAAAAAATACTTATTCAGAAGTACACACTATTCACACCTAGCTTATTTTTGTGATTTGCACCCGGTAAGTAATAAACATTTCCAGAGGAAATATGTAGGTATATTTATTTTCCACATCATACAGCCCGCTCACAGACAGATGAACGGACCAATGGACAGCGGAGGCTTAGTTATAGGGTCCCGTCCTGGTTACTCTTTGGTTACGGAACCCCAATAAAAATCTACAACCTACGTGGGACATAGGCCTTATATTACTTTACTTTCACTCCAATTTTATTAGGTAGTGTGTACCTATAAAATAGGACATACATTTTACCTTTATACCTATTATTTGAATAAAACAATACACAAAGTTAAAATATTTTAATAAATTTACAATTCTCATGTACTGTATAAAAATCTAGCAATAATCAAATAATGAAACTAACATAAACACTATAGTACATCAGTTTATTTTTCTATGAACATTTTATGTGTTGATGGTAGTCACGGAGCTGCGGAGAGGCAAACGATGACTGCTTGGAACAACTTCACCAGGCTAAAAAAGAAAATGTGTGGTTTTTAAGAAAGTCAAATCATCTGTCAATAATTAACATACCTGTGAAATAAAATGAAATTGAAAATAATAATATCATATTTTAAGACAACCTAAGACCAACAGTGATGACAGGTTGACAACAATAGTAGACTTGGAGCCCAATAGCTCTTTGTGTTTAGTTAGTGTTTAGTTAAATGGTAAAATTTAGTTTATTTTCCTCTTTGTATTTCGTTATATATTTCATGAATGTTAACGATAGTAGGTACTCAATTTTATGTCGAGCCAGAGGGCACATAAAAACGTTATATAAATAACATCATAATCATTTTCAATCGTCATCATAAGTCTTAGTCTTAATAAAAATAGCTGTACGGTTATAAAACTCCACTCACTGCGGTATCTTGATTGCCGAGTTCGAAGAGTCAAAGCCGCTGTTGTAGCATCGGCAGCGGTAGAGCTTGGTGCTGGCACACGAGTCTGGTCAGAAGTAGACGCTGCAGTGATCTTGATAAAGGGTTTAACAACGACAGAAGTTCCACTATCAATGCAGAAAGACGAGCAGAATTTTCATTCCATGCCTAGAAATTATTACGTCCAATTAAATACCTTTGAACAGTGATACAATTAAATATTGATTTAAGATAAACAAGTATTTACTTACTCTGTATTAAAAATTACCCAATTTGCATGAAATAATATTAAATTTAATTTTGTTTATTGGGGACATAACCACAGATTATTAGAACCACAGACTAATTATGACATATCTGCAGGGAAAAAATTATGTATTCGTTGCCAGCTTATAAAGTTTTTGTTGTTTCTAGTTTCCCTTTTCAGGGCTTATTTGTGACATTTTTATATTTTTTATGCATAATGTAATTAAATAACATTTCAACAGTTAGAAATGATCACTTGTATTTATTAAATCTTCAAAGAAATATTTACCGGTAAAATTACGGTCTTTATTTTTTTCATGCTGCAACATTTACACCAGATGTGATTCGGATATGAATTGAATTGAGTATGATATCGCTAATATGTGTCACCATTTTACGAAAGTTAGAGGAATTGCTAAGGTATTGCTGGGAATTCACAATATGAATTAGTTTTAGCAGAAATGCTTAATGTGGCCTTTTTAGACCCCCAGTTCACAGAAAACAGATTTGTTTTCAATTCGGGAACGTGAAGTACATTATCTATGGTAGTGTCAATCCATTTATTGCCGTTCCCTTAGAATAATAACTAAAGCATAGAACTTAGAATAATAACTAAAGCATAGAAGGAGGGCTAAAATAGCAACTGAACTCAATATACTTGCTTCATTTTGACCCATGGAGCCGCTTCGATGTTAGAGAAGGACATCTATACAGAAAACGTTTCGAAATTTCGTTGGTTGTCACCTTTTTGTCACTCATTATGTTCAGACTAGTGACGTGACCTACAAAATTTCAACATCGATAGAATTTACAATGCATGTGTGAATGTATTTTTTTTATGCATATCATAGTAATTTCTAGGTGCCTCGGTTATAATTACAATTTATACATTTAACATCTAAATCGTTTTTTTGAAGTTCGTTCAAAATGAAACTACTTTATTAATAAAAGTAAGTAAGTAGTTTCATTTTGGACGAACTTCAAAAACGAACGATGATTGATGACGAACTATCTAGTTCGTACTTAGGTATGAACTAAATAGTTCGTCATCATCATCACTAAAGTCCTCCTTGGTTCCCTACAAATTTTTATTGTATCCAAGTATTAAACCTGACCCGGCTACCCCCGAATGTATTAATTGCAACAACGTTAAACCAACGTGGGAGACTTCGGTTTTACGAATGTTTTTAGCAACTCTTGCTTCAAATTACTTCTCATATTTATTTGGATTTTAGACATTTAAAAGATTATTATCAATTTCCACTTTGTATCCTACAAAGTGGAAATTGATAATAATCTTTAATAAAAGACAAATAGATGGATGGATACTTTATTGTTTGCACACCATAAAATACAAACCGACCCACTAAACACTGAAAAATAAAAACGTTTTTACAAAAAAAAAAAAACAACCGACTTCCAAAAAAACACTGCATTGTGAAAAATTACTTGAAAAATTAAATTTCGGAAGTTGGTGGCGGTAATTTTTTTTTTATATTACTGCCCTTTAAATAAAATAGTTTTTGTGAGAAAACTACGCACCTTCTCATGAGGCTGATTCGCCTGTTTTGTTGAATAGTGAATTCTTATTGTTATATATATCTGACATATAGATTTGACCAGAAGATTTCGATGATTTTCAGCAAAATCTTGCTCTAAACAATGCTGAACAAGATTGTGGAAAACGCTTGATACTGCATATGTTGAAAACACTTTATTCATCATCATCATTATTATTTCTTTACGACCCAAAAACTTTCCACCGGCCTTTGAAATTTGCTCCCGTATAATCTTCTCAGTAGTTTTACAGATGTTTATTACACATTTTGATGGTTTGACTAGACCTCCTCTATCTTTAACTCTTATAAGTGACGGTCTGGAATCTATATCACCACATAAACTTTCCATGCATATTTCGCACTTTAAAACTTTTTTCAGCTTTCTAACCACAAAGCCTGCAATGTAGTGAACCACATCTACTGAGTATTCAGTAAGTTGAGACGATAATAAATAATCATGGTCTAAATCGACGATACTTAAAACCGCACTTGTTGGCTCTATGATTTCATCGCTCATAATGCGTACATTTCCACTGCTTTTGTTAATTGAATCTACACATTTTGAAGCAGTACAATTCAACACTGTGATTTTTTCAAGCGGTACGCAATTGCCATTGGACCCATCTTTGAATTGAGCGTGCACCAAAAGTCTTTTGTATGCAGCTTGGAACATACGTGCAGACGGATTATTATTATATCCGCATTTAGATCTTATGGCACCAAAAAATAGTTCCAAATGGTCTTGTGACATCTTGTATGTACACAAGTATTGTAAAGAATTATTTTCTACGACGTCGTGATACATTTTCAATAACGATTTCATGCATACAAGAAAGCCGGTAAACCCAGTTTTTCGGTTGGAGTTAACAACATAAGTGCCGTCCATAAGTTTTAATTTTTTTATATATGAAGCAGCTGCCTCAAAGAAGATCTGGGTTTCCTCGAGATTAAAAGAAGTTAGTGCCTTTTTCCATCCTTTGCTACGCATGTTTCTACTGTTAAAAATATCAAACAGATTATTAAAAACTCTTAGAAATTTAATTGTTCCGCTGCAGTCTTCAAAGCCAGGTTTTCTCCTATTGTATTCCGTACTAATTTTATGTTATGGCAAGGGTCTGGCCATAAATATATATCTGAACCGGTACACTGAAATGAGACAGAGCCCGAGTACATGTCAGATCCTAAATGAGTGCACATTGCAATATTGGTTGCCGCTCCATCAAATGTTAAGGATACAACTTTCACACCACATTCATGTAATAGCTGAATGCATTGCTGTACGAGCATTGATTTCTGCTGAGCTGTGATAGACTTAATAAAAAAATAGCCAACGGGAATTTTCCACGTGTCATTCAGGCAAGTAACCATAAATGTTAAGGCTTGGGTAGCAAGAGGCACTGCATCTGATTCCAGGTCGTATCCAACGTTCACATATCCATGGTATTTATAATTGTAGCTATCCCATTCAACCATTTTTCTAATGGCCATTTCATCAATTGCTAAAATACAAAATAGGGTTTTAGATGGGTACTGTACTACTCGGGAACGGATTGCATCTAACGCTTCTGTAGTAAAACCGGGATTGCAATTGAGGGATCGGTACCAGGTGGAAATGGTTTTAGGGTGTGGTAAGGTATCTTGAAATTGTTCTCGAATATACGTATATGCTTTTGGCGAAAGATAATTTAAAGTTACAGCAAATTTCTTAATTTCCAGACTGTACTCCTTAGACAAAGAGTCACCTAGTTGTTTTTGCAAAAACCGTTTGATAATATCATTTTTATTTATCTTATCCAGCATAGTTATATATTCAGTTTCAATATTTTCTTGTTTTAATTTTTCTATTAAAATACTGTAAAGGTTTTCATTTTTTTTCCCTAATCGTGAAACTCGTTTAGTTAACGTGTTAATCTTCCGAAGGCGGCGTTTGGATATCTTTTTGACCCTTTCAAGTTCTTTCTCTAACAGTTTAATTCTTCTTATATAATTTATTTCTGAATTTGTTATTGTCATCTGTGTCGAGGATTCCTAAAACGAATAGTTCTCAATGATAAATGTAACATTTTTAAGTTTTAATTTTTATTTAATGTAGGCAGGCATGTCTTACCTGACTTTGGTGTGAGATGATTTCACAAGATGTCAACGTTAGCGGCGATTCATTAATCTGTACCGAGGTACTAGGTCCTGGTTCAATTTCCATTGCAAAGGGATCCTAAAATTTATATATTTATAAAAATAAATAAATTTGCGCACCCAAATGATTATTTCCGACAGAGATATTTAGAGGAACATGCAACAAATGTATGCAACATTATGCATTGTGTGTGTTATTACATGCATTATGTGAACCTATTTTTCACCTTATGAAATGTTATACCTGTCTTCCTGTAAGATATGTGTTAGGTTGCTGTCGATGATGAGTGGTTCCTTGAATCTGCAGATCTGCGCTATGTCCTTCTTCGCAGACTTCCATAAGTACTTCCTGTAATGTAATACAAATTTGAATGGGATACTATTTATTGCAAATAAAATCAAATTTCTAATTAATATTATTAATTAAATTATAAATAAATCATATTTATTACTATACCATTTCATCTGTTCTATCATGTTCGATAAATAACGTAGGAACAGCATCTTCTCTAAGTCGTCTCCATTTCGTTTCATTACATACAAATGAATTTAAAGTAAAATGCTTGGAGCATATGTGACTGTGCTTTTTTGGAGTCCAATTTCGTCTACCAATACAATTTACTCATTCATTTTTTTTCACAGTTTCTTTAGGAAATCTGTAAAATAAAAGTATCGACAACATTATTTACGTCACTATGTATGATCAAGATAACCTCAAAACAGTTTCCGAATATTCGCTAATAACTTCAATTGGAATAGATATTACGTCTGGTTTCCGCTACAAAGTGATTCAGCAACATTTGTTATGTATTTAAATTCGTTCATCAGTTCACATTCAACAAAAAAAATTGCAAAATCTTACCGATGGAAGGTCAATATTTCTTGTTTATTTTCTTTGCGCGATGAATGGGACTTGCAGCCCCCAACCACACAAGACATTGCTCCACAGCGTCCACACACTCACTATTTGTAGTTAAACAAAGAATTCGTGCAATCTAACAGTACAAATTTTACTAAAATATCGCAAAAACATACCCAGATTACAACAAACGCATAAACAATGAACATGCAAACAATTCAAGTAGTTCAATGAACGAACTGTCAGGCATTGAAGCAAAGTACTATCAAATTTAGCCGGGTTGAATTAGAACCAATATAACCAAATGACAGTTCGTCTTGTGAAATGCCAAAAAGTAAAACAAAGAGTAAATCATTTATCTCTTTCACACATCCTTTTTCGTGCCGTAAGATAAAACGAGTATAAAAGTAGTTACAGAATTCATTTTTTAGCGTTCCTTCTATGCTTTAGTTATTATTCTAAGGCATAGAAGGAACGCTAAAAAATGACGCTTTGCTTCAATGCCTGACAGTTCGTTCATTGAACTCACTGACCTCTATCTAATACGCTGGACTGGCTACCGCTATCAATTTATTGTGCCTATTTGAAAATCGCCATTTTGGCGCTGACGGCAGCAGTGAGGGGGAATGGAACTAATACTAGTGATGTACAACAAATGGTTTGTTATCGATAAAAACTTCTCTGATATCGACTACAATGATAGAAATATTACCAAGGCTATTTTTGTTACTATTTTCTATAAATTAATTTGTTTAGATAATTATTAACATGTAACATTCGTGTTGTCTTCTAAACGTAATGTTTTTAAAACGTGGAATACGTTTTATAACATAAAATACGTTAGGATTTACTAAAATCATAGATAATTAATTTAAAACAAGTAATATAGGCATATATTTTGTTACTAAAACACAAATAAAAAGACATGTCTGCACTAGTTGAGTACCTAACTAAACCAATGAACTATAGATAGTCGTAATAAACAGATATTTTACATATAAAACATAACTTGAAATAGCAGTATATAGTACTGTTTATGGACTGTAATTCATAATAAGTTGACCCCTTCCTGGTTCTCCTTAGGGCAGATTTTAGCAACGTCAGATATCTTTTATCCTGGGAATTAAATCGACGTTTGACAGTTTCAGTACGAATGAACTGTCAAAAATTCAAAATGTATTCTCTGGATATGACTTATTCTAGGTATAAAAGTTTGGTGAAATTCGCCCTTTAACGGATAAAAGTTAACTATCGGATCAATAAATAATAAAATTCTGTAAAATAGTAAATTAAGTACCTCTAATTGTCTTATCGTGCACTCTTTAAAGGAAGGGATTATCTTTTACTAGTCAGATACCGTATGTCGCCATGTGGTACGAGACACAATAAATTTTTATTAGGTCTGTAATTACGGTAATTAACTTGTAACAACTTAATTACCGCAGGGGAGGGGGACAGGGAAATAAAAAAGCATTCTGAAATCACATATTTTATTAAATTAAAACTTACTGTCGAGCCCATATTATTTGCCGAGTCAAAAAATGTCTAACCTTCTCTCCAGTTATTAATAAAGAATATTTTTTTGACACTAATAAGATTGCAAATGGCCGTTGTTTGTTGTATTTGAGCTAAGCGTCTCTGCGAAATAAAAAGTTTTCCAATGCATTGTTTGGAAGTCTCATTAATATTAGAGTCGGGTATTGCCCAAAATATATGTAAAAATTCACCTAACTCGGTTTGTAACGAGGATGGATCATCGTCGTCAAGGCGGTATTTCTTCGTAGTACGCATATTTTCAGCATTCGTAAAATCATCAACATTAAATTTATTTATTTTAGCACGCTTTGCACTAGAATTAGTTAATATGGATACATTATTGTCCTGAACGTTGCCGGTAGAAGTTTTTATTTCGTGATGGATTAATAACTGTTTAATTAAAACTTACTGTCGAGCCCATATTATTTGCCGAGTCAAAAAATGTCTAACCTTCTCTCCAGTTATTAATAAAGAATATTTTTTTGTTTCTGCGAACAAACGGATGTTTACATATTTAGTTATTATTTCTTTTAAAAGAATATTTAAATGACTGTGAAAATTGTCTGAGACATAACTATCTCTAAAATGATCTTCTAGCTCATATGCCTTTGGCGAGTAAAAATGTAGAGTAATGGCAAATAATCTTAATTCTGGAGCATACTTAGCATGTTTTAAATATTTGGTCATTCTTTTAAAAAGTTGTGGTTTAAAATTGTCGTACTGATTTAACATATATAAACAATCATCACATACCAGTTTTCTTTTTTTTAAATCAGCAATTACAGATCTTAAAGTAGACACGGTAATTTTCATACGTTTCACATTTTGAGACAATACTTTAATTCGGGCTTGTGACATTTTCAAGGCTCTTTTGACCCTTTCCAATTTAATTTTGGAAGATTTTGGGGTGTTCTCGTAGCGGTGATCTAATTTTACACTAGAACAGATTTCCGCTAAAGTTCTAGATATCTTTGGTGTACTACAGTTGCTTGTGTTGTAACTTGTGCTTGGAACTGTAACAAGAAATTATATTTCATTACTTATATTATTCAAAGAAGGATGATTAGATAGTGAAAATATCATTGAAAATAATTTGGAAAGGTATGTCATCATCATCATTTCAGCCGAAAGACGTCCACTGTTTGACATAGGCCTCCCCCAAGCGTCGCCACATCGGATTCTAGTGACTCTCATCAGGTCATCGGTCCACCTTTACGTTTTCCGATACGCAAAGAACATGCGATATGAACGCGTATATTTAAAAAAAAAATTACACAAGGGCACAAAATTAAACATTGTTTAGTATTAGTATTTAACCACTGTTAGTCGCCAACTTAGTACATCAGTAAACCATGTTCAGTATTTTAGATATTTTTTTTTTACATAACTACCTGCATGGGCTTCACATGGCAATATTTCTTTTGGATTAACTTCAATATATTTGCAATCATAATTTGTTAACCCGACTTGCACAGGTACTAAAGGTAAATTTAATTTATCCAAGTTCATTTCAATATCACTCTGGCATTGGTATCTCGTTGGTTGGTCAGCGTCTTTAAGCATCTCAGTTTGTACCAAGGACAAATTAGTTTCTGAGAAAAACAAAAGTTTTATTTTATTAAGATAATCAATAATATTTCTTGGATACCGACAAAGTATTTACTTAGGTACTATGAATGTACACTCACCAAGAAATATTGTGGGGATACTGCATTTTTTCAATGTAGTCCGTGACTGATGTTTTATGAAACATCCATCCGTGAAGTGTTTAGAACAAAGATAATGATACATGGTTGGAGTCCAATTGACAACCTTCATATTTTTTAACCAAAGTTTGAGAGTGTAATCGGAGGGGAACCTGTAATTAAAAGAAACATTATAGTAGGTATGGGTAAAAAATTAAAATAATATAGTATATCTATAATTATATAGAACACTTAATGAGAATTATGAATCATAGGTGTTAAATTATTTGTTATTGACTCTAATAATAATAAACCTTAAAGTGTTTTGCTATTATTACAGATCATAATAATGTGCGTATTATTATTTTAACAAAGATGATAAACATTATTGTTAAGCATGTTTTTTTTTACATCTTAATATAATATTACGAAAGTATCGATATGAATTTTGACATCCCTAACAAAAGTTATTGGTTAAGTAAAAATGTTCGTAAAATCCCGTAAACTCGAACAGAAGCAGTGTATTTTTACAATAATAAACGTAAACGTTTATTATTGTAAAAATACACTGCTTTAAGCGGTTTTCTAATAAGTATTTATGATTTAGATACACTTACTTGTGAAAAGTGACACCACTGCCTTTTTCGTATCGTGTTTTACAATATACGCACGATTTCATGTTGGACGAACAATACAAGCTATGTTATAATCACTGTCATTATTAATTTTCGTTAATCTTGGTTTTGCTCGTCTAGTGGCAACCACAGATCTTTAAATATGTCTTATCTGCGGATAATGCAGTTGACTGCAACATTACCTCTTAAATTTTGTTAACCTTAAGTATTATATATTATGTTGTAGTTGTTTATTATCCCTCAATAAATAAAATAAAATAAAACACTTTAATCTAAATCACAATCACAGTAAATACTTAAGAAAACTTTTTATTTCGCAGAGACGCTTAGCTCAAATACAACAAACAACGGCCATTTGCAATCTTATTAGTTCTTAGAACTCTCACTGGGGGCGCTTTGAATCGGCACAGCAAATAGTTGTCATTTTGTATGGGATAGCCAGTCCAGCGTATTAGATAGAGGTCAGTGATTGAACTACTTGAATTGTTTGCATGTTCATTGTTTATGCGTTTGTTGTAATCTGGGTATGTTTTTGCGATATTTTAGTAAAATTTGTACTGTTAGATTGCACGAATTCTTTGTTTAACTACAAATAGTGAGTGTGTGGACGCTGTGGAGCAATGTCTTGTGTGGTTGGGGGCTGCAAGTCCCATTCATCGCGCAAAGAAAATAAACAAGAAATATTGACCTTCCATCGGTAAGATTTTGCAATTTTTTTTGTTGAATGTGAACTGATGAACGAATTTAAATACATAACAAATGTTGCTGAATCACTTTGTAGCGGAAACCAGACGTAATATCTATTCCAATTGAAGTTATTAGCGAATATTCGGAAACTGTTTTGAGGTTATCTTGATCATACATAGTGACGTAAATAATGTTGTCGATACTTTTATTTTACAGATTTCCTAAAGAAACTGTGAAAAAAAATGAATGGGTAAATTGTATTGGTAGACGAAATTGGACTCCAAAAAAGCACAGTCACATAATATATGCTCCAAGCATTTTACTTTAAATTCATTTGTATGTAATGAAACGAAATGGAGACGACTTAGAGAAGATGCTGTTCCTACGTTATTTATCGAACATGATAGAACAGATGAAATGGTATAGTAATAAATATGATTTATTTATAATTTAATTAATAATATTAATTAGAAATTTGATTTTATTTGCAATAAATAGTATCCCATTCAAATTTGTATTACATTACAGGAAGTACTTATGGAAGTCTGCGAAGAAGGACATAGCGCAGATCTGCAGATTCAAGGAACCACTCATCATCGACAGCAACCTAACACATATCTTACAGGAAGACAGGTATAACATTTCATAAGGTGAAAAATAGGTTCACATAATGCATGTAATAACACACACAATGCATAATGTTGCATACATTTGTTGCATGTTCCTCTAAATATCTCTGTCGGAAATAATCATTTGGGTGCGCAAATTTATTTATTTTTATAAATATATAAATTTTAGGATCCCTTTGCAATGGAAATTGAACCAGGACCTAGTACCTCGGTACAGATTAATGAATCGCCGCTAACGTTGACATCTTGTGAAATCATCTCACACCAAAGTCAGGTAAGACATGCCTGCCTACATTAAATAAAAATTAAAACTTAAAAATGTTACATTTATCATTGAGAACTATTCGTTTTAGGAATCCTCGACACAGATGACAATAACAAATTCAGAAATAAATTATATAAGAAGAATTAAACTGTTAGAGAAAGAACTTGAAAGGGTCAAAAAGATATCCAAACGCCGCCTTCGGAAGATTAACACGTTAACTAAACGAGTTTCACGATTAGGGAAAAAAAATGAAAACCTTTACAGTATTTTAATAGAAAAATTAAAACAAGAAAATATTGAAACTGAATATATAACTATGCTGGATAAGATAAATAAAAATGATATTATCAAACGGTTTTTGCAAAAACAACTAGGTGACTCTTTGTCTAAGGAGTACAGTCTGGAAATTAAGAAATTTGCTGTAACTTTAAATTATCTTTCGCCAAAAGCATATACGTATATTCGAGAACAATTTCAAGATACCTTACCACACCCTAAAACCATTTCCACCTGGTACCGATCCCTCAATTGCAATCCCGGTTTTACTACAGAAGCGTTAGATGCAATCCGTTCCCGAGTAGTACAGCACCCATCTAAAACCCTATTTTGTATTTTAGCAATTGATGAAATGGCCATTAGAAAAATGGTTGAATGGGATAGCTACAATTATAAATACCATGGATATGTGAACGTTGGATACGACCTGGAATCAGATGCAGTGCCTCTTGCTACCCAAGCCTTAACATTTATGGTTACTTGCCTGAATGACACGTGGAAAATTCCCGTTGGCTATTTTTTTATTAAGTCTATCACAGCTCAGCAGAAATCAATGCTCGTACAGCAATGCATTCAGCTATTACATGAATGTGGTGTGAAAGTTGTATCCTTAACATTTGATGGAGCGGCAACCAATATTGCAATGTGCACTCATTTAGGATCTGACATGTACTCGGGCTCTGTCTCATTTCAGTGTACCGGTTCAGATATATATTTATGGCCAGACCCTTGCCATAACATAAAATTAGTACGGAATACAATAGGAGAAAAGAAAAAAATTATAGATGCAGATAACCAAACAATATCTTGGGATCATATAGAGCAGCTTTTAGAGCTGCAAGAAAATGAAGGTTTACATCTAGGTAATAAACTTAAAAGAGATCATGTTCATTACATTAGACAAAAAATGAAGGTGCGTCTTGCAACCCAATTATTCAGCAACTCAGTTGCAGATGCCTTACAGTATTGTCAAGAAAATTGTATTCCTGGCTTTGAAGACTGCAGCGGAACAATTAAATTTCTAAGAGTTTTTAATAATCTGTTTGATATTTTTAACAGTAGAAACATGCGTAGCAAAGGATGGAAAAAGGCACTAACTTCTTTTAATCTCGAGGAAACCCAGATCTTCTTTGAGGGAGCTGCTTCATATATAAAAAAATTAAAACTTATGGACGGCACTTATGTTGTTAACTCCAACCGAAAAACTGGGTTTACCGGCTTTCTTGTATGCATGAAATCGTTATTGAAAATGTATCACGACGTCGTAGAAAATAATTCTTTACAATACTTGTGTACATACAAGATGTCACAAGACCATTTGGAACTATTTTTTGGTGCCATAAGATCTAAATGCGGATATAATAATAATCCGTCTGCACGTATGTTCCAAGCTGCATACAAAAGACTTTTGGTGCACGCTCAATTCAAAGATGGGTCCAATGGCAATTGCGTACCGCTTGAAAAAATCACAGTGTTGAATTGTACTGCTTCAAAATGTGTAGATTCAATTAACAAAAGCAGTGGAAATGTACGCATTATGAGCGATGAAATCATAGAGCCAACAAGTGCGGTTTTAAGTATCGTCGATTTAGACCATGATTATTTATTATCGTCTCAACTTACTGAATACTCAGTAGATGTGGTTCACTACATTGCAGGCTTTGTGGTTAGAAAGCTGAAAAAAGTTTTAAAGTGCGAAATATGCATGGAAAGTTTATGTGGTGATATAGATTCCAGACCGTCACTTATAAGAGTTAAAGATAGAGGAGGTCTAGTCAAACCATCAAAATGTGTAATAAACATCTGTAAAACTACTGAGAAGATTATACGGGAGCAAATTTCAAAGGCCGGCGGAAAGTTTTTGGGTCGTAAAGAAATAATAATGATGATGATGAATAAAGTGTTTTCAACATATGCAGTATCAAGCGTTTTCCACAATCATGTTCAGCATTGTTTAGAGCAAGATTTTGCTGAAAATCATCGAAATCTTCTGGTCAAATCTATATGTCAGATATATATAACAATAAGAATTCACTATTCAACAAAACAGGCGAATCAGCCTCATGAGAAGGTGCGTAGTTTTCTCACAAAAACTATTTTATTTAAAGGGCAGTAATATAAAAAAAAAATTACCGCCACCAACTTCCGAAATTTAATTTTTCAAGTAATTTTTCACAATGCAGTGTTTTTTTGGAAGTCGGTTGTTTTTTTTTTTGTAAAAACGTTTTTATTTTTCAGTGTTTAGTGGGTCGGTTTGTATTTTATGGTGTGCAAACAATAAAGTATCCATCCATCTATTTGTCTTTTATTAAAGATTATTATCAATTTCCACTTTGTAGGATACAAAGTGGAAATTGATAATAATCTTTTAAATGTCTAAAATCCAAATAAATATGAGAAGCAATTTGAAGCAAGAGTTGCTAAAAACATTCGTAAAACCGAAGTCTCCCACGTTGGTTTAACGTTGTTGCAATTAATACATTCGGGGGTAGCCGGGTCAGGTTTAATACTTGGATACAATAAAAATTTGTAGGGAACCAAGGAGGACTTTAGTGATGATGATGACGAACTATTTAGTTCATACCTAAGTACGAACTAGATAGTTCGTCATCAATCATCGTTCGTTTTTGAAGTTCGTCCAAAATGAAACTACTTACTTACTTTTATTAATAAAGTAGTTTCATTTTGAACGAACTTCAAAAAAACGATTTAGATGTTAAATGTATAAATTGTAATTATAACCGAGGCACCTAGAAATTACTATGATATGCATAAAAAAAATACATTCACACATGCATTGTAAATTCTATCGATGTTGAAATTTTGTAGGTCACGTCACTAGTCTGAACATAATGAGTGACAAAAAGGTGACAACCAAAGAAATTTCGAAACGTTTTCTGTATAGATGTCCTTCTCTAACATCGAAGCGGCTCCATGGGTCAAAATGAAGCAAGTATATTGAGTTCAGTTGCTATTTTAGCCCTCCTTCTATGCTTTAGTTATTATTCTAAGGCCGTTCCAAACCTGTGCTGCCACCTGTCCACAACCCTTGACACTAATTTGCGTTCCGTTCCCAACAAATACTGACTTATCTTTCACGGCAGAATATGAAGTAAACAGTGCGTAATCACAGCACATATGCTCACTTGCACCCGAATCCACCAACCATTTTGTTTTATTGAAATTTATATCGGATTCACTGTTCTTGTCCATAATCACAAATGCATTATTTTCTTTGTCCTTTTTAAAGCGGCACTGACTTTTTAAGTGTCCTGGTTTATTACAATAGTAACATTTCATACTTGGGCGATGATCCTTCTTACGAAAATTGTCTGTTTTATTGTATCTACACTCACTTTGGTAATGACCAAGTTTGTTACATTTATAGCATTTGACAGTTTTCTTGTTTACGTTTTTAGCCACAAACGCTGACGACGATTGCTCATTCCCGCCTTTTTCTTTAATTCTTTCTTCTTCTATTAACAATCTAGCGATTAGATTATCGATGGTCTGCTTTTCATCTGGAGCAGATTCCCATGCTGAGACGAAATCTTTATAATCCTCTGGTAAAGACATCAGAATCTTTGTAATAACGAACTTGTCAGATATTGCTTCGCCGAGCTGTTTCAATTGATTCTGCATCTCCTGTATTTTTGATAAGAATACAGACATATCTGACTCTTCGTCATACTTAAATTGGAAGAAGCGTTGTTGAACTATGTGAATGCTTGTTTCAGATTTCTGTTCATAAATAGTTAACAATTTACGCCACATACTTGCAGAATTGTCACACGAGATGACGTGTAGCATAACTTCTTCTGACATTCTTGTAACCAACAACATTTGAGCTTTCGCATCTTGAACTTCCCAACGAGTACGTTGTGCTTCATCCTCAGGTTTAACCGAAGTTCCATCAACTATTGTGTAAAGACCTTGACCCCGCAGTATCACGGATGTTTGGAATTTCCATATATTCCAATTTTTGGAACCTTCCAGTTTCATACCTTGACTATTCTGTATGGACTCCATCATTTACTATAACCTTCCTTCCGTTCTTCCTTCCTGTAGGCTTTCTTGCAAGCTTTCCTGCCTTGTACTAATATTTAAAACAAGTAATTTTCTTCCCGGCACAAAAATGGCGACCACCGAATTTACACGCACACCGATTTTAATTTCTTCTTGCACTACAGTATTTCATTAAGCATATACTTATATTTATTTTCTCATAACGGTTAGTGCTCTGGGCCCATAACCAGATGAAATATGAATGAGAAAAATGCTTAAACTTTTAAAGAAACGTATATTTTACTAGGACACGTCCATTACAGAACAAAGGAATTATCTTACATCAATCAAATCGAACACATCAATTTCATCTTCTAATATTTTGTATCAAACCAGTATTAACTACGTCTGTCACAGTCACACCGTATTACATTGAAACTTTCTATTTTATAACAGGTACATTAGCCATTTTACTTTCAATACAATTTGAACATTTCATTTCTGTACTTTCAATCTTATTTGGTAAACCTTCTACTAATTTATTATTTATCAACTTGTTTAAATATTGAAAATTTACGTGACCAAGTGCCCTATGCCATTTCTCTTTATCAGTTAATTTTAATGAATTCACATACATTTTGTTGTTATTAATTTTTGAAACAAAACTTTTTATCCAGTACAAATTGTTTATTTTGTTAGCAACAGCTATTAATTCCCTTGATTGATTATAAATTTTTGCATTTTCATTTCTTGCTACTATTGTGCAAGTTTTGGTTATTTTTGAAACACTTAACAAATGGTTAATACCTTTTACAAAATATACATTTTTTAAATCAATATGTTTTTCATTATAATAATTTTTGAAGTAGATTTTAACTGTACCTACTTTGGTCGCTTTTAAAATTTTACCATTTGGCAGTTGCACATCAATTGGAATTTTCAAATCTACATATCATAAAAACATGTATCATTCATTATAATATGATCTGTACATCCACTATCTAATAACCAATTAATTTCGCAACCATCATCATATTCTTGTTTGCTACATCCCGTTACCTGATTAACTTCTGGATTGCATACCTGAGCTGTCCATGACTCTGCTGCAGAGCGGTCTTGCTGAGTGCTTGTTGACTCACCTCTGGGATGACTTTCACCTCTGCCACGGCCACGACCTCGATGAAATGTACCTCTGTTGTGACCTCTTTGTAGTCCTTGCTGGCGTTGACTGGTTGGATATTTTCCTTGTGAGTTATTCTGACCATGCCAACAGTCCTTCTTGAGATGGCCGGTCTTTCCACATATAAAACATTGTGCTTTAGTTTTTGTTGAGAACGTACTCATATTGCTTTTCTTGTCTGGGTCATTAGTAGTCATAATTTTCTCTTTTATTTTAGACTTTACATAATCTACTGTTCTTTGCTCTTCTGGAATGACATCAATAAAATCTCCAATATAACTAACTTGGAGGTAAGGGCCGGGTCACACCGGAATGGCAGCGGCCGGCAACGACGCGGCGAGCACTTTCAGTGTGAAATAATTTTAAACTTTAACTACATTCTTAAAAGACCAGACGCGAGCGGCCGCGCGCCTCAGGCGTCTTGTTGGTGTTTCCGCCAGCGGCTGCCAGCGGCGACGCGAGGCCACTCGCGGCACCGCGGGCGGCGGCGCGCTCCTCAACCCCGCCTCCGCCGCAACATTGACTGAGCGCACCATTTCTCTGTGGTCTAAACTAGTCAAGAAGATAACAGGCGCGCGGGGTCTGGAGGTCGCGCGAGGCCGCCAGCGGCCGCCAACGGCTGCCAGCGGCGACGCTGGCGGCCACTGGCGTCACCCGCGGCCGCTGCCGGCCGCTGCCATTTCGGTGTGACCCGGCCCTAATGATCTGAGCAGTGGCGGGGGAAGACCTAAATTTGATGTGGGCAAGATACATTTTACGAGGCTCCCTTTTTTTTCTGGATGGGAAATCTTCAAATGACTTCTCCCGCTCTGGGCGGAGCGGGAGGGTGTGTCAGACTTTTACTGACTAAAACCCATCCGTGTTCCTTCAGTTGCCCATATGGCAGGGTCACGGTATCTCGCTTGAACAATCTTGCGACCCTGGTAGGCATCGGTCCTAGTAGACCCCTTCACTGCTGCTGACATCTCTTTGAGGCACGCGTGAAACACTACGCGCCGTCGACCCGAGCCTGGTCCTTACCGGGCGGCGACCTACCCATTGCTCGCCGCCCGCAAGCTCGCGCCAATCGGGGCCGGGAGTCCGCTATCGACTCCCGACGCCCAGGGCGTCTCCTCCTGCGGCAGCTAGAGACGCGAGGGCGCAGTGACTGCCACTCTCTCATACGCCGCGCCTCCTCTTTCGTGAGCATTACTGCTTCGCAGAAGGAGGTGACGGCTTCCCATGCCCTCTCGCTCCGTACCATGGCTCGCACCAGGGCTGGACGCGAGAGGTCACCGCCGCCGATCGCCTTCTCGAGGACACGGCGGTGCTTCGCCCAGGCAGGGCACACTTCCACCGTATGCTCCACCGTGTTCTCTAGACGATCCTCACAATAGAAACACCCGGGCGTATCCTCCCGCTTTATCCTGAACAGGAACCCACCGAAGCACCCATGCCCGGTGAGAACCTGCGTCAGGCGGCAGGTGAGGACGCCGTGGCGCCTCTCTATCCACTCCTCAAAGAGGGGACTTACCGCCGCAATTGTGGCGTGCCCAGTGCGAGGCCCCCTGATAAACGAATATTCCGAACCTGACCCGAAATCCTAACCCGGTCGCGGATTAGGTTAGGAAATTGAAAAAAATATATAAAATCTGTTCCGAACGTTACCCTCTTCCTAAACTGTTTTTTTTTTCGTGGAGAAATGCTCATGCATACTCCACTACCACGGACCCATCTCTGGGGGATAACCCCATTCACGGCGCGCATTAATACATACCACGCCGTGACCACCCCGGGGACCAATTAGCACATGTGCACCAGACGACCCCGTGAATGGCACCCTTGGTCCCCCTGCGATTGGTCAAGACAGTGGCCCCGCCGCCTACCACTTTTCGGCCGCAGGGGTTAGGGAGAGTGGCCAACGCTATACCAACACTCCTCTTCCCCTGCAGCCCTACCGCGTCCGCCATCGGATGGTGGCATAGATATCCACGTGGACGGTGGCGACCCTGTTCAGGCCGCGGAAGGTAGGGAGAGCGGCGCACCTCAATACCGGCCATTCCTCTCCCGCCGCGGCCTCCAACCCTCAGCCGCATTGCCTCAGATACTAAGACATCGCGGCCCGCCTCAGTTGCGATGTCGACAAACGACACCGCAACCTACGTGTTGGCCGCTACGTCGTCGGCTTTGGGAGGAAAAGCCCTGAAGAGCGGCCCCTCCTCGGGTTCCTCTTAGCTTCACCGTGGGTGTCCAAACCACGGCTACTGAGCTCCCCCCCGCCTCGTCAATGCGAGAACCCACTGGGGGGGATCCTCCTCCTAACCTTAACCGACGTATCGTTCCTATCATAACCCAAATTCCGATATACTATGAAGATGGCAGTATTTTTTGGAATAAATTTACCAGGCATATTGGCATGTCTATCAAAAAACATTTTTAACCTTAAATTAAAATAAAATATTGTCTGAAAAAGTCCATTTGTTTTTTAATTTAATTAGTGACTGAAACGAATCGCTGCAGAACTGACTCCACGCAGTCTTGTCTGCCCTACCCCGAGAGTGTATTTTAAGCCCGCGAAGGCTCGTATGGGGGAGGCGACCCGCGAACTGAGGAGCAGGCGGCTGAGGCTGCGGAGCCGAAGCTGCGGTGGTGAGCGTTTAAGCCGTCTGCGACAATAAGCTCGCGTGGGACCGCCGGAGACCCGAAGCGCCAGAGCCGTGATAGAAACCTTGCCTGCTGCATAGATACTATTTCCCTTCTTCTCTATAGGGAAATTCTATCTATACCGCAATTCGGGTTATGATAGGAACGATACTTCAGGTTCGGTTAGGAAGAGGGTTACGTCCGGAACAAATATCATTTTTTTTTTCGAGTTCCTAACCTAACCCCGATTGGGTTAAGATTTCGGGTCAGGTTCGGAATAATCGTTAATTTTTGGCTGGAAACAAGTTGAAATTGTGAGAAAACCGGGTTAAACAAAGCATGTTTTTCCGCTAAAAAATGGCTAAACCCTACAAAATAATACTTTTCGTGGTCATGCAAACGCCACGAAGTAGCACAGTAGCACCTCGATCGTTAAACCGAAATCCAACGCAAATAAGCTCAGATTAACGTATTGACACTAAAAATAAGCATTTTGAAAAATCTCACGTGAGATTATAGAGAGAATTGTTGAGCCGAATCTCACGACATCTCACCTGGGTGGTCGCCAAATTGCCTCACGTAATTAATGGACGCCCCCTGACCCTTCCCGTCGCATCGAATTGCTTGCCAGTTTTCGTTGCTACTCCGCTCCTTTTGATGTTAGCGTGATGTTATATAGCCTATAGCCTTTGTCAATAAATAGGGTATCCAACACAAAATGTTTTTTTTTTCAATTCGGTTCTTGAGATTAGCGCGTTCAACCAAACAACTGAAAATTTCATTCAAAACAATATTGCCAGATTTTTTTTTAAACGAATGTGGTAGTTTAGTATTGATACTTGCTAGCCGGTGTTTTTATTATTCATTGCTAAATGAGTAATTATATCTATATTTGCTTTCGCGTAGTCAGACCTGCTGTCTTGTACGGGTCAGAATGTTGGGCCACAAAAGGGATGAATGAAAGAGAAATTGCATGCAGCTGACATGAGAATGTTAAGAGGGATGTGTGGTGTTACACGAATGGATAGAATAAGAAATGAGTACATAAGAGGAAGTCTGAAAGTGGCACCAGTAAATGAAAAGTTGTGTGGGAATCGGTTGTCATGGTATGGTCACGCGTTACGGAGGAATGAGGAAAATGTCATGAGTAAAGTATTGAGTATGAATGTCGATGGCATTAAGAGTAGATGGAGACCTATGCCCAATGCAACGGTGGATGGATTGTGTGAATTATGATTTGGTTAGAAAGGGGGTGACTACTGAGATGACGACTAGTAGAGAAGTGTGGAAGAAAAAGACATTTTGCGCCGACCCCAAATAAATTGGGATAAGAGCAGGAGAATGATGATGATTTGCGTTCGCGTGCCTTCGAGGCGCGAGGCCCCTTGGACCGCGAGGCCGTAGGCGGTCGCCCACGTCGCCCACGCCTTACGCCGCCTCTGGATCTGAGCAAGTATCTCATCTTCTCGGGTTCATTTATATTTCCTCCAGCCGCTTTGAAATCATTCGTCGTTTTCTCAAAATCAACAAAAAAATCTTCTACTGTATTGTAATTGCTTAATTTAATCTCTTCCATTTTTCCTCTACATATTATTTGCATAGCAGTAGACTGTGTCATGTGTTTGACATCTTGTCAAACTTTTTCATCATATCGTAAGCTGTTGTACATTCACTAATATACTCTAATTGTTTATCGGAAATGGTGCTCATTATTATAGTCCTTGCTTTTAAATCCATTTTCTTCCAATCCGCCTCTTGATTTATGTATTTAGCAGGCATCATGCAAATGGCGGGCTCGTTGCATTCTTTATATTCCAGCAAAGTTACTAACCTTAATTTCCAGCTTGAATAGTTTACTCCATCAAAAATGGGCATCATGATGTCTTCTATCTTTGCTTGTTTAGCCGTTCTGGTAATGATAACGATTTTTATTCTTGTTTTATACGAGGCGCAAACTACTATGTATCCACGTGGCCTTTTTTCTTGATTTCACTTATTTAATCAGATCTCACTTATTTAACCACCCAACCACGCTCTGCTACCACGTTGGAGGTGGTGGATATTAATTAATTAGGCCAGTGGTCATATTAAGTAAGTTTATTACCTTTAAAAAGTTTTACATAATCAGACATGTTACAGAGGAAAAGCAAGCGACGCCATGACAGATAATTTATGCTTAGAAAAAGGGCGGTAATGTTGCCACATTATACATCAAGATTATAACATTTACCACAGATTACAACAATATTAATTCCTATGTAACACCACCACCACCCCACCCTGTTCGTACGTGGCCTGGACCAGGGCCAGATGCGAAAGATCGCCGCCCTCGATCGCCTCCACAAGGACACGGCAGTACTCCGCCCAGGCAGGGCATACTTCCACCGTATACTCCACCATGTCCTCTAGGCGATCCACACAGTGGTAACACCCGGGCATTTCCTCCCACCCTATCCTGAATAGGAACCTCGTAAAGTACCCGTGTCCGGTGAGGATATGCGCAAGGACATGCGGCGGAAGGTGAGGACGCCGTGGCACCTCTCCAGCCACTCCTCAAAGAAGGGAAGCGATGGGCTTCCTACGTCCGTTGTTAGGTTGAGACTCAGACACAGACTTTTTAATTGATGGATATCTCAGCAAAGACAGCACCAATGGTGTGGTCAATATAATAATTGTAATTATAGCTAAGACAATGGGTCCACCCTTAATGGCAGATTTTTTTCGTCATTATATTATTTTGCATAATAGCGGATAGCATAAACTTCATTTCGCAGAAAATCGTTTGGCATACACTCATTTATCATACAATATCTGGATGACCGAGCTTTGCTCGGTATTTTTTGGTAAATTGTGTTTAAAATAATAAGTTTATGTTCAAGTTGATTATCGATAAAGTTGGTCATTGAAAACACCAATAAAACGACATTTTATAAAAATGAATCCCAGCTAGATCGATTTAGCCCCCGAAACCGCTTGTTTACTAAATTTCATGAAAATCGTTGGAGCCGTTTCCGAGATTCAGATTACATATATATACAAGAATTGCTCGTTTAAAGGTATAAGATTCACAACGCATAATTTTATAAGTCAGAATCATCTTTAGGCATAAGTTTTATATCCATAATAATGAAAAAGGAGAACCATCATATCGCAGAAAGTTCGCAGTCAGAATCGTCTCTTGGCATTATTTCATATCGATATTCATTAAAAGGCAGAACTATCATATCTCAGAAACTTTTCAATCGCAGTCTTTTCTTTTGGCATACATTTCATATCCATAATAATTGAAACACTCATCTATTACATTACAGAAAAATCATAGTTAGCACGCTCCATGCAGACATGCAAACAAGCATACGCCATGCATGCACCATGCAAGCAAGCATGCAGCATGCAACATGCAAGCATGCAGCATGCATGCTTTCTGTCACGGCTCCGGCGCTGCGTGGCTCCGGCGGTCCCACGCGAGCTCATCGTCGCAGACGGTTTTAACGTCACCTGCTCCTCAGCTCACGGGCCGCCTCGCCCCTCCGCGCCTACGCGGGCTTTAATTACACTCTAGGGGTAGGGCACACAAGACTACGTGGAGTCGGTTCTGCAGCGATTCGTTTCTGTCAATAACTTTTGTAGCACAACATATATTGACTTTTTGAGACAATATTTTAATTTAAATTTAAGGTTAAAATGCAATATTAGAGAAATGACAATATGCCTAACAAAATTATTCCAAATGAAATTCTGCCATCTTCATAGTATGCCAAGTGAAATTGTACCAAATAATCGTCGCTCTAAATAAATGTTATGCTAAACGAAATTATGCGGAATTTTATGTCTCCCAAAGGTAATTATGCTTAATAAAATTCTGCCATCTTAAAAGTATGTCCACGTAAAGTCGGACATATAAACATTCGGCCAAATAATGATTATGCTAAACATTTTTTATGCCTTACAAATATTCGTTTAAAATTCGTTCGATTATGCCAAGTATGTTATGCCAAATAAAATTCGGAGCATGAAGTTTCTGCCAGATAGAGGTAACCCTGAGACAATATGTGTTTATTGTAAACATGTCATATCCTTGGATAAATTATTATTTAAAAAGAAAAACCGAAATAATCGAAAACTCGGTTTATGCTAAACTGAAATCCGGTTTCTAAAATGACGTGTTTACCGGTTTAACTAGTTTTTCGATTTCGTGAAACCGGTTTTGTGAGCCCTAGTACCTACCCTTCCTATTCGTTTACCCCGTCCGTATGCCCACCCTTTTATTGTACTCAAATCACCCGTAAATCGCGAAAAAAAAACCGGTGTTTTATACAAAAAGGTTATTCATTCGGGAAAAAATGTTTCAAACAGCTGTTTTTTTGCGGTTTTATGGCTGGCGCCATAGTAAATAAAAGTTTTTCATAATGATGAGAACAATTACTTCTATTCCTATACTTTTGTAACAGACTGTATACAATTTTTCTCCAGAATCAACCATCAAGCTTGTTAGACGATGTTTTATTTATTTTTTATTTCATTATATACTTGATTCTGAAGAAAAAAAATATATATAGGAATAAAAATGATTGTTTTTATACTTTTTTACAATTTGACAATTAGCCGTTTTGTCGATATGCCCTTTCTAAAACTGACCATTCTGCGCCTAAGTCATGTTACTTACGAATTACTTATTATTCGTTTGATGAATCTGATACATCACTTTTCGGTAACCTTTTCTAGAAAATATCAACTATTGATTAATTATTTAAAAATAAGAAAACAAAAATATGTAAATATTTAAAAAAAAGAACTCGATAAATATAGGTACATATTTCAAAAATAAGAAAATAAAAATGTAAGTGTCTAGTGAAATTCGAACTCGGTGGTCACGGCGGAAGCGCGGTACGAAGCCGGACGCTGGCGCGCTAGGCCAATCGTACATTGTACTTACTATTAAATTACGCTCCTCGAAAAATGGACTTCGCGCATCGGTGACATTTTCGCGGTGCGGGGTGCAGGCGGGACTACTTGACAACCACTTCATCTGCTTCACCCCCTCAAATACAGAAAAGTTGTCTATTCACAGCGCCTTAAGAAAAAAATGTGTGCGGCCCCATACAATAAATGAAAACATAAAACATTCGCCATTATATCCTTACACATAGGTATAGTACCATTTATTTGTAATTTTTTGACAAACTTCATGTTGCAACCCAATTTGTGCTTTTTTTTTGAATACTCAGAATTAAAAAGAAAATTTAGTGTTGATGATTCATTTTTATGGTTAAATGCTTTAAATATAAGTATGTTAAGTCTAGTTCACAATATTTTTTATACTATAGACCAAGACAGTCCAAGAAATCACAAAAGTTAATTTCAATAAATTCAGAATCAGAATCTTTATTTGTTAAACATAGGTATTTATATAAGGTGTATCTATTCATACACGAAATATTTTAAGAGGTACACCTGTAGGTGATAAAGAAGCTATAGCAACGAAGAAAAAAATTTCTAATGGTTTTTTTTTGTAATTTAATATTTATAAATTATTTGACGTACATAAGAAATATTGGCTCCTTATTTTTTACGGCCCAAGACACCGCGGCCATGCTCGTGCCATCCGGTCGCCGCCCTCGCAGCGTCAGGCGGGCCATTCAGATTCATAGAATTCGGAGTAAAGGTTTTATGCAAAACGTCTCAAGTAGTTTTAAAATTATAATAATTACGAAAATTCAAAACCGCTTAGAAAAAACTTTTCTTTTTGCTTCTATAGCTTCTTTACCACCTACAGGTGTACCCCTCAAAATATTTCGTGTATGAATAGATACAGCTTATATAATGGTGTTAGGTTAACATATTTGAGCGCTATGTTTTGCCGCGAAGGCGTACAAATTTCAATTAAAATGTAATAAAAAAGGCTAAAATACTTAAAAATCTAAATAAAACAAACAAAACCAAAAATAAACTAAAATATATTAAAAAATAACATTTATAAAATCTTGAACACTGTAATAATTTTTTTTTATTTATAGAGAGGTGAGAGCTTTCTTAAATTTTATTAGAGGCATATTTTTTATACTATCAGGTATTTTATTATAAATTATTGAAGGCATTCCAAAAAAAAACTCTTTTTCATCAAACTGGTTCTGCATTTTATGTTGCACAATTGATTTTCATATTGAGAACGCATTGGAGTTTTTTTTTCATCGGAATTTTTGTAAAAAGGTGTAAATTCATATTAACAAACAAAACAGTTATACGAGACTGTTTTGTTTGTTAAAATGATTGTACATAGCTGGCAGAATAAGTAATTTTAAAGATTTAAAATGGGGTGCACAGGATTCGGTAGGTTTTAAGCCACACAAGGATCGAATACATCGCTTTCGCGCTATAAAGACAGTATCTCTTTTAGTAGATTGCCCCCAAAAAATATCACCATATCTTAGAACTGATGCAACCAATCCGTGATACGCTATTAAAAGTGTTTCTGTATTAACTTTTTTTGACAGCTGAAATAGTGCATATGCAGATTTATTTAATTTTAGACAAATTTCTTCTATATGTGGTTTCCATGTTAGTTTATTATCAGTCTTTATAGGTACCTAAAAATTTAGCCTCGTTTGTATCTTCTATAATGCACTTATCATATTTATGCAATGTGAACTATAGGTTTTCACACCTTTGATGAAAGTGCATTACGTTTGTTTTGTTTAAATTAATGACTAGATTATTGCTAGTAAGCCAGTTCATAATTTTACTTAGACAATCATTAATATTACTCTCGTAACAAGCAGGATTAGTACACTTTACAACAGCTGTACTGTCATCGGCAAACAGTACCATATTTTGAGATTTGACTTTTGGCAAATCATTGATATATATTAAAAAAACGACCGGCCCTAGCACGCTGCCTTGAGGTACCCTGTATAAATTAGGGTTTACGATAAATTGAAATGACATGGTAATTATAAATTACCTTTTGAATATAATCTCAAATTCCAAATTCTTATAATTTCTTTTCTCTCTAGTATGAATGAATTAACGCTAATGCTAACTAGTTAAAAGGATACACACAAAAATTAAGGTTTACGATAATTTTACAATTAGTACAGTATCATCTGCCATACCTACATATGTATTTGTACACGCAATTGCCTCATACGAAATTTTATATAATAGTAGGTAATGATCAGCAGAATCGGTTTCTAGCTAAAAAAGGATCCTTCAAAATTCGAGTCTCTATGTCTATGAAAGGCGATTTTCAGCCTACCGTGCGACGCCCCGCCGCTGCCGCATCCCTACCTGGTGTCCGTAGCGTTACTTTTTTTTCTGTACCTATTTTTTTGGGCTATTTTTGCCGTTCCCCTAATTTTGCCGCCCTAAGCTTCAGCTCTTTCAGCTTCTATGGTAAATCCCGCCCTGTACATAGGAAATATATGTCGGAGACGGTTAATAGTACGGTCGCTAAACGAAGCGCGGCACATGGCTAGAGTGGTGGCAGCACTAACACTCGGCTAACTTCGTGCTACGACAGAGCCTAGCTAGTGGAGGGGCGCCAGGAAGAAAGGCACTTGCCTTCCGACCGTTCTACAGAACACAACCTCCAGTCTAGGAACTATCCTACGTTTCGTTTGGCTTTATCTAATTATTGTTTGGTTATCATTAAAAGTGATTATTGTGCTATAAGTGTTATTCTTCGCTCGATCACCCTAATATCCGCCCACATAATGTCCGACGACGGTGCCGATAAAGCTCCCGTCCCGACATCAGTCGTGGGATCCAATCGAGCAAACGAGAATACACGTGGTGACAACCCCGAAACTTCACAATGGCGGATGATGCTCGAAATGCAAAACGAGCAAATGCGAGCACTTATACAAGCCTTGTACGTGCCGCGACCCAACAACCACGTGGCCCTGCCGGAGTTCAATCCAGAAAATAGAGAAGTAGACCCTCAATCATGGTGCGCGACCGCCGACCTGTGCCTATCAGAAAAACCATTAGAAGGATGCCAGCTAATCGTCGCACTCAGCAAAGCCTTGAAAAGAGCTGCATCCACGTGGCTGTCACAAGTTACGTACCCCGGAATTACTTGGCCACAATTCAAAAAGCTTTTATCAACAAGGTTTGTGCCTACCGAGACAAATACGGCTACGCTTATTCATCTGAGTTCTAGTAAGCCTAACGAGGGAGAAAACTACGCAGCGTACGCCAGCCGATTGATGTCATCCCTGATGAATCGTTGGAAAAATGCAAGTACTGAACAAATTGCTGTGTCCGTTGTGCTAGCTCATTTAGCCCAAATTGATACGCGGCTACAACGACTTGCTTTCACCACTGAGGTTAATTCGCGCCACAACCTGCAACAGGAATTGCAAGCTTATTCCTATCTCAAACGTAAAGCACCACACGACGCGAACAATACTCCAGATAACGCAAAGCAACCTAGGATCTCGACGCCACCGCTTAAATGCTTCATTTGCGGTAAGCCTGGCCACAAACAAGTCGATTGCCGTTTTAAGGGAAAGGAATTCAAGAAAAACCCTGTACCATCCTCTGCACCTGCACGTGCAAGTCAGCAGCCAACACCGAAAGGAAGTGTCATCTGCTTCAAGTGCGGGCAGGCCGGCCACATTGCCTCGCGCTGCGGCAGCGCCGCGCCTGCTGATGCGACGAGCGCCGTGCCCCGTGCGGAGCGCCGTGTCGACTTATGCATGGTCGAGCCCCCTTCAGGATCACTAACGCATAAAGGTCAGTCGATAACATTTCACTTCGATTCAGGAGCCGAGTGCTCATTAGTTAAAGAGAGTTTTGCTAATAAATTGTCCGGTAAACGTTTTAATAATGTTATTTCACTCGTAGGAATAGGCAATAAGAATGTTAATAGCACCGAACAGATTTTATGTAGTGTAGAAATCCACGAATATCCCACCGAAATCTTATTCCATGTATTACCCGACGTTTATTTACACAGTAATGTAATGATTGGTCGCGAGATATTGCTGTCCGGTTTTGTTGTAAATATCAGTGCAAACGAGTTTACATTAACAAAGAGAAATGCTATTCTTTCCTGTGCCACAATAAGTTCTCAGAATTTGGATGAGGTAGACACTGACAAGGCGGAGGACAGGGTGTTGTGGCGCAATATGGGAGAGGCCTATGTCCAGCAGTGGACTGCGATAGGCTGAGTTGATTGATTGATTGAGACACTGACATTTCGTTAGAACGTAAACAATCACTTGTCAATTTATTAAAAACATTCTCACATTATTTCATTTCCGGTTTCCCAAATACCCGCGTTAGCACTTATAAACTAAACATTCGTTTAATAGATCCAAACAAGACGGTACAAAGACGGCCTTATCGTTGCTCGCCGGTGAAACGAAACGTAATGCGTGAACGAGTGAATGAATTATTAGATGCCAAAATAATAAGACCTAGAAATTCACCTTTTGCGAGTCCGGCGTTATTTGTTGAGAAATCTGACGGTACGAAACGTATGTGCATCGATTATCGTGAATTAAACGAAAATACTGTCCCGTTACCGTTGATTTCAGATCAGATTTCGCGTCTTAATGGAGCTAATTATTTCACAAAATTAGATTGCGCTAGTGGCTTTCATTTAATACCAGTTGGCGAGGAATCTATTGAGCGAACTGCATTTGTGACACCCGACGGACAGTACGAGTTTTTAACTATGCCTTTCGGGCTACGTAATGCTATCTCTGTTTTTCAGCGGGCAATAATAATTGCGTTAGGTGAGTTAGCCTATACATACGTGATCGTGTACGTGGATGATTTATTGATAATATCCGAGACCGAAGAACAGGGCTTAGAAAGGCTAAACGTGGTTTTAGAGGTTTTAACTAAAGCAGGCTTTTCGCTCAATCTTAAAAAGTGTTCATTTTTAAAAACGCATGTACAGTTCCTTGGCTATGAAGTAGAGGCAGGTGAAATTCGACCAAATAAAAAGAAAAATGAGGCACTCACTGTTTTACCTCCTCCCGAATCGGTGACTCAACTAAGGGCCGATTTTTCAATCCTCAAATAAAAGTACCAATAGCTACCTAAAGAATAAAGTTATTAGACTCTTTATTCGTCTGATAAGTGGTCGTCAGTTTTTCAATCGTTATTTTATTTACGAATAACTATCCTACCGAATATCACATCTGTGAATACGCTAACTTCAGGGAGGTGAAACAAATATACACAATAAACCAATGTTAGAACGAGACGGACTATTTCATTGTTTACTGTCAATGTTATAAAAAAATCTGCCTCAGCCAGATGTCCCATTTTTTACGTTGAGAGGTTGTTGTTTTTGGTTGTGTGGTATTTTTATTTGTAATTCCGTGATTTCTTATTGTATTAAAATAATCATGGAAAGCAAAACTGAATCCCACACTTTAAAGTGTTCGACACTCGGTCTTACAATTCTTTATTTTCGTTCATATTCTTTCTTTATTTTCATTCATATACTTATATTTATTAATTATGACTTCATCCTCACTTGCCATTTCGCCAGTATTATCGCAAACATCCATTTTCATTAAGTACACTTTTTAAAAACGAAAACTAACCTCAAGTTTGGTAACGCCAACGTCTTTTATCAATGGAACAAAACGTTATCTGGCCGTCAAAGAGCCAAATAGATTTATTCCTCCGTTAAGTGAATTATTCGACCAATAAAGCCTATTTGACGATTGAACAACACAGTTTCTTACTATCTATTGAATAAACCCCATCCGTGTGTTTATCTGAGGATTGAAAAATCGGCCCTTAGACAATTTATTGGTCTTGTTTCTTATTTTAGGCAATTCATACCCCATTTTTCGCGGTTAGTGGCACCTTTACATAGACTGACTTCAGGTAAATGCCCGTTTGTTTGGAAGGCGAATCACGAAGAGATACGTCAACAGGTAATTTCTATGCTGACAACAGAACCGGTATTGATGATTTATGACCCCCGATACTCGACAGAACTACATACGGACGCGAGCATTGAGGGTTATGGAGCTATTTGTTGCAGAAAGAAGAAGGTAAGAACCGTGTGGTGGGTTATTACAGCAAGCGCACAACATCGGCTGAATCGAGGTATCACTCATATGAGCTGGAGACGTTGCCCGTAGTGAATGGAGTAAAACACTTTCGTTCATATTTACATGGAAGGAAGTTTGTTGTGGTAACCGACTGCAATTCTTTAAAGTCTTCTCGAGACAAGATAGACCTAACGCCGAGAGTACACCGTTGGTGGGCTTACCTGCAACTGTTTGATTTCGACGTTGTCTACAGGGCAGGTAAGAATATGACACACGTTGACTTTTTCTCCCGCAATCATTTACCCCGTCACCAAGCAAAAGAAGTTAATAAAGTGGAGCAGAAGCGTGTTGACCTAACGGAGCTTTCCGGCAACTGGCTGTTAGCTGAACAACAACGGGACGAGGAGATACAAAAAGTCATGGCTCAATTAAACAATGGGGAGTTGAGTGATGAAATTGCACGGACATATGACGTACGTTCTGGTTTACTTTACCGTAAAATCCAACGCAACCGGAAGACCAAATGTCTACCTGTGCTGCCTCGTAATATAACATGGTCAGTAGTTCACAACATACACGATTCCATTGTACATCTAGGCTGGGAGAAGACGCTTGAGAAGCTTTACGACTATTACTGGTTTGAAGGTATGTGTCGCTATGTTCGTAAGTTCGTGGATACTTACGTTACATGTAAAGTAGCAAAGTGTCATTCAGGCAAGGTACAGGCAGAGTTGCACCCAATTCCAAAAGTTGCGGTGCCTTGGCACACGGTACACATTGATGCGACAGGTACGCTCAGCGGAAAGCGCGATAACAAGGAGTATGTATTCGTATTCATTGATGCGTTTACTAAGTTTGTGCTTTTACATCACACGATGCACATTGACTCTGCCAGTAGTATAAAAGCTGTGACAAGGAGCGTATCATTATTTGGAGCACCAGCATGTCGATTCTGTAAAAATCTCACCGTGAAAAGGCGCGTGGAGTGAGCTGTCAGTGTCATCCCAGTGCTGCTAGGGATTGACCAAACATAACATTTACAATCATAATCGAGATTTTGATAATATTTTTTATGCTTATTCTATTGATCATTTTATGCGTATTTCAAAGCTAGTAAACTATCTTGACATTACTACTGTTTCGGGAAGTTTTCCAATGAAATAGCGAAACAGAAATTAAGTCAGAAACGCATTGTTGTTTTCTTTTTCTGTTTTTTCCTCTACCAGCCCTTTATGCCTGACGCACTAGTGCCACACGCACGAACAATTAATGAATATAGTAAGACATATGTACATGTATAGGTAAGATAGCTACAACAGAAAATGCGAATCGACATTGTCAGTTATTATGAACCCACTGTAAACTGGTTAAAATTAAATACGTACATGCAATCACATGGCCTAATCACGATGTGTCTTGGAGAAGCGATTGTAGATCGACTCGAGTAAAGATTGTGCAACGTTCTTCAGCGTTGTTACTAAACCAAATCTATTAAAAAAGATGAAAGAACCTGGCCGTGCCTGACTGACGGACCATAGAATTCAATCTCACACATACTATGTGGGAACCCACATCTAGGCGGTGTCAAATTCACATTGACATTTGTTTACTAGGTAGGTATTTATTTAATTTATAACGTGTCACGTATGCGCACTAAGAACATTAGGAAAATGCAATACCAGCGTCCAAAAAAGGGCCGAGTAACATTTAAATGTAGATAAAAATATACCTACTTACTTACTAACTTACTTATGTCGTTATTATCAATAAAAAGAATATTCATCAAATCGCTGACTGAATTCAATAGTAGCACAAGGCAAAATTTAACAATTTGAGAAAACGCACAAATATAAATATTCGAAAACGAGTGTGCGCGCACAAATTAGCTCTTACTGACTACACCGTTGTGGAATGTTAGTTCATGTTTAGTTTTTATACATCTACATTATAGCTTCAGTTGCCAGCAATAAAAATTTTGTAATATTTTTTGTAATTTTGATTAATATGAGGCTCAGAAGATGGCGACTCCGAGTTGTGCCAGTATTACATTGTTATTTTTTTACTTTTTTTATTAATGCCAGGAATTATCTTATAAAAGATAAGAAAACAAGAATATAATTTCACGAAAGACTTGCTAAGTATAATATAAAATTAAAAATGCTCATCAATGGAAATAAAATATCATAAATAAAACTACCATAAATGGTTAGTAACATATAATATTTGTTAGCATACTTTTGAGTCTGTGATTTTTTAGAAAACGTATTAAAAATCAGTTTTAAACAAATCAGCAAACTAAATTTATTTATTGTACTCTATGTACTGCACATATTAAAAGTACTACACTTACAAAAACAAAACATAAAATCCACTTTCGCAATATAACAAAAATTTTCCAACATAAACTTATCAAAACTTCTTAGGTTTCAATAAACTCTCAAATCACAAAAAACAGCCGTATGATTCCAGTAGGAAATTATAGGTATCGAGCAACAAATTAGTTATCAGTTAACACTCATTAATTAACAATCTCTAAAATAGGTAATGAAAGAACGAAAGAACGAAAGTAAAAGTCAAGAACCTAAGTTCTTTAAAAGAGTAAAACGTGTAGTTAAGATGAGGAAGTTTGTTTTTCTGTAAACAAAATTAATCATGTTTCAAGTTCTGAAAAAAATCTGCATAACAATGTGGAATAGTATTAGAATTAACTAATGACATCAAATCTTGAAATTTTCTTTGGGAAATGGGTATCTTATCAGGGTACGCTTTCTTTAGTTGAGCATTTTGTATAAGTCTTAATTGTTTTCTAGTTCTGCTAGATCTGATGTTGACTGATTTGTAGTTGTCATCTTTGTATGAAGTCTTATAGAAGAAGGTACCAAGATTATCTTTTTCCACTCGTAAGACACAAATGTCGTTAAAATTAAATCTCTCCCCATCAGTGTTTACATTAAAATTGGTTGCAGTGGTGTCTGCGAGATCCTTCAGGTCAAAGAAGAAGCCATGATGATTCACCAGATTTTCTTGCTGTTGAAATTAAAGTAATATATTGCGATGGTAGATATATTGGGTTAGATTTCAACGCTTTCTTATTTTTTTTTTTCAATTAATGAATGGCTTACATCTCCTTCGTTTTGTGTATGGCCAACAACCAAAAATGTATGTGTAATTATTTTCCTTGACCACCACAATTATCGGAATACAGTACCACTTCTACTTCGTCGACATCTTTAGAGCAACCAGCAATATCCTGTCTTGAAGCACACGTTTCTAAGTAATGCAGTAAGCAAGATCCAATCTCATTAGATCCCTTGTGCCCTTCGCCTTCATGCCATACGTAGCAATTAACTGTGCCCAATCCTTTCTTATTCAAGTCACAAATGGTAAAATTGTATGTGGACAACTTGCTTTTATAATAAAAAGTAGAAACCTCACCTTTTGGGGTTGGTAAAGTGGCCTGAAGATCAAAGCATACAACTCTGTAATTTTTAGAACTTCTTGTTTTATCTTCATCTTTCTCAGTTCTAGCTATATTTTTCTCTTCATGGTGTCTCATGTACTCGATTTCTATTGCTAATTTTTCACCGTGATCTTTATTTTTGTATGATTCACAAAATTGACATAAATCTTTTTTTGGCTTAAAAAATTCCATATTAAATTCATAATTAAATATTTGTCTGTATATTGAGAAAGTAACGAAATCGCGATCTTCTTTTTGACAATCTTGTTTGTAATCTCTATATAAGTCCATCAGTGTTCGTCCACCTTCTATGTAATTTTTAGAACTATCTGCTCGCGTGTAGTGACTTTCAACTGTCGGAATACTAGAAATATGATTACGAGCACCGTCTTTTACTTCTTTAGGTAACGTCGCGTGTTTTTCATGTTTGCCTCTTCGATCTTCTGTGGTGAAGCCTTTTTCTGTCTTTTCAAGCACAGTTCTAATGCATCGGTTCGTTATACCCAGAGTATAAATAAAAAATGTTTTGCAGACTCTTACTTTCTCTTGGTCTTTGTATAAAAAAAAACGTACGGTTTAATTTGCAGGCTGTCCGATTTTCACGTTGAACAGGATACCTGTATTTGGGTTGAATCAGTTCCATAGAATTTGCAATGAATTGTCTTTGTCGGTTAAGGTCTTTCAAAGACCAAAACGATTGGAAACATTCCTTCCGTTCTTCTTCGCTTTATTTTCAATGTACATTTACGTCTGCAAGAATCATTGCAGGGAAGCCCTATTGTCCTTGAAGATACCAGATTACCTTTTTTTAGAGCATTGTACTCCTGTCCTGAATTACGTAATTCTTTAACTCTGTTTCTTTTCCACAATGCAGGATTTGCTTTTCTTTTACGAGTTTTAGGCTTAACGTTTTCTTCCTGCCCATATTCAGATAGACTTGATAAACTTTCATCAGACTCAGAGATTCTGCATTCGATCCTATCAAAATGTTCATAATCAGGATCGGCATCAGAGTCATCAATCTGTGACTCCGAAGTTAAAGATAAATCTCCTAGAATCGCAGAAGTTGGAATTATATTGACATCAGTGTCATGGTGCTCTGGAGACACACTGGTGGATAAATCAAGCAGAATATCATATCGCAAAGGGCTTTTTAATGGAGATAGATTCAGGGACATTGGCTGTTTATTAGGACATTCACAATCAGTCAAATCGTCTTCTGTAGGTTCAATTCTAAATTCAGACGATGGCGGCAATATCGAAGGACTACCAGAACTACGGGACATGTTATTTGGATCGTTTACCGTGTCTTGCTTATCCATTGTACGGTGTTCGCTGCCAGGCTAGACCCCCTACAATAGCATTTCAATAGCGCAGTGGAAGTTATGATGGTGGGGTCCAGGAGACAAGAAGTGGCTAGCGAAACTAGTCCACCGTACGCGGAGCAGAACAATCAAATCAAACACTTACAATACAACAAAAGAACTTACCTGTGGTAGACGAACACCTGCTCTGGTGCCTACCTGGAGTTATGTATGTAAGTGAGTATATATGTATTGTGTTGTGACGTTATGAGTATCTCCAGGTTATAATCCGCTGCAAGAGGTCTGCCTTCCAGACAGGCGGTCTTCAAATCACGCGTTTTCCAATAGCGTCACTTTCACTTAACCTTCAAACTAACACAGGTATTTCCAACAAACAAAACCCGTATTATTACGTCAAAGGGGGCTTATTTACAATCAATACAATTGGGTCATGACCTTTTGTCCACCAAAACGACCGGTTCTAAGGGATTAATTTACAAAAGATCGCGAGATTCAACACGGCGACGATTCCCTCGTTCCCACCAAAATCCAAGAGAAGTGTCAAGTGTCAAAAGTCAAACTTGACAAGTCAGATGTCATTCCGTTCGGGCGCGTTCCGAAGGCGCATAGAGTAACTAATCGAACGGGACGCAACATCTACCCCCCCCCCCCGGACGGGCCTTCCCGTCCGCTAATCACTTGGCAATCTTGACAAGGTTGCGTTTTATCAGTCCACTTGACGCGCTGCTGGAGGATGTGCAAATACTCCAAGCTCCAACGCTTCCAAAAACTCTGAGCGAGCTGCTGCACCAACTGAAACCGCGATAGCCAATTTTGGCTCACATCGACAAAAGGGTGCTCCGGCAGGGCGGCAAGTGGCTGTCAAATCAAAAAATGGCCCGGGGTCAGGGCCTCCAAGTCGTTCGGGTCCGAAGACAGCGGGCACAATGGACGCGAGTTCACTACAGCTTCAAAACGGCAAAATACCGTAGCTAACTCCTTAAAGGTGAGAACGGTGTCTCCCATCAATCTGCGCCAGAGTACCTGTGCCGCTTTCACCGCGGCCTCAAAACTACCCCCCCTATGGGGGCAGGCTGGCGGATCAAAACAATAACAAACAACAAAACAATTTAACCAAATGGCCCTCCTTAGGCAACAAAAGGGGGTGACGGGCCCCATAAGGAAGGCTAGAGTGCCTCAACCGTCAACAACCAAACAACAAAAGACCCGTATCGTCCAAAAAGGGGTTCAACTTAATAACGGATCCCGACAATATCCAAAACTCTCGCTGCAGAATGGCCAACAGCGCATTACAACCGGCATGCGAGTTCTTAATGTGACGATCAGTCACCAACAATTCAACAATTTGTCGAGGAGCTGCATCGACTCAACAAAAATCAGGGTCCTTCGTTCCAACAGCGAGCACCTTGAGCCCGGGCAAAGGACCCGACATCAAGACTGGCGATCGAGGCCAATCATCCTCGGGGTGAGTCAGCCAGTCTGGTCCCCACCTTAGGGGGTGAGCAATCAAGCGGGGTGCCATGAGGCCACCCACGTGAGGCCACGGCGCCTGGGTTCAAATCTCCAAGCACGTGCCTCCAAATCAAAGGCGTTTTAGAATTTTGAATCTGGGACACTCGGTTCGCAACAAAGACCTCCAAAGAGTGGACGGACGTCTTCAACCAACACAGAACAATTTGACTGTCCGTCCAGGCGTAAGAAGCCCGAATGTCCACAGTTCCACCCAAAGTGTGAGCAACGTGGTTCAATAGACGCACAAGACGCGCCGCCCCTGAAAATTCAACTTAGGGGTGGTCAGTGCCGTCCGGAGGGGGGCCACCTTGCTCTTGGCCAAGACCAGTGACAAATTCACCTGGCCTGTCGCGCAGATGGTGCGCAGACAAACAACAGCTGCATAACTGTGCGAAGACGCATCACAAACAAGGGTAGCAGTGTAGCTCCCAGGGGGGAGGATAGCGCGGGGTAACATGACCTCGTTGACTGCAGGGAGTGCGGATACAAATTGGAGCCAAACTTCCAACAGGGTTTCCCGAATTGGCTCGTCCCAGCCAAGTCCCGCAGTCCAAAGGCGCTCAAGAAAACAATTTCGCCCAAAACAATACAAAAAAAACAACAAAACAATAGACAAAAGGCAACCCTGGGCTCCCGTGTCCAAACTGGCACGGACCACAACAGAGTCCCCCGTGGGCCCCCAGACCTGACCGATGCCGTTGGCAACAAACCGTAACGATCTGAGGGGTACCTTAGCGGGGCAGGCGCCAATGTCCTAACAATGCCTGGGCGGCGACCGATCGCCGCACCCAGGCTCAAGTCTTTCCCGACGAGGATGGAATTCAAATTCCTCGTACGCGCGGTGTCCCGAGCCACGCGCCATCGCTGGAAGGGCATATCCCACCGGATGCCTGAATGGCGGGGGGCGTGACTCCAACCGGGGACGTTCCGCCAATGGAGGGAGGGAAGGCGGTGCTGGTCTGGCCAGCGCTGCCCAGCAACAACTGCGTAATCGCTTTTACGCGGGGAGACCAAATGGCGGTCGCGCGGCTCCCGATCAATTTGCGCGGGGGGTGGAGTGCGGCGCTCAAAATTGCGGGCCTCTCCCCGGTTCTGAACCGGCGAGGCAGAAGCCCGGTGATCAACTCCATGGTACCCCCCCGTGCGCGAACCTTCATCAGAGGCTGGTCTGCCAGCGTGGTTCGCGTTAGCACACAAAATGTCCAAATGGGACCCCCCACAAATTCTACAAGGGCGGGGGTTGGGGCAGTCCCGATGGAAGTGAGCCCCCAAACAAGAGAAGCACATGCGGCGTGCATTGGCAATTCGGCGGCGGGCACTCACGTGCAACTTCAAAAAGGCCGCGCAAGTTGCCATGCCATGCCCCGTGTCCCTACAAAACTCACAACCAGGACGACTCTGGGTGCCAGCAAAACGAGCGGCGGGGCGACCATCAACGGGCCCGCGAGCCCTAATCCGTCCCTGGTCTCGTGGCCGGGCAGACGGCTGGCATGACTCAGTGGCAACGCCAGAGTTGTCCACAAACCGACACTCATCATCCAAAAATTGGACGAGGTCATCAAATGGGGGCAGATGTGTGACACTATCCCCACCATACTTTTGCTCGAAACGAGCCCTCAAATCGGCAGGAAGCCGTTGCAGCACAACATGTACCAAAAGGTAAGACCAATGGTCCACCGGCAAGTCCTATCGCTTTAAAGCGTTGGTCGCTGCCACCAACGGGTTCAACAGGTCAGTACGCAATGCAGACAAACTAGTAATGACCGGTAACCCCAAAATCAATTTAATATGAACGTCAGCCAAACAACGTTTATATTGGTACCGCCGGGTGAGTAGTTCCACAGCGGTAGGGTAGGCTGAGTCAGTCAACGACAGATGCTGTACCAAGGCTCGGGCCTCACCTTCTAGGACAGACAACAAATAGGCCAACTTTTGGGCGGGTCTGAGGTCCGAGCGTGCATCAACCAAACTTTCAAACAGGTTTTGGAAACCTAACCAGTGGTCCAGACGACCGTCAAAGTGTGGCAGTTCCAAAGTAGGCAGTCTACTCAATAGTCCGGGACCTGAAACAACCGAGGTCTCCGGTTTGACCTGGACAGGTGTCCGGCTCTCCAATATTTCCCGAGCACGTTGACCAATGACATCCCCCAGGTCCAAGATCTGGTCATAGTCAGCAAGGACCTTGTCACGTGCTGCCTGATCCAGCACTTCCAGAGCCACATCACAAATGTACTCGTTGTAGCGGGTAAGCAAAGCATCAGCGTTGCCGAGTCTCACGTTCAACTGCTCGAACCGAGCCAGAGTGACCGCTTCATCTCCAGGTTATAATCCGCTGCAAGAGGTCTGACTTCCAGACAGGCGGTCTTCAAATCACGCGTTTTCTAATAGCGTCACTTTCACTTAACCTTCAAACTAACACAGGTATTTCCAACAAACAAAACCCGTATTATTACGTCAAAGGGGGCTTATTTACAATCAATACAATTGGGTCATGACCTTTTGTCCACCAAAACGACTGGGTCTAAGGGATTAATTTACAAAAGATCGCGAGATTCAACACGGCGACGATTCCTTCGTTCCCACCAAAATCCAAGAGAAGTGTCAAGTGTCAAAAGTCAAACTTGACAAGTCAGATGTCATTCCGTTCGGGCGCGTTCCGAAGGCGCATAGAGTAACTAATCGAACGGGACGCAACATACGGTAACTTATAATTGTATCTGTATCTATAGATGCCGAACCCTCTTCCGGGACGCTTGAGAACGTTGGTCTATCGTTTTGCGAATAAATTATTTTTGATTGTTTGTCCAAGCTTTCAGGTTGACTTTGCGTAAACTCGAAATCTGATACAGTCAATGGTGAGTCACATAAAATCTCAGCTACATTCGAGACACAATTTCTGCCAAAGAGATTCGTCATTAAATCATAGTCAAGTCCGGAGAAACATTTGTTTTCAATTGCGTTTCTAGCATCACTTAATTTTTTTACACCAGTGTCACTTACTGATGAAGCAATCGTATCGTGTTCACTTCGATAAGGGGTTTGTTCTTCAGCTCTGAAAAGAAAAAAACAGTTATGACATATTAATACATACTCGATTCTATGCGGTATTATGGAATTTGCGTTATATTACACGATGTCAATTACCATTATCAGTTTTTGGGAGCTACCTTGATAAAATATTTTTATTTATCAATTTAAATCTCTATGGGAATAAATTACACTTGTAGCAAATTATACTGCTGGATTAAGTATTCATATAGTGATAATGGAAATATAAAAAACTTTTTAACAAAAAATTAAACCGCCGAAAAAACTGAAAAGCATAAAATAATAAACCTTAAAATTATGAGTCGGCGCTTTGAGTGATCTTTGTTCATTGATTTTTCAGCGCCGACTCAAAATTTTAAGGTTTATTATTTTATGCTTTTCAGTTTTTTCGGCGGTTTAATTTTTTGTTAAAAAGTTTTTATTTAATATTTTTGTGGCTTGAATGTACTAATAATACTTGGCAAGGTTTACCCCATCCAATAAAAAAAGAATTATCAAAATCGGACTACTCTGTATAAAGTTATGCGTGGTTATACATTACAATCAGTGAGTGAACAATCATCCCCTGTTTTCCGACCCTTAGGGTTCGATTTTGTTTTCCAAATTTATATGGGACCACCTTGGGAGTATACCCTTTCCAATAAAAAAAGAATTATCACAATCGTCCTACCATGTACAAAGTTATGCGTGGTCATACATAAAAAAAAATATATATATATATATACGCGTAGAATTGATAACCTCCTCCTTTTTTTTCGTCGGTTAAAAATTACAATCAACTACCTACGTATAATATTTTTTGCTGGACTGTTTTCGACCTGTCAGTAACTAAAATTTTGTTTTACGCAAACAAGTGGTTACTTTTCACAGTTAAGTTATATTATGTTTCATGGTGATTATTTTTAGTTAAAACAAAATAAATGACAACTTACCCTGGAATAGCACTCATATTTTTGTTAGGCATCATGATTATCAGTTACACCGGCACAACTTAGAAAACTCCGCGATATTCGTGCAAAACTGGCACAACTCAAAAGTGACACTATTGCATAACGTTAAGCGTGCGATAGCCGCGAGCGCATGTGGCCGACTAACGATGAGCCGATGTTGCATAAATAAAAGAGACGCACAGTTATCGTTTATTCATTAATGACACTTATACCTCCCACCGGGTAGTTTATGAACTAACGAGCTGGGTCATTAATGCATAAAATAAAGTACCTAATTTTAAACAAGAATTCATTACTAACGCAAGTTGCCACAATTTTGACTTGTGCCACTATTGAATTCAGTCAACGAAATGGTCACCATCTTGAAAATATTATGTGAAAATTCAACAGTTCAAAACGGGTCACCCGCGTGCTCGCGAGGAGAAGTGATGTTACGATGACTACGGCATTGCGAGGATCGCGTGATCAAGCCGCGCATGCGCGCTAGACGCTGTCATCAATAGGTATCAACTTTTTTTTTTGTTCGCCTTGTGCAGACGCCATTTCGTATTCGGTTTAGAGAATAATTAGTACGCAGGGATTTATTTCAATTCTTGTAGATAATATGTACCTATCTTAATACAACAGTTTTCATACAAGTATAATGTCAGTTTAGTACCTACACTTTGATGTCAACAATTAATCCGCTTTTTTAAACTATGTACCTACTTACTGCTCATTTAACCTTTATCGCGTGGTGACACCTGCACGCTAAGAATATGCAATACCAAGAAGTACCGTACAGTTACCAGTAGGAAGCTGTACGGTACTTCTTGTGTAGTAACACAGAATCTTCTCGTAGTCTGAGCATTGATTGGTAAGGTAACGATGATGAGAGATAAAATATGATGTGCATGTGTACTTAAACACTCATCATCATCAGCCATAATTCTCATCAAACTCATTGTCTATAATAATAGAATATTCATCAAATCATCATCTTCAAATCAAAATCCAACGCTTCAAATGACTATCGCGTAGCGCGTCTCTGCGCGTGTTCACTTCAACGAGAATACATGCGATGATGCGATGAGAATCGCGTGAAGTGCTCACGCCGCGCAAGCGCACTAGGCCACTAGTTCATCAATGTCATACATTTTTTTTTCTTTTATTTTTGTTTTGATGACCATGTGCCTGAACATATTTAGAGTTCAGACAAAATGATTAGATACTCATTTATTTCAATGTTGAAGGTAACCTATTTGGTTGCAAACAATAAAAAAGAATATTCATCGAATCGTCATCATCTTGATAATGATGTCAAAATTCAATAGTTCAAAACGGTCACCCGCGTGCTCGTAAGGTGAAGTGATGTTACCATGACAACGAAATTGCGAACATCGCGTGATCAAGCCGCGCATGCGCGCTAGACGCTGTCATCTATAGGTATCAACTTTTTTTTATCACCTTGTGCAGAAGCCATTTCGTAATAGGATTGAGAATAATTAGTGCGCAAGTATTCGAAACATTCATATAAATGCATGTATACGTACTTAATAATCGTATTATTAATACAAGAATATTCATCAAATCATCATCATCTTGATACCTACCTACTAGGTATGTCAAAAATCAACATTTTAAATGAAACTCGCGTAGCGCGCCCGCGTGAGTTCACTCCACTTTGACTAAATGTGACGAGAATCGCGTGAAGTGTTCACGTCGAGCAAGCAGTTACTCATTATTTATACACGGTGTTGTTGCCATAGCAACCACACCGTGTGAGTAACGGTTTCGGGTGAAGTGAGGTGACCGACTCTGTCATTGTCAAGACAGTTTTTTTTTTTTATTTCAGCCTTTCAAGTCATTGCTAAAGGCAATGACGTATTCGCAGTTAGCCAATGAAGTATATTTTAATGTCAATTCCAACTCTTGTTGAACATTTCAATTCAAAATTATAAATTATGTTTTCAACAAATGAATATTAGGTACCTACTTACTTGAGAGGTGTGAGATCGAGCATTCGGTGAATCGAGAGGCTTGTAGCTAAATAAAAACAGCCGCACAGTCCGACCGATCCGGCTAAGCTACGCTTGCCTCGGTCGGTCCGTCTATGGGGACCATCTTTACATACCAAGATCACGAAGGTCGAAACTCTGACAAGCAGTCTTACCAAGGGGGTAACATATTACCAAATAACTGGGTTGTCGGAGTCGGATTGGCAGTGATTGCATGTGAAATACCCGTGCATTCAGCTGCAACCGGTTAAGACTGGAAGCCGAGCCCAACACAGTTGGACAAGGGCAGGCAGATGATGAGGTGAGATCGAGAAACTTCATTAAATTTTGCAAAGCAAGTATTCAGTGATTGGTGATGTGTTCGTTAACATTATTTACATAATATATGTAAATAGCATACCTAAAGGATTTTTAAACAGCTATCATCTAGATTCTGGATACATAATACTTCAAGATACAAACCTTATAACAACAATACACAATACATATATTTAGGCATATCACTAATCTAGTTATGGGTGCTGTTGAGACAGTTGATGAATATTCTTTTTATTGATAATAACGACATAAGTAAGTAAGTATATCTTTATCTATACTAATAATATTATAAAGCTGAAGAGTTTGTATGTTTGTTTGTTTGATTGAATGCGCTGATCTCAGGAACTGCAGGTCCGAATTGAAAAATTATTTTTGTGTTGAGTAGCCTATTTATTGAGGAAGGCTATAGGCTATATAACATCACGCTACAACCAAGAGGAGCGGAGCAGAAATGAAAAATGTTGCAAACACGGGGAAAATCACACGGGTAGGTGATTCGACGCGACGGGAAGTGTCGGGGTAACAAGAAATTTAACGCGGGTAGAAGCTAGTCTACAATAAATGTTAGTCGCCACATTTTGGACGTTGGTATTGCATTTTCCTAATGTTCTTAGTGCGCATACGTGACGATACCTACATAATAAAAAAATATCAAATGTCAATGTGAATATGACAGCGCCTAGATGTGGGTTCCCACATAGTATGTGTGAGATTGAATTCTATGCTCCGTCAGTCAGGCACGGCCAAGTTCTTTCATATTTTTTTAATAGATTTGGGTTAGTAACAACGCTGAAGAACGTTTCACAATCTTTACTCGAGTCGATCTACAATCGCTTCTCCAAGACACATCGTGATTAGCGCTGGTGATTAGGCCATGTGATTTACGTATTTAATTTTAATCCGTTTTTCAGTGGGTTCATAATAACTGACAAATGTCGATTCACATTTTCCGTTGTAGCTATCTTACCTTTACATGTACATATGTCTTACTATATTCATTAATTGTTCGTGCGTGTCGCACTTGTGCGTCAGGCATAAAGGGCTAGTCGAGGAAAAAATAGAAAAAAAAAACAACAATGTCTGAATTTCGGTTTTGCTATTTCATTTGAAAAACTTCCTAGCTAGCTTTGAAATCCTTATAAAAATAATCAATAGAATTAGCATAAGAATATTAGGTATCTAAATCTCGATTATGATTGTAAATATGATAGTTGGTCATCCCTAGCATCAGGTGGAATGACACTGATAGCTCACTCCACGCTCACTTCACCCGGTGAGATGGTTACAGAATAGCACTGCAGTTCGGATTATTGCTGATCAGGGTCGTTGTTTCGCAAGTCACGAGTTTAGGGAATTTTGTGAGAGTAAAAACATTAAGCTTCATTTAATAGCTAAGGGATCATCGCGAGCTAACGGTCAAGTTGAGCGCACAATGAGCACGTTAAAATCTATGCTTACGGCGGTTGAAGCGAACGAAGATAGGTCGTGGCAGGATGCGTTAGGAGATGTGCAGTTGGCAATAAACTGTACTGTCAATAGGGTAACAAAGGCAAGTCCACTCGAATTACTTGTCGGTAAAGTTGCGCCCCCCCTTAGTTTAATAGCTTACGACGATAATACTGAGGCAGATCTCAAACAAGTTAGGGAAAACTCAGCCCGGTTAATCGAAAATTCAGCGCTATATGACAAAAAACGGTTTGATAGCACTAAGGCGCGACTGGATGGGTTTTCGGTGGGTGACTTTGTGTTGCTTCAAAATGAAGAACGCAACCAGACCAAATTAGACCCCAAATATAAGGGACCATTTAAAGTTGTAGAATTGTTAGAAGGAGATCGCTACACATTGAGAGCATTAAATTCTAAGCGTACTTACAAGTACGCACATGATAGATTAAGGAAAATGCCCGAGGGCCAAGTACCGTTTGAAGTAGAGGATTTGGAATTGAGAGATAGTGTGGAAACTTAGTTCGGATGGTCGGACTATACCAGTAGCCATTTCGTAGCCGTAGTCCGGTAAAAGTCGGTGTCTGCTTAAAGTAGTCCGTGGAAACGCGGTGTGCGGGTGGCTCTGGCGGAGGTCGGGTCTGGTAGAGACCATAGAGTCATGTGAGACTCGGCGTTCTTGAGGAACGTAGTAAAAGAAACCGGGGTTTGTTGGAGGGCCATGTTGGCCATAGGCCACGAATGAGTTTTCTGCTTTGTGTAAGGATTAAATGGATGAAGAGGTACTTGGTTGCTGTTCCGTTCCGATTGAATTGGTTACTCTGTGAACGCGCCATGACGTGAAACGGAGTGACATCTGTCAGTTTGACTTTAGCTCTCGCTTGGATTTCGGTGGGACCAAGGAAGCACGCCGCCGTTTTGGGTCTCGCGGCCTTTTGTTGAAATTAATCCTTACCCCGGTCGTTTTGTGGACAATCTGTCATGACCCAGTTGAGGTGAATGTAGCTAACCCCTAATTTGGCGTAATAACACGGGTTTGGACATATCTTGTTGAAATGGTTTGAAGGTCAAGTCAAAGTGACGCTATTGTGAATGAGTGATTTGAAGACCGCATGCTGTGATTGTCTCCAGCCTAATTGGAAGCGGATTGTTACCAGGAGAATACTCATAACGTCACGACACGATACATATACACTCACTTACATACACGGATCCAGGTAATCCCAAGAAGCCGGTGGTCGCCCATCAGGTGAGTTTCTTTTGTTGTATTGTAGGTTAGTCATTTGTAAGTGTTTGATTTGATTGTCTGCTCCGCGTACGGCGGACAGTACGCTAGCCACTCTTGTCTCTAGAGCCCCACGGTTAGCACGCTTCCACATAATAATTAAAACCTATTGTAGGGGTCTAGTCTGGCAGCGTACATTTTGGTAGCAAGAGCGCGGTTATAAGACATAACCACCAAATTGGTAATTTACAGTAGGCTAATTACTTGGCAGTCTCTATAAGGGAAGTAGTAATACGCTGTAAATATTTGATAACTATAATTAATTGTTATTCGAAATAATTTGTTGGAATTTATTGAGTTGAGTAACTCATATTGCCGGGGGTCAACCAGGTTTGCATATGCTTCAGAGTTGGTTAGATTGAGCTATGTTATAACCTCTTGTTGTTGTTATTTGACCTTTGTCTTGTATTGAATGTCAGGAAGACATTAAAATATTGAGTTTGTACCATTGATATGGTTATTTGTGAAAATTAATATTTGAAAAATTATTGGCATTTTTGAGTATTACCATTGTTTTGAATTAAAATAAAAGTTTATTGTTGAATTGAATTGGAACCAATATATTGTTATTTCTTGAGTTGCTGATTAGTCAGTTTGGTAGTTTGATTGTTTGCTTGTGGTTGTTTTGTTATTTATTGTTTGAACTTGTTACTTAATTATTTTGTTTGGTATATTGAATTGTATTGTTTGTGCAATGGCATACAAAGCGGTGAGAGAGGCAATCAGTGGATTGACCACACAGCTGCGGTGGTTCGCTTCAGCTGCAGCGACCGCTGAGCGCCAGGATCTTGAGGGGATCACTCTTGCTCGGTTCGAGCAGTTGAACTTGAGACTCGGCAACGTTGATGCTCTGCTTACCCGCTACAACGAGTACATTTGTGAAGTGGATTTGGAAGTGCTGGACCAAGCAGCACGTGACAAGGTCCTTGCTGACTACGACCAGATCTTGGACCTGGGGGATGTCATTGGTCAACGTGCTCGGGAAATATTGGGGAGCCGGACACCTGTCCAGGTCAAACCGGAGACCTCGGTTGTTTCAGGTCCCGGACTATTGAGTAGACTGCCTACCTTGGAACTGCCACATTTTAACGGTTGCTTGGACCAGTGGTTAAGTTTCCAAAACCTGTTTGAAAGTTTGGTTGATGCACGCTCGGACCTCAGACCCGCCCAAAAGTTGGCCTATTTGTTGTCTGTCCTGGAAGGTGAGGCCCGAGCCTTGGTGCAGCATCTGTCTTTGACTGACTCAGCCTACCCTACCGCTGTGGAACTACTCACCCAGCGGTACCAAAATAAACGTTGTTTGGCTGACGTTCATATTGAGTTGGTTTTGGGGTTACCGGTCATTACTAGTTTGTCAGCATTGCGTACTGACCTGTTGAACCCGTTGTTGGCAGCGACCAACGCTTTAAAGCAATTGGACTTGCCGGTGGACCAATGGTCTTACCTTTTGGTGCACGTTGTGCTGCAACGGCTTCCTGCCGATTTGAGGGCTCGTTTCGAGCAAAAGTATGGTGGGGATAGTGTCACACATCTCCCCCCATTTGATGACCTCGTCCAATTTTTGGAGGATGAGTGTCGGTTTGTGGACAACTCTGGCGTTGCCACTGAGTCATGCCAGCCGTCTTCCCGGCCACGAGACCAGAGACGGATTAGGGCTCGCGGGCCTGTTGATGGTCGCCCCGCCGCTCGTTTTGCTGGCACCCAGAGTCGTCCTGGTTGTGAGTTTTGTAGGGACACGGGGCATGGCATGGCAACTTGCGCGGCCTTTCTGAAGTTGCACGTGAGTGCCCGCCGCCGAATTGCCAATGCACGCCGCCTGTGCTTCTCTTGTTTGGGGGCTCACTTCCATCGGGACTGCCCCAACCCCCGCCCTTGTAGAATTTGTGGGGGGTCCCATTTGGACATTTTGTGTGCTAACGCGAACCACGCTGGCAGACCAGCCTCTGATGAAGGTTCGCGCACGGGGGGGTACCATGGAGTTGATCACCGGGCTTCTGCCTCGCCGGTTCAGAACCGGGGAGAGGCCCGCAATTTTGAGCGCCGCACTCCACCCCCCGCGCAAGTTGATCGGGAGCCGCGCGACCGCCATTTGGTCTCCCCGCGTAAAGGCGATTACGCAATTGTTGCTAGGCACCGCTGGCCAGACCAGCACCGCCTTCCCTCCCCTCCTTTGGCGGAACGTCCCCGGTTGGAGTCACGCCCCCCGCCATTCAGGCCTCCGGTGGGATATGCCCTTCCAGCGATGGCGCGTGGCTCGGGACACCGCGCGGACGAGGAGTTTGAACTCCATCCTCGTCGGGAAAGACTTGGGTCTGGGTGTGGCGATCGGTCGCCGCCCAGACATTGTTAGGACATTGGCGCCTGGCCCGCTAAGGTACCCCTCAGATCGACACGGTTTGTTGCCAACGGCATCGGTCAGGTCTGGGGGCCCACGGGGGACTCTGTTGTGGTCCGTGTCCGTGACCATTATGGACATGGGAGCCCAGGGTTGCCTTTTGTCTATTGTTTTGTTGTTTGTTTGTGTTGTTTTGGGCAAAATTGTTTTCTTGAGCGCCTTTGGACTGCGGGACTTGGCTGGGACGAGCCAATTCGGGAAACCCTGTTGGTAGATTGGCTCCAATTTGTATCCGCACTCCTTGCAGTCAACGAGGTCGTGTTACCCCGCGCTATCCTCCCCCCTGGGAGCTACACTGCTACCCTTGTTTGTGATGCGTCTTCGCACGGTTATGCAGCTGTTGTTTGTCTGCGCACCGTCTGCGCACAGGCCAGGTGAATTTGTCACTGGTCTTGGCCAAGAGCAAGGTGCCCCCCCCCCCCCCTCCGGACGGCACTGACCATCCCTAAGTTAAATTGTCAGGGGCGGCGCTTCTTGTGCGTCTATTGAACCACGTTGCTCACACTTTGGGTGGAACTGTGGACATTCGGGCTTCTTACGCCTGGACGGACAGTCAAATTGTTTTGTGTTGGTTGAAGACGTCCGTCCACTCTTTGGAAGTCTTTGTTGCGTGCCGAGTGTCCCAGATTCAAAATTCTAAAACGCCTTAGATTTGGAGGCACGTGCCTGGAGATTTGGACCCAGGCGCCGTGGCCTCACGTGGGTGCATGGCACACCGCTTGTTTGCTTGCCCCCTACGGTGGGGACCAGACTGGCTGACTCATCCCGAGGATGATTGGCCTCGATCGCCAGTCTTGATGTCGGGTCCTTTGCCCGGGCTCAAGGTGCTCGCTGTTGGAACAAAGGACCCTGATTTTTTGTTGAGTCGATTTAGCTCCCTCGACAAATTGTTGAATTGTTGTTTTTTGTTGTTGAATTGTTGGTGACTGATCGTCACATTAAGAGCTCGCATGCCGGTTGCAATGCGCTGTCGGCCATTCTGCAGCGAGAGTTTGGATATTGTCGGGAGCCGTTATTAAGTTGAACCCCTTTTGGACGATACGGGTCTTTTGTTGTTTGGTTGTTGACGGTTGAGGCACTCTAGCCTTCCTTATGGGGCCCGTCACCCCCTTTTGTTGCCTCAGGAGGGCCATTTGGTTAAATTGTTGTTGTTGTTGTTGTTGTTTGGTTGCTATTGTTGTTTTTGTTGTTTGTTGTTGTTTTGACCCGCCAGCCTGCCCCCATTGGGAGGGTATTTTTGAGACCGCGGTGAAAGCGGCACAGGGACTCTGGCGCAGATTGTTGGGAGACACCGTTCTCACTTTTAAGGAGTTAGCTACGGTATTTTGCCGTTTTGAAGCTGTATTGAACTCGCGTCCATTGTGCCCGCTGTCTTTGGACCCGAACGACTTGGAGGTCCTGACCCCGGGCCATTTTTGATTTGACAGCCACTTGTCGCCCTGCCGGAGCACCCTTTTGTCGATGTGAGCCAAAATTGGCTATCGCGGTTTCAGTTGGTGCAGCAGCTCGCTCAGAGTTTTGGAAGCGTTGGAGCTTGGAGTATTTGCACATCCTCCAGCAGCGCGTCAGGTGGACTGATAAAACGCAACCTTGTCGGGATTGCCAAGTGATTAGCGGACGGGAAGGCCCGTCCGGGGGGGGTAGATGTTCCGTTCCGATTGAATTGGTTACTCTGTGAACGCGCCATGACGTGAAACGGAGTGACATCTGTCAGTTTGACTTTAGCTCTCGCTTGGATTTCGGTGGGACCAAGGAAGCACGCCGCCGTTTTGGGTCTCGCGGCCTTTTGTTGAAATTAATCCTTACCCCGGTCGTTTTGTGGACAATCTGTCATGACCCAGTTGAGGTGAATGTAGCTAACCCCTAATTTGGCGTAATAACACGGGTTTGGACATATCTTTGTTGAAATGGTTTGAAGGTCAAGTCAAAGTGACGCTATTGTGAATGAGTGATTTGAAGACCGCATGCTGTGATTGTCTCCAGCCTAATTGGAAGCGGATTGTTACCAGGAGAATACTCATAACGTCACGACACGATACATATACACTCACTTACATACACGGATCCAGGTAATCCCAAGAAGCCGGTGGTCGCCCATCAGGTGAGTTTCTTTTGTTGTATTGTAGGTTAGTCATTTGTAAGTGTTTGATTTGATTGTCTGCTCCGCGTACGGCGGACAGTACGCTAGCCACTCTTGTCTCTAGAGCCCCACGGTTAGCACGCTTCCACATAATAATTAAAACCTATTGTAGGGGTCTAGTCTGGCAGCGTACAGTTGCTCTAGCATTTTAATTGACCTAATTGTATGTCTGATCTAGTTGTTTGATTAAGAACTTTAGACATAGAGAATTATTTGTAAAGAAATAAAGGAAAGTCATAGGGATATATTTCATTTACATTTTCAAGTTGTTAATTAAGGTTTTCGTCAGAAGTGACCGAAAGACGTGTACTTCGTTATGTTTTCCTTATTGCAGGATTACCACACGAGGACGTGTGTTAACGCAGGATGGCCGTGTCGGAGACGGTCAATAGTACGGTAGCTAAACGAAGCGCGGCACATGGCTAGAGTGGTGGCAGCACTAACACTCGGCTAACTTCGTGCTACGACAGAGCCTAGCTAGTGGAGGGGCGGCAGGAAGAAAGGCACTTGCCTTCCAACCGTTCTACAGAACACAACCTCCAGTCTAGGAACTGTCCTACGTTTCGTTTGGCTTTATCTAATTATTGTTTGGTTATCATTAAAAGTGATTATTGTGCTTTAAGTGTTATTCTTTGCTCGATCACCCTAATATCCGCCCACAAAATGTCCGACGACGGTGCCGATAAAGCTCCCGTCCCGACTTATATTTCTGCATCAGAATACAAATGTTAAAATAAGAATGATTGCTTGTGCTAAAGATTATAGCGGTCATAATTTTTTAATACGTACAAATGACATCGTAGTGCAATTCGAGTATGGGAACATCGCAAAAAAAAAAACATGACATTTCAATTGTCAATCGGCCGGAACTGATGACATGTCGTTGTCTTGCGTGCGTCTTGTTATTTTGTTTTCCATCAATTTTCCGTGATTTTGTACTTCATCGACTGCTTCTGCTTATAGACTCTGAGATTTACGGTTCCTTGTGTGACTAGTGCTTGCCTAAGGATTCTGATTGTTTGCCTGATTTTAATTCCTGACTTCCTACAAAAGTATGACTGTAGACAAAACTGTTCAGCAATTCAATCTCTATACGTTTACATATTTTTCATAGGCAGACTCAAAAAAAGAATGTCAACAAAAATTTGTTTGGAAGTTCGCCACTGTTCTTTAGTACTGTGTAAGAATTAAAATATTTACGTATCCTTCCAATTATTTTATAACATAAGCTTCTGCCCGCGGCTTCGCCCGCGTGGATGTCGAAAAATATCCCACAGGAACGTATTACTGGGATTAAAAGTACCCTTTGTGTTTATCCAGGTAAACAATGGGTTATTGCACTGCTTGCTTTGTGTTATCCGAGGAGCAGCGTTCGGATTGATAAATAATTGTTGTAGGATAAATATTGCTAAAACATAACAATATTGACAGAATATATAACGGAACGGCAAATTACCTACTTGCATGCCAAATTTGAAGGCAACTTTAAAGCGAAAATATAAGTTATGTTTATTCCCTAGGAATTTCGAAAAAAATTGTTACCTAAATTATTCAAATGACGATTTTACTTACATTGCTGTTCACAGGGGTTAAAGACTATTTATTTTTTAGTTTATACTTAAAGTATCTCTTTATATACTACTTTAGAGGTTCTGCCTTCAAGTGCTAATACAACCAGGCTGCTAGATGAGCTCACTCTTGAGGGGCCAACGTAAACCTGGCCGTGCGAGAAGCAGTCCCCTCTAAGATGATATCCCGCTGTTTTAAGTGACTGTCCACGAGACTTATTAATCGTCATTGCGAAACGGGATCCCTTCTTTTCGCATAATGTTCTTTTTCCTAATGTACTTTGGCATACCTATTTTGGCATAATTTGTTTTGTCATAATAATACTTTGCCATATATTTTTTTGGCATACATTTTATGTTGGCGTAATGATCTTGAAGGCTAATTTGTTTTGGCATAATTTTAATTCGCATAATGTTTCTAGGTATAATGACTATAAACATAATAGTATTTAGGCATACTTTTAAAATTCAATTTATAACCCTAAATTAAAGTTAAAGTATTGTCTTAAAAATTCAATATGTTATGCTACATAATTTAGTGACATAAATGAATCGCTGCAAAACCGATTGCACGTAGTCTTGTCTGCCCTACCCCTAGAGTGTAATTTAAAACTGCGTAAGCGCGGAGGTGCGAGGCGGCCCGCGAGCTGAGGAGCAGTTGGTTTTGACACTCGCCGCGACCCGAAGCTGCGGTGGTGAGCGTAAAACACATCTGCGACGATAAGCTCGCGTGGGACCGCCGGAGCCTCGCAGCGCCAGAGCCGTGACAGAAACCATGCCTGCTGCATGTTGCACGCTTGCTTGCATGCTGCATGCTTGCTGCATGCTTGTTTGCATGCTGCATGCCTGGCATGCTTACATGCTGCATGCCTGGCATGCTTGCATGCTGCATGCCTCCTGCATGCTTGCTTGCATGCTTCATGTTAGCTGTATGCATGTTTACATGTTTATTAGTGTCTAACATTTTAGGAGTTAATTAGCGAGCCGAAGCTGCGGTGGTGAGCGTAAAACACATCTGCGACGATAAGCTCGCGTGGGACCGCCGGAGCCTCGAAGCGCCGGAGCCCATGACAAAAACTATGCCTGCTACATGTTGCATGCTTGCTTGCATGCTGCATGCTTGCTGCATGCTTGTTTGCATGCTGCATGCCTGCTGGATGCATGCTTACATGCTGCATGCCTCCTGCATACTTGCTTGCATGCTGCAGGTTTGCTGTATGCATGGTGTATACATGTTTACATGTTTATTAGTGTCTAACATTTTAGGAGTTAATTATTATGCTTCTTATCATTATCATTATTATGATGATTATTCTTATCATTATTATGATTAATGAAATTATGCTTAAAAGTATTATGCGTAAATAATATTATGCGGAAATATACTTAGGAGAACAAAAGTATGCCAAGTTATTTTAGGACTTAAAATTATATGCAAATGAATAGGGAACCTTGCAAAACATGCCATAAGGGGATTGCAGCCTTTTAGATTCGAATGGGTACTTCGACGGTATTAGTGGTATCTGCGGCTATACCGCTTCACCTTGAGCACAGCCAGTAAATACAATGGCGGAGACTCTACCACGTTTTGATGTGAGGTTTTCACACGTGACCTGGTCCCGTTGCACAACTTGGCCGGATTGAGATTTCGTGGTAGCATTGCTGGAGCACCCACTTTGAGGATAAGTGTGTGAGACGGGGACCAGATGGGTTGAATAAATTTAAGTGCTCCATAAGGTAGTGTATAGCATCATCTATATGAATTCGACACGTATGCATGTAAGCTCTGGGTGAAACGGAACTTTTACTGACTTAAACCCACCCGTGTTCCTTCAGTTGCCTATTTACCAGGGCTACGGTAACTCTTTGAAACAAATCTCGCGACCCTGGCAGGACGTGTACAACAGATTTTTGTTGCCTGTGTTCATGTCATTGGTTTATTTTGTATAGCTTCTGCCCGCGGCATTTTTTTATACAGAAATAAACATCCGCGCTCTCACTACCTCTCAATTTAATATACAAACTAACAATAACCCAAACAAATAGGACGAAGTTCTTCGTAAAATTTAACTAATCTCTGGGCTGAGAGTAGTATAGTTTTAATAGAACTCAAAGCGTGTGTGAAAAGATTTATTTAGGAGACAACCAGAAGTGCATAATAAACAATTAATATTGTTTACAATGAAATACTATGCCTACCGCAGTATTTCTTTGTAAACAATATTTTTTGTTTTTACTTCAGGTGCTAGACACACCAGGCTGTTGATCTGCACCAGACCGTGTGAAAAGCAGTTCTCCCTTAAGTCTGCCCCTGTTAAATTAAGTGTTTGGCCTTGAGATTTCTTTATGGTCATGTCAAAGCAGACTGAGGGGAAACTGCACTCTTTTGAACTCGAAGGGATAATTCGATGGCGTTAGAGGACTCCTCGGAATAAACACAGACTCCTCTCTGTAACAACCTGTGAGTTGGGAGACCGGGAGGCTTCAATGTGTTAAGAAACTCAACCGGGTAATGTATGGCGTCATCTCTCTCACAACTCCTTCGAACGATCTCAAGAGAATTTCATTGATGATTGTAGCTTGGTCGTTATGTTGTACTTTAATGTATAAACTCAAGTCGCATTATTACTCAATGAACGGACAGATGTATGTACCCAATTAGTTTTTACTAATAAAGTTGCATAGGTATCTATTTAACAATAGTCGCTGTAATTATTTGATTTTATTTAATACAGAAACAAACGCGTTTTTTGCATGTACTTACTTATTACATGCAAATATTAGTTGATATTAATATCAGTTACATATTTAATACATCCCCATTACCTTGGTTGAGATTGGACACCGGTGACGACAATACGCTCCCCGGGCTGCCCCGCACACCATGCGCCCGTCTACCAGGCCACGTAGGATATTCGAAGCCCTATTTGACTCAGTGTAGCGTGTGGACTGTATAATTGAAATGCGGCACTAGTAGTTTTATAAAATGGTTTTATTTATAGTTTAAGCAAGATTAAATATTTAAGTTAACACACAAATTGTAGCGAGTACACTTCGGTAGAGAATTTCGGTCGACTGCGCCCGCGATGTTTTTTTTTTTTTTTTGTGGGGCATCTCGTATTTAATCCTGAAAGATTGTGACTACTTAAACGGATTGTGGCCTGGCGAGTTCTAAAAAGTTACCTTTTTAGGCCTCCAGCCGGGGCTTATTATACTTAAAAACTAAAGCGAAAGCTCTAAGGGTTACCGAGGGGGGTACGAACCTCGGCTTAGGCAATCGCTGATAGGGGGGCAGCAAGGGACTGGCTGGATCTGAGTTAAATTATTTTGGGACTAATTTAAAGCTAACGGCGCAGCATCGCGGGCTGGCTCTTGCAAGGGTCGGGAGGGACTGTTAAGTCGGGGTCGCGACGACGGACCTCGGCGGCGAGGTCGGTACGGTTTGCGTCTGTGTGCTGGTCTAGCTGTACTGGTCTCTTTTCGACTCTCCTGGAGGAGAGTAGTGGGATCATCAGGATCGGTAAGAATGTGCCGTGAGCGGCGGACTTTGCTAATACGGGAGGGGGTGTAAGTAGCTGCCGCCACAACCAGAGGGTTGCGGTGGGCTACGGCCCTATCGAAGAAACGCTTCGAAGCGCGTTTTATGTATTGATGGATAAAAGCGCCCGCGATGCCAGAGTCCGGGGTTTATATATGCACTGTTCTGTGGGGAGCGGGAATCCACCATATTTTTTGGCCCTGACCAATGGCAACGCGTGGAGCGACCGAGCGGCGCGAACAGGCTCCTACATGTCGGAAAAACACAAGTGAAAACCCGTTCACCACGCGAAAAGCAAAAACCCGTTCACGCGGCTCCGTCGCTTTACATGTTAAAGGTACCTACTTAAAACTAATAATAGCAGGCGGCGCTAGATTATGGTGCTGTCGTGCACATTTCTCCCGCCGTCGCCATCAGGGGACTCCGTGGGGAGCACGACGATTCGTTTCGTTGGTCTTCGGAGTACATGTCCTTTGGTTATCACGTCTACAACTCGTACCTCTTCGTCTGCACCTGGCAACACCTTCGTCACCCTTCCCTTGGGCCAAGTGTTGCGTGGGAGATTAGGGTCGCAGATCAGAACGACGTCTCCGACCTTAGGTGGGGTGCCACTGCCGTAGGGCTCCCGCCGGTTTTGTAGGAGCGGTAGGTATTCACGTACCCATCTTCGCCAGAAGACGTCTGCGAGTGCCTGGGCGCGCCGCCATTGGTGCCGCGCTGTGACGTCTGCTGCAGTGAATTTACCCGGTGAGGGTACATGTGAGTTAGGGCCGATCAGTATGTGGTTAGGCGTGAGAGCTTCGGGCTCGTCTGGTGACACGTTGACATGTGTGAGTGGTCTGGAGTAGGGATGTTATGGATATGAAATTTCGGATACGGATGTAGGAATGATTATTATACCGGATACGGATACGGATATGGATATGAAATTATTTCGGATTATCCGTTAGTTTCGGATAATTTCGGTTACGGATATTAAACATTTTAAAGAATTTCAAAGTAAAATATAAATAGCTAATAAAATGGTTTTATTTATATGTCACCATTTGGTAGGTATTACAATCAGTCTGTGAGTAATTATTACAGCTATTTAAAATAAAAATGATTATAAATATATAATGAGTGTTATCTAATCTACCTAAAATAAAAATGTAATAACAAATCCGATATTATCCGAAACTTTTATTTCGGATTCGGTTACGGTTACGGATAAATTTTTATATCGGATATCCGACAGTTTCGGTTACGGTTACGGAGCTCCCTAACATCCCTGGTCTGGAGTTCACCGTATTTTCTACTTCTACGAGCAGCGTAGAGAGGGTCTCGTCTGATGGGTGAACTTCTCTCAGCGTGACGTACAGTGCTTCCTTGACTGCCCTCACCATCCTCTCCCATGCTCCGCCCATAAACGGTGACGCGGTAGGTATGTATCTCCAGCTTATGGACCGCGCATTGGACTCACTACCTAAAGCACTTAAGGCGCTTTCTCCTAGTTCCTTATCAGCCGCTTTGAAACAAGTAGCGTTGTCACTCCAAATTTCTTTTGGACAACCTCTTCTACCTATAAATCGCCTGAGAGCGGCGATAGCTGAATTTGCACTAAGTGAATTTACTATTTCTATATGTATAGCTCTACAAGTCAAACACGTAAATAAGGCACCATACCTTTTTTCTTTATGTCTACCTACAGAAACAGATATGGGGCCAAAATAATCTAAACCAGTGAAAGTAAAAGGTCGTAAATGATGAGCTAAACGGGGGTACGGCAGGTTTCCCGTAGAGGGTTTGGCTGGCTTGCCTTTTTTATTCTACAGTGTAAACAGCCCTTTACAACATTCTTTACAGACGGACGTAGTTTCGTTATCCAAAGACGCTGTCTTAACTCGTTAACCGTTATCTCGGTTCCACCATGATGTAAACCTTCATGCACATATGCTATGTATAGCTTCGTATATCTGTGCTTACCCTCGAGTACAATTGGGTTTTTTATTTCTTCATTTACGTCTTGTACCGCTGTGATTCGCCCGCGCAAACGGCAAATACCCACGCTGTCTATGTATGTACTTAATAGCGATAACGGGCTGTCGCCGGGCGCCGCTTTGTTATCCTTTATGGCGGCAATTTTTTTCGAGAAGCTTTCGGCTTGTGCGCCCTTGACCCATTGTTCTTCGGCGCGTAGAATGTAAGTAGCAGGTATAGGTATGTAGTTTACTACTACTACTGTTTTAATCCTTGATATTTTTTGCGTAACAGGTTCGCTTTTGTTTCTTTTCCACGTTGGATCTTTTGATGCTTTTTTTTTTTTTTCAGGATGGGAAATCATCAAATGACTTCTCCCGCTCTGGGCGGAGCGGGAGGGCGTGTCAGACTTTTGCTGACTAAAACCCACCCGTGTTCCATCAGTTGCCCATGTGCCAGGGTCACGGTATCTCTTTCGAACAATCACGCGACCCCGACAGGCATCGGTCCTAGTAGACCCCTACACTGTTGCTGACATCTCTTTGAGGCACGCGTGGAACACTGCGCGCCGTCGACCCGAGCTTGGTCCTTACCGGGCGGCGAGCTACCCATTGCTCGCCACCCGCAAGCTCGCGCCTACGGTGGCCGGGAGTCCGCAATCGACTCCCGACGCCCGGGGCGTCTCCTCCTGCGCCGGCTAGGGACGTGAGGGCGCAGAGACTGCCACTCCCTCACGCGCCCCGCCTCCTCCTTCGCGAGCATTACTGCTTCGCAGAAGGAGGTGACGGCTTCCCATTCCCTCTCGCTCCGTACCATGGCTCGCACCAGGGCCGGACGCGAGAGGTCGCCGCCGCCGATCGCCTCCACGAGGACACGGCGGTGCTCCACCCAGGCAGGGCACACCTCCACCGTATGCTCCACCGTGTCCTCCAGACGATCCTCGCAATGGAAACACCCGGACGTATCCTCCCGCTTTATCCTGAACAGGAACCCACCGGAGCACCCATGCCCGGTGAGAACCTGCGTCAGGCGGAAGGTGAGGACGCCGTGGCGCCTCTCTATCCACTCCTCAAAGAGGGGACTTACCGCCGCAATTGTGGCGTGCCCAATCTTTTGATGCCTTCTTCTTAGTACACTTATATTCGACACTATGTTGACTTGGTCTACACAGGTCAATGAACTGAAGTACTCTTGCAGTTGTCCTTATCAGCCGTGTCCATTTTGAAAAACGTGTAATATTTGGAAGATGATCGTTTACTTTTGTTTCGTTTATTATATTATGACATTTGACGCGTTCTTCGCCCGTGTTCGTGGGGGCAATGACCTTTTTTGCCTGTGGCCATTCATCTCTGCCTTTTCTAAGAAACTCGGGACCGTTAAACCATCTGTGTTTTGATTTAAAATGTTCCGGCGAGCTGCGTGTCGCGTCGTCTGCCACATTATCTTTTGAGGGTAGCCACCTCCATTCGTTTTTCTTGGTGAGCTCCTCGATTTCAGCGATACGATGTGCCACGAAAGTCTTGAATGTGCGTGGTTCGGCTTGAATCCAGGCCAGAGCAGTGGTAGAGTCGCTCCAGTATGTTAGGTCATTCACCTCGTAGTCATGTTCTTGAACGACTGTCTGGGCTAGGCGCGCCTAATAGTGCAGCTTGCAGCTCTAGCCTAGCTATTGATACCGGTTTAAGTGGGGCTACCCTACTCTTTGCTGCCACCAGGGTCACTTGTACGCTGCCGTCTGACCTTTCAGTTCGCCAGTATACCGCTGCGGCGTATGCCTCCTCGCTTGCGTCTACGAACGTATGTACTTCTTTGACTGTGACGTCACCGTAATCGTAGCAACGTGGGATCAGTAGCGTTTCTATAGTACTTAGTGACTTCATCCATTCTTTCCATTTTGGTTGTGGCTCCTCGGGTAGTGGCTTGGCTGGGTTGACCACTGGGAAGTGAGGTAGGTACCAGGTTTTATTGGTCGTGCAGGTATCGGGTGCCTTTTCTGCATAGCCTGAGTTGATTAGATTGTCAAGGCGTTGTAAGTACTGGGTCTTGAGGTTTTCGTCCTTATCTAGGCGTCGTTCTAGATTTTTTAGCCGATTTAGGGCACCTAGGTAGTTGTTTGGTATTTTAGGTACCTCTTGTTTCCACAATAGTCCGGTCTCGAAGCTGCCATCGGGTAATCGTCGACTCTTCTGTTCTAGGATGTCCAAGGCTCGCTGTTGCGGGTCATCTCTAGGTATCCTAGGTTCTATACCTAGTGATTCTAATTTGAAAAAGTTTCTCATGGTTTCTTCTATTGGTTCCAGATTTTCTCTCATTTTCATGTAGCCGCAAAATGTAGCTATAACTTTATTTACTGAGTATTGACATCCATGCAATACCCATCCAAGTTTTGTGTACGATGCTACCGGATCACGCGCACCTGTTCGTGTTTCCGTGGCTACTAATAAATGCCAGTTATCTTGGCCTATTAAAATCATTGGTCGCGCGTGTTCATAAACAAGAGTGCTATGAATATCGTTTAAATGCCTACAATTATTTATGTCCTTTGTTTGTACAGTTTGCGCCATAATTTCAAGCCTAGTTACGGTACGCGCCGCCTCTATCTTCTGTGGGTCGTTATGGTGCTTGCCTTGTATGTGGAGGCTCACGTTTCGGCTTTGCTCATTGTTTTGTCTTTAGCTAACATACAGGTGCCATAAATAAAATCCCATAAAATTCGTGATTACAAATTTAATAAATATGTAGGTCGTTACAGTTTCAAGGCGCTGAGGCCAGTGACAATGACCCTACACTATCCGATACTCATCAGCAAACACCTATCTAATTAAGCATAGCAATGCCTCGCACTAAAAGGAGTGTTTGCGCAGGAACATCTTCCCGACCGTTGAAAGGTTGACCCTTTCAACCCTTGAGTTCATCCGCCGTTGGCAGCGGGCAGAGACGTACAAAGGACCGGCGTACACAACCCTTAGTAGTGTTGATATCCGCGACCCGTGGTATCTTATCCGGTCCGTAGATGAGACGCAGAACTCGTCCGAGTCTCCACTGCAGCGGTGAGGAATTATCGTCTGCCAGCAACACCATATCTCCGACGTTCAGTTTGGACGCATCAGTCCGCCACTTCGTTCTTTGCTGTAACTCGGACAGGTATTCTTTACTCCATCTTCACCAGAAGTGATGTCGTATTCTTTCTAGACGCTCGTAACGTTTGAGAGGATCGTAGCTTCTGTCATCTAGGGTCGGAGCTGGTAATGCAGTCAAGGGCCTCCCGATGATAAAGTGCCCTGGAGAAAGAGGGAGGAGATCGTCAGGACAGGAGGATAAAGGGCACAAGGGACGGCTATTCAGAATCGCCTCCACTTGTGCAAACAAAGTTGATATTTCTTCATAGGTTAAATGGCTGTTGCCAATGACGTGTTTTATATGGTGCTTGGCCGATTTTACCCCGGCCTCCCATATGCCACCGAAATGAGGAGAGTAAGCAGGTATGAACCTATAGTTTATGGTTTGTTGACTTGCAAAGTTAGTTAAGGGCTCCTGCGTTTGTTTAATAAAATCTCTTATTTCCTTTGCTGCGGCCACAAAGTTGGTTCCATTATCACTAAATATCTCCGCTGGTTTACCTCGACGGGCGATAAACCTCCTAAGGGTCATCAGAAATGCATCCTTAGTCAAATCACTGACAGCCTCAAGATGAATGCACTTATAACGTAGGCATACAAAAATACACAAATAACATTTTATAACGCGGCTGCCACGGCCTTTACGATTAATAATAAAAAATGGACCGGCAAAATCTAAACCAACGGATAAGAAGGGATGGCCTGGATTTACCCTTTGAAAGGGCAACTCGCCCATTTTAGGGCACAAGGTTTTACCTCGGAGGCGTCTGCATCGAACGCAGTTATTAATGACACGTCTCGCGAGATAACGACCGTTTATTGGCCACACGGTTTCTCTCACTGTGGCTAGTAGCAGCTGCGGGCCAGCGTGCATGTTTTTTAAATGCTCTCTTTCAAAATATAGTTTCGTTAATCTATGTGAAGCGTGAAGAAGAATGGGATGTTTCTTTTCGTATGAGCAACCTGACGCTTCTATTCTTCCACCCACACGAACTAACTTTGCGTTATCAATAAACGGAGAGAGAGATAAGATTTTACTTTTGTTATTTAATTGTTTACCGTTCACAAGCGTCTCGTAGTCGACGGGGAACGTTTGACCTTGAGCTATAATACAAAGCGCATGGAATGACTCACGCAGTTCGTCAGCTGATAACGGGCCTGTGCGCTTGCTATTAGAATGTTTTAAATTAAATATGAATCGCTGAATGTATGCGAATGATCTTTGAAGTCTATTTAGAGATGAATATTTATCGAAATTGATTATTGATTTATTTATTATAGCTGAATTGGATTTAGTTTCGGGCAGAATTTCTGAGTCGTTGGCATTTAGCATTGGCCACTCGGACTCATTTTTATTATGTAGATAGCCCGGACCTGTCCACCACAGGTTCATCGACATTAAATCCTTTGCGTCGACTCCCCTGGATATTAAGTCTGCAGGATTTGAGACAGTGGGAACATATCTCCATGCAGACGGATCGGTAAGTTCCGTTATCTCGCTGACACGATTCGCAACGAATGTTTTTAATTTTGATAGGTCACTACGTATCCATCCCAGTGCCACGCTTGAGTCACACCAATGGACTAACCTTCCCGGCCGTTGCCTTAATGAATCTATTACTGATTTAACTAGTTTGGCGGCAAGTAGGGCTCCGCATAACTCAAGACGGGGTATAGTCGTAGGCTTTAGAGGTGCTACTTTAGATTTTGCGCATAACAATCGAATAGTGACGTCACCACTGTTGCTAATTGATCTCATATAAATGCATGCGCCGTACGCGGACTGGGAAGCATCACTAAATGAATGGAGTTCTATATATTTCGGTGAGTTTCCTAAACTTATTCTTGGAATCTGCAAGTTTGAAATGCATTTTAAATTGTTAGCGAATTTGATCCAATTATCCTTTATCTCTTGCGTAACAGGCTCGTCCCAATCTAATTTATGCAGCCAGAGGTTTTGCAACATAATTTTTGGTTTAATGACAATTGGACTTAGTAGACCTAAAGGGTCAAATATTTTAAATGAGTTTGACATAATGAATCGTTTCGTTATCACTACGTCATTATCGTAAGAAAAATCTTTTATCGGGAAGTGCAAGGTGTCGCTAGATGGAGTCCACCCCAGCCCGAGCGTGTTTGATGACTCACTGAATGTTAAATTGTCTTGTTTATTTATATCAATGTCACCAAATATCAATGGATAGTTACTTTTATATTTTCTAAGGTTAAAGCACCCAGACTTTAAAGCATTTGATACTGAATTTTGTATGTATTTTAATTGTTGAACATCGTCAGATCCCGTAATTAGATCGTCGACATAAAAATCTTTTTGTATTATGTTCCTTATGACGTCATCATCTTGCTCTTCTCCTATCTGCCAAATGCAGCGTGTACTTAGGTAGCTTGCACTTGCAGTGCCATAGGTTAGTGTGTTTAATTTTAAAGTTTGAATGGGATGTGACTCATCCTCTCTCCAAAGTATTAGCTGTAGGTTACGCTCGTCTTCGTGAACTAACACCTGACGATACATTTTTTCTATATCCCCGGTAAGTAGATATTTATATTGTCTAGTGCGTAACAATATGGAAAAGAGGGAGTCCTGGACATTTGGACCCACTCTCAAAATGTCATTGAGTGCATACCCTGATGTGGAAGGAGCGGAACCATCAAAGACTACTCGGAGCTTTGTGGATTCACTTTCTTGCTTTAGAACTGGATGATGACATAGATAATAGGATGGAATGCCATGGAAGTTATTATTGGACGTAGATAGGTGTCCTAACTCAGCATACTCGTTTATGAATTTAGTGTATTCGACCTTTAGCGATGGATTGCGTTTAAATCGCTTTTCTAAATTAATAAATCGTTTTTTAGCTAGTAAATATGTGTCCCCTAGGCAATCGGGGGTATCTTTTAATAGTAATTTAACTGAAAATGTACCTGCATTGTTTCTAGCAGTATGAGTCAAAAAATGAGTTTCGCACTCTTTTTAATTTTCACTCATTATCTTTTTTGTGGGAACTTCTTCCAAGTCCCAGAATTTTGTTAGCATTTTATCAATATTTTCATCTTCTGATTTAGACTTAGAAAGTATAGCATGATTACATTGTGTTATTTTGTTTGATTTCATGAACTTACTAATGGGACCGGATATTATCCAGCCTAGCCTTGTGCTTCTTAAGTTTGGATTATTGGTTCCTACCCCTAGAGCATATTGCTCGTTGCCCAGCAGATCCCAAAATAGGTCTGCTCCTATTAATATATCTATTGGGGCCGGCTGATAAAACGATGGATCTGCTAGCTGTATACCCTCTGGCAACTTTCGTGAGCCAATATCAATAGGCGTTTTTGGTAACCAACCCGTTAATTCTTTCATGACAAGACATGATAACGTAATTTTAAATTCTGTGTTTATTGATTTAATTTGTACATTGCAACTTTCAGCTACATTAGACGCAGTTGTGTTTCCTATTCCTATGACCTTTAGTGAATCAATGGGATTACAATTTAGCGATAGTCTGGTCTTTAGGGACTCAGAGATAAAGGACAATTGGCTTCCGCTATCCAAAAGAGCACGAACTTTAACTTTTCGCTGGTTAAATGGATTCGTTACTTCGATCATGGCAGTGGACAACAGAACTTGACCTATATTTTGATTAGTACCTTGATTTGAGCAATTGACTATAGTCTCCTCTTGCTCGTCAATAGAAACGACATTGTTAGTGGAAGAAGATGGACGGTGAAGCAAACTGTTGTGCCTCTGCTCGCATTCACGACATGGTCCCATGTGACACTCACGCGCAGAATGGCCCTGTCGTAAACAATTGACGCATGGCTTATATTTTGTTACATCCATCATTCTTTCGTCTACCCCCTTAGCCTTAAAGGTAGGACAGTCATAGATCCTATGACTTTCATCGCAAATTATGCACGAGAAGTTAGTAGGTTTTCTAAACTTGTTACGTTTGTTACCTACACTTGCAAATGATTTTGTAGATGAAGGGCCTGGCTTTGGATTGTTGTTATTATGTACAGGCCTTGAAATATTGTGATCGGACCGGTTCCGGTTTAAAGATTCGAGAACGTCGGCTCTGTCTATCATGAATTTATAAAATTGATCCAAAGTAGGCACATCTCCCTCAATGTTATTTCGGTATTCCTCCCATCTTAACAAAGTATAGGAATCAAGTTTGGAGGTAAGCATAAATATTATTAGGACATCCCACTTATCGGTTGGTTGTCCGAGCCCTGATAACGCGCGTAGGTTTTTGTTTACGTGATCGACTAAGAATCTCAACGACTTTTCTGCCTCGCGTGGAAGCTGTTTAATATTGAATAATGAATTTAAGTGATGGTTAATCAATATTCTTTTGTTATTATACCGATTGCATAACAGCTTCCATGCTTCAGCATAATTTGTGGTAGAAACTTAAAGATTCGATATTATTCTGGCCGCGTCACCTTGTAAATACGAAATGAGATAGTGAAATTTGTTGATTGGTGAAATACGGTTATTGTTATGGATTATATTCTCAAACGTATCTCGAAATTCCAACCAGCGGAAATATGCCCCATCAAATTTCGCAATTTGGATCTGTGGGAGCTTCAAAGGTACTTCGTGCTGCAGATGATGATCACTACAACAAGAAATATCATGAGCAGAATGTCGTCTTTGTTCACACTCGTTTTTTCTGGTAAATATCTCGACCAAATTCTTTGCAGTGGCTATATTCGCTATAATATCGCGCTCAATACTTTCGCGCTCTTCAATTTCAATCGAAATATTTTCAGGATTTAAAACCTCTATTTCACCTTGCAAGTCATCTACCCTCAATGATAAAGCTTCATACTTGACAAGCTTTAAATTTAGCTCAGTTAATTGAATATTAGTTAATTCATCAAGTTCAGAAATAGTATTCAAATAATTTCGGAATTTAGTAATCTGCCCTTTGGCGGACACTCGTTTTGTTACTAATTCTTTGAGACGTTGTTTGTTCTCGTTAGACATAATAAGAAGTTATAAGTTTTACTTTAACGACACAAAAAATGGCAAATAAGCTAAAATAATTGAATTGAATGGCTCACGCTCCTCCTAACGGTGACACTTGCCGCACAGGAAACCAGGGGTGCAAGCTCAGCAGCACACTTGCTGCCGCCTGCCCGCAGTTCGATGCCCGCTATTTCAGTGCAAGTATGTACGAAATAGTGAGCGCGTGCGTCGATTATGGCCTGGAACAGTCGGCGAAGTACGCTAAGTATTTTGATTTTGACAAGAATTTATTGGACAGCTACGCGATTGTGAGGAACAAAGAACACTGAGACAACAAATTCAATTAGATAAAAAAAAATGAATTATTTTATGCCATTATGGGACAACACATGAATACAATATTTGAATATTACAATAGGATTATTAAATTGACTTGACATTGAGTGTAATTAACTTAATTTTAAGCTAAATGCTCAAAAATATTCGAAATTTGCAAATTATTTTTTCTGAGTGTGGGTAGATGTTTACGAAAAAGATGATATTTTTAGGGGAATTTTGCACAAAATAGCGCAGAAATGCTTTGGTCTGCACAAGTAGATTATTATTCTGAATAGTTATAATGGATTAGGATAGATATTTCGGACCTTGGATGAAAAGTATGACGTAGGAAGGACACTTATCTTTGGGTGACCGCTGCTGCACGATGCGATACTTTAGTCGTACCACTGCTCGTACCCTTGGATCCTGGTTTGCAACGCTCCCTGGAACTCTGTGGCTTTAGTCTGCTCACTGGATGGCTCCTCTGGTCCAACACGACTCGATCGCCGTGCCCGATTTTTCTTCCAATTTGTTGGTCTTCTTTGAGTTTTTACGCGGTTATATTATTGATTATTTAGTTCCCCTCATGGGCCACCATGTTTTGTCTTTAGCTAACATACAGGTGCCATAAATAAAATCCCATAAAATTCGTGATTACAAATTTAATAAATATGTAGGTCGTTACAGTTTCAAGGCGCTGAGGCAAGTGACAATGACCCTACACTATCCGATACTCATCAGCAAACGCCTATCTAATTAAGCATAGCAATGCCTCGCACTAAAAGGAGTGTTTGCGCAGGAACACTCATGCTTGACCTCCGTGCCTATGCCTTGTATCCACATAGGACTGGCTGGCCCATCTGCACCTAGGATATCTGCTACTGACGCGTCTAACAAGGTCTTCTAATAAGGCATAAGTGTCTACAACATTAGTTTTTGTTTATGCGAAACCCGAAACACGGGTCTAGTATTTTTATGTAAAGAATCTATGAAAAAAATTTCAAAACTGTATCATTAATAATCACAAAGTTATAAGCTTGTTACGGTACCTGATTGTCCTCGCAAAAACATGTGCAGCCTACCGCAGGGCACCATGCCAGCCGCGCGCGCGGCTCTCACTCTCACTCATTGATAATAATTTGCCACAGTGATTATTTATGTATTAGTTGGTGATAAACATTTTCCATCACGCTTGCAGGCTTTGGACTGTCGTAATGGTCAAGTGTAGGTAGATATTATTATGTAATTTATTCGTAAATGCAGTAGTAAGTGGTAAAATGTAATCGATGCCATTTGTTGCACCTTATGTCAACAACTTAAAGTTCAAAATGGATGAAAATTGTTAAACATCGCATTACTGAACCACAGCAGGCTCTAAACAAATAATAAATTTGTACCCTTGACTATCTTTGCGTGTTTAAAAATGTTAATCATCACTATCTACAATAATTGGCGTAATCACTATTCACTCAAACAAACTGAAGCAACTGTTAAAAAAGGGCCCGTCTTTCTCATAAGCACTGACGCACTGCCACACCACCACAAACAGCGAGTGTACGGACGTTTGAGTACGAGAGAGACATGATAATTTTAAAATCTAAACAAAACACTTTAGCCAGGGCTCACGGCGGTCGCGCGCTCGCGATACGTATGCATCGATCGATGGCATTCAGGCGATTGAGGGGAGCGCCGTCGCCGTCCCGCAGTCAGTGCGCACACGCCGCCTAGCCCGCGCTATGACCTGTCGTGAACTCGTGACCCGTGTGCAAACAGATGATTGCGGATACTAACTTTTAAGCGTAATTCAATATTTTTGGGACAAAATATAACATGGTGTAAAAATTATTGGAATCGATTCAGTTACTGATTCTGAACAAACTATATTCAGGTTTCGCATATACTAAAAATAACGTTGTATACATGTGTGTGGTCCGCTTAATGTGACAGGTACTATTTTTAAATACGCGCGGCGATTCTGAGGTGAAGTTGTTGATACAGTTTCCCGCGCTGACGTGACGGTTTCGTGTGTGATAACAGGCGTCAACGCCGCTGGCGTCGCCATGTTGTGTGTCGCTTCAACTTTACGCTCTTTATGCAACAGTTTGTGATGTTTCATGTTACATTCTTTTATATCACAAATAGGCGCTTTACACATAAACCTTCTATGTTTGTTTCTTAGGCATCTAAAGCACATGTTGGATTTTTTTGCTATATCCCATCGTGTATCTATGTCTAGCTGTTTATATTTACTGCAGTCTGGTAATTTGTGGCCATGTTGCTCGCACGCCGGGCATTGCTCGTTTGATGTGTCCTTATTTACGTTGAACGTACGCTCTACTCTGCGCCGTTGTCGTACACCGCTGGAATCGTCATTACCACGTTCTGGCTGTGCATACGCGCCACACTTATCTGCCTCTTCATTCATAAACATAGATAAGCGCTTTAACTCGGGAATATCTTCAACCTTACTATTAGCCGCGTAATCATACCATTTGTTTCTTAGTATTGACGTTAACTTTTCTACGATACAACGCGACATTTCGGGGCTATGTAAATATTGTATTCTTTTTAGTACTTCTACCGTAGCCACTGTGTTTGCTATACGGCTAGCGAAAATACATATCTCCCTAGGGTTATCGTTTAATTTAGGTAATAATTTTATATGATCTAACTCGGCCATAATCAATGCCTCGGGCCTACCGAAACGTCTTTCTAGTGCGTCTAGAATAACCTGAGGGTCGGATTGACTAAATAATAGACAACCTACAGCTTCCTTTGCGGCGCCTCTGAGGCTCGTCCTGATCCTAGCGACATTTTCTACACAGGAAAAATACGTGTGTGAGTCACAATACGCGGCCTTATAAGCTATCCACTCACCGGATTTTCCATCGAAGATTGGTAGCTGCTGGACGTACCTGGGCGGCTCTCTCGAGCTGCGCGCGGCTTGAGCTAGGGCTGCGGCGAGTGTCTCTACGTCTATCATTTTATCACTCACATTCCCGCGTAACACTTCACTCGCGATATGGCCCTTGTTTGATTTCGCACACACACTTTCCTCGTAATCATCCCGCAGCGGTTGAGCGCCTGTCGCGGCGCCGGTGTCCTTCGCTGCGTCCCTGCCTTTCCTCCCGCCGCTGACGTCGTGTGGCGCAGGTCGACCCTCACCTCCGGGTGGCAGCGCCGGTTGCGCTAGCCACGTTCCAATCCTTACGGAGGCAAGGTCGTCCTCCATGTCGTCGTCTTCACTCGAGTCAGCTTCGGCTTTAATATGCTGCAACTGTATTTCTTGCAGCTCTCGCTCTGCCGTCGCATGCTTGACTTTCATTTCAGCCAGCCGCTCTCTGGCCTCCAGCTCTGCGAGGCGCTTCTTTCTCGAAGCTGTAGAACGGCGTGACCTGGTATCGCCGGGCTTGAGCGTACCCTGTGTCTGCGTGGCGTCGGTGTTGGTAGTCGCCGTAGATCCGCTGCCTGTGTCCATCACAGCGACCGAGCTCGTGCTGGATTCTGGTGCCGGGTTGCTGGCACCCGGTCCGGCTGTCATGGACGGTTCTTTCTCTTGCTGTTCTCTCCTAGGGTCTCCACTACGGCTGCGTGTTAACACCATCCTGCTGGATCTTCAAGATTCGGCTTTCGAAGGACCAGAATGTGTAGCGTGTGGACTGTATAATTGAAATGCGGCACTAGTAGTTTTATAAAATGTCTTTATTTATATTTTTAGCAGGATTACATGTTAAAGTTATTACACAAATTGTAGCGAGTACACTTAGGTAGAGAATTTCGGTCGACTGCGCCCGCGATGCCAGAGTCCGGGGTTTATATATGCACTGTTCTGTGGGGAGCGGGAATCCGCCATATTTTTTGGCCCTGACCAATGGCAACGCGTGGAGCGACCGAGCGGCGCGAACAGGCTCCTACATGTCGGAAAAACACAAGTGAAAACCCGTTTACCACGCGACAAGCAAAAACCCGTTCACGCGGCTCCGTCGCTTTACATGTTAAAGGTACCTACTTAAAACTAATAATAGCAGGCGGCGCTAGATTATGGTGCTGTCGTGCACACTCAGTAAAGGGATGATTTTCCTCTGTCGAGTGGTCGAGGCCTATCTGACGGATAGGGCCGTCATCTGCCCCGGTCACGAGGGGGAATGGAACCGGCGAGAGATGTCGTGCGGTGTCCCACAGGGATCGGTCCTGGGGCCGCATCTGTGGGACATCGGTTACGACTGGGTGCTGCGCGCCGACCTCCCTAGCGGCGTCAGCGTAGTTTGCTACGCTGACGACACGCTGGTCCTTGCGCAGGGGAGGTCGTACGAGGCGGCAGCCGAAATTATGACACGCGGGGTTGCGACAATCGTCGATAGGATCCGGCAATTGGGACTCGAGGTGGCATTGCACAAGTCCGAGGCCATGGGTTTGGTCGTTGAAACAAATTTAAAAATAATATTGCTCATAAGATTACACCATCTATAGTAGAACACGAGAATCCTAATGAAATCTATGGAGCCCTTTTTGATATTGTGCAAAAAGAATACCAATCTACTTTCAAGACCAAAACTATTGACATTAATAGCACCTCTGTTAGCTTCAACCAATGGGCTACTCCAGGTATTTATAAAAGTAGAGCGAGACTATACGAGTTATATGGTTTAAAAAAATATATATTTGATACTCCTTTTCTAGAGTATATCAGAAATTATTCAAAGTTATTTAAAAAAATCTGTGCTTTCGCTAAATCTAAATTTTAAGCGATCAAATTAAAAATTCAAACAATAAAATAAAAACCACTTGGAAAATCATTAACAATGAAACGGGTAAATCGGTTAAACAGGAAAAACAACTAGAGATTATGATTAACAACAAATTGGTTAATAAAGCTGCCGATGTAGCTGAGGCATTTAATGAGTTTTTTGCCAACATATCTATAACTACGACTTGCTCCTTAAATTCGTCCCCGTCTAAAGCTGAAAACCTTTTGCATAATAGTGTGCCCAGATGTAGTCGCTTATTTAGTTTCGAACATGTAACGCCTCGTGACGTGGTTAATATTTTTAATACACTTAAGTCAAAAAACACTGGAGATTACTGGGGCATCTCCATTAAACTGTTAAGTAATACAATAGACATCGTAGCCCACTATCTAGCTGTAACCTTTAATAAATGTGTTGATTCGGGATCTTTTCCTGACCTCATGAAGAGTAGTAAAGTCATACCATTATTTAAAACAGGTAATAAAAATAACGTTGGCAATTTTAGGCCCATTTCTATCTTACCTGCATTTAGTAAAATATTTGAAAAGTTAATACTCAAGCAGTTGCTAAGACATTTTAATTTAAATAGCCTCCTTCATAATGAGCAATATGGCTTTACAAAAGATCGTTCGACAACAGATGCGGGTGTTGCTCTGCTGAAACACATTTTCAACGCATGGGAGAACTCGCAAAATGCTATCGGAGTTTTCTGTGATCTCTCCAAAGCTTTTGATTGCGTTCACCATGACACACTTTTGCGTAAACTACGTCATTACGGTGTTCAAAAGGAAGCTCTCAATGTCATAAGTTCTTATTTACAAAATAGGCACCAATGTGTAGATGTCAATGGTGTAAAATCTTCCGGGCTACTAGTTCAGTTAGGTGTACCTCAAGGCTCAATACTGGGTCCATTCTTATTCTTAGTGTACATTAATGACTTACCATTCTATTTAAAGAATATCTGTGACATTGTACTATTTGCTGATGACACCTCACTTATCTTTAAAGTAGACAGGAATAGAAAAGATTTTGACGACGTGAACAGTGCGCTCTCAATGGCTACGGATTGGTTTACCACAAATAACCTAGTTCTTAATGCTAAGAAAACGAAATGTATAAAGTTCGCCTTACCGAATGTTAGGAATCTGGGACCCAATGTCGTTTTAAATAATCAGGTGCTTGATACTGTACACTCGGCAGTTTTTCTGGGCATAACAGTAGACGCCAAACTTCAGTGGGGATCACATATATCAAGCCTAGCGGGAAGGCTCAGTTCGGCCGCCTACGCCGTAAGGAAAGTTAGACAGTACACGGACGTTGATACAGCTCGATTAGTCTATTTTAGTTATTTTCATAGCATAATGTCCTACGGCATTCTGCTGTGGGGCAAAGCCGCGGACATTCAAAATATTTTTGTTCTTCAACAACGAGCTGTTCGAGCGATTTACCAACTAGGTGCTAGAGTTTCTCTGAGAGATTTATTTAAAGATATTGGTATTCTTACGGTGGCATCACAATTCATCTTCGCCAACATCTTATATATTAGGCAAAACATACACTTGTACACTAAAAACAGTGATATTCATAACATTAATACTAGAAATAAGGACAAACTACGTGCTCCTTTTCACCGGCTTCATAAGGTTCATAATTCTTTTGTTGGTCTTGGTATTACCTTTTATAACAAGCTGCCCTCTGCTTTGCTAGATTTGCAGTTTAATGAGTTTAAAGCTAAAGTAAAATCCAACCTTTGTTCAAAGGCATACTATTCTATCAACGACTACTTAAACGATAAGAATAGTTGGTCGCTGTGATTAACTCAAGACAATGTTTATGTTCTTTCAATCCAGAATTAGCTTTCCTACTGACAGTTTATATGGGTAGTTCATATAATTTTTTTTAATTTTTTTTTTTATTTAACTGATTTTGTTAATTATTTTTTATTTTTTCTTTTAATTTCACTTATTGTGGACATAATCTACTCATTACAATGATTTTAAATGAGTTGTATTGCAACATGTAGTTAGCTAGCGACCTCGTCAGCTGTTCATAATATTCTAGCCTGACCAACCGGCAGCAAGTTCGTCATGCTCCTTTAGATGTCACTGCTTGCGGTAGCGTCGGGGGTCGGGTTACCACCTTTCCTCAAATATGGCGAGGGGGGTAATGGCTGACCTTTGCGTTATGCTCGTGAACGGGTGCTGCTTGTGGTGACTGGTCGACTTGCTGACCATGGTTTTTGTTATTGTTATTTGTATTCACTGTTATTTTATTTTTACTCCGGAGGTCCTAGTTTAACTATTGTAACTTCAACTTAGCTATATGCATCAATGTATGTATATGTATCATTTTGCGTCGTTGAATATGTAAGCGGGCACGCCCTTTATGCCTGGAGGCTTTATTTAAGTTTTACGTTCTGTTTACGATTTTGTTTTATTATTTATTTCAGCTTGAGTTTACTTTACTTTACTTTATTTTTCAATGTTTTGTTCGTATATTGGCGTGTGCTAGCTGACATATGGCGAATAATGTATGTTTTGTTTTGTTTTATAATATTAATTACTTACACGATATTGTATAGAATCAAGTTCTTCTAACTTAACAGACAGCTGTGCTGCTGGGGAGTTTGTTCCGCCACTTCTTCTTCCCAGCTAAAGCACTAGGAAGTGTCGAAGGGCGGGCGTTTTGGGGGGACTGTCTTTTGTAACTTTGACGTTCAAAAAGTGCTGACTCTCAGCCTAGTTTGAATAAATGACTTTTGATTTTGATTTTGGTTTTCATGGTCCTCGGAACGCGCCACCTGCGGGTTCCCAACTCACGGTATGAGGGGTTCACATCGGCGTCGAGTCGACGATGAAGTACCTGGGACTTGTCCTCGACAGCCGGTGGAACTTCGTAGAGCATTTCCGACGTTTGGCTCCCAGACTGGAGCGGGCTGGGGCTGCATTAAAGCGGCTCCTGCCCAATCTGGGGGGTCCAAACGCCTCCTGCCGGAGGCTCTACACGGGGGTCGTGCGGTCCATGGCCCTCTAAGGGGCACCGGTGTGGGCGCCCTCATTGAGGCTGCGTCCAGCGCGCCGGTTGAGTGCAGCCCAGAGGGTCATGGCCATCCGGCTAATCCGAGGATACCGCACGATCTCGTGCGAGGCGGCAAGCCTCCTTGCCGGAGTGCCGCCATGGGATCTGGAGGCAAAGGTCCTCGCGCACATGTGGGAGTGGCGCGAGGAGGCGAAACGCCGGGGCGAAACTCCGCTGTCGCGACAAATCGCGGCACGGCGGACAGAGCTCCGGTGTGATCTCATGGCGACATGGCGGGTACGATTGTGGCAACCCAGTGCTGGGCACGCCACAATTGCGGCGGTAAGTCCCCTCTTTGAGGAGTGGATAGAGAGGCGTCACGGCGTCCTCACCTTCCGCCTGACGCAGGTTCTCACCGGGCATGGGTGCTTCGGTGGGTTCCTGTTCAGGATAAAGCGGGAGGATACGTCCGGGCGTTTCCATTGCGAGGATCATCTGGAGGACACGGTGGAGCATACGGTGGAGGTGTGCCCTGCCTGGGCGGAGCACCACCGTGTCCTCGTGGAGGCGATCGGCGGCGGCGACCTCTCGCGTCCGGCCCTGGTGCGAGCCATGGTACGGAGCGAGAGGGAATGGGAAGCCGTCACCTCCTTCTGCGAAGCAGTAATGCTCGCGAAGGAGGAGGCGGGGCGCGTGAGGGAGTGGCAGTCTCTGCGCCCTCACGTCCCTAGCCGCCGCAGGAGGAGACGCCCCGGGCGTCGGGAGTCCATAGCGGACTCCCGGCCACCGTAGGCGCGAGCTTGCGGGTGGCGAGCAATGGGTAGCTCGCCGCCCGGTAAGGACCAGGCTCGGGTCGACGGCGCGTAGTGTTCCACGCGCGCCTCAAAGAGATGTCAGCAGCAGTGTAGGGGTCTACCAGGACCGATGCCTGCCGGGGTCGCGTGATTGTTCGAAAGAGATACCTTGACCCTGGCACATGGGCAACTGATGGAACACGGGTGGGCTTTAGTCAGTAAAAGTCTGACACGCCCTCCCGCTCCACCCAGAGCGGGAGAAGTCATTTGATGATTTCCCATCCTGAGAAAAAAAAAGGGATGATTTTGGAAAAACTGTGATACACGTGTCTCATAATTATACTTGAAGAGTAGGTGTACCAATTTTTGTGTCAATCGACCCAGAGAATAAAAAGTTTCATAGAAACTTCAACCACCCATTTCACCCTCTTAGGGGTAGAATTTCTAAAAACCCTTTCTTAGTGGATATCTTCTCTTCACAAAGAACACACTCTCCAAATTTCCAGACCAGCGGTTTAGGCTTTGCGTTGATATATCAGTCAGTCAGTCAGTCACTCAGGACTTTGAATTTTATATATATAGATAGCCACTCAACCGTCCAACCCGCGCGGCGATTATCTCCCCAACTGTCCGGGCGTCAAATTTCACTTTCTTTTTTACGACATTGCGAATTTTTTGCACAAAAACGATTACGACTGAAAAACTACTATAGCTATATTCTAATAAGAAATACTCACGGAAAGCTAATAAGATATCGAATTCTAATTGGAAAAAACTAAATTAATCAAACAAAAAGCTAATTAGATATTGAATTCTAATTAGAAAATAAAGTCGGGGATTTCAAAAAAATATCGTATTTATTTTTTATTTCGTATTTTACAAGAAAAGTATAATAGTTACTAGGCAAAATTATTTTTATTATAATAGTACATAATATACCCTTCAAAATGACACCAATATCTAAATATAAGTATTTAGTTTTCTATCAAGAAAAAACAAATACTTCTCCAAAGGTCCCCGAGCCAACACTAAAATCATGAATTACGAGTTGCGTTTGAATAATTTGTAGACCCCATCTCAATATATTTCGTTTGTAAATAGCTGTTATAGTGCTAATAGTAAAGTATTCTCTTATATTTAAGCATTTATTTAACAAAAACAACTAATTCGAAAAATGGATCAACAACAACCAACGAACAATGTCCGCGCGGTCATCATAAAACTTTTCCAGCTATATTATTCCATGTAAACGTTTCGAAATTGGCGTAGTAATGCATATTTCGTAAAGGAAATATCTTCACGTTTAATTTGATATACAATAACAACATAAATGTGGTATAAAAACAGAAAACTTACCATATTTTAGTTGGAGATCCACACACAAACATAGTTCACTAGACAACACGGATGAACTGTCATTTTCTTTTTTTTTTTCTAAATTTATGTTGCCGGTCCATAGATGAAATTCACTCTACTGGATGACAAATCTCATATAGCGACATCTAGTATTTTTCTAATGTACGACTATCAAAGGACTGTAGCGATAAACACGTTTCAAGTGACGAATGACGCATAAAACGTCCATGGTTACAAAAGTAACCATGGACGTTTCGACGAAATTTTATTTGGTTACTTTTGTAACCATGGACGGTTGAGTGGATAGACAGTTTATATTATTGAGTAATAAAAAATATTAAAACAAACTTTATAACTTTTCATATACTGTCTAAAGTTAACACGAAAATGTATACTGCGGTGGATCAAGCGTGTTTAGTCGCCACACTCCGACATCATGGTGCGAGCGAATGAGAAGATGTGAAACAAGGTATCGCAGGCGTAACTAGCCGCGCACTTGGTGTGTAAAAGAATACCTAAATTAGCGCTGCACCGAAATGTAACAGGGCTCTTAAGCCAATATTCTGTTATATCACACAATATAAAAATATTTACAACATACCGAATTGCAAAGTGCGATTAAAAAAGTTCTGTTTTAATATACAAATGTATAGTAGTTTTTTTTTAATTATAAGATATCCAGTAACTTGGAGTCAGAGGTCAGATAAGCATTAGACTGGAAGCCGACCTCAACATATTTAGGAAAAAGCCTATAGTTCACGTTTATAACATTTGAAATAACATTTGAAAGATTTTTCGCCAGTGTTTGACTATGTTTTGTTGATACTTGTAAGGTCTTTCATCAGTGTGCAGACGAGTGTTTGGTTAAACTACTCTTTTGTTTAAAATTTCGTTGTCATACATTATTGTTTTTTTATTTTCTTTTAATTTGTTTCTGTTTCGTTTTATTTTTTTCTTTATTTTTATTTATTACACTTATAAGGTTTGACGCCAGAGTGTATATGAATGTGTTTTCGCAAATTATTCTTCTGAGTAAAACCACGTCAACAAATATCACACTTGTAAGGTTTTTCACCAGTGTGTGTACGCATATGGCTTTGTAAGTTAACTTTTCGTTTATAACTATGCTGTCAGATTTCACACCTGTAAGGTTTTTCACCAGTGTGTATTAAAATGTGCCTTGTTAAGGTATTTTTTTGACTAAAATAACTATCACATACTTCACACTTGTAAGGTTTTTCACCAGTGTGTGTACGCATATGGGTTAGTAAATGACACTTGTGTTTAAAACTATGCTTACAGACTTCACACTTGTAAGGTTTTTCACCAGTGTGGATTGAAACATGCTGTGTTAAATAACTCTTTTGATTTAAACAACGATCACATACTTCACACTTGTAAGGTATTTCACCAGTGTGTGTACGCATATGGATTATGAATTGACCCTTTTCAAAAAAACTACGCTCACATGTTTCACATTTGTAATGTTAATCAATAGTGTGTTTTAAAACATTTCGTGTTAAATTTTTCTTTAGACTAAAACAACCATCACATTATTCACACTTATAAGGTTTTTCACCAGTGTGTACTGAAACATGCTGTGTTAAATTACCTTTTTGATTAAAACATCGATCACATACTTCACACTTGTAAGGTTTTTCACCAGTGTGTGTACGCATATGGATTATGAATTGACCCTTTTCAAAAAAACTACGCTCACATGTTTCACATTTGTAATGTTAATCAATAGTGTGTTTTAAAACATTTCGTGTTAAATTTTTCTTTAGACTAAAACAACCATCACATTATTCACACTTATAAGGTTTTTCACCAGTGTGTACTGAAACATGCTGTGTTAAATTACCTTTTTGATTAAAACATCGATCACATACTTCACACTTGTAAGGTTTTTCACCAGTGTGTGTACGCATATGGATTATGAATTGACCCTTTTCAAAAAAAACTAAGCTCACATGTTTCACACTTGTAATGTTTATCGATAGTGTTTTAAAACATGTCGTGTTAAAGACCTTTTGTGACTAAAACAACGATCACATTCTTCACACTTGTAAGGTTTTTCACCAGTGTGTATTAAAACATGTCGTTTTAATTGAACCTTTTGAATAAAACAACGATCACATACTTCACACTTGTGAGGTTTTTCACCAGTGTGTATTAAAACATGTCGTTTTAAATCAACCTTTTGAGTAAAACAACGATCACATACTTCACACTTGTGAGGTTTTTCACCAGTGTGTTTTAAAACATGTCGTGTTAAAGACCTTTCGTGACTAAAACAACGATCACATTCTTCACACTTGTAAGGTTTTTCACCAGTGTGTACTGAAACATGCAGTGTTAAATTACCTTTTTGACTAAAACAACGATCACATACTTCACACTTGTAAGGTTTGTCACCAGTGTGTGTACGCATATGGGTTAGCAAATGACACTTGTGTTTAAAACTATGCTTACAGACTTCACACTTGTAAGGTTTTACACCAGTGTGTATTAAAACATGTCGTTTTAAATCACCCTTTAGAGTAAAACAACGATTACATACTTCACACTTATACGGCTTTTCACCAGTGTGTGTACGCATATGGATTATTAATTGACCCTTTCCACTAAAAAAACGATCACATACATCACACTTGTAAAGTTTATCACCGGTGCGTATGCGAATATGTTTTGTTACATCATATTTTCGATAAAAACTGCATTTAGACTTGCAAGGTGTTTCACAAGTGTATGTACGCTGATCACACTTATAAGGCTCTTTGAAATTATCATCAGGATTAGACGTGTATCTTTGAGTTGTACAGTTAACTGTCGAGTCTGATTTTTCTTTTGTTGTTTCCTTGGTTGCCATTGGATCTTCTTGGTTTTTTATCTGTGCGTCTTGTTTCTGTTTCTTCTCTACGGTCACCCCTGCGATTATAAATCTGGTAAGTACAATGTAGGCAGAAGGTTGACATGCACACGAATAAAAAATAACACTTCGCATGATTTACACTAAGATCGAATAGCCCTCCTTTTGTATATTATTAAGTCTATTATTCACTGTCCATTTCTGGTGACAGTGAAAATACACTTAATAACTGGTTATGAACAAAATTGTACTTACAACAGACCATATTTCATATTAGCTAATAGGTTAGATTGTAATTCGAATAAAGTATCAACCATTGTGATATTTTTACAAAGCAGAAAAAATATAATTAAATCACGACAAAAGGGGTGTCAACTTGTTTAGATGAGGCCATTATTGTAAGTTTCAAAGCATATTCTAAAACTATTTTATATTTCACTAGCTGAACCCTGCCACGCTTCGCTGTGGCACATTGTGATTGAATCGTTGAGAAATGAGAAACAAAACAAATATTGTTTCTCATGTGACTGCGCCATTACTATTGCGGTTGTCAGCGAGTGTTTTCCTCGCTTCCGGCAGATGGCGCGGTCACTGGTACACAACTGATCGTTAAAAAAACTGTTTTTTTGCGGTTGCGGATATATGACTGATGCAAAAAATAGATAAAAACAATCCTTGATGCGGATTATATATCATGCTAAAATTTCAGCTCGATCGGTGGAGAACTTTTTGAGTTTTTGAAGCGTACATAAACCAACATAACATTTTTATATATTAACAGCCTTACTAATAAAGTTTAACGTAAGCGTATACAGTTGTTATACACATGTTATAATGCATCGGGCTACTAATAAAAACATTTTTGACGTAATGGTTGTACACATCTGTTTTACTGAAGAACAATAGTTACACATGGTATATTCACTCGGGTGCCCTTGTGTAGCTCTTGTATAAGTTTGCGGACAGTTGACTGAACGTGTTTGTTGTCTATTTTTGACGATTTCTAATATGGATTACCTAAATTACTTCGATTTATTCGATCAGTGGGATTTACAAGAAAGAACTCAAGTTACAAGAAAACGAAAAATATATAAAAATCGTGCCGAGCCCTTTCTCTTGAATGAAAGTGATTTCAAATACAAATATAGATTTACCAAAAAGTAGTAAGAAAAATCATTGATTTAATAAGAGATGATATTAAGTAAGACTGTAGGGGCGCTGGCATATCACCAGAGTTGCAAGTACTGACGGCACTTAGGATCTGGGGACATCAAGAAGTCCAAGATGATGCAGGTGATCTCCATGGTGTAAGTCAGCAATCACTGACAAATATCTGCCGTCGTGTAGCATTAGCTTTGGCGAGAAGAGCAGATCAATTTATATTCATGCCAAATGGAATCAGAGAACAAGAGGAAGTCGTCGCTGGATTCAGAGAAAAATGTGGTTTTCGAAATACTATCGGGGCAATTGGGTGACATCCTTTTTTTTCAAGTTTATTAAGGCATTGGCAACAAGATTCAAGAACAAGATTTATTGGAAATAAATAAAAATGTTATTTTCAGTCGATTTGTCGTTATTTACAGTTAATTAAACGCATTACGAAATTAAAATCAGTTTGGTTTCTGAACGCACTTGGTGGGTGTTGCCAATGTGAATTAGAAACGATGCTTAACAGATGTGTAACTATTCATAGCATAAACAATGTTTATTGGTAGGGTCTTGTTTAAGGGATGTATAACACGTGTGCAACTTTACCCGAGGTTTATTCATTGTGTAACTATAGTCGTAGAACGACTGTGTAGAGATTTTTTATTAGTAAGGCTGATAGAATACACAGCCACACACAAAAAAAAAATCTGACCTGGAAGTCGCACTATGTGTACTATATGTTTTTGGGGTCGCTGAATCCGAATCTGGGATCAGTTTTATTCCAGCACATCTGGGTTCGGCCATAACCTCAAAATATACCCTCAAATTTGCTAAATTTGGTTAAACTGCTAACCGTATGGCTTTAAAACCTTATAATCCTCTATTACAGCAGCTTGATGACCTCTTGCTTAAATATCTACATAACCCATAGTCCCATAACTACATAACCTTATAACCCCTTACCAACATAACCCTTAAACCCAATAACGAAGTTTCTGACGTGGGGGCCTGAAAATGTGTACTATGTGTTTTTGGGGTCGCTGAATCTGAATCCGGGGTCATTTCCATTCCAGCACGTCTGGGTTCGGCCATAACCTCAAAATATACCCTCGAATTTGCTATATTTGGTTATACTGCTAACCCTATGGCTCTAAAGCCTCATAATCCCATAATACAGTAACTCGATGGGACGGGGGTTTTGGGACTATGGGTTATGTAGTTTTTTAAGCAAGAGGTCATCGAGCTACTGTAATAGAGGATTTTCACAGTTTAACCAAATTTAGCAAATTTGAGGGTATATTTTGAGGTTATGGCCGAACCCAGATGTGCTGGAATAAAACTGACCCCAGATTCGGATTCAGCGAACCCAAAAACATACAGTATACATAGTGCGACCTCCAGGTCAGAATTTTTTTTTTTGTGTGGCTGTGTTATTAATCTTATATTAGTAAAGCTTAAGAGCCATCTCACAAAATTTGAACGCTCGAGTTTAGGTAAAAGACACAATAAAAACAGTGTAATGCGAGTGTCGAGACGCTAAACAATCTTGAACCGTTAGAATTATAATGCGGTATTTAGAGATTTATGAAAATACTTACTTTTATTTATCCAGTCTAATAAAGATTTCTAGATAAAAAAATACAAATATATGTTATGTAAAGCATACAATAAAAAAAAAAAAAATAAAACAATTACATATTGGTGCCGATTCTGTTGTACACCGAACTAAACTATCTCTAAAATTCCTTACTTTTAGCTATGAGAATTGTTACGCTATTCTGCAAGAAATAATATCTAAATTTAAAAAATATTTTGACACGACTAAAATCAAATTTGACAATCGCTACCATACGTGGTTTTTTTTTTCTTTTGGCTTCGCGACTTGTTACTTGTGTGCGCTACGCAATGAACTTGTTGAGAGACGAAGGCGCGCGCAAGGGGGCAGCCTGGACGTGTTTTTATGGAATTTTTCATTTTTTGTTTGAAAAATAAACAAAAATATTACCCACGTGTTGAGATTCATATGTGTAGGGTTTACTAAAGGGGGTCGAAAATGTCATTATTTTTGCGATAGGACACGCCATTTTCGAGACACAAGCAAAAGAAAAAAAAATACAGTACTGTTTTTGCACGTGAAGGCGAGGCGTTGGTGTGAATTTTTGTTCAAGACCACTAGTTTTATTCCACACCTTTTTAATCGCGATTAAAAATAGTCAGATTTAGTTAAAATAAATTATTTTAGTCAAAAATTTTGTAGTGCTTTACTTGATAATAAACGAAACTCTTATCTTATACAAAAAAATTAAATGCGAAGAGTAGCAAAATGTTGTAGGCGTAGTATATTTTTGCGTTCACGATACGAGTACCCGAAAAATGAGACGCGGGAAAAAGTGGCACAGGTCCTTCCTCGTTGGGCGCTTGCGCCGTACTAAACGTTGCCCGCTTGTACATCGTAATTTATTATAATTAAGAGTGATTTCAAAAACGATATTATGTCTAAGTAAATAAGCGGATTTAAATAATGTTGAGAATTCGATTTGTAATAGAGTATCCTTTATATTGACATGAATTTTTAAATGTAATTATGCTTTATTCAAACCAAAAAAAAAAAACGCGATAAAATTGCGAATAAATCGTAAAAATTGCCATGACTTATTTTTTTTTTATTAATTAATGTTATTAAAAATCAATATTCTAGTACTAAATGTAACAATTAAAAAAAAAAGAATCTAAAAAATGTTGATAATTTTTTTTTATCAACATTTTTTAGATTTTTAATTTTTCAATAGTTATAAAAAATCATAATTAACTAATTAATAAAATTTTATGAAAATTTATCGCAGGATCTTATAAAGTACATAATATATCTGTATAGTCCCGAACGATTTGTTTACTCTATGCGCCTACGTTTCTAAACGAGTAACAGAGTGACATCTCACTTGACAGTTTGACGTTGACACTTGACAGCTCTCTCTTGATTTGCCGCTAAAATGGGTCCGTCGCCTGTTGGAACCCCGCGACGCGTTTGTTGAAATTAATCTTTTTAAATCGATCCGTTTGTGACAATTAGTCGTGATCCAATTGACTTCCTTGTTAATAACCCCTATCTTGACGTAATATTACGGGTTACGTTTGTTAAAACTGAAGTTCTTGAGAGGGAGCTTCGTCGCCGCTTGAGTCTCGCGATCTTTTTGTAAAGTAATCCCTTAACCCCTGAGAACCGGTCGTTTTGTGGACAATCTGTCATGACCCGATGTGTTAGTGACGCTATTGTGAACGAGTGATTTGAAGACCGCACGCTGTGATTGCCTCCAAGCCTTGTTGCAGCGGATTCCAACCTGAAGAATACTCGTAACTTCACAACACGATACATATACACTCACTTACATGCATAACTCCAGGTAGGAACCAGAGCAGTGTCCTTCAACCATGAGGTAAGTTGTTTTGTTGTATGGTAGGTGAGTTGTTCTCTTATATATTGTCTGCTCCGCGTACGGCGGACTAGTAACGCTCGCCACTTCTTGTCTCTAGAGCCCCACGATTATAACTCTTCCACTGCGCACTTGAAATCGTATTGTGAGGTCTAGCCTGGCCTGGTCTCTATAAGGGAAGTAGTAATTCGCTGTAAATGTTTGTTAACGGTAATTAATTGTTTGTTTGAAATAATTTGCAAATTTGTTGAGTTGAGTAACTCATATTGACGGGTCAGCCGGTTGCATATGCTAATAGTGTTGAATGAATTGGGCTATGTTACAACCCCTTGTTTGTGTCTGACCTCTGTTGAATGTCAGGAAGACATTGAAATATTGAGTTTTGTACCATCAATATGGTTGTTTGTGAAAATTAATATTTACAATTGTCATTTTTGAGTATTACCATTGTTTTAAATTGGAATAAAGGTTCATTATTGTTGTACCATTAACAAAGTGGTTTGTGAAATTAACATTTGAAATTAACATATTGAGCGTTGACATTGTTTGAATTAAAATAAGGTTCATTGGATTGGAACCAATATTTGTAGTTGTCTTGAATTGGTATTTTTTGGAATTGGATTTGAATTTGAATTTTGAATTGAATGTGAAATAGAATTTTTTGAACGTTGATATTGGTTTAGAATTAAAATAAAAGTTTATTGTTGAATTGAATTGAAACCAATACTTTGTTATTTCTTGAGTTGTGGTCTACCAGTTTGTTAGTTTGATTGTTTGCTTGTAGTTATTTTGTAATTGATTGTTTGAACTTTGTTACTTAATTACCTTTTGCTTGGTTTATTTTATTTGATTGTTTGCGTTGGATTTCCTTATTATTTATTGATTGAACTTTGTTATTTGATAATTTAATTGTTTTGTTTATTTGAATGGTTTTGTTTGTGCAATGGCATACAAATGGAAATATTGCAGTGCCGGACACCTGTCCAGGTCAAGCCGGAGACCTCGGTTGTTTCAGGTCCCGGACTATTGAGTAGATTGCCTGCTTTGGAACTGCCACACTTGACGGTCGCTGGGACCACTGGTACGGTTTCCAAAACCTGTTTGCAAGTTTGGTTGATGCACGCTCGGACCTCAGACCCGCCCTAAAGTTGGCCTATTTGTTATCTGTCCTGGAAGGTGAGGCCCGAGCCTTGGTACAGCATCTGTCGTTGACTGACTCAGCCTACCCTACCGCTTTGGGACTACTCACCCAGCGGTACCAAAATAAACGTTGTTTGGCTGACGTTCATTTTGCATTGATTTTGGGGTTACCGGTCATTACTAATTTGTCAGCATTGCGTACTGACCTGTTGAACCCGTTGGTGGTAGCGACCAACGCTTTAAAGCGATTGGACTTGCCGGTGGACTAACTTACCCTTTGGTGCATGTTGTGCTGCAACGGCTTCCTGCCGATTTGAGGGCTCGTTTTGAGCAAAAGTATGGTGGGGATAGTGTCACACATCTCCCCCCATTTGGTGACCTCGTCCAATTTTTGGAGGATGAGTGTCGGTTTGTGGACAACTCTGGCGTTGCCACTGAGTCATGCCAGCCGTCTTCCCGGCCACGAGACCAGGGACGGACTAGGGCTCGCGGGCCTGTTGATGGTCGCCCCGCCGCTCGTTTTGCTGGCACCCAGAGTCGTCCTGGTAGTGAGTTTTGTAGGGACACGGGGCATGGCATGGCAACTTGCGCGGCCTTTTTGAAGTTGCACGTGAGTGCCCGCCGCCGAATTGCCAATGCACGCCGCATGTGCTTCTCTTGTTTGGGGGCTCACTTCCATCGGGATTGCCCCAACCCCCGCCCTTGTAGAATTTGTAGGGGGTCCCATTTGGACATTTTGTGCGCTAACGCGAACCACGCTGGCAGACCAGCCTCTGATGAAGGTTCGCGTACGGGGGGGTACCATGGAGTTGGTTACCGGGCTTCTGCCTTGCCGGTTCAGAACCGGGGAGAGGCCCGCAATTTTGAGCGCCACACTCCACCCCCCGCGCAAGTTGATCGGGAGCCGCGCGACCGCCATTTGGTCTCCCCGCGTAACGGCGATTACGCAGTTGTTGCTAGGCACCGCTGGCCAGACCAGCACCGCCTTCCCTCCCCTCCATTGGCGAAACGTCCCCGGTTGGAGTCACGCCCCCCGCCATTCAGGCATCCGGTGGGATATGCCCTTCCAGCGATGGCGCGTGGCTCGGGACACCGCGCGTACGAGGAATTTGAATTGCATCCTCGTCGGGAAAGACTTGGGTCTGGGTGTGGCGATCGGTCGCCGCCCAGGCATTGTTAGGACATTGGCGCCTGCCCCGCTAAGGTACCCCTCAGATCGACTCGGTTTTGTTGCCAACGGCATCGGTCGGGTCTGGGGGCCCACGGGGGACTCTGTTGTGGTCCGTGTCATTATAGACATGGGAGCCCAGGGTTGCCTTTTGTCTATTGTTTTGTTGTTTTGTTTGTATTGATTTGGGCAAAATTGTTTTGTTTGTTTATTGTTTTGGTTAAAATGTTTTCTTGAGCGCCTTTGGACTGCGGGACTTGGCTGGGACGAGCCAATTCGGGAAACCCTGTTGGAAGATTGGCTCCAATTTGTATCCGCACTCCCTGCAGTCAACAAGGTCGTGTTACCCCGCGCTATCCTCCCCCCTGGGAGCTACACTGCTACCCTTGTTTGTGATGCGTCTTCGCACGGTTATGCAGCTGTTGTTTGTCTGCGCACCGTCTGCGCAACAGGCCAGGTGAATTTGTCACTGATCTTGGCCAAGAGCAAGGTGGCCCCCCTCCGGACGGCACTGACCATCCCTAAGTTGAATTGTCAGGGGCGGCGCGTCTTGTGCGTCTATTGAACCACGTTGCTCACACTTTGGGTGGAACTGTGGACATTCGGGTTTGTTACGCCTGGACGGACAGTCAAATTGTTTTGTGTTGGTTGAAGACGTCCGTCCACTCTTTGGAGGTCTTTATTGCGTACCGAGTGTCCCAGATTCAAAATTTTGAAACGCCTTTGATTTGGAGGCACGTGCCTGGAGATTTGAACCCAGGCGCCGTGGCCTCACGCGGGTGCATGGCAACCCGCTTGTTTGCTTACCCCCTATGGTGGGGACCAGACTGGCTGACTCATCCCGAGGATGATTGGCCTCGATCAAAAATGTTGATATTTTTTTTTATCAACATTTTTTAGATTTTTAATTTTTCAATAGTTATAAAAAATCATAATTAACTAATTAATAAAATTTTATGAAAATTTATCGCAGGATCTTATAAAGTACATAATATATCTGTTTAGTCCCGAACGATTTGTTTACTCTATGCGCTACGTTTCTAAACGAGTAACAGAGTGACATCTCACTTGACAGTTTGACGTTGACACTTGACAGCTCTCTCTTGATTTGCCGCTAAAATGGCTCCGTCGCCTGTTGGAACCCCGCGACGCGTTTGTTGAAATTAATCTTTTTAAATCGATCCGTTTGTGACAATTAGTCGTGATCCAATTGACTTCCTTGTTAATAACCCCTATCTTGACGTAATATTACGGGTTACGTTTGTTAAAACTGAAGTTCTTGAGAGGGAGCTTCGTCGCCGCTTGAGTCTCGCGATCTTTTTGTAAAGTAATCCCTTAACCCCTGAGAACCGGTCGTTTTGTGGACAATCTGTCATGACCCGATGTGTTAGTGACGCTATTGTGAACGAGTGATTTGAAGACCGCACGCTGTGATTGCCTCCAAGCCTTGTTGCAGCGGATTCCAACCTGAAGAATACTCGTAACTTCACAACACGATACATATACACTCACTTACATGCATAACTCCAGGTAGGAACCAGAGCAGTGTCCTTCAACCATGAGGTAAGTTGTTTTGTTGTATGGTAGGTGAGTTGTTCTCTTATATATTGTCTGCTCCGCGTACGGCGGACTAGTAACGCTCGCCACTTCTTGTCTCTAGAGCCCCACGATTACAACTCTTCCACTGCGCACTTGAAATCGTATTGTGAGGTCTATCCTGGCAGCGTACATATCAAAAGGGCTCCACGAAGTTAAGCAATGTCAGCACTAAAATTAATAAATTTGTATATGCACTAAAACAAGTCAAAAATGTAACTAATATAAAAACTGCTGTAATGTCATACCATGCGTACGTCGAATCGTTACTACGATACGGCCTTATAATGTGGGGAAATAGTACAGACTTCAGCAGAGCATTCATCGCTCAAAAAAAATGCATGAGGGCAATTTGTGGTCTTAAACCTGACTCATGTCGACCCATATTTAAGAAACTTGGTTTGTTACCGTCAGTTTATATTTACGAAATATGTGTGTTTGTTATCAAAAATAAACAATTGTTCAAAACTGCTAATGATGTTAATCCTAGAAACAGACGAGATCTCACAAACTGGTCTTAAATGATTTACCTAGATTAGCTAAATATAATAAGAGCTGCCTAGCCATGTGCGTGCCCATTTATAACAAAATACCAAGGCATTTCAAGACACTAAATACAAGATTATTTAAAATTAAGTTGTATAAATGGTTATTAGAATGTAGTTTTTATAGTTTAAAAGAATTTTTTGATAAAAAGTGTTGATGGTTGATACCTTCTTCACTTAACTTTACAATTTGCATGCTATCAAAATCAAAAGTCATTTATTCAAACTAGGCTGAGAGTCAGCACTTTTTGAACGTCAAAGTTACACACGACAGTCCCCCCAAAACGCCCGCCCTTCGACACTTCCTAGTACTGGGAAGAAGAAGTGGCGGAACAAACTCCCCAGCAACACAAGTTCAGTGATTAGTCCTGACTTGGCTAGTTTTCATATACGAATTATATTATAGCCTTCGCAAGTTTTAAACCTGTTACTTGTCGATTCTTATTTTATTATTCCGAAAATTTGGCTTGCTGATAGAAACTAGCCATCGAACATAATAATTCGTATATGAGAACTAGCCAAGTCAGGACTAACCACTGAACTTGGCACCCATTTAGATCTCACTTCTTTTGTCGTAGAAGTCAACAACCAAAGCATATATCATAATATTGAACTTGGCTCTCATTTCACATTTATGTTTATGATGGGATACATATGTCAGCTAGCACACGCCAATATACCACCAACAAAACATTAAAAACTAAACTCAAGCTGAAATAAATAATAAAACAAAATTGTAAACAGAATTTAAAACGTAAATAAAGCCTCCAGGCAAAAAGGGCGTGCCCGCTTACATATTCAACGATGCAAATTGATACATACAGCTAAGTTGAAGTTACAATAGTTAAACTAGGACCTCCGGACTAAAATAAAATAACAGTTAATACAAGTAACAATAACAAAAACCATGGTCAGCAAGACGACCAGTCACCACAAGCAGCACCCGTTCACGAGCATAACGCAAAGGTCAGCCAGTACTCCCCTCGCCATATTTGAGGGAAGGTGGTAACCTGACCCCCGACGCTACCGCAAGCAGTGACATCTAAGGGAGCATGACGAACTTACTGCCGGTTGGTCTGACAAGAATATTATGAACAGCTGACGAGGTCGCTAGCTAACTACATGTTACAATACAACTCATTTAAAATCATTGTAATGAGTAGATTATGTCCACAATAAATGAAATTAAAAGAAAATAAAAATAAATTAACAAAATAAGTTAAATAAAAAAAAACAATTATATGAACTACCCATATAAACTGTCGGTAGGAAAGCTAATTCTGAATTGAAAGAACATAAACATTGTCTTGAGTTAATCACAGCGACCAACTATTCTTATCGTTTATGTAGTCGTTGATAGAATAGTATGCCTTTGAACAAAGGTTGGATTTTACTTTAGCTTTAAACTCATTAAACTGCAAATCTAGCAAAGCAGAGGGAAGCTTGTTTATAAAAGGTAATACCAAGACCAACAAAAGAATTATGAACCTTATGAAGCCGGTGAAAGGGAGCTCGTAGTTTGTCCTTATTTCTAGTATTAATATTATGAATATCACTGTTTTTAGTGTACAAGTGTATATTTTGCCTAATATATAAGATGTTGGCGAAGATGAATTGTGATGCCACCGTAAGAATACCCAATATCTTTAAACAAATCTCTCAGAGAAACTCTAGCACCTAGTTGGTAAATCGCTCGAACAACTCGTTTTTGAAGAACAAAAATATCTTGAATGTCCGTGGCTTTGCCCCACAGCAGAATGCCGTAGGACATTATGCTATGAAAATAACTAAAATAGACTAATCGAGCTGTATCAACGTCCGTGTACTGTCTAACTTTCCTTACGGCGTAGGCGGCCGAACTGAGCCTTCCCGCTAGGCTTGATATATGTGATCCCCACTGAAGTTTGGCGTCTACTGTTATGCTCAGAAAAACTGCCGAGTTTACAGTTTCAAGCACCTCATTATCTAAAACGACATTAGGTCCCAGGTTCCTAACATTCGGCAAGGCGAACTTTATACATTTCGTTTTCTTAGCATTAAGAACTAGGTTATTTGTGGTAAACCAATCCGTAGCCATTGAGAGCGCATTATTCACGTCGTTAAAATCTTTTCTATTCCTGTCTACTTTAAAGATAAGTGAGGTATCATCAGCAAATAGTACGATGTCACAGATATTCTTTAAATAGAATGGTAAGTCATTTATATACACTAAGAATAAGAAAGGACCCAGTATTGAGCCTTGAGGTACACCTAACTGAACTAGTAGCCCGGAAGATTTTACACCATTGATATCTACACATTGGTGCCTATTTTGCAAATAAGAACTTATGACATTGAGAGCTTCGTTTTGAACACCGTAATGAGAATGACGTAGTTTACGCAAGTGTGTCATGGTGAACGCAATCAAAAGCTTTGGAGAGATCACAGAAAACTCCGATAGCATTTTGCGAGTTCTCCCATGCGTTGAAAATGTGTTTTAGCAGAGCAACACCCGCATATGTTGTCGAACGACCTTTTGTAAAGCCATATTGCTCATTATGAAGGAGGCTATTTAAATTAAAATGTCTTAGTAACTGCGTGTATCAAGCTGAGGGTGTGGGTGTATCAAGTTGAGTCTGGGAGCAAGCACAGCTAGAGAAGTTATTTGTCAGAGACTCATACCTCTCCGCATTGTACTTGACCAGGTCTGCCAACTCACAGGCTTCGTGCATGCGCTTACTCAGGTCTTGTTGAGTAGCCTCATATTTACTAAAGATATCCTTTAGAGCATATTCCCTAACAAACAATTCATTCCGAAGGTGCTGAGTGTCCGTATCATACAAAGTATTGCATAATTGTAAATCACTATAACACTTCTATAATACTTGTTTTAAATTTAGATTTATTTGCCTACGTTTTGTGTTTAGTTTAGTTACTTTTTGGCGTTTCAATGATTTTTGATATTTTCTGATTAGTCTATTAATTCTAATGTATTTTTTTAACTTATTGTGACTAGTAAACAATTTGTTTTTAGTAAATGTATCATCAGTTAAGTCTATCGTTACAATTGGCTCAACACATGTGGGTTTGGACCCGCTACCAACCAACTCATCATAGAGACTGCAGGTGATGGCAGACTCTTCACCGACTTTGAGAGTTTCTAAATGGGTTATAGAGTTGTGGGCTCTACTTAATTCCAGTTCCAGTTCATAAATCCTTCTCAAAGCCAGTTCGTGGGTGTCACTACAATGCTGGAAATTTGACACTAGCTGACGAAGGTGTTGATGCTGGTCAAGGATGTCCAAATGCTGCACATGTAGCTCAGCCAACTGATTCTTAAGCTCAGTGTTCTTGTTATTAATTAGCTCAATTTCGACCTCACTGTCTTCCCTTTCCTGTATCAGCTGATTGCACTGCTTTTTACTAGATTCCAATTCCTTTAACGTAGCCTTCAGTTTTTCCTCTAAGGATGCAGCTCTACGGGTCAACATATTGACAGACCAACCCTAGAGGCACCTATTAAAAGGGTGAAATCTCAATTATGCATGAAAAAGAGATAATAATTAATAACAGTGAAAAGTGAAAGGACTAAAAAATATTTTTTTATTATATGTGCAAAAATAAAAAAATGGTTGGGGGTAGCTATTACTATATTGTCCAATTCACTTTCTAACATTAATTTCTTATAGTGGTTCTAATTCAGCAATTGAACATAAAAACCGGCCAAGTGCGAGTCGGACTCGCGCACCGAGGGTTCCGTACAAACCTGTAGGTATTCTCGGTTAAAAAATTTTTTTTTTTTTTAATTTTTATATTTCAGTTGATTGAATGTAAGGTAAATTGCGGTTTACGATTTATGACGTTTAAAAAAAAACTACTTACTCGATCTCGTTCAAACCAATTTTCGGTGGTAGTTTACATGGTAATGTACTATTGGTAATAGGTTAATAAACAAGATTTCTTTTAGTTTATACTTATTAAATGTTTTTATTAGGAACTTCACTCATTGCACAGTAAAAGTTACGACGACAAGACAGGAAAAGGAAACTGCATACAAAGTGGCGCCATCTGGCGTTACAACTTAAACGTAAAACAGGCAAAGGACAAGGAGCATACAGCCTAGAATTAATTATAAAATTTTATTCAACATGTACATCGTATATTTTTTTTAGTTTTATCATTCTCTTATTTTAGAAGTTACGGGGGGGGACACACGTTTTACCACTTTGGAAGTGTCTCTCGCGCAAACTATTCAGTGTAGAAAAAAATGATATTAGAAACCTCATTACCATTTTTGAAGACCTATTCATAGATACCCCACACGTATGGGTTTGATGAAAAAAAACATTTTTGAGTTTCAGTTCTATGTATGGGAAACCCCAAAATGTATTGTTTTTTTTCTGTTTTAGTGTGAAAATCTTAATGCGGTTCACAGAATACATCTACTTACCAAGTTTCAACAGCATAGCTCTTATAGTTTCGGAAAAAAGTGGCTGTGACATACGGACGGACGGACGGACGGACGGACGGACGGACGGACGGACGGACGGACGGACGGACGGACGGACGGACGGACGGACGGACGGACGGACGGACGGACGGACGGACGGACGGACGGACGGACGGACGGACGGACGGACGGACGGACGGACGGACAGACAGACAGACAGACAGACAGACAGACAGACAGACAGACAGACAGACAGACAGACAGACAGACAGACAGACAGACAGACAGACAGACAGACAGACAGACAGACAGACAGACAGACAGACAGACAGACAGACAGACAGACAGACAGACAGACAGACAGACGACGAATCTATAAGGGTTCCGTTTTTTGCCATTTGGCAACCGAACCCTAAAAAGTATGTCTAGTAATATCGAACAGTGATTTCGATGATGATGAACTTAATGTCAAACACATTATGGAGAACTAAAGGGTTATTTACGACATAGATCACTATTACAAGTAGTATGAACGTTAAAGGGCAAAAGGTGCAATGGGAACTCATAAGATTTTCGTTGACTAAGCTTAAATTCTATGTTTTTATCTTAGCTAAACATGTTTGTGCCATATCTTTGTATTTAACACCATTGTATACCATGTTTTACGCAAATAAATATTTGATTTGATTTGATTTTAAAATTGATAGGCCAATTATTTATACCTTTCATCCCATTGTTTATGCCAATGGAGATTGGGAAAAAATGTGTTAGTTAACAATTTAATAACTTTTAAAAATATGGTGATTAAACTTTTTTTCTTTAGGCTCGATTCTTTCAAGTGTTAAGAAGATACCAGAATTTTTTAAATTTTTTGCAATCAAATTTTTAAAATCACATTTTATGTTATAAAAAAAAATATTGCTGAACTCTCTTTAGCGGCGGCGCGCGCATGCCGAAACAGCAACGCGGAGCCCTAGTTTCAACGTCAAATTAAAATAATGGAGATAGAGTTCCGGGAATTTGTACTTTTTTATTGGAAATTTCCTCCTCTTTAACGAGCTTTTTTCAAAATTGCTTAAATGTTAATATTTTTCGAGTTATTAACAAAAAACGAAATACCATTTTTTTTTTCTTATTTTGTTAATAACAATTGCAATTTTTTACCTGCACCAAAATCCTTCAAAAAACATTTTTCTAGAGGTGATTCCGAATCTAATGAGACATCGCTCATATTTTTAGGACCTTTATCTCTATTTTTCACGTTTTTGAACTTGTTGACTAGACTAAGTTTTTGTAAATATGTTACTAAAAGTGACAAAACAAAAGATTGATTTATTTTTTACATGTATTCATAAACATGAGATGAGAGATAAATTAGGCGACTAATAATTTGATATTCACGCAAAACTGTAAAATGGCTCATAAAGGGAAATGTAAAAAAACGCTTATTCGCTTATTTATTACAGGAGAAATACAATGACCTTTCTAAGTCTGCTATTCAAGCTTCTCCATAATCCTAAAACACCATCTTACCATCAGGACCATTTTTCCTACGCCCGTTCTTCAGATGCACCATGTAGGTCGCATCTAAGAAACCTCAAGTCCCCTCCCCACTCCACTGACTACTTCTACTCCTACTTCTTCACTGTGCACGCGGTGCGGTTATGGAATGCACTTCCGCCTGACATTAGGGACTGCCAAACAGTTGCAAAGGGTTATAGCAGGTAAGTATTGAGAATGTGCCCCCAGAGCCAAATGTAATGAATATGATATTGTTAAGTACGCTGCTCATTTGCATTACTATTTATGTAGATTTTGACTGCCTAGCTCTTACTGTCATTGATTAACCTTGAAAAATGCCCTGATAACAGACAATTTTTTAAACATTTTGTTCTCTAATACGAATAGAACTAAGAATGTGATTCCAAAGCCAAACTCTAGACAACATTGTGACAAATTTTACGTATTTCGATCTTACTTATGCTAATTTTTTTTTTTTTTACTGAAATAATTTTTTGTGGCTATTATTAGTAAGTTCGAACAGAGTGACCACTTTCAAAAAAATCTGAGAAATAGCACTTACTGTGTTGATTTTACTGTTACAAGTTTAATCGAAATCGGATACCTGCAGCATATCCAAAAAAATAAAAATGTTGCTCTGATCCCTATTTGTCACCCTACACATATTTTTTTAAATGATATGTTTAATAATAATAATGAATAAAAAGAAAAAAATATTCTCCATCCACTCTGCTAACCCCGTAAGAGTTTGGCGTGCAGTTAAGTACCGTCAAAAGAGGCATCTTTTCCATATTTTTTTACCGTTATCCAATTTACTCTAACACGGAGCTAGTTGTTTAAGTTTTTATTGATTTATATTGTAAAAAAGGTGCGTCTCTTTTGGTTGAACCAATGAATTCTACTAAATCTCACATAGTATCGCTATATTAACCAAAAGTATGAGCAGGGTAAAATTGACACATTTTTGGCAACTTTACCTAGACTACGTTTATACTGAACGTGTGTCCCAAAACGCACGCGACGTAAAGTTACTAATAGTCCCGGCGCTAAAAAAGCGATGTATTTATTTTCGAAACTACCATCTTCGTTTATCAGGCACTACCAATACATAGGGAAAGTTGCCACAAGAATTTCAAAATTATCATAGAAACGGGTGAATGCCATCAGGGTTGTCAAAAATAATAAAACATTAACATTAAAAAAAAAATATTATTTATTAAGGAACCATGTAATAGGGACTTTTGTTTATGCATTACAGTTTAATATCTATTGTGGTTGTAAACACAGTAACAAAAACTATTCTAGACATTAAAACTTTGCCTAAAAACAGTAAACAATTAAATACTATGCGTATTTATAATCAAGAATATTCGTTAAACAGTATAAAAAAGAACTCTCACAGACACAGAACAAATACTGGTGTTCTGGTTCCCTGGGTGGGAATCTAACTCACGACCTCCGTCTTAGCAGTCAGGGTCACTAACCACTAGACTAACAGCCCAGTCATTGAATTTGTTACACATATATTTCATAAAGGAATAGAAAAAAATCGATAGGTATTATATTTAAAGTCCTGAATAACTGAACGAAAGTCCAAAACAGCTCCCACATAAAAGTAGATTACTTAGGCGTGCTAAATTTGACAACCCTAGACATAGGTAAAGTTGCCTTCGTGCTAAGCAAGGTAACTTTACCTAATATCAAGCATCATTACCTTTTCCAATCATTCAAGAAATAGTTAAATTATAAGATTGAATCATTGCGATACACCTTAATAACAATATGCCACATACTATTTAATATAAGTCACTTACTTGCACATTGATTTTCTGTAGGAAAAAACAATCTTTATGCGATGACGCCGCAAACATAATTGACCACAAAGAACGAAATAGCACCCTATTTTGAGAACTAACCCTTAAAAAACTTTTTGGGATAGCACAATTTAATATAAAATCAACCAATATGCCTAAAATTACGGGAAATGCCCTAGACAAAAAAATATTTAATTAAAACTACTATAGGGTATGCTTAGGTAAAGATAACCACGGAAGGTAAAGATGCCTCTTTTTACGGTACGCAAATCTAATTAAAAGAATGCAGATCCAAGTGTATTTTTATTCAAGACACTTTATACAGACTGTGCCTGTATACCACACGGCACAGGGGCCCGTTCAAGTATTACGTAAGCACGAAAGGGGGGTGGGGGGGTCTAGATGGTGATTACGTCAGCAGAAGTTATTTAATTTTTTACACATATGGCAACCCATTGTCATTGTATATGTTTGAAAACGAAACGCATTTTTGGGGATTCCCACAAAGTGTCAGCGCACACCAAGAGCAGAGCATTTTCTGAGACTAATGAAAAATTTATCTTAAGACAATGCAAAATTAAATACACGTCCAAACTTGATGCTCGACCATGCTCGAGCTTGCAGGATGCGTGTTCTAGTCATCAGCAGCCTATAATGTTCCCACTGCTGGGACTATAGGCTTCCTCTCAGTGAGAGGGAGTGGGCCATAATCCACCACGCGGGCCCAGTGCGGATTGGTAGATGTCACATGTCTTCGAATGGATGGTTCTAAGACATGCCGGTTTCCTCACGATGCTTTCCTTCACCGTTTTGAGAGCAGTGGTAATAAAATAATTTATACAAATTAAAGCGCCTGCTTGGGTTCGAAATCACGACCTACTACTCGTAAGTCGCGGCCGCTACCACTGGGCCACCATTGATCTCCACCGTGTTCTAGTATGCGTTCTATATGCGCGAGCACCCACCGCGCGCCGCCACCCGTGCTCAGTGTTGCTACAGCTAGAAAATTGTCTGGACGGGACAGTCCATTGAAATGTTACATGGGCTTTGCATTTTTTAGAGGACGCAATTTTATTTTTGGGATATGTGGGGGGGGGGGGGGGTCAATAGAAGCTTAACCTCAAGTTTGTGGGGTTGCCACCCTTTCCTCCGGCCGCCATCTTGGAAAAAGGGGTGCAAAGACATTTTTCGCGATATCTCGAAAAGGATGCGTCTTACAAGAAAATTGTAAAGACATAATTTGTAGCTAATTGATTTGCCTACAAATATGTTTATTTAACTTTTTGCCCTAAATTTAAAATTAAAGAAGTTATAAGCAAAAAAGTGAGAATTTTTTTATAAAAATGTACCTAACTTTAACTTTTTTTTAACCTTTTTCCAAAAAAAATCCTCACACCAATCTTGTAGATGGTCTTTTGAGAAATTTTTTTCACGATAATTTTTTTCAATTTCATTCATTTAAAACGCTGTTACAGCGTTCCAAAGTTGACCGGGTTCGTCAGTGCTCATGAGCATCCGGCCAAAACGATTTTTTTCACTTAGTTTTATGATCTTTTTTTTTATTGTAAATACATTCATAAAAAATTTTTTGTTAAATTCCTACCTACCTACCACTTCACTTATTCATTGCAAACTCTTTTCCCAGTCACCTATGAGGTAGAGTTTGCGGGCGCGTTTTTTTTTTACGTAGTATCCCCAGTAGGCCTACTCCACAGACATCTTGCTTATAAGGTAATTCTTGACATCATAATATTTTCAATAGCTAGCTACTCTATTCTACTTCTCTTCGATGGTCCAGTCGTGGCTCGGAAGATATCATAATCCTGAACATTGGGGCTGGAAAAAACATGCAAACATTTGGATGCCAATACAAGCTTCCAAGCCTCTACCTCACAGGTGACGGGGAAAAGAGTTTGCAATGAATAAGGTAAGCAGGAATTTAATAAAAAAAAATTATGAATGTATTTACAATAAAAAAAGATCATAAAACTAAGTGAAAAATTTTCCTCAAAAGAACATCTACAAGATTGGTCTGAGGTAATTTTTTTGTAAAATGTATAAAAAAATATGTTACAGAGCAAAAAAGAAAATTTTTATAAAAAAAAATCAATTTTTTGCTTATAACTTCTTTAATTTTAAATTTAGGGCAAAAAGTTATATGAACATATTTGTAGGCAAATCAAATAGCTACAAATTATCAAATCAAATCAATTTATTTCGGGCTACAAAGACCCATAACATAAATACCTTACAGACTAACATACATACAAATAAAAAACAATGTAAAAACTATTGTACACGAAGTGACGGCGTCGTGTTGCGTTGCGTGGTGTCACGTAGCCTTCCGCGGAAACGTCGATACACGACACCTTTCGGCCAAAACTCTGCCTTGAGGAAGGTCTCGATTTCAAGATCTGGAACTCGCACCACGAATGACTTGAAATGAATGAAATTGAATGAATTGAATGAATGAAATTATGTCCTCACAATTTTTTTTGTAAGATGCATAGTTTTCGAGATATCGCGAAAAATGTGTATGCACCCCTTTTTCCAAGATGGCGGCCGGGGGACAAGAGCGGCAACCCCACAAACTTGAGGTTAAGCTTCTATTGACCAACCCCCCCCCCCCCCAATGTCCCAAAAATAAAATTGCGTCCTCTAAGAAATGCAGTATTTGGCCTTCAAATTGTAACATTTCAATGGACTAGGAATGTGTTGGTCTATTTGGAAATCATGAACGGAGAAAAGTTTTTTGGTTAGGTGCAGCTTTTTGAAAGTTTGCAGTATATCGAGTCCAACATACAGCGATCAGATGTTAAAAGCCAATGCTTGGGAGTCTCTCAAGAAGTCTTTCCCATTTCTTTTGTTTCAGAAAATGCTCTGCTCTTGGTGTGCGCTGACGCAATAATGTATTCGTTCAGGTACTCGCTTAGAACCGAGTAGGGAAATTACCGCGCGCTATTCAGTTGTCTAAATTTCTTCCATCCAGTCTATTATTTCGTTTCAGTACGATTGACGATTTGACTATCAATTTGATTTGTATTTATAGCAAAGCAAAGCAAGTTAATGTGTGTGTTACCGTTGATCCATTTTCGCCAAAGGAGAATTGTTTAGTTAAGATGTTGTTTCAAATAAACAAATCCAAGTTATACTAAAAATTCTTCGAATGTTTTAAAAAATCTCACGATAAAAAAGAAACAAATAAGAAAGTAGGTACAAAATGTACAGAACTTAGTTAACGAAATGTGGCGTAATTATAAGCTACAAGCAAAGTTCGACAAGGAACTTAATATTATTGTCTCTAAGAAAATTACAAAGATTTCTAGAATTATAACTGCTTCTCATGAATCAATTAAAAAAAAAAAAACTAAAAGAAAAATGCATATAACAATGTTTACGTCAGCATTTAAGAGCTTTGCTTACTTTTGCTGACAAAGGGGGTGGGGGAGTAAATAATTGTAATAAATCTGCTTACGTAATACTTGAACGGCCCCACACTTCTTGAACACCGATTGATATACCCTTCTCCCTCTTCCGCATTAGCGGGAGAATACACAAGAGCGAGAAGGGTATATCAATCGGTGTTCAAGATGTTTGCCGGGACCTATACAGTGTTACGTAAACGTAAAAAACGTAAGTATAGGAACGATAGATTTTTCATTCACTTGTAACTCTACAAAACATGTAAAAGTTTAGGTATCTCTTGTATCTTCCGTTCTTTTACTTTCTTCTCCAGGTATCGTTTGGATTTTTTTTCCATCGTTTTCTTTGTGCTATTTGTTCCGGTGGCGACATTTCAATAGTATTTTTTTTACTTCATGTTCTGGGGGTCTAAAAAGGCCACATTAAGCATTTCTGCTAAAACTAATTCATATTGTGAATTCCCAGCAATACCTTAGCAATTCCTCTAACTTTCGTAAAATGGTGACACATATTAGCGATATCCTATTCAATTCAATTCATATCCGAATCACATTTGGTGTAAATGTTGCAGCATGAAAAAAATAAAGACCGTAATTTTACCGGTAAATATTTCTTTGAAGATTTAATAAATACAAGTGATTATTTCTAACTGTTGAAATGTTATTTAATTACTGTATGCATAAAAAATATAAAAATGTCACAAATAAGCCCTGAAAAGGGAAACTAGAAACAACAAAAACTTTATAAGCTGGCAACGAATACATAAAAGTTTTCCCTTCAGATATGTCATAATTAGTCTGTGGTCTTAGTAATCTGTGGTTATGTCAACAATAAATATCAACAAAATTTAATTTAATTATTTCATGCAAATTGGGTAATTTATAAATACAGAGTAAGTAAATACTTGTTTATCTTAAATCAATATTAAATTGTATCACTGTTCAAAGGTATTTAATTGGACGTAATAATTTGTAGGCATGGAATGAAAATTCTGCTCGTCTTTCTGCGTTGATAGTGGAAGTTCTGTCGTTGTTAAACCCTTCATCAAGATCACTGCAGCGTCTACTTCTGACCAGACTCGTGTGCCAGCACCAAGCTCTACCCCTGCCGATGCTACTACAGCGGCTTTGACTCTTCGAACTCGGCAATCAAGATACCGCAGTGAGTGGAGTTTTATAACCCTACAGCTATTTTTATTGAGACTAACGATTGAAAATGATTATGATGTTATTTATATAACGTTTTTATGTGCCCTCTGGCTCGATATAAAATTTGAGTACCTACTATCGTTAACATTCATGAAATATATAACGAAATACAAAGAGGAAAATAAACTAAAATTTACCATTTAACTAAACACTAACTAAACACAAAGAGCTATTGGGCTCCAAGTCTACTATTGTTGTCAACCTGTCATTACTGTTGGTCTTAGGTTGTCTTAAACAATGATATTATTATTTTCAATTTCATTTTATTTCACAGGTATGTTAATTATTGACTGATGATTTGACTTTCTTAAAAACTACACATTTTCTTTTTTAGCCTGGTGAAGTTGTTCCAAGCAGTCATCGTTTGCCTCTCCGCAGCTCCGTGACTACCATCAACACATAAAATGTTCATAGAAAAATAAACTGATGTACTATAGTGTCTAAGTTAGTTTCATTATTTGATTATTGCTAGATTTTTATACAGTACATGAGAATTGTAAATTTATTAAAATATTTTAACTTTGTGTATTGTTTTATTCAAATGATAGGTATAAAGGTAAACTGTATGTCCTATTTTATAGGTACACACTACCTAATGAAATTGGAGTGAAAGAAAAGTAATATAAGGCCTATGTCCCACGTAGGTTGTAGATTTTTATTAGGGTTCTGTAACCAAAGAGTAACCAGGACGGGACCCTATAACTAAGCCTCCGCTGTCCATTGGTCCTTTCATATGTCTGTCTGTGAGCAGGCTGTATGATGTGGAAAATAAATATACCTACATATTTCCTCTGGAAATGTTTATTACTTACCGGGTGCAAATCACAAAAATAAGCTAGGTGTGAATAGTGTGTACTTTTGAATAAGTATTTTTTCAACTGGGCACTGAAGTGTAATGAGTTACTGGTAATCTACAGCTATCACATTGTTTTATACACTAACTTGGTGTTTCATATAGTGTACACCCTTGGTAACCTATGGTATGATCCAGATGCTTTAGTACTAAGCGGATCTACTCAGTGCCTGAAATCTATACTTATAATATTATAAAGCTGAAGAGTTTGTTTGTTTGTTTGTTTGATTGAACGCGCTAATCTCAGAAACTACTGGTCGGAATTGAAAAATTATTTTTGTGTTGGGTAGCCCATTTATTGAGGAAGGCTATTTAACATCACGCTACGATCAAAAGGAGCGGAGCAGTAAACGAATAATGGACGAAAACTGGCAGGCAATTCGATGCGACGGGAAGGGGAGCGAAAATTTGACCCGGGCGGAAGCTAGTATGATTACAAGATTGAAGTCATTTGTAACATTCACAAGAGTAGATGGTAATGTCCATTTAGAACTGCTTCATTAAAACTGACTACTTCATTACTGTTCTTGAAGGTAGGTTGTATGTTTATTTCATGTAAGTTTGATCGTTTTTAATACAGAGTAAGTCAATACTTGTTCATCTTAAATCAATATTTAAATTTAATTGTTGTATATACATATATGTTGTGTTGTGTATATGGTGTGCGCCCATATTAGCCTGTGGTATGATCCAGATGCTTAAGTACTAATTGGATCTACTCAGTGCCTAAAATATGAATAGTAGATTGTGGTAATTTGTAACATTCACAACAGTAGAACTAGAACAACACTTTCGTACTGGAAGACGTAGAGTTGGAAGGCCTTCAACAAGGTGGACCGATGACCTTGTGAAGGGCGCAGGAATCCGCTGGATGCGGGAAGCAAAAAACCGGTCGAAGACTCGAAGTGGTGGAGCTTGGCGGAGGCCTATGTCCAGCAGTGGACGTCTTTCGGCTGAAATGATGATGATGATGACAACACTAGATGGTAGTGTCTATTTGGAACTACCATAAAACTGACTAAGTACTTCATTACTATTCTTGAAGGTAGGTAGTACCTACTCATGCCAGCGCGGCAGTACATATGTACGGCTCCAGCTCATGGACCTTATCACGACATATATTTTGCCTTTAGAACCCAAAAAACCTGGAGGACCCACATTTGAAACGCTATGTCCATTTTTCGAAGTGCCACAATTCGTTGATGACTTAAAATGGACTACATATCACGAGCGTGCTCAAGAAAATTTTCTTAAGGCCTAAATTTGCCATTATTACTATATTTTTTCACAAAATCCCAAATATGATTTGTAAAATGATCCTCTTGACTAACTTCTTATGATTCTGCTATTTGACATTAAACTTCATTATAGCAATTCATATTAAGTGTACCATTTTACGAATCTCCATACAAAACTGTCAAATAGATGAATTGTGTTAAACGAATTGTACGCAGAACATATTATGAATTGTCAGTTTGTGACCATTTTACGGATTATAATATGATTCATAATATTTTCCTCTTATGATTCTACCAAAGTGGCCTTTTTAGACCCCCTGTTTTTCGTTTTAAGTAAGTTTCCTTTTTTAGCCCTTTCAATGGCATATTTTTGTGGATAGCTTTTGATTCGTTAATATTTTTCCCCTCTTACAATCCTTCTCGTTATTAACTTATCTTCATTTTTCTCAGTTTTCTTTCGCCATTTAACACTCATCAATGAGAGAAAACTCTTGATAACAACAAATAAAAATAAGGCTCAAAAACAAATTTGACGAAACAAAAGCTAAATGCATTAAGTTTACGCTACCTCACGTTAGGCAAGTGAAAACGAATGTGTTGGTGAAGGGCGAAGAATTGAATCCTGAAGATAGCACTGTATTCTTGGGCCTAACTTTGGATACCAAGCTTCAGTGGGGCCCGCATATAGATAAATTGTCGAAAAAGCTAAGGTCCGCTGCATACGCTGTTAGAAAAATTCGGGATTTAACTGACATAGAGACAGCCCGTTTAGTGTATTTTGCCTACTTTCATAGTGTAATGTCGTACGGTATTCTGTTGTGGGGAAATGCCGCCGACATTCAGACTATCTTTGTCTTGCAGAAAAGGGCTGTTCGATCAATTTAGCCCGAGACACTCACTCAGAGAGAAATTTAAAGAAATTAATATAATGACTGTGCCTTCACAGTATATTTTTGAAAATCCTTTATATGCCCATAAGAATATTAAATTGTTTAAAAAATTCAGTGATATCCATAATATAAATACTAGGAATAAACACTTTGTTGTACCTTCAACAAGGCTCAAGAAAATAGGTGGCTCATTCAGATGTCAATGTATACGCTTTTATAATAAACTTCCAAGCCATGTTCAAGATCTAAGTCTCAATAAATTCAAATCTTTCACTAAACGTAAGTTGTGCCAGAAAGCCTTTTATACTGTAAAAGATTATATTGAAGACAAAAAAGCTTGGGATTAAGCTGCTCCAATTTTTATATTATAATTATACTGAATGTTTTTTTTTTAATTATTATTATTATTTATTTGGAAATATACACTTTGACATTTTATTATTGTTTACACTATGACATGAACATATACTTTCAGAAGTATAATATTATTATTATTATTTAAGTGATTTTGAATGTGAGGACTATGTAGGTGATGTTTGTTTTTTTTTATATCTCTCTTACTCATTCCATTTTAATGATAATCTGGCAGTTTGAGTACTTAATGCGGCCTACCAAAATGTCCTTTCTTTGGTATTGTTCGTCGAATCTTTGTGCTCCTTGTGTTCTGAGTTGAGCTGCAAGATTACTAACAAATGCGTGCATTGACTGGACAGGTCCACTCAATCTGTATGGTTCTTTCCTCAAAAGACCATTTCAGACACCCCCATGTACTATCGGCAAAACTTAAGCATGCTCACTTAAGAAAATAGTCCTGCGGAAGCGCAGATAGTGACAAACCACGCCCCTTCCTTGCTCGACCCAATTAGAGACAATACATATTTGTGTGAGTGCAGTAAGTGCGTGCGGCAAAAAATATCAACAAACATTAGCCAGTGCCAATTTCCATCTCGCTAATTGTTCACGCTTCCTGTTTTCATCACAATTTTATTTTACGACCTGTTTATTTCTATCGGACTGATTGCCTGCCCAACTGTGACCTTTGCTTTGTATACCGGACCGTGATTGTGGAACTCTTTTTGTCCCTTGCTCGTATCCTGGACTGAGTATCGTGATTAAATCGTAGGTTACAAACAAATTTTTAATCATTCATATTATATTTGAACGCCTAAAAAAAACCTACATGCATTTTTTATATTTCGTACTAGCTTCTGCCAGCGGCTTCGCCCGCGTGGAGGTCGGAAAATATCCAGCGGGACCGTAGTACTGGAAAAAAAGTAGCCTATATCCTTTCTCAGGCTCTAAACTATATGTGTACCAAATTTCATTTAAATAGGTTCAGTAGTTTTAGCAGGAAAGCGAGACAGACAGACAGAGTTACTTTTGCATTTATAATATCAGTGTGGATATTTGTTGTTGTTATTATAAATTTTATTCTAACGAAAGCGTGTATTATTGAGTTTCTGTGTAAAAGAAATACACAAATATATTAATGACTAGCTTTTGTCCGTGACTTCGTCCGCGTTAAATTTCTTGTTCCCCCGACCCTTCCCGTCGCGTCGAAACGCCTACCCGTGCGATTTTCCCCATTTCATCAAATCTCTACCTCGAGTCTCTAAGTACTCGTAGTTTAAGCAGTCGATGTTTCTGTCTATCTGTCTGATTCTCCGCTATTTTTTTTTCTAAACAATGCAACGGCTTTTGATATGGGTTCACACTCTCATTTAGAGATTTTTTTTTGGAAGGTATTTATGCATGCAAATTATTATAGAGCAAAGCCGAGAATTTTAGACATTTGTAAGACCCGTGCGAAGTCGAGGTAGATTGCTAATTAACGATAAATATTAATAAAATACATAACTTAGAATTAAAATAACAAATTACGTTTACATATTCAAAATATTAATTCAAAAAGAGGTTTGATTTTTCCTTTCTTTTTTTAATATCGGCGCGTTCAAAGACATTGTTTGGAGATTTTATGACCCGATAACAAATCTTTCAACACCTAAACAATGGCCTTTAATTTTAAGTCATCACTGCATTTTGAAATGAGAGTTACCGCACTTAAGTCGTAAACAATAACGCGCAAATTTGCTTGGGAGAGTTTTACACAATGTTGGAATTTACTACAATGCCATTGTTAAATATCTGTTTGTGGTCTACTACCCATATAAAATACAGATAAAAATTTTAATACCTAAAATAGATATTTAAAAAGTTAGGGTTTATTTGTCATTAACTTAATCCTTTTGCACACTGCTACTAATGTATTGTTTAATTTCTATATTATGTGACAATTCGATGCTCAGTGGGAATTTGAAAAAAAAAATATACTGATTTTTTTATGTGTATAAAAACTTTATTATTAATAATATTGATATTTAATGCAAAAAACTTAAAAAATCAATTAATTATAAACAATTAAAAATTGTTACAATTTCAAAAAATATCACGTGACTATGAACGCGCTACACACACCTATGGTGCGCAATGACGGCGCACCATAGCTGTGACGTCATAATGTTTAGTTACTTCATCGGGCAGCTAAACATTATGACGCCACACGCGCTCGTGTTTATTCGGGTGTTTTCGGTACTGAATTCAAAAGTAAATTTTTATTTTGAAATAACTTTCGAACTATTGCGAATATAAAAAATTAAAAAATAGGTTTGCTTTTTGTTTAGCTTTCCATTTATCACAAAAAAAAATGATCAAAAACCTAATTGTTACTTTTTTAGGGTTCCGTACCTTGAAAGGAAAAAACGGAACCCTTATAGGATCACTTTGTTGTCCGTCCGTCCGTCTGTCAAGACCCTTTTTCTCAGGAACGCGTGGAGGTATCAAGCTGAAATTTATATCAAATACTCATATCTACTGTCCCTTGGAGCTGTGAAAAAATCAAACTTCTAAGCTAACGCAATCAAAAGATATAGGCGTTTATGCCGCAAATTTTCCAAACTCGCAAGGGAATCAAAATCTAAATCCAGTCGATCTAGAATTCGGTACGAAGCAACGTCTTATAGCACAGAGAAAGTAAAAATTGCGAAAACCGTAAATTTTTCGTAATATCATATAATAAAAATATTTTTAATAAAAATCTAACGGCTGCGGTACGGAACCCTCGGTGCGCGAGTCCGACTCGCACTTGGCCGGTTTTTTTTACAGAGAACCACAGTGCACCGTTGGGTGCGTAGAAATAAGGAGAAGATCTAACTCAGCGCGTTCGTGCACCTCGACTCACTAGTAGTTGTTTACATATTATCTTAGTACGAAATATAAATGTTTGTGGAAGGTTGAGACTAATTAAATAATACCAATAACACATTTTCTAAATCAAACATAATATATTATAATGAGTAAGAAATAACTTCTTGTCAACAATGATTTATAAAAGACCTCACGCGGGCCATATAAGATATGTTTGAAACCGAAACGACAATTAGAATTTGTGACCATTGAAAAAACATTTCACAAAACGAGGGAAACAGCTTACTAATGTGCGCCCCTGCACACTAGTGTGAGTGTTCACTTCTACACATCATTGTATTACGACGAACACAACTAAAATTCGCTTCCTATTGGTCAAAACGCATGCATACGGTGATCGAGTCGAGAGCCGTGCTATGCGATTATCGCCTTAAAGGTGAGCATGCGGAAGTTTGGTCGATAGTACATGGTCCTCAAATGATCAGACCGGGACTATTTCCTGATTTTATATACACATTGACATTGATGAATTTTACATAAACAATGACATGAATATTTACTTTTAAGTATTATATTGTTTTAATTACCTATTGTAAATGTGAAGACGAAGTGGGTGTTCTTTTTTTTTGGTTTCCTTTTCTTCTAATTTAATTTTTTACATTGTCTGGCAGTTTGAGTAATTTGTGCGACCTACACAAATGTCCTTTCTTTGGTATTGTTCGTCGAATCATTGACCTCCTTAAGTTCTGAGTGGAGCTGCATGATTACTGACAAATGCGTGCACTGATTGGGCAGATCCACTCAAGCTGTGTGTTCTTTCCTTAAAAGACTTCAGACACCGATCCACATGGTCTTCACATGATCTGATCAAGATTATGTCTGGACTTTAAAAGAGACTGTGACCTCTGAGTTTGTTTCGGCGTTTCTTCTCAGATAGGAAATGCCGACATAATCTAGTTTTAAAAAATAAATTGATTTACGTGTAAAAGTGTTTGTACAAACCTACTTGCAAAAATAAAGTCATTTATCATTTATTTATATAAAAACAAGGCAATAATCATAATCCTCCTTTTTTCGTAGTCAAGTACTAAACCGTTCATTCGTGTAGACTGGAATTTCATTAGTAATACTCGAAAAAATTACACTAATGAAATGACACGAATGAATTTTTTTACGAATAATCTAATTTATTTCGTCTTAGAATACTCTAGACGCCATTAGACGGCCACAAAATATCGCGGTTATTTGTTGCTAATTCACGTGTATGGTAAATAATTAATTGATTTAACACTTATTATCACACTATTATAAACACTAATGATTCAATTTTCGTACTAAGCACAGAACTCCAATTAAATAGCAATTTCTTACCAGAAAAACGAAGAATTCTTCTGCTTTCACTGATCGTTCACGTGCCACTAAGTCTCTTACGCAGCATAGAAGTGGGGATGGTAGAAAAGCACCTGCGATTTTCTTAATAACGGAGCGTTTATTTAGTCGACACTAATGATTGAAAAAAGTGATCGCAAATTAAAACAGAGAAATCGTATTATATATATATTGTATTAATTTAAAACTATCAGCGTAACTTGAGTTTATGGTTATTAGTGTGTAACCAGAATTTAAAGAAATACAATTTCTCAGAGGGGATTGTTTATAATTAAAGTTTTGATGAAAAAGCGGGAAAATGACCAGTGACACAAATGAAAAAATAGATCGTTTTTTATTATTATTTCGAGTAATAAGTATGAAAGTTGAATAATTCTATATGTTAACTATTAAGATGTAACGTAAACATCGTATTAAATAGAAATTACGCGTATTCCAACGATTTTAAAGGAGTTATTTCATAAACCCACTATTTACGGCTGGTGTGAAATCGACCCCCACAAACGTATTTAAATAACATACATGAAGTGTGTACAGTGCAAAATATCCATTAACAGGTTTTACATGTTTTGTAGACAGTTATAAGTGAATGAAAACTCAATCGTACCAAATTTTTTGAATATGTTGCAGGTGTTCGATTTCGATGAAGCTTGTAACTGTAAAATCAACACACTAAGTGCTATTTCTCAGATTTTTTTGAAAGTGGTCTGTTAAAACTTGTGTACGTTACCCCAGCAAGAAAGTGTCTCCTAGATTTATATGAATAGAACGTATAATTGGTGCCTTATCTGCTGTAAATGTGCCCCCACATAAAAAATGTGTGCCCCTTGTCGTTTTGGAAAAAAACGGAAAAAACGATTCTTGCTTGGGTAACGTTTTTCTAGCAGGAAAATTCTAAACGAATGATAGGAGAGAGAAAATTTGAGCGTGGCCAGAGAGCTTATATGTGTGCCAAATAGATTTATGAAAATATTTATAGTTTTCAAGTTATCGCGGTTTTATGAAAACCCGAAAAAAACATCGCAGCGCCTAAATGAGACAAGGCACAAGTTCGCTGAAAACTGTATTCGGTCCTTCTTGACACTAATAATAACCATACAAAGTTTGAAAACTGTTCATGCATGCGTTTTTGAACAATCTTGCTAAAAGTCAAAACGATGGTGAAAAAAAATATATTTAATTTTAAATCACAGATAAATAATTTTCTTAAATATATTTAATTTTAAATCACAGATAAATAATTTTCTTACGAGTAATTTGCTTATACATAGATTCAGATAAAGTGTGTTACAATAGTAAACCGCATAAAGATATAACTGTAAACATCGAATGTGCACAAATTATCTGATGGTATTTGGCTATAAAAAAACATAATTATTTATCCCATATACGTAACAACATTATCACCTGACTGTGGAATGACACTTATATATCTAAAACGCCATCAAATCAAAATTATGTGACAGTACATAATCAGCTTTAATATAATCGTTGGTTAATAATTATGAATCCCATAAGGGATTCATAATTATTAACAACAACAACAAACAAACAACATAACAACAACAACATAACCCACAACACAACACACAACATAACATTATTCTGTGTTTGCCTATGAAGGCAAACACAGATCATTGTGCGGTTGACTATAGGTATACACTAAATACAACTCTCAAAACTGTAGGTACCAAAATTTATTTGGTTAAGGTGAATGCTCCAACCAACCCGCGAAATTTAAATTTTCTTAGGTTTTTTGCAGTTTGCACTCCAGTGCTAGGTTGTACAACCTAAAACCTAGCACTGGCATGTACAACCTAGCACTGGCGTGCAAATTGCAAAAAACGCAAGAAATTTTGATTTTCGCGGGCTGATTGGAGCATTCCCCTTAATGATGAAAAACTTACTGTTAATTTATCTAACCTACGGTTTATCAATAAATGGCTTTTTATTTATATACAAAAAAGCGCTACCTCTTTTTAGTAGCAGGTATTCATCACACATTTCATGAACTATATTTTTTTTTAAACATCGGAACCAATCAAATTTTGGGTCAAAGACCTGGCAAATGGCAAATATCTGGGTATTTATATCTGGGCATATCTTTCGTTCACACATAAACTACTGGATGTATTTTAATGAAATTTTGAATGGAGAAGATAGCTTACCTTGGAATAGCACTTAGGCTACTATTTATAATGTACTTAATCATGTGTAAGGTCATAGAAACAGCTAGTAGAATATAACTTTATTTTATTACTTATTACTTTTCTACTTCAGTGTACTCAGGCACAACATGTGTGAACCGGTTAGTGAGTAAAGTAAAGAAGGTCATCGATGTGTATGAATCCGTCGCTTTTTAGTAGTCATTCAAATTTGGTCGGATAACCCGCCGTTGCTAACATATTTTGGTTTTTTGTTAATATTTACTTAATGCGAAACATTCCAAGCTGAATATTTTCACCATATATTTTTGACTAAAGGCACAAGATTTTGGTTTACACCTACACATCTGAGATTGAGCCGGTTCCTTATATTTTGCCGTCAAAATTATGACACCATCGTTTTGACTTATAGCAAGATTATTCAAAAACGCATGCATGAACAGTTTTCAAACTTTGTATGGTTATTATTAGTGTCAAGAAGGACCGAATACAGTTTTCAGCGAACTTATGCCTTGTCTCATTTAGGCGCTGCGATGTTTTTTCGGGTTTTCACAAAACCGCGATAACTTGAAAACTGTAAATATTTTCTTAAATCTAATTGGGGCACTAAGGGGCACACATTAAGAGCTACTCGTGTATGTTTATTCTACAGGGGTACATGCAATGGTTTTAGAGATATACGATTCATCAAAACGCTACTCCAGCAGGAAATGCAATATCTCGAAAACCTGAATGGGCACAGATTTTATTTTTGGGGGCACATTTTGGCACACATATAAGGTGGCCATACACACCTCTGGCCATGCACAATTTTTCTTTCTCCGATCATTCGTTTAGAATTTTCCTGCTAGAAAAACGTTACCTCAGCAAGAATCGTTTTTTCCGTTTTTTTCCAAAACGACAGGGGGCACACATTTTTTATGTGGGGGCACATTTACAGCAGATAAGGCACCAATTATACGTTCTATTCATATAACTCTAGAAGACACTTTCTTGCTGGGGTAACGTACACTTAAAACTTAGTAATAGCCAAAAAAAAATTCAGTCAAACAAAAAAAAAATTGCAAAACAAGTAATATCGATATACTACTAATATTACTATTACTAATATGTACTACTAATATACGTAATATTAGGTCTTTACCTATGAAATTGCCGTTCTGCAGTACTGGCCATTTCAAATCAAAATAATTTTTGTTTGTCTAAGAATTCTAATTTCAAATTTATTTTATTTTAAAAACATGGAATTCGTTTTCCAAAAGTAGTCATTTGTTTATTGATTAGTGTTACATTTTCATCGCATTTCAATCTTTTTCGTCATCATGGATACGTTAAAAATTCGAGTAATTATGGAATATGAGTACCGTCGTGGCAGCAACGCGGCACAAGCGGCACGCAACATCAACGACGTTTACGGAGCTAACACTACAAACCAACGCACCACCTCTTATTGGTTTGCTCGCTTCCGTTCTGGAAATTTCGACCTGAAAAATGAACCTCGTGGTCGTCCGAAGACTTTGGTCGACAATGACGAATTAAAGGCGATTGTAGAAGCTGATGATACACAATCTACGGCTGAATTAGCAGCAGATTTCGACGTTAGCGTCAAAACAATATTGGTCCATTTGCGTTAAATTGGCAAGGTAAAAAAGCTTGACAAATGGGTGCCCCACGAACTCAATGATCGCCAGCGCGAAGTACGCGTCGAGACGTGCCTTGCACTGCTCAACAGACACACAAATGAAGGAATTTTGAACCGCATTGTAACCTGCGATGAAAACTGGATTCTGTTTGATAACCGCAAGCGCTCAGCAAGTTGGTTGGATCCTGGTTCAGCACCTAAACAATGCCCTAAACGAAAACTTACCCCTAGAAAAGTGATGGACACTGTTTGGTGGTCTATCGCCGGTGTGATTCATCACAGCTTCTTACCAAACGGGGTGAGCATTACTGCAGATGTGTACTGTGAAGAACTGAACTCAATGATGGAGAAGCTGGCACATCTCCAACCAGCATTGGTCAATCGCTCGTCTCCGCTGCTCCTGCACGACAACGCGCGACCTCATACTGCACAGCAGACGGTCTCCAAGTTGCAAGAACTGGGGTTGGAAGCTCTCCGTCATCCGCCCTACTCACCAGACCTTACGCCTACAGACTACTACTTTTTCCAGAATTTGGATAACTTCTTGGCGAGAAAAAAATTCAATACCCGAGAGGCAGTACAAAATGCCTTTGAAAAATTTGTTGCCTCCCGTCCAGCTGATTTTTTTAAGAAGGGCATCAATAAACTGCCACTGCGTTGGCAAAGATGCATTGATTGCATGGGTGATTATTTCGATTAATAGAAATAAAAAATACATGAAAAAAATTCGTTTAATTTTTTTCATACAAAACGGCATTTTCGTAGGTAAAGACCTATTATTTGTCATAATGTTGTCTATAGTTTGGCTTTGGAATCACATTCCTCCTAGCTCTATTAGTTTTAGAGACCGAAAAGTTTAAAAATTGTCTGTTACCAGGATTATAATTAATGATTAAACGAACTTACCTGTACGTGAAGTTCTATCATAATTATACGAGCGCCGAGTCCGAAGAGATTAGTCATTTACACATGTAGTTACGCTAGTTGTCACCACTCATGCACTTAGTTGAGAAAAAAATATTGTATTCAATTTTTCTTTATCTATGGCAATTCGATTTGACATACCCACAAAATCTTTCTTTTTTAATACATGTGGGTACTTCTTCCTGTTCCGCTCTCAGACGTTTTCGCCCATCATTTAGTTTAGAGTAAAAGATCCTGTGGTTTATTGATGATTTCCCAGACACTAGATAATGCAGGGTGTGTATGTACAGCACTGGGTGGGAGGGATTACTAATCTCTTCGGACTCGGCGCTCGTATAATTATGATAGAACTTCACGTACAGGTAAGTTCGTTTAATCATTAATTATACTCGCGCCTCGTCCTCGAGATTAGTCATTTACACATGTAGACTTTGAGAGTATTTTGGGAATATCATCAATGAATTGATCGTTTCTATGAATCAAAATATTTTTATTATTGTACATTTTTAGTACAATCAATAAAAAAAAAAGAATCTTGTACTTCTAGGATTAACAATAATTAGGCAGTTCCTTTGAGTATTTACTCAAACGTTAAATGAATCACAAACAAATAAATATCTAAGTAATTAACTGACTCAAGAATAAATGAATTCTTATAATAGCTATCATAGTTAGTTGTAGGCAAATATGTGTGAGGACAATTATTGTAACTAATTAGGAATGAAAGATAATCTGCCATGTGCGAAATTTTAACTGTTCGTAATTAAATAATTATGATGAATCAATAATATCTCTATGATAGAATTTTGCAAATGTTGTGGAGTTTCTACTCCAGCCTGCCGTTTTGCGGATAGTAACAAGAGTGCGCGCGCGATGATGCTGCATGTCTCGTGCTGTGTGCACTGAATATGCACGTATCGACCCCACACGCACTGAGTGTTTGCTTAATCCAGCGGCTAAGCGTTTGCGTTCCCAGTGGTTTATGAGGTTTCCTAATTCTAACAAATAAATCGTCAGACGTTCTTAGTAATGAGGTGCGTTCTATGTAACACAGTAATGTAGTGGCTGGATATTTTATCCTTAAAGAAGCATAAATGGGTTGTTTAAATCTCGGTCTAGAGATTTTTATAATATCGGAGACTTTAATTGTGACACGCTGAGAAGGGTTTTGAACGTTGCTAACTTTTATCTTCGAAAGAGTTTGAACTCGGTTTGCTGTTGACAGAGCCAGTAAAGTGATGATTTTATTCGTAAGCTTATCTAAGGTTAATTCCCCATTAGGATACCATGAACTCAATTTATCCAATACTAGGTTGGTATCCCAGGTCACTTCATATTTAGGTCTTAGTGGCTTTAGTCTCAATACCCCTATAAGGACTCTTTTTAATCTATCGTCACTAATTAGAACCGGACTCAGCACCAGGAAAAGAGCAGATCTGCATGAATTGAGTGTACCATATTGGCAACCGTCATTAAAAATTTGAGTTTAAAGGCAAATAACTGTGGGTACAGAGGCGTCATAAACATTTAACGAATTAATTTTGCAGAAGTCTCATCATTTTTTCAAGTAAACGTCATATTGTTTCAAGGAATTAGGTGACAATGATGCTAACATTATATGAAGTAATGATTCTGGTATGTTTCTCCTTAAAAATGCGTCCCGGATAATAAGCCTGCCACCAGGGTAATCGACTCATGTATCCGACGGGAGCTGGAATGAGACAGTAAGGCATGGCTTTTAGGAGAAAATGTAACAGTTTTCGAAATAAGGAGGGACCTAAACACGGGTGTGTTGGCCAAAAATGTACGACCATAATACCCGTGCCTTATCTGTTATTATGTTTCTAATAGTTTTAATAATGACTGAAAACGGTGGGAAAGCATAGAAATCATAACTTGTCCATGAGACCGTAAATAAGTCTATTGCAAATGCGTCTGGGTGCCAGGATATGTATGTGGTACATTTATCATTTATGCGACCAGCAAATAAATCAATGCTTGGACGACCTGCTGGTGAGACTGTCAAAAGCCCAATCGGACAGCTCCCATTTTATGTCCGTATGAGTTCTTCGTGATTCGTAATCTGCAATAATATTATTACGAGATTTTATATACGAAGCAAAGACAAAAAGCTTTTTGCTTTCGCACCAGTTCCAAATATCACGAGTTATTTTTGTGAGATGTGGGTATTGTATACCCTCCATTTTATTGATATATGCTGCTGCTGTTGAATTATCAACGCGTAGTAATACATATTTGGCAATTAAAAAGTTATTTAGCAAGAAATGCGGCAAGCAGTATAGATTATTTATGTGTTGTTCTCGTTCGGTATTTGACCACTGCCCGCTCGCAGATCTTCCTTCACAGGCGGCCCCCCACCCCATCTTTGAGGCGTCAGAAAATATCTCAGCTTCGTAAACGTCAATTTTATTCGATGGACAGAATGTTCTATTTTATTTTGCCACCAGTCAAATTCAGGTTGAAGAGATTCTGGTAAATTCATAATTTTCTTATAATTACCTGCCTTTCAAGTTGAGATGTTTACATCTTTTCATCCGTATTCGATCGCTGGACAAGAAGAGACTAATAAGCCTAATAACTAAGCAAAACTCCTTATTTTACAACGCTTTAATTTGGAAAACATTACAAGTTGAGCTTTTATCCGTAAATGTTTATCTGTCGGTAAACTAATCTGAAACTCGTGAGAATCAATAAATCATTCCTAAGAATTTGCATTTGGTCGAAGGAAAAAGTGCGCTTTTTTCTACATTAATTATGAAACCAAGTGAAGTTAACAATCTTTTAGTTATATCTGTTTGCGGGAATATTCAAACAATAGCCAATCGTCTAAATAAACAGTGGACAGAAAGGTCCGCAGAGCGCAATTTAGCTATAGGTTTACATATTTTTGTGAAAACGTAATGGGGCTGTACTTAATTCAAATGGCAAAACATTAAATTCGAATAATTTACCCTCAAAACAAAATCTCATATATTCTCGAGATTATGCATTTTAATTAAGAATATTCGTCTTTGAGGTCAATTGTCGCCATTTGACAATTATACGTAACAATTTTTAATGCAGTTCTTAAATCTTCTAACTTAAAATGATCTGTTTTAACGAATTTATTAACGTTTTTTAGGTTTAAAATGAAGCGCATCTTGCCATTTGGTTTGGGTACTAAGAAAATATTTGAGACAAATTGATTTTCACATGGCGATTATTGCGCCTATTTCGAGTAGGTTATTAACCGCTTTTAAATAATGCGGTCTTTCATTACTCGAGTAAGATATTCTAGCAGGGAGTGTATGTTGTATAACGGGTGATTTTAATGGTATTTTATAACCTCTTATCCAGGAAAGTATAGTTGATCTTTCGTGATCTCACTCCATTGTTGATAGAATTTAGATAAGCGGCCTGCATACTTAACTGCCTTTAGAAGCGGCGACGTGGATACATCGACAGATGGCCACGCGATGACGTCTTGATTTTTTTTTTTTTTTTTTTTGGCACTGACATCTCGTAGTTAGCCCGAAGGCTTTCACTACTTAAACGGGCTTTCCCTGCGGATGACTCTAGACGCGAATCTAAGGCCTCCAGCCAGGGGCTTACAAACTAAGGGAAAAACTACAAACTAAGCGACTAAGACCTAAGGGCACCCCCTGTGGGGTTCGGACCTCGGCTTAGGGAGTCACTGGTGGGGGGGATCAGCAAGGGATTGGCTGGATCGGGGGGGTTGACGTCTTGAGTGCGCGTGCGGCGGTATGTACTGCATTTGTGCTGGGGGGGGGGATATTGCGCGCGCGGTGCGGCAGTTTTGCGGCTCCTCGGCGCCAAAGCCGGCCCCGCTGGCGGCCTGCGCGCCTGGGGGGGAGCCCTGCGGCTTAAAGCTCTCGATGCCGGTCCTTTATAATAAGTATTCGCAATGTTGCTGCTAGATTCGGCTTTCAGTTCGATTCCTGATTTATTTACAGCCTTTGCTGATTTTAATGTCTCTGCTAGATTTTCACCGAACAGATACGTGTCTATCTTGGTGTTTTTAAGGTGTTCCTTCATGTCATTTTTGAGGGCGAATAAAATGAAGTTTCTACGTGTGAATCCGCATGTTTTTAATCGCATGAAATTCTGCTTATGTCCATTAATTTTTGCAGCACGTCATTGGAAGCATTTTTGAATGTAAATGGGAATTTATGATTTCAGCCAAACAAGCAATTGCACTAGGCATTTGTTTCTGTTTGTTTTCTATGCCTTTATCACTTTAACTGCGGTATCAGCAATAGCCGCCTTAATTTCTAGATTTATTTTAGGGGCATCTAATTGGATACAGTTTCTAGGTATTTTGAGGTCAAAGATTTACGATTTTCCTTACTCAGACCGTCTTTAACAATGTGAAATAAACGATTTGCAACTTCGTTGCGTACTTCAGGCTCGCATTTGTCAGCGTTAGTAAGGTCATCGCCTAAAATTTCTATAATTTCCGTATCCAGATCAGGAATATTAACATCATGAGCAATAGGCTCTTCGATAAGTACACCCGTGGAAGTACTAGGTCCTGGTTGAGGTTCACAGGTGTTAATCGAATCGTGAACAGTTTCATCTTCAGGTGGCTATTCTAATAACCAAACTGTGATGTGTGAAACGCACTGCGACCACATGGTCGCAGTGCGGGGGTATCTGAAAATTATCATGAATATGATAATTTTTAAAACGTAAGTTAAATAACTTACTCAAAACATAAGTGGACTTAAATAAGTCCATGACTAATATTCATTTAAATCATATTTTTTATCTTTTGCAAAGTAAAGAAATTTCACCTTAGTACATAATTATTGTTTATAGATTAGTCATAATAACTATTAGGTTAGGTTACAATCCCCAGCGGAAGGAACGCCAACCGTATTTGAAATGCGTTGAAACAGCCCCAGTGACTGTTCTGGTTGCATTTATTTAAATACGTAGATACGTAAAACAGGGTGGTGAGAAAATAGTCATCACTTTAAAATTGGTCATTAGGTAAATACCTGGTCCAATATCCTCATCGTGTTGTACAACTGATTCCTCCAAGACTGAAACACTTTCCGAAGCACTAATTTGTCTATCACGAATTTTTCGTTCTAAATTTCTTATTTTATTTTTGTAATGGTTAATGTCGTAAAAATTAAAGTAAATTAATTATTTTTACGTTTCGGCATTTTTTTTTAGCTAACTGTGCGAAGATGCGAAATAGATGTTGAGTGGTTGAGCACTAGAATGCGAATGATGGGCGATAACGTCTGAGAGCGGAACAGGAAGAAGTACCCACATGTATTAAAAAAGAAAGATTTTGTGGGTATGTCAAATCGAATTGCCATAGATAAAGAAAAATTGAATACAATATTTTTTTCTCAACTAAGTGCATGAGTGGTGACAACTAGCGTAACTACATGTGTAAATGACTAATCTCGAGGACGAGGCGCTCGTATAATGTTATTTATTTTAGTAGCCCGTATGTATGTATGTTTGTCTATATATATTAAGTACTAGCTTCTGCCCGCGACTTCGTCCGCGTTAAATTCCCTGCTCCCCCAACCCATCCCGTCGCAATGAATCCCCTGCCCGTGCGAGGTCTTCGTATGCGTGACGTTTTTCTTTGTGCTCGGCTCCTTAGGGTCCTAGCGTGATGTTATATAGTCTATAAACTTCCTCGATAAATGGGCTATCCAACACTATACGTAATTCCTGAGATTAGTAAGTTCAACTAAATAAACTCTTCAGCTTTATAATATTTAGATTTGATTACAATGAGGATCAGCGACGATTTTAGTTAAATATGTAGAATTACAGTCATACCTAAACCAATTATTTCAGTGAAAGAATTATTAAAATTGGATCAAAAATGACGAAGTTAGAGCGGTTTTAATTTTGCATTTTCAAAAACGCTCGCCAATACGCACAATTCGTTGATGACGTCATTTTCCACGTTCGCGTCCGCGGCACCGCCGCGCACGTTCTTTCTGCCTTTAGTTACGTGACTCGCAGAACATTTAAACGAATAATGTCTTCTTAAAATATTGTATCGTGCCACGATGCGAAAATACAAGTGTTGCTACACCGGACAAATTGTTATTTTGTGTCCCAAAATACCCAAAAAACACTAGAAAGTGAAAAATAACTTTAATTTCGGAACTCGGTGTCTTAGGATCTGTATTTGAGTTTTTTGCCACCGACTTCCGAAATTAAAGTTATTTTTCACTCTCTAGTGTTTTTGAGGAAGTTGGTTTTTTTTTTGTAAAAAAGTTTTTATTTTTTACTTTTTAGTTAAGGTATCTTCCCGCACTAATTCCTATACCACTAATCGCCAGGTGAAATTTATTACTTTACTACTGCTGTAAATCGTTGAGGAATTCCCTTGACTGTCTGTCTATGGTCTCCATCAACAGACATGTTATGGTAATTATAAGCCTTATGGGAGCTTTCTCATCAATAGAAATGAATTAAGTTCTAACACCAGGTAATTGCTGTAAATCGTTGAGGAGTTCCCTCGATTGTCTTTCGGCTCCATCATCAGATCAACTCCGGACCTTAATTAAATAGTAGTGATAAAATTGGCACTTTCAACCGTATACCCCAACAATAGGGACCTGCTGTAAAACGTTGAGGAATTTCCTCAACTGTCTATGGTCTCCATCATCAGACCTGTAATGGCACTTATAGCCCATATGGGTGCAAAGTTCTCATCAATAGAAATGAATTAAGTCCAAACACCGGGTAATTGCTGTAAGTCGTTGAAGAGTTCCCTCGACTGTCTTTTGGCTTCATCATCAGAGCAACTTCAGACCTTCATTAAATAGTAGTGCTTTAAGATAATTAATGAAAGAAATAAAAAACGCACTAGTCGCCACTACGATTTTCGAAGATTTCCTTCGACTTCTCTCGGATCCCATCATCAGATCCTGGTTTCCTTATCATGGAACCACCCTTGGGATACCTTCTTTCCAACAAAAAAAGAATCATCAAAATCGGTCCATAAACGACGAAGTTATCGGTGAACACACATAAAAAAAAAAATATATATTTATACAGGGTGTCCAAGAACCTGGCGTCCAACTGGATTCCCACGATGCCCCAAGTTCTAACAGTACTCAGAAAAATATTTTAAAAAATCCACCCCATGTACTTACAGAATTATACTGATTTCAAAAAAAAAGGGGAAATGAGCACCCTGTGACATACTTTTGAATGCTGTGACTGCTAATGCTGATAATTTCGATATTTCTTGGAGGTTTTGTAATCTAGGGTATTGCTGTGTCTAAATAGAATGTAAAAATAAAGTACTTATTGTACCATTTTAAAATAAAATATTATTTTAACTAAAGGTGATATGGAAAACTATTGAATTTCGCAACTTTGACCGACTGTAGTGTAAAAAAAATGTACCAAAATAGTATGGCAAGTGACGTCAAATTTTGACGCGTTTATTCCTCTTTTTAAAAAGGTATAATACTTACACATTAATTTGAAAAAAAAAAATTTGATAATATTTTTACTCAACAACCCAATTTTTACGAAGTGCCTACCTACTAACGGTAACTGTCGGACCCTTTCTTATCTTAGAAGCTGTTATGTTACTACTATTATTTACTTCGGTTCCAAGAGTGAGCAAGAAGGAAATACACACAGGTAGATGGGTTCCCAGTAGAATAAAAGCAAAGAATGTTAGTTTAAAGATATTTTATTACAATAAATGTTCAAAATGTTGACCACCCGCGGCAATACAAGCTCTCACTCTCCTTAAAAAGGACCGCTTTATGTTTCGCGAGTAACTTTTTTGACGTATCACCTGCACTGCTTGTGTTATCTTCTCACGAAGGTCAGCGATGTCATTAATGGGCTTCGCATAAACGAGCTCCTTCATAGTTCCCCAGAAAAAAAAATCCAGCGGATTTAAGTCAGGTGAGCGGGCTGGCCACGGGATTGTTCCTGATCGCCCAATCCACCTGTTCGGGTATTGCTCGTCCAAAAACTCTCTAACGGATACGCGAAAATGTGCTGGACAGCCGTCGTGTTGGAACCACATATCTGGTGGGGTCTCTTCTAGTAAGTTTGGCAAATCATTTTGAAGAAAATTTAAATATGATTCGCCAGTCAAATTCTCGGGCATCTCAAATGGACCAATAATATTCCCACAGAGAATACCGGTCCACATGTTCACTTTGAACCGGTACTGGGATCTATCTTCTCGCATCAAGTGCGGATTTTCCACATGCCACTCGTGCAAGTTGTGTAGGTTCATGTAGCCATCCTTCTTAAATGTTGATTCATCTGACCACAAAATTTTGTCGATAAAGTTTTCGTCTTCTCGATGTTTTTGCAGGATTGTTTCACAAAACGCGACTCGGCTCGGATAGTCTCGAGGTAAAAGACTTTGCACTCGCTGTACGTGGTACGGATGATATTCTTCTTTTTGGAGAATACTGTGTGCTGTGCTCTTCGGTATCCCCGTATCAGCTTCTATTCCTCGCACAGAGATGCTTGGATTTGCCGACACCGCCTCTAAAACTTCATCGCGTATGAAGTCATTTACGGGTCGTCCTTCACCAGCTACTTGATTGGGGAACCGCCCGTCACATAGTGATCTGTGCACATTAATGAAAACTCGATGGTCGGGATATCGCGTAGCCCTCGGATACCTTTCTCTGTAAAGTCTCGCTGCAGCTCGTCCATTACCTCTACATTCTCCATAAATGTAGTGCATATTTGCGTATTCTTGCGGAGTGTAGGTCGCCATGGTAGCACACACAAAACACAAACTGTCCAAACACAGGCAAAGGTCGTCGTAAAGAGTTCGTTTCAAAGTCCAGAGCACAAAGAGTAATCGAGTCCAATAAACAAAGCTTTAAATCGTAGTACGTGATCAATGGTAACAATAAGAGAGAGGTGCGTAGTAACGGCAGGAGGCAGTGACGCGTACTGACCGTACTGTTATCCTAAATAGCACGATCCCAGATAGCGTCACTATCTATCTCACTCGCACCTCTAACCTTTTTCTCCCTCACTCTTACCTGAATAATGGGGTACCATAAAGAAGAACCAGCAAATCGCAAAGATAGTTTCTGTCTTGCTCCCTCCTGTTGTAATAACGAATCACTATGGTGAGATGCATGCACATACCGTCCCTTACGGTCTAACCTGTTTTTTGAGAGGCCTGTTGTTATTTTTATGAGCATACAATAGTAATTCTTTAGAGGTTAGATTCAATTCGTCGTAAATTTTTCTTTCTAAGAATTCTGTAAGACATCGTAAAAATTGGGTTGTTGAGTAAAAATATTATCAAAAATTTTTTTTTTTCAAATTAATGTGTAAGTATTATACCTTTTTAAAAAGAGGAATAAACGCGTCAAAATTTGACGTCACTTGCCATACTATTTTGGTACATTTTTTTTACACTACAGTCGGTCAAAGTTGCGAAATTCAATAGTTTTCCATGTCACCTTTGGTTAAAATAATATTTTATTTTAAAATGGTACAATAAGTACTTTATTTTTACATTCTATTTAGACACAGCAATACCCTAGATTACAAAACCTCCAAGAAATATCGAAATTATCAGCATTAGCAGTCACAGCATTCAAAAGTATGTCACAGGGTGCTCATTTCCCCTTTTTTTTTAAATCAGTATAATTCTGTAAGTACATGGGGTGGATTTTTTAAAATATTTTTCTGAGTACTGTTAGAACTTGGGGCATCGTGGGAATCCAGTTGGACGCCAGGTTCTTGGACACCCTGTATATATACGGTCGAATTGAGAAACCCCCTCCTTTTTTTGAAGTCGGTTAAAAATAGAAAGAAGTGGTGAACTTTCATGAGGAGCGACGCCCCATATCCCCTTAACTAAAAGTACTTTATACTGCATTTCAAAAATGTTGACTATAATAATTTATTTTAACTAAATCTATTTATAATCGCGATTAAAAAGGCGTGGATTAAAACTAGTAGTTATGAACTAAAATTCACACCAACGAACGCCTCGCCTTCACGTGCAAAAACAGTACTGTATTTTTGTTTTCCTTTTCTTTTGCTCATATCTCGAAAATGGCGTTTCCTATCGCAAAAATAATGAAATTTTCGACCCCCTTTACAGCTCCCTTAGTCCCTTACATATAAATCTCAACACGTGGGTAATATTTTTTTTTTTTTTTTTCGAAGAAAAACTGAAAAATTCCATATAAAACACGTCCATTGCGCGCGCCTTTTTTTTTTTTTTCAGGATGGGAAATCATCAAATGACTTCTCCCGCTCTGGGCGGAGCGGGAGGGCGTGTCAGACTTTTACTGACTAAAACCCACCCGTGTTCCATCAGTTGCCCATGTGCCAGGGTCACGGTATCTCTTTCGAACAATCACGCGACCCCGGCAGGCATCGGTCCTAGTAGACCCCTACACTGCTGCTGACATCTCTTTGAGGCGCGCGTGGAACACTGCGCGCCGTCGACCCGAGCTTGGTCCTTACCGGGCGGCGAGCTACCCATTGCTCGCCACCCGCAAGCTCGCGCCTACAGTGGCCGGGAGTCAGCAATCGACTCCCGACGCCCGGGGCGTCTCCTCCTGCGGCGGCTAGGGGCGTGAGGGCGCAGAGACTGCCTCTCCCTCACGCGCCCCGCCTCCTCCTTCGCAAGCATTACTGCTTCGCAGAAGGAGGTGACGGCTTCCCATTCCCTCTCGCTCCGTACCATGGCTCGCACACGGCCGGACGCGAGAGGTCGCCGCCGCCGATCGCCTCCACGAGGACACGGCGGTGCCCCGCCCAGGCAGGGCACACCTCCACCGTATGCTCCACCGTGTCCTCCAGACGATCCTCGCAATGGAAACACCCGGACGTATCCTCCCGCTTTATTCTGAACAGGAACCCACCGAAGCACCCATGCCCGGTGAGAACCTGCGTCAGGCGGAAGGTGAGGACGCCGTGACGCCTCTCTATCCACTCCTCAGAGGGGACTTACCGCCGCAATTGTGGCGTGCCCAGCACTGGGTTGCGACAATCGTACCCGCCATGTCGCCATGAGATCACACCGGAGCTCTGTCCGCCGTGCCTTCACGTGCCTCGCCTTCATGTGCAAAAACAGTACTGTATTTTTGTTTTCCTTTTCTTTTGCTTATATCTCGAAAATGGCGTTTCCTATCGCAAAAATAATGAAATTTTCGACCCCCTTTACAACCCCGTCACATAAATCTCAACACGTGAGTAATATTTTTTTTATTTTTGGAAGAAAAAGTGAAAAATTCCATATAAAACACGTCCATTGAGCGCGCCTAGGCCTCAAAAAATTCATTGCGTAGCACACCCAAGTAAAAGCTGAAGAGTTAAGTACGTTTAGTGTTGCATAGCCCATTTATCGAGGAAGGCTATAGACTATATATTATATAAGGTCACGCAAAGACCCTTAGGAGCCGAGCACAAAGAAAAACGTCACGCATACAAAGACCTCGCACGGGCAGGCGATTCGATGCGACGGGATGGGTTGAAGGAGCAGGAAATTTTACGCGGACGAAGTCGCGGGCAGAAACTAGTAAGAAATATCATTTAAAATAGGTAGAGAGGTGCCTACACATTGTAGAAACACGAAAAAGGTACCTACCTGCCAAATCAAAACATTCTAAAACGTAGTACCTACCTGTGCACTGGAATAAATTGTTTTTTTTTACTTTTCAACCATAAACGAATCAATCTTCGCGAGATAAACTCCGCAAACCATAACAAAGCAGTGCGGCGCGTGGCGGGCGATCGAGCCTCGTGACGTCATCAGCAGTTTCGCGCGCGCGGCTTGCGTTTTAAAACTCCCTTTTTTTTAAAGTTTAATAACTTCGTAAGTTCTCGATGGATTTGAGTGATTCAAAAAGAAATGAACTCAGATATTTATATTGTATTCGATGTAGTATTCAAAATTGCTATATCCTTTTGTCGAATTGATCCTCATTAACAGCGTTATAGTGAGCCAACCTTAAAAGATAGACATATAGTATCGGGACATTTTTTTAGAACTTTTTAATAGGAACAATCCCGTCCTACATGACCGTTGCACGCAACGGAAGCTCTCTAAGGGAATACATTTTCCCCGTTTTAGCAACATTTTTCATTGTTGCTTCGCTCTTATTAATCGCAGCATGATATTATGTATCCTAAAGCCTTTCTCAATTAATGGACTACCCAACACTAAAAGAATTTTACAATTCAAACCAGTAAGTAGTTCCTGAGATTAGCGTGTTCGACCAAATAAACAAACAAACTCTTCAGCTTTATAATATGTATTAGTATAGATTAATTATTTATTATTCCAGTCTAACTTTTTCCTTTCTCTTCCTTTGTTCTTATTGGTAATATGTTTTCAAAGGAGATGGCTAAATGAATACCCTCAGAATGTATTGGAACCTCACATTAACTCGTAATATTTAAATATTCATTAATCAATTACGTAGTGTTTATTAATTTCCAAGCACTTTCGTGAACTGTTTAGCATAAAAAAAGTATCTTAATTGCTTTTTAAGCTTTTTGATTGACATGTCAAGGGGAAATAATACAGTACTGCAAGCTAGGGAGGGGTCATAGCGTTTTTCCAGAATGTCAAATGGAAACTGATTCGATTTTTGATAACTGCTATCAAAACGATTTACTGTCTGAAACTAAGTACTGGCATTCAGAGTTTTTGGCGGGAATCAACGGCGTTCAATTCGGTGCCCTGTTTAGTGATTTGTTATTGTGTTTTCAGCAGTTTTTGATTCGGAAAATAGGGTAGTTTTTAAAAAGGCATTTTCCAATTCAAGGCACAATCCATTTCCAATTTTTCATTCAAGTAATGTGCCTCTTCTTTTAATCTTGCTATCTATATTGTGTCGAAAAATATTAAGTAATAATAGTGGACGAAAAAACCGTTTTTTTTTTTCAACTCTTTCGATTATTTTATCGATTCTTTTACACATGAAGTTCAATCACATCTCTATCATAAAAAAACAAACGTCAGATGTCTGACGTCGTTTGAACGATTTCCAGTTTGCTTGTTCGTTGTGTTTTTTATTTTGGATTTTCACTGACCCACGCTTGTTTATTAGACTTATTGTGTGTGCTCACCTACCTACTGACCTCTTGCTACCTATTCTACACGGGCTTGACTTTCAATAAATTCATCATGCGATACATAAACTTGACAAACTGCGGTAATTCAAAAGCTACGGGTGATGTTCGTTTATTTGGCCATACAATGGTGTGCATAAATTGTGGCCGCTCTGTGAGAAGTATACAACGCCATGCAGTGGAAAGAAACGATTCAGTGATACTGAATTTATCAACGTCACATCCAGTCACATCAAAATCGGGTAAATCTGGACCTGTATCTAAACCTGAACCAATACCTGAACCAGTATCTAGACCTGTATCAGAACAGAAATTAAACCTACCAAATTAAAATGGGCTGCAAACACCTCTAGACACTGTGTGTTTGGGGCATTGAAAAAGATTCATAGATTAATGAACAAATAAATAAATCATATTTTAGTTGTTTTATTTCAATATATTATATATCCTTGGTACTTTACGTTACTCACTGCGTTCGTTATCTAGTTTAGGCCGGTTTTATTAATTACCACGTGGCAACGCGCGCAAGAAAAGCACTCAGGCGGCAGGATTTTCCTAAATTGATTTAAATTGGTAAATAAACAACGAATAAAAACCAATCTACCTACTAGTACTAGTGACAACCCTGTGTAAATCTGTTTGTCGATACATCAGTACAAATAGACTGACAAAAATACGCACCAGGGGGACTTAGATTAGTTAGATTTAAATAATGTATAATACTTAGCAGAACTGTTTACCTACCTCAAATACAAAAATTATGCACTTGTTTGGGTCAGTTAATATTAATCCTTATTTTCAAACATGCTTATCATTTCAGCCACTTATTTATTTTTTCTGTGAAAACTGTCTTTGTTTCAACTTTTTACAAGGGTACGTACGTACGTAGGGATATGTACTTAAATACACGCGAGCGGGAGTGGTTTTCGCGCAGATTGTAGAAAACGTTTTGGAAAAAACCTCACAATCGAAAAACATTTTGAAAAAAAAAAACAAACAAAAAGCTTAGTACTTAAGTAAATCGAAAAACTAACACAGTTCAAAAAAACTAGTTGAAATAAGCAACAAATCGACCTAAATATTAACGTTTGTAAATGAATTAATCACAACAAAACTCAGTCAAAATAAAAACATAAAACAGCGCACTCCACATGAAAGAAATCAATATGGATCCTTTCGTAACAATTTCTAAATTTTGATAACTAAAACGTTGACAAATAAAATTGTATCATTGCGAATCAGAATTTTCTTGAGGCTACGTACATATTCAACTTGATCGCATAATACTCACAGCGCCCTGCCGGGGTCGCGTGATTGTTCGAAAGAGATACCGTGACCCTGGCACATGGGCAACTGATGGAACACGGGTGGGTTTTAGTCAGTAAAAGTCTGACACGCCCTCCCGCTCCGCCCAGAGCGGGAGAAGTCATTTGATGATTTTCCATCCTGAAAAAAAAAAAAAAAAAAAAAAAAAAAATACTCACAGCGCGCCAATAATGGCACAGGGACGCCTGTGATTGGCTAGCCTGCGGCAGGAGTTCGCTTTACGTGTGCAATGTATAGACACGAAAATGTAGAAGAAATTACCACTACATGCGTACATTTATGAATGAATTGTAGACACTTTCGATCGCTGCCTGCTTGCGCCGCGATCTGTGAACGCGTTGGCGTAGTAAACGGTATGAACGTTGCTACTAATTTATATTAGACGTTTGAACTTTTTGAATAATTTTATTACTTAGCATATTTTTTAAATTCTTGAAATATTAGTAACTAGTCCAGATCTAGGTCTAGGGTCTAGTGTCTTTTTGCCTATATGGACCGCACGCCACTGATGGCCCATATAATATGGGGCTCATATTTGGTGGAGGTACTTAAGCGGGTACATGGTATCGCCCTGTATATAAATCTGCCACGCTCGAGTAAATCCCGAAATCCCCGCATGGGCTCCCCTACTAATATACTAATATATATATTAGTGTGGATTTCCTCATATTATTTGTTTAATTTTATTAAGTTAATACGGCTATGGTTACGGTTTGGTTACGGTTATGGTTAGGTGGGACTCTCCGATCTTGGTGCGGTGGATACGACTGCACGCATTCAAGTAGAAATTCCCCAGGATCGGCGAGCCTCACACTGCTTAGAATAAATGTTACTAACATTAGTTCATAAGTTTTCACTGTTACTCACACTTATGGAAGAAATTCTGAAATAAATGTTGTTTATTTATTTATTCAATAGTTTTTTATTATATATATTTTATTTTCGTTCAGTCACACGCCTGTCAACATCTCTGTATCTTCTCTCCTAACGCAGGTGTGCTGGAGATTTCTTTAGAAATAAGCAACACCTCTGTACATTTTTTTCTGTTCTTTTCTTGTTGTCTGTTTATATACGTATGTAGGTGTACATAAATGGTTAAATAAATAAATAAGTCGCATACTGATTGAGAAATAGTCAAAAAACCTTTACACAATATTTAGTAGTTAAAAGCGTAAAGTAATAGGTTGGGGAAAAAGTTTCTTCGCATTTTTTAAGAATATTCAAAACATTTTTTAATAAAGTTTATTTACATTTAAATAAAGTATGTAGGTACCATTTTGCTCGATAACTTTTTGCCATCTTGTAGGTAGGGACATGATCCCATTGCTATAGAAATTTTGGGACTTCTGGTCAAAATACCGCGACAAGTGGTTTTGGCAGTCCTCTCGTGATGTTAACCTGACACTGCCTAAAGAATTCTGAAGAGACCGAAACAGGTGGAAATCTGAAGGTGCAAGGTCAGGACTATACGGCGGATGCATTAACACCTCCCAGCCAAACTCTCTTAATTTTTGTTGGGTGGCTAAAGATGTGTGAGGTCTAGCGTTATCATGATGAAAAACCACACCCCTTCTGTTGATTAATTCCGGCCGCTTTCTCTCAACTTCTTGTTATCAGCTTCTTCAAAAATGGTTCGGTTTCATTACGTCGTAATAAAGAATCACAAATGAGTACACGGTTCATTAGGTTTCTTTCAGTGAGCTCGTGAGGTACCCAAATGTCGAGCTTTTTTGTGTACCCAGTTTTTTTCAAATGCGCCAAAACTGTTTTGTGGTCAATTTCCAGTTCTTCAGCTACGTCGTAACTACTGATATGCCGATCTTGCTCCACTTTTTCAAAAATGGCATCCATTTTATACGTAATAGGGCGACCAAAGCGACGTTCATCTTTGACATCAAAATTTCCGGATTGAAAACGCTTAAACCAAATTTGTGCTACTCTCACAGACACTACCCTAGGTCCATAAACATCGCAAATTTTTTTCGCGGCTTGCGTTGCATTTTTATCTTTTTGTAGTAAAATTTTAAAATGTATCGAATTTCTTCATTAGATTCACTCATCTTGACGGTACGAAAAACAAATGAAAATCACATATTTTCCTAATTTGAATTTGGAATTATGTTCTTTAAAATTTAAACTTTCAATGATACCAAAACCAGCCAGATACAAATAGTATAGCCAAAGAGATTTTATTACAAGTTCATACATACTTTATGCGAAAAGACTTTTTCCCCAACCTAATATACAGTTTTTGTTCATAAGAGTGTTCCGGGAAACTAAAAGTGTTAGTACAGTGTAAGTGAACTTAAACTGTAGTGAAAATGCTAACTTTTATAAACAACACGTGAATCGAGTGTATTCCCTTTAACTTATCCTTAGGTGTAGTATAAAACAAAGTCGCTTCCGCAGTCTCTTCGCTTTGATCTTTTAAACTACTCATCATTCATCATCATAATTTCAGCCGAGAGACGTCCACTGCTGGACATAGGTTCCCGCGTCCAGCAGATTCCTGCGGCCTTCACAAGGTCTTCGGTCCACCTTGTGTGAAGCCTTCCAACTCTACGTTTTCCGGTACGCGGTCGCCACTCCAGAACCTTTCGACCCCATCGGCCATCTCTGCCACTCAAGTTTAGCAATTCTTCGGGCTATATCGGTTACCTTGGTTCTCCTAGGGATCTCGTCATTCCTGATTCGATCGCGTAGGGAAACTCCAAGCATAGCCCTCTCCATCGCCCTTTAGGTGACTTTAAGCCTTTTAATAAGGCCCATTGTGAGCGATCTTTTTGACATTAAACTACTCAACGGAATATAATGCCGTTTTCAGCAATAGATAGAGTGATTTAAGAGGAAGGTTTATATGTATAACACACGGGCGAAGCCGCTGGCAAAAGCTAGTTGTTCATAATTTATTTTAATTTCGTCTTCTATTCGCAATCTTATTTCTGTATTTTTAGAGCATCACTTTTAAATTTTATTTTTTGCAGTCGGGTTACGGATTTTTATTGTTTTTGTTTTTAATTCAGTTATTTTTTTAAAATGTTAGTGTATATTTAAGATCTTCCTGTTGTTTTAGTATTTTACTGTAACACATTTCAACAAAAGGTATTCTCTGAGTCGGGGTGTTAACCATAATAACGTTTTTTATATATATTAAACTTTAGACCTAATGATTTTCGATTAAATAAACAATATACATATTAAACGTTAGACCAAATGATTTTCAATTACATAAACGTTATGGGTGAATATACGCTATTTGAATTCCAATGGTCCATAGACTAATTTTATGTTTAACTTATTATATTACTGTTTCTGTATGCTTACACATTAAAGAATATGGTCTTTTATTTGGTCCACATAGTCTATTCACGATAATTATTAAATTTAAGGCATTAATAGTTAAAAATAGTTATAAATGTATACTCCTCTGGCCTCCCCATTGCTAGATTATAATGATTTTATGGCCAGATAATTTAAATACGTATGCCATTATGTTTTTTTTAAATATGATCATATGCTTTTATAAACATCGAAACATATTTTATCAAAATACACTGAAAAATATTTATTAATAAAAAGAAAAATAACTTATTTTCATGTCATGTTACAATAATGTCACTTCATCTGGCGAAACTCACTGAAGTAAAATTTGACTTAAAACCGCAAAGGTATGTTTTTGTCCTTGAACTACGCGTGTACAACAGTGTGAAGTTAGAAGAAAGCTAACGACGTTTAGCAAAACTCCAATAAAATTGCGTCAGTTTGCGATTCACTGTAGGAAAGCGTGTTTGTGCCAGTCGTTGGAGTATTTCCTTTGGTAAGTCTGTGTTTTTGTATTTTATAGTTACGAAATTGTAAATTTGCACAATGCAATGTTTATTGTGTGTAGATGTCATTTGTTACGTTAAACGGTGGTCAGAAAAGCGAGTGATGTTGTTTTTGTAGGTTATGTGCGATTTTGTCACTTCTCTGGCGTCACTTCTCTGGCACATTTATCATTTATCATTTGTTTTAGGCTATATTTCATTTGTTCTAGATACTCGAGTATAATCAGACACCATGGCGAATGTTAAAAAGAAACAAAAAAGGGAAGAGAGGTTAGAAAAAAAGCGTCAAGCTGAAAGATTAAGCTAGCAAAGAATTAAAAACGATCCGGTAAAAAATGCTGAATTAAAAGAAAAAGAAAAGCAGATTTTTTGAAAAGGAAATTGTTGATTGTTTAGTATTTAAGTAAAAAAATATTAAGTTTTGTGGAAATTATTGTTTCTGTTTGATGCAAAAAAATGAAAGTTTCCATTTGTACTGTGCACTGATAATTTTTAAGTTTGTTTGTTTAAAAAGCCTCGAATACTGATAGGTGTATCATTAGATAGTACTATTGTTTTGTTTTGTGAACGAAGTTTATGTTTTTGTTTCATTTAGAAATTTTGTATAGATTAAAGCGCCTTAAACATGGCTTTTAAGTTTTTGAACTTTTATAATTAAAATCTATCACAGTATGTACTGTGATTTTCATCTGAGATGAGACTGATAAGCAGAAAATATTAATTCTGTTATTTGATACGTGTAATTGAAATTTAAGAATCGACAAACAATTGATATTCAAAATAAGGTTGATTTAGAAACTGTGAAGACTGAATGTATATTAAAAATATCCAAATACTATAATTTATATATGTTTTATTTAATACGTGTCCCCTTTCTTGGCTACTAATCAAAGGCTTGTCACTTCCCTGCTTTAATTTATCACTACTCTGCCAATAGTGTCACTCCCCTGGTAACACATTTTCCTCTGGTGCTTATAAAATCCAAAAAAATGTAAAAATCTTCTGGCCCTTATCATTACAAATTTAAAAACAGTGTCAATAACCAAAATTATCAATATTGAATGGAACAGATTACATTTCCTTCAGGGACACAAAAAAATCAAATACCGTATATTCACCCTTATATCAAACAACGTTATACTAATTAAGTTTTAGAATAAATAAATGTTATGTATAAATAAATTATATGAACAGTTGGTACATCTCACGTTGATTATATCTTATGAACGATAATAAAATGAAATTAGACCAAATGAGTTTATACGTTATGAGACGCACCCGCGAGGGGGTAATGTTAGCGTTATACTTGTCGATGAGTGCTGCTAATAGTGACTAGTTGTCCTGGTAGCCATGGTTTTGTTATTAGAAATTATAACTACAACGGTCCTAGTTCATCATTACACTTACAGCTAAGTATAACAGCCTCACATATTGATAGATCAGGTTTCACATTCCTATAGATGGAATTCAACATTTGCACATGTAAGCAGCTACACCCGTTAGGTAAACACATCCTATTAGGAAAACCATTGGCCTGTCTGCTCGTCTATAGATTAATTTTGTAAAACTTACTTTTAGTCTCGCTGGCTTCTTGTTTCCTGCTACATACTTCTTCTTCTACCACTTTAGTTTTAAACTCCATTAAGGGTATCTCATCACCTGAATCTGATTCATAATACTTTGTTGGTGTATTTGTTTCAACTAGATAGTTATGGTGTACATTTTTCAGTTCTAGCTCTGTAAGTAGACAAAAAACAGTCAAAATTAGTACTAGTTTAAATTAATTTATGTTTTATAATATAATATAATGTGGTTTCGGTTACGTTGAATTAATAAAATACTATCAAAACTTTGAAGTAGTACAATACATTCTTGTTTAATCTCTACATAGTATAAAACAAAGTCGCCTCCTGCGTTTGTACGCTTAGATCTTTTTAACGGGAACACCCAAATACTCCGAAATATTTTGTTCCGATTTTCAAAAGTCCGAATTTCATAATACCTAAGAATTATAATGTCTATTATTTAAAATCACGAAATTTATTTTACCGAAAGTCGTAAATGCGATTTGTTAGTTTTCCGATTTCTATACGTTCGAAGAATCAAATGCTTGAAGGGTTCTCGGTCAGAAAAACGACATTCCGATTTTCAATACTCCGAATAAACTAAAATTCAACATGTTGTGCTACAAAATTTAGTGACAGAAACGAATCGCTGCAAAACCGACTTCACGCAGTCTTGTCTGCCCTACCCCTAGAGTGTAATTTAAACCCGCGTAGGCGTGGAGAGGTGGGGCGGCCCGCGAGCTGACGAGCAGGTGCTTTGAAGGCCCGCCGCCGCGACTGAGGCTGGCCGGCACGGCCGGCCAGCAAGCCGAAGCTGCGGTGGTGAGCGTTAAAACCATCTACGATGATAAGCACGCGTGGGGCCGCCCAAACCCCGCAGCGCCGGAGCCGTGACAGAAACAATGCTTGCTGCATGCCTGCTTGCTTGTTGCTTGCCTGCTTGTATGCTGCATGCCTGCTTGCATACTGCATGCCTGCTTGCATACTGCATGCCTGCTTGCATACTGCATGCCTGCTTGCATACTGCATGCCTGCTTGCATACTGTATGCCTGCTTGCATACTGCATGCCTGCTTGCATGTTTTTTAATTCTACCTCTGCGTACTAAACATTATATTATATTTCTCTCTGACGAGTAATTATGTGACTATTCGGTTTTACAAGGCATTTTTATTTCGGAATTGTATTAATCGGTATTTTGATAATCGGAATTTGATTTTGGATGTTTCGAATATTATCATTAAGTCGGATTTTTTGTTATTCGATGTATTGAATCTCAGTATTTTGAAAATAGTAATTATAAACGTTAGGAATATTGAAATTTAGGAATTATAAAAATAGGAGTAATGATAAGTCGGAGTTGTTATATTCGGAATTTTGAATCATTCGGAATTATGAAAATCGGTATTTTGAAATTCGTATTTGTGACTGTCGGAATAAAGTTTTTCGTATTTATGTAGTGTACCTCTTTTTAACTAAAGCAGCGGATATTAATACAATTTTCATCAATAGACGCGTGACGAGTGATTCAAGAAGAAGGTTTATATGTATATACGCGGGTAAAAGCTAGTTACCTTTGATTATATACCTGTCTAGATAGAGTAATGCAAACAAACGATGCACAAAAACTGTCCCCAGTTTCGCGATTATGTGTGAGTAGCGCTCGCGTACTTATTGTAATCAAACTGTCAAAGTGTGCGTGTTTAGAGATGCCAGCTCCAAATGATTAACTTACCTTTCTTCCATCATTCAATAAGATCAATGTTAAACAAATTAGGTTAAATAAAATAATCATTTTTGTGTTAGTGTTTTATTTAATTAATACAATATGTCTCCAGCAATTTGCTTTTACGGAATCCGTAGAAAATCTAAAACCCAAATATTAGAAAGAATTAACAACAATAATATTTCGTGCATGACGTCATGGATTTCATTTATTTTATGTACGTAATTTCTTATTTTCAGATCAAATAAATACCATCAGTTTTTAAATAATAATTTATTATTCTCATGATTGAATTTTGGTCACGGCAGATAATCATAAGTTTTAATGATATTTGTAATATGTTTCCCACATTTTCGCCAAATCTCCCTAGTAATAAACTGGCAACACCGGCTAATCAAAGTAACCTACTAAGTATCGAATTCAAAATTCATGTTTTCTTTAAAAAAATGTGGTTAAATAACAAAACTTAGCGATGAAAACTGATCTTGGTATTATTATATAACTTTCCCAAATAAATGCGACACAGTTTGACAGCACAAACCAGCGTAATTAATAATTTTTCGTGAGCACGTTACCCCTAAGTGATTCAAATGACACTGACGTCAGTGAGAAGCGAGTCTACCAAATTTAGTAGACTTTTTTTGAGCCGTTCTGTACGGCCAATGTGTCATCTAGACAGGTATATAATCAAAGCTAGTTACAATGATTTAATCTTTAACTTATTTTACGAATTATTTATTGATAATATTTATTTGTTCTGAAAAACGTACCATCACTTTGATGCTCCTCCTTGGGCTCGATAAACTCATCTAGTCCCTCACAAACAGCTGGTAACTCTTGTTTGACGGTAATATTGTTGCTTTCTTTTTGGCATTCATCAACTATACTTATGTGTATCATTGGAGATTTAACAAACCCACAGTATGAATCTAAGCAGTCTTCGTCTATTAAAAGATTGGGCTGAAAAAACATATTTCTTTAAGAATAAGAATAAGAAATTTTAATTTTTTTAAACAGGTAGTTACATGGTGTGTGAGATGTTACAATATACTTAGTTACGTTCTCTGTGTTTTGCCAAAAAGCGTACAAACATGAACACATAAATGTCCTAGTTGAAAACAAAAAACAATTTGTCAGTGAATTGTTGTTAAAAAAAAAATAATTTGTCTTTATGTATGAATAGGGAAAATATGCCAGTGATCGCAGTTCCAAAAGCACACACCTTGCCAATATACCAAAAACACTTGAAAAAGAGCCTCCACAAGTGAAGAAACTTAAAACAATCCGATGTACCCTGAAAAGTTGGCCAGACTACCAAGAATGAAGACGTTCACTGCTGAACGTAGGCCTACCCCTATCTGGGAGGGTTTGCTATAATCATCTCTCATGGCAGGCGGTTTGTCGATCGCTATATGGTAGTCAAATGCAAAGAGAATGCTGCTTCCCATTCTCTAGTAAGTCCCTTAGTTGCCTCTTACGGCACCCAGGGGAAGAAATGGGATGGTGCTATTCTTTATGTCCGGGACCACACGCAATCTTTATGGACGGCACCACACGGAATGTGTGAAAGTGTTCATATCAACATTTAACACCCAATGGTATGGTTGAAATGCAGACACAATATATATGGTATGAGCTTGAGAATAAAATTAAATATTTTTAGGAAAATACCTCACCTCATAATCCTCATTCATCATCTCAACTAACTGCTCTTCGGAATCCAGACATTTTCGAAGCAACTGGTAGCTTTGCTTTAATTTAGTGCAGCATACAAAACAAGCAAGAATTGGCCTTCTGTCTTTAGTCACAAACTGCAACAAAATTTGTCTTACACTATTGTTTATAGGAAGAAAATACTTCCAATCTTACATTTAATTGTAAAGCCCACAGTTGGTGGTCAGTAATGCTTTCTATATTCCTCATACAAAGAAGGCATGAGCAGATTGGTGGATTAATTAAATTATTCAAAAGTTTAAGTTTACTTTCACTGAGGTCAGTGATTTCCATTTGGCTTTATAGGACATCTAAGATGACCATCAGACAAACACAAATAGAAATGAAATATGAAGTAGAACTGACCACTACCAAAAGGTAAATTTGCATGTAGAAAGAGCAAGAAACTCCACCATTACTCTTTTAAAATGTTTTTCAATATTAGTTTAAAATATTTATATAATTACATGTGGAGACCATGCACCTAATATACTACAACAGTAGATGTACCATACTACAACAGGTAAAAGAAATGAAAATGAAGCAATGAGAGTAAAATTAATAATATTACGATAGATACATGGCGCTCATATATTTAATACTATATAGTCCTCCATACTGTATTTCGGCCACGGCGGCCAATCTCAATGGAGACTGGCCATCGGCGCGGGAGATATTATAGTGAATGAGTGTGTGCACAGACAAAGGGACACTTGGGGCATATTTACAAACGTGGCAAAGGCAAGTATACGAATTTCGTAACATTTTAACAAGTTACAAGTCAGTGTATGAGTTCAAATAATCACTGAATGTAAATCAGTCTAAACAAATCTAAGCTAGAAAATTAAGTTTGTACAGAATTTGATAGATTCTAGACTGTCCTATGTTGCGAGACCAGCATTTTTCCAAAACATTCTCAAAGTAATATGCTTGTTTACAACAATGTGTACTTTTAATATGACTTTAAACCTACTTTCATATATTGTCGTGTATGGTTCGCATTTATTTATTTTTTTAAACATTATATAGGTAAATTAATTCTTATAAATAAACTTACTGGTATATCAGTCAGCTTCTCATATAGTTTGTGCAAGTTTCTGTTGATGACTACATACATACGAACATTCTGCACTAAACATATTCTACAAATTGGCAGTTTTTCCATGTTTGAAGGGAAAACGTATCACAGGCTTGGCTTGTATATATTTATTACGAGTTTAGGTAATCTTCGAAATTCGAATGCGAATAAAAGCTTGTAAATTACATGAGCTGTGGACCACGGTAAGATGCTAGCAGCCAGAGGGACTTAATTTATTTCTTTATGAGAATCTTTTCAAGTTTGGGTGATTCATTCACATTGGTTCTAGTTTATTTACCACAAAACACTGAAAACACCACCTAAATCATAAATAGGTACCGTGTACAACACACAGAATACTATTTTACATTAGCAATTTAGCATTCAATTCACCTCGTTTGACAGATGACAGTCAGGCGATTTTTTTTTTGAATTTTATGACCTGGTAACTGGACCTTTAGGTCAAATCTTATTTATTATCGAACACTACACTATCACTTCATTTTTAAATTGTTTTAATAGTACTTTTAATGTATTTATATATCGGTTTGTACGTATTTTTGTCTTTTAATAACAGGGTGACCCGCTCTCTCCCAAATTATTTACAAGCACACTTGAGGAGATATTTAAGTCAATGGCAGCCTCATGGAACACCAAGGGCATTGACGTCGGCAAAAGGCGGCTGACAAACCTTCGTTTTGCCGATGAGATAGTCCTTTTTGCCCCCACAGCTCAAGAACTCCAGACCATGCTCCAAGAGCTGAGCACGGCTAGCTTCAGGGTGGGACTTGAGATGAATCGGTCTAAAACTCAAATTATGACTAAGAGCACTAAGCGTAGAGTTGAAGTGGATGGACAGGAGATACAATATGTCGATGAGTATGTCTACCTGGGCCAGTTAGTTTCTTTCGAAAACAGGCAAGAAAGAGAAATAAACCGCCGAATCGAAAACGCCTGGAAAAGCTACTGGTCCATGAAGACGCTAATGAAGGGTGATCTACCGATCTCCCTGAAGCGCAATCTCATCGACATGTGTATCCTGCCCATCTTAACCTATGGTGCTCAGACCTGGGTGCTTACTCTCGAATATAATTCCAATTGATCCACCTTGGTCAAACGTCAGTTGGTTGAGTTAAACGTCAGTGATTGGCTAGATTCAATGAGTCCAGCCAATCACTGACGTTTGACTGACAATTCCAATGTCGATCTATTGGAATTATATTCGACAGTAAGCACCCTGGTCGCTCAACGAGTCTCAAAAGTTCCGCCTTGGAGTTTGTCAAAGAGCGATGGAACGCAGTATTCTGGGTGTAAAAAAACTTTTTAACAAAAACTTAAACCGCCGAAAAACTGAAAAGTATAAAATAATAAACCTTAAAATTATGAGTCGGCGCTTTGAATGATCCTTGTTCATTGATTTTTCAGCGCCGACTCAAAATTTTAATGTACTAATAATACTTGGCAGGGTATACCCTATCCAACACAAAAATAATTATCAAAATCGGACTACTCTGTATAAAGTTATGCGTGTTTATACATAACAATCAGTGAGTGAACAATCAATCATCCCCTGTTTTCCGAGCCTTTCCTGTCTTCCTATCATCAAATGACTTCACCCGTTTCAAAACGGGTATAACCGACGTAGGTAAAAAGGCTGCCAGGCTCAAATGGGATTGGGCGGGCCACATTAGCCGTATGCCGATGACCGCTGGGCAAAGGTTTGCCACAATGGGTGCCTGACGATGGACGACGCCACCGCGGTCGGCCCAGAAAGCGGTGGAGAGATGACCTAGATGCGTACTGCGACGACTGGTTTGAGGTGGCGCGGGACAAGAGTTCCTGGAAGAAATTGGGGGAGGCCTTTGCCCAGCAGTGGGACAGTATAGGCTAAACAAAAAAAAAAAACTCTTCAAGTGGCGGCGGGCGGGATAAATAATCGCACATGTTCACATCACTAAGTTCACTAGCCAACACTAATCTGTCAAGCAAGAAGTTTTGACACAGTCAAAAATAAGATGTTCAATGTAGGGATGTTATGGATATGAAATTTCGGATACGGATTGGTTACGGATGTAGGAATGATTATTATACCGGATACGGATAAGGATATGAAATTATTTCGGATTATCTGTTAGTTTCGGATAATTTCGGTTACAGATATTAAACTTTTGAGGAATTTCAAAAGTAAAAAACAAATAGCTAATAAAATGGTTTTATTTATATGTAACCATTTGGTAGGAATTACAATCAGTCTGTGAGTAATTATCACAGCTATTTAAAACAAAAAATATTATATATAAAAATATACATCTAACCAGGCACGTATCCAGACTTTTGGTTCGGGGGGGGACAAACATTGAAACAACCATGTGAACTGTGTGAAAATCGCTGTAATCACTGTACTATACTATAATTATATAAGTATTTTTCTGTTTCCGCTGGCAGCCATTACGTTTAGTACCATATCAGGATCTGGCGCCAAAGCGGAATGAATAGACAATAGAGCGAGACCAGTAAGCCTCTCGCCCGCCATTCTATTCCTTAGGAAGGATTTTATTCTCTTTAGGCATGAAAATGACCGCTCCACAGATGCCGTTGAAACCGGAAGGGTGGCCAGAATATGTATTAGCCTGTTAATGGTAGGAAAGAAAACTTTGTCACACGTGTCTAAAATTTCCATAATTTCGACTGGTTTCTTATCTGTGTTTTTCCACTTGGCACACCACATACTGTACTCTGCTTTTATTAGTGATTCTCCAACACTTTCTTCCCAATAAATTTTCATATTTTCTAATTCACTTATTTTCCTCTCGTCCACATTTTTCGGAAGAATAATTTCTAAAGAAGAAAGCAGCTCTCTTTGATTCGCAAATCTATCATTCATGCCAGATATCAAATCGTCCAAGCACGGTATAAAAATAGTTCTTCTGAAGTATTCTTCAGCAGTATCGCTGGGAGGGTTGCTTCGTGCAGTTTGGTGGGCAGTAACTCGAGGACGCTGAATTTCTATTTGCAAGACATCTTCCGCTATTTTGCAGCATGCGTTATATATTTCTGAGAATACCGGGTTAACATCGTCACGTATTTCTTTTAGTTTTCCGATAATGTCATCGGAAAATTTCATAGCAGAGGCCAGGTCGTGTGTAGGGTTCTGCAAATATGCTGACAGTGGGAGAGTATAACTGAAAAATCTTTCACAGGTTTTTAGAGAAATCAAGAAACTACTCTTTTCCATCGCAGCTATGAGTGTAGAGGCAGCTTGGGCGACAGTTCTGTTTGTGTAGGATAGTTCTCTTAATGTAATGACAATAGGTTCGAGTAACTCACCAAATACATTTATAGAGTCGTGACGTTCTATAAATCTAGTGTCACACATGCCGACCAGTCTTTTTTTCTTACTTTCTGGTGTGAGCTTTTCCACATTTTCCTTGAACTGTTTCCCGGCCATTGCATTGTTGCGAAGTAAATTGCAGACTTCCTTCACAACGCCTATTGAATTTCTCACCTCGGGAACTGAAAGAGCTTTTGAAAGAACTAGGTTCAGACGATGTGCTGAGCAATGTACGTATGTGGCCTTAGGAAATTCTTTTCTGATTCTCGTCTGCACAGCACTGATGTGTCCTCCCATGGTAGCAGCTCCGTCATACCCCTGACCAACTAGTTTATCGAGATTCAAACCAATCTCATGACATTTCTTTAAAATTTCTGCACTTATATTTTCGGCACTTAGGTCGTGTATTTCAATGAAACTGAGAAAGTCCTCCCTCAAAATACCTTTATAAACGTATCTCGCACATAAAGACAATTGCTCAGTTCCACTCACATCTAAAGTTTCATCGCCAAGAATCGCGAAACACTCTGAACTATTTATTTGTGTCACAACTTTTTTCTGAATTATCTTTCCGCAAGTATCTATTATTTCATTTTGAATAATAGGGCTGAAATACGTTGCATTTTTAGGGGTTGTAATGATATGATCTTTCAGGATATTATCATAGCTTGCTCGGTATCGTAGCAGAGCCCTGAATTTTCCATCTTTACCAAGTGGCTTTTCTAAAGTCAATGGTCCACTGTCTTTGTCTCCACGAAGCGGCAACTCTTGCTCTCCACAGAAGATGATAGTTTCGATTATAGGTTTTAGTGCTGTTCTATTTCTTTCCTTTTCTTTGAGCCTTTGATCATTAAGCAGCGATGCAACGTCTATGGCTGCTGAATCCATTACGCGTAAGAAATTTTCTGCGCATAACTTAGAAAACTGGTGATATTTAGCAGCAGAATGTTCGCGAAATCTCTCTGTTGCATCTTTCCAATTATCAAATGGTTTGCTGACAAAACTTCCAAGTGTTTGGTGGGAACCTTTTCCAGCGGTGCCTGATGAAAAGACAACGCAATATTTGCAGAACACACCATTCCTCCTCGGCGAATATGTTAACCATTCCCATGATCCCATCCATTCTCTTCGAAATCTAAGTTTCCTCTTTCCAAAGCTACTAGCCGGAAACGAAAATGACGCATCGAGGACAAACGGCTGTGTAATAATAATTTTTTTTCTGTTCATCTGTGAGTACAAGAGGAGGATACTGAGTGTTATATATGGCATTAGAAACCACGCCGATATCAGGAAAAGTTTCACTTATAATCATTGTATCTAAACTGCACGTTTTTGAAGTTGAACATTCTCCTTCATCTCTACATCTTCCAGCCGGTTCGGCTGAAATCACATTTTTTTCTGTAAATTTTGACGAAGTTGTTTCTAGTTGTCTACTATCAACAGCAGAAGCCATGCTTGGAGTAGTTTTTTCCTCGCTAGTAGTAACATTTTTTTTTTGCCATTGGCTTGAAAAAGTTGTCAATTCTCTTCATTTTAGCAGCAGCAATTTATATACGTTCAAACAAGCACAAATCAAGAAGCACTCACATTTCACACATTACTTTACTTTATTTAAGTAATCTGTGATGGATAGGGCGAACGGTCCAACAAATTATGACGTCTGCAGGTCCAAAATTGTCCAACACTATCTCACGTACGTAACGGACTGGCGATTTGGCGAATCCAATGAAAACAGTGGTTTTGAAGTTTTTTTCCTTTATTTCACGGCACGGGCAAAGTATCAGGTGAACCAAGTCGGAAGGAATTTACTCTACCTACTCTCTATGAAACTGAAACCAATATCAAAATAAACTGGTCTATTGCACTATACTGTCACTATTGCAGAGGTATTTCACTTTTCTTCTCGCTTGTCGCTCTCGATTCTCACTTGAATCGCTCTCGAAATAAACTGACATGCAGGTTCCCGGACCCCCGCCCCCGCCGTATTTATACTACATTTTCGTATTCTGGAACACTGTGGAATATTGCGCCATCTACTACCTGGTAGCAGAAAGTTATGGAAGCTTGTCGATATTTCGCTACTCAACGCGACGATCTTTCTACTATTAGTTTTTCTACTCGACGATAGATATCGTTCATTACTGTTTTCGTTCTCGGTTTCTCTCTAAATAGGTTAGATGCCGCTACTAGTAACGTCGCTTACATAATCAGATCAAGATCTATCTATATTTTTATTTTACCTACTTATTGAAAGAACACGCAAGCGAATAAATAAACAGATGGCTTAAAACGTTTTTTTTTCAGTCAGATTTCGGGGGGGGATAAATCACAACTATCCCCCCCTCTGTATACGTGCCTGCATCTAACGAGTGTTATCTAATCAACCTAAAATAAAAATGTCATAACAAATCCGATATTATCCGAAACTTTTATTTCGGATTCGGTTACGGTTACGGATAAAATTTTATATCGGATATCCGATAGTATCGGTTACGGTTACGGAGCTCCCTAACATCCCTGGTTCAATGGTTCCTTCTTGGGATTCACAATGTGGGCATGTATTGCTTGTAATAATGCCTAGTCGAGCAAGGTGTGACGGAGCAGTATTATGGCCAAAGCGCAATCTATTTATCGTAGTGATAAAGTGTCGGCTGGTTCCTTCAATCTATTGTACCAGGGTCTAACAGGTAATCTTTCTTGAATACTTCCATACCACTTTCCTTTGATGTCTTGGTCTTTCTTCCACATTTCTAACCATAACTTACATATATTTTCATTAATGCATAGCAGGAAGTCAGTCATAGGATGTCCATTGCATTTCTAACATCAATAGCATTATTACCTTCTTAAAAAAGTCTGGCACACGAAAGTTGATCCTGAAAAACAGCGGCAAATTTAAAAATCCAAGTGTGGTAACCCGGAGTGCAATAGGAATAACTAGTTTTGATATTTGTAAAAAAAAATATTATGTTCAAACAAGGTTGAAACCGATTTTTCGTGGTAGTATAGTATTCTGCATTGATTGCCTTGGTTATTGACCTTATTTTTGTGTGTCTAATTTTATATGATTTCTTTATTTTAAGCATACTGCGCTCTAGTCCTCGTTGGCAGGTTGTAATTTTATTTTTCACTTTAGAGGTGAACTTCCACGTCTGGCATCCGTACGTCAAGCATGGTAAGAGACTGGAGTTCATCACTTTCGTTTTAATGGTTATAGGTAGGTTGCTTTTAAATATTTCCTTTAAACTCCAGTATCTTTTCCATGTTTGTTGTACTCTTCTTTCGACTTCAAGTTCTTTCTGTCAAAACTAATTTGCATCCCTAGATAGAGTGTGAGTGAGTGAGTTATGCACCAAAACTCAAATGGAAATGGGCGGGGCATGTCGCGAGGCTTAAAGATCAGAGATGGACCTTAAAAGTGACATTTTGGAAAGGTCCTCCAGGCAAAAGGAGAAGAGGCAGACCGTTGACACGCTGGGATGACGAGATTGAAACGACAGCCGCCCCTAACTGGAAACAGACCGCACAGGACAGACACAAATGGGCATCTTTGGAGGAGGCCTTCACCCAATATGGGGTTCCTGCAGAAACTATGTAAAATTAAGTTAGAATATATCATTATGTTATTTTGAATAAGTAATATTTATTAAGTAAACCAGAAATTTAAACTAGTTAAGCATATAAGAATAAGTAATAAGTAAAAAATCGCAAAAAAACAAAACTAGTTATATGAAATTAATTAATTAAGACTATATAAGTAACTTTAAAACAATGTAATTAGTAGGAAATAAAAGGCTTTTTTATTTTATTTTATTTATTATAGTATTCTGACGAATGAATACGGTGGAGTGACATATTTTTTATACAAAGCTACCAAATCATATACTATATATTAGTAAAAGTTATTTGACAATTGAAAATTCGACCAGTGAATTACGTAAATGAGTTCTGATTAATTTAAATAGATTTCACCAGTTTTATATCGAACTAGCTGTCCGCCCCAATTTCATCCGCATTTTGGTTACTGAAAGAATTTTTTAAATCGGACCAGTAGTTCCTGAGATTAGCGCGTTCAAACAAAGAAACAAACTCTTCAGCTTTATAATATTAGTATCTGTAAACTTAAGTTATTTTATTAATTATCGTATGCAATGATCGTAATTAATGAGGTTCATAGACATCAAGCTATTTAGACTATGTATGTTGATAGAAAAAAAAAATAAACGGTTAATTATTTAAATACTTTATTTTATGAATCATAATCAAAATCGGAATCTAAAAATTCCAATTCTAGTGATGCATCCGAATCACTGCTACTATCGTCACCAACATTTATGATGAACCGATCCATTTCTTCATCGGTTATTCTGTCTCTTTCTTTGTATGTATTTTCTATATGGATAACATGATCAGTATTTTTTTTTCCATTCTTCTGGGGTTACACACTCAAAGGATTCCCTTATAATTCTTTTCACTTCAATAGATGGTAAATTTATATTTTTACTTGCGATTTTACGTTTTACCAGGCTCCAAGTTAGCTCTATGGCATTTAAGTCGCAGTGGTAAGGAGGTAAACGCAGTACTTCATGACCATGCTGTTCTAATAATTGATCAGCTTCATAAATTGGATCTGGTTTATGTTTTTGAACCAGACAGAGCAATTCAGCTTTCGTATAATGACTTTCAAAATCTATGTTATTTTAGAGAAAATTCAACAGTGGCTCAGAGGAGCCACTGTTGAATTTTGTTTTTCACAGTCTGTGATGTAGGTGGTTTATTCACTTGCACTGTGTGATAACTTGCATTATCCATGACAATGACACTTGGCTCGTACAAATTGGGTATAAGTTTTTCCACTAACCATTTGTTAAAATTTTGTGAATTCATGTCATGGTGATAGTCTGCCATTTTTGATTTAGTGCTAAACAATAAAAGTGCATTTGGCACGAAGCCTCTTTCTGAACCAGCGTGAACAATTATGTACCTTTTGCCTGCTGATATCTTGTCTATAACACCACTTGTTGAAGGCCCCTGCCATGACTTCTTGGGTCTATAATTTTGGTGAACATATGTCTCATCTAAATAAATTATTGGTTTCCCTTCTGCACGTTTGGAAGAAATAGTTCGTAAAAATTTGTGTCTCCAAGCTACAAGATCAAATATTTCAATAAGTAAGTACCGTTCATTTTGTTTTTTTTTTTTTAACTCATAACCATTATTATGTAATATGCGACGCAAAGTTTCACGGCAGCCAGTAAACTCGATAGATTCCCTCAGTTCAGTCAATAAGCTTCGCAAAGTAGGTACTCGTTTTTGTACTAAGTAAAATTCATTAATTTTATTTCTAATAGCATTTATATCGAAGCTGTCCAAATTAGATACTGTGGGCTTATGGGGTCGTTTTTTCCCTGGTGTACTAAAAATTCCATCATTCAATCGTCCTGCCTTTTTAATTCTTTTTAAAGTTGCGACGCTAACTCCTGAAAAAGAAAAATATAAAACATAAATTACATCCCATACATTTATAATACCAAAATGATATGAATTCTAGCAGTACATTACACAGTCAAAACACTGCATACACAGTTACATACCAGTGATTGACGAAATTTCTTCCAAAAACTGGTTCTGGGTTTTAATTCTCTCTTTGCTCATTCTCTCCCAAAGCACTTAGTTTTGCAATAGTTCCTTTAACCGATGCAACTTCGGTACCTTCAATATTCAAATTGTCTGTAAACAAAACATCCATTACATAACTATGCGAATAAGGTAAACATGATTTTGAAGCAAATATTATAATACTATTTAGAAGTATCAAAATTATATGTATAAACTAACCTATAAAGTCTGTTATCGCAAGTAAACATTGCTGTTTTTCGTTGTAATCATCTCGTTTCTTTTGTTGTTTTTCTTCAAATGAATTCATCATAGTAAACAATAACTTCCGCACGTCACTTTTTATTGTTTTGTTCATTTTAAACGTTAAAATTCGAGTTATACAATGAAATCCTATGAATAGTCTGACAATATATAAGTCGAATGACAATCATCTGACGTTTTTAGAAAGTTGCCATATAAAAACTTACGATTAAACCCCAGGATCAACTTTCATGTGCCATTAAGTAGTAATATATTATAAACTCCTCGGTCAACATTGAACGTCTTAAATAGAGAAGAAACTGAAATGTCAGGATTAATGTGCCATTATAACATTATGTTGAATTTTGTTAAATAAAACCTAAAATACGGGTATATTCTTTACTACAATTTATTTAACAAAAGGGAAAAATATCTACGACCAGAACGTTTCGACGGAGACCCGTCCTCAAGCCAAGATCTGTCCCCTCAGTGGACACATTGGAAAAGCACATTCGAAAATTTTCTGACACCTATAACTACGAACGAGAAAACTGTTGGAAAAGAAACTAAATTCCAATTACTAACGAATCATCTGTCCCCTACGACTTTTACACGCATACAGGATTGCACTGATTACGATATTGCTCTAAAGAGACTTGATGCATTATTTCTGAAGCCACCTAACGAAATATATTCCAGGCACAGATTAGCAAAACGAGCGCAACAACCAGGTGAGTCCATCGACCAGTATCTACAAGCCTTGAAACTGCTTTCAAAAGAATGCAATTTTAAACAAGTGACCGCTGAACAAAATGAGAGTGATTTTATTAGAGATGCTTTCATATCAGGTCTTTCGTCGTCCATAGTTCGTCAAAGACTGTTGGAAAATAGCACTGTCACATTAGACGATGCATTCAAGCAGGCCCGCGCTCTAGAGATGGCGCGAATATACAGTGATGATTACCAGCAACCTAATACTAGTACCTTTGTTAATGCGATACCCATTAACAATCAGAGAACACACATCCAAGAACTATGCTATTTCTGTGGAAACAAGAGACACGCACGGCAAAACTGTCCGGCTGCTAGTACAACCTGCCTTAAATGTGAAAAAACGGGGCATTTTGCAAAACTATGCAAAAGTGCAGTGACTGCGCCACCACAACGGAGTGCTTTTACAAATGCTATAGAGGAACCGAATAAACTTATGGAAAATGCAGAGTCGCAGAAATTGTTATCATGTATCGTGGCCGCTACAACTGATCTCGATAAAGCTATGATACCGATAAAAATAAACGGATTATTTGCAGCCAGAACATTGATTGATACAGGGAGTACTGCTAGTTTTATAGACAGTCGATTAGTTTGTCAATATAATATACAAAAGAGCTCATGCTACCAAAATGTCAGCATGGCAGCTTCAAATCTAAAAACAAAGGTAGACGCAATGTGCTCTGTCAATATCGATATGCAAGGTCATAGTTTTCAAGTGGACTTATTAATAATGGAGAACTTATGTACGGATATCATAATTGGTCATGATATTCTTAAGAGATATAATACATTAGAAATGCATTTCGGCGGATCTGGAGCTCCATTGAAATTATGTGCACTAACTCAAGCCAATATCGATCCAATCTGCTTATTCCCGAATCTCTTACTAGACTGCAAACCAATAGCTGTTAAGTCACGAAGATACTCAGATAGTGATACGCAGTTTATTCGTACTGAAATAAGAAAATTACTAGCTGAAGGAATTATAGAACCTAGTTCGTCACCATGGAGAGCACAAGTGCTTGTAACTACAAACGAAAGTCAAAAAAAAGGATGTGTATAGACTACTCTCAGACAATAAATAGATACACGCAACTAGACGCTTATCCTTTACCAAGTATTGAAGAAATAGTTTCTAAGGTAGCCAAACATAGAATCTACAGCAAAATTGACTTAAAAAGTGCGTACCATCAGATTCCGATTCTCGAAACAGAAAAACCTTGTACAGCATTTCAAGCAGAAGGTAATTTATACCAATTTCGTAGAATACCTTTCGGGGTTACCAACGAAGTAGCGGTTTTTCAAAGAACTGTCAATAATATAATTGCGAAAGAGGAACTTAAAGGAGTATACGCATATTTGGATGACATAACAGTCTGTGGAACAACTCAAGCTGACCACGATCAAAAACTGCAGCGATTTCTTGATATTGCCAAACGGTATAACCTTACATTGAATCTTGACAAGAGCGAATTTTCATTGAAAGAGATAAGTATTCTAGGATATACTATAAACAATGGAGTTATTAAACCCGACCCGGATCGTCTACGTCCACTATTAGAGCTGCCTCTGCTTTCAGATTCGGCATCGCTCCGGCGAGCATTGGGATTATTTGCTCACTATTCTAAATATGTGCCAAGATTCTCTCATAAAATTCAGTCCCTCGTTTCGCAAGGTACATTCCCTCTCGATTCTGAGGCAGTAAATGCTTTTAATGCTCTAAAGCAAGAGATAGCCAGATCAGCAGTAAACGCAATTGATGATAACATACAATTTATTGTTGAAACAGACGCTTCAGACTATGCTATCGCGGGAACTCTGTCACAAGAAGGCAGACCAGTTGCGTTTTTCTCGAGAAGCCTTCACAGTAGTGAGCGGAATCACCCAGCCATCGAGAAGGAGGCCGCGGCTATAGTCGAATGTCTTCGGAAATGGAGACAATTCCTCATCGGACGAGAGTTTAAACTGATAACTGACCAAAAATCGGTCGCATTTATGTTCAATCAGCAGCATTCGTCTAGAATTAAAAATGACAAAATACAACGTTGGCGATTAGAACTTTCAGAATACAATTTTGATATAGTTTATCGCCCTGGAAAGGAAAATATAGCGGCTGATGCTTTATCAAGAGCCAATGCACCATTAGTAGCCTCTGTTTACAGTTCAGAAAATGCACTCAAAGAACTGCATAAAACCTTGTGTCATCCTGGAGTAACAAGAATGCTTCATTGGGTTCGAAGCAAAAATTTAGCTTACTCCACTGAAGAGATAAAACGTATTACTGCGAATTGTTCTATATGTGCTGAAGTAAAGCCTCGATTTCAACGAAACATGGGAAAACGAATAAAAGCGATGGCCCCATTCGAAAGAATATCGATCGATTTTAAAGGTCCACTTCCCTCAGATGGCACTGGGAACAATCGATATATCCTTACGATTGTGGATGAATTTTCTCGATTCCCATTTGCATATCCCTGCCCAGACTTGAGTACTAACACGGTTATTAATAAACTGACTGATTTATTTTCTATATTTGGAATGCCAACTTACGTACACTCAGATCGTGGTACATCTTTTCTTTCAAAAGAGATGAAAGACTTTCTTCACCAGAAGGGCATTGCTACGAGCTACACTACACCTTACAATCCTCAGGGTAATGGACAAACGGAGAGATACAACGGAATTATTTGGCGAACAGTACAGTTGGCTCTGAAAAGCCGAGATCTGCCTATAACTAAATGGGAGTCAGTTTTAACTCAGGCTCTGCATTCTGTAAGGTCACTTCTTTGCACGGCTACAAACAGCACGCCCCACGAGCGGATGTTCTCTCACGCCAGGAGATCCTCAAGTGGTCAGTCGATGCTTACATGGCTAAACGTCCCAGGAAAAGTATTAATGCGAAACCATAATCGAACCAGCAAATATGATCCACTGGTTGAAGAAGTAGAGACTCTGGAAAGTAACCCTCAACATTCTCGTGTGCGTTTGAGCAGTGGTAGAGAAGTTGTCGTATCTAATCGACACCTAGCTCCTGCTGGAGTATCTTTAGAAACGGATGAAGCTGATTCCAATGATGACGATGAATTCATCGATGCAGTCGATGGCGATGATCATAACACAGATGGCCAGCGAGATTCCCAGAACGAATTGGTCCAGCCACAGAACATCACGCCAGAGACTCTGCGTCGTTCTGAAAGAGTACGACGTCCGCCTGCTCATCTAGCTGACTACGTGGCACAATAAATAAGCCTAGGAGAATGTAGTAATATATTATAAACTCCTCGGTCAACATTGAACGTCTTAAATAAAGAAGAAACTGAATTGTCAGGATTAATGTGCCATTATAACATTATGTTGAATTTTGTTAAATAAAACCTAAAATACGGGTATATTCTTTACTACACATTAGAGATGCCTCGGTGAGAAGGTACCCACAGGAATACAATTTTTATATGTGCTTAAGGTAATATTGATGAATTATTTTTTTGATGAAATACAGAATATAATTTGACTTAAACGAAACTGTAAGGTTAGTTAGGGCTTTTATCAAACTCAATGAATCAGAAACAATCAAGAAGTATTTACAATTGCTAATTTGGCGAATATATAATAATGCCTGATAAACTGCATATGCCTCTGCAGTGAATATATATTGGCTAAGTTTCGTATTATCTGACGTTGAGTTGGGAGTCCATATTTTTTTTTACGTACAGATCATATTATTAGAAACCACCACGTAAAATTTTAAGTGTCGAAATTAAGAAAATGGGGTGAATAGGGACAAAATCGAACTTGTCACTGAAATTAATCGATGTTGTAGGACGAATGCAATATTGATAACTCTTGCCAAGGGTTTCCGGCAGTTAATACTTTTCGTAAATGTTAAAAATATCCCCAGAATTAGTTAAAATTTAGATATTTTAACAAAAATATAGGCTGTCCCTATTCATGCTTGAAGTGGGGTGACCTGGAACGAGACATGGGTAACTTGGGAAAAACTAGTAGGGTTGTCTCTTTCCTATTTTAATTTTCTTCATTAAATTTAAAATTTTTGGAAATAAAAATAATACAATTAATCCAAAATCTTTTATTGAAATAAAAGAACATAAATATTTTACTTAACAGGTTGTTACACTCAAAGGTTCGAATTACACTTGATTGATCTCTTATGGATAACTTTTAGTAATACTCTGTACTACCTGTATAGAAAAATAGCAAATTATGAACCACCTTATAAAATAAACATCTCAAAAATTAACACTTTTAAAATCTACTCATCATTTTAAGCAATGACTAGGTTTAGGTATCTATATAAAAAATATTTTGTCTGTTATCTAGGTATTTATGACAGAAATCACGTATTTTTATTATAGTACCTTATGTTATATCTGTAGAATTTGGGTACCTAAGTAAAACCTATCCCTATAACCAATTTAACATATTTTTTATATAGACATAATTAAAAATAACAAAATTAGGAACCATCAGTCGTATAAAAATAAAAATTAGGAACAATCAGTATTATAAAAATAATTATCTCAAAAATTAACACTTTCTTAATCTTCAAAGTTTTAAACAAAGAGTATTTCTATTTATATTATTCTTACGAACCTATCCAAGTTTAGGTACTGTCCATGAGATCACGTAATATGTCTTCATCTTTGGTATAATATTTTTTATTATTCCCTTTTGTCTTGGGTTTAAGTGGATCACTCAAAGATATCTTCCTGTATTGACTTAAATCTATTTTAACATTTTTGTTATTAAAGTTTTCAATTGAAGTGACTTTTATATTGCTTGTGGTATTTTTAAGACGTATGTCTACAACATCTAGTTTCTCCTTTGTGTTAATAATTTCTCTTTTTGTATATTCTTTTTCTATTTGAGGAGTCACTACTTCTATTTCTTTTACGACATCAAAATCACTGTCGAAAATTAAAGGCATATTTTCAATATCGAATTTGTCGAGATCATTTAGTAGCTCATAGTTGCTTACATCGTTAAAAATAGTCACTTCTTCTGTATTATTATCGGTGTCCATTCTTACTACTCTTCCCTTTGTTTCCTGATTTGGCTTATTTATTCCTTCGTTTTTATTTTTTTTATACTCTCTTAGAGTCGTTGGCTTTTTAAAAATGTACTCGTCATTGCGATTTTCCTGATCTTCAACCATATGATATGACTCTTGTTTTAGTTTAATCGCTTCGTTACAAAGCTGTCCTTGTTTAACTTCTTTATGTGTTTCTTGTGTCACAATCTTTTTTAAATTTGATTTCGCTTTTTTATTTATAGGTTCCGTTTCAAATTTATCCGTACACCCTGGTTTTGATAAAGTTCTTTTGTTTTGTTCCCTTTTGACATAGCTCCTCTGTTTTTCTAGTTTTTGGTTAGGTTGATTTGAAGTGTTTGAAACGATGGTAGGTTCCAATTTAGGTTTAGTCATGTTAGTCATTGCCATTGAAGCTTTTTCTTCGAATTTCCTCTTTCTATCTTCTGGAATCAGTTTTGCAATTTTGTGTTGAGGTTTATAATTTTGCTTAAGTGTAGACTTTGGTTGAATTTCACTGTCTTCGTGACATTCAGATTCATTATTAGTACTGGATGCAGATATTCTCTCTGATAATTGTAGGTTTTCTTCCAAATCAGATTCATTGCTCAAAAAGCTACTTTCTTCCTGGTCGCTATTGTTAGCAGTACTTAGGATTACTTCTGTATCACTTACTTCTGTATCAGTGCACACGCTTTGACCTGGTTTTATTTCAATTTTCTTTCTCTTGTTGCATGGTTTGTTATTTCCAGTGCCATATCGCATTTCTTTTAACATGGTTACTACTGTCTCATCAAGAGCATCTCTATCAAAGGATTGTTCACCACAGGCGTTTCCTGGTAATCTTTCCAAAACTTTAATTTTATTTAAAGGGCTTATGCCTGATTTCATGAATGCTGAGAGTATATTTGATTTTGTTTGGTTTGCCATGCGATTTAATAATTTTTTCAAAAGACTAGGGAAGACACTTTTAGGAATAGTAGGTAAAGTACGGCCATCGGTTTTTTTCCACTGAAATAAAATGTCCCTCCAGGCACCTTTTATTGCTCTAAAGAAAGCTACATCCAGCGGTTGCGTTAGATGTGTCGAATTTGGAGGAAGAAAAATAAAATGCACGTTTTGTTCTTTGCATTCATTAATCAAGTCTAGAGACAAATGGGATGAAAGATTATCTCCGATGAGTATTTTTTTTCCATCTTTGTTATTGAAATATGGCAACGCGACAGTACGGACCCAGTCCTCAAACGTGATACTGTCGAACCACCCAGAAGTAGTACAGTTATACCTGCAACCTTTCGGCCCATTTTGAACCCAAGATTCGTATAAATTTTTAGCTTTGTAGACGACATAACAAGGTAGTAAAGTTCCATCACCAGCAGCTGCCATCATAATTGATGTAGACGCTTTACTATGGTTTAAGACTCTCTCCGGGTATTTTGCGCCTCTTTTTGTTATAACTTTTCTTCTTCCGGGATCGTCCGATAAATTTGTTTCGTCATAGTTAACAACGTTACACATTGGCACTCCTTCTAAGGATTTCTCCAATTCAATAAAATATTCTTCTATAATTTGCGGTGAAACGGACGCTCGGCATCTTTTTATGTTTTGGCTAATTCGTAATGAAATTTTGTTTTTGTTTCTTTGTATAAAACTTTTCACAAAATCTGGACCAGGTAAATTATCTCGAAATCTTTTCTCAGTTATGCCAGATCTATCTAAATAACCTTTAACCAATACCCTCAGGTCGTAAGTATCTAAAGGGTATCCCCACTCAGCACAATGATTAAGATTTTCGACTATGTATTCCTCGGCTTCTGCACTTAAAACTGGTTGACCTCCTGGCTTTTTCATAAACCTGGTGTTATGTCTTTGTAAGACCGATTTAGGAATATCATATTTTGCACTAATATTTCCCAGTGATAAATTTGAATTATTATATTCATTAAGCGCAACTTGCATAGTCAACTCATCATATTTTTTGTAGTGTTTTGTACCACCCGGTTTATATACACGAGGCATTTCTGAAAATAACAACAATCAAGGTTAGGTAGGTACCTACGTCGCTATTTATTTACTGTAGAGTACCCATCTATTTTGTAGAAATCAGGTATCCACATACCCATTTTTAACAATCACATAAGACAAAATGTTGTACGCTAAAAACGTTAAAACCGATCGACTTCGATATCTTGCAGAAAGCTACTTAGCGTTATAATATTATAAAATCTCTGTAAAAATGTGCATAGGTACATGTTTATCTTTTTCGTCAATTTTCTAAAAAAAATGATGAACCAATTTTGATAAAATTTATTATTAGGCCTGCTCTGATGTTATATCCTATCATACAAAAAAAAAATCATCAAAATCAATTCACGATAATGACGGAGTAATAGCGCCACATACAAACCAAACAAAAAACATACAGTCGAATTTAGAACCTATAAATGTAAAAAATTAAAATGCATAAAACAACGAAGACCCATATATTGTTAGTTCAACACACTACGTATTTTTATTATTTGTTTGTAGGCTTGTTTTTTAAATCATACAAGTTCGTACCTATGTATCTCTTATTACTTCTCATTAGTTCGCCTTGTACGCATGCTTGTATATAAGTTTAAAATAAATAAAATGAAAATGCCTTATTTTAATAAAAAGTGAAATCCTGCAAAACAATGCGATAAAATGTTCAATTCATGTTGTAGCAGCCCTGACCCTATTCAAACTTTACCGTTCCTAATCAACTTTCATATGTCCCTATTTACCAAGTATAGGCGACTCTATTTGTACTTTAGCCGTCCCTTGTCACCCCGTTACCGTATTTATTCACCTCGAAAAAATAAACAATCCCAGAGGTTTTAAAGAAAACGATTTCAAACAAAAACTATGTAAAATCTAGACTTACCTCTTTTTGTGTAGCTTCTTAAAGATATTATATCGTTGGCTAACTCCACACGTTGTCAAAAAAACACTAGAATTTCCAAAAACGGTCAACTTAAGGGACAATACCGCAACCTCACATCTACAGTCTTATTTGAAAGAAGATTTTTGACACCTTTTACTAACTTCACAACGCTTCGGTGTTGCCAGTTAGAAGATAATATATTGTACTTTTAGAAGTAAAAAAAGGTAGCAATTGGAAGTTCTTGTTTTTTTATTTTGTGGCTTCGAAACTAGATTCCTCGATTTGACCCTATTTACCCCTGAGTCCTTATTCACCCCGTTTTACGGTAGTTAATGAAAAAAATAATAATTAAAATCGTAAAATTTTGCAATATTTTGTCACTTCGACATTTTGTCTCGCCATTGAACGTTTCGTTTCATGTAAGGTAAACGCACTATAATACTTTAATTCATAATTATGATGCAATAAATACATAAAATTAGTTATTTTGACACTTTTAAGTATGTTTTAGTATATTGCATTTATTTCACTAATTTAATTTAATACTATTACATTAACACTTAAAAGAATTTACCGACTATTGCCGATAAGTGAAACCAAACGTAACACGATGCTATTGTTTGTTGTTAGTCTGTTAGTCATTATGATGATTAGGGTATTTAGGTTGTGGGTTATTTTTAAGCCTTGAAATACCCTTCGTACCAGAAACAACATGGTTTGGGGAGGTTAGGTTAGGTTAGGTTGAAACTGTGACCTCCTATGCACGAGCCGAGTGAGCGAAGTGAGCGGTGCGGTAGCGGCCGGCGAGTGCTAGGAACGACATGGTTTGGGGAGGTTAGGTTAGGTTGAAACTGTGACCTCCTGTGCACGAGCCGAGCGAGCGAAGCGAGCGGTGCCGCGGCAGCGGCCGGCAATTGCTAGAAACGACATGGTTTGGGGAAGTTAGGTTAGGTTAGGTTGAAACTGTGACCTCCTATGCCAGAAAGGACTTGATTCTGTTGACGAGCCCTGTCAGCGAAGTGTCCTGTCGAGCGCTGCTACTTCCCCTTCGTTTTATTCGTCAACCCCACACCTTTTCCGGCCTTTAAATCGATGTCGATACACGAAAATTCGAAAGTTAGGTTATAATATTTAAAAAAAAAATATCTCGAATACGGGGGGGTATCGACGCTTTTCCTTCACAGGGGTGGCTCTACACCTCCCACCCTCCCTCCCCTCCCCCTACCACCCCTTAAATCGACGCCCGACTATCCGAAGTCCTACCATTTAATAACTAAAATATTGCTATTACTTATTTGTTATGAAAACTCCGGAATTAAAAGCCGATTTAATAAAAATATTCAATAGTTTATTATATTATCTAACAGTTCCGATCGATTGTCAATCCTGAGTAGGGATGGTAAACATTACTGAAACACACAATCGATACACTAAATAAAACCGGTTACCAAACGTAGATTTTTGGAAAACATTCTTTTATTTTATACTTGTTTCGCCTTCTTATATAGGGTCCATACCCTATAACCGCTCCCGATGATGACCTTGGCTTTACTTTGGATTCCGTACCCGCCTCCCACGACGACACCGGCTTGCCAATGGTGCCGGACCTGTACCTGAACCTGATTTACACGAACTTACTAGCTTACCAGTGAGCCCTCTCTGTGTCAATTGTGGCGTAGATACACAAAGACTTAAGAGATTTACCTTAAGTAATGTGGAAGTTCGGTCTATATTACAGCAATGGATTGCACCACGTCAAGTAAGTTACTATAAAAACATGCAAGGTACATACATTTACTCAGTAACTTATATTGTATATATATGTAAGATAGATTTGAATTAAATAATTCTGTGTATTGTGAAACCAATTCCTAGATGGTGTGCTTGTCATTTATTTAAATGAGAACGAATAAAAAAACTAAAAGTGTTTTTTTTATACTTAACCTTTAATTTCGAAATATGGTTTCTAAAAGTCCCACCATGTTCTATGCAAAAAATAGTGGTAGTTTCTTTATCTATGTTGTCAGCCCTAATGCCTATAACTTATTTCTTTCGTGGGCATCACTTGGCCAAAACCTCTTTATTAAATGGGCATTTCCCTTTAGGTACATGTATTCTTAACTGTAAATTTGAAAACGAAATAACCGCAAAACTCTATTTTGTTGTTGTTGAGTGTGAATGTAAAACAATATTAGGATGGAATTCGTGTGAAAAATTGGGTATTGTGAAAAGAATATATGGAATTCAGCAAAGGTCAGTACAAGAAATTGTTTCTAAATTTGCTAAAACATTTGAGGGTCTAGGTTGTCTACCATACAAAGCTCATCTAGACATTGATAGTAGTGTTCCACCTAAAATCTGTCCAGTCAGGAGAATACCTTATTCATTAGAAAAACGTCTTAAAGAGGAATTAGAATATATGGAGCAATTACAGGTCATAGAAAAAGTCGATAAGCCAACTAAATGGGTAAACTCAATTGTCTTAGTTGAAAAACCTAATGGTAAATTAAGAATATGTCTTGATCCTAGAAACTTAAACACGGCTATTAAACGTCCTCATTACCCATATCCAACGTTCGACGATCTTAGGTCTAAAATTGCAGGCGCATCAAATTTTTCAAAATTGGATGCAAGCTCAGGTTATTGGACTGAGTAGAATACGGAATTTCGACGCACAAAATATCGATAAACAAAAAACCAAAATTGCGATGCACGTTACTGCGAAAGACCGTCTCTACGAAGCTACTACACTTCGATGCACGTTACCGCGATAGATCTCCACTGCGATACTACTTGACTTCGATGCACGTTACCGCGAAAGATTTTCACTGCGATACTGCTTGATTTCGATGCACTTTAGTGCGAAAAATAATTTCCAAGGAGTTTGTTAAGCTTATCATATTAGCTATCTACATTTATTTCATTTTTTATTAAATTAAACTATTTATTAAATGAAACTATGTTTTGTTTTTTTGTTTGCTTTATAAAATATCACATTAGATTATATTTTATTCACATTACAATCTAGCCTATTAGCTCATCAGTAATTTAAATTTAACTTAAACTTAAAAACAAGAAATCGTCCAATAACGTCTTTCTTTATTCACTGTAAGTTATGGGGAAGACATCTGATTAACCTGTTCTTTATAAAAGTTAGCACTTTCACTGCAGTTAGTGTTCACTTACACTGCACTACACTAACTGAAAGGGTTGAACCCTTTTTAGTCTTCGCACTAATTCATTGTTGTCAAGGAGTGGAATAGCCTCGACATTCACGTGATGATGAAGTCTGCGTTTATGAGTTTCTGCATATTTTTGTATAACTATGTTTACGACATCCATTTTTAGGTCCCAGTGAAGGTCGCTATTTCTTATGTACCAGGGCGCGCTGACTATATCCCTAAGTATTTTGTTTTGAAAACGTTGTATGATTTGACGATTATTTTGGCAAGAGCCGCCCCACAGCTGTATACCGAATGTCTATACAGGCTTTAAAACTTGTTTTTATACCAACAATGACTAAATATGAGTTATCTGATTTGTTTGACTGCAACCCATACGCGAGTGGTAATTTTTTTTGTGCACCTTTATCAGATCCTACCACCCCGTGCAATGTAAAAATTTGACAGAACAGGTTAGGCAGCAATTGAAAGTGCCATCAACGATGAATGTTTAATAAACGTAAATTACGTCCAGTGCTAAAAACAAGAATCGATTCATTTTCTTTATCATTGCCTACATAACGACCAATTAAAAATGGTTCAGGGGGTCTAAAAAGGCCACATTAAGCATTTCTGCTAAAACTAATTCATATTGTGAATTCCCAGCAATACCTTAGCAATTCCTCTAACTTTCGTAAAATGGTGACACATATTAACGATATCATACTCAATTCAATTCATATCCGAATCACATTTGGTGTAAATGTTGCAGCATGAAAAAAATAAAGACCGTAATTTTACCGGTAAATATTTCTTTGAAGATTTAATAAATACAAGTGATTATTTCTAACTGTTGAAATGTTATTTAATTACAGTATGCATAAAAATATAAAAATGTCACAAATAAGCCCTGAAAAGGGAAACTAGAAACAACAAAAACTTTATAAGCTGGCAACGAAAACATAAAAGTTTTCCCTTCAGATATGTCATAATTAGTCTGTGGTCATAATATTCTGTGGTTATGTCAACAATAAATAAACATCAACAAAATTAAATTTAATTATTTCATGCAAATTGGGTAATTTTTAATACAGAGTAAGTAAATACTTGTTTATCTTATATCTATATTTAATTGTATCACTGTTCAAAGGTATTTAATTGGACGTAATAATTTGTAGACATGGAATGAAAATTTTGCTCGTCTTTCTACATTGATAGTGGAAGTTCTGTCGTTGTTAAACCCTTCATCAAGATCACTGCAGCGTCTACTTCTGACCAGACTCGTGTGCCAGCACCAAGCTCTACCCCTGCCGATGCTACAACAGCAGCTTTGACTCTTCGAACTCGGCAATCAAGATACCGCAGTGAGTGGAGTTTTATAACCCTACAGCTATTTTTATTGAGACTAAGACTTATGATGACGATTGAAAATGATTATGATGTTATTTATATAACGTTTTTATGTGCCCTCTGGCTCGACATAAAATTGAGTACCTACTATCGTTAACATTCATGAAATATATAACGAAATACAAAGAGGAAAATAAATTAAATTATACCATTTAACTAAACACAAAGAGCTATTGGGCTCCAAGTCTACTATTGTTGTCAACCTGTCATCGCTGTTGGTCTTAGGTTGTCTTAAACAATGATATTATTATTTTCAATTTCATTTTATTTCACAGGTATGTTAATTATTGACTGATGATTTGACTTTCTTAAAAACCACACATTTTCTTTTTTAGCCTGGTGAAGTTGTTCCAAGCAGTCATTGTTTGCCTCTCCGCAGCTCCGTGACTACCATCAAGACATAAAATATTCATAGAAAAATAAACTGATGTAGTATAGTGTTTATGTTAGTTTCATTAATTGATTATTGCTAGATTTTTATACAGTATAACATGAGAATTGTAAATTTATTAAAATATTTTAACTTTGTGTATTGTTTTATTTAAATAATAGGTATAAAGGTAAAATGTATGTCCTATTTTATAGATACACACAACTTAATAAAATTGGAGTGAAAGTAAAGTATAATATAAGGCCTACGTCCCACGTAGGTTGTAGATTTTTATTAGGGTTCCGTAACCAAAGAGTAACCAGGACGGGACCCTATAACTAAGCCTCCGCTGTCCATTGGTCTGTCCATCTGTCTGTCTGTGAGCGGGCTGTATGATGGAAAATAAATATACCTACATATTTCCTCTGGAAATTTTTATTATTTACCGAGTGCAAAATACAAAAATAAGCTAGGTGTGAATAGTGTGTACTTTTGAATAAGTATTTTTTCAACTGGGCACTGAAGTGTTACGAGTTATATGATAAATGATTTTATTTCTGTTAGTAACACAACATAACATAACATCACACCTTGTTTCCCCGAAGGGTTAGGCAGAGATGAACCTATAGTACACCCACATTTCGCCTGTTATGTCTGTTAGTAGGTTTGTACAAACATTTTTACATGTCAATGATATTTTTTTAAACTAGATGAGTTCGGCGTTTCCTAAGTGACTACTCTGAGAAGTAAGTTACTGGTACCTACAGCTATCACACTGTTTTATACACTAACTTGGTGTGTCATATAGTGTACGCCCTTGGTAACCTGTGGTATGATCCAGATGCTTTAGTACTAAGTGGATCTACTCAGTGCCTGTGAAATATGATTATATGATTGTAGTAGTTTGTTACATTCACAAGAGTAGATGGTAGTGTCCATTTAGAACTGCTTCATTAAAACTAACTACTTCATTACTATTCTTGAAGGTAGGTTGTATGCTTATTTCATGTAAGTTGGATCGTTTTTAATACAGAGTAAGTACCTACTTAAATACTTGTTCATCTTAAACAAAGAGATTTAATTTAATGTCTGTGATCTTAAATCAATATTTAATTGTATCGTTGTATATATATGTTGTGTTGTGTATATGGTGTGCGCCCATATTAGCCTGTTGTGTGATCCAGATGCTTAAGTACTAATTGGATCTACTCAGTGCCTAAAATATGAAAAGAAGATTGTAATAATTTGTAACATTCACAACACTAGATGGTAGTCATCATCATCATCTCAGCCGCAAGACGTCCACTGCTGGACATAGGCCTCCCCCTATTTGGGGGGCCTTGCCATAATCGCCACGCTTGGCAAGTGGGTTGGCGATCGCAGTATGATGGTAAAATGCATAGAGAACGCTGCTGCCCATCCTCTAGTAAATCCCTTAGTCGCCTTTTACGACACCCACGGAAAGAAATGGGGTGATGCTATTCTTTATGTCCGGCACCACACGGGACAGACTAGATGGTAGTGTATATTTGGAACTACCTTAAAACTGACTACTTCACTACTATTCTTGAAGGTAGGTAGTACTCATGCCAGCGCGGCAGTACATATGTACGGCTCCAGCTCATGGACCTTATCACGACATATATTTAGCCTATATAACCGAAAAAACCTGGAGGTCCCACATTTGAAACGCTATGTCCATTTTTCGAAGTGCCACAATTCATTGGTGACTTAAAATGGACTACCATAGCACGAGCGTGCTCAAAACTTTTTTCTTAAGGCCTAAATTTGCCATTATTACTATATTTTTTCAAAAAATCCCAAATATGATTTGTGAAATGTTCCTCTTGACTAACTTCTTATGATTCTGCTATTTGACATTAAACTTCATTATAGCAATTCATATTATGTGTACCATTTTACGAATCTCCATACAAAACTGTCAAATAGATGAATTGTGTTTAATGAATTGTACGCAGAAAATATTATGAATTGTCAGTTTGTGACTATTTTACGGATTATAATATGATTCATAATATTTTCCTATTATGATTCTACCAAAGTGGCCTTTTTAGACCCCCAGGACCAACTACAGTATACTGATGAGGAACGGTAAATGAGTTTAACGATCTTGGTAATACTGACTCAGTTCTGACTCTTTCGCAGTGACGATTATCATTCACATCGCCTTTTTCGTGGGCATATACGGGGCAACATTTTCAGGTATTTCTTGAATTCATCAGCCTATATTGTTCCCACTGCAGGGACACAGGCCTCCTCTCGTTGAGATGTAATGGGCTGTAATCTACAACGCAGGCCCAGTGCGGGTTGGTAGATGTCAAATGTCTACGAATTTTTGGTCCTAGGACATGCCGGTTTCCTTGCGATGTTTTCATTCACCGTTTTGAGAGCAGTGGTGATGAAATTATTTACACAAAGTAAAGCGCCTGCCTGGGTTTGAACTCACCACCTACAACTCGTAAGTCGGAGCCGATACCACTGGGCCACTACTACTTCTTGGATTACTTTTTGATTAATTTGACCCGGAGAATCGAAACAATCGGCAGCTTTTTTCTTTAATGATTCCCTTAATAAAGAAGATCGTGCTCTGTCATGGTCGGGTTCGTGCCTATGAGAAATTGCACAGAGGTGCAATTTTAATGTTGTTCATTGTGATAATCACCAATCTTTTTGGTTATGACCGTTGCAGCACACTTTGAAAATCCTTTTCTTACATAACTCCAATAGAAAATGTCTTCAAACCTTTTATTCAAACTGTACAGAAAATTATACAAAAACAACTGGTATTTGCCTTTCTTGATTTAATAAACAAACATGGTTACAACATCTTTTGCCCGTGGCTCTGTAGAAATGATTTTTCACGGTAATCGCGGTAAGCGGTGTATCGAAATCAACTAGTATCGCAGTGAAGATCTATCGCGGTAACATGCATCAAAGTGTAGTGGCTTCGCAGAGACGGTCTTTCGCAGTAACGTGCATCGCAATTTTGTAGTATCGCATTAGCATTTATCGATATTCTGTGCGTCGAAATTCCGTATTCTACTCATAATTTTTTAATACGTACAAATAGAGTAATTCGGGTATGGCAACATCGCAAAAAAAAAAAAATCTTGCGTGCGTCTTGTTATTTGTTTTCCATCGATTTTCCGTGATTTTCTACTTCATTGACTGCTTCTGCTTATGGACTCTGAGATTTACGGTTCCCTGTGTGACCAGTGCTTGCCTGAGGATTCTGATTGTTTGCCTGATTTTAATTCCTGCCTTCCTATAAAAGTGTGACTGAAGACAAAACTGTTCAGCAATTCAATCTCTATTATTATTATTATTAGCCGTTGCTGTCCCACTGCTGGGCGAAGGCCTCCTTACTCTCCTCAATCTCTATACTTTTACATATTTTTCATAGGCAGACGCTAAAAAAGATGTCAACAAAAATTTGTTTGGGAGTTCGCCACTGTTCTTTAGTACTGTGTAAGAATTAAAAATTATTTTATATCATATTGACAGTTACCATGATTGAGTAATAAAAAAAATATTAAAACTAACTTTATTATACAACTTTTCATATACTGTCTAAAGTTAACACGAAAATGTATACTGCGGTGGATCAGCGTGTTTAGTCGCCACACTCCGACATCATGGTGCGAGCGAATGAGAAGATGTGAAACAAGGTATCGCACGCGTAACTAGCTGCGCACTTGGTGTGTAAAAGAGTAACAGGGCCAATACTCTGTTATATCACACAATATAAAAATATTTACAACATTCCGAATTGAAAAGTGCTATTAAAAAAGTTCTGTTTTAATATACAAATGTACAGTAGTTTTTTTTTAATTATAAGATATCCAGTAACTTGGAGTCAGAGGTCAGATAGGCAGTAGCATCCGGTTAGACTGGAAGCCGACCTCAACATATTTAGGAAAAAGCCTATAGTTCACGTTTATAACATTTGAAAGATTTTTCGTCAGTGTTTGACTATGTTTTGTTGACAGTTGTAAGGTCTTTCATCAGTGTGCATACGAATGTTTGGTTAAACTACTCTTTTGTTTACAATTTCGTTGACGTACATTAACGTCGTCGTTATTTTTTTTTATTTGTTTTTGTTTCGTTTTTTTTTTTTCATTATTTTTATTTATTACACTTATAAGGTTTGACGCCAGAGTGTATATGAATGTGTTTTCGCAAATTATTCTTCTGAGTAAAACAACGTCGACAAATATCACACTTGTAAGGTTTTTCACCAGTGTGTACGCATATGGCTTTGTAAGTTAACTTTTCATTTATAACTATGCTGACAGATTTCACACCTATAAGGTTTTTCACCAGTGTGTATTAAAATGTGCCTTGTTAAAGTATTTTTTTGACTAAAATAACTATCACATACTTCACATTTGTAAGGTTTTCACCAGTGTGTGTACGCATATGGGTTAGCAAATGACACTTGTGTTTAAAACTATGCTTACAGACTTCACACTTATAAGGTTTGTCACCAGTGTGTATTGAAACATGCTGTGTTAAATAACTCTTTTGATTTAAACAACGATTACATACTTCACACTTGTAAGGTTTTTCACCAGTGTGTACGCATATGGATTATGAATTGACGCTTTAAAAAAAAACTACGCTCACATGTTTCACACTTGTAATGTTAATCAATAGTGTGTTTTAAAACATGTCGTGTTAAATTTTTCTTTAGACTAAAACAACGATCAGATTATTCACACTTGTAAGGTTTTTCACCAGTGTGTATTAATAAAACATGCTGTGTTAAATGACTCTTTTGACTAAAACAACGATCACATACTTCACATTTGTAAGGTTTTTCACCAGTGTGTGTACGCATATGGGTTAGCAAATGACACTTGTGTTTAAAACTATGCTGACAGACTTCACACTTGTAAGGTTTTTCACCAGTGTGTACTGAAACATGCTGTGTTAAATTACCCTTTCGATTAAAACATCGATTACATACTTCACACTTGTAAGATTTTTCACCAGTGTGTGTACGCATATGGATTATGAATTGACCCTTTTCAAAAAAACTAAGCTCACATGTTTCACACTTGTAATGTTTATTGATAGTGTGTTTTAAAACATGTCGTGTTAAAAACCTCTTGTGACTAAAACAATGATCACATTCTTCACACTTGTAAGGTTTTTCACCAGTGTGTATTAAAACATGCTGTGTTAAATTACCCTTTTGACTAAAACAACGATCACATACTTCACACTTGTAAGGTTTTTCACCAGTGTGTATTAAAACATGCTGTGTTAATTTATACTTTTGATTAAAACAACGATCACATACTTGACACTTGTAAGGTTTTTCACCAGTGTGCGTTAAAACGTGCCTTGTTAAATGACTCTTTTGACTATAACAACGATCACATACTTCACACTTGTACGGCTTTCCACCAGTGTGTGTACGCATATGGATTATGAATTGACCCTTTTCAAAAAAACTACGCTCACATGTTTCACACTTGTAATGTTTATCGATAGTGTGTTTTAAAACATGTCGTGTTAAAATACTCTTTTGACTAAAACAACGATCACATACTTCACACTTGTAAGGTTTTTCACCAGTGTGTATTAAAACATGCTGTGTTAAATTACTCTTTTGACTAAAACAACGATCACATACTTCACACTTGTAAGGTTTTTCACCAGTGTGTATTAAAACATGCTGTGTCAAATTACACTTTTGATTAAAACAACGATCACATACTTCACACTTGTAAGGTTTTTCACCAGTGTGTATTAATACATGCTGTGTTAAAGAACTCTTTTCACTAAAACAACGATCACAAACTTCACACTTGTAAGGTTTTTCACCAGTGTGCGTTAAAACGTGCCTTCTTAAATTCTTCTTTTGTGTAAAATATCTATCACATACTTCACACTTGTAAGATTTTTCACCAGTGTGTATTAAAACATGCTGTATTAAATGACGCTTTCGACTAAAACAACGATCACATACTTCACACTTGTAAGGTTTTTCACCAGTGTGTATTAAAACATGCTGTGTTAAATGACTCTTTTGACTAAAACAACGATCACATACTTCACACTTGTAAGGTTTTTCACCAGTGTGTGTACGCATATGGATTATTAATTGACCTTTCCCACTAAAAAAGCGATCACATACATCACACTTGTAAAGTTTATCACCGGTGCGTATGCGTACATGTTTTGTTAAATCATATTTTCGATAAATACTGCATTTAGACTTGCAAGGTGTTTCACAAGTGTATGTACGCTGATCACATTTATAAGGCTCTTTGAAATTATCATCAGGATTAGACGTGTATCTTTGAGTTGTACAGTTAACTGTCGAGTCTGATTTTTCTTTTGTTGTTTCCTTGGTTGTCATTGAATCCTCTTGGTTTGTTCTCTGTGTGTCTTGTTTCTGTTTCTTCTCTACGGTCACCCCTGCGATTATAAATCTGGTAAGTACAATGTAGGCAGAAGGTTGACATGCACACGAATAAAAAAATAACACTTCGCATGATTTACACTAAGATCGAATAGCCCGCCTTTTGTATATTATTAAGTCTATTATTCACTGTCCATTTCTGGTGACAGTAAAAAATACACTTAATAACTGGTTATGAACAAAATTGTACTAAGAACAGACCATATTTCATATTAGCTAATAGGTTAGATTGTAATTCGAATAAAGTATCAACAATTGTGATATTTTTACAAAGCAGAAAAAATATAATTAATTAATTAAAAATTTAATTAATTAATTGAGTAACTCTTTAACAGATTTTATAATATTTTATGCAATCGGTTTCTTAATTATATCGAAAAGAAATGTATCAAGTTAATCCGTTCACTGTGCTCGACCGAATTAGACTGAGTTATAAACTAAGCGAAGGCGTTTTTCTACATTAATTTCGACAAGTTTGAACACTTTTATACTTGAGCGCAAAGCCCTTTTTAAACACGGTGCAAAAGTGAGTCAATCAATATTGATTACCTCAATATTTTAAAGTGTGGATACTAGACAATAATTATACGCGTTAAATACCGAGTGAGGTATAGTTTTAAATAATAAACAAATATCATTTAAAAAGCTCCTAAAAATATATATTATATTTAATCAAATAAAAAATACCAGTTTACTGACTCAGTTTTGCACCTCACTGTATATATATATATATATACGGTCGAATTGAGAAACCCCCTCCTTTTTTTGAAGTCGGTTAAAAATAGAAAGAAGTGGTGAACTTTCATGAGGAGCGACGCCCCATATCCCCTTAACTAAAAGTACTTTATACCGCATTTCAAAAATTTTGACTATAATAATTTATTTTAACTAAATCTATTTTTAATCGCGATTAAAAAGGTGTGGATTAAAACTAGTAGTTATGAACTAAAATTCACACCAACGAACGCCTCGCCTTTACGTGCAAAAACAGTACTGTATTTTTGTTTTCCTTTTCTTTTGCTCATATCTCGAAAATGGCGTTTCCTTTCGCAAAAATAATGAAATTTTCGACCCCCTTCACAGCTCCCTTAGTCCCTTACATATAAATCTCAACACGTGGGTAATATTTTTTTTATTTTTCGAAGAAAAACTGAAAAATTCCATATAAAACACGTCCATTGCGCGCGCCTCGCGCCTTGCCTTCACGTGCCTCGCCTTTTTTTTTTTTTTTTTTCAAGATGGGAAATCATCAAAATGACTTCTCCCGCTCTGGGCGGAGCGGGAGGGCGTGTCAGACTTTTACTGACTAAAACCCACCCGTGTTCCATCAGTTGCCCATGTGCCAGGGTCACGGTATCTCTTTCGAACATTCACGCGACCCCGGCAGGCATCGGTCCTAGTAGACCCCTACACTGCTGCTGACATCTCTTTGAGGCACGCGTGGAACACTGCGCGCCGTCGACTCGAGCTTGGTCCTTACCGGGCGGCGAGCTACCCATTGCTCGCCACCCGCAAGCTCACGCCTACGGTGGCCGGGAGTCCGCTATTGACTCCCGACGCCCGGGGCGTCTCCTCCTGCGGCGGCTAGGGACGTGAGGGCGCAGAGACTGCCACTCCCTCACGCGCCCCGCCTCCTCCTTCGCGAGCATTACTGCTTCGCAGAAGGAGGTGACGACGTGCCTCGCCTTCATGTGCAGTTCCCTTAGTCCCTTACATATAAATCTCAACACGTGGGTAATTTTTTTTTTTTTTTTTTCGAAGAAAAACTGAAAAATTCCATATAAAACACGTCTATTGCGCGCGCCTCGCGCCTTGCCTTCACGTGCCTCGCCTTCATGTGCAAAAACAGTAATGTATTTTTGTTTTCCTTTTCTTTTGCTTATATCTCGAAAATGGCGTTTCCTATCGCAAAAATAATGAAATTTTCGACCCCCTTTACAACCCCGTCACATAAATCTCAACACGTGGGTAATATTTTTTTTATTTTTGGAAGAAAAAGTGAAACATTCCATATAAAACACGTCCATTGCGCGCGCCTTGGCCTCAAAAAATTCATTGCGTAGCACACCCAAGTAAAAGCTGAAGAGTTAAGTACGTTTAGTGTTTCATAGCCCATTTATCGAGGAAGGCTATAGACTATATATTATATAAGGTCACGCAAAGACCCTTAGGAGCCGAGCACAAAGAAAAACGTCACGCATACAAAGACCTCGCACGGGCAGGCGATTCGATGCGACGGGACGGGTTGAAGGAGCAGGAAATTTTACGCGGACGAAGTCGCGGGTAGAAACTAGCAAGAAATATCATTTAAAATAGGTAGAGAGGTGCCTACACATTGTAGAAACACGAAAAAGGTACCTACCTGCCAAATCAAAACATTCTAAAACGTAGTACCTACCTGTGCACTGGAATAAATTGTTTTTTTTTTACTTTTCAACCATAAACGAATCAATTTTCGCGAGATTGTCCGACTGGGCCTTGGGTAAATCCGACTTCCATGTTTCCTATCTACCAATATCGTAAAACATAAATAAACAAGAAACAACGATTAAACTCCGCAAACCATAACAAAGCAGTGCGGCGCGTGGCGGGCGATCGAGTCTCGTGACGTCATCAGCAGTTTTGCGCGCGCGGCTTGCGTTTTAAAACTCGCTTTTTTTAAAAGTTTAATAACTTCGTAATTTCTCGATGGATTTGAGTGATTCAAAAAGAAATGAACTCAGATATATATATTGTATTCGATGTAGTATTCAAAATTGCTATATCCTTTTGTCGAATTGATCCTCATTAACAGCGTTATAGTGAGCCAACCTTAAAAGATAGACATATAGTATCGGGACATTTTTTTAGAACTTTTTAATAGGAACAATCCCGTCCTACATGACCGTTGCACGCAACGGAAGCTCTCTAAGGGAATACATTTTCCCCGTTTTAGCAACATTTTTCATTGTTGCTTCGCTCCTATTAATCGCAGCATGATATTATGTATCCTAAAGCCTTTCTCAATTAATGGACTACCCAACACTAAAAGAATTTTACAATTCAAACCAGTAAGTAGTTCCTGAGATTAGCGTGTTCGACCAAATAAACAAACAAACTCTTCAACTTTATAATATGTATTAGTATAGATTAATTATTTATTATCACACAATCACTTTCACAAAAAAACAAAAATATTATAAAATGTAACTATTGTCTTCATGACATCTTTCTACAAAGAGTTGACCATGTTCGTGATCTTGGTGTAACAATGGACTCGAAATTGCACTTCAATCTTCATATTGATAACATCGTTAATAGGGCGTATCGTATGTTTGGTTTCGTCATGCGTTCTTCAAACGACTTTAAAAGACCTTCTACTTTTTTACTTTTATTTAAAGCTTTGGTCCGTTCTCAATTGGAATTTGCAGTTCCTATTTGGAGTCCCATTTTTGATATTTATATAAAAAGAATGGAAATGGTTCCAAAAAATTTTTTACGTGTTATGCACTACAGATGCACTAAATCTAAATTACCATACACTCAATTATTAATGCGTTATAAGCTTCAAAGCTTGGAGTCAAGGCGCAGTCTACTGATGACCATGATGCTTCATGGTCTGTGTAATAACAGGTTTGATTGTCCAGATATAACCAGAGGCGCGTGCGCCCCGGCTATTCTACACTGCAAGGTGTAGAACTCATGCTGGTGCACGGGCGCTTCTCCGACGTCTCGTGGATACGTATAATACACTATTTATCGATTTGGATATTTTTGCACTTACGCACTCTTAAGTTCAAAAAGGTGGCGGTTGAACTTCTCAATTAGGCATCTTCACAATTATCCCAAAATACGTACGAGTTATTTTTCTTTTATATATTTTTTAATATTGTATAATCAAAGCATGAATTATATAATATCTAAGTACAAACTATTATTTCGCGGACATTGGTGTGGGTTACACGTTTACCTAGTCTATAACTTATTCTGTCACACTTAAATTGTAATGTGTAACTGTTTTATGTCCCAATAAAGTAAAATAAAATAAAACATTATTCCAGTCTAACTTTTTCCTTTCTCTTCCTTTGTTCTTATTGGTAATATGTTTTCAAAGGAGATGGCTAAATGAATACCCTCAGAATGTATTGGAACCTCACATTAACTCGTAATATTTAAATATTCATTAATGAATTATGTAGTGTTTATTAATGTTGCGTACCGTTTATTATCTGTGCGCCTAATGGAATGCGCGTGTAACGAAGTGACATCTGACTTGTCACAATTTGACGTTGACACTTGACTTGCTCTTGATTTGCCGCTAAAATAGGTCGGTCGCCTGTTGAAACCCCGCGACGCGTTTGTTGAAATTAATCCTTGTAAATGGATCCGTTTGTGGACAATTTGTCATGATCCTGAGTTTGTTTGTGTAATAACCCCTTTTGAAGAACTAGAACGGGTGTATCCTTGTACTTTGGTTGAAATAGTTTGAAGGTTAAGTCAAAGTCACGCTATTGTGAATGAGTGATTTGAAGACCGCATGCTGTGACCTCCTCCAGCCTAATTGGAAGCGGATTGTTGCCAGGAGAATACTCATAACGTCACGACACGATACACATACACTCACTTACATACATATCTCCAGGTTGGCACCAGAGCAGTGTCCTTCAACCATGAGGTAAGTGCTTTTGTTTGTATATTGTACCTTGTACTTGTATTGTCTGCTCCGCGTACGGCGGACAGTACGCTAGCCACTCTTGTCTCTAGAGCCCCACGATTATAACTCTTCCACTGCGCATTTGAAATCGTATTGTACGGGGTCTAGTCTGGCAGCGTACAATTAATTTCCAAGCACTTAAAAAAGTATCTTAATTGCTTTTAAGCTTTTTGATTGACATGTCAAGGGGAAATAATACAGTACTGCAAGCTAGGGAGGGGTCATAGCGTTTTTCCAGAATGTCAAATGGAAACTGATTCGATTTTTGATAACTGCTATCAAAACGATTTAATGTCTGAAACTAAGTATTCAGAGTTTTTGGCGGGAATCAACGGCGTTCAATTCGGTGTCCTGTTTAGTGATTTGTTATTGTGTTTTCAGCAGTTTTTGATTCGGAAAATAGGGTAGTTTTTAAAAAGGCATATTCCAATTCAAGGCACAATCCATTTCCAATTTTTCATTCAAGTAATGTGCCTCTCCTTTTAATCTTGCTATCTGTATTGTGTCGAAAAATATTAAGTAATAATAGTAATAGTGGACGAAAAAACCGTTTTTTTTTTTCAACTCTTTCGATTATTTTATCGATTCTTTTACACATGAAGTTCAATCACATCTCTATCATAAAAAAACAAACGTCAGATGTCAGACGTCGTTTGAACGCTTTCCAGTTTGCTTGTTCGTTGTGTTTTTTATTTTGGATTTTCACTGACCCACGCTTGTTTATTAGACTTATTGTGTGTGCTCACCTACCTACTGACCTCTTGCTACCTATTCTACACGGGCTTGACTTTCAATAAATTCATCATGCGATACATAAACTTGATAAACTGCGGTAATTCAAAAGCTACGGGTGATGTTCGTTTATTTGGCCATACAATGGTGTGCATAAATTGTGGCCGCTGTGTGAGAAGTATACAACGCCATGCAGTGGAAAGAAACGATTCAGTGATACTGAATTTATCAACGTCACATCCAGTCACATCAAAATCGGGTAAATCTGCTTGGACCTGTATCTAAACCTGAACCAATACCTGAACCAGTACCTAGACCTGTATCAGAACAGAAATTAAACCTACCAAATTAAAATGGGCTGCAAACACCTCTAGACACTGTGTGTTTGGGGCATTGAAAAAGATTCATAGATTAAAGAACAAATAAATAAATCATATTTTAGTTGTTTTATTTCAATATATTATATGTCCTTGGTACTTTACGTTACTTACTGCGTTCGTTATCTAGTTTAGGCCGGTTTTATTAATTACCACGCGGCAACGCGCGCAAGAAAAGCACTCAGGCGGCAGGATTTTCTTAAATTGATTTAAATTGGTAAATAAACAACGAATAAAAACCAATCTACCTACTAGTACTAGTGACAACCCTGTGGAAATCTGTTTGTCGATACATCAGTACAAATAGACTGATAAAAAAACGCACCAGGGGGACTTAGATTAGTTAGATTTAATTACACCACAAACAGCTAGTTTACGTACCATCTCCGTATAATGGACGTTTGAGTACGAGAAAGACATGATAACTGAGAGACAGTGACGTGACATACGTGCACATCAGTCCGTAGCATTCTGGCGACTGGAGGAACGCGGGGCGCCGTCGCGCGGTCCCGCGCCTACGCCGCCGCGCCGTACGCGGCCGTTATGAACTTTCGTGACCCCTGTGTGCGAACAGATGATTGCGGATACCAACTTTTAAGCGTAATTAAATATTTTTGCTACAAAATATAACATGGTGTAAAAATTATTGGAATCGATTCAGTTACTGATTCTGAACAAACTATATTCAGGTTTCGCATATACTAAAAATAATGTTGTATATAATTACAAAGTAAAAGGAATACAAAATGAAATATAACTATAACTAACTTAGTTGAGTATGCGTGTGTAGTGTATTTGTGTGGGGTGTAGTGTGATGTGCAAGTGGTGTGTGTGTGTGTTTGTGTGTGATGGGGAGGGGTGAGGGCGAATATGTACTTAAATACACGCGAGCGGGAGTGGTTTTCGCGCAGATTGTAGAAAACGTTTTGGAAAAAACCTCACAATCGAAAAACATTTTGAAAAAAAAAAAACAAACAAAAGGCGTAGTACTTAAGTAAATCGAAAAACTAAAACAGTTCAAAAAAACTAGTTGAAATAAGCAACAAATCGACCTAAATATTAACGTTTGTAAATGAATTAATCACAACAAAACTCAGTCAAAATAAAAACATAAAACAGCGCACTCCACATGAAAGAAATCAATATGGATCCTTTCGTAACAATTTCTAAATTTTGATAACTAAAACGTTGACAAATAAAATTGTATCATTGCGAATCAGAATTTCCTTGAGGTTACGTACATATTCAACTTGATCGCATAATACTCACAGCACGCCAATAATGGCGCAGGGACGCCTGTGATTGGCTAGCCTGCGGCAGGAGTTCGCTTTATGTGTGCAATGTATAGACACGAAAATGTAGAAGAAATTACCACTACATGCGTACATTTATGAATGAATTGTAGACACTTTCGATCGCTGCCTGCTTGCGCCGCGATCTGTGAACGCGTTGGCGTAGTAAACGGTATGAACGTTGCTATTAATTTATATTAGACGTTTGAACTTTTTGAATAATTTTATTACTTAGCATATTTTTTAAATTCTTGAAATATTAGTTACTAGTCCAGATCTAGGTCTAGGGTCTGCAGTGTCTTTTTGCGTATATGGACCGCACGCCACTGATGGCCCATATAATATGGGGCTCATATTTGGTGGAGGTACTTAAGCGGGTACATGGTATCGCCCTGTAAATAAATCTGCCACGCTCGAGTAAATCCCGAAATCCCCGTATGGGCTCCCCTACTAATATACTAATATATATATTAGTGTGGATTTCCTCATATTATTTGTTTAATTTTATTAAGTTAATACGGCTATGGTTACGGTTTGGTAACGGTTATGGTTAGGTGGGACTCTCCGATCTTGGTGCGGTGGATACGACTGCACGCATTCAAGTAGACATTCCCCAGGATCAGCGAGCCTCACACTGCTTAGAATAAATATTACTAACATTAGTTCATAAGTTTTCACTGTTACTGACACTTATGGAAGAAATTCTGAAATAAATGTTGTTTATTTATTTATTTAATAGTTTTTTATTATATATATTTTATTTTCGTTCAGTCACACGCCTGTCAACATCTCTGTATCTTCTCTCCTAACGCAGGTGTGCTGGAGTTTTCTTTAGAAATAAGCAACACCTCTGTACATTTTTTTCTGTTCTTTTCTTGTTGTCTGTTTATATACGTGTGTAGGTGTACATAAAGGGTTAAATAAATAAATAAGTCGCATACTGATTGAGAAATAGTCAAAAAACCTTTACACAATATTTAGTAGTTAAAAGCGTAAAGTAATAGGTTGGGGAAAAAGTTTCTTCGCATTTTTTAAGAAAATTCAAAACATTTTTAAAATAAAGTTTATTTACATTTAACTAAAGTATGTAGGTACCATTTTGTTCGATAACTTTTTGCCATCTTGTAGGTAGGGACATGATCCCATTGCTATAGAAATTTTGGGACTTCTGGTCAAAATACCGCGACAAGTGGTTTTGGCAGTCCTCTCGTGATGTTAACCTGACACTGCCTAAAGAATTCTGAAGAGACCGAAACAGGTGGAAATCTGAAGGTGCAAGGTCAGGACTATACGGCGGATGCATTAACACCTCCCAGCCAAACTCTCTTAATTTTTGTTGGGTGGCTTAAGATGTGTGAGGTCTAGCGTTATCATGATGAAAAACCACACCCCTTCTGTTGATTAATTCCGGCCGCTTTCTCTCAACTTCTTGCTTTAATCTCATCAGTTGTTCGCAGTAGAGTTCAGAATCGATGGTCCTGCCTGGTGGTAACAGCTCATAATGAATAATGCCCTTCCAATCCCACCACACACACAGCATCACCTTGTTGCGAGTTAACCCGGGTTTCGCCACAGTCTGTGAAGCCTGACCGGCCTTTGACCACGACGTTTTTCGTACGTTCTTGTCATACGTGATCCACTTTTCATCACCAGTTATCAGCTTCTTCAAAAATGGTTCGGTTTCATTACGTCGTAATAAAGCATCACAAATGAGTACACGGTTCAGTAGGTTTCTTTCAGTGAGCTCGTGAGGTACCCAAATGTCGAGCTTTTTTGAGTACCCAGTTTTTTTCAAATGCGCCAAAACTGTTTTGCGGTCAATTTCCAGTTCTTCAGCTACGTCGTAACTACTGATATGCCGATCTTGCTCCACTTTTTCAAAAATGGCAACCATTTTATCCGTAATAGGGCGACCAGAGCGACGTTCATCTTTGACATCAAAATTTCCGGATTGAAAACGCTTAAACCAAATTTGTGCTACTCTCACAGACACTACCCTAGGTCCATAAACATCGCAAATTTTTTTCGCGGCTTGCGTTTCATTTTTACCTTTTTGTAGTAAAATTTTAAAATGTATCGAATTTCTTCACTAGCATAGAGCAACACGGACCACCGGCGGACCGGAGGGGAGACGTCAAAGCGTTTTTTCCCGATACAAAACTGTCTGTCATTTTTTGCGGGGGGAAATCTGCTCTACACACACTTTCTCAAATACTCACACAAAAATAATCGTCTGTTACTATGAAACTCACACATAAAAATTAAAGCATACACTAACAATTTCACACACACATAGATACATTATGTGTCGTAACAGTACAATGAGATGACGCAACTACACTGACAAGTTGCTTACAGCCGTGGTTGCAACTACTGTCGATACGCATTATCGATAAAATCAAGAACTCGGTTCGGAACATTACGTTTAAAAAGTGATACAAAGATAGATATTGGTACCGATTTCCTTGTTCACAAACTAAAAACTAAATTTAAGTTCAGTGCATCTTTTTCTTTGTATTTCATTAAGAAGAGGACAAAAGAAAAAATTTAGTTTGGTCCTGCCAAATTAATCAGCGCCAGTCACTACTCCATACAAGTTTAGACGTGATTAAAAACTTGCCTACTAAAATTACGTCAAGCGCTGATTAATTTGACAGGGCTAAACTAAAATTTATCTTCTGTCCGTTCCTTAAGGAAATAGAAAGAAAAAGATGCACTGAAATTTAGTTTAGTTTATGAATAAGGGAATCGGAACCATTATAATAAAGATTGACTTTATTTATTATGTACTACAATAATTATCATTTAACAAATAAAATGAAGATTTACGTCATTTTAAAAGCTAGTTATAGTTGTATCTATCACTGGTTTTTAAACTTTGGTTTTTTTTTTTTGTATAAATATGAATACAATTTTGTGGGTCTGCTTTTTGACTTGATTGACGAAGTACACGGAGATGTCAACGAATCAGGAATAGTGAGAGTGGCACTAATAGCATCATAGATGATAGTCTGTCATTTGGTAGAGTGAATGATTTTTAATGACTCTGGAAAATTAGGTTAAAAACTGTTAATTTTTCAATTTGAGAAATGTAAGCTTCATTCGCCACTATGACTAATGTGTAGTACATCAGGTGGACTGTACGCTGTTTTACCTTTTCCGTGATATAAAAAACTTCCGGGACAAATACAGTGTGGCGTTAGAGTTGATTTGGTGCCCTCGACTAATCTCCTCCTATTTTTCGCCAACATATGAAAGTCAGTCTTGAAATGATTTGAGCAAATGACACTATTTCCTGTGGGAATCCAGGTTAGTCTATTATTACAAAATTTCTTCCACGTATCCCTTAAATTTGGATCTTTAGGAAACCTCAAATAAATAAATTAAAAAAAGGATTGTGTGGTTTTTATAAAACCACGATAAAAGTGAAACTTTTTTCACATTATAGACATTAAACTAAAAATTTTCGGAATATATGCAATAGCTTAATAAAAAGACTTAGTTAAATGTTCATACGAAATAAGTTAAATAATAAATTCAAGCACTCAAAATTGAAATAAATCCATAAACAACAACATGCACCAGCGAGCGCGTTTCACTTTATCCCTACTTCGCGGCCGACCGTCACGCGACATGCAACATACAGACGAAAAAGTGTGAGACGAAGTAATAAAAGTTTCACTTTAAAAAAAAATATGGTTGAAGTTCACACTAAGTAATTTTAATAAAACGTGTTAACTCGTAAGTTTCGTAATATTTTTAATTTATACAACTATGTATATTAATATACAGCTTACATTATAATATTTTAAATAAATCAGAAAACTTATTCTCAAAAATGTCTCTGTATTAATATAGACTCCTTTGCCAAATTTATCGATAACTATCTACTAACAAACCAGTAACAACACTATCGCTCGGTGACAGCGTCTACTCGGAAACAAACTCGGATCAGTCGCTCGACCGATCCGCATATTGTATGAGGACGAGCGGCCTGTGTTGGTAAACAAATCCGAAACAACACGACCGATAATATTGTAATTTTTAGGTTTTAGGAAGTAAATGGGAATAATGTGATTAAATATTAGTTACATATGAAAGGTAACGCCATCTTATTGTAAATGACAGTGGGCAAAAATGTATGGGAGTTGGTCCAAGCGTCGCCAAGGATGAATCATATATTAAATGGAAGGGTACAATGTACTGTTCAAATTTGCAGAAGGGCATCAAAATCTGTCCGAGAGATTTCGAGAAATGATAGCTTATTTTTGCCTCAGAAGATACTACGGATTTTTTGTTTTGCTTCGTTGTCGAGTAGTATTATAGTTTTTTCTTGTTATTTAAAGTTAAAAATCATTACTTAATACTTATAATCATCATTATTTATCATCATCATCATCATCATCGAGTAATGATGGATTTTATATTTTTGTTACATTGTCGGTTTGTTATTTGATACAGGTAGGTATTACGTATTTTAATAGTTTATTAATCGATCATCTTTTCGGTTTGGTCCTCCTTCGCCATTATTAAACAAACAAGAGATAAAAGAAAACAAGAAATGTTTTTTTAAGCGTATATTAAAAATAACTTATATAATAGTTACATTCGCTTCAGACGTCAATCATTACTGAATCCAAAACCTCTGCTGGTCTATGTATGGATTCTTGGTGACGAGCAAAACCCAAGAACCACACTATAACCATTATGTGGGCGCAGCAACCTAACGTGCGTTTATCGGCTTTGCAAGAGCAATAATAATAGTTAATAGCGTCTAGCCCTGTTTCGTTTCACCTACAGTGACAAATACGGGCTTCCTATTGCTCCTATTCCTCGCCTATGTGGCAGCACTGGATGCGACTACACACTGTGGGTGGTCGCGTCCAGGGCTTGCCATAAACTGGCACTCTTATGCGATCCCACTTTTTGATTTTCTTTTTGTATGTACTAACAATAGTTTTATAAGGTTTTTTGTGTTACTAACAACAATATGGACAATGGTGCCGATTCTCTTATTCACAAACTAAACTAAATTTAAGTTCAGTGCATCTTTTTCTTTCTATTTCATTATGGAAAGGACAGAAGATAAATGTTAGTTTAGTCCTGTCAAATTAATCAGCGCTTAACGTAAATTGACGTAATTATAGTAGGCAAGTTTTTAATCACGTCTATACTTGTATGGAGTAGTGACAGGCGCTGATTAATTTGACAGGACTAAACTAAAATTTTTCTTTTGTCCTCTTCTTAATGCAATATAAAGAAAAAGATGCACTGAACTTAAATTTAGTTTAGTTTGTGAACAAGGGAATCGGTACCAATGTCTGAAATAAACATCTTAAATTAAATTAAATTGTGAGTCATAACGAAACGTAATAAGAGTCTTTTTGGAGTGTTCTAAAATATCAAGCTATATATGAACGATTCTGGAATTTATAGAAAGGATTTTATGGCTTTTAAGAGGAAAAAATAACCACATATATATTAATCCTATTGATTAATTAGTGAGTGGCAATGATATAATAGATGATCGATTAATAATGATGATGATAAAACTATAGTAAAATTCGTCAAGGAAACAAAAAAAAAAGATACCTAATAACTGAAAGTAAACTTACCGTTACTCGATGATGATGATGATGATAAATAATGTTGATTATAAGTATTAAGTTATGATTTTTAACTTTAAATAACACCAAAAAGCTATAATAATACTCGACAATGAAGCAAAATAAAAAATCCGTAGTATCTTCTGAGGCAAAAATAAGCTATCATTTCTCGAAATCTCTCGGATAGATTTTGATGCCTACTTGTTTGAACAGTACATTGTTCCCTTTCATTTGATATATGATTCATCCTTGGCGAAGCTTGGACCACATTTGCCCACTATCCTTTGACGTGGCAGATCTCTTTTTGCAGCAAAACACAGAACAATTCGTCATTTTTGTAGGACATCAATTTAGTCGCGCAACTAGATTTAGTCTACTGAGCAGTGCGGCTGCAACTAGTTTTATTATACGCATAGGACCGCGTGGACTTGTACTTTGACAGAGGGGAACGCCTGCGTATGGCTACTCCCCTCTGGTCCGTGTTGCTCTATGTTCATTAGATTCACTCATCTTGACGGTACGAAAAACAAATGAAAATCACATATTTGGAATTATGTTCTTTAAAATTTAAACTTACAATGATACCAAAACCAGCCAGATACAAATAGTATAAGTAGCCAAAGAGATTTTATTACAAGTTCATACATACTATAATGCGAAAAGACTTTTTCCCCAACCTAATATACAGTTTTTGTTCATAAGAGTGTGCCGGGAAACTAAAAGTGTTAGTACAGGGTAAGTTAAACTGTAGTGAAAATGCTAACTTTTATAATCAACACGTGAATAGAGTGTATTCTCTTTAACTTATCCTTAGGTGTAGTATAAAACAAAGTCGCTTCCGCAGTCTCTTCGCTTTGATCTTTTAAACTACTCATCATTCATCATCATAATTTCAGCCGAGAGACGTCCACTGCTGGACATAGGTTCCCGCGTCCAGCAGATTCCTGCGGCCTTCACAAGCTCATCGGTCCACCTTGTGTGAAGCCTTCCAACTCTACGTCTTCCGATGCGCGGTCGCCACTCCAGAACCTTTCCTGGCAAAAGCTAGTTGTTCATAATTTATTTTAATTTCGTCTTCTATTCGCAATCTTATTTCTGTGTTTTTAGAGCATCACTTTTAAATTTTCTTTTTTGCAGTCGGGTAACGGATTTTTATTGTTTTTGTTTTTAATTCAGTAATTTTTTTTTAAATCTTAGTGTATATTTAAGATCTTCCTGTTGTTTTAGTATTTTACTGTAACACATTTCAACAAAAGGTATTCTCTGAGCCGGGGTGTTAACCATAATAACGTTTTTTTATATATTAAGAGCCATTTTACATTTTTGCGCGAATATCTAAGATTTTAGTCGCCTTATTTACCTCTCATCTCATCATTATAAATACTCTGGCATTGACGAATACATGTAAAAAATAGATGAATCTTTTGTTTTGTCACTTTTAGTAGAACATTTACAAAAACTTGTTTGTTTACTTTGTAGTAATTAATCTCCCACAACTAGTTTTCGTAAAAATCAGCGCAGGGTCAATTTCAGACTCCTATTTCTATCATTAATATGTAGAAATTTGAGTAAAAAAAATACACAAAACAACAGACATATAATCTAGTTGTTACATTTAGTACAAGAATATTGATTTTTAATAACATTATTTAGTAAAAAAAATAAAGTCTTATGGCAATTTTTACGATTTATTCGCAAGTTTATCGCGTTTTTTTGGTTTGAATAAAGCATTATTAACCCCCGACGCAAAAAGAGGGGTGTTATAAGTTTGACGTGTCTGTCTGTCTGTCTGTCTGTCTGTCTGCCTGTCTGTCTGTCTGTGGCATCATAGCTCCCGAACGGATGATGCGGTTTCAATAAAAAAAATATGTATTAAAGGTGATTTACCTGCGAGTGTTCTTAGACATGTTTGATGAAAATCGGTTGAGCCGTTTAAAAGTTGTGGGGGGGAAAGTGGGGAAGAGTAACCGAATGTCAGCAAATATACTCGAGTGGGGTCTCAAATGAAAGCGCACTGAAAGAGAATATTGATGAATTAATCGAGAGTGTTCTTAGCTTCGTTTGATTCTACATTATATTAAGTATATACCTATAAAAAGTACAAAATAAAAAATTACATTAAAAATTTAAAAAACCCCCGATACAAAAACCTAATTTCCCTTTAAAAAGTAAAAAATAATAAAAAATAACTCAATCTTAAAATACCTAAGAATGTATTAATAATTCAAAAAAAAAACACGTCGCGTTGGGGGACCGTTCCGCGAGTGCAGACGTCGTTGACTGCTTAGTTAGGTAATAAGACTATTTGTAATTAAATTGTTAGGTTTGAAGCGGTCCCCCAACGTGGCGTATTTTTTTTTTAATTATCCATACATTCTTAAGTATTTTAAGATTTGAGTTATTTTTTATTATTTTTTACTTTTTAAAGGGAAATTAGGTTTTTGTATCGGGGGTTTGCTCGTCACAAAGATAGATATTGGTACCGATTTCCTTGTTCACAAACTAAAAACTAAATTTAAGTTCAGTGCATCTTTTTCTTTGTATTTCATTAAGAAGAGGACAAAAGAAAAAATTTAGTTTGGTCCTGCCAAATTAATCAGCGCCAGTCACTACTCCATACAAGTTTAGACGTGATTAAAAACTTGCCTACTAAAATTACGTCAAGCGCTGATTAATTTGACAGGGCTAAACTAAAATTTATCTTCTGTCCGTTCCTTAAGGAAATAGAAAGAAAAAGATGCACTGAAATTTAGTTTAGTTTATGAATAAGGGAATCGGAACCATTATAATAAAGATTGACTTTATTTATTATGTACTACAATAATTATCATTTAACAAATAAAATGAAGATTTACGTCATTTTAAAAGCTAGTTATAGTTGTATCTATCACTGGTTTTTAAACTTTGGTTTTTTTTTTTTGTATAAATATGAATACAATTTTGTGGGTCTGCTTTTTGACTTGATTGACGAAGTACACGGAGATGTCAACGAATCAGGAATAGTGAGAGTGGCACTAATAGCATCATAGATGATAGTCTGTCATTTGGTAGAGTGAATGATTTTTAATGACTCTGGAAAATTAGGTTAAAAACTGTTAATTTTTCAATTTGAGAAATGTAAGCTTCATTCGCCACTATGACTAATGTGTAGTACATCAGGTGGACTGTACGCTGTTTTACCTTTTCCGTGATATAAAAAACTTCCGGGACAAATACAGTGTGGCGTTAGAGTTGATTTGGTGCCCTCGACTAATCTCCTCCTATTTTTCGCCAACATATGAAAGTCAGTCTTGAAATGATTTGAGCAAATGACACTATTTCCTGTGGGAATCCAGGTTAGTCTATTATTACAAAATTTCTTCCACGTATCCCTTAAATTTGGATCTTTAGGAAACCTCAAATAAATAAATTAAAAAAAGGATTGTGTGGTTTTTATAAAACCACGATAAAAGTGAAACTTTTTTCACATTATAGACATTAAACTAAAAATTTTCGTAATATATGCAATAGCTTAATAAAAAGACTTAGTTAAATGTTCATACGAAATAAGTTAAATAATAAATTCAAGCACTCAAAATTGAAATAAATCCATAAACAACAACATGCACCAGCGAGCGCGTTTCACTTTATCCCTACTTCGCGGCCGACCGTCACGCGACATGCAACATACAGACGAAAAAGTGTGAGACGAAGTAATAAAAGTTTCACTTTAAAAAAAAATATGGTTGAAGTTCACACTAAGTAATTTTAATAAAACGTGTTAACTCGTAAGTTTCGTAATATTTTTAATTTATACAACTATGTATATTAATATACAGCTTACATTATAATATTTTAAATAAATCAGAAAACTTATTCTCAAAAATGTCTCTGTATTAATATAGACTCCTTTGCCAAATTTATCGATAACTATCTACTAACAAACCAGTAACAACACTATCGCTCGGTGACAGCGTCTACTCGGAAACAAACTCGGATCAGTCGCTCGACCGATCCGCATATTGTATGAGGACGAGCGGCCTGTGTTGGTAAACAAATCCGAAACAACACGACCGATAATATTGTAATTTTTAGGTTTTAGGAAGTAAATGGGAATAATGTGATTAAATATTAGTTACATATGAAAGGTAACGCCATCTTATTGTAAATGACAGTGGGCAAAAATGTATGGGAGTTGGTCCAAGCGTCGCCAAGGATGAATCATATATTAAATGGAAGAGTACAATGTACTGTTCAAATTTGCAGAAGGGCATCAAAATCTGTCCGAGAGATTTCGAGAAATGATAGCTTATTTTTGCCTCAGAAGATACTACGGATTTTTTGTTTTGCTTCGTTGTCGAGTAGTATTATAGTTTTTTCTTGTTATTTAAAGTTAAAAATCATTACTTAATACTTATAATCATCATTATTTATCATCATCATCATCATCATCGAGTAATGATGGATTTTATATTTTTGTTACATTGTCGGTTTGTTATTTGATACAGGTAGGTATTACGTATTTTAATAGTTTATTAATCGATCATCTTTTCGGTTTGGTCCTCCTTCGCCATTATTAAACAAACAAGAGATAAAAGAAAACAAGAAATGTTTTTTTAAGCGTATATTAAAAATAACTTATATAATAGTTACATTCGCTTCAGACGTCAATCATTACTGAATCCAAAACCTCTGCTGGTCTATGTATGGATTCTTGGTGACGAGCAAAACCCAAGAACCACACTATAACCATTATGTGGGCGCAGCAACCTAACGTGCGTTTATCGGCTTTGCAAGAGCAATAATAATAGTTAATAGCGTCTAGCCCTGTTTCGTTTCACCTACAGTGACAAATACGGGCTTCCTATTGCTCCTATTCCTCGCCTATGTGGCAGCACTGGATGCGACTACACACTGTGGGTGGTCGCGTCCAGGGCTTGCCATAAACTGGCACTCTTATGCGATCCCACTTTTTGATTTTCTTTTTGTATGTACTAACAATAGTTTTATAAGGTTTTTTGTGTTACTAACAACAATATGGACAATGGTGCCGATTCTCTTATTCACAAACTAAACTAAATTTAAGTTCAGTGCATCTTTTTCTTTCTATTTCATTATGGAAAGGACAGAAGATAAATGTTAGTTTAGTCCTGTCAAATTAATCAGCGCTTAACGTAAATTGACGTAATTATAGTAGGCAAGTTTTTAATCACGTCTATACTTGTATGGAGTAGTGACAGGCGCTGATTAATTTGACAGGACTAAACTAAAATTTTTCTTTTGTCCTCTTCTTAATGCAATATAAAGAAAAAGATGCACTGAACTTAAATTTAGTTTAGTTTGTGAACAAGGGAATCGGTACCAATGTCTGAAATAAACATCTTAAATTAAATTAAATTGTGAGTCATAACGAAACGTAATAAGAGTCTTTTTGGAGTGTTCTAAAATATCAAGCTATATATGAACGATTCTGGAATTTATAGAAAGGATTTTATGGCTTTTAAGAGGAAAAAATAACCACATATATATTAATCCTATTGATTAATTAGTGAGTGGCAATGATATAATAGATGATCGATTAATAATGATGATGATAAAACTATAGTAAAATTCGTCAAGGAAACAAAAAAAAAAGATACCTAATAACTGAAAGTAAACTTACCGTTACTCGATGATGATGATGATGATAAATAATGTTGATTATAAGTATTAAGTTATGATTTTTAACTTTAAATAACACCAAAAAGCTATAATAATACTCGACAATGAAGCAAAATAAAAAATCCGTAGTATCTTCTGAGGCAAAAATAAGCTATCATTTCTCGAAATCTCTCGGATAGATTTTGATGCCTACTTGTTTGAACAGTACATTGTTCCCTTTCATTTGATATATGATTCATCCTTGGCGAAGCTTGGACCACATTTGCCCACTATCCTTTGACGTGGCAGATCTCTTTTTGCAGCAAAACACAGAACAATTCGTCATTTTTGTAGGACATCAATTTAGTCGCGCAACTAGATTTAGTCTACTGAGCAGTGCGGCTGCAACTAGTTTTATTATACGCATAGGACCGCGTGGACTTGTACTTTGACAGAGGGGAACGCCTGCGTATGGCTACTCCCCTCTGGTCCGTGTTGCTCTATGTTCATTAGATTCACTCATCTTGACGGTACGAAAAACAAATGAAAATCACATATTTGGAATTATGTTCTTTAAAATTTAAACTTACAATGATACCAAAACCAGCCAGATACAAATAGTATAAGTAGCCAAAGAGATTTTATTACAAGTTCATACATACTATAATGCGAAAAGACTTTTTCCCCAACCTAATATACAGTTTTTGTTCATAAGAGTGTGCCGGGAAACTAAAAGTGTTAGTACAGGGTAAGTTAAACTGTAGTGAAAATGCTAACTTTTATAATCAACACGTGAATAGAGTGTATTCTCTTTAACTTATCCTTAGGTGTAGTATAAAACAAAGTCGCTTCCGCAGTCTCTTCGCTTTGATCTTTTAAACTACTCATCATTCATCATCATAATTTCAGCCGAGAGACGTCCACTGCTGGACATAGGTTCCCGCGTCCAGCAGATTCCTGCGGCCTTCACAAGCTCATCGGTCCACCTTGTGTGAAGCCTTCCAACTCTACGTCTTCCGATGCGCGGTCGCCACTCCAGAACCTTTCCTGGCAAAAGCTAGTTGTTCATAATTTATTTTAATTTCGTCTTCTATTCGCAATCTTATTTCTGTGTTTTTAGAGCATCACTTTTAAATTTTCTTTTTTGCAGTCGGGTAACGGATTTTTATTGTTTTTGTTTTTAATTCAGTAATTTTTTTTTAAATCTTAGTGTATATTTAAGATCTTCCTGTTGTTTTAGTATTTTACTGTAACACATTTCAACAAAAGGTATTCTCTGAGCCGGGGTGTTAACCATAATAACGTTTTTTTATATATTAAGAGCCATTTTACATTTTTGCGCGAATATCTAAGATTTTAGTCGCCTTATTTACCTCTCATCTCATCATTATAAATACTCTGGCATTGACGAATACATGTAAAAAATAGATGAATCTTTTGTTTTGTCACTTTTAGTAGAACATTTACAAAAACTTGTTTGTTTACTTTGTAGTAATTAATCTCCCACAACTAGTTTTCGTAAAAATCAGCGCAGGGTCAATTTCAGACTCCTATTTCTATCATTAATATGTAGAAATTTGAGTAAAAAAAATACACAAAACAACAGACATATAATCTAATTGTTACATTTAGTACAAGAATATTGATTTTTAATAACATTATTTAGTAAAAAAAATAAAGTCTTATGGCAATTTTTACGATTTATTCGCAAGTTTATCGCGTTTTTTTGGTTTGAATAAAGCATTATTAACCCCCGACGCAAAAAGAGGGGTGTTATAAGTTTGACGTGTCTGTCTGTCTGTCTGTCTGTCTGTCTGCCTGTCTGTCTGTCTGTGGCATCATAGCTCCCGAACGGATGATGCGGTTTCAATAAAAAAAATATGTATTAAAGGTGATTTACCTGCGAGTGTTCTTAGACATGTTTGATGAAAATCGGTTGAGCCGTTTAAAAGTTGTGGGGGGGAAAGTGGGGAAGAGTAACCGAATGTCAGCAAATATACTCGAGTGGGGTCTCAAATGAAAGCGCACTGAAAGAGAATATTGATGAATTAATCGAGAGTGTTCTTAGCTTCGTTTGATTCTACATTATATTAAGTATATACCTATAAAAAGTACAAAATAAAAAATTACATTAAAAATTTAAAAAACCCCCGATACAAAAACCTAATTTCCCTTTAAAAAGTAAAAAATAATAAAAAATAACTCAATCTTAAAATACCTAAGAATGTATTAATAATTCAAAAAAAAAACACGTCGCGTTGGGGGACCGTTCCGCGAGTGCAGACGTCGTTGACTGCTTAGTTAGGTAATAAGACTATTTGTAATTAAATTGTTAGGTTTGAAGCGGTCCCCCAACGTGGCGTATTTTTTTTTTAATTATCCATACATTCTTAAGTATTTTAAGATTTGAGTTATTTTTTATTATTTTTTACTTTTTAAAGGGAAATTAGGTTTTTGTATCGGGGGTTTTTTAAATTTAATTTTTTTTACATTAAAAAAATCATGTCAATATAAAGTATGCTTTATAACAAATCGAATTCTCAAGTTTTATTTAAATCTGTTCATTTAATTAGACATAATATCGTTTTTGAAATCACTCTAAATTAGAATAAATTACGATGCACAAGCGGGCAGCGTTTAGTACGGCGCAAGCGCCCAACGGGGCAGGACCTATGTCAATTTTTCCCGCGTCTCAGTTTACGGGTACTCGTATCGTGAAGGCAAAAATATACTACGACTACAACATTTTGCTACTCTTCGCATTTTTTTTTTTTTTGAATACGAGTTTCGTTAATTATCAAGTAAAACATTATTTTAATAGATTGTAGAAAAATTTTTACTAAAATAATTTATTTTAACTAAATCTGACTATTTTTAATCGCGATTAAAAAGGTGTGGAGTAAAACTAGTGGTCATGAACAAAAATTCACACCAACGGCAACGCCTCGCCTCACGTGCAAAAACAGTACTGTATTTTTTTTTTTGCTTATATCTCGAAAATGGCGTGTCCTATCGCAAAAATAATGAAATTTTCGACCCCCTTTATAAAACCCCATACATATAAATCTCAACACGTGAGTAATATTTTTTTTTATTTTTCAAACAAAAATGAAAAATTCCATATAAAACACGTCCAGGATGCCCCCTTGCGCGCGCCTTCGTATCTCAGCGAGTTCATTGCGTAGCGCACAAGTACTAAGTTGCGAAGCCAAAAGAAAAAAAACCGGCCAAGTGCGAGTCGGACTCGCGCACCGAGGTTTCCATACAAACCTGTATGTATTCTCGGTTTATGCAAAAGGTTTATGTTTATGAAATTAAAAGTTTTTTTTTTTAATTTTTATATTTGAGTTGATTGAATGAAAGGTAAATTGCGGCTTACGATTTATGACGATTTAAAAAAATGACTTACTAGATCTCGTTCAAACCAATTTTTGGTGGAAGTTTACATGGTATGTTGCCGATTCTGTTGTACACGAACTAAACTAACTAAACTATCTCTAAAATTCCTTACTTTTGACTATGAGAATTGTAACGCTATTCTGCAAGGAAAAATCTCTAAATTTAAAAACTATTTTGACACGACTAAAATCTATGGGTATGGGGAACCCAAAAATTTATTGTTTTTTTTTCTATTTTAGTGTAAAAATCTTAATGCAGTTCACAGAATACATCTTCTTACCAAGTTTCAACAGCATGCTCTTATAGTTTCGGAGAAAAGTGGCTGTGACATACGGACAGACAGACAGACAGACATGACGAATCTATAAGGGTTCCGTTTTTGCCATTTGGCAACGGAACCCTAAAAATACCACGTTGAGTCGCGATTGTCAAATTTGATTTTAGTCGTGTCAAAAAAATTTTTAAAAGAGATTATTTCTTGCAGAATAGCGTAACAATTCTCATAGCTAAAAGTAAGCAATTTTAGAGATAGTTTTGTTAGTTTAGTTCGGTGTACAACAGAATCGGCACCAATATGTAATTGTTTTATTTTTTTATTTTTATTGTATACTTTACATAACATATACTTGTATTTTTTTTATTAGTCTAGAAATCTTTATTAGACTGGATAAATAAAATAAGTATTTTCATAAATATCTAAATACCGCATTATAATTCTAACGGATCAAGATTGTTTAGACCGGCTCGACACTCGCGTTACACTGTTTGTATTGTGCATGTGTGGATAGCTACGCACACATACATAAGATTGCCGTCTTTTACCTAAACTCGAGCGTTCAAATTTTGTAAGAGGGCTCTTAAACGTTAGACCAAATGATTTTCGATTACATAAACGTTATATCAAACAACGTTATACTAATTAAGTTTTAGAATAAATAAATGTTATATATAAAGAAATTATATCAACAGTTGGTACATCTCACGTTGATTATATCTTATGAACGATAATAAAATGAAATTAGACCAAATGAGTTTATACGTTATGAGACGCACCCGCGAGGGGGTAATGTTAGCGTTATATTTGTCGATGAGTGCTGCTAATAGTGACTAGTTGTCCTGCTAGCCATGGTTTTGTTATTAGAAATTATAACTACAACGGTCCTAGTTCATCATTACACTTACAGCTAAGTATAATAGCCTCACATATTGATAGATCAGGTTTCACATTCCTATGGATGGAATTCAACATTTGCACATGTAAGCAACTACACCCGTTAGGTAAACACATCCTATTAGGAGAACCATTGGCCTGTCTGCTCGTCTATAGATTAATTTTCTAAAACTTACTTTTAGTCTCGCTGGCTTCTTGTTTCCTGCTACATACTTCTTCTTCTATCACTTTAGTTTTAAACTCCATTAAGGGTATCTCATCACCTGAATCTGATTCATAATACTTTGTTGGTGTATTTGTTTCAACTAGATAGTTATGGTGTACATTTTTCAGTTCTAGCTCTGTAAGTAGACAAGAAACAGTCAAGATTAGTACTAGTTTAAATTAATTTATGTTTTATAATATAATATAATGTGGTTTCGGTTACGTTGAATTAATAAAATACTATCAAAACTTTGAAGTAGTACAATACATTCTTGTTTAATCTCTACATAGTATAAAACAAAGTCGCCTCCTGCGTTTGTACGCTTAGATCTTTTTAACGGGAACACCCAAATACTCCGAAATATTTTATTCCGAATTTCGATGTTTCGATTTTCAAAAGTCCGAATTTCATAATACCTAAAAATTATAATGTCTATTATTTAAAATCACGAAATTTATTTTACCGAAAGTCGTAAATGCGATTTGTTAGTTTTCCGATTTATATACGTTCGAAGAATCAAATGCTTGAAGGGTTCTCGGTCCGAAAAACGACATTCCGATTTTCAATACTTCAAAGAAACAAAAAATTCAACATGTTTTGCTACAAAATTTAGTGACAGAAACGAATCGCTGCAAAACCGACTTCACGCAGTCTTGTCTGCCCTACCCCTAGAGTGTAATTTAAACCCGCGTAGGCGTGGAGGGGTGGGGCGGCCCGCGAGCTGAGGAGCAGGTGGTTTGAAGGCCCGCCGCCGCGACTGAGGCTGGCCGGCACGGCCGGCCAGCAAGCCGAAGCTGCGGTGGTGAGCGTTAAAACCATCTACGACGATAAGCACGCGTGGGGCCGCCCAAACCCCGCAGCGCCGGAGCCGTGACAGAAACAATGCTTGCTGCATGCCTGCTTGCTTGTTGCTTGCCTGCTTGTATGCTGCATGCCTGCTTGCATGTTTTTTTTAATTCTACCTCCTCGTACTAAACATTATATTATATTTCTCTCTGACGAGCAATGAGGATCAATTCGACAAAAGGATATAGCAATTTTGAATACTACATCGAATACAATATAAATATCTGAGTTCATTTCTTTTTGAATCACTCAAATCCATCGAGAAATTACGAAGTTATTAAACTTTAAAAAAAGGGAGTTTTAAAACGCACGCCGCGCGCGCGAAACTGCTGATGACGTCACGAGGCTCGATCGCCCGCCACGCGCCGCACTGCTTTGTTATGATTTGCGGAGTTTAATCGTTGTTTCTTGTTTATTTATGTTTTATAGATATTGGTAGATAGGAAACATGGAAGTCGGATTTACCCAAGGCCCAGTCGGACAATCTCGCGAAGGATGATTCGGTTATGGTTGAAAAGTTAAAAAAAAAAAAAACAATTTATTCCAGTGCACAGGTAGGTACTACGTTTTAGAATGTTTTGATTTGGCAGGCAGGTACCTTTTTCGTGTTTCTACAATGTGTAGGCACGTCTCTACCTATTTTAAATAATATTTCTTACTAGCTTCTTCCTGCGACTTCGTCCGCGTAAAATTTCCTGCTCCCCCAACCCATCCCGTCGCATCGAATCGCCTGCCCGTGCGAGGTCTTTGTATGCGTGACGTTTTTCTTTGTGCTCGGCTCCTAAGGGTCTTTGCGTGACCTTATATAATATATAGTTGATAAATGGGCTATGCAACACTAAACGTACAACTCTTCAGCTTTTACTTGAGTGTGCTACGCAATGAATTTTTTGAAAGACCAAGGCGCGCGCAATGGACGTGTTTTATATGGAATTTTTCACATTTTCTTCGAAAAATAAAAAAAAATAATACCCACGTGTTGAAATTTATATGTGAGGAGGTTACAAAGGGGGTCGAAAATTTCATTATTTTTGCGATAGGAAACGCCATTTTCGAGATATAAGCAAAAGAAAAGGAAAACAAAAATACAGTACTGTTTTTGCACATGAAGGCGAGGCACGTGAAGGTAAGGCGCAAGGCGCGCGCAATGGACGTGTTTTATATGGAATTTTTCACAGTTTCTTCGAAAAATAAAAAAAAATATTACCCACGTGTTGAAATTTATATGTGAGGGGGTTACAAAGGGGGTCGAAAATTTCATTATTTTTGCGATAGGAAACGCCATTTTCGAGATATGAGCAAAAGAAAAGGAAAACAAAAATACAGTACTGTTTAAAGCACGTGAAGGCGAGGCGTTCGTTGGTGTGAATTTTAGTTCATAACTACTAGTTTTAATCCACACCTTTTTCTAGTTTTAATTCACTTCTTTCTATTTTTTGGGTATTTTGGGACACAAAATAACAATTTGTCCGGTGTAGCAACACTTGTATTTTCGCATCGTGGCACGATACAATATTTTAAGAAGACATTATTCGTTTAAATGTTCTGCGAGTCACGTAACTAAAGGCAGAAAGAACGTGCGCGGTGGTGCCGCGGACGCGAACGTGAAAAATGACGTCATCAACAAATTGTGCGTATTGGCGGGCGTTTTTGAAAATGCAAAATTAAAACCGCTCTAACTTCGTCATTTTTGGTCCAATTTTAATAATTCTTTCACTGAAATAATTGGTTTAGGTATGACTGTAATTCTACATATTTAACTAAAATCGTCGCTGATCCTCATTATGTGACTATTCGGTTTTACAAGGCGTTTTTATTTCGGAATTGTATTAATCGGTATTTTGATAATAGGAATTTGATTTTTGATGTTTCGAATATTATCATTAAGTCGGATTTTTTGTTATTCGATCTAGTGAATCTCGGTATTTTGAAAATAGTAATTACAAACGTTAGGAATATTGAAATTTAGGAATTATAAAAATAGAAGTAATGATAAGTCGGAGTCGTTATATTCGGAATTTTGAATCATTCGGAATTATGAAAATCGGTATTTTGAAATTCGTATTTGTGACTGTCGGAATAAAGTTTTTCGTATTTATGTAGTGTACCTCATTTTAACTAAAGCAGCGGATATTAATGCAATTTTCATCAATAGACGCGTGAAGAGTGATTCAAGAAGAAGGTTTATATGTATACAGGAAGATTTTTTAGTCACCGTCCAAATTCTGATATATAAATATTTTGCGAAAATAATTTAATACGTGTTTTTTCTTTTAGTATCACTCAATACAATAATATTGAGATATCACATCACAAAGTTATCTATAAAAAGTTGATGATTCTGGACACCGCCGCTCGCTAGGTAATAGCGCGGGCGGCGACCTAGTGCGTACGCACCGAGCTAGGTATTAATTTCGGCGGCCCACCCCGCGCGCCGCCGAAATTAATTGAAAACAATAATAAACAAAGTTGCAAATTTTCCCTTCATACTCTCACGGGCTTAGGACCGTCAATTAGCAAAAGGTTTGTGCTATGTTCACTATTTTTAGAATGTAATCCTGAATTAATCAATTACAACTAAAGTAAAAATAAATTAGATAATTAAGAACCAACTTTAGACCTTACGAAAACCGTGCCAGAACTTTTTGCTATTAGGCGTATTTAAAAAATTTGAATCAACTTATGTACAAATAATTAAAAATCTAATCAAAATCAACATAAACACTCACATCAATGGTACTTTAATAATTGTTCAAAATGCATACCGTTTCTCTCTAAACAGAGTCTTGCACGTTTTTGCACATTATTTTTAATTTTGTTGAGCACTACAGTATCACTTTTCACTTGGTCGAATGCACGCACAATTTGGTCTTTTAATTGGTCCAGGCTTTGGGCTTCGTCTACATACACTCGTCGCTTTATTTCGCCCCACAAAAAAAAGTCACATGGGGTAAGATCTGGCGACCGAGGTGGCCAGGCGACGGGCCCCCCGCGACCGATCCAATAATCACCGTGTTCTGAATATAAATAATCACGAACGGCGGCGGAGTAATGAGGCGGTGCACCGTCTTGTTGATAATAAAAATCTCGATGGAAGATTACCGGCACGTCATCCATGAAATCTACAATTACTGTCCGTAACATATCTAGGTACGTGCCCCCGTTCAGTCGTCCCTCAATGAAATACGGCCCCAGTATTCTGTTACCTACAATTCCAGCCCATACATTTGCACTAAACCGCACTTGGTGATGTGTTTCTCGTATCATGTGTGGGTTTCGAAATGACCACCAATGTTCATTATGCTGATTGTACAGCCCCACTCGAGTAAACAGGGCCTCGTCAGTCCACAAAATGTTAGCTTCGGGGTGTGCGATCAGCCACTCGCAGAAGGCTCGACGGGGAACGGCGTCTGAGTCGTTCAAGGCCTGTGCCTTTTGAAAATGGTACGGGTGCAACCCAGCAATATGGAGAAGTTTCCACACGGCATATTGGCTTACACCGAAGCGCCGGGCTGCATCTCGCGTACTCGATCTAGGGCTCCGTTCAAAGAAATCGAAGATATCTTCTTCGACCTCTACTGCGAGTCTCGGCCTGCCACGTCCTTGAGTGTGTGTAGGAGTTGTAAATTGGCCATGGTCTAATAGCCTCTGATTAGCGGCTAAAATCGTTTGGCGATTTGGTACGGAAGGATTTATTATCCCTTGATTGCGAAGGCGAGGAATGCTTTCAACTTCGTACAGTCTCTGGGCACCGTTCAAGCTTTCACCACTTAAAATGTAAGAACGCACCATTTCATAATACTCGCGGTAGGAATACATTGTAATCACGAAAACGCGGCGCGCCGCCGCCGCCGGCGGGAGGCGCGGGAACACGGAAGTAAGCGCTTGCGTCGCGAAAGGGTGCGCGGGGCCGACTAATGATAGATGTAGATGTGTCGCGCAGGTGAGGCGGGGCGGGGGTAAGCGGGGTGCGCGCAGCCCTGTCCATTGATGTTTGTGCGACAAGTGTAATATTATTAACGTTTAACTTAGTGACCACGCAGAGTGGATGATTCTTTCGAGAAAATGATTTAATATGAAAATTTTATGTATCGTTTTTTTTTCAAAAATGGATTTAGTGAATGATACCTAATGTCTAGAAAAAATTTGGACGGTGACTAAAAAATCTTCCTGTATACGCGGGTAAAAGCTAGTTACAATTCTTTAATCTTTAACTTATTTTACGAATTATTTATTGATAATATTATTTGTTCTGAAAAACGTACCATCACTTTGATGCTCCTCCTTGGGCTCGATAAACTCATCTAGTCCCTCACAAACAGCTGGTAACTCTTGTTTGACGGTAATATTGTTGCTTTCTGTTTGGCATTCATCAACTATACTTATGTGTATCATTGGAGATTTAACAAACGCACAGTATGAATCTAAGCAGTCTTCGTCTATTAAAAGATTGGGCTGAAAAAACATATTTCTTTATGTATGAATAGGGAAAATATGCCAGTGATCGCAGTTCCAAAAGCACACACCTTGCCAATATACCAAAAACACTTGAAAAAGAGCCTCCACAAGTGAAGAAACTTAAAACAATCCGATGGACCCTGAAAAGTTGGCCAGACTACCAAGAACGAAGACGTTCACTGCTGAACGTAGGCCTACCCCTATCTGGGAGGGTTTGCTATAATCATCTCTCATGGCAGGCGGTTTGTCGATCGCTATATGGTGGTCAAATGCAAAGAGAATGCTGCTGCCCATTCTCTAGTAAGTCCCTTAGTTGCCTCTTACGGCACCCACGGGAAGAAATGGGATGGTGCTATTCTTTATGTCCGGCACCACACCAATCTTTATGGACGGCACCACACGGAATGTGTGAAAGTGTACATATCAACATTTAACACCCAATAGTATGATTGCAATGCAGACACAATATGAGCTTGAGAATAGAATTAAATATTTTTAGGAAAATACCTCACCTCATAATCCTCATTCATCATCTCAACTAACTGCTCTTCGGAATCCAGACATTTTCGAAGCAACTGGTAGCTTTGCTTTAATTTAGTGCAGCATACAAAACAAGCAAGAACTGGCCTTCTGTCTTTAGTCACAAACTGCAACAAAATTTGTCTTACACTATTGTTTATAGGAAGAAAATACTTCCAATCTTACATTTAATTGTAAAGCCCACAGTTGGTGGTCAGTAATGCTTTCTATATTCCTCATACAAAGAAGGCATGAGCAGATTGGTGGCTTAATTAAATTATTCATTTAAGTTTACTTTCACTGAAGTCAGTGATTTCCATTTGGCTTTATAGGACATCTAAGATGACCATCAGACCATAAGTTCACACAAATAGAAATGAAATATGAAGTAGAATTGACCTCTACCAAAAAGTAAATTTGCATGTAGAAAGAGCAAGAAACTCCACCATTACTCTTTTAAAATGTTTTTCAATATTAGTTTAAAATATTTATATAATTACATGTGGAGACCATGCACCTAATATACTACAACAAGTAAAAGAAATGAAAATGAAGCAATGAGAGATAAATTAATAATATTACGATAGATACATGGCGCTCACATATTTAATACTACATAGTCCTCCATACTGTATTTCGGCCACAGCGGCCAATCTCAATGGAGACTGGGCATCGGCGCGGGAGATATTATAGTGAATGAGTGTGTGCACAGACACAGAGACACTTGGGGCATATTTACAAACGTGGCAAAGGCAAGTATACGAATTTCGTAACATTTTAACAAGTTACAAGTCAGGGTATGAGTTCAAATAATCACTGAATGTAAATCAGAGTCTAAACAAATCTAAGCCAGAAAATTAAGTTTGTACGGAATTTGATAGATTCTAGACTGTCCTATGGAGCGAGACCAGCATTTTTCCAAAACATTCTCAAAGTAATATGCTTGTTTACAACAATGTGTACTTTTAATATGACTTTAAACCTACTTTCATATATTGTCGTGTATGGTTCGCATTAATTTTTTTTTAAACATCATATAGGTAAATTAATTCTTATTAATAAACTTACTGGTATATCAGTCAGCTTCTCATATAGTTTGTGCAAGTTTCTGTTGACGACTACATACATACGAACATTCTGCACTAAACATATTCTACAAATTGGCAGTTTCTCCATGTTTGAACTGAAAACGTGTCACAGGCTTGGCGTGTATATACTTAGTTATTACGAGTTAAGTAATCTTTGACATTCGAATGTGAATAAAAGTTTGTAAATTACATGAGCTGTGGACCACGGTAAGATGCTAGCAGCCAGAGGGACTTAATTTATTTATTCATGAGAATCTTTTTTAGTTTGGGTGATTCATTCACATTGGTTCTAGTTTATTTACCACAAAAAACTGAAAACACCACCTAAGTCTTATATAGGAACCGTGTAAACACAGAGTAGGTAATAATTTACATTAACATTCACTTCCCCTCGTTTGACAGATGATAGTCAGCAGTGTTGCCGTTAGGACTATCTGGTTTGTGGCTACATCAAAGAAAAAAGTTGCCAGTTTTGTAAATAAATTACATTCAAATTTCCGCTAAAAGTGGCTAAGGTATTTTTGACTTAATTTAACCTATTACTACTGTTAATCATTTTAATATTGTACAGGGATGCGGTTCACCATTAGCATTATCATTTCAGCCGATAGACGTCCACTGCTGAACCTCCTCCAAAAAAAAAGGGGGGTTTGCCATAATCGCCACGCTTGGCAGGCGGGTTGGTGATCGCAGTATGGTGGTAAAAAAGGAGAACGAGAATTTGGTTTATTCCTGTCAAAGGACGATTTCCTATTCTAAAATAGACTAAAGTGACACAACTACATTTTAGTTTGACAACACTATGATTGCACTGAGTTATTAGTTTAGTGAAAATTACAATTTTGCTATTCTGAGTTTGCCGGTTTTCACCAAAAAGTTTGACTACAATAATTCATTTTAACTAAATCTGACTATTTTTAATCGCGATTAAGAAGGTGTGGAATAAAACTGGTACTGGTGGTCATAAACAAAAACTCACACCAACGCGTCGCCTTCACGTGCAAAAACAGTACCTACTGTATTTTTTGTTTTCCTTTTCTTTTGCTTATATCTCGAAAATGGCGTGTCCTATCACAAAAATAATACTTTCATTTAAATGTCAACACGAGGGTAATATTATTTTTATATTTTTAAAACAAAAAGTGAAAAATTCCATATAAAACACTGGTTAGGCTGCCCACTTGCGCGCGCCTTCGTCTCTCAAAAAACTAATTGCGTAGCACACAAGTACCACGTTGCGAAGCCGAAAGAAAAAAAAATACCACGTTGATCCGCGATTGTCAAATTCCATTTTAGTAAAAATATTTTTAGTTAAAATATTTTTTGAATTTAGAGTTTTTTCTTGCAGCATAGCGATACTATTTTCATAGCCAAAAGTAAGGAATTTAAGAGATAGTTTAGTTCAGTGTACAACAGAATCGGCACCATTCTCCCATTCAGCTCTAAATCTTTGAGTGTAACATTTTTTTCTTAGCGGGACGTCCATAATTCACACAAGTATTCACTCAAAAAGTTTACGAAAAATAAAAGACAACTAACTGCTCGCGAGAGTCTTCGGCTAAACATTATCAATATTATTAAACAATAGCTTCGTTTCGGTACATGTTGACTGGAGCAGTATTGACTTTGTGCAAAACAAACTAGGGCTAACTTCAATAATAATAACGTACATTTTCATTCGATCGAATTTAAATTACGTTAAAAATATAAAAATTCATAGGGGAATCCCTTGATTCGGTGCGGACCTCTGTGGTGTTGCCTACAGTTATTGACGATCACCCCATAATTATTTCTTTAAAAAACATTAAGTATTAGTCGGTGGACTTCTAACAGTAATAAAAATAAATAGTAATAATCTAAAAAGTAGCTAGAAGTAGCTAGATTCATTTTGGTGGCTAAAGCAGATTATTTTTTGGCTAAGACCGTCGAAAATCCGCTAGATCTAGCCACGAAGTGGCTAAAACGGTAACACTGATAGTCAGGCGATTTCTTTTTTTTTTAATTTTATGACCTGGTAACTGGACCTTTAGGTCAAATCTTATTTTATTATCGAACACTGCACTATAACTTCATTTTTAAATTGTTTTAATAGTATTTTTAATGTATTTATATATCAATTTGTACGTATTTTTGTCTTTTAATAACTCTTCAAGGGGTGACGGGCGGGATAAATATGTATATATATTTACTTTATTTCAGATTAAATAATCCATATTTTTGTGTTAGTAAGTACTTAACAACTATGTTAGTAAAGCGCAAATAAAAAATAAAAAGACACGTATTAATAAAAAAAAATGAAATACAAACAAAAAATAAATAAATATAAAAAAAATCAATCAAATCAATTAGACACGTGGAGTGCAATCCAGTGTCTAATAAAAGGACCGTCTAACCGGTCTGCTATTACTTTTAGGGCGCTTACACACCAACGACACTCGATCGACGACGAGCGCTGTGGCGTAGTCGCCTTGCTGACGACCATGGACGACGACGTCGTCGCCTAGCGGCGGCGACGTCGCCCAGTTGTGTCGTTACAGTAAGTCTGTGCAGTCGGCAACAAATAGTCTAGAATGTATAGTAATGTTTAACAAGAGCAAGAATACGTCTGGTCTCCGAGACTATTTCACAACTACTACAGCTTGGCATAAAAGAGTCTGGAAAAAATGAGGGCGCCTGCTTAGCAGGTATGGCCACCCTGTATACTAGGACTAAAAGTGATATGATACTTACTTGTTGTTTTAATCCACAAACACGAGATCCCAGAAATTCTCATCAATCAAGATTTCAAGACTTGATAGGCACATAGTCTTTTACTTTCATTGTATTTAGTAGATTGCGCATTATTTCGCTGGAATAACCTTTTATCTAAGAGTGCCATCATAATAACATAATGAAAACTTATTCAGTTTTAAAATTAATTAAATTACACTCAGGGATTGCCGATTAAACCCGATACTCAAGACATAATGTTCAGCAATCGCATTTGCGGCCACCATCTAGGGTATTCACAACCATTCGATGGTTGGTATGCCTGTATCAAATTTGACATGAATGATACTGAACGAATCCTGTTAATGCTGACAGTTTATAGTCGACAAGAAGGCGACTTACAGCTGCTTATTGGCGGAAACTAATTGGAAGTCAGAGAGTACCTATGACATGTCCCATTCGAAAGGTACGGGCAATATCGAATAAAATGGAACATTTGACTAATGAAGGCGTCAGATATGTCTATGTGGGGTACATAACATTATCACTATTCACATGACAATGAAAATGAAATAACACGCTAAAATTTAGATTTTATTTAAAAAGAAAAACGTGACATAACATCATTCGTGTATTCCTTTTCGGTGCTATGATAGATTTTTCCATTAACACTGATGTGTCAGTTTTACATTTCTTATTTATGAAATCTAAATAATGTAAAAATCTTTCTTAGACGTTTACGGCTCCCATTACAATCCGTCTCCTCAAACTATAGGTAATATATCACGTAGAATAGGCACCTGAAAAAGAATAAATGTAAATTATATTTTTTTTTTTTACTGTGGTATGTATGTGGTATGCGATAATAGCATTAACAAAAAATACTTTCCTGTTTCTTTACACTGTTGAACATTTTGTCTAATTGCACACAGATCGAAATCACCTAATTCTTTCTTCCGCCAACTGTTTTGGTGTTTCTCCAGGTGTAGAAAAAATTCCTTAATTTTTTTCACCTTCATTAACAATTTCTCTAATTTGTACTGTACCTTGAAAAAAATATAAAGACAATCATATTAATTCCATATAGGTACACATTTTTCAATTTCAAGTATCAAACATCAAGAGTCAATGTACACGCGATTTGTCAAACTAGAAAACATAACCTTAATAATCTATTAGTAAATAAAACAATAAAATGGCTTGAAACTTATAATACCGATAAAACTTAGTATCAGAAAGGAAAAACAATGACTGGCATTGACTAAAAGATACATTTCTTGGATACCTGACGTGTGTGCAGTTCTTTCGAAAAAATTGTCAGTCGGAGACAAAATTTGTTCCGCTTCAGATTCCGCCGAATTTCTTACGAAAACTTGGTATATCACAGCTCACACCACTACTCCTTATTGTTTTATTCATTTTTTAAATGTACAAAAGCATTAATAATTGATAGTTAATTAGAAATAAGTAAAATACAACTGGGAACATAACACAATGACAGATTAGCTACTTGTTGATGATAAACAAAGCAGTGTTGCAACCAAAAATATATTTTAGTTCCAATGGTTACCACGACAGACTCTTTTTTGCCAACCTATACGTGACTACTACACACGCCACAACTAGGTGACGGTGCGGCGACGACATCGTCGTCCACGGTCGTCAGCAAGGTGACTACGCCGCAGCGGTCGTCGTCAATCAAGTGTCGTTGGTCTGTAAGCGCCCTTAGAATGCTGTTGGAGCTTGTTCGGATACGGTGCATTATGGAGGCCGCTCGCTTTCTCATGATGGCATGAAAACCATCAGTCCGAGCCTCCGAGCCTTTTTTGCCAAGCTGTACGTTATAGTTACGTAGATCACGTCGCATACTCGATCCATTGTATCCAAAGATTTTTAATACAAATAATAAATGATTTAATGTCTTTGATTGCGTAAATTTTCGGAAAAATATAAAATGAGGACATTGTTAAGTTGGGTATTTTCATCTCGTAATTAGTGTGATCTTGTAAGTTGACACTGTAAAGCTAAATTAAAAAAACACTATAAAAGGTACAAATGGTAGTCACTATTCATTTAATTTCTCGCTTGATAGAAAATACTTGATGTACTTCGTATTTTATACGCCGTACATGCGGTTTCGTCCAGAATACATACTGGTGTAGTAAATAAAGTACTTCTCTAAGAAATAGCGTCTTTTGCCTATCTGGGATTCTGGCGGAAACTTTAAAAAAGAGCGCTCAAAAATTTTCTTCAATTTTCATTTTTTATCAAATATTTTCTAGTTTCTTCTTAATAGTTAATAAAAAACAATTGCACTAGGTGTACAAACCTAAAATATGGTGGGAAATGAAGGGGGCGGGGATAACCCGCCCACTTCACATAAACGTCCTCGGCCTGAGGCCGGAGACGCAGGGACTGGGATGGACTGTGGTGATGGCGGCGGCGGTGAGCAATCTGACTATTCACCTTATATAAAACCAGACTATAAAAGACTATATCCAGAAAATGCCACTTATGTAGACTTTAAAGTGTTCATTGAAGCTTCCAATAATAAGGATATAATAGGCAATAAGAGCCCTATCTATCTCAATCATATATTCTCCAGCGAAATAAAAGGGGTGACGGCTATACAACGAATAAACGCAAATAAAATAGCAGTAATATTTAAACAGTATAATACGGCCAATAACTTTATTAACAACAGCGCTTTTCTTAACAAATATGGCTTGAAAGCATTTATTCCGGCTGCGCAAATAGAAAAAACAGGTATAATTAGATTTGTACCAGCAAACATTTCGAACAAAGAACTATACACCAAACTATCATCAATATATGAAATAATAGCTGTAAGAAGATTCACAAAGAAGGTAGGACAGGAGCGAGTACCACTACAAACAGTTAGCATTACTTTTCTATTGAATATTTTTCCAGACAATGTACAATATGATTTGTTTTCATACAGAGTTTTTGAGTATGTACCCCCATTACAGCAATGTTTCCGTTGCTTTAAATTTAACCACTCTGCTAGAATATGCAATGGCAAACAAAGATGTTCCATTTGTGGAGGTGAGCACTTATATAAAGAATGTGATAGACCAACAGAGATCTGCTGTTGCAATTGCAGCGGGCCTCATCTTGCAATTTCTAGATTATGTCCAATTAAGTTGAATAAAATTTTAGAAAAGAAAAATAAGATTACCTAGGCAAGTGCTACATTGACGAAACAACACATGAGTGATAATACTGAATTTCCACCTCTGCTACCTCCAAAAATGAAACCAACTGACACTGTAAATAAGTCTGTACACACATCTGTAAATAAGTCTACATCTGTAAATAATACTGTACATAGTGTAAATAAATCCAAAGATGTCCCGAAAGTAGACATCAAAGCCCAAATAGTTGCCAACAAAGATGTACTTATGGCCCTGGTACAGACGTTGGTAGAACTGGGTAATAAGGGAGATAATATGCCTACCACCGTAAATAGTATTAAAGAAACCCTACTTAAAAATCTCAAGTAATGGATCCAAGTCACACACTGTCTAAGCTGCGTATTGCTCAATATAACATTCAAAGTGCTAATAGTAAAAAACCCTTATTGATTCAATTCTTACAAAAACAAAATATTGACATTTGCTTACTTAACGAAACATGGTTTAAAGATAATAGTTTTAGAATACCTGGATATAATATTTATAATAAAAATTCCAAAAATACTCATAATGGTGTAGCAATACTGATTAAACCATATTTAAAGTACAAAGTTTTAAACACTAGATTTTATGAAGACATTCAAACTGTTGCTCTGTCCTTATCTACTGTACATGGTAGCTTGACTATTCTTTGTGTATACTGTCCTCCTACTAGTTGACATACATATACGGATCAATAGATTACAAATATTATTAATGATCTTCCAAAGCCCATATTTGTCAGTGGGGACTTCAATGCACACCACATTGCATTTGGTTGTCTATCCACTAAAGGCAGAGGTCATAATTTATTTAATCATCGATGACTTGGATTTATGTATTTTAAATGATGGTAGTTTTACAACTGTTAACAACCCGCAACGGAATCCGTCTGCAATTGATGTTAGCTTTACTAGTGCTAACCTCGCAGCAATATGCGAGTGGTCTGTACATGATGATGCCATGGGCAGCTATCACTACCCAACAATAACAGAGATTTCACTGCATATAGATAAATATCATATTAATCCCCCTGTTGATAGGTATATATATAAAAAATCAGATTGGGGAAAGTATAAAACTATTTCTAAAACAATATTCAATGATTTAGTCCTAAAACTGTATGATCCTATTTCAACCTATAATAATTTTTGTTCTCGATTGGGTACTTTAAAAGATATGACAATTCCTAAACTTAATAAACCAAATAATTTTAAAAGCAGACTTCCAGCTCCATGGTGGAATGACATTTGTGAAAAAAGTGGCCTAGGCCTAATTGCCTCCTACAATGCATTAAAACTATATAGAAGTGAACCTAGTATGGAGAACTATTTAGATTATAAAAGAAAAGATGCACTTAAAAAAAGAACCATATCGGAACAAAAAGGAATAGGTTGGAATAACTTATGTAACACATTTAATAGAACTACTCCTATAAGTAAGATTTGGAATCTTCTAAAAATGTTTAAAGGTATAAGAGCTGGCAATAAATCATATAAAGATGAGTTTATTTCCCAATTTCTAGATAAATTATCCGACAACAGCAATTTAAATAATATTAATAGTTTAGGCAATATTTTCGAATCAAATAATGATAATCTAAATTCCAAATTTTGCTAAATCCTTTTACATGGTCTGAATTTAAAATGAGTTTGTTATCTCGGAAAGACACTACACCTGGTGGTAACGCCAACACTGATTATATAGATTTACTCTTATACTATGAGGCAGTTTGTATTTCCCGCTCCTTTTCCCACCTGTACATGCAGCGCTTTAGCGTCATTCAAAAGGTGAACATGAGAACGAGAGAACGAGGACTGACAGCTGTCAGTTCGACGAAGAAATTGCACATGAAAGCACGTGTGTAACGGATCTCTCGAATCACCCCCGCACCGCATGACGAGCCTTTTCGTCTGACCCCGCGAAGAGATTAGGATCTTCTCGAGCCTTTCTCTGCAGTTTTCAATACATTCCCGCTCCGCCAAACGCATCCTTGTGTTTGATTACCCAGTGTAATAAGAAGAAAAAGTATATTCAAATATTGGTCGCGCGACCCGCGTAGTGATACTCTGTTGTGTGCTGGTCGAAGGAGATTGGATCCCGCTGGCCTGCCCCTGGTAAGTGCTGCATGTCCCTTCTCTTCCTCTCTTCTCCGCCTCGACTTTTGCCACTGCCGTTTTCACTTTAATTAACACGTCCACCGTATCGAAGGTTGGTTCTGATACTAGCCCAGTCATATTAGGGGTTTCACCTCGGAATGAAAGATAATAAGCTGTAATTTGGTATAAACCTTTGTTTTGTCGTTCTAAATGTTGTCTCAAAAGTCACAATTGCTATCGTGTCCGCGTCTTAAAATATAGAAGGTCAAAGGTCATAAAATTCGGTTTTTCACGAATATCTCGGTTCCTGTTGCTTAAATGAGTTTTGCATTTATGATAAAAGTTGTAGGATATAAAATTCTCTACAACTTTTGTCTGAACTTTTTTTTCATACGATCAACCGTTTTTGGGGTAGAGCGCGAAGAGTGCGCAGCGTACAGTCATATATGGGCTAATGCAAGGTCAAGCGTGAGTTACGGTTATCAGTACGTTGTATAAAGTCAATTATTTACAAAAAAAAAATACAATTATTAAACAATGCCCATTATTTATGTACTCATTATTAATTATTTAAATTTAATTAAAATAAGTAACTTAATCTATACTAATACTATAATATTATAAAGCTGAAGAGTTTGTTTGTTTGAACGCGCTAATCTCAGAAACTACTGGTCGGAACTGAAAAATTCTTGTTGTGTTGAGTAGCCCATTTATTAGGAAAGGCTATAGGCTATATACCATCATGCTACAATCAAAAGGAGCAGAGCAGTAAATGAAAAATGGACGAAAACTGGCAGGCAATTCGATGCGATGGGAAGGGGAGCGAAAATTTGACGCTGACAAAGTCGCGAGCAGAAACAGTTATTTATATTTAACTATAGTATATTATTAATTCTGGATTATATTTTAAATAGCTTCTGTATGCGACTTCGTCCGCGTCAGATTTTCTCTTCCCTGACCTTTCCCGTCGCATCGAATTGCCTGCCAGTTTTCGAACATTTTTCGTTGCTGCTCCGCTCTTTTTGATTGTAGCGTGATGTTATATAGCCTATAGTTTTTCTCAATAAATAGCCTACCCAACACAAAAAGAATTTTTCAACTCAAACCAGCACTACCTGAGATTAGCGCGTTCAACCAAACAAAGTCTCATATTATATAAACTCACTCTCAATAACGACAAAAATTAAATAATAAAAAATACTTTTTAAGTTGCCAAAATTAGTAAAAACTGGGCAGCTGTGTACGGTCTATTGTTGCTTCACTATCCTAGTCCACGCTATTTAATTAACTCGACTGTCGTTATCATAAATACCGAACTTTCTAAGAAATCCGTTCTTTTGTTTACAAATTGGGATTGCTTGCACGTGAAGACTCTTGTTATTAGGAGTCATGGATTATCTATACGTTATCATATTCTTAGTTGCTCACTAACTTTCAAACTGTAAACATGGCAAGTAATAGAAAATCATTGTGTATTGATGAAAAAGTTATACTGATACGCGTAGTAGAGGCGGGACAGAAGATGTTGGCAGACGCGTTACTAATACTAGTCTCAAATAAACTTTATATTTTTCTAATACATTTTTCTAACGACAACTCTCTATAACGTCAAAATATGCACAGTCCCTTGAGTGTCTTCACATAGAGTTTGCACTGTATAACTAAAATATAGAATCCAGAATTAATAATATACTATAGTTAAGTATAAATAATTGAGTTACTTATTTTAATTAAATAATTAATAAATTAGTACATAAATAATGGGCATTGTTTAAAAATTGTAATTTTTTTGTAAATAATTGACTTTATACAACGTACTGATAACCGTAACTCACGCTTGACCTTGCATTAGCCCATATATGACTGTACGCTGCGCACTCTTCGCGCTCTACCCCAAAAACGGTTGATCGTATGAAAAAAAAGTCCAGACAAAAGTTGTAGAGAATTTTATATCCTACAACTTTTATCATAAATGCAAATCTCATTTAAGCAACAGGAACCGACATATTCGCGAAAAACCGAATTTTATGACCTTTGACCTTCAATATCTTAACACGCGGACACGATAGCATTTGTGACTTTTGAGACAACATTTAGAACGATAAAACAAAGGTTTATACCAATTTACAGCTTATTATCTTTCATTCCGAGGTTGACCCCTTTTTTTACCTAAAATGACTGGGCTATACCTTTCAGGACTGAATTATTGTTGGCGTGACCATATTTGTGGTCCTTTGAGCTAGGATTTCTGATCCTTTTAAATACTGGATGGAACCCTCCAACCGCGCTTATTAGGATATAATAGGCCCTAATAGGAGAACATTCATAAATCTACCCCATTATAGATACCGCGTAGATCAACATCGCGTTGAGCTTTATCATAAATAAGTGTTTACTCATCTAGATAAACATATTAACAGTCCATCTAATCTTTATTTCAGTACCTAATTTACGCTAACTTTGGATAAATTCGAGTTTAATTTCGTACAAATTTTATATTAAAGTACCCTCAAATAAAATTGTTGCCTTGCTGTTTAGTATGAAAAATGTTAAAAAGGTTTTATCAGTTCGCCTTATTTGATTTGACATTCATATTTATTCGGTCATTCATTCGTTAACTCCTTTCAAGTTGTTCATTGAATGCATTCTAGTTCATTATTAACCGAACAAAGTGGGAAGTAGTAGGAAGCCATTCTCCGCTTATTCTTTACGCAAAATAGTAACCTACTTAATTTCATCGTATTATTGTGGTTCATTAAACCCCAGATCAGCTGCTCGTTTACAATAGATTGAATTTATAAACTTCGTTATGTCTAGACAAGCTAAGAAAGCTTGTGATTCGGGTTCTGATTATGACGATGCAGAAGATACACGGTTACTTACGTTGCAAGCTAAACGCGAAGCGATCTTTGAAATTACTCAAAAGATTTATGATCTTTCTTCAAACACCGATCTAAGGGAAAGTTTTCTTGACGAATCTTCACAAATAGATTCATTGCGCGATGAATTCAAACAGGTTCTGGACGAATATAATAATCGTTTATTGACATCTAACCGATCCGCTAAGCCTGACTATAAGAGTCTCATGGCTTTTGAGTCTCTGTATGGTAGGATAAAGCGAGTGCAGTCACAATGCTCGCCACATAGCGATAGTGTTCCACACAAATCTAAACCTAGACTCCCGCCGATTGAATTGGTTCAGTTTTCTGGTGACATTCGCTCATGGCCACTATTTTATGCCAGTTTTAAATCGACCGTACACGATAATCCATCTCTCACTGACGCCGATAGATTGTATTACCTATTGGGGAAGCTAACCGGTAAAGCCCAGTCTGTGTGCGCCGGGATATCTCCATGTCCGGAAAATTATAGTCTATTGTTACGAACGCTCATTGATAAGTACGACGACAAGCGTATGTTGGTTTCTACGTATTTAAATCAAATGTTTGAGTTCAAAACTTTCCAATGCGCTTCAGCAACCAACTTTGATTTATTTACTGAGAACTTTAGCAGCGCAGTCGCCGCTTTAAAAAACCTTAAAATGGATAACCTTACAGATTTAATTCTGATTCATATCGCCTTACAGAAAATAGACCCCGAGACCGTCCGCGCGTTTGAAATTAAATATTCAACAAAAATACCTACCTTTGATAACTTAGTCGAATTTATTTCAAATCGAGCCAAAGTGTTAGAACGTACTGAGCCAACTTCTTCAACTAATAAGCGTCCGACTAACTCTAATCGGCGTTTAAATACCGCTTCGCCGCCGAAGTGTCAAACATATTTAAACACAACGGTTGAATCCGCGTGCAAGTGCCTATGCGCTAATATTGTGCACCAACATTTATTCAAGTGCGCCGATTTTAATGGAATTACTCCACAACAGCGTTATAAGTGTGTGAAGGATAATAATGCGTGTATTAACTGTCTTAGTTTAAAACATCGAGTCGCTAATTGCTCATCTAAGTCAAATTGTCGCGTTTGCAAATTAAATCACCACACATTGTTACACTTCAACGAGTCACGTACCGCGAGCCCTGGGCACTCTGCACAAGCCGCTCCCGCTAATCAGCTGGGCGAGCTCACCGCTGCGGCGCCCCCCGCCTGTGCGCCTGCACATACTTCTCCGAACCTACCCGCATCTACGGCACGGTCAGATGTTACGCTGTGCGCATCTGTTGATTCTCGATTGTATCAGCGTTCGAGTAATGCACTCACACATAACAAACAGTCCACGTCTGTTCTGTTATCAACCGCTCAAGTCGTTGCCTACGATTCTAAAGGGAATCCACATATTATTCGCGCGCTTTTAGATTCCGCCTCACAAAGCGATTTTATCACTAACGAGTGTTGTGAGCGTTTAGGTATTCAACCTCAAAACATGAACCGGACTGTTGTTAAGGGGTTCGGTGGGGCTGAAAAGGTAGTTAACACTAGTCCGATTAATATTAAATTACATTCGCGATTCGACGTCAAAATTAAATTTGATATTTCGCTACTTGTTGTTGATCAGATAACGGACCTACTGCCTACCTTTTTGATAAATACCAGTGACTTATCACATCTACATAATTTACCGCTAGCCGACGAATCATTATGGTGTGCCTAGTAAGATAGACGCTTTAATAGGTGCTTCTCTTTTCCCGCATTTACTTCTCCCCGACGTTGTTCACAATCGTGACACGTCGGTGCCGCGCGCTTTGCGTACTGTTTTCGGCTACGTAATCATGGGCTCCGCGCCTACGTTACCTATGCATCAAACCAGGCCCTGACATGTTGCCTCGCTCAGGAGCCTGTCGCTATTGACTCATTAGTCAGGCGTTTTTGGGAGCTCGAGGAGCTTCCCTCCGCACCGACCACTCAACACCCCTCTGATGTTGAATGTGAATTATTTTATAAGTCCACGACAACCCGCGATCCCGTTAGTGGTAGGTACACTGTAGCACTGCCATTCAACGAGGATGTTTATTCCCTCGGGAATTCTTTTGACAATGCCCGCAAGCGTTTCATATGTCTCGAAAGAAAGCTAGAAGCTTCGCCAAAACTAAGGTCTGCATATGATGACGTAATAAAGGATTATCTCGCGAAAGATTACGTTTCTCCTGCGTCGTACGATCCCCGCGACCCAACACCCATATACGTCATACCGCATCACGGGGTCGTGCGCGAAGATAAGACAACGACTAAGCTGCGCGTGGTTCTAGACGCCAGCGCGTCTACTTCTGGTGGCCGGCAATCACTGAATGATATTCTGCACTCAGGTCCGAATTTGCAAGGCGACTTGTTTACAATATTATTAAATTTCCGCTTATACGCGATCGCATTGACCGCGGACTGCCGCCAGCAGTTCTTACAGATTATCATGCGCGAAGCTGACCGTCGTTATCAATGTTTTCTTTATCGCTTTACTCCACAAGACCCACTACAATTGTATAGGTTTAACCGCGTCTGCTTCGGTTTAAAATCAAGTCCTTACCATGCATTGCGCACTGTGAGACGGTTAGTCGAAGATGATGGCACGCGTTATCCTCTCGCCAGCAAATTCGCGTCTACGTCGCTTTTCATGGACGATCTCGCCTTCTCGATTCCCACGGAACAAGAAGCGATATCTGCGTCACGACAATTAATTGACCTATTCAAAGGAGCTCAGTGGGATCTCGTAAAATGGAACAGTAACAGTCGTGCCGTACTAGATAATCTTCCCGCTTCGCACAAACTCCCTACAGAGGTTGAGTTTGATAAGGCCATGCAGCATAAAATACTAGGCCTGCATTGGTGTATTGATAATGACGTATTTTATTTTAAAATTACGGTTCCCGCAGATGTGAAGTGCACTAAGCGCTCCATCCTTTCTACAGTCGCCCGACTGTGGGATATAATGGGCTTCGTGGCCCCCGCAGTCGTGTATGCTAAGCTACTGATCCAACAGCTTTGGCATTCTAACTTCGATTGGGATGACACCCCACCGCTACACATTGTTAAAATGTGGAAGCAGTTCTGCGACGAGTTACCGTCTCTTAACAATATACGCATTCCGCGTCATATAGGCGTTTCTAACAACTGCACTCTCACTCTTCTAGCCTTTTCGGACGCAAGTGAACATGCCTACGGTGCCGTTGTATACGCTCATGTGACCACCGCCTCCGGTAACACTGTCCGGCTTGTCTGCGCAAAGTCCAAAGTCGCTCCTACCAAGCCTCTGTCTACAGCACGCTTAGAGCTCTGCGGCGCGCTTCTCATGTCCAAACTGCTACGCATAGTTTACGAAAATTACTCGCATCTTCTTCCAATCAAGGTATTCGCTTTCACTGACTCTAAAGTCGTGTTATATTGGATCAAAAGTTCGCCACGTCGGTGGCAAACCTTTGTAGCAAACCGCGTTGTTCAGATAACGGAAAACATCTCTGCTGACAACTTCTATCACGTCGCGGGGACTGAAAATCCCGCAGACGTTCTCTCACGTGGCATTACGCCTCAGAAATTAACCACACACCCTCTGTGGCTCCACGGGCCCCAGTGGGCTACATTGGATCCGTCTGAGTGGCCTCTCAAGCGTCTTGACGACCAATTTACTCCGCCTACTACTGAACAAAAAATTCTTACACATGCTGTGTACTCGCCATCGCCAGTCAAGCATTGTGCTATAAATGATCTCGCTAACCGCATCTCCTCATGGAGTAAAACTCTTCGTATAACTGTATACGTTTGTAAATTCGCAAAATTATTACCCCGCCGCGACACTATTGCAGTGTCCGCTGATGAATTAAATTTCGCTGAAAATAAAATCCTTCGCGCCCTGCAAAGTCAACACTTTGCAGAGGATTATTCTAATATTAAGAATAATCAATCTTGTTCGCAGGTTCTCAACCGCTTGAGGCCTTTCATTGAAAACGGTCTGATACGTGTAGGAGGTAGGCTCGTTAACTCCGCGCTGGACTATGCTCAAAAGCATCCAGTTCTCTTACCGCGCAATGATCCCGTCGTAAACTTGATCATTGATTTCTATCATGTAAGGTATTTACACGCCGGACCAGAACTATTGATGTCGCTTCTTCGACAGAAGTTCTGGATCTTGTCCGCACGCCGCGTTGTGAGACAGCGTGTCCACATGTGTAATACGTGTTTTCGTTTAAAACCGCGCCCAACCTATCCGCTGATGGCCGACTTACCTGACTATCGCACGCGTCAGGTCACTAAAGCTTTCACGCACGTAGGCTGTGACTATGCAGGTCCTCTGCCGTACGTTCCTGTGCGCCGTCGTGGCGTCCACAGTGCGAAGGCCTATCTGTGCATTTTCACATGTCTTACGACTCGTGCTGTGCATGTCGAAGTCGCCACGGACCTCAGCACTCCCAGTTTTCTTGCCGCGCTGAAGAGGTTTCTCGCCCGTCGAGGACCGATTCAGATCCTGTACTCGGATAATGGCACATGTTTTAAGGGGGCTAACTCTTACCTCCGCGATTTGTACAAGTTTCTCAATACTGTGTATCGTCCAAAGTTGGAGGAAGAGTACGCTGAGAGTCGGATAACTTGGAAATTTATCTGTCCCAACTCTCCGCACTTCGGAGGCGCTTGGGAAAGTGTCGTGAAGGTTGTGAAAATGCATCTGTTCCGAGTCGTCGGACAGCAGCTTCTATCATACGAAGAACTCTGTACTGTTCTCACTCAGATTGAGTGTCTCCTAAACTCACGCCCGCTGACAGTACTGAGTTCCGATCCCGCAGAGCCCACGGCCCTTACGCCGAGCCATTTCTTACATACCGCGCCTCTATTTTCTTTACCCGCGCTTGAAATCAACTCTGACCCTGTCAGTTTACTTCACCGACACTCGCTACTGGACAAATTGGTCCAGTCGTTTTGGAGTCGTTGGAAGATGGAATATCTACACGGGCTACAGGTTAGGCAGAAGTCGAACACGCCGTCGTTTCCTATCACAGCAGGAACCGTGGTTGTTGTGATGAATGATAACTCACCGCCCTTATCCTGGCCGTTAGCTATTGTGGAGAACGTCCACCCGTCTAAAGACGGCGTCGTGCGCGTCTGTACAGTTAGAACCGCCAAGGGAACTTACCTGCGCCCGGTCGTACGTTTGTGTCCTCTTCCAAGACAATAATTAATAAACCGCACTTCGCATTAGTTTAAGTTAGTTAGTAATTCCGCATCGCTTTAGTTTGTAACGTAAGTTAATAGCTTAACCCGCTTCGCCATGACTCTACGGAACTATTTATCTCACCGCGCGCATTGAGCGCTCCTAGAGTCATAGTAATGTTTTTCTCTTTCGTCTTATCATCGCCTTTTAATGGTGACCCATTAAGGGGGGGTGGAAATGGTAACGCCAACACTGATTATATAGATTTACTCTTATACTATGAGGCAGTTTGTATTTCCCGCTCCTTTTCCCACCTGTACATGCAGCGCTTTAGCGTCATTCAAAAGGTGAACATGAGAACGAGAGAACGAGGACTGACAGCTGTCAGTTCGACGAAGAAATTGCACATGAAAGCACGTGTGTAACGGATCTCTCGAATCACCCCCGCACCGCATGACGAGCCTTTTCGTCTGACCCCGCGAAGAGATTAGAATCTTCTCGAGCCTTTCTCTGCAGTTTTCAATACATTCCCGCTCCGCCAAACGCATCCTTGTGTTTGATTACCCAGTGTAATAAGAAGAAAAAGTATATTCAAATATTGGTCGCGCGACCCGCGTAGTGATACTCTGCTGTGTGCTGGTCGAAGGAGATTGGATCCCGCTGGCCTGCCCCTGGTAAGTGCTGCATGTCCCTTCTCTTCCTCTCTTCTCCGCCTCGACTTTTGCCACTGCCGTTTTCACTTTAATTAACACGTCCACCGTATCGAAGGTTGGTTCTGATACCTTTCAGGACTGAATTATTGTTGGCGTGACCACCTGGTTTAGATGATCTCCCCTATTGTACTATTAAAAATTTAGATGAATCAGCACAAAAACTGTTTCTTAATATTCTTAATTTACTTTGGCATTGTAAATGTATTCCACAATCATGGAAAACACAATGTGTCATTCCGATACTGAAACCAGATAAACCTTCAGAGCTTGCCAGCTCTTATAGACTGTCTTCATGTCTAGGTAAATTATTTAAAAACATGATTAAAAATCGTTTGGAATGGTATATGGAATCTAACGGCTTCATTCCACATGTACCTACAATATGGATTTCGTCGAGGGCGAAGTTGTGCAGACAGCTTCACTTCCTTAGTTTCAGACCTGAAACATGCAAAGGATAAAAAGTTACACACTGTTTGTGTATTCCTAGATGTTCAAGGTGCTTTTGACAGTCTGGATCCAGCTATACTTGTAGAAGTTATGTAGGCGAAGCTCAATAAAACAAGCTATAGTTAGTATTTATGTTTCTTTATTGTTGTGGGCGACGCCCTATGAGACTAACTAACTTTTAACATTAATATCTCCTCGCTATTGTATTCGGTAACTCAGGTATAGCCTCTGTAAAATACCTAAACAAATACCTATACTGTTCTTTAATAAAAGTAGTAGATTTCCATGAAGATACTTAAGTAAATACCGATGTATGTTTATAATCACCTGTATTACCATTGTCTTGACCTTTTGAATTCTAATTAACCTGTAATTACCTGTAACAATAACCTGTTGGAATCTAATTAGTCTGTAATGCCTGTGTCATGTTTGTATAAAACTAATTAGCCTATAGTTACCTAACTCATTGATTGTAAAGCACTAATTAGCTGTGAGTAGGTATGAATATACCTAAAATACCTTATGTAGTTCGTACACGATTTTGAAAGTAGCGTATGTCCAATAGGACGAGCCACATTGTTAATCCAATAAGAAAGCAGAAACCTTGAACTCGCTTACACGTGTTTTGAAATTCTCGACAAGTCGAAACCTGTCCCCTTAGGGAAAGTCCATTTTTCTCGCTCTCAATTGGCGGAGCGGCTAATCAAAGTAAAGAAATGTATACGCTACTTGCGGTAGGCAACAAAAGTTATAAAAGGGCCGAGCGTCTATTTTTGGATTTAGTATTTTTACAAGTTTACACGAATCATCAAGTTACCACGTAGTGTTTGTGAAGTAAGGGGCTCCGCTGTCCACTGCTTAGTCGCGATGTACCCTATATCTAGTTAGCCAGTCTTCAAGTGTAATATAGCTAGGATTTAATTATGTGTACTGCTTATTCTGATTGTATTTTATATTGTGTGCTGTGTACTCTTTTACAACCATTTGTAGTGATTTCTGTGTAATTTTATGTGTGCCAAATATACTCAATTATTACGACATTCTGACTGGTTTCATTTCACTCTTTCGTCAAGGGAACACCGTCACCCCCGCCTACAACACCTGACTCCCGTTTTATTAACATTTTGGTCCTTGCGAGCCGGATCAGGTTCAATTAGAATAGAGTGAACCAGTCAGAATCATGAGTCACAGAAGTGAAATCACCACACGCAGCAAGTTACGAAGACTGGCGGAAGAAATGGGTACGCGACAAGCAGAGGACATCGTCTCTGACTCAGGCTTACCATCCGAAAGGGCTCCAGGTTCTCCGTCCGTAGCACCGACATTGGCATCGACGTCCGCTCGCAATATTCCGCTCACCGGTGGCCGATTAATTGACCACAGTAAATTGACGTCAGAGAGAGCAAACGGGGGGCAGGCAGCGCCCAAGGGTCGCCACACCTCGCCGCGCAGCAAAATATCGTCAAGAAATAGCCACAGGAGCGTCGATTACCTTAAAAAACGGATCGAGTACGAAGCGGAGCGCGAATTAGTGCAGTTGAAAGAGAACCTGGTTAAAGACAAGGAAAACCTCGTCAAGAAAAGGATGGAAGCGGAAATAGCTGAGATAGAGGCGGCCGCTGAAAGCGATGATTCACAGTCAGATGTGAGTACGACACAGCGCGTCGAAGAGTGGGTGAAAACCATGCCCCAAGTCCCCCAATTGATAGAAGTATTGGGGACGCCGGCTGTGTCAGGCGCACCTATTGAAATGGCTGCGCCCCGTGAAACATCTGACCCCCGTGAACAAACCGTAAGTAGGGTGAATCTTGTGAATAACCACCGTGGGTCGTCAGTGCCGTGTGATCTAGACCAGTCCCAAGTACCTAGGACATCCGCGTCTGTACCGTTACCTAACATAACGGCACCAATTACGTCCAGGTACACGCCAGTAACGTCAGATGGAGTAAGGTTCCAGTTACCCAGCCGTTATACCGCCTTTACCACTCCAGTGTACCTCGCGTAGCCACACTCGAGTCGGATACACGGCGGCAGATGCAGTACGGAGCGGATGAAAGAGAAAGGCGGAGAGAATCGTCAGGGGACAGAGACCGTAAGATAGACAGACTGGCAGAGGCTATCACGAACATGGCACGACCACCACGACCGGTACCAAGACAGGCCTATGAATTGCCATACTTTAAAGGTGACCCAGCCGACTGGATATCATATCGGAACATGTACTGGGAAACATCACAGTTATACAATTTCAAGGCGCACGAAAACTTATCACGATTAAAAACCTCGTTACAAGGCGACGCAAAGGTATCAGTAAAGGACTTACTACGATCGTCAACTGATCCGTCCGAGATAATGCGCGCGCTAGAGGATGAGTACGGTCACCCGACCCTAGTGCTACAGTACGCCATACAAAAGGTCAAAGAATTACCTAGAGTAACGGAAAGTGGACGCGAACTAAGGAAATTCTCGTCAACGGTCCGAAATTGTGTTTCGTTACTCAAAAATATTCGTGCGGATGGATATATAAATAATCCACAGCTGGTGAGTGACCTGCTGAGCAAGCTGACCCCTGTACAGCGCGCGCAATACGGTGACTTCGCAATGGGCCTGGACAACACACAGGGGGTGGACCTAAGAGTGTCTCCAAATCTAGAAATATTATCACATTTTCTAATACACTTGACACGCTCAACGTCGTACTACACTCAGGCGAGTATGTTTGAGCCCGGTCCATCGAAGCCCCCTGCCAAGCAACAGCAGAAGTATGGCGGCGCCGGTCAGTCTCGGCCAGCCAACGCCGCGCGCTCGGCCGCGAGCAGGCCTCCGTTGACGCAACGAGTGAACACGCAGAGCGACGAGTCTGCCGCTCCTGAAGAATGCGTTATATGTCAACGAAAGCACAACATAGAAGAGTGTGACCAGTTCAAAAAGCTTACCGTTCAACAGCGTTGGGACACGATAAAGGAGAAGAACACATGCTTCAAATGTCTCGTGAGACCATCCCAAGAGGTTTTGCCGTGCGAGTAGATGCAAGAAGTGCGGGTTCGGACATCACCTGCTGTTACACGCGGATAAGCAGCCGAAAGAAAAGGTGGCTACGCCGCCAGAAAGTAAGACGGAAAGCGTCACAAATATAGGCGAGTGGCGAGCTACGGCACTACTGAAAATTATGCCAGTAACGGTCAGCGATGGAAACAGTGACGATAATCAGTGTTACGCACTACTGGACGATGGTGCGACCGTGTCACTCATCGACAGCTCGCTCGCCACAGACTTAGTGGGCCCATGTGTTCCTCTCTCCTTAAAAACCGCGGGTGGCTACGGAGTAACAGACTCAACGTCGCGAGTGGTACAAGTGCGCGTAAAAGGACCTAACGGTCAGTGCCATAACATTACGTGTCGGACAATAGTGGACATTAACCTACCAACGCAAACAGTGTCCGCCACAGTGATCGACGACAACGCGCACCTACGCGACTTGGGTTGCGTAGAGATGAGGGGAGCCAAACCGCTGCTGCTTCTCGGACAGGACAACTGGGAGCTGCTCGTCAGTCAGGACATCCGCCAAGGAAAATCCGGTAAGCCAGTTGCCTCACTCACTAAGTTAGGTTGGGTCATACATGGACCGTTTAATATTAATAACAATAATAATAGTAATAGTAAAGAATGTGTTAGTTGCATGACCGTTTCCCTTCCTGATTTACATAATCTAGTTAAATCACAGTTTGAGCTAGAAGCGATAGGTATTTCAGAGAATTTACGTAAACATAAAGATGTCGAAAGGGCAATAGCCGTGTTAGACAGCACTAGCCATCGTATCCCTGACCAGTCACAATGGGAGGTCGGTTTGTTATGGAAACATGACAATATTCAGTTACCTGATAATTATAATCAGGCCAGGCAAAGGCTGTACGGCATAGAGAAACGTATGCGTAAAGACACTAGTTTCGCTGAGCAATATTCAGCTCAGATAGGTAGGTTAGTAGACGAAGGTTACGCGCGTAAAGTAGACGGTAACATAGACAGCTCGCCGGTTTGGTACTTACCGCATTTCGGAGTCGTTAACCCGAACAAACCGGGCAAGCTACGTCTCGTGTTCGACGCAGCCGCTACGTCTCATGGGACGTGTTTAAATGATAATCTGCTAACCGGACCTGACTTACTGAATTCTTTGCTAGGTATTTTAATTAAGTTCAGGATAGGCCCCGTCGCGTTTTCAGGGGATATCGCTGATATGTTCTTACGAGTAAAAATAAGGGCAGAAGATCAAGGCGCGCAATTATTTTTATGGAGAGGCGCGGATCACCTAAAAGAACCAGATACATACGCGATGAATTCCATGATATTTGGTGCAGCCTCGTCCCCTACTACGGCAATATATATACTCAACAAAAATGCCGATGATTTCATTGATGTTTATCCCGAAGCTGTGGAAGCCATCAAATCTAGGCACTATATGGACGACTATCTAGATAGTGCTTGGACCGAGGAGAAGGCTAACACGTTAATAGAGGAAGTGACACGAATACATGCATCCGGTGGATTCATTATCCGGGGGTGGGTCACTAACTCATCGGAGCTAAGGGAAAGGCTGAAAATAGAAATGCCTGATAAGGTAGCCCTTGAGAAGGGAACAGGCTCAGTAGAGAGGACCCTAGGTTTAATATGGTCACCTAAAGACGACGAGTTAGGTTTTGATCTGTCATTTAAGAGACTACCACCGGAAATTATAAATGGTAGTTTAGTGCCCACTAAAAGACAATTTCTTAGTATGATAATGTCGATTTACGACCCGCTAGGTTTCCTATACCCGTGTGTAATTCAATCACGCATATTAATGCAACGAATATGGAAGTCGGGAATACAATGGGACGAACCCTTAAAAGAAAAGGACGCCAAAGTATGGTTTAATTGGCTCCATAATTTATACCGCTTAAACGAATTAAAAATACCGCGGTGGTACGGGTTAAAACTCGATAATTTAGAATTACACGCGTTCGGGGACGCCAGCGAGCTTGCCTACGCCGCAGTAGTATACCTAGTGGGCTCTAACTCTGAAGGTAGCAGGGAATCGGTTATGTTACTAGGGAAAGCGCGAGTAGCTCCACAAAGAGTAGTATCCATTCCCAGGCTAGAGTTACAAGCAGCCGTGTTAGCCTGTCGTATAGCAGACACTGCCCACAAAGAGTTAGGTATACGAATCGAAAAGAAATTCCTTTGGACCGACAGCAAGACTGTATTAAAATGGATAAACTCCGATGCACAGGAATTTCAACGATTCGTCTCGCACAGACTAGCCGAAATAGATAGGCTGTCAGACAGAGGCAACTGGCGCTGGGTACCTTCACAGGATAACCCAGCTGATAAGGCCACCAGGTTGTGTTGGCCCGATGACCACGCAGAGTGGCTCTCGGGCCCCTCGTTTCTATGTGACCCACAGGAGCTGTGGCCTGCGTGTCCCGAGGCTGAGGCGTCGGAAGCGGACCTTGAGCGCATCCAGCGGGTCCACGCCGCGGCAGCACCGGCGGCACCACTCCTAGAGTACGAGCGCTACTCATCGTGGACGCGCATTCAGCGTGTCATGGCACGCGTGCTCATCTTCAGCGGCCGATGTCGCATACGTCGGTCGACTACGGAGCTGTGTCAGCGAGACCTAGAAGATGCTCACAACAGCCTGTTGAGGCTGTGTCAAGAAGAAAGCTTCCAAAGCGAGCGGGCCACCATCCTAAAAGGCCTGCCCGTTCCCAGCAGCAGCAGCATCAAGGCTCTCGACCCCATGATAGCCGACGACGGGTTGCTACGAGTGAGAGGGCGCCTGAGTGCCTGTGAGGTGCTCACGTTCGGCGAGCGGCACCCTATTATCCTGGAGGGCCGCCATCCTCTGACAAGAAAGCTAATCGCTCATTACCATGCGATGGCTCTGCACGCCAACCACGAGACCGTCGTCAACAATCTACGGGAAAAATACTGGGTCACTAAAATCAGAACCTCAGTGAAGACAGTGGTTGCCAACTGCCAACTCTGTCGCGTCTGCCGAGCCAAGCCCGCGCCACCGAAGATGGGTGACCTGCCGCTCGCAAGGCTGGAACCATCCAGACGAGCCTTTGTGCGAGTGGGGGTGGACTACTTCGGCCCGATGGAGGTCGCAATCGGGCGACGGCGCGAGAAGAGGTGGGGTGCCCTATTCACCTGCCTCACTACACGCGCCGTCCACCTTGAGTTGGCCGCTTCCCTAAGCGCCGACTCCGCCATACTAGCCTTGCGGCGCCTCATAGCGCGCCGCGGGCAACCAGCACATCTGTACTCTGACCAGGGTACCAACTTCATCGGGGCCAATACCGAGCTTCGAGCAGTCCTGAAAGACCTCAACCAAGGTCAGATAAGGGCCGAGGCCATTCACCGTGGCATCGAATGGCACTTCAATCCCCCGGCGGCCCCACACATGGGTGGCTGCTGGGAGCGCCTGGTGAGATCCGTGAAGAACGCACTTCACAGTACGCTCAAGGAGCGTGCCCCTCGTGAGGAGGTCCTCTACACCCTCCTCACCGAAGCCGAGCTGATCGTAAACAGCCGGCCACTGAGCTACGTGAACGACGACCACGACCAGCCCGTGGTCCTGACGCCGAACCATCTACTCCTGGGCACTTCGTCCGGGAATACTCCGTTTGCATCGAGCGACGCCGAAGACATCGACTCTCGCCGGCAGTGGCGGCGCGTGAACGCGCTCGCCGACATGTTCTGGCGGCGCTGGCTGCGAGAGTACCTGCCTACGCTCCAACGTCGGGAAAAGTGGACAAACAATGTGCCGAACGTACGTATCAGTGACGTAGTAGTGATTGTGGACAATAATAGACCGCGAAGTGCGTGGACCAAAGGTCTCATCAAAGCTGTGTATCATGGACACGATGGTATTATCCGTGTAGTAGATGTTAAGACTGTAAATGGGGTCCTACGTCGACCCGTAGCGAAGATTATTGTGCTTCCCACAGACCAAGAATTGTAAGTCGGTTGAACCCTGTTACAGGGGGTGGAATGTAGGCGAAGCTCAATAAAACAAGCTATAGTTAGTATTTATGTTTCTTTATTGTTGTGGGCGACGCCCTATGAGACCAACTAACTTTTAACATTAATATCTCCTCGCTATTGTATTCGGTAACTCAGGTATAGCCTCTGTAAAATACCTAAACAAATACCTATACTGTTCTTTAATAAAAGTAGTAGATTTCCATGAAGATACTTAAGTAAATACCGATGTATGTTTATAATCACCTGTATTACCATTGTCTTGACCTTTTGAATTCTAATTAACCTGTAATTACCTGTAACAATAACCTGTTGGAATCTAATTAGTCTGTAATGCCTGTGTCATGTTTGTATAAAACTAATTAGCCTATAGTTACCTAACTCATTGATTGTAAAGCACTAATTAGCTGTGAGTAGGTATGAATATACCTAAAATACCTTATGTAGTTCGTACACGATTTTGAAAGTAGCGTATGTCCAATAGGACGAGCCACATTGTTAATCCAATAAGAAAGCAGAAACCTTGAACTCGCTTACACGCAGGGACTTGAAACGTTACTCCAATCTCTCTCTAATAACGCTACGCATAGTTTCAGTAACGATAATTTGTACCGTTCCACCAGGATCGTAACTAAATATTTATTTTGGTTACAACGATATGAACAACGGAACGAAATCTTAAACTATTTAGTAACAATAACAAAAATATATCGTTACTAGTATAAAGAAATAATAACGTTATTCATTTCGATACGCAACCTTGAGGGCTGAGGCACATAAGTACCTATTAGATTATTCCCGCTCCCCGCTTATCCCGCTCCCCGCTTGAGTTCAATACGGCAACGTAACATTTCGCCGTGATTGTTTGTTTACTGATTTCAGTCGAATATTTTGAGTTTGACAGTTTTTCTATTAAATCATGGGCCGTAAGAAGAGGAATTTTGTATACAGATATTTTTTACTGAGTGACGACAAAGAAACGTCGAAATGTGATGTTCCACCTACAATCTTAAATTACGATTAATGATAATTTATCGATGATAACCAAAAAGTTAACATGTCAGTTATATATTGCAAGATAGTATGATGTTATTTGAAGAAAGTTTTCAATCATATTTCGGTTTCGTGATCGCGTTGGCGGCAAAATTTTATACCTACCTATTCGATACTACGATGACAACGTTATAGTTAGGGATTCTTCGCCCGCTCATTTGATTTTGATTTATTCATAACGTCCGCGAGCGCGACTAATGTTCTATTTACAATTACTAAAGGTTTGTCGTATAGTATTTTATAACAAATTCGTATTGCAAACTACGATATAGGACATGCATTGTTTAAAAACCCGTTAAGTTTTGTTGTGAGTTTTTAAATAACAAACTAACACTATGCCCGCGGGGTCTGCGTAGATTTCGCATAGGTATTCTCCCAAAATAGAACCCATGTTATTCGCTGATAATGCAGATTTTTACAGATGAAGGAATTTTTATCATCAGTTTAGTATTTTTTGAGTTATTTACCATTAAAAAAAAACATAATTACAATAAATTAAAGTATTTTTAAAATATTATTTGTGTACCTACACATATCATAAATTAACATTTGGAAGTAAGTAGTTAGGTAACTTTAGGTAGATATCTATCTTTTCTCAATTTATATTTATAGCATAAAACCTCTATTATATTGTTTAACATAGCATAACTAAAAAAACATAAACTTAACATCACGCCTGTACTCCCAAAGGGTTAGGCAGAGTTGTATTCCTAACACCCACGTTTCACCAGTTATGTTATAGTCCCATGGAAGAGAGAGCGAACCTATTGTATTTAATTGTAACTAGGGATTGCAAAATCCGGATTATTTCCAAATCCGGATTTACAAAGTATAATTGCACACAAATCCGGACTATCCGGATTTTTCGAAGATTTTTATTTTATTTAAAAAAAAATAAGTTTACGTGTAAACTATACAACGACACTCAAGGGACTGTGCACATTTCGACGTTACAGAGAGTTGTCGTTAAAAATTAAAAAAAACCGCGCCATCCTTGCATCCCGATGCTTTGAAAGAAAGTAAACCAAGTTCTTCAGCAAACTTCTCCGCCTTAGCTTTCACGATCGGCCACGACATTGGCATATTATGCTGGCGCTGTCGGTGAAATTATGATAGTATAGCTTGATCCAAATCTTCGTATTTAGATTTCTTATTTGGAAGATTTTCCATCCTGCTCTGCTTGTAGATTTTTTTCTTTATTTTTCGATATGGTGGACACGGTAGAACGACTAAATCTAAAGCGTCTGCCAACATTACTTAAAAAAGTATAACTTTTTCGTCAATACACACTGATTTTCTCTTACTTGCCATGTTTACAATTAGAAAGTTTGTGAGCAATTTGGAATATGATAACGTATAGATAATCCATAACTCCTTGTAACAACACACATGCAAGCAATCCCAATTTGTAATCAAAAGAACGGATTTCTTAGAAAGTTCAGTATGATTCCAAAACTAAACAGGGCCTGCATCACATTCTGGCAATGCAGGAAAATGAAAGGTAAGAAGTGGGGCCTATTCCCCAAAATCATACTTTGACTGTACACCGCAGTGATCCGACTCATGATCACCTACGGGGCCGTGGTCTGGTAGCCCCGCACCAAGCTTATTACAGCCTGCAACAAACTGCAACGCACGCAAAGACTAGCCTGCATGGCGGTCACAGGCTGCATGAGGACTACTCCGACTGCAGCCATGGACGCCATGCTGGAACTACCACCGCTCCACCTGTTCATACAGCAGGAAGCCACGATGGCGGCAGCGTGTCTGGATGAAACTGACCTCTGGCGAAAGAGAGACACACAACACACGCTGCTTAAGGAACTCAACAATGAGTTCCCCATCACTAAGGCCGGGTGGTAAATGACCGGGTATCCAAACAGTTCATTTTTGATAAAAAATACAGCATCCAGCTTCACGAAGATCGCCGATGTGGAGGTTTGCCCCCCACTAAGTTGCGCATCTTCACGGATGGATCAAAAACAGACAGTGGCACAGGTGCTGGAGTCTTCTCACAGGACTTCTACATACATATAGGCACACCGTTGGGAGTCCACAACACGTTGTTCCAGGCTGAATGCATTGGGATCACTCTTGCTGCTTCAGCCATTATGGCCAGGGCAGTTAAAGACCAATTGATCCGCATACTCTTAGATAGTATGGCTATTCTGCAAGCGCTGGACAGTCACTCGATTGACTCTAGGCTAATATACGAGTGCCACCAGCGCCTCAACCAGGTAGGTAGCCTCAATAATATAACCATTCAATGGATAAAAGGACACAACGGTTCGCTAGGTAACGATGCCGCCGATGAACTTGCCAGAAGGGAGTCGAGCACGACACCGGTGGGACTAGAACCCATCGCGCCACTCTCCTTTGAGTTCCTACGCTCTCTTGTAACAAAACGTACCAGGGATCTACACTGTGAGCTATGGGTGGACCAAAGTGAGTGCAGGCATGCCAAGGAAGCACTTCCTACCATCGATGCCCGCCTCACAAAACAGGTCCTCCGGTAGACAAACGACAGCTGCGTTGCTGCAACAGCAGCAATAACTGGCCATGGGTCGTTTAATAAACATCTATTTGTCGTAGGAGTTACAGACAGTCCGCTGTGCAGGGCCTGCATTAAGGACGACGAGACAGCAACGCACGTGCTTCTAAACTGCCCGGCGATCGCCACATATAGGGCCAAGTACTTCGGTAACCCAGGTATCCTACATGAGATAGTCAGCAACATCAAGGCATTGCTGGCCTTTCTCGAGGAGCTGAGGTGGATCGAATAACCGATTTCCCACCCGAACGCAAAATACGCGCTCAGACGTGAAGTTGCGGACACCAGCCCGTTCTACCTATGTATGATACCCACAGTCGAGCTTATTACGGACTAGGATAATAAAGCGACAAAAGAAACGTACACAGCTGCGCAGTTTTCACTAATTTTGGCAACTTAAAAAGTACTTTTTATTTTTTATTTGTTGTCGTTACTGGGAGTGGGTGCAATGCTATATCATTGTATGGAAGACAAGCTAAACCATTTAAAGTGAAGTGATTTCGACGCTTTAGTGAGTTTTTCGTTAAAGCGAATGACGTTACATGGAGTGTACATTGTTTTTAGATTGGTCACGTAGTAGTTTACGCTGAAATATAATTAAGTTGGTGGTTGAAGACACATGCTCTATTTAATAGGTTTACAAAGAAACGCTTTATTGAAATTCGAAAAAACTGGATTTTAATATTAAAATCCGAATTTTAATGAGGACGGAAAATCTGGATTTTTCAGTTATTTTCGAATTTTGAACTATCCGGATTACAATCTCTAATTATAACTTGTTTTCAAAAAATAAAATGTGTAGGTAATACACTAGGTAATTTGCTCACCCCGCAGCGTTTTTCTTCCTTGTAGAATTGTTTTGCCCGTCATAATTTCTAAACGAAAGGTCCGATTCTAATAATATTAAAGAGGATTTTATATTTACAATTGGTGAGGCCAGTATTTACACCTTTGGCCCTGTCCGCACCGCTATTTTTCACCGTGCGATTATCTTCTCATAGTTCGCTAACTTATTAAATGTAATGGGATTGCCACACAGGCGCGGTTGGAAATTCACGTGGAAAAAATCTGTGGTTTGATGCAAATTGAACGCGATGCGCTGCAAATTAATTTCCACGCGAATGTTTTGTTCAGTATTAAGTAATTAAGACTATGGCCCGCACTGTGAAATAAAATTCGCGCGTTTCGTTCTGTCGTGCACAGGCGCCGGCGCTATTAACAGGATGTCGCGCGCATAGTCTCCCACCCGATCGGCGGCCGCACAGGAGTTATCAGGAAACGACGATATTGCTAACATAACATCACGCCACTATTCCTCAAAGGTGTAGAAGGTGTACAAGACACCCACATTTCGACAGTTATATTCAAGTCCCATGTAATGTGTAGGTGGCGAGCCTATTGCCATCAACCGGGCATAATCCTAATTCGAGTATATCCAAAGTACCACGACATAATATTCAAGGCAAAACTGTAGGAGAAAATAAATTTCAAGATATAAAGGGTGTATGGGAAACGCTTCCGAAAACAGATAGTAGGTGATAGGGCTAGTTATTCTTGATACGCAACCATATATATTTTTTGGATATTTTTATTAAATATTACCATATTTTTTGCATTTTTTATACAGACGCCAGCATATCAAGCTACCCGAAACTGTCAAATTTTCTCAATAAATCTTGAACCTAATACTTTAGCGATAAAGTTGAAAACCTATTACAGAAATTTGACAGATTGTAGTAGTAGTAGCTTTACGTGTTAACAGTTAAATCTTATACCTTTAAACGAGCAATTCTTGTATATATATATATAATCTGAATCTTGGAAACGGCTCCAACGATTTTCATGAAATTTAGTATTTAGGGGGTTTCGGGGGCGATAAATCGATCTAGCTAGGATTCATTTTTATAAAATGTCGTTTTATTCGTGTTTTCAATGACCAACTTTATCGATAACCAACTTGAACATAAACTTATTATTTTAAACACAATTGACCAAAAAATACCGAGCAAAGCTCGGTCATCCAGATATTGAACCATTATTTGAGATATAAAACATATACTATCAAAAAAAAAATTTGATCTTTAGCATGCAATGTAAATTCAAATGTAAAAATCAGCTGATCATCGCGCACGCCGATAGACGCGTGGTCGACGACCCCAAGTACTGTTGAAAAATTGGCTGACTGTTCTGTTGAAACATAAAATCATCGTCACTGTCACCTGTAAATAATGAATAATATTTTAACCCAAACTTTTATACACCAGACAATAACTGAGAATTTCTAGATAGAAAAAAATTAATTCACATATCTGTAGCCCACATGACCAGTGAGGCAGAAATAACAATCGTATTCATTCGTTAATAGTTAAAATGATAGGTACTCACTCATTATAATAACAGAATGAACCGATGAGACGTGTAGGTATAATATGTTAAAGTTTACACAAAATATACAACGTGCACTCTCTAATGAATAAATGCTTGGATACGGCGCGCGGCGATGCGATGGCATATACAGGGGTGCGACGGGAGGAGCGGTGTTCAGCGGGCAATTTTTAAAACATAACGTTATAAGTGAAACTGTAACGTTTCACCTGTAACGTTATTAAATCGGATATAAGCATAACGTTACTGATCCCTATAACGCTACTTGTTATATTGTTCTTTAACAATAATATTCTATAACGTTATTCTTTATAACGTTTTTCATATTTTTAGGTTTGAGTATCGTTACAAAATCTGAAACGTTATAAGGTAACATTTAGAGTAACGGAACAAAATTCATTTCGTTTTCAAGTCCCTGCTTACACGTGTTTTGAAATTCTCGACAAGTCGAAACCTGTCCCCTTAGGGAAAGTCCATTTTTCTCGCTCTCAATTGGCGGAGCGGCTAATCAAAGTAAAGAAATGTATACGCTACTTGCGGTAGGCAACAAAAGTTATAAAAGGGCCGAGCGTCTATTTTTGGATTTAGTATTTTTACAAGTTTACACGAATCATCAAGTTACCACGTAGTGTTTGTGAAGTAAGGGGCTCCGCTGTCCACTGCTTAGTCGCGATGTACCCTATATCTAGTTAGCCAGTCTTCAAGTGTAATATAGCTAGGATTTAATTATGTGTACTGCTTATTCTGATTGTATTTTATATTGTGTGCTGTGTACTCTTTTACAACCATTTGTAGTGATTTCTGTGTAATTTTATGTGTGCCAAATATACTCAATTATTACGACATTCTGACTGGTTTCATTTCACTCTTTCGTCAAGGGAACACCGTCACCCCCCGCCTACAACACCTGACTCCCGTTTTATTAACAAGTTATGTCTAGGTTAGGTGTGCCTGGCCAACTATGTAAAAGGATATATAATTTTCTGAATAATAGAACACTCTATGTAAGACATAATAACACATTGCATGGACCAAAATGTGCATCTAGGGGTACAATGCAGGGTGCTACACTATCTCCTTTGTTATACAATATTTACACAAGTGAAATCTGTAGTTAATAGTAATGTAGATATTCTGCAGTTTGCTGATGATATTGTTTTGTAAAGTAGTAATTATGATGTAGAAATTGCAATTGACAATATTAACAGAGCCTTGTCCCAACTATTTCACTATTACAATGATGTTGCTACATTTAAAAAGTAATCCCTCCAAAAGCAGTGTTATGATATTTGGAAATGAGAATACAAATTCAAAAGTAGTTTATAACGTAGAATCTATAAATCCTGTAAATTCAAAGACATTTTTAGGCATAGCAATAGATAGGAAATTAACCTTTGAGGAACATATTAAATACATATCAAAGAATGCTCTAAAAGGTTTAAATGTAATTAAATGTCTTGCAGGTGTCTCATGGGGAGCAGACTCGAAAATATTATCAATTTTGCATAAAAGTATAGTTAGAAGTCATTTTGATTATAGTTCACTAGTGTATATAAATAGTACTCATGTAAATAAATTCGATCTATTGCAGAACAGGGCTTTAAGAACAATTTCTGGTGCAATGTGCTCTACTCCCATAAGGGCCATAGAAGTGCAGACTAAAACTATGCCTTTCATTTTGAGACGCATTCTACTTGCAGAGAGATTCTGTCTTAAATTAATTGCTGCAAATAACAGGAAAGCAATAAACAAAATTGTACCTTCTGTAAGTAGAACTCTTGGGCCTCCAACAACAGGAGAGGATCTCTTGAATGGTAAATCCCCAACATTGTCCAAAATATTGCTGGAAACAGAAAACAGTTTTATTGGTGTTAGCGCCATCTATTTTTATTTTGTTAAACTATTACGCAAGATGTCAAGCTAGTCCTTTCCCTGCCAATTATATCGTGCACCTCGTAAACTTCTCCTTGACGAGTGTCGCCCTCTTTATGGCTCGCTCGAGAAAGACATTATATTATTCCAATATGGATTCCGCCGTGATCGCAACTCCGCTGTACTTTTTTTATTGCAGAACGATATAATTTGAATATTATAAGTTCATAGCAGTCCCGCTGTTTCTATAGTGGTGTATTTGTGGCTTCGACGGTTGAACTGAAGTGCTGTGTTTTGCCTCTGGACTTTGCCGACACGTGGTGAGCCGAACTGTGAGGACTCCGGAGCTCCTAGATTCTGCTGGTAGATCGAGCGGCTTCCCGAGGAGGTAGGTGCACGATTCCCTCACCCCCTGGCCCTAGGCGGGACACTTGCGATCATCAGTTTTTCGGTCCGCGTCGAAGGTACCTAATTCGCCATCCGTCGGAGCCCCACCATTATTGTGGTCCTTCGAACCGTATTGATACAGTTTCCGCCCCTTTTAGGTCACCTAATAGGAGATTTAGTGTTAAAACCCGCCGTTTTTAGGTTTTCGTTAGCCTAGAAAACGTAACCTCCGCCATTAAGGCTTATTCAGACCGGCGCGACGCGACAGCGCGACGCGATTCTTGTAGAACAATTTCCATGAAGTTCACATAAAAATTGTTCTACGAGTGTCGCGTCGCGCTGCCGCGTCGCGCCGGTTTGTAGGAGGCTTTACGCTCGCTGCGTACCGCGAAGATATTTATTTCATTTTGTGACCGCTTAAAGGCTCATACAGACAGGCGCGACTTGTCGCGCGACCTGCCGCGGAGGCGATTCTGCGATATATCGCGACGCAACACCTTTCAAGGCTCGTTCAGACTAGCGCGACGCGACGATCGCGCGCGAATCGGCGATTTATATCCATAGAACAATTTCTATGAAAACGCGCGCGACCGTTCACACAGGGGCGACCTGGCGCGCCGCGACACGGTCGCACCGCGTCGAGTAGCGCGACAGCTTATTGGTACATTTTGTATGGCGTCGCGGCGATGTCGCGGCGATATCGCCGCGATTTCGCGACCGCGACGCGACACCACACAAGAGAGTATAAAGGACGGTGCAATCCAAGCTGAGCTCAGTAGTAGACGATCTTCGTCATAGGACGAACACAGATCTATGCGTGTTTGCTTATCGTGGGGCCTGAGGTTCGATACCCCGGTCGATCGACATTGGTACTTACTTAGGTTAGGTTTTAGTTTTAATAGCTATGGGAGGAACTGTCCTCGTGATTGGGCAATCAACAAGTAGGTACCAGGTACTTAATAAAATAGAAAATTGTGTACATCCTATAAGGCCTACAACGTTCTCACATTCATTCACAAAATATAAAAGAATCTACATACACATTAATGATAGTAGGTATTTCATAAATCTAGACAAATAAATACAATTGGAGTGTCTGTTTGTAATATTAAGATAACCACTTTTTACTAAGTGTACATGAAAACGCTAAATATAACAAAATGTTGTTTTGTTATATTTAGCGTGTATACATCCACACGCTAAATATAACAAAACACCATTTTTTACAATTTTTGTCTGTCTGTCTGTTTGTTCCGGCTAATCTCTGAAATGAACCGATTTTGACGGGACTTTTACTGTAAAATAGCTGATGTAACAAGGAGTAACTTAGGCTACTTATATTTTAGAAAAAAAAATAGGATCTCACGAAAAAAATATAAAACTAATGAACATTTTTTTGTTAAATACCACGCGGACGAAGTCGCGGGTGACAGCTATTACCTATATAACCTGGATTAACACATTCTTACCGCCGTAGTACGTACTCCTGCGTTAATTTCCGACATCCACGCGGGCGAAGCCGCGGGCAAAAGCTAGTAAAATATAATAACATTTTTAAAACAAATGTAATTATTGCCATGACAACCAAATAGGCAGTTTATCCCACATTTCTCAGTTTACGATCTCATTTCCGAATTCGATCTTTGTTATCTAAAGAAGTATGTAGGTACTTACTTGTGGAATGCAATTCTGTTGTAATTTGTCCCCATACTCTGCCTTTCTGTCTTTTATCTCTGTAGGTAGCACACCTCACGTCGTAAAAGATAGGCTTGGCCTGTACTAAGTCAATTAATAATTCTATGTTCATTTTCCCTTCTATGATTTTTCCTCTGTCAGTCGTAACACGCACAGATCTCACTGACTTTAACCTAAGTAGTTCGGCTCAGCTTGGATGTCGTCGGCGAGCCTCGGTCGTACATAGGGTTGCCAGATGTCCGGTATTTAAGCGTACTGTCGGCGACGAAATCTAAACATCTAGGCGCAAGTAGTATCGGAGTGCACCCTGACAATGATTTTGTAAGTTAGAAAGCATTTTTAAATTAGTAAAGATCTCAATAGTTCGAAAAATGTCAAAAAATGAGACCTCTGGGAGTGGGTGCAAGTAGCGCAAAGACCGTACATTTACATTTTATTATCAAGAGATAATAAAATGTAAATATAAGGAATAATTTTGTAATTAGTAAGGAATTTAATAATTCTGAAAAGTTTTGTTCATACATTAAGATTTTAGATTCTAATTAGTTTTAGTTTATAGATTTCATGTTTAGTTCTCTTATTAGAATCTAATCAACTTCATTTTGAGTGAATCTTGTAAGGAAATGTACAAAAATTTCGTAAGGATTTTCTATAATTACGTAACTTGAAAATGAGGTTTCTTGTTTATGGTCCGATTGTTGTTATTTTTATTGTAAACGATAGAATTAGATGTAAAATCACTTTTAGCGTTTAAATTATCAAAATCGGACCACAGGATTCGGAGATATTGTAAATTAAAGATAGTGGCATTGTCTTAAGTTAAACCTTGTAAGTTTTTGTTCTAGAAAGTTTTTATTGTGACTATGTACATGTAATATTGTGTTTTTATATAAAAAGGGACCACATAACAAATGTAAAAATATATAGATTGTAAGGGGTTATGTGATAATTAATGCAAAATAAAGGGTTCAAAGATTTCGGCTTGCGAAAACTAACAGTGAAATGGGCTCAAAAATCGCGGTCCTCTATAAGGTAATAGGAAGCGGCCCCGGCGACTATAAAATAGGCACGATCGGCCGGGTCCATTTCTTAACCCAGATCCAGCCAGTCCCTTGCTGTCCCCCCACCAGTGATTGCCTAAGCCGAGGTTCGTACCCCCCTCGGAGTAACCCTTAGAGCTTTCGCTTTAGTTTTTAAGTATAATAAGCCCCGGCTGGAGGCCTAAAAAGGTAACTTTTAGAACTCGTCGGGCTACAATCCGTTTAAGTAGTAAAAATCTTTCAGGTTAACTACGAGATGTCCTACAAAAAAAAAAAAACCGGCCCATTTAGTCGCAGCTCAGCCGTTGAAGAAGCACAACGAAGAAACAAGCCGAAATCTATGGACAAGAAGTACTAGACGAAAAGTGTTTTTTTTTTCGTTTCTATCAGAGTACCTACAGTCAAAAACGTTTAGTCTCCCGAGGCAGGCGCGGTCGCAGCCTTCGATTTTGGGGGGGGTCACCATGAGTATTGAAGAATATTTTAACAATTTTGTTGCAGCAGCAACAAATTGTAGTATCAAAAACTTTACCCCCAAAGTCAGTATCACTGTCTTTGGGGGGGTCATGACTCCTAGAACCCCCCCGCTCGGACCGCGCCTGTCCCGAGGTCTTGGTCGACCGTACCGTCATTACGCATTCAGGGGTGCGTGGTGACGTGTACTACCAGCGCAGTTAGGTAAGTAGGGAAGCACGTCAAAAACGTGGGAGAAGTCCCAGGGCGAGTAAGGGTGTTGATCACATCCCATTCGTCCACTACACGTACAGTCCGGTATTTTCGAGGCCTGTCCGGTAAAAAATAAATGGTCATACCGGACGGAACAATGTCCGATATTTTGAGGAAAGTCGGTACTACTGGTCACAAGCGCCTACAAAAGTAGGCATATGAAATCCCTCAAACGCAAAATTCGCGCGCGCTCCTCGCTCGCTGTCTGTATCTTATGACTGCATTATATTTTGTTACTAATACTAATTAAGTTCATTTATATGATGTTGATTAATTAAAATAAAATATTAGAATAAAAACGGTATTTTTTGCGACCTAGCATCCCCCTCCCCCCTGTTTGGGGTTGTCCGGTATTTTTTCGCGACTCATTTGGCAACCCTAGTCGTACAACGGACGAACCACACCGATCTTGTTAAAAAATTTTAGTGCTGAGGTAAAACCGAATTGGTCCGCGATATCTTACTTTAGCTGAATGATGACATATTCATTCAATTGAATTAAATGAATTTAGAGGGTTGTATGAATGACTTTAATCATATTTGTTACGATCGCATATAATACAGAAATATTTTTAGCCTTTAAACATCCACATTACATTATGTATATCTCTTCATCAGCCTATAATATTCCCACAACCGGACACAGGCCTCCTCTCACAGAGAGGGAGTGGGCCTTAATCCACCACGCGGACCCTGCTAGGCCATAGGTGCCCCATGTTTTCGAATTTTTTGGTTCTAAGACAGTTTGACACCGGTTTGAGAGCAGTAGTGAGGAAATAATTGACATAAAGCGAGTTGTGTGTTTAACTGCAGGAGCTGACGGTACCGTCCTATTTATCCGTGGTACCGTCCGACTTCCGACTCGTCCGAGACATGGCCAAAGTGTGTTTGCGTGCGTGTGTGTGTTATGTGCTGACACTACTCGTCTTCACGCACGTGGTTGTACACTTGGTTACCAAAATACGTTGCTTCGTGAGATAAAAGGCGCGGCACTGCAACTGCGGCGGAGGCTTCTATGCGAACGGCGTGGCGTCCGCGAGAATAAAGCACCTTTTATTTGCATTTTTTCAATTATATATAATAATAATACTTTGTCCAACATTTTTATTCGTATCTTCTGGGAGTTTAGTCTCTTCAATATTACAGTCAGCAGACTGCCTCCAACGCCTATAATTTTTTTGTCATTATAAGTAATTTGTTTGTCAAATTAATACTTTGTAGGTAGGCTAAACACGTGTTGTACATCTGCTTACTATGCTGTAGGTATGCACCTAGCAAAATACCGAGGGCCGCCAGCGGAGCCCCAGCACTCGTTCGGCCGTAGGCCGCTTCATCCCTACCGACCTTCGATCAAAATATTGATCGAAGCTACCGACCGAACATTACCGAATCGCGAGGACGATCGGACCGTCACGTCTCCCATGCACCGGCCCGCGCCCTTCGGACGCCTTCGCCAGTCCACTACATCTACAAACCTCAACCGTGAATGTATGTCATTCCTAGATTGCGCCGTGTATTTTACATACCTATTAGTGATGATAATCATTTATACTACAGTTTTCAAAGTAGTGTTTAATTACGTAGATAAACCTACCCCGAACACACAACATATTATGTATAATATGTATATATCACTAATAATAATACCTACTTAATACTTCTAAATGAGCGGGTGCACCTCGAGTTGAAATGGCTCGCGGAGGAGCGTGCGCCCGATTCATCGTAAGAGCGCTAGGTCTCCGCTAGGATGTGCGAGCTGCGTGATGTCAACTGTGCGAGAGTCAGTTCGAGTTCAAATGTCAATGTGTGTATGCGAACGAGCGGCTGTGTGCATATTACAAGCCCCTGGACATGCGCTGTTGTACTTGCGACCGCTAGACCAACGAAGCAGTTTGTTAGAAGTTACTATATTTACAACTAGCACTTCACCCGCGACTTCGTCCGCGTGACTCACAGGAACTGTGCATTTTTTCTGGATTAAAAGTGGGCTGTCTTACTCAGCGATAATAATACAACTTTCTATTGGTGAAAGAACTTTTAAAATCAATTCTGTAGTTTTTGAGTACATTCATTACTAATAGACTAAGCGTAGGGCTGTTCGCTCACACCGCGGCATTTTTCTTACTTTTAGCATTGTATGCCCGTCGTAACTTCTAAACGAAAGGTCTGATTTGAATATTTTAAAGAGTAATTGACGTGTGTATAATTAGCCTCGATTATGAAACCATTTATTTGGATAAGGATTAATATCATGATACGAATGTCATCATCTTACGATTCTACCCGTGTTTTGACTGACTCATTTGAACAAAAAGCGGTTATTATGACTTAACTGTAATAGTTGGACATACAGCCTCGCGGACTTTTTGATAGGTAATACTAGACTATAAACATGTAGTACATTATTATATGTACCATCAATAGTTAAAGCAGCGTACCTACGCCAAATAATGACGTTTATAGGCAATTTTTGGTTACCTTGGGTTACATTTTTGCTATTTTCGTAAGGATCTCTTTTTTTTAATCAAAATATAGCCTATAAGTGTTGCTGATAATGTAGCTTTCTATTGGTGAAAAAAAAAAATTTTAATCGGTTCAGTAGTTTTCGAGTTTACCCATTACAAACATACAAACAAACAAATCTTTCCTCTTTAAAATATTAGTTTAGATTAGATCACTCATTGGACATATTAGGTTATTAATTACTGATTTTTTTTTTAAACACGCACATAACATCGCCCCTGCAATCCCCAAAGGGTTACACAGAGGTAACGGTACGTATAGTACCTACCTACACCCGCATTTCGCCAGTTATGCGTACCTATTAAACGTAGTTTACGAGAGTGTAAATTAAGATTTCAAAATCATAATATGTACCTAATCTCCTCATAATAATTGTCGTGTCAGAAAGTACACTTAACATGTATAAAACAAAGTAATTTTTCCGAAATCACATGAATTGGAAACTAAGCAGGCCGTCAATAAAATCAAACATAATTACCTAGACTTCAAAACTTGATTTTTAAACAACTACTACGTAAAAGTACAACTACTACGTAGGTACCTCTAGTTGGGTTGGGTTGTGTGACATTACCTAACTTAAGTAGGTACCTATGTCGACCGACCAGGGAATCGAACCTACGACCCGCAATCATCCACATACCTGCCTTCTTCCTCCGATTAAGATCGTTTACTACTGAGCTCAGCCCAGATTGTACCGCCATTTATACCATTTCTCACGGCGTCGCGCCGTGTCGCGGCGATATCGCTGCGACACGGCGCGCCGCCATACAAAATGTACTAAAAGCTGTCGCGCTGCTTGTCGCGCGCGAATCGCGCGCGCTTCGCGCGCGACGAGCAGGCCAGTGTGAAAGGTGTTGCGTCGCGATATATCGCAGAATCGCCTCCGCGGCAGGTCGCGCGACAAGTCGCGCCTGTCTGTATGAGCCTTTAAACTGATAGTTCGCCCGGAAAAAAAAATTATTTTAGATTTTTTTTATGGAATGTAACAGAAACTGCTAATTGTAAATGTTTTAATGTTCTATCTATGCCCTATTAGTTTAATTACTTATATAACTGTGTTAAATAGTGTATGTAATTCTAAACTGTACTACGTGTGTAATAATTAAAATATTATTACCTACAAGCATGATTCTTACTTCCGGCTTCCACAACCTCACCTACAATACTCGTAAGAGATAGAATCACATCAAATCGAAAGACACAGATAGAATCCTTTCACCTATGTCCCCAAAATATTATTAGTGAAAAAGTACTTTTGACTTAGGTACTTTTTTTATCATTTTTACGAACTTCATAACTCTTGAACGGGCAACTATGAGCGCGCGCTGATAGCGTAGAATTATAGCCAGCAAGTCAAAGAATTAGAATATAGTAGTTTGAAAGACTGGTCTTACAAGACATGGCCAAATTTAAGCAGTTTCTGTTTCAATTCTTACAAAAATATCTAAAATATTTTTCCGTAAACAATATTTTAGATATTTTGCTACTTGTAATAATAATTATTTATCGGAATGACGAGATCTTTCGATGAGTATTAAAAAAAAAGCAATTTGTAAAAAAATACGAATGTCCCTCATATAGAAGTTTCGATCCACTGTGCACCACTTTGTGTTGAATGGTTTACGTATGTAGTAGTACGCTCGTATCGTGAACGCAAAAATATACTACTACTACAACATTTTGCTACTCTTCCCATTTAATTATTTTTGTAAAAGATAAGAGTTTCGTTTATTATCAAGTATTATTTTAATAGATTGTAGAATCATATTATATTTTTGTTTTAATTGTTTAGCAATGGAGTGTGAGGGTCGTTTATACCATTGTGTCAAAAAAAGGCAAAATAAACACTCTGCAGCCGTACCATAATGAGGATCAATTCGACAAAAGGATATAGCAATTTTGAATACTACATCGAATACAATATAAATAAGTTAATCTCTTTTAGAATCACTTAAATCCATCGAGAAATTAGGGAGATATTAAAGTTTTCAGAAAACGAGTTTTAAAACGCACGCCGGCCGCGCGAATCATGTGATGACGTCACGAGCTACGATCGCCCGCCACCCACCGTACTGCTTTGTTATTATTTGCGGAGTAAAGGCGTTGTTTCTTGTTTTTTATAATAGATTATTTAAGTTTTATAGAGATAAATAAACAACAAATTATTACCTACTTTAAGTTTTATAGAGATTTCAATATAGATATAGGTCATATAGGTAGATAGGAAACATGGAAGTCGGATTTACCATTGCCCAGTCGGAGAAGATTGATTCGTTCGATCGATTGAGGTTATAAAAGTTAAAAAAAAAATATTCCAGCGCATAGATAAGGTGAGATAAAATGACAAGACAAGTAGATTTGCTTTCGTCTACAGTTTTAGATCCACTAAGTACCTATACGTAGGCAGGTAGTACGTTTTAGAATATTTTGATTTGGCAGGTAGGTACCTTTTTCGTGTTTCTACAGTGTGCAGGCACCTCTGTACCTATTTTATAAATATTATTTCTTACTAGCTTCTGCCCGCGACTTTGACTGCGTAAAATTTCCTGCTCCCCCAACCCATTGCGTTGCATCGAATTGCCTGCCCGTGCGAGGTCTTTGCATGCGTGACGTTTTTCTTTGTGCTCGGCTCCTAAGGGTCCTAGCGTGACGTTATATATATTCTTGGAAATTAGACTAGAAGTGACTTTTTTAAAAAAGAATTTTAGAAATACCTCCAGGAAATTATTCAAATAAGCAAATCGAACTGACAACAATTTAATACTAGGAATCGAATAACAAATTAACTAAACGGAAAAAATACATTCACAACAGAACTAACAAATTATGGCGCGAATACAGACACAATTTAAAATGTAACCGACAGAGTGACGTCCTCACGATGTTGTTCCCACGACGGCTCCGAGTGAAAAAGGGGGGATGCTAGTGGTGCAGCGCCTTATATAGGCCTTCCCCCTCTTCATATCTTCCTATCTTCTACACGGCCTTTCCTGACTGGAGACCGTCCTCGGACTCCTTTATCTTCTAGCTTCGAAGATTTGTCTCCAACGTTGGCATGGAAGGTCCCGAGTCTTCACTGGTTGAAGCACTGAAGTGCTGATCGGGCATCTCCATCTGCTTCAGCGTGCCAGAGGCGCAAGGTCCTGGTTCGTCATCAACTGGCTCAGTCTCGTCAACAGCCTGCTCAGACTCCTCACTTTCTGTAAAGAAACAAAACCACACGAGAATCATTGTTGTAAGATAACAAAACAGCAATTGTTAGCAAAATAATTGTCGATAAGACAGCTCTTTTCAACAGCATAATAACTTTTGGCTAGCCTAGCATAGCCTACGCACAATAGGTGTGAAACATTCAAATATCCAAACCAACCACCCGGGGCGGGACTTGTCGGAAGATCGCCACCTCACGACTCGTTAGAGACCTGCGTGAGGCATAACTTTGCGTGTGTGAGTCGGTTTACATATAAGCATGTTTCAAACCAATCCCAGACATAACATAGTACATATGATGCTTATCGACAAGCGCTCATTCCCATTAAACACGATAGTCAGAGACAAACCCATAGTCCGACTCTACATGTACCACAGCTCCAGGATAACATGTCTGAGAACACCACTCCAAGACCATAGGTCCGATAAAGCTACTCCAAGACCACACGGGTCCGATACGGCTACTCGAAGACCGTAGGTCCGATAAGGCTACTCCAAGACAGTATCCCTTCATGAGCTAGTACCAAGGTATGTTCCATATACTAGGTAGCATGTCCGATGCACTCCAAGACAGAGGCTCATCCAATAACATGAAACCGTACCTCACTTGAAGTGTATCCGTCAATTTGAGATAGCATGTCCGATGCGCTCCAAGACAAGCCTATTTCAAATTGCAAGACTCGACTTCCCTTTAACGTCGTTTAACATTATCGCTCCCAAAAAATGCACTCATTAGATTAATAGATAGACCTCTAAATTTTCAAATAAGTCAAGTGAAGTGTATCATTTACATAAAAATAAGCAAAATTCATTTCGCTAACTCATTACACAACTAAAGAAAATACTCACCGCTAAAGAAAGCAGAACACACTGTAACGTGTGGGATTATTTAAAATAAAATGAAAATCTCACCAACGCTTACAACAATAGAATTTATTTCGGGTCGTGGAAATACAAGGCCGTCACTTGTTAATTTATTGCTCCGTGGAAGTAGGCGCACTAGGTACTGCCCTGGCTTAACGCGTAGCTGGAGCGACGCGACGCCGAGGAGTTGACCCCGAGGTGGAAGAGGCCGCAGAGACGAGATGGTAAGGCGCACAGGTGGGTGCCGCCAGGTGACGTGTGCGCAGGTCTCGAACGTTCGGTAAGGGTGAGTCAGCTGAACTCAACGAACGTCGATGGGGGTAATTTAAAACCCAATCTTGTTCCCTGGAATTAACGTCCAGCGGTAAATAAAATATGTCCACTGCAACCCCTCTCTGATGATGACCTCGCAGCGTACGCGAAAGCCTAGGACGTAAGGCGCTAAGGCGTTTGTGAGTATTGGTCCTCATCAGAGCGGAGTTTACATGGTACGTACACGTAGTTAAATTAGCGAGAAGCATTATCACAAAAACATCGATTGGCCCTGCGAGCGTGTGACACACTCGAGGCTTAAAAAGAATGAAACCAACAGACAATAGAAAATGTGAACACAAAATAAATTATGTCTGTAGGTACCTACTCAGTAAAGAAAATAGAACATGAGCTGGCAGTTATAATAATTGTTTGGTTTGGTTTGGCAAACTTACCCTTCACGGGGATAAACACTTCACTTGTGAAATATATTTGATTAATACAACTTAAGTCACTACAAACTTAATAAAATAAAAGTCTGGACACGGGTAATGTCGCAAGAATCTAATATAGCGAGAAACTATTTTGCGAACGTGTAACCAGAAAGTTTTAGTAATAAAAAGTGAGCTAACGCGTCCCGTACGAGCATATATATACTCCTACGCGCTTTACTTCGGTTAACGTCGAGAACATTCGTCCGACTACGACACCAATAGGAAGTGACTGATTCAGAACTACCCGCCTAAGATGACTTTTCGTCACTACACGATTAAAGACTATTTACTGATACCCACAATGACATTCCTTTTATGACGTCACGCAGAACATCACGACGTACTGCTCCAACACCAAAAAGAATGCGTAGGCATTCCTTGCATTCCATTGACGATATTACGGTAATGTTTTTATAAGTTAAGAATTAACGTTGATTATGAATTAATTGAATATGTGGATATTCACACAACGTTACAATACCCCCTCGCGCAGTCAAGGATTTTGTCCTCTATCAACGACAAAATCCGCATGAAGAATTAGAGCTAAACTATTGTTTTACCTATCAAAATCATCTTTCATTCGTCTTGCAATCATAGCTAGCGGCAGCTATTGTATTTAGAGATACGGAGAGTTAGCTGTCGCACAATAATATAAAATTTAGGTATCCTGTTTTCGTTACAAATAGTTTTCTTCAAAGAGAAGGTGTACTTAGCGAGAGAATAATGTTATGATATGTATTGAGTTCAATAAAATATTATTATTAAATTACATTTTTTTCTTTTAACCATCTACCAACCAATAGTAACCTACCTACCAATTTTATAATTTTAATGTAATTTGAATCTAACTTTCGGTGATAAAATTATGTCTTTGGTTTAAGGCTTATATTTATGGAGTCACCAACCGCTCTATAGACACAGTTGTGCTTTATGATTTATGGTTTATTTATGGAGTAATCGACCGCTCCTGCAAGGGCTTATTTAAAGAGTTGCAACCGCTCTGTAGACACAGTTGTGTTTTATGATTTATGGTTTATTTATGGAGTAATCGACCGCTCCTGCAAGGGCTTATTTTAAAGAGTTGCTACCGCTCTATAGACACAGTTGTGTTTTATGATTTATGGTTTATTTATGGAGTAATCGACTGCTCCTGCAAGGGCTTATTTAAAGAGTTGCTACCGCTCTATGGGAAAAAAAAAAACACAACCATGTATTACAAAAAACTAAATTGACCGATGGGGTAGACCAATGGTAACAAAAAAAAAGTGATAGTTTAGATAGGTATGATAAAATGATAACTTTAAAATAAGGTAAGATCTAATGTTATTATAATGTTCTTTTTAATTATTTTTACCTACTATTTTTAAATCTTTAATGTGCCAAGAGCCTAAATTCTTTCCAGACATGTCCTGCAGCACATAAACCAGAGGTGACCTCTTCTGAATTATTCTTGCCTTTATAAACTTAGGAGCCAGCTTCTTTGAAAATCTACTATCCTTGTCACTTAATACGTAAGCGCGCTTCATGACCACGTCTCCAATGTTGAATTCAGCAAACTTTCGTCTGAGATTATAATGTGAGGTGTTCTTTACGTGGGCTTGCCATAGCTTTGACTGAACGTTGTCGAAGATAGAAGACAAACAACCTAAATTTTCTGCGTATAAGTCACGTGGCAAGAAAATAATCTCGTTACCAAGGTCATTCTCTAAATAATGAGATCCACAAGTGACTAGCTCACGGCCGTAAACCAAAAATGAAGGTGTAAAACCAGTCGCCTCGTTAACTGAGTTATTAATAGCGAACTGTACTTTGGGAATAAATAAGTCCCAAGATCTATGATCGTTATCCACGTAGGTAGATAAACATGTGATGATGGTTCTGTTGAATCTTTCTACTAAGTTTACCTGAGGGGTGTACTTAGGTGTATAATGAACATTAGGAATGTTGTATTTCTTAAACAATGCTTCCGCCACTTTACCTGTAAACTGAGTGCCATTATCCATCATCACTGTTTGTGGTACGCCATGAACTAAAAATACTGATTCCTCTAGAATTTTAGTTATAATGTCAGCAGTAGCTCTTTTAATTGGAAAAATTAAACAGAACTTTGAAAAACAACAGGTTATCACAAAAATGTAACTGTTTTGTTTCCTAGTAGTGGGGAGAGGTCCCATGAGATCTATTGAAATCATCTGAAATGGTCGAGAACACTGTTTAGGACGACCCATTTCCCCTAGGGTTTGATGATTTTGAGACTTGTAAGCTAAACATTTGTCACAAGAACCGATAAGCTTGACAACGTCCTGGTACATACCGGGCCAGTAGTAAAGTAAAGCAAGTCGACGGTAAGTTTTAAAAATGCCCATATGTCCTGCCGTAGGAACAGCATGGTTCTCATTAAAAATAGTTTCACGAAGTTCAGAAGGAACCACCTCTTTCCACGAGAATTCTGAAGTAAGTTCATGTTTATTTTTTGATAATCTAAATAATGAATTATTTTTAATAATAAAATTTGGGAATTTTGAAGGATCATTTAAACAACCATTATAAATATTTTTGTACCAGCTGTCTTTAGTGTCCAAATAAGAGTTGGAAATGCTGATGGTACTTACTGGAATGATTCTAGACAGAGCGTCAGGTATGACGTTATCTACGCCTTTTCTATGTTTTATTACAAAGTTAAAGGCCGATAGACGTAGACCCCAACGAGCTAGACGTCCTGTTGGATTGCTTAATGATAGGAACCATTTAAGAGCACTATGATCGGTATAAACTGTGAACTGTTGTCCGTTTTCGATATAGCAACGCCAATGTTCGAGAGCGACAATAACGGCTAGTGCTTCGCGTTCCATTATGCTGTAATTCTTTTCAGCGGCAGTTAGCGACCTACTCATACATGCAATTGGATGTTCTTTGCCTTCAAACGATTGAGTCAGCATAGCACCGATACCGTAACCACTTGCATCCGTGTGTACCTCGAATGGCTTAGTATAGTCCGGACAAGATAAGACTGGTGCTGATACTAGACACTCTTTGAGTTTTTGAAACGCTGAGTCGGCCTCAGCAGTCCACTCAAAAGGAGGAGTGCCCTTCTTAGAAGATGTCAACTTATTTAAGGGACCGGCTATGGTACTGAAGTTTGGAACGAAACGCCTGTACCACGTCGCGGTGCCTAGAAAACGTTTGAGGTCCTTACGACATGTAGGTGTCGGATAATTGAGTATAGCCTCAACCTTAGCTGGATCTGTACATAAGTTACATCACACTGTCGTTATAAACGCACAAGACGCGCCGCCCCTGACAATTCAACTTAGGGGTGGTCAGTGCCGTCCGGAGGGGGGCCACCTTGCTCTTGGCCAAGACCAGTGACAAATTCACCTGGCCTGTTGCGCAGACGGTGCGCAGACAAACAACAGCTGCATATCCGTGCGAAGACGCATCACAAACAATGGTAGCAGTGTAGCTCCCAGGGGGGAGGATAGCGCGGGGTAACACGACCTCGTTGACTGCAGGGAGTGCGGATACAAATTGGAGCCAATCTTCCAACAGGGTTTCCCGAAGTGGCTCGTCCCAACCAAGTCCCGCAGTCCAAAGGCGCTCAAGAAAACAATTTTGCCCAAAACAATACAAACAAAACAACAAAACAATAGACAAAAGGCAACCCTGGGCTCCCATGTCCAAAATGGCACGGACCACAACAGAGTCCCCCGTGGGCCCCCAGACCCGACCGATGCCGTTGGCAACAAACCGTGTCGATCTGAGGGGTACCTTAGCGGGGCAGGCGCCAATGTCCTAACAATGCCTGGGCGGCGACCGATCGCCGCA